>JARJIL010000007.1:51261653-52729986 GCA_038502395.1 Dittrichia graveolens | reverse complement strand
ACGTTTCTACCATTACATCTATCTTCCTCCTCGCGTCAACTCTTCCACCGTTGGTCTGTGTGATGACGTCGTCCGTCTTCATTTTCTAATTTTCATTTCTTTCGTGTTTTATAATTATTTTATATCTTTTAATATTAATATTTAATGTTTATCATTTTCTAATTCCAGCCCATATATCACATGAACATTTAATCTACTATATATTAAAAGAAAAAGGTTATGATATTATCATTTTATTCTTAGAAATTTTTCGATAAACATCCCCTTTATTTTCTAAAATGGCTTACGAATGACTTTTTCCACAATTGTTTTTTAGTTCACTTGGTTTGCTAAAACCTAACTATGTTAACATAAACATTTAGGATTCATTTGGTATGAAAATGGAATTGCAGAGAAATGAATACAAAGAATGAAAATTCATATAACGGGAATTAGTCTTAACAATGAGAATTGACTCTTCTCATTGTTAACATAGAGCGCAAATTCATACCCAACAATTCACAGATTTATACCAAGCAATTTTCACACAATAAACAACAAATTCTCATATTTCATCTCCAATGTAACAACCGTAATTTTTTTATTATAAATATCAAATATTAAAAACATAGTTAAATACACAAAAGATGTTCACTAGGAATATTCATGGTATTCACTTTGACAAAAGATGGTGTTTTCAATTACAAAAAACATTCTTAATTAAAATTTAAGAATAGACTAGAGCCGTCGGATCATCAAGTGATTGAAGCCTTTCCTTTATTTGTACCGGTACTTCCTGAAAAACATCAACAACGGACAAGTATGTTAATGCTTAGTAAGCGTACCCAACTATCAAATATTGCAACATGCTAACACGAAGATCCCAAAGACAAGAAACTAGGGAGGTCAAATAACAAAATGGAGCACAATCAACTCTAATGCCCACGCACGAAGGGCATAAATAACTCTAATGCTTATGAATAGCATGAATAACTCCGATGCTTGTGAAGAGCACAATTAAGAATAATAACGCATTAACAAATAACTTCACACATAACACGGTTACAATAAGAGAAAGTTCAGTGTACTCACAGTATTGTCCAATAATAACTTAAATAATCGCCAATAATAGTTTGAAAATAATATTGAATAGTGATCACCTATAATGAATTGTTATCTATTCAACTTTCAAAACTGCTCATTAAAGGTTCAAGAATACATAGGTGCCATACCTAGGGCTTGGGCCATACTTTCCAAAGGTACAACCGTACCCTTAATTTGGCCAAAATCTACCGTACCTTTAATTTGGCCAAAATCTAACCAAACTCAACATGCATTTAATGCAACACTATCAAAACAGTTTACTAACAACTAAAAGCACTTGGATGAACACTTTTAAAATACGTTGATCATCCATTGAGCATTTGACTTTAAAGAACACATTTTTGACCTATTTGCAACTTAAAACTTCTTATTTAAAATAAAAAACTCTTCAAATAAGCTTTTGTGCATCTTAATTCATCAAAATTATTTAAATCCACCACTCTCCTCGCCCATTTTATGTGAAGAACACTAAACTCATTAAAACCCTCAAATTACATATGCTACGGGTTGGATTATTATACCTTGAAGCTTGATTAAGTTAGAGCTCTTTGAATTCTTCATAATTTGATCAAAATACGCAATTAACTCCAAGTTGTTGGCTGCTCTCATTTTTCCCAACCCCAAACAAAGTGAAATTTTGACCAAATGGTCAATTAACACCTATATATATAACTCATCTTTCGACTATTGACAATTCTAGCATCTCTAGCCTTATATCTTAAGTTTTGGGTTGATAAGTTTTCATATTTATCAATTACTATGAGGGATTCTCATTTAATCTCTTGACTTGATTAATCACGCTAAACTCTTACTCCATAAACCAATTAAATTATTATTATTATCTTAATAATGCATGCATTAAAATATAACTTATTAATAAATCAATAAATTAATTTAAATAATAAACTTACATTTTTGGGGCGTTACAATTCTCCCTCATTTATAAGGATTTCGTCCTTGAAATTGGTCATTTGAACAATTTTGGGTAATTTCGCATCATCTCCTCTTCCGGCTCCAAAGGGCACCCAGAACCTTTACAATGCTTCAATTGAACTTTCACAATTCCTATGTGTTTTTTGCTCCTTTGACCTAATTAATCACGCCAAACTCTTACTGCATAAATCAATTAAATTATTATTATCTTAATAATGCATGCATTAAAATATAACTTATTAATTACACAATAAATTAACTTAAATAATAAACTCACATTCTTAGGGCGTTACAACTCTCCACTACTTATTAGGATTTTGTCGTTATCACTTGAACAATATGGGTAATTCGCATCATCTCCTATTCCGGCTCCTAGGGGCACTTAGAATCTTTCTGATGCTTCCATTGAAATTTCATAATTACTATTTATTTGATGATCAAAGATTTAGTTTTTCTTTCAAGAATAGCTACCGGTTGTTCTACGTTGTTGAGCCTCTCATCTATCATTTCATTTTCTAATGGTACAAAAGCTGATTCATCGATCAGTTAAGCATTTCCGTAACCGAGATACATGAAAAGTATTATGAATCCTTGATAACTCATCTGGTAACTCTAGTCTATAAGCCAATTTTCCAACATGCATAATAAATTTAAAAGGTCCTATATACCTAGGACCTAGTTTCTCCTCTTTCAGAATTGAATTATGCGCTTCCATGGTGACACTTTCAAAAGAACCAAATCCTCGACTTGAAACTCTAGTGGAGATTGTCTTTTTATCCGCGTAAGTCTTTTGTCGACTTTGAATAGCTTGTAGCTTTTCACGGATTTGTTGAATCTTCTATGTAGTTCTGTGTACCACTTTAGTACTACCAAGTACTCTTTGACCCACTTCTCCCTAGCAAATAAAAGTTTGGCACATTTGGCCATACAACATTTCGAATGGTGGCATTCCAATACTAGCATAGTAGCTATTGTTATAGGAGAATTCTACTAGTAGAAGGTATGTATCCCAACTATCCCCAAAATCAATTATGCAAACACGCAACGTATCTTCTAAGGTCTGAATTATTTGTTGTTCAGTGTGACGTCTATTTGAGGATGAAAGGCAGTGCTAAAATGTAACTTAGTGCCCATATCATATTGGAATTTTCTCAAGAATCGAGAAGTGAAACGACCATCTCCATCGGACACCACTAAAACTAGTACCATATGTCTTGCAACTACTTCTCTCATGAATACCTCTGACATCTTTTCGGAAGAATACATGTCCCTAATTGGTATAAAATGAGCACTCTTAGTCAATCGGTCAATCACCACCTGAATTACGTCAAAGCCTCTAGGGGTATTGGGAAGTTTAGTAATCATATCCATATGCTCCCACTTCCACTCACGAATTTCTAAAGGTTGCAATTTACCATGTGGTATCCGGTGCTCAGCTTTTACCTGAAACAAGTCAAACATTGCTCCACATAATTAGCAACATCTTTTTTCATCCCAGGCTATCGGTAATGTGTTCTAAAATATCGATACATATTTATTGCTCCAAGTGAATAGAAAATTTAGATAGGTGTGCCTCTTTGAGCAGCTTTTTTCGAACATCACCAACTCTTGGTACCCATATTCTTCCATAACAGGTCAATAATTCTCGGCTATCTCTAAAAAAAAGTCATTTTTCCTTTGATTTGTTCTTTATCTTGATCCTCTACAGTAACAACTTCTTTTGGTGCATCTTTAATTAGCTCTAGTATGGGAGAAGTAGTGGTCATTCGTAGAGAATGAATAACTAATGGCATACAACTCGCTTTTCGACTAAGTGCGTCAGCCACCACGTTCACTTTACCAGGATGGTAAAGTATCTTACAATTATAATCCTTTAATAAGTCTAACCACCTCCCTTGTCTCATATTTAAGTTCTTTTTCTTAAGAAGATACTTTAGACTCTTATGATCGATAGTGCATTTAACACCACACAAATAATGCATGGAGATCTTTAGAGCAAACAAGATCATGGATTGGGTAATTCATTGGAATTTAATTAATGTAAGGCATAAGAGATGACTCTATATCTTTTCATTAAGACACACCCTAAACCATTTCCGGAAGCGTCGTAATACACAGACATATCATCTACCCCCTACTTTGGTATAGTAAGAATTAGGGCTTCACATAACATCTTTTTCAACAACTCAAAGGCTCTCTGTTGGTTAATCCTCTTAATGGTACCGCAAGCCTTGAAAAGTCTTGAATAAATTTGTGGTAGTAACCTACTTACCCTAGGAAACTTTTGACCTCAGTAGGATTTCAAGGATGTTCCCACTTCATTAAGGCTTCTACCTTGATTGGGTCAACTTTGATGTCATCTTTGTTAATCACATGCCTAAGGAATTACACTTCTAGCTACCAGAACTCACCTTTAGAGAATTTAGCATATAGTTTCTCTCTTCTCAAAGTCTACAACATTTCTCTAGGATGTGTTTTATGCTCATGTCTAGTTTTGGAATAAATTAAGATATCATCAATAAAAAAAATCATTGATTTATCCAACATGGGTCGATACACCCTGTTCATCAAATCCATTAACACGGCTAGTGCATTCGTTAATCCAAATGGCATAACCATGAACTCGCAGTGACTATATCGGGTCTAAAAGGTGGTCTTAGGAATGTCCTCCTCTTTAACTTTTAATTAGTGATACCTCGACCGTAAATCAACCTTAGAAAACCAAGTTTCACCTTGAAGTTGATCAAAT
This sequence comes from Dittrichia graveolens, assembly GCA_038502395.1. Classification (NCBI taxonomy): domain Eukaryota; kingdom Viridiplantae; phylum Streptophyta; class Magnoliopsida; order Asterales; family Asteraceae; genus Dittrichia; species Dittrichia graveolens. The sequence goes on along the minus strand of JARJIL010000007.1, from coordinate 52,725,221 downwards.
AAATCGTCAATTCTTGGTAAGGGATATTTGTTTTTCATTGTCAATTTGTTCAATTCCCGGTATTCAATGCACATTCCGAAGGGCCCATATTTCATTTTCACGAATAACACCGGAGCTCCCCATGGTGAGCTGCTAGATCATATGAAACCTTTGTCTAAGAGTTCTTATTCCTAGCAATTGTTTGGGGAAACACATTGGAAAATTCATGGACCACTAGAACATCCATGGGTTTTATCTGTCCTTTCTCCATCTTCATGTCTATCACATGAATAAGAAACATTGCACACCCACAATGGATATACCTTTGAGCTTTAAGCACCAAACAGATTGATGATTCTTCCTTCTTTCGATCTCCAAAGATTGAGAGTTCTCCCCTACTTAGGGTTCAAACTAGGATATACTTTTGACTTCACACCATGGTGACTTGAAATCTACCCAGCCAATCCATAGAGACCACTACTTGGAATTCCCTCATTGTCATTGGTATGAGATCAATGGGAAATGTGAAACTTTCTACCTCTATAATATTATTATTGTACACATCATTGACAATGGCATATGAATGACTTTTTTTGTAAAAAGACATAGAAACAAAAGATTTGCTTATCTCATAATCGAATAATACTAAGGAAGGTATGTAGTTAACAAGAAATTTACATGCCACCATATTGGGTTCAGTTTTGGCTTTTTCAGCAATGAGCTAAAAAGTTGTTCCTCTAGCCTTTGGCGTATTCTCCTTCTTGACCTCCCTTCCCTCGGTAGTTCTGAGTAGTGGTATTGGTGCATTCGGTTTGTTGTTTGTAGGATGAAGTTTGGGGCAGTGGCTCTTCACTTGACCGAGCTAATAATAGTAGAAACATACTTGCAATGGGGATGGGCAATCTTTCGCACTATGCATATTTCCCCCATTGGAAACACACCCCCATTTTGCACTCTCCCAAATGCATATTCTCACCCTTAGCACATTGTGGCATCGGTAAATTCCCTTTCTAAGGTTATAGTGTAGGTGGGGTGGGTGGTTTATGGTAGGGGTGGGGTAGGGTGGGGAGAATATTTCATATATCGTTATATAAATAAAATAAATAAGAAATATTAAATGACTCGCTCCAGGTCAAGATTTATTAGTAATTGATTCGATGCAAATTTAATTAAATGGATCTTCATGTTAATGGATCATATCCAAATCTAATCAAATGGGTCCATGGGTCAGGCCAGATTTTTAAAAGATCCAATCCCGTCTGCTCCATTGACAACCCTACCTGGCACGTAACAAACCTAAAACTTTAAAGAAACCTAAATGGATAAAAATATAAGGTATCATAGAAGACAACGTTACTCTCATTCTCCGGTCCCTATCTAGTTCATACAACCAATTCATACCCTTATAGAACTTCATGCCATGCCTGTAGAGTCTAATATGGCTAAGAAGTTGTCCAACTCCTCTGCTTCCGTCTTAGCTATCCGGGGAGGTGGAACCAAGAAGCGAAAGGCCGCTCTCCCTACTAAGGGCAAGGGATAGGGTAAAGTTTGTGTTCCCAAGCTTGACCCGATTATGAACCCGAAGGGAAAAGGGAGGGTCTAGTTTCACAAGCCGAGGACCCTGTGAAAGCCGAGTGCTTCTATTGCAGAGAAAAGGGGCACTGGCGCTGAAACTTCCCTAAGTACCTGGGCGTTAAGGCTAAGGGAGCTGGTACCCCAGGTGTGTTCATGATTGAACTCCACAAAACCGCTACTTCCAACAGCTGGGTTTTAGATACCGGCTGTGGCACTCACATTAGTAATATTGTGTAAGTGCTAAGAGGAAGTAGGATTTTGGATGCTGGAGAGATGGACCTAATAATGGGAAACATGGATGTTGTCCTAGTGGAGCGGATCAGAAGTGTGGACTTCTCATTTCCTTCCGGATTATCTATTACATTTAAGAATGTTTGTTTTTCGCCCTACGTGACACGAAACATTATTTCTTTTATGCACTTTTTGATGATTGATACAATTTCTCTTTTAGCAATAGTATTATTTCTCGTTATAGTAATAGATCAACAATGAATATTGATTCTAAGTCCAAAAATGTTTTGGACAAGTTGTCTTTGTGGGATACTTGGCTTGGGCATATAAATAAGAAACGTATCGCCAAAATCCAAGCGGATAGGATTTTGGAATCATTTGATCACGGGCCAAATGATGTATGTGATTATTGTTTATTAGGCAAGATGACTAAGACACTCTTCACCGGCATATGTAAGAGGGGCAAGGACTTATTGGATATCGTTCACACTGATGTATGTGGTCCGTTCAGGTCAGCCACAAGAAACAATTTCAAGTACTTCGTTACTTTTACCGACGATTTCAGTATATATTGTTTTGTGTTTTTAAATAGGCATAAGTCTGAAATCTTTAAGGTGTTCAAAACATACCAAAACAAAGTACAAAATCAATTGGGCAAATGGATTAAAATTCTCAAATCTGATAGAGGTGGTGAGTATCTTAGTTCCAAGTTTCGTGATCATCTTAAGGATTGTGGGATTCTCTTGCAGTTAACTTTACTAAGGACACCACACTTAAATGGGGTCGCTGAGTGGAGAAACCGGACACTATTAGATATGTTCCGGCCTATAATGAGTCGAACAAACTACCAATTAGTTTTTGGGTCTATGCTTTGGAAACAACTGCTAGGACCTTGAACCTCTTACCAACAAAGAAGATAGCGAGTACACCTTTGAGATGTGGCATGGAAGAGTTCCTTCACTTGCTTATCAAAAGTGGTCAGTGGAAGGAAGTTCGATCTTGAAATAGGTATTTGTTGCTCGAAGGGCAGTCTTCCTTGAAAGGGAGCTGATATCCAAAGATGTTAGTGGTAGGAAGGTCGATCTTGAAGAAATTCAAGATGGCACCAATGATAGGACTGATGTTGGCACTAGCACCATTTCGAAGGTTGGTATACCAAAAGAGGTGAAGCCTCAGCCAATGGATGCTAAGGTACCTAACACACAACCGTTATCGCACCATAGGTCTGGTAGAGTTTGTCACGAACCGTAAAGGTATGGGTTTCTCGTATCTTAGGGAGACGATCTATTAGTGGATCATAATGAACCTACCAACTACCGGGAAACTCTAGCGGGTCCTGAGTCTGCTAAGTGGAAGGAGGCAATGGAAAGTGACAATCCATGGCCGATAATCAAGTCTGGGACTTGGTTGATCATGTACCTCGATAGAGGCTAGTGGGGGTGCGAATGGGTCTTCAAGAAGAAGACCGGCATGGATAGTACTATAGACTGTTGGGGTTTGTTCGGTTTTTCAAAATATATATTTAGCAACGGAAGCATAACAACAATTTTAAACCTTTTAAAATTCCCCAACAATGATCCATATACAAGTCTTAAGAAACAAAACAACCATAGGGTGTTTAGAACTACAACCTTTCTAGCGTGAGTAAACCGTTGATGAAGTGGTTGATCTATGAGAAGCCAAGAGAAGACTTCCTCCGAGGTATCCACAAATCAATGATTCCAACACCTCCAAGATGCTAGTCTCTACAACCCTTGAAATTCAAGCAAGCAAGCAAGACAACAACCTTGTCTTCTTCCTTGAACTAGATGTATGTTTGAGTATGTATTATGTTACCACACTTGGCTTAAATGAAAGAACACCAATACTAGTAAGTAAGGATGTTTTTCAAGTATGAAAACACTTAGAACTTTTCTAAAGAAGCACAAAGGTGGTAGCATGCAAAATCTTGAACACAAAGGAGACATACATGCATATAAGAACCAAGAAGCAACAAAACAAGAGGGAGGCCCCTCTAGGCCTAGTTTTGGCTGAAACCAAGGGAGAGGGGACCCCTCTCTTTGCCTTGCTTCTTCACTTGTCCTCCCATGCTTGTCCTTGTTGAGTTATGTTTCAAGAAACCTCAAAAGGGGGCCCTTTTGTGACTATAGTGACAATTTCTAGTTTATTCTTATAAATACATAGAATAATTCACTAGATGTGTCATACATATTATAAAATACATCTACATGTATTTTATATACATACTTGATTGTTACTAGTAACTCTTTACTTGTAACAAAGATATACATACATTTATATAATTTGTTACTAGTAACAATTTACATGTAACAAATATAAATTTATGCATATATATACACATACATATATATAAAATCATATGTTTATATATATATATATATATATATATTTGATATGCATTATCTTATATCAATATATAAGAGTGATACTATTATTTCACAAAAATAATAATATACAACAATGCATATATACTTATATATATATATATATATAATGAGTTGGAAACATATTTAAATCATATTCAAATTTGTAATTGGTGTCCATTGATTGTAAATGTGTGACCCTATGGGTTTATTTATTATCAGCAAAATCGTATTAATTTGTGTCTTGTGCACATAGAAACAACATAGACACCTTCAAAGCCCGACTAATGGCAAAGGGTTTCACTCAAACTCATGGTGTAGACTATGATGAAACATTTTCTCCGCTAGCCATGTTGAAGTATATCAGGATACTCATGGCTATAGTTGCCTTTTGATTATGAGATTTGGGAGAGTGATGTTAAAATTGTCTTCCTTAACACAAAGTTGGCAGAGGATGTGTATATGGCACAACCTGAGGGATTTGTACATCTAAAGTATCCAGATAAAGTCTACAAGCTTAAGAGGTCTATTTATGGTCTTAAGCAAGCGTCTCAAAGTTGGAATCTTTGCTTTGATGAGAAAGTCAAAGAGTTTGGCTTTTCCAAGAGCAAGGATGAACCATGCGTGTATGTCAGGGCTAGTGAGAGCGTTATAGTATTCTTAGTCTTGTATGTTGATGATATACTTCTTATAGTAAACAACGTTACTACCTTGCAGGATGTGAAAACCTGGCTTAGGAGTTGTTTTTCTATGAAAAACTTGGGAGAAGATACTCAAGATGTAGGATTCCAAGAAAGGGAATCTACTTATGGTGCATGGCGTGGCATTAAGCAAGGCTCAGTGTCCTAGTTCTCGAAAGGAACTAGATGAGATGAGTCGAGTCATGTATGCTTTGGCAATAAGATCGATCATGTACGCCATGCTTTGTACTCGACTGATGTTTCGTATGCTTTGAGCATGAGGAGTAGAAATCAGGTCAATCCTTGTCAAAATCATTGGGTTGCTATGAAAAACATTCTGAAGTATCTTAGGAGGACTTGAGAAATGTTTTTGGTGTTTGGCGGGTCGGAGGGGCTCAAAGTTACTGATGCTAGCTTCCAAACCAACGGGGACGACTGCCGATTGCAATCGGTGTTTGTGTTGTTGTATGGTTGTGCAATTAGTTGGAGAGGTTCCACGCAAAACACCGTGGCTTATTCAACCACAGAGCCGGAGTATATTGATGCAAGCGAGACAACTAAGGAGGCTGTTTGGATAAAGAAATTCATTGAGGATCTTGGAGTTGTTCCTAGTATCGCTAGCCCTATTAAGATCTTTTGTGACAACGAGGATGCAACAAATCATGGTTACTTGCATAAATTACTATTTGAAGTCTACAATATCATATGTGCAACATATTCAATTATAGTTGCATATGTGCAACATAACAACACAATTTTCTAACAGTAAGGACATTATATGGTATAACTTTCATCATTTATATATTGCACAAACTTGCACAGAATCATTTTGACCTTTTCAATTGGACATTTGTATATTACTGTCCCATTGAAATCCAATATAATTGTATCCCAATTTCCAATTCATTACAAAGTTGCAATCAAATACTTTTTATAGTTGCATTCCAATTCATCATACATGCCTACAGTCAATAATATGATTTAGATGGTTGCATTTCAATCAAATAATTACGTTGCACATATGCAACATACTAGAGGAACCCTTTTTATGTAACTTTTAATCTATTTTTCTAATTTACATATGTGCAACATATGATTGTTAGTAGCAACACAAAGAACTATTTAATGAATTGATGTCTTAAGATATTAATTTTAATAAGTTGCATATATGCAACATATAATGTGCAATTGCACAAAGTAACTATTTCGAACCAAATATCATACAACATCATCATTCATTCAATTTTACAAACTATTCTAAACCTTTTTTGTAAAGTAATATAATGAAATCCAATCATCATTTTATATCAAATTCCAAATACATATTTCATATACTAACTTCAATACTAAATCAAATCAGCAAAATCCCAAATAGAAAACTAGAAGTGCAGATTAACATACTCATTCATTCAATGTAAACATTTGTTTTATGATAAAAGATGTTTTAGTACAATCCCTTATACCTTTCGTCATTTTTAGAAACAAACTTACCGTAATTGTGGTACCCAAAACGAAACTAAAACACCAGCAACTTCATCGTTACTGAAAATGCGACATTTTCAACTATTTTTATGAAATATCTGATTGCATTTATCTTTCGAATACTAGAATAGTTGAATCATACCTTCGTATTTGCAAATGAAACTTTCAACTGCTTTGTCGTTTGTTTTCTAGGGTTTACATCAATTGAGTAGCAACAATAATGGATACTCAACACAATCCTCACGATTTTGAAATTGCTTTCACGAAAAAACTGTTGATCAAGTTTGGGATTGATTGATTTGCGGATTTCTCGTTCGTTCCTTCCCTCTCTATATCGTTTCTAATGAGGCGGTTTCTTTCATTGTTTTTTAGTTTATTAAAAAATAAATTGTATAATGCAAATTACATTTATACCCTACGCAAGTTTCTATGTCAACCCCACTTTTATAATTATTTGAGTTAATTACAAAAATGTTCCCTATGGTTGTTACTAATTTTCACTTTTAGTCATTTAACTTCAAAAATTACGAAAATAGTCCACGTGGTTGTCATTTTGTTTCACTTTTGGTCATTTACCCTAAACTCTGTTAAGTGTCACCATTAAAGTATGAGTATTTTGGTCAATTTCTAATATATTCCTGTTACCAAACACAATTATCCATTCAAGTATCTCTCTATTCCATAATATAAACAAACACCCCTATTATATATTTCTCTCTGTGTGATCCACCAAACACCTCTGTTCTCTCTCTCTCTCTCTCTCCTAGATATACTAAACATTGCATCCCCATTCGATCAACAGACATATCTCTCTTTTAGATATACCAAACACCATATATCTCAATCTCTCTCTTTTTCGATCAACAGACATCACTACATTTCCCTTCGATTCGCCGGCCACCATCACCGACATCAACACCATCCTCTCTCGCCACCTAACGCCACCACAGCCGACGTTATCTCTCCCTCATCTCTCTCACTTGTTTCCGGCTACTCTCTTGCCGACATCTGCCACCGCCACCGTGGTTCCCAATGCCTCCACTGTCATAACCACCATCGCCAGCAGTGGTTTTATGTAACACCACCATTTTGAGAACCATATTTTTCTTTATAAAACTATAACTTCAAGTTTCCAAACCGCGTGGGTTTTTCTGTAATCAAAACATTTACACCTGTCTTCAAATTTAAACAAACAGCAGAAGAAATACGTGGCAATTATATACAAATCAAAATTAGCCACATTACAAACACCTGATGAGTTATAACAGGAAGATGTAGTGTTCAGGTTCTTCTTGGTCGTCAGGCTCACCTAAACAAACACCCCAAATATTAGTACAACGCAAAACAGCAAATTGTTTGTTGTTACAGGGCTCCTTGCGGCCACAAGCAATCTTGTTTGTGCCCACAAGGACAGAATGTTGCTTGTGCCCACAATGAAGGGTCCTTTCACCCGCAAGCCTGTTCCCTTGCAGCCCCAAGGCTCAACCCTTGCGCCCGCAAGCATGTCTGCACTGACGATTCCAGCCCCTGTTTTGGCCATTTTCAATCCCAAAACTCAACCAAACTATTCCAATCCATTTTCCAGTGTTCACATATGAAATATATACCATAACTAAGCTAGAAACAACAATTCTTAAGAACTCTAACATCCTATTCAAGAATCAAGATCAAAATCACATGTGTTTGACCCATTTGAACTAATTTTCCAAATTCAATAATAAACACTTCTTTAATTCATAAATTTAATTCCTAAACACTTAGAATAGATGTAGGAACAGATTGGAATCAAAAGAACTAATTCTTGAGGTCAATTTGAGTCCTTGACCCATTTGACCTAAAACTCAAAAACTCAATAATCCAGAACTAAGGAGACATGAGCTTACAAGATAATGAAGACTGAATTAAAACATGAATTTGCAGCAGAAATTAGAGCTTGAATGAGTCCTTATTGATTCTTCTCCTTCTTCTTCAAAGTTCATAAAAGCAAGAACACAAAAAATGAGAAGTGTGTTGGTGTGTATGTCTGTGTACGTGAAGCTGTGTAGAGGAGACCGACTTGTGGGTTTTTATTATCCACAAGTGGGTATTTTCTTCCCTATTTCAATATACAACTCAACCCTCGATTTTCCATTTCGACTAACGGATATATTTTTGGAATCCTCGTTTGAAACCATTTAATATTTTATTAATTTTATTTATTTTTATTAATATTTTTATAACTCATTTCTTTATCATTTTCATAAAAATTTCATTTAAAATTTACTAATTAAAATTCTTCTATTGAATATTTAATTTTAGATTCGATGTACCATATTCGAACACGAGTAGGCCCAAACTGAGGATGTTACATTTTAGATCTACACATTTACAAGTTCTAGTACGGTTTCATCTTCACCTACACCTTCACAAGTTCCGATTTAGGGTTATTTGCTAGGGTTCTTCGAGAGATCCTACTGTGTGTTCTTCGACAAGAGCGATAGATCCAGGTGGGTGGTGGGTGTGTGTGTGTGTGTTTTCTCCGTCAGATCCAAATGTGTGTATGTGTTTTGTGTTTGTGTTGTAACTCAAGATCCAAGTGTATGTGTATTTTTATCTTTTTGTTGTAATCAAGATTTTGGTTTTTTTTATATTCCATCAAGATCCAATATAGGCATGTGTTCTTCTTTGTGTTGTAATCAAGATCGAATATGTGTATGTGTTTGAATCCAAATTAGGTTTTGAAATTTGAAGTGTGAGTCTTAGGTGTGTCTGTGTTGAAATCAAACAATAACACACTATTTATTGAATTCGTAATGAAGCTTTGTTTTGGTTTCTCTTTAATTCATTGATGGAAATTTTAGAGAGACGAGGAAGATAATGATTTGATGGTGGTTAATATAGGCTATGTTTTCACTGGAGTTGTAAAATCTAAATTTTTTTTAATAATAATAATAATAATAATAATAACAACAACAACAACAATAACAACAACAAAAACAACAATAAAGTACAATTTTTTATGCTTATAGTGCAAGTTGGTATATTGGGGTTGCTTTGGTCCATAATTTATGTTTGGTAACAAGGATAAGAGATGAAAAGACAAAATTACCCTTTGAATAAGGGTCAAAGATAACTGGAGTTAGCCTAAAGGAACAAAAGTGAAATAAAATGACAACCACAGTGACTATATTCGAAATTTTTGAAGTTAAAAGACCAAAATTGAAAATCACTGACAACCACATGGACCATTTTTGTAATTAACTCTAATTATTTACTATCATTTCTTAATTATATATATGCTTTGGATAGGTTCTCGCAGTTCTCAGAATATTTTTGGTTCTTGTTAGATATTTATTTATTTGTTAGCCTTGTGTTTCTTTTGTTGTAATTAAACAATCTTTACTAGACTAGATATAGTAATGGACTTAGCCCACTTTCTTTATGTAATTTCTAGTAAGTCTAGTTAGGTAGTCTTTGGGCCCATGTGGCTTTTAAGCCCATGAGGCTTTTATATAAATTCCTTGCAAACCTAGTTTGCAAGGCAACATTTGCCAATTGTAATTCTCTTCTGGCAATCAACGTTCAAAGCAATACAGAGAGAACTTCATCTTGCATGCAAAGTGTTCATACTTGTTCATACTAAACTTCATCATCTTTTGTTCAAGTATTCTCAAGTAACTCATCTTCTTCACAATCAAAGGACTTTAAGTTCTCAAAGAAACCATCCCCTATATATATCTATATACACACACACATACAAAAGGGTTTGTTTGAGAACCATCCTTATTATGAGTACTACTAGAATAACCATTCATTTTGTAAGTGAAATTCATAGATGGAGAGCGTGAGGGGATATTTCATCATCTTTTGTTCAAGTATTCTCAAGTAACTCATCCTCTTCATAATCAAAGGACTTTCAATTGGTATCAGAGCCAACTCCCTACTGGATTGGTTCAACATAACCTGAAAGCAACATCTTTGAGTGAGAAACAAAACCGAAGAGCTGTTCTTGTTCTTGGTTACGTGAGTATTTGAAAACCAAAAACCCATTTTCTCAAATCTTCTTGTTTTTCGAGTTATTTGTTGTCTTTTAGAAGCTTTTGAGTAAGATAAAACCTTTCATAGTGGTTTTAGAACAAACAAACGACACTTGAGTATTTATTTTGAAATCTTCTTGTTCTTCAAGTTCTTGAAGTTTTTCACTGTTCTATCAAATTCTTTAACAAATTGTTGTTGTTTTGGGTGGAAATTGATTAAGGTAAGTGTTTTTAGTGATAAGGAAAGTCAAAGCAAAGGTTAAGTGAAATTTTAGTGTGTTTTATGCAAAATCAGAGGTCTGCTCGATAACAGAGGACAGACCTGCAAGTTTTTGGATTATTGTCCCATCCGACTTTCAGGTCATCCGACACTACTTCATTCGACTTTTGAGTTCTGATGCATGCGACTTTTGGTCCATCCGATAGTTGCCAAAGAGTGTTCATCCGACTTTTAACTTAAAGTCATCCGACACTTGCCATCCTACAATTGAAGAAACTTAAAATTCATCCGACTTTTGCTCCATACGACACTTGACTCATCTGACCTTCAAAAGTCATCCGACCTTGAACTTTCATCCGACCTTCAAAAGTCATCCGACCTTGAAATTTCATCCGACTAATCACCTCATCCGACTTTCAGACCATCCGACAGTCGTGCGAATTTTGAACCATCCGACTCTTAAAGTCATCCGACTTTTAAGTCATCCGACTTATAAGCCATCCGGCTCTTCAAGTCATCCGAATTTTGAAGTCATCCGACTTTAGGTCATTCGACTCTTTGGTCCATCCGATTGTCACATAAGATCACCGTCCGACAGTCTCATAGTGTCATCCGACTTTCAAACACTTCATCCGACATTCAAAGTTTTCTCACAAACAAAGTAACCAGTCCACTTCAGGGAGAAAGATTCAAGAAAAGATGAGTTCCAGCAATGAGATTCTTGCCATTGGCACATACACTAAACCTCCTGTTCTCTTCAGAAATGAATATAACGTATGGAAAGGAAGGTTTATGGACTTTATAGAGCACAATGAAAAATATGGCGAGATGATGAAATATAGCATACTAAATGGTGATGCCATCTTTGAAAAGATTATCGAGGCTGTTCCCAATAACAATCCACCAATAGCCGCTGAGATAAGACGTAAACTCCCGTCGGAACTAACTGTTGAGGAAAGAGACCAAGCACGCGCCGACAAAGACGCAAAATATTATTTGAAACAAGGGTTATGTGCTGAAATCTATTCCAAGATAGACAGTCTAACTTCCGCCAAAGAAATTTGGGATGAAGTCAAACAGCAGATGCAGGAAACTGGACAGAGATCATTCATAAGGGAAACTCAGCTGGTTAACACTTTGAGGGAATTCAAAGCCAGGGAAGGAGAGTTGCTACATGATACATACAGTCATTTCTGCAGACTGTTGAATGAAAGGAGAAACCATGGTGTGACGAGATCTGATCTAGATATCAACGTCAACCGGATCAATGCTCTTGGTCCAGAATGATGTGAACATGTTCGCTTGTATAAACATGTCAATCGGAATCTCAAGGCGGTATCTCACCACTCAATCTACGAGGACTTGAACCAATTTCAAGATGAGATCCTCACTAAACTTTCAATGAAGCAACCATCTAATCTGGTTGCACTGGTGGCTGAATGAAGACCGCGAGAATCATTAAGGGGAAACAAGGGTAAGCAAGTTGTGGTGGAGTCTGATTCATCAGAAGGAGAGCTAGAGATCTCAGAGAAGGAGGCTGTACTGAAAGCCATGTCACTAATCACAAGGGCTTTCCAAAACAAGTATTGAAAGACCAACGATAGACAGCGGTACACCTCCGGGACAAGGAAAAGTGAGGGAAACACACCAGAAGAGAAGAGAAGAACAGGATAAGCCCGCAGAGACTCAAGAGGAGGAAAAGAAATTTTACAACTGTGGTAGAACAGGGCATTTTATCAAAGATTGCAGGAATCCAAAGACAAAGGATGCCGAATACTACAGGAACAAACTGCGGCTGACCAAGAAGAAGGAGAGCGGGAGAGCAATGCTGGTAGAAGAGGATCAATTCTTGACCGATACTGATGATTCAGATGATGATGGATCTGAACAATCACACTTCTGTTTGATGGCTCTAGATGAGGGTTCCTCAGATGATGAGGGTGACAATGAAGCTGATGGTGATGATGGTTTGAAGAAACTCAGACCGATGATGCCGGTGTTTCTGGAAAGGTAAACATTGAGTATGCACAAACCTTAGTTGAACACATCGAAAGACAAAACCGAAAAATCACTAAGTTGGAACATAAAATCAAAAACCAATCAACATCTAACTTAGACAATCTTCAATTAGAACTAACCGCAAAAGAAAATGAATTGAACACCTTAAGAAGTGAAAAAGAGGTAATCATTCACAACTTAAAAGTGGCCAAGGTTTCAGTTGAAGAAGATTTTAAATTTTTACAAAAACAACGATGTCAGCTATACTAAAAAATAAAAGATCTCGAAGACTTGTTAATTAAAAGAGATAAAACTGAACAAACCATTTTTCTAAACAAACCTAAGGATGTTAAATTCTAAAAATGGACATATGAAGGTTTAGGTTATGTTAATCCACACATAAGTGATAAGATAAATGCTAAACAACTATAAGATTTCGAAAGCATGAATCTAGGGTTAACTGAGAAAATGGTATTTGTTGGACAAGTCGACGAACTCGCCGAGGACGAACACAAGAGACGCATCACAAATAAAGCTTCAACCTCATATGACTACGAAAGTCTAAATAAGTCGTACATAACCGAAGTCTTCAAACCCACGATCTCTGATGACTATTTTCGAAGTTATTCTCAACCAGAAATGGAATCCTTACCATCAATACTAGACTCCCCACCCGAGCCTCGCATTTATATCCCTCAAATGGATCTAGAGTGACATCTTCATTTAGTTGAACATGAACTTGTCCATAGATCCATCATTTTTGACTTTGAGACCGCAATTCTTCATAACATGATCAACCAACTTGTAAATGAAAACGCTCAATCATATAATTCCGCTGCTCCAAGCATGTCTGATACCCTTATCCCACATGTGCACACAAGTGACTACTTTTCATTTGCAAATTCCGAACTTAACACACCTGCTAATGACTCGTCATTAATCAACCCTGGTAAAGACCGTGATGAATGCAGGAAATTGGAAAAATCTTTGTTCAAACTTCACAAAAAACTCAATTCACTCCAGAACGATTTTTTCAAAATGCAAACAATTGAGTCTACCGACTTAAAGGGGAAAGCCAAAATAATTGATACACGATCATCTGATAAGACAAGCACATCAAGATCACCTCAATCCAAAACAAAATAAATCAAGAAACAAACAACTCACTCTCGTTCCACATCAACCAAAAATGATCAATTGGCAATGTCAACTTCTAACCCAAGTGTCCATATAGGTGCCAACATGAAGAATTGGACGAACCAAGTTTTTGGATGGAGGAAGAAGCCCCAAGAGAGGAATGGAGAAAGAGAAGACGAAGATTGTTTGATTTACCTTGCCAACTTCAATAAACAAACAACTCTACTGCTTTGTAATGACTCGTCTATTTTGAATGTCAAATCTGTTCAAACTCCAAGTAATTATATTCAATTTGAAATGTTTTGCATGAGTGATGGTTGTGTTGATGGACATTGCACTTATCACCGTGTGTATGACGAAGATAGAAAAAAACGCCGAATTAAACCAAGCCCAAATTACAAATCTTTTGAATCAAATCATGAACAAACTTTCTTCATAAATAGAAAAGGTAATAAAATTACCTATTGGCGAAAGAAACGCTCCAACAGAGCACAATTCCAAACGAAGAATGAAAGTGTCCCCACTAAGCTTAATTCAAGCGTCACACTCACAAGAGGTCACACTTCATGGACGCCAAATCGTAGATACTACAACAATTGGAATCACGCCAATCAAAATGCTACTGAAATCAAACCACAATGCACAAATCCAATGAAACGGAAAACTCACATCTCACAGCATAAACAACCAACTGTTCAACGCAAAACCACCAAAACAGCTTTGAACGACACAAGAAATCCAAAGAAACAAAAGGAATACATCGACGATGATGTTTCACTCCCTAAGGGCTGTAATCGCGTGGAATTTGAACAACCAATCATCACATCGAAAGAAAATCCGTCCCCCGCCATATCTAAAGAAATTGTAACACCATCACCGTCCCAACCTCAAACGACCACACAAGTTTGGATTCCCAAAGCACAAGCAACGGCATCATTTAATACTGTTGCAACTGCTAACAACCAGAGACCCACTACACAATGGGTACCTCAACAACTTTTTTCTTCCATGTGCAAGTATCTAGCCGGTGGAACTTGGACTCCGGCTGTTCAAAACATATGACAGGCGAAAAGGCTCTTCTCACGAACTATGTCCCAAAATACTCGAGAAATGTTCATTTTGGGAATGACCATGTTGCACCAATAATGGGAACCGGAGACACAATAAAAGAAAATATAAAAATAAGCAAGGTATCATATATGGGTGGATTGGGACACAACCTGTTTAGTATTGGGCAATTTTGTGATAAGGGGCTAGAAGTCAACTTCAAGGCCAAGACTTGCTCAGTCAAAACAGAGAATGGTGATGTGGTACTGACAGGCTGCAGAAGGTCAAATTTGTACACAATTGATCTAGCAAACCTGGAGGGAAAACAGTCGGTATGTCTTCTGTCAAAGGCCTCATCGGAACTCACATGGATGTGGCATCGCAAACTATCTCACCTAAACTTTAAAAATATCAACAAGCTGGTCAAAGGTGATTTAGTTCGTGGATTGCCAAAGCTTAACTTTGAAAAAGAACATCTGTGTGAACATTGTGAAAGAGGTAAAATGAAAAGGGCATCATACAAAATCAAATAGGTGTGCAGTACAAAAGAACCTCTCCAACTGTTACACATGGACTTATGTAGGCCAATGAGAGTTTAGTCTAGGAATGGGAAGAAGTACATCCTCGTGATAGTTGATGACTATTCGAGGCATACGTGGGTCAAGTTTATGAGAACGAAGGATGAAGCTCCATCTACAATAATCTCGTTCCTCAAACAAGTGCATAATCAATCACAAGGAAGAGTTGGTACAATACGAACCGACAACGGCACTCAATTCAAGAACAAAGTCTTGGATTCTTTTCTTGACTCAGTGAGAATCATGCATCAATTCTCAATAGCTTATACTCCAGAACAAAATGGGGTTATTGAACGAAGAAATCAAACGCTTGTTGAAGCAGCTCAAACAATGTTATCCTATGCTGATTTACTATAATACCCGAACTTCCGAAAAAGAAATAAAAGAATATTTATTGAGAAAATGATAAATTATATTGGATTGTGAAATATGTTAGACATTGTGGACTTGAATGAATAATGAGTAATGGACTAGTTATGTATATATGTTATTGGAATAGACATGTGTGTGTTATTGGATTTATGTTCTTGGGCCCAATCAATGTGAATGCTGGGCTTAAGCCTCTTTGGAAAGTATATATATATATAGTGAAATAGGGCATAGCCTCCAAAGAATGTGTTACTGTTGCATTGACAGAGAGAGAGTTTGAGTGTGTGTTTGAGTGTGTGCTAAAACCTCACGAGAAAGCAAGGAAGAAGAGGCAAGAATCATCTGGAAACTCAAAGAATTGCTACAAGAATCATCAGGTAATGTTTCTTACCTCACTAGGATACTGTAGGTATCAATTGTAACATCCTAAGATCGGGCCTAGTAGTTTTGGTGGCTTTGGTATGTTAACTTGTGATTAGTACTTGATTAATTACTTGTTATTATTGAGTTATATGGTTTTAATTAATTGACTAATCAAAGGATAAATGAATAATATGTTTAAATATATATATATATATATGTATATTCATGTACGGATATGTGTTTATATATATATATGTATGTATGTAGGTTGCATGTGGTTATGAGATAATTATAAACAAATTATGACACCTCATGCTTATTGGTTTAAGAAAGGCATACGTGGGTTCTTATGGAATTAACATCTGAATATTTCTTTCACTTGAAAACCGACTCTTGGTGTGTGTATGTGTTTTTTAGAGAATAGGCAAAGAAGCAAACAAACTTGAAAGTTGGAAGTTGTGATTTGTTGTGTGTTAATTCCAAGTAAAGGTATGGTTGCAATCCTAGCATGATTCTGATCATTGTTATATGTTTAGTTTGTAAAGGTATGCTAAGAACATGAAGTTGCCATTGTAGAAGTTTAGAAGTAAACATGCTTGGTGGGTTTTGCATGATTTGCCATGTTAAAAAGGGCTTGATGTGTTCTTGTTGTTGTATACATGTTATAAGGTGTTTATACCTGTTTTAGAAGTGTTCATAATGAATTATGAGGGTTTGAATCGGATTTGGAAGTTTAAGTTGGCTGGAAATCCGACACAAAAATGGAGAAGACAACCTGGAAATAGCGTGTCGCGGCGCTACGCTTATTGGTCGCGGTGCGACAAGGGTGAAATCCGACAGATGGGTATCGGATTGTAAGCATCCGATAATTTTGCAAAACCAACCCTTGAGAATCCGAAGCTTGGCAAATTTGACACTGAAATCCGATTTATTGGAAATCCGCCACCGAAATCCGAGTGATGAGTTCCGGATTTGAAATCCGACATGGTCGCGGTGCGACGGACCCTATTTCAGAAAATTACTTGTTTTTTATTATGTTTTACTTGGTTTAAGTTAGCATAATAATTATGTGAATCATACATGCTTATGATTGATTAAACGAATATAAATTTATGTGTTTGGCATATATTTATGAATCGTTACTAATTTCAGTTTGTTGTGTTCTCAGGAATAAACAAGGCTCAGTAATATAAGATCACGGAGTGGAGAAACTGAAAGCTTGAGGTGAGTAGATGTTTACTCACAGATGTTATTAGTTGTAATTGGCTTGGGTTGCAACTGTTATTGGTTTGACGCATGGATAGATTGTGCATCTGATAATTGATTATGTGTTGATTGTTAATTAATTGTAGCGTCAGTGTTATGTATACATGATGGTTGGGAAGTCAGCTTTGGCTGGGCATATGGGCTGGGTTTGTTTGCTATCGGCTAATCAGTATTGGGATCTTTTGATGCATTTGTTGCAACTTTAGGTAATACTGTGTGAGAATAGCAAATGAACTATCGGTAAACCTTTGCTTTGGTCGGCATTGGTTGTAGGTTCCTGCAGAACCGCCGGTCTTCCCGGGGCACGATTATCTGTTATATGTTGTTGATATTGATGCGGTTATTTGCTGATATATCTGTCGTGGTTTTACTCCATTCACTTAGCTTTGTGCTAATCCCCCACCTCTCACTCTTTTACAGGTTTTGGTAAGTCAGCGGCTCGGCTGAGAGTGGTTAGCTTGGGGATTAATCACCTAGGACTCTGATATGTTATTTTGTGACGAGCTGTGTCTTGTAATACTAATATTTAAACAGTTGTGTTTGTACAGTTGTAAACACTTTAGTTATTTAATTCGCTTCAACAATGATTATCAAAAGGAAAATTTTTGGGTTAAAAATACGGTGTTACAAGTTTGGTATCAGAGCCTTGGTTTGGCGGTGTAGGCACAGTGGAAGTGTTACATTCCCAAATCTTGGCTCGTGGTAGGTCGATTACTCCTTGGGTGTGGGATTGGGGTGAATTGGAGTGTGGTTAGTATGTGGTGTACTAACGGATTTATCTAATAAATCGTGAGGTGATGTGATTGTTACAAATAACAATGGCTGATCGTGATCACTCAACTGTTGCCCCTATTGTCCCGTCTACTGCTGAAGTCCCTACTACAACAGTGGAAACTTTGCTAAATGCCGGTACATCTGGTACCGTTGGGAATGAAAGAGACGAATACATCTTTCAGTTGGAGGGCCAGCTGCAAGACTTGCGAAAGGAACTGGAGCAACAAAGACAAGTTCCTATAATTCAACCTCCGGTTACTACAGTGTTATCAACTGCACCTGCGATACCACCGATTCTCCCACCGATTACTAATCTGGCTGAGATTCCACCATTATCTGTACCACTACCACCGATGTCTCAACCTACGTCACAACCGTTCTTTTACCCGTTGTTTCCCCAGGGGTCTTATCCACAGGGATCTATGCCTCAAGGATCCTACTCTTATCCATTTATGAGATATCCACCTAATATGGGATTCAGACAGCCATGTACATACAAGTAATTCCTAGATTGTAAACCAAAGGAATATCATGGCGGCACAGATCCTAACGTCACTTTAAACCGGTTGAGAGATACTGCGAGGATTTTAGATGCGTGTAACTGTGAAGAGGAAATGAGAGTATGCTTTGCCACCCGGATGCTTAAAGGCAAGGCGATGGTTTGGTGGGATTCCATTACCACCCACTTATCGAGAGCTTAGATGGATTCAATAACATGGAATCAATTCCGGGATAAACTATGTGAGCAGTACTGCAATGCCTTCGAACTGAATAAGATAAGGCAGGAATTCATGGAATTGAAGATGACAAGGAGGATGTCAGCTGATGAATTGATTGAACAATTTAACTCAAAACTGAGGTTCGTTACTCAGTGGGTACCGGATGAATCTTCACAGGTTCAACATTTTATCGGAGCTTTGTTACCGGAGTACAAGAGTACTACTCGACTGGCTGGATCACTGTCTCAGGCCTTCACCTTGGCAAAATCTGCTAAGGGAGACATTCAAGCCAGGGATAGACATAATAAAGATGAAGCAGCTGTGTAGAAGCCGAAGTATGACCAAGTAGGTGGTCAACAAAAGAAGAAGTGGCAGGGCAATTCTTCTCAGGGTAATCAGAGTCGGAAGCCGACCATAGGGGGTACAAATATGAAATCTCAATGGTGTACACGATGTAAATCCAGTCACACTAGGCAGTGTACTGCCCAGACCATGCGTTGTTTGCGTTGTAGTACACATGGGCATGAAATGAAAGATTGCAGGTTTCCCCGCAATGTTTGTTGGAATTGTTTGAAAGAAGGGCACAGGGCTGGTGATTGCCCTACTGGGAGAGGAGCCGGGACAGGGACGGGGGAAGGGGACGTTGGGGATCATCGTCAGGGGCACAGAAACGGAAGAATCCTCCGACACCGGAGGGTAGGGCATTCCGGATGACAGTAGATGATGCTATTGCTACTGATGATGTTATCACCGGTACGTTTCTTATAAACTCCCTACATGCGCGTGTGTTATTTGATTCTAGAGCGAGTGGCTCCTTTATTTCTGTGGCTTTTTGTGATAAGTTGAAATTGCCTATTACTGTTATTTCTGTACCGATTGAGATAGAAGTAGCAGATGGTAAGATAGTTTCTATTACAAGTTCTGTGACTGGGGCTGAGATAGATATCGATGGTAAGTGCTTTCCTGTATCATTCCTATTGATGCCAATAGCGGGTTTTGATGTGGTTTTGGGGATGGATTGCCTGAGTAAGCACAGGGCGAGCATTAAATGTCATAGGAAATTGATTTCTTTTCCATTATCTGATGGGTCGCACGTGGTGGCTCGAGGGAAAAGGAACAGGTCTACATTTCCTATTATTTCTATGTTGAAGGCTAAGAAATCCTTGAGTAAGGGATGCGAGTGTTTTCTAGCATATGCTATTGATGCTAGGAAGGAAAAGCGGGCAGTTACTGATGTGCGAGTCGTATCAGATTTTCCTGAAGTGTTTCTGGATGAGTTACCTGGGATACCTCCGTTCGAGAGGTAGAGTACAAGATTGATTTGATACCAGGTTCTAATACAGTGGCTAGATCTCCTTATAGGTTGGCTCCTTCTGAGATTAGGGAGATGATGACACAGATTCAGGATTTATTGGATCGGGGTTTTATTCGTCCGAGTTCTTCGCCGTGGGGTGCACCGGTTTTGTTTGTGAAAAAGAAAGATGGCACGCTACGGATGTGTATTGATTACATGGAACTGAATAAGAGGGCGGTAAAGAATAAATACCCTACCACCAGGTATGAGTTTCTGACAAAGATATTGCCAAGACTGCTTTCTGTACCCGGTATGGTCATTATGAATTCTTAGTCATGCCGTTCGGTTTGACTAATGCACCTGCAGTGTTAATGGATTTAATGAACCGGGTTTGTCGACCGTTTCTGGATAAATCTATGATAGTATTTATCGACGACATTTTGGTTTATTCTAAATCCGAAGCTGATCACGAGATTCATTTGAGACAAGTTCTTGAAACCTTGAAACGGGAGCAATTATATGGCAAGTACTCAAAGTGTGAATTCTACATGCGAGAAGTTCACTTTTTGGGACATGTTATTTGCAGTGATGGAGTCAAGGTTGATCCGGCAAAGATAGAAGGTGTTATGAATTGCGAAGCTCCGAAGTCGCCTTCTGAAATTAAAAGCTTCTTGGGATTGGCAGGATATTACAGACGGTTTATCCGAGATTTTTCTAAAATTGCGAATCCCATGACTAAGTTAACTCGCAAGGAGGTTCCATTTAAGTGGATTGATGAACAGGAGAGGGCTTTTCAGACACTGAAACGAATTTTATGTCAGGCTCCTATTCTTGCGTTACCGGATGGGTCAGATGACTTCATAGTTTATTGTGATGCTTCTCTGGCAGGGTTGGGTTACGTGTTGATGTAGCGGGATAGAGTTATTGCCTATGCTTCTCGTCAGTTGAAACCTAATGAGAAGAATTATCCAACCAATGATTTGGAACTGGCAGCTGTGGTTTTTGCGTTAAAGTTATGGAGACATTATCTTTACGGTACAAAATGTGTTATTTGTACGGATCACAAAAACCTACAGTATGTATTTTCGCAGAAGGAACTCAATAAGCGACAGAGACGATGGTTGGAACTTGTTAAAGATTATGATTGCGAGATTCTCTATCATCCCGGGAAAGCCAACGTGGTAGCCGATGCTTTGAGTCGCAAAGGAGTTAGTGAACATGTTAAATTCATGCGAATTGAAATAGTGTCCGACTTGATCGATAGATTAAAGGCAGCTCGGTTGGAAGCCTTGAAGGATGAAAATCTAAAGTCTGAGATTATGTTAAAGAAAAATAATGATTTGACTAATGATTCTAGGGGATTGAAGGTTTATCAATCTCGAGTCTGGGTGCCTTTGCTTGGAGGTCTTCGGAGTCTGATTATGACTAAGGCTCATAAATCGAGACTATCTGTTCATCCAGGTAGCACAAAAATGTATAAAGATCTAAAGGTGCTATATTGGTGGCCTAAAATGAAGACAGATGTTGCACAGTTTGTGGAGTCTTGCCATATTTGTGCATAGGTTAAGGCAGAGCACCAGAAACCCTATGGATCATTGAAACAGTTGCAGATTCCAGAGTGGAAGTGGGAGCACATAATGATGGATTTCGTAACTAAACTTCCACGTACGCAGAGGAATCACGATATGATTTGGGTGATCGTTGACCGATTGACCAAGAGTGCTCACTTCTTGGCTACCAATGAGACAGCGTCACTCAGTAAGTTGGCTCAGTTGTATATAGACGAAGTTGTTTCCCGACATGGTATACCACTTTCAATTGTATCAGATAGAGATTCCAGGTTTGTGTCGAACTTCTGGAACAGTTTACAGCCGGAGTTGGGTACGCATGTTAATCTGAGTACAGCTTACCACCCTCAGACAGACGGGCAATCTGAGAGAACTATTCAGACACTTGAGGATATGCTGCGGGCATGTGTGTTAGAATATGGAGGTTCTTGGGATTCTCACCTACCATTGATTGAATTCACATACAACAATTCTTATCATTTGAGTATCGGTATGCCGCCTTATGAGATGCTATATGGTCGTCGCTTCCGTACTCCTACGTGTTGGTTAGAGGCGGGTGAGAAACAGTATGTAGGGCCTGATAATGTGCAGATCACCGCAGACAAAGTAGCTATTGCGCGAGAAAAGTTGAAAGCTGCGAGGGATCGACAAAAGATGTATGCTGATCCACATCGTAGGTCTGTTACTTTTGTTGAGGGGGAATTGGTCTATCTGAAGGTTTCTCCGTGGAAGGGGGTTATCCGTTTTGGGAAGCGGGGAAAGCTAGCTCCGCGGTATATTGGACCGTTTCGTTTCCAACGGGTGGTTAATGATCAGACGGTTACTCTTGATCTTCCAGCGGAATTATCAGGTATTCACAATACCTTCAACGTTTGTTACTTGCGGAAATGTAGAGTTGAGGATAAGAGTCAGATTCTACCTCTACATGATTTTAAAATGGATTCCAGCAAGAAGTTAGTGGAGGAACCCATTGAACTACTAGATCGGAAAGTGACGAAACTGCGTAAGAAACAGATTCCGATGGTTCTAGTTAAATGGAGGCACAGTTTGGGTTCAGACTTTGACGTGGGAAACCGAGACTGATATGAGAGCTCGTGACCCTCAATTGTTTGATAATGAATAGATTCCGAGAACGGAATCTTGTTTAAGGGGGGAGGATTTGTAACATCCTAAGATCTGGCCTAGTAGTTTTGGTGGCTTTGGTATGTTAACTTGTGATTAGTACTTGATTAATTACTTGTTATTATTGAGTTATATGGTTTTAATTAATTGACTAATCAAAGGATAAATGAATAATATGTTTAAATATATATATATATATATATATATATATAGGGATGAGATCAAATAAAAAGAAAATTAAAGTAAAAAGTGTAAAAGTGGTAATTATTTGATCATTTTTCGGTATATATATCAACTGATAATCGTTAGTTCATCATCTTTATTGATTAAACTAGTTCTTCATCAATTTCTTTTTGATTTCAAATACAGATTTTGAAAACAAAATTTTGGAATAATTTGTTGATGAACAAAATGCTTTCATCTAAAAAGTGATGAATATGTTGGATTCATCAAAAATAAATTGATGAAGAACTAGTTTTAATCAATAAAGATGATGAACTAACGATTATCAGTTGATATATATACCGAAAAATGATCAAATAATCATCCCTTTTACCCTTTTTACTTTAATTTTCTTTTTACTTGATCTCTACCCTATATATATATATGTATATTCATGTACGGATATGTGTTTATATATATATATATATGTATGTATGTATATAGGTTGCATGTGGTTATGAGATAATTATAAACAAATTATGACACCTCATGCTTATTGGTTTAAGAAAGGCATACGTGGGTTCTTATGGAATTAACATCTGAATATTTCTTTCACTTGAAAACCGACTCTTGGTGTGTGTATGTGTTTTTGAGAGAATAGGCAAAGAAGCAAACAAACTTGAAAGTTGGTAGTTGTGATTTGCTGTGTGTTAATTCCAAGTAAAGGTATGGTTGCAATCCTAGCATGATTCTGATCATTGTTATATGTTTAGTTTGTAAAGATATGCTAAGAACATCAAGTTGCCATTGTAGAAGTTTAGAAGTAAACTTGCTTGGTGGGTTTTGCATGATTTGCCATGTTAAAAAGGGTTTGATGTGTTCTTGTTGTTGTATACATGGTATAAGGTGTTTATACATGTTTTAAAAGTGTTCATAATGAATTATGAGGGTTTGAATCGGATTTGGAAGTTTAAGTTGGCTGGAAATCCGACACAAAAATGGAGAAGACAACCTGGAAATAGCGTGTCACGGCGCTACGCTTATTGGTCGCGGCGCGACAGATGGGTATCGGATTGTAAGAATCCGATAATTTTGCAAAACCAACCCTTGAGAATCCGAAGCTTGGCAAATCCGACACTGAAATCCGATTTATTGGAAATCCGCCACCAAAATCCGAGTGATGAGTTCCGGATTTGAAATCCGACATGGTCGCGGCGCGACGGGTATTGTGTCGCGGCGCGATGGACCCAATTTCAGAAGATACTTGTTTTTTATTATGTTTTACTTGGTTTAAGTTAGCATAATAATTATGTGAATCATACATGCTTATGATTGATTAAAAGAATATAAATTTATGTGTTAGGCATATATTTATGAATCGTTACTAATTTCAGTTTGTTGTGTTCTCAGGAACAAACAAGGCTCAGTAATATAAGATCACTGAGTGGAGAAACTGAAAGCTTGAGGTGAGTGGATGTTTACTCACAGATGTTATTAGTTGTAACTGGCTTGGGTTGCAACTGTTATTGGTTTGACGCATGGATAGATTGTGCATCTGATAATTGATTAACTGTTGATTGTTAATTAATTGTTGTGTTAGTGCTATGTATACATGATGGTTGGGAAGTCAGCTTCGGCTGGCATATAGGCTGGGTTTGTTTGCTATCGGCTAATCAGTATTGGGATCTTTTGATGCATTTGTTGCAACTTAAGGTAATATTGTGTGAGAATAGCAAATGAACTATCGGTAAACTTTTGCTTTGGCCGGCATTTGTTGTAGGTTCCTGCAGAACCGCCAGTCTTCCCGGGGCACGATTATCTGTTATAGGTTGTTGATATTGATGTGGTTATTTGCTGATATATCTGTTGTGGTTTTACTCCATTCACTTAACTTTGTGCTAATCCCCCACCTCTCACTCTTTTACAGGTTTTGGGGAGTAATCACCTAGGACTCTGATATGTTATTTTGTGACGATCCGTGTTTTGTAATACTGATATTTAAACAGTTGTGTTTGTACAGTTGTAAACACTTTGGTTATTTAATTCGCTTCCGCAATGATTATCAAAAGGAAAATTTTTGGGTTAAAAATACGGTGTTACATCAATTTTATCTTGTTTGGATGATGATAGCATGATTTAGCTTCTAGGGTTTTTGGGTTTTGGGTTTAAGAAGAACCAGAGAAAAAGAAATTGTGTTATAAGCTTGAAAACTTGATGAAAAGTGTTTAAATCTTGAAAGAAGTGTTTAAATGGGTGGAGAAATGTTTTGAAACAAAAATGATATGATTTGATTGAGTTTTGAAAGAATATGATTTTGGCCATGGTGCCTGAAAGTTGAAAAAGATGAACTGACAGAGATGAACATGTGTCGTGCGACTCTTGAATGAGTGTCGTGCGACTTATTGTTGAATCTCATGCGACTTTTGTGTTTTGAACCATGCGACTTATGGATGAGTCACACGACTCTTTGTTGGGAGTCATGCGACTCTATGTTTTATGCCATGCGACCTACGGATTTAACCCATGCGACTTTCACCCTTAAACAACCATGCGACTTTCACCCTTAAACAACCATGCGACTTTCTAACTTGAAACATCCTCATGCGACTTTCTAACCACACCCCATGCGACTGTCGCATCGTGCGACTGTCGCATGGAGCTTTCATGCGACCTTCATGTTTGAACTCTCATGCGACTTTCATGTTTACAACCTCATGCGAGTTATGGATATTGATACAACCATGCGACTTTTGCATTGAACCTATGCACCATGCGACTTTTACATTTGAAACCCACCCCATGTGACTTATAAATCCAACAAGTTTGAAATCCGGATAAGTGGAAATCCGATAGTTGAGAATCCAGATAAGTGGAAATCCGATAGTTGAGAATCCGGATAAGTGGAAATCCGATAGTTGAGAATCCGACAGTCAAATCCGGATTTGTGAAATCCGACATTTTACACTCGACGCGACGCGTCAGTTTGATGGACGGGACGCGTCCCCGACTTAATGGACTTTAATGCATTTCTTATTGTTACATGCCTTGTGAAACCCGAATGTATTACGGGGATAAACGAACGAGGGATTCGTACACGGTATTGATTTGTTAGACCTATTGTAGGTGACGGTTGACTAGCAAGTAATCACAAGTGAGTTAGTAAGATAAGGTTGAGAATCTTAGAACTGCTAACACGTGAGTATTCTTACTTACCATCTAAACCTTATGATGTATGTGTTTAATGTGCTACATGCTATATGATTGATGAATGATGAATTTATGAAATGATGAAATGATGACTGATGAACTGATATTGTGTTATGCTATGCTATTGTTTAGACCGTTCACTTCGGTGACGGGAATGATTGGACCGTTCACTTCAGTGACAGGAATGATGGGACCGTACACTTCGGTGACAGGAATGATTGGACCGTTCACTTCGGTGAAGGGAATGATGGGACCGTACACTTCGGTGGCGGGAATGATTAGACCGTTCACTTCGGTGACGGGAATGACTAGACCGTTCTCTCCGGTGACGGGAATGTGGGACCGACTACTACGGTAGCGGGAATGTGGGACCGACTACTACGGTATCGGGAATGAAAGATGTGACATGAGGTTAAAGTAAATGATTTGATGTCATAAGGTCGATTGTAAGTAAGTGTACTCGCTAAGCTTTGTGCTTACGGTTGTTGTTTAACCTTCTTTTAAGGTGATGGCCACGGCGGGGCTCCAGCACGCGGTTGATAGCTCATTTTTCCACAAGCTTCTACAGTGTTTAAACTATTTTGTAGTTAATGATGTATTCCAAACAATTACATTTGAGTTCAAGATTTTACGGGTTATCGCCCGGGGTTGTATTTAAAGTGATGCAATATTTTAGTTATGACAGATTATGAATCGTATACTTGGTAATTGTTAATTGCCAAAAAAAAATTGGGACATTACAACTTGGTATCAGAGCCTTGGTTTAAGAGATTCGAATACGTTTCCGCGTGTTTGAACTTAAACCTTGGTTCGTAAAAGATTTTAAACAAAGTTTTTGAAACTTTTTCAAGTGATAAATGTTACGATGAGCTATCAGCTGGAGCTAGTCCGAGTGGTCACACGCGAGTACAAGGTATGGGTTTATGATATGATGATCATGATTAACTGAGATATTGAAATTATGATATACTGACTATGATGACTGAGACTTTGCAATTTAAATGCGTTAGTAGAATCAGAATAGAATAACATGATAGTGCCTACATGATGACTGACTATATGCTTGATAAGATGACTGATACATGGCCCAAGCCAGTGAATCGGGATTCCTAGTGGTAATGACCAGATCGAGTACGTGTAGCGTGTTTGTAATAATAGGGCCCATATTATTATTTGCACACGACACTTGTTGAAACTTGTCAAAATCCGGGTAATCTTGTGAATCCGGTGAGGGGTACTTGTAGAGATAAGATGCCTGTAGCTAGTGTGCCTTAGAATGACTAGGGTTGCCTGATAGCTGTACTTATGACATGAAATATGTGAAATGTGAACTGATATAGTGATGAGGACTGTGTGGCAATGCCGCCTGTTAATTAAGTGCATTGTCTATACATCTAGTATGGTGACTACAAGAAATCGATCTGTGATACCGATGGGTTTTGAGAACCCACCTAATGGAGAAAATGCAAGCGTGACGGAGAGAGTGACCCCCGTGTACAACCAATCCCGAATTAAACTGAAACTGTGAATCCGGAAAATGTTGTACTGGAAAATGTGATGAATGAGGAAGAGTATGAGAATGAGGGGATGACTGAGTTGGTGACTTCTGTGATTACCAACACACTGAAAGAACTACTGCCCAAGATCGTGGAGGATCTGAAACAGGATATGGGCATGATGATTGATCAAAAGCTGGGAGCCCTATGGGCTACAAAAGAGGCTACCGCGGCTGTTGTGGTCGCTCAACCGGTAGCACAAGCTACGAATCAAGTGGTCCCCAGAGGAACTTTCCGGGATTTCTCGGCATGTCAGCCGCCTGTGTTTGATGGAGTACCAGACCCGGTGCGAAGCACCCGATGGGTCTCCGCGATCGAAGGAGATTTCTTTACTAGCCGCTGTGCTGAGGAATCAAAGGTTTGGTTTGCTTCTAACTTCCTTAGGGGAGCGGCCAAGGATTGGTGGAACTTATTAAGGAAGATGAAAGACGAAGCTATCGCCTGGATGACATGGGAAGAATTCACGAAAGCGTTCTTCGAGGAGTATGCTCCCAAGGTTGAGGTGGAACGAGTGATGGATGAGTTTATGAAACTCAAGCAAACTACTGAGACAGTTAATCAGATAACCGCTATATTCAAGGAGAAACTACTATACTGTCCATCTTACGCAAGCGATGAATGACTGCAGATACACAGGTATACGTAGATGCTAAGGGAAGATATTCAAGAATTTGTATCGAATGGTCAGTATGCTACACTTGACTAGCTGGTTGAGGGACCCAGGAAGAGAGAGCTGTATTTGATGGAGAGGAACAAGAAGAGGTCCGCGGAGCGGGCCACACCGGGAGGAAATGCAAGCAAGCAACCGTTTAAGAAGATGGATCTTGGGAACTTCAAGCCCGCCGTTAGAAATCCGGGGGCGAGATGTGGTAAATGTGGAAAGGGCCACGGTGGAGAGTGCCGAGCTGGAACCATTAACTGTTTTGTATGCGGAAAGAGTGGGCACTACGGGAAAGATTGTAGGGTCCATCTAAACGTGTGTTTTAAATGCAACAAGCTGGGGCACCGCATGGCCGAGTGCTCGGAGGCTACTGGGGGAAGCGGGAGACCCGCTTGGCAACCACCGCTCTGGATCACCGAGGGGGATAAGGGAAAGAAACCAGAGGTCTCGAGGCCTCGCGGGCGCACATTCCAAATGACCATGGAGGAAGCAAAGAAGGAGGCCGATGTGATCGCAGGTACATTCATTGTTAACTCTCTGCCTGCATTTGTACAATTTGATTCCGGGGCGACTAAGTCCTTTGTATCTTCTACTTTCTGTAATAAGTTTGTAATAGCACCGGTGAAATTAGAAACACCGTTAGAAGTAGAGATAACCGATGATAAGGCTTCATGTGTTACCACGATCTATAGGGACAATGTTATAGTGATAGATGATGTACGGTTTACTATAGATCTGCTACCAACTCTGATGAGAGAGTTCCAAGTGATAGTGGGAATGAATTGGCTGGGACGTCACCAGGCCAACATCTTGTGTAAGCAAGGGATCATACGGATTCAGAGTCCGAGTGGGGGAGAAATCTCCATATACGACAAACGATAGAATGGATTGACGACATGCTGCACCGTGACCAAGGTGGCAAAGTATCTACGTAAGGGCTGCACGGCCTTCATAGCTCATGTGGTCGACTCGAGAATGGAGAAGAAGAAACTGACAGTGTTGGACGTACCAGTGGTATGTGAGTATCCGGAGGTATTTTCAGAGGAACTGTCGGGGATTCCGTCAGACAGACAAGTGGAGTTCCGTATAGACTTAGTGCCGGGAGTGGCACCTATCGCAAAGGCACCGTACCGCCTAGCACCGCCAGAGATGCAGGAGCTGATGTCACAACTGCAAGAACTGCTCGATAAGGGCTTCATACGCCCAAGTAGCTCACCGTTGGGAGCACCGATCCTGTTCGTGAAAAAGAAGGATGGAACCTTCAGGATGTGTATAGATTATCGCGAGCTTAACAAGGTGACAATTAAGAATCGTTATCCACTGCCAAGGATCGACGACTTGTTCTACCAACTACAAGGAGCGGCCTGTTTTTTCAAGATAGACTTGCGATCGGGATATCATCAGCTCAAGGTTCGAGAGGAGGATATAGCCAAGACGGCTTTTCGCACGCGCTATGGGCACTTCGAGTTTGTCGTCATGCCTTTTGGTCTTAAAAATGCGCCGGCAGCATTCATGGATTTGATGAACCAAGTCTGCAGACCAATGCTCGATAAGTCCGTGATAGTATTCATCGATGACATCTTGTTTTACTCGAAGACGGAGGCCGAGCATGAACTACATCTACGGGAAGTACTTGAGACCTTGAAGAAAGAGAAGCTTTACACAAAATTTTCCAAGTGCGAGTTCTTGTTGCAAGAAGTCCAATTTCTCGGGCACCTGGTTAACTGAGAAGGGATCAAGGTCGACCCCGCAAAGATCGAGGCCGTAATGAAATGGGAAACGCCAAAGAGTCCTACGGAGGTTTGAAGTTTTCTAGGTTTGTCCGGTTACTACAGGAGGTTTATAAAGGATTTCTCAAAGATAGCAATACCACTAACCAAGCTGACAAAGAAAAGTGTTCGTTTCAATTGGGGAGAAAAACAGCAGGAAGCATTTGAAACCCTGGGAGGCAAATTGTGTGAAGCCCCGATACTACCCTTACCAGAGGGAATGGAGGATTTGGTGGTCTATTGCGACGCGTCCCGCGTGGGACTTGGCTGCGTGTTGATGCAAAGAGGGAAGGTGATCGCCTACGCCTCACAACAATTGAAACCGCACGAGTGCAACTACCCGACTCATGACTTGGAGTTAGCCGCTGTGGTGTTCGTGCTCAAGTTATGGAGGCATTATTTGTACGGAGTTAAGTGCACCATTTATACAGATCACAAAAGTTTAAAGTATTTCGCTGATCAAAAGAATCCGAACATGCGCCAGCGGAGATGGCTAGACCTGGTCAAGGATTACGATTGTGACATCTTGTATCATCCGGGAGAGGCTAACGTTTTAGCTGACGCGCTGAGCCGTAAGGCAAACCATGCACAGTTGGATGTGAAATCCTTGAGGATGACACTCACAAATTCACTGTTCGAATCGATTTCAGCCACCCAAAGCGAAGCCGTCAAGTAAGAAAATCAGAAAACCGAGAGGGAAAAGGGCCAGATGGCATTGATGGTTAAGGATAGCCGCGGGTTGTGGACCCGATACGGACGAATTTGGGTACCAAAGATCACTGAAGTCCAGAATCTCATTCTTGACGAAGCGTACAAGTCTAAATTTTCTATACATCCGGGAGCCACAAAAATGTACAGGGACTTAAAAATGGACTATTGGTGGCCAGGAATGAAGCGAGATGTGGCAAAGTATGTTGAAAAGTTCCTTACATGTCTACGAGTGAAAGCTGAGCACCAGCGACCACATGGTAAATTGCAACGGTTGGAAATACCTATATGGAAATGGGAGCACATAACCATGGATCTGATAACGAAACTACCCAAAACACCAAGAAAATATGATGCAATCTGGTTAGTGGTTGATCGGTTGACGAAAAGCGCTCACATCATACCGATCCGAGAGGCGAGTTCGGCCGAGAGATTGGCTGACATATACGTCAAAGAGATAGTTTCAAGGCACGGAGTGCCGGTAACCATCATTTCTGATAGGGATGTGCGATTCACATCCAGATTTTGGAACAAATTTCATGAAGATTAGGAACGAGGGTGAACTTGAGCATGGCATATCACCCCCAAACGGATGGAAGAGTGAACAAACTATCCAAACGCTAGAGGATATGCTAAGAGCGTGTGTAATTGATTTCGGGGGAAGCTGGGATTTGTACTTACCCCTAGCGGAATTTTCATATAACAACAGCTACCACGCGAGTATTGGTATGCCACCGTACGAGATGTTGCACGGTAGGAAATGTAGAACCCCTATCTGTTGGGGTGAGGTTGGACAGAAAGAACTTGGAAAGACGGAAATAGTGAAGAGAACCTCGGAGTATGTCCAACATGTTCGTGAACGACTGAAAGCGGCTTAGAGCCGGCAAAAGAGCTATGCAGATAAACGGAGATCAGTGCTAGAATTTCAAATTGGTTATTATGTATTGTTAAAGGTATCTCCCTCGAAGGGAGTGATAAGATTCAGGAAACGCGGAAAGCTAAACCCGAGGTTTATTGGGCCTTTCAAGGTCATTGCAAGGGTTAGAAAGGTGGCTTATCGTTTGAAGCTACCTGAGGAGTTATCAAAGATACATAACATCTTTCATGTATCACATCTGAGGAAGTGTTTAGCCGATGAGTCGTCGTTTGTGCCATTGGAGGACATCACCATAGACGAGAAATTGAACTACATCGAGAGACCTGTTGCGATTCTTGAAAGAAAGACCAAACGGCTACGCAACCGGGAGGTGGGAATGGTAAAGGTGCAGTGGGAGCACCGCAAAGGCTCAGAATGGACGTGGGAGTCCGAAGAAGAAATGAAGAAGAGTTACCCCACCATGTTCGAGTGAAGATTTCGAGGATGAAATCGTGTTTAAGTGGGGGAGAGTTGTAATATCCGAACTTCCGAAAAATAAATAAAAGAATATTTATTGAGAAAATGATAAATTATATTGGATTGTGAAATATGTTAGACATTGTGGGCTTGAATGAATAATGAGTAATGGACTAGTTATGTATCTATGTTATTGGACTAGACATGTGTGTGTTATTCGATTTATGTTCTTGGGCCCAATCAATGTGAATGTTGGGCTTAAGCCTCTTTGGAAAGTATATATATATATATATATATATATATATATATAGTAAAATAGGGCACAGCCTGCCCCCAAAGAAAGTGTTACTGTTGCATTGAGAGAGAGAGAGAGAGAGTTTGAGTGTGTGCTAAAACCTCACGAGAAAGCAAGGAAGAAGAGGAAAGATCCATCTGGAAACTCAAAGAATTGCTATAAGAATCATCAGGTAATGTTTCTTACCTCACTATGATACTGTAGGTATCAATTTTATCTTATTTGGATGATGATAGCATCATTTAGCTTATGGGGTTTTTGGGTTGTGGGTTTAAGTACTAGAGAAAAAGAAATTGTGTTATAAGCTTGAAAACTTGATGAAAAGTGTTTAAATCTTGAAAGAAGTGTTTAAATGGGTGGAGAAATGTTTTGAAACAAAAATGATACGATTTGATTGAGTTTTGAAAGAATATGATTTTGGCCATGGAGCCTGAAACTTGAAAAAGATGAACTGACAGGGATGAACATGTGTCGTGCGAATCTTGAATGAGTGTCGTTCGACTTATTGTTGAATCTCATGCAACTTTTGTGTTTCGAAGCATGCAACTTATGGATGAGTCACGCGACTCTTTGTTGGGAGTCATGCGACACTATGTTTTATGCCATGCGAGCTTCGGATTTAACCCATGCGACTTTCACCCTTAAACAACCATGCGACTTTCTAACTTGAAACATCCTCATGCGACTTTCCTTTGAAAACCAACTCATTTGCACCATGCGACTTTTGTAACCACACCCCATGCTGCGACTGTCGCATGGAGCTTTCATGTGACCTTCATGTTTGAACTCTCATGCGACTTTCATGTTTACAACCTCATGCGACTTATGGATATTGATACAACCATGCGACTTTTGCCTTGAACCTATGCACCATGCGACTTTTACATTTGAAACCCACCCAATGCGACTTATAAATCCGACAAGTTTGAAATCCGGATAAGTGGAAATCCGATAGTTGAGAATCCGGATAAGAGGAAATCCGATAGTTGAGAATCCGGATAAGTGGAAATCCGATAGTTGAGAATCCGACAGTCAAATCCGGATTTGTGAAATCCGACATTTACACTCGACGCGACGCGTCCCCGACTTAATGGACTTTAATGCATTTCTTATTGTTACATGCCTTGTGAAACCGGAATGTATTACGGGGATAAACGAACGAGGGATTCGTACACGGTATTGATTTGTTAGACCTATTGTAGGTGACGGTTGACTAGCAAGTAATCACAAGTGAGTTAGTAAGATAAGGTTGAGAATCTGAGAACTGCTGACAGGTGAGTATTCTTACTTACCATCTAAACCTTATGATGTATATGTTTAATATGTTACATGCTATATGATTGATGAATGATGAATTTATGAAATGATGAAATGATGACTAATGAATTGATGAACTAATGTTGTGTTATGCTATGCTATTGTTTAGAATGTTCACTTCGGTGATAAGAATGATTGCACCGTTCACTTCGGTGGCGGAATGATGGGATCGTACACTTCGGTGACGGGAATGATTGGACCGTTCACTTCGGTGACGGGAATGATGTGACCGTACACTTCGGTGGCGGGAATGATTAGACCGTTCACTTTGGTGACGGGAATGACTAGACCGTTCACTCCGGTGACGGGAATGTGGGACCGACTACTACGGTAGCGGGAATGTGGGACCGGCTACTACGGTAGGGGGAATGTGGGACCGACTACTACGGTAGCGGGAATGAAAGATGTGACATGATGTTAAAGTAAATGATTTGATGTCATATGGTCGATTGTAAGTAAGTGTACTCGCTAAGCTTTGTGCTTACGGTTGTTATTTAACCTTCTTTTAAGGTGATGGTCACGGCGGGGCTCCAGCACTCGGTTGATATCTCATTTTTCCACAAGCTTCCGCAGTATTTAAACTATTTTGTAGTTAATGATATATTCCAAACAATTACATTTGAGTTTAAGCTTTTACGGGTTATCGCCTGGGGTTGTATTTAAAGGGATGCAATATTTCAGTTATGACAGATTGTGAATCGTTACTTGGTAATTGTTTAATTGCAAAAAAACAAAAAAAATTGGGACGTTACATTTACCACCTTACTATTGGATAGAAGCAGTCAACACAGCATGTTACACTCAAAACTGAACATTCTTACACCGTCGCTTTAAAACTCCTTATGAACTAGAAAATGGCAGAGTGCCTAATATTAAATATTTTCATGTGTTTGGTAATAGGTTCTTTATCCTTAATAAAAAGGCTAATCTAGGAAAGTTTAACCCCAAAGCAGAAGAGGGAATTTTCCTAGGTTACTCCTTTGAGTCTAAAGCGTTTCGCGTGTTAAATAAACGAACCAATGTTATGATTGAAAGTATTAACGTGACTTTTGATGATACACTAACCACCACAGATTTATCTCATGAGTCACCTACAATCGTTTCTAAACACATCAGTTTAGGACCGGGACATAATCGAAAAGAAACAAATATATCTAGCGCAAATGAACCCTCAGACTTAAAATATATATTTGATTTCTTAGATGATGACTATGGAACTAATTGTGTACTGTAACACCGCCTTTGCTATATTAAAAAATCAGTATAAAATTCGAGTTTTGAAACTGCATGGGTCCGTTTGTAATTTGAATATTTACCTGTTTGTTAACTTAACTGAATTTCAAAAAACATTGCAGCGGAATTTTAAATAACAAACAAACAAACCCAAGTAGTTATTACAGTTTAAAAACACATGTTTGGCGTGTATATAAATATACAATACAAAAATTGCCAAACATGCCAACCGGTGTTACATTAATCTAAACCGACCAATGCATTATAATACCAAAAGCAGTGTTCCTTCAAAAAGGCATATACATTAGTCACGAGTGTCCCCAACTCACCAAGCCTGCCTATTCCTTATCTGTAAAAGGGTTATATCAACAATATTAGCTATTTAAAAATAGCTAGTGAATACTAACAATCATGCATGGCAATAAGGCAAGTCATATGCAACAAAACAAGTCATATAGCAGGAATAAGCAAACAATGCTATCCTATCACATAGCGGAGTGCTGACATGTCTAGCGAGTGAATTATATTGCCGGGTTGCAAGTCCAGCTCAAACCACTACCACCGGGGGAATCAAACACTACCATCCGTGCTGGTTTCATTATCTAAGTGAATCACCGTGCTAGTTAAGGAGCCAAGGCTCATTAGGCTTAGCCATTTAAGGCACTCACCTCACTTACTGAAAGGAATGGCACTCGAGTACCATTGATACCGAATTGTCACCCGAAGGCCTCATAGGACCCAGCTGAAGCTGACCTTAATTACATATTAGTCCAGACATACAGATAATTTCATCAATCACCCTTTTGCAGGGACAAGTGCATGCATGCTTACAGATAACATATGATCATCAATATGTGCACATGTACTTAAATACATGTCTTGCACATCAATCATCAAGGCATCTTAATTCTTAATCTTACTTGCATACATATAGCTTTCATAGTTACATAATGTAGCATACATAATAACAAGTTCAACTAGGCGGCTCCAATTTGGATCCGCTGGCATGCACTCTGCAATAACTAATAACCTTAACGAGGCGGATCCAATCCGGATCCATCAACAAACATACATATCATATATCATGTATTCGTTCATTATCATTATAAACATATTAGCATACATATGGCTTTCATAATACAAGTTGTAGCATGTCGTAATCATATAACTTTTCTTGCATTCAAACCTTCCTTAATTGAAGTCATAAGAGTCAGTACTCACCTCGTGTGTTTATAAAGAACACAATATGGACTCGGCTCTCCTTGATGGCTTAATTACCTATTACATATACATTCAATTCATTTAGATTACCACACAACAAGTACATGTATTCTTACACTAGTTTTAATACCCCAATTATACCCCTAAAGTGTCAAGAACGATCCAACTATAACCCATGTACCCAAGGCATCAAACAACAACAAAACAGCATGCTGTCCAGCACTTCACGCCGTGAACACCATATTGTTCACGCCGTGAACTGCAAACAGACTGCCGAACAGCAGCCCTGTTTGCTGTGTTTTCCATCCAATCCCAAGTTTAAGCCTTTCTTAATTGTTTCCAGGTTATACACTAAGTTTGGGGCATCATTTGGAGTCTATAAACATCAACATATCATACTTTTAACATATGATTCAAGTTTGAACCATCAAATCACCATTAAAGACCTATTTGGTCAAATTCATGAAATTCCTTCAATATGGTATCTTTAATTCATAAAATCAGTTCTAAATTACTTGTAGGTGACTTTAAAACAGATTTCAACTCATAAACTCAAGCTCCAATTGCTAATTTCGTGTTACCCAATTTTAACCTAAAGCTTGAGATGAAGAGCAAGAAGAAGAAGACTTACTATATATGAGGAAGATGATGAATAGTAGATCAAGAACAGATTATGGACTTGTTTCAAGCTTGATTCCAGCCTTGTTTGCTCTTGGATTGGATTTGTTTTTCAAGTTCAAAGTGCAAGAGATGAGAGTGTGAAGTGTGTGTGTAAACGTGGGTGTGTGTGGGTTTGTCTGTGTTGGATAATTAGAGGACCGACTATGAGTTCTCTATTATCCACTTGGGGTATTTTGTTCCCCTTTTCAACATACAACACAACACCCGAATAACTGTTTCAACTAACGAGGATATTTTTGGAAACCTCGTTTGAAACCAGATAATATTTTATCATTATTATCTATTTTTATTACTATTTTCATATTCACATTTAACTAGCCAATTACATATTTTCTATTAATACTTAACATATATATTCATTTAATTCATTTAAATTAAATTCACGTACCAAATGGAGCGCACGAATAGGCCCGATTTGAGGATGTTACATGTACCTGTCGACAGGCCTGCAGATGTTACTCAGCAAACTACTATTGATTCTACATCAAGACCTGTTGATTCAGCGGTAGACCCATTCTTCGGTTTGGGTGAACGGTACACTGCATCTAACTCAACGATTAACACAGCTGACGATGCTAATACTGAGGATCACGGGAACACTACACCTAAGTACAATCCAGAATCATCAGCTCCTGAGGGTGAAACATCCATCCAACAATGACCAGATGAATTCTTCCCTAAGGATGCTAGCGATGAGGTTACTGATAACTCCACCCCCCATGTGACCAAATGGACTGCTACATCCTGAAATGCAGATTATTGGAGACAAAGATGCAGGTGTTCAGACTAGATCCACCACAGCAAATAAGTGTCAGTTCTCTAGCTTTCTTAGCTTGATAGAACCTACACGAACTGTAGATGCACTGCAAGACGCAGACTGGATTCTTACTATGCAAGAGGAGTTTGTTAGTCCCAGATTGAGTACGCATCAACAAATGTTTGTAGAAGGGGGGGTTGAATACAAACTTTAGCTTTTAAAATTAAAGACACACTGATATACTTTTATATAATTCTTATTGATATTGAATCAAGAATTACATGTACTAGAAGCGGAAATTCTAAGTACAATAAAAGCTGGCAATCAATTTGTATAACACATAGACAAGCTAACTCTAAAACAACTAATGTATATAGAGTGTTCAACATATGAACAAGTTTGATTCTACACAATGCTTATACTCTACTAAGTTCTCAACTGATGAAATTTTCCTTTTGTGGAGTAGAGACTTCAATGTTGTATTGTGTTCTATGTAGTTGCATGTCCACCATGCATGAGTATATATAGAAGTCTTGGTGGATCCGGTTGCATGAAGGTAAGAGACAAAGAGGATGTGGAAATATAATATTTTAATTGTAAAGGTAGTGGGTGAAAAGTAAAGTTACTTTAATCAAATGTATGATAAAAGTAATTGTACTTTTCTGCAAAAGTGCAACCTATTCACAATATAAAATATTAAAACCAACATCTACTGCCGTGTAGAAGTTTCTTTCCCTTTCCATGATTGTACTTTTAATCAACACCATGCTTTTGATTGATTTGACTTTACCAAGTATGGGATTGCCGGCCATACTTAGTTATTTGAACAAATATTCAAGATCTTCGTCTGTTTGAGGTATCATTATCCTTTTCCAGAGGATAAGATCAAACCTTTTTGTCTCATACTTGATCCAAAAAGTGAATTTTTACTTTTACAAACAAAGATCTAAGGTATAATAGAACAACACATGTTCTGCCTTTTACATATGACTTACAATCTGAAAAGATAGAGTAGATTTGACATTTTTCACGACTCAGCTAACAGATTGTGCTATGAACTCTGATATTCACTACTCAGTTGACAAAATATATCAGTTGATCACTTTTTGCTAGGAATCAGTTGATACATATTGCTTAGCTGATCAATAGTATGCTTAGGAGGACATAAGCTCATGTATTTGTATGATCAGTTGATCAAGAATGCTCAGCTGATCAATCAAATACATCAGTTTATAAGGGGAGATGACTTGTGTAAAGGAAGACTTACTTAGCTGATGCTCTGGGCCTCAGCTGATCCATTTGTTCACTCAGCTGATAGATTAGGCACTCAGCTGATCAATTTCTTTACTCAACTGATCAATTTCTTTACTCAGCTGATCAATTTCTTCACTCAACTGATCAATCTGTTCACTCAGCTGATGGAATATTTTCCTCAGCCGATTAACGATTTTGCTTAGCTGATGGTCTTCTTTACTTGTTTTCTTCATCTGATGCTCCTGGGCTGATATCCTTTGGCTGATACTTTGAGTAGGATCTGATGCTCAGATGATGACTTATTTTCCTCAGCTGATGGTTCCATACTTAGCATATTTTTACATAAACTGATTCAAACAACACATGTTTGAATTCTTTCTAAGTCATACTGAATGTAGGGTTTGGTTATCATCAAATTCTATGTTTTAGGATAGGCAGAGTTGATTATTAGGGTGAAGTGATTATCTCCCTAACAATCTCCCCCTATTTGATGATGACAAAACCTTTTTATTTTTGAAGAATCAGTTTGACTTCGAATTACAAAAGATTTAAACTTTTAAGTACATTTGGCTACCTAGCTATCTGTTTTTTATAGCTCTTTTTATTTGAACCTTGTTCTGCTTTTGGTTTCTTTTCTAATGTTCCATTTTGTTCTGTTTTTGTGGAATCTTTTTCTGTGTTGTACCATTTTGTTCTGTTTTTGTGGTATCTTTTCATTTTTCCATTTTTATATGTTTTTGATTTTCTGATATACATAAACATCACTTGAAATAACAGAATAAAGAAATGTACATAAGTGATTTCATAGATTAACTATTAGCTAACTATTCTATAATGTACAATCAACTAAATAACAACAAAATCTTCAGAGTTAGAATCAGTCTTCAATCATCCCACCATGGTTCTTCTTTAACTTCAAAATCTTTGGCATGGGGATCAACTTCAGCTAAGACTTCACATTGGGCTGAACAAGGGCTTCAAAGTTTTCATTTCCAGTTCTGCCTCTTGTAGATATCCTTAGCCCAAATAGAAACTTCTTGCTAGCTTTAAGGATTTCAGACTGTATAAAGAACCTCCATGTGCCAGCTCTGTCCAAAAAGAATATACCTTCAACAGGCATAATTATAAACTTGTACAGCTCAGGAGTGATGTTCAGTGGAAGTGATGTGTTGAGACCCTCAAATTCTGATAAGAATTCATGCTGAGGTAGTACCTCTCTTAGCTCAAATGGTTTGAATGGCTTGGAGCCTTTCTTATGAAGATTATATACTGTGTGCACATGCCTGTAATAGTCATCTGGAGTGAAGGCCCTTTGTGACACAGCTAGAGCTATCCAATTCTGAATTTTTTGAATGAATTGAACTTTGAGCTTTGACTTGGATTTGAAGAGAAGGTACAAGATCTCAACTAACTCTGTGAACCCATATATGTGACACCTCTCATAGGATACAACTTCACAGCAGTTGAAGTTGTTCTGTCTTATAGCTTTGAGGTAGGGTTCACCATCACCTTTATGGACAGTGGCTCTTGTTATTGGACTTGGTTCTGTTCTGTTTCTCAGAATATTAATCCTTTCTCTGAAGCTTTGAAGTCTTTGTTGACTTAGATTGATGGGAGCAGATAAGTCAAGGTTGAAGAGGGTTTTGATGGCATCAGCATGGGATCTAGCTTTGAGTAGTTCAGCCTGAGATTTTTCCTTTGCCAATTTGTGTTGAGCAGCAGCTTGATTTTGACTTTGTTCTTGCTCTTGCTGATATGCTAGCTCTTTGGCTTGGTAGATTTCTTCAACTGAAACACCCAATGCTTGAGCCATTTGAGCATTTTCCCGTTCTTCTTATTCTTTAAGAGCAAGCTCCCTTTTCATTTGAGCATCTGCTTCAACTTGCTCATCTGTCATCTTTTGTTTGCCTTAATCCTTAGGAGCAGAGGTTAAAGCCTTTTGGACTGATGGGGTTGATTGAACTTGTGGAGCAGATGGCTTAGGGCTCTGTCTTCTTCTTCTTCTGAAGATGTCAGAAAGTGGAGTATCATCCTCATCATCAGAATCAGACTCTATGTTGATTTGTGGAGAGAAACCCTCAGTAACTTTTCTTTTAGGTTTTGGCCTGTTTGCCATCCTTTTCAGCCTTTTGGGAAACCTTTGCTCCCCCTCAGAAGATGCTTTTCTTTTAATAGGTGAGGGAGCTGTTGCTTTGGGTGCTTCCTGCTGCAAGATTTTGGTGGCTGTTTCAGCATAGGCAGCATCAATATCCTCTGAGTCAGGATCATCCTCCCTTGAAGAACTTGAGAATTTCTCCCCCTTTTGGCATCATCAAAAGGAGGAGGGGAGTCACCTGCTGCAGGCTTATGGGATGGGGTAGGAGCAGGGGTAGGGGTATGGGTTGAGGAAGGGGTAGAGGTAATTTAAGAGAGCTGAAGGGAGAGGTCATCCTTGAGATCTTTAATGGTTTTCCATAATGAGAGATGACTCATTCTGGATTGTTCTGTTAAGGTTTCTATGTCATCAAGGATGCCTTAAAGAAAGGAAGGCATTGGAAGGAGTTGTTCAGGAATGGGTACAGAAATGTTGGGGTTGATTGGGCGTAGGGTTTGGAGTAGGGATAGGAGGTTGGATATGGTTTGGTTTAGGGTAGATATAGTAGATTGAGGAAGGATGAGAATTGGTGGTTGAGAGGGAAGAAGGGTAGAAAGATGGTCTATTTTAGTAAGGATTGGGGTAAGATTAATGGGTGCAGGGGAGGGTTGGGGTGGGGTTTTGAGAGACTCAATGTCTTTGGTAAGTTGAGACAATTGAGCAGAGGTTTGGGTTTGAAAGGTTTGGAAGGTTTGAGTTGATCAAGGTTTTGGATAATTGTCTGGATTAGGGTAAGGTTTGGGTTTTGGGTAGATATGGATGGGGTAGAGGTGGAAGGGGTGGATAAAGGTTCAAAGAACTTGGGTAAGGTTTGTGTCCCCTCATTTGAGCCTTGGTGTATAAGCTCAAATTCATTGGGGAAGAGTGTTGAGCCCTGTGCCAGTGGTTGGTTTTTACCACTAGCATTGGCAGGTTGTGCATGTGTAAGAATAGAATTAATGATAGGTGCAAGATAAGTGGACTGAGTGTGGGATGCACTCAATAACAGGGAATCCCTTATTGGATCCACATTCTGTTGGGAGAATATGGATGGTATAGGCTGACTCAATTGTGGGATAGACACAGTGTGACCTTGGCTTGAGGTCTGTCTTTCAATGAGATCACCTTTTGGGAGGTTGTCTCAGCTAACGGTTTAAGTCCCATTTTTACAGATGTATCCTGTTGTGAGGATACATCCACTGGTTCAAAGGTTGCAACATCCAATTGCTCCCCCTCAACATGAGGAAGGGTAATTGGAGTTAAGGTCAGAGGTGTGGATTGCAGTCCCTCAAAGTGCTCATAATGAGTCACTTCTGGTGACCTTGTATATATGGGGCTACGGATAGGAGTAGAACTAGTGACCACAGGAGGTTCACTAGAGCTTGGCTGTTGGAGTGGTGTATGGACTGGAGATGAGGATGGGCTATCAAAGGTTGGGACGACCATTTGAATATCCCCAGAGGTGGAATCAGTACTATCCATACCTTGGGACATGATGTGCCTACTTCTGTCAATGAGCTCCAGAAGTTGCTTAGAGATCTCTTGTTCTTGGGCATCACCATCATCACCAAGAGGACTTAGCTCCATTGGACTGATAGGAGCAAAATCACCATCATCACCATCACCAGCATCATCATCAT
Organism: Dittrichia graveolens; assembly: GCA_038502395.1. Lineage (NCBI taxonomy): Eukaryota > Viridiplantae > Streptophyta > Magnoliopsida > Asterales > Asteraceae > Dittrichia > Dittrichia graveolens. The sequence goes on along the minus strand of JARJIL010000007.1, from coordinate 52,682,512 downwards.
CATCCTTAGAGCCAATGTGGCTTTCATCAGCATCATCATCATCACCATTATCATCATCATTTTCATCACTAGCATCAGCATTTTCATCACCATTTGCAGCATCTATGAGCTCTTGCATTTGGGCAGTGATTGGAGGACCTCTGTTTGCCTTTAAGAAATGGAATATCTTTTCACCCATGGCAGGGACAGGGACAGAATATGCTCAACATGTTCTGTTAAGCCCACATAATCATCTTCTCCAATTTCCCTCATGGCTATCAGGCTTAAGTATAGAATGTAGGGCACCTGCGACCTCGATAATTTCTTGGTTGTGCTCTAATATCGTCTAAATTATACAAGTTTATCTCTTACGATATCAATAATTTATACTCACTTTGGGCTCGTTTTACCTTTATAATGCTACGTAATTGTTTATTTGAGCATTTCAGGTCCAAAATATCAAAACGATGGCAAACTACGTGAAATGGAGCTTTTTGAAGCTACAAATGAAAGTCAATGCTAAACGCGCTCGAAAGACGAGGTGAAGCAATACAGCGATCGAGCTAACATGTTACAAAAATTTTACACGAGCGATAATGATCAAGACGAGAAAGATAAACTTTTCGATATTACATCAAGTAATCGTCATCGTGTCGTGTAATCATCAAATTTGCATATTCCACGATGAAGTCACAAAGTTGGTGATCGTACTTTGAAGCCACTGCCATGAGATTTTCATGCAACAAAGAAGTCATGCAAAATAAAATACATATCCACGATTTGGACTCCTAAAATCATGTGGAATGAAGACTTTGAATTCAATCAAATGATATATATGGCTCTAAAGTTGTCTACATAGCAACCAATATATGAGCAAAGTGAAAACTAGTAACTAGACTAGTAAAATACACACCCAAGTGAAGAATGCAAAAGTCAATGATAAAATTTAATGCAGTTGATCACCCTTTTGTTTGCACTTAGAAACGATGAACCCTTGGTTGTGATTTGATTTTTATTATTCGGTCGTTTAATATCATTATGTATTTTATCATGTTTGTTTAATTGAAGATCCACGTTTGTTAATGTTTCAGTCTGTTTGTTTTATTGCTAAGTATGCATGGCTAAGATGACCATTCATGTTATGTATACTCGAATCATAATCGATTATGACCATTAAACGATTGTGACTAGTGATGGACCAAATCCTAGGTTAAAATAAATAGATTATATGATATTAATGCATGTGCCATAATTATGTTCCAATGACCATAAGTTCATAATTAGATTGATACTTATAACCATAAGATCAACAAAATTAAATCCTTCATGATACGACTTTAATGCATGATAATAGATAAGTTAGCCACGTGACCATCGAGTTAACCTTCTATCTATCATAGAGTTAGGGGCCGGACCAAGAAACCTAACTTACATTAGAAATCGGTACATGATAACTAGACAACCATTGCACGCAATAGAAATTAATAACAAACAAGGGGGATTCAAATCTAAGTGTAAACACTTTATCTTTCGATATTTATCAATTGTAGTCTATCTAGTGTCTTTGAAATATATCTTAGATTTAGTTGATAATTTATAGTTTGTATATTAAAGCAGGTTTAATTTATTAAACCGAAATCCCCAAAGTCCATTTCTTTGTTCTATATAATTAACTTGTAGTAAGTCATTTACATTGAAAACACAATTGCTCCCGAGAGATCGACAATCCGGACTTACTAAAACTATATTATTGATACGATTAGGTACACTTGCCTAAGATGTGTGTTAATTAATATAATTTGGTAGCTCTTTTATAAATAAAATTCCTGGTAAATTTAGAACACACCAAGTTTTTGGTGCCGCTGCCAGGGAGCACGGTTGTTTTCATATATTTGACTAATTAGAAGTTAATTATAATCTTTATAAATAGTTTTTTTATTTCTTTAAAATATTAAAATAACATTTTCGTACTTGTGTTTTTAGAAAAAAATTTTAGTTCATTTAATTGTTTAACTTTTGTGTAGAAAGCTAAGGTGGGTGGTGTCTAGAATAGTCGAATCGGCTTGGTTGTTAGATTTTCCGAAAGGATCCTGCCTCCCGATCGACCTGCCTGGCCAAACGCTTAGATACATTTCGACACAAGAAATAAACAATTAAAATATAAAATATTTTAATTACGTAAACTTGTACAACTTAGTGTATTTTTTTTAAATCTTACTAGGTTAATATTTTTTTAGGAAAATTAAAAAGACGAGTTTGTGTTAGTATATTCTAAATATTTATAAATCATTATTTTTAGATGATTTTTCATTTTAGTTATGTATGACTAGAAGTTCTAACCCTTATTTAGTCGATCCTTTCAAAGAACCAGAACGTGAATTTCGCAGGTTGCTCTATAGAACTCGTATGCCACGTACTATTCTAGAAAAGAGTGAAACCCATTCAGAGAAAAGTGAATTTGAGTCAGAAAAGAGGGAAGAAAAATCTTCTGAACTGAAAGAGAAGCAGGAAGTAAAGAAAGAAGAAATGGAAGAAAATATTGCTAATATGTCATTGGAAGAATACGCAAGCAGGAAAAGAGAAGGAGAAGGTCCGGGATTAGTCCAACCTGAAATTCCAGAAGAAAAACCTTTTGAAATAAAAGGCCAATTTCTTCACTTGCTTCGAGAAACTCCTTTCACCGGGAAGGAATCTGAAGATGCTAACCAGCATGTGGATGCAGTTTTGGAAATTGCCAATTATTTCCATATTCCAGGGGTAACAAAAGATGCAGTGATGCTGCGAGTGTTCCCAATAACACTCCAAGGAGCAGCCAAACGATGGTTGAAATCTGTTCCCACTCGAACTATTCGAACATGGGATCAATTAAAGTCAAGCTTCATAAAACAATTCAGCCCACCATCAAAGATAGCCAAAATGAAGATGCAAATTCAAAATTTTCAGCAACTAGACGATGAAACTTTGTATGATGCATGGGACCGTTATAAAGAAATGCTTCAGAATTGCCCACAACATGATTTAAATCCACATCAAATAGTTCAAACTTTTTACAATGGTATTAATGTTTGTACTAGACAGATGGTTGATTCGCAAGGGCCAATTCCGAAGAAGACGCCTGATGGATACGCATTGATTGAGGAATTAGCTCAACATTCTCATCAATGGCATTCATCAAGAGATTCATCATATAAAAGGAAATCTAATACTGAAAGTTCAGATGGGCTAGCAGCGTTAAATGCAAAACTGGATGCACTTGGTAGGGATATGAAAAAGGTAAACCAGACAATTCATGCAATCCAAGTGGGTTGTGATAATTGTCATGGACCTCATCTCACCAAGGACTGCCCAATGAGTGAAAAGGTGAATCAAGTGGAAGAAGTTTTCTACTCATCAGAAGATAGGTTTAATGATTGGAGGCCTAGAAATGATAGAAATCCAAATTGGAAACCTTACCATGAGTACAGGAAAGAGATGGCAGATAAATACAAACAAGGTCCACCTGGATACTATCAGAAAAATCAACCCGATCTACCACCACAACAAGAAAAGAAACCTAGTTTCGAAGAAATGATGGCTAGATTCACAACATCTGATCAAAGGCATAAAGAGACAGAAGAGATGGTGAGAAGAATTGGTGTATCAACCGAAACTACAATAAGAAACCAACAAGCCTCGATACTGAATATTGAGAATCAAATAGGACAAATGTCACGGGTATTACAAGAGCGTTTTCCAGGAACTTTACCAAGTAACACAGAAGAAAATCCGAAGCAACACGTGAAAGCTGTAACTACAAGAAGTGGTAAGAAAATTGAACCTTTAACTCCAATTGTTGCTAACGATACTGATAATGTGCAGGAAACTAAAAAGAAGGAAAATGATAAAGAGTCAACTGCAATACCACCACCGGTTCAGTCATACAAACCGAAAATTCCTTTTCCTGAACGATTGAAAAAGGAGAAACAAGAAGAACAATATCGTAAGTTTCTAGATCATATTAAAACCTTGCATATTAACATACCTTTTGTTGAAGTTGTAGCACAAATGCCAAAATATGCAAAGTTTTTGAAAGATCTCCTTACAAATCGAAAAAAGATGGAAGAAGCATCAAGCGTTGTCTTAAACGAGGAGTGTTCAGCAGCAATGTTGAACAAAATGCCTAAGAAAATGACTGATCTAGGGAGTTTGACTTTACCTTGTCAATTCGGTAATCTACCCGTTAGCCATGCATTAGCTGATTCAGTGCAAGTGTAAATTTAATGCCTTATTCTTTTTATGCGAAATTTGATTTACCTGAACCAAAACCAATTCGAATGGCCATCCATTTAGCAAATAAATCTGTGACATATCCAAGAGGAGTAGTCAAGGATTTATTAGTTAAGGTAGATAAATTTGTATTCCCTGCGGACTTTGTTGTAATTGATATGGAAGAAGATGATCAAGTGCCAATCATCTTAGGAAGACCTTTCCTTAGTACTACAAGAGCATTAGTTGACATTCATGACTCTAAATTAACACTTAGAGTAGGGACGGATGCCGTTAGCTTCGGCATTGACAAATCAATGAAACATTCAAAAACATGTGATGATACTGCATTTTATGTTGATATTTTTGATGTTTTAATTGAAAATGAGTTGCAGGACCTTTGTGAAAGAGGAGATGATACACTAAAGGAGCTGAGCAAGGAGATTTTTGATGCCGAAAAAGATCTCGAGGAATTAGAAAAGCTTCTAGCCAGAGAAAACATAAAAAATCGAAAAGAAACGGATCAATTTAAAGAAATGAGGCATAAATCAATCAAGTCGCTATCTGGTTATGATATTGAAAACCATGATGTATATCAAACAACCGATAGCAACCTTGAACTAAAACCACTGCCAACACATTTGGAATACGTTTTCCTGGAAGGTAATTCTCAATCTCCGGTTATTATTTCTTCAAACCTAACTGTGGAAGAAAAAGAAAAACTTGTAGGTGTATTGAAGAAAAGAAAGAAAGCAATTGCATGGTCAATATCAGATATAAAAGGAATAAGTCCATCATTTTGTTCCCACAAAATATTGATGGAGGAAGATTCAAAACCAGTTGTCGAATCTCAACGCAGATTGAACCCAAACATTCAAGATGTTGTGAGAAAAGAAGTTGTCAAATTGCTAGATGCTGGTCTTATTTACCCAATCTCAGATAGTAAATGGGTAAGCCTGATTCATGCGGTGCCAAAGAAGGGAGGAATGACAGTTGTTACCAATGAGAAGAATGAGTTAATTCCTACAAGAACGGTAACCGGTTGGCGAGTTTGTATCGATTATCGTAAGCTAAACGATTCAACTCGTAAAGACCATTTTCCCTTACCTTTTATTGACCAAATGTTAGAGAGATTATCGGGTAATGCCTATTATTGTTTTCTAGATGGATTTTCAGGTTATTTCAAGATTCCTATTGATCCCGAAGATCAAGAGAAGACAACCTTCACTTGTCCATATGGAACGTTTGCATATAGACGAATATCATTTGGACTATGCAATGCTCCGGCCACTTTCCAAAGGTGTATGACTGCGATATTCCACGAGATGGTGGAAAACTTTATGGAAGTGTTTATGGATGATTTCTTGGTTTTTGGAGATTCATTTAATAGTTGTTTGAATAATCTTGACAAAATGCTAAAGTGATGCGAGGAAACCAACTTAGTGCTAAATTGGGAGAAGTGTCATTTCATGGTACAAGAAGGTATAGTATTGGGTCACAAGGTATCTAAAGCTAGGATAGAGGTGGACAAGGCAAAAGTAGAAACAATTTCTAAATTGCCACTTCCAACCAATGTAAAAGGGGTAAGAAGTTTTCTAGGTCATGCGGGATTTTACCGCCGTTTTATAAAAGATTTTTCTAAAATATCAAGACCTTTAACTCAACTGTTGTTGAAAGAAGCAAAATTTGATTTCTCAAATGAGTGTTTAATTGCTTTTAATGCGTTAAAAGTGAAACTAATTACCGCCCCAATCATGGTCGCACCTAATTGGAATTTTCCCTTTGAACTTATGTGTGATGCAAGTGACTATGCAGTAGGAGTTGTTTTAGGACAAAGGATTAATAATCGGTTCCAACCAATTTATTATGCCAGTAAAACACTCAATCCCGCACAAGGAAATGACACGACTACCGAAAAGGAACTTTTAGCGGTGGTGTATGCTTTTGATAAATTTTGTTCCTACCTGGTCTTGTCCAAAACTCTTGTATTTACTGATCACTCTGCTTTGAAATACTTGTTCAAAAAACAGGATTCCAAGCCCAGGTTAATACGGTGGATCTTGTTACTTCAAGAGTTTGACATAGAGATAAAAGACAAGAAAGGAGCGTAAAATGTTGCGGCTGACCATTTGTCTAGATTGGAAAATCCCAATTTAGAGGAGCTTGATGAGAGGGACATTGGTGATAACTTCCCATACGAGTATCTGATGGAGGTAAATGTTGAATCACCATGGTATGCAGATTTCGTGAATTACTTAGCTGCAGGGATTATCCAGAAAGGAATGACGTATCAGCAAAAGAAGAAATTATTTGCTGATGTTAAACATTACTATTGGGACGATCCCTATTTGTTTAGAAATTGTGCAGATGGAATTGTCGGAAGATGCGTATTCGGGAAAGAAGCAAGGGAGATTTTAAGGCATTGCCATAGCGGGCCAACTGGAGGTCATTTTAGTGCAATGAACACGGCTAAGAAGGTATACGAAGGAGGATTTTATTGGCCTACAATTTTTAAAGATGCTCATACCTTTGTCAAAGAATGTGATGCATGCCAGCGGAATGGTAATCAGCAACAAATGAGATGCCCCAACAAGGTATTCAAAATTGTGAACTTTTTGATGTGTGGGGTATAGATTTTATGGGACCATTCCCATCATCTCGTGGAAATAAATACACACTTGTAGCGGTCAACTATGTATCAAAGTGGGCTGAAGCGGAAGCTTTGACCACCAATGATGCCCGAGTCGTTGTCAAATTTTTGAAAAAATTATTTTCACGATTTGGTGTACCCAAAGCGTTAATTAGTGACCGAGGTACACATTTTAGTAATAACCAACTTGAAAAGGTATTGCAAAAATATGGTGTTCGCCATAGGCTTGCAACACCTTATCATCCACAAACGAGAGGACAAACTGGGGTGACAAATCGAGCTTTAAAAAGAATATTAGAAAGAACAGTGGGTAACAACAGAAAAGAATGGTCCGATAAATTAGATGACGCTTTGTGGGCATTTAGAACCGCATACAAAACACCTATTGGTAATACACCATATAGGTTGGTTATTGGAAAAGCATGTCATCTGCTTGTCGAAATTGAACATAAAGCATATTGGGCTCTAAAAGCATGTAACTTTGATCTCCAAAGTATTCGTGTTCATAGATTATTGCAGATAAATGCGTTAGACAAATTGCGAAACGAGGCATATGCTAATTCTTTAATTTACAAAGACAAAACTAAAATATGGCATGATGCAAGGTTGAGAGGAGATAAAGAGTTCATTCCAGGAGAGAAGGTGCTATTGTTCAATTCTAGAATGAAGTTGTTTCCAGGAAAGTTGAGAACGAGATGGTATGGACCATACATTATAAAAGAGGTATTCCCTTACGGCACAACGAACTCATGAAAGAAGATGGGACGAGCTTCAAGGTAAATGGCCATCGGGTGAAACACTACCAAGAAGGAATTCCTGAGGAAGAGAAAGAAGAGGAGGTACCATACCTCGAAATGATCTAAAAAGAATAAAGGAGGAAGGAGTCTAGCTAAAGACTCACTAATAAATAAAGCGCTTGCGGGAGGCAGCCCGAGTTTGGTCTTTTACGGGCAAACCTTAAACAACTGGATATGCTTTCTCAAAATTTAAGATTATTTCTTTCACTTTTGTATTTTCAAACTAATTTACCCTTTGATGTCCGCAAGGACATAATTGACAGATGTGAGAAGAACGAGAAACAAATAAGAAGAAATTTGAATTATGAATACTTTGGTAGAGGATTTTCTATTTCTGCTACCAAAAGAAAAGCCAAACAAGTAGGAAAATGTTGGAAATGTGGTGCTTTATTACATACCGGAGCTTGTAGAGAACTACCAACGAATTCTCAATCAGAATGCGCTAGTGCATTAAGATGGGATCTCATTAAGCTTAAGGCTGAGGGGACCTTGAGACCTAATAGCAATGCTAGCCATATGATTGATCATTTGTTGTATGTTAGAAAAAGCAAGCTCGAGAAATAACCACGATCAGATATGACTTACTTTACATGTGGTTTCCAACACTTGACTACTGGCATCTTTTAAATTTTACATTGTGTTTAAATTTGTTTCTATGATTCTGGGATTAATTTGTCAAAAAGTCTAGAGAGACAGGAAAAGACTCCGCATTTCAAAGCGTCACAATGTTCGCTGACATACCGTACGAATAGTATGTTACCCGGTTTGTTTTTATTTTATTTCGTAATTCGCATTTTTTATTGTGTTTTATTATGTTATTTTTGTGTTTGTTTAATCAATCATAATGGGTTTAAGTGTTGTGTTTAAGGATGAAATGAGAAAAAGGGGTGATGAAACAATGGTCCGAGAACGAAATTCTTCAAAGATGTGACATATTTTATTTATAAAACATGACGTGTATTTTGACGAATAGGTAGAGTTGGTGAAAAGAGCCTTTTAGTTACGTCTCGGCAGGGTGGATCGGCAGTGCAACATCACCGAGTTTGGATGGAGACAAAGACTACATACTAAGCGGATACTCGGTCATATTTTTAGCCATTCCTGCTGAGTTGCAAAAGACATTTTGAGAGCATATTTACCCAGGAGAGCATTCTTTCTATTTAATTTAACTTTTCCACGATATGGTTTATCTTTCATTGCATTGAGAACAATGCAAATTTCTAAGTGTGGAAAAGGGGGTAAATAATCTCAATTTTATACTGTGTTGTTTGCTTCATGCTTCTATCATGTTAAAAATAGACTTATTTTAGGACCATACATCCTTAGATTTCCATTCCTTTGTGCATAAATGTAAGATAAGCTACGTTTTTTTTAGCATCGAAAATAACTAGTTTTGAAAATTTTGAAATGCATGACGTAGCATATTAATAACCCATCACACATGAGAGATTGAGCCTTATAGTATTCATCATTTGATACTATCTTTCATTTTGTTGTGAGAATGTCAATGTGCTTTCATTTCAGAACTTGTTATTAAATGCTTTTCAAAACCACAAAAATGAGGTTTATACTACTATTGCACGATAGAGGCCATATTGTTTTTATTTAGCCAATTTGTTTGCATTTTCATTAGATAATCTCACTTTTAGATTGTCTAATTTTTTTTCTATCCATTAGTTGCGAAGTACTCGGTTTCAGTACTCGATACACTAGTAGCCACTTTAAGCCTAGACCTTTTCATTTGTTAGCAACATCATTAAACCTTTATTTTTTTTAGCCTTCATTTTTCCTTAGTCTATAGATCATAATTGGTTAATTAAAGTTCAGTTGGTTACTCTCGATCATACTTACATTAGGGGCGAATTAAATCATGATGTCCACCGATTAGAAAAAAATTGATATAATGTATGCACGCAAGGAAAAGAAAAGAAAAAAAAAAGATACGAGTTACATGACGTGCTTTATTCGGCAGTTTTTGAGTATGTCATACATGGAGATGTAGTTTTTTATATTCGTTTTTTCCGAGTTATTGCCGTCACTTTGGACAAAGTCCGTTTTTACTCCATCTCGATGAATTGTGTGTCTTCACCAAATATATTGTGCATTTGTTACCTTGAACAGCAGCTTAGATATAACCAATTCTTGATTTTTCACTATATTTTTAGCCACTTTTATATAATCATTTTCCATACCCTTAACCTTAGCCAAATATTACAACCCACAAGTCCTCTTGAAAGTAGTAATCCTCTAGTGGTAAAGACTAGATTTAAATACAAGCATATGATAATATTGCATATCATGACATTTGAGTGATCACTCTATATACCCTATAAACACTTTGAGTGAAGAGCGAATCCCTTGGTGAGAATGTAAAACTCATGCATAATTTTATAAAATGCTTGTAGTTATTTTGTAAGTGCTATTGATCTCAATCGGTTTACGTGCTTATGCTTACTTGATAGTACCAAGATTGGAATGACAAAACTAAAATGGTCTAAGAATAAGTGATTTTACATGATGGTTTGTTTGAGGACAAACAAAGTATAAGTGTGGGAAGATTTGATATCGTCTAAATTACACAAGTTTATCTCTTACGATATCAATAATTTATACTCACTTTGGGCTCGTTTTACCTTTATAATGCTACGTAATTGTTTATTTGAGCATTTCAGGTCCAAAGTAATCGTCATCGTGTCGTGTAATCATCAAATTTGCAAATTACACGACGAAGTCACAAAGTTGGCGATCGTACTTTGAAGCCACCTCCATGAGATTTTCATGCAACAAAGAAGCCATGCAAAATAGAATACATATCCATGATTAGGACTCCTAAAATCATGTGGAATGAAGACTTTGAATTCAATCAAATGATATATATGGCTCAAAAGTTGTCTACGTAGCAACCAATATGTGATCAAAGTGAAAACTAGTAACTAGACTAGTAAAATACACACCCAAGTGAATAATGCAAAAGTCAAAGATAAAATTTAATGCAGTTGAAGTTTATGGCAACAAATGAAAAAGTGGGAAGTGAATAAATAAAAGAAAACTTGACGCAATTGGAATAGTACAAGCCGCAAAAGAATTGCAAATTTCAAAACTCTCTCCATGAATTAAGGTAGCCTTTTTCTTTTCGAGTTCTATAAATAGCTACCGAAGTCTCCATTTTAAACACACTTCATTCTCTTTTAGTTCTTTCTAATTTACGTGGAGACTTCCATGGATGATTAGGGAGGCTAGAAAGAATAGAAACGAGATTATAAATAATAGTTATAGTACGTTCTAAGGCGCATGAGAAGGCTCGTAAAGCGACGCGGAAGCACGGGAGGCGAAGAATCCAAGTGTACAACTTAACGATCATCATCCGGGTTTGATTTCTATCATGTTATCCATTCCTAGTTTGATTTCCATTAGTTGTAACATCATGATTACGGGCTAATCACCCTTTTGTTTGCACTTAGAAATGATGAACCCTTGGTTGTGATTTGATTTTTATTATTCGGTCGTTTAATATCATTATGTATTTTATCATGTTTGTTTAATTGAAGATCCACGTTTGTTAATGTTTGAGTCCGTTTGTTTTATTGCTAAGTATGCATGGCTAAGATGACCATTCATATTATGTATACTCGAATCATAATCGATTATGACCATTAAACGATTGTGACTAGTGATGGACCAAATCCTAGGTTAAAATAAATAGATTATATGATATTAATGCATGTGCCATAATTATGTTCCAATGACCATAAGTTCATAATTAGATTGATACTTATAACCATAAGATCAACAAAATTAAATCCTTCATGATACAACTTTAATGCATGATAATAGATAAGTTAGCCACGTGACCATCGAGTTAACCTTCTATCTATCATAGAGTTAGGGGCCGGACCAAGAAACCTAACTTACATTAGAAATCGGTACATGATAACTAGACAACCATTGCACGCAATAGAAATTAATAACAAACAAGGGGGATTCAAATCTAAGTGTAAACACTTTATCTTTCTATATTTATCAATTGTAGTCTATCTAGTGTCTTTGAAATATATCTTAGATTTAGTTGATAATTTATAGTTTGTAGATTAAAGCAGGTTTAATTTATTAAACCGAAATCCCCAAAGTCCATTTCTTTGTTCTATATAATTAACTTGTAGTAAGTCATTTACATTGAAAACACAATTGCTCCCGAGAGATCGACAATCCGGACTTACTAAAACTATATTATTGATATGATTAGGTACACTTGCCTAAGATGTGTGTTAATTAATATAATTCGGTAGCTCTTTTATAAATAAAATTCCTGGTACATTTAGAACACACTATGCTCTGAGTGATTTTATCAATGAGATCAGAGAATATGACTTGAGCAAAGTCGATGTTGACCCCAAAGGCTAGGGCATAGAGCACCAGAAGCTCGGTTTGGTTGATGAGATGGTGGCTTCCAGATTTAGGACCGAAGCAACGTAGACCATGTTGGGCAGATACTTCCATGGATGAGCAAGAGCAGAGACCTTGACTTGACCATGCACTACAGGTTCATTGTAGCCAATGGTGTCTAAAACTGTTTGAACTTCGGCTCTGGATGGAAAAGCTGTGTAAGGTGGGAAGTGGGGAATACCAGTGGCGTCACGAAGTGTTTCAGCGGTGATTTGGAGATTATAGTTTCCTTGGGATAGGGTGCAGTTGATGGTGTTGTTGTTTGGGTTATAGGTTGCGGAGTACCATAGCTCACCAATAATGGTAGGGTATATGTAGTGTGGATCAGCGGTGAGACTATCAAACAGGGGATGGGCTTTAAGGAACTGAACCATTGGTTCATAACCTTGGTTTTCTCGCGAGTCAGGGATGGTGGTGCAGAGGAGAATGTTGTTGGGAGTTATATTCATAGGTTGATTGGGTGCAACATTCTCACTAGGGTTAACAGTTGGGTCTGGAATATAGGTGGCCATTTGGCAGGGATGATGAACAGTGAGTATCGAGAGAGGGGTAGGGTAGTTCTTTGTAGAGAGAGAGGGAATTTGGAAAGTTTAAACAGGTAAAGGTGAATGAGAGAGAAATTGGGATATTTATGAAGTTTAGTTAACAGAGATCGTTAGATACTAACAAAAGATCTAACGGAAAACAAATTAATTAGCTATTAAATGAAAACTGACAAACAGAGTAAATAACTAGGGTTAAAAAGCATTAAATGAGAGTAAAAAGTGAAAATTTACTAAATGTAGAATCATCAGCTGATCATAGGAGTGTATCAGCTGAGGGGTAGCAGCTGATGGAAAACTATCGGCTGATAGTGAGAATTTGGGGTATCAGCTAAGTAAAGTACTTAGCTAAGCATGTTTTTCTTATCTTAAAGTGATCAGCTGAGTAAATTTGATCAGCTGATAGGCATCAGCTAAGCATAGTTACTCAGTTTACACAAATTAAGTAAGACTTAGATATGCTTAGATAAGTATCTTATAATTTTCATCACTTATAAATTAACACAAACTAAATTACCACTATTCTAAACTAAAAATTAAGCATACCTAGTTTGGATATTAGGAAATTGAACCTTGCTTCATCTAATGGCTTTGTGAATAAGTCTGCAAGTTGTAAATCAGTGTTGATGTAGTGCAAAGTTACCTTCTTCTTTTGCACATTATCTCTGAGAAAATGATGTCTGATTTCAATATGCTTTGTTTTTGAATGCATGGCTGGATTATTTGAGATGGAGATTGCACTTGTATTGTCACATAGAATTGGGGTGTCTTCATATCATAATCAAGTTGTTAATTTTGAAACCACAAAATTTGAGCACAACAGCTTCCTGCAGCAATGTATTCTGCCTCTGCAGTAGATGTTGACACTGAATTCTGTTTCTTACTAGACCAACTAATCAATCTTCCTCCTAGAAGTTGACAACCACCTGAAGTACTTTTTCTGTCTAATGTGCATCCTGAAAAATCAGAATCAGAATATCCAACTAACTCAAATCTGAGTCTTTGGGGTACCAAAGACCAAGATTAGGAGTTCCTTTGAGATATCTGAATATTCTCTTAACAGCAGCAAGATGTGATTCTTTAGGATCAGCTTGATATCTTGCACAGAGACATGTTGAAAACATTATATCTGGTCTACTTGCAATGGGGTATAAAAGTGACCCAATCATTCCTCTATAAGTAGTAATGTTCACTGATTTGCCATCAGTGTCCTTTCCTAACTTAATAGAAGTAGACATACGTGTTTTCATTGAAGAACAGTTTTCAAAATCAAACTTCTTGAGTAAATCTTTGACATACTTTGTTTGATGAATGAAAATACCGTCAACCTCTTGTTTAATTTGCAAACCAAGAAAATAGTTTAACTCACCCATCATGCTCATTTGATAATTATCAGACATGAGTTTAGAAAAATTTTTGCATAGTTCCAAATTAGTAGACCCAAATATTATATCATCTACATACATCTGCACAAGTATCACATCACCTTTGTACTTCCTAATAAATAAAGTGCTATCTATGCATCCTCTTGTAAAACCTTTGTTAATGAGAAAAGAAGAGAGGGTATCATACCAGGCTCTTGGAGATTGCTTAAGACCATATAAAGCTTTGTTTAGAAAGTAAATATGATCAGGTAAGCTTAACTCCTCAAAACCAGGAGGTTGTTTGACATACACCTCTTCTTTCAAATCTCCATTCAGAAATGCACTCTTCACATCCATTTGGAACACTTTGAAGCTTTTGAAGGCAGCATAGGCTAGGAATAGTCTGATAGCTTCCAATCTTGCAACAGGGGCAAAGGTTTCATCAAAATCAATACCTTCTTCTTGACAGTACCCCTGTGCCACTAGCCTTGCTTTGTTTCTAATGATTTTCCCATTTTCATCTAGCTTATTATTGAACACCCACTTTGTTCCAATGATAGATTTATCCTTTGGTTTGGGTACCAAAGTCCATACATTATTTCTTTTGAATTCTTCCAGTTCCTCTTGCATGGTAGACACCCAGTGGGGATCATTGAGAGCTTCATCAACCTTCTTTGGTTCAATCATTGAGACAAATCCAGAATACAAGCAGATGTTGCAAGCTTTTGATCTTGTTCTAACTGGATCATCTATGTTGCCTATCACCAAATTATGAGGATGGTGCTTGAGGTCTTTGAAGGCTTTTTGGATTTCTTGGGAATTGGGATTCATTTGGATTTGGGGAGAAGAAGTTACATGTTGGCTATCAGTAGTAGAAATGAGTTCATTTTGAGTGGCTGATATAACTTCATTATTGCAATCTGTGGGTATCTCTACTAAAGAGGGAATGAGTGATATGGAATTGGAATCCAATGATGTTGAGTCATTTTCCACATGATTTAGTAGAGGTATAGGATTGGATGAGGATGATTGTACATGGTTAAAAACTTGGATAGGAACAGGTTCATCTATATCATGAGCAGCTGGTGGAGAGGGATCTACTTGCTCTGGAGGAACTTCTCCAGTTCGCATAGGATCATTAAATTCTTCACTTGAAACATGATTAGAAGAGCAAGAAGAAACAAAGTCATTTTCATTGAAGCTTACATTGATGGATTCTTCTATGACTTTGGTTTTGAGGTTGTATACTCTGTATGCTTTAGAAATCACAGACTAACCTACAAACACTCCTTCATCAGCTTTAGGAGCAAACTTCTGCAATTGATCTTTTTGATTGAGTATGAAACATTGACAACCAAAGATATGCAGAAAGCTGATGCTTGGCTTCCTTCCCTTGAGCACTTCATATGGAGTTTTGTTGTGCCTCTTGATAATAAGGGACCTGTTATGTGTGAAACATGCACAACTTATAGCCTCAGCCCAGAAATTAGAGGTTAACCCACTTTCACACAACATGGTTTTGGCAGCTTCAATCAATGTTCTATTTCTTCTTTCAGCTACACCATTTTGTTGTGGGGTTCTTGGAGCAGAAAAGTTTTGAGATATCCCTTTCTCATCACAGAAAGATTCCAGAGTTTGATTTCTGAATTCAGTTCCATGATCACTTCTAAGACTCCTCACCAGATTTCCATTCAACACTTCCATCTTCTTGATAAAACAGATAATCTCTTTAGCAACCTCACTCTTTGCTTTAAGAAAGAAAACCCAAGTATATATTGAGAATTCATCAACCAATACAAGAGCATACTTACTTCCACCAATACTAGTAGTTGCAACAGGACCAAAAAGATCCATGTGCAACATATAGAAAGGTTCTGTAATTGAGAAGGCCTGCTTGGATGGAAATGATGTCTTATGATGCTTTCCCTTCCCACAAGCAGTGCAAGGTTTAGGCTTAAGATAAGTCAGTGAAGGTAGTCCTGACACTAGTTCACCCTTGCTCAACTTGTTGATGTTTTTGAAATTAAGGTGGGAAAGCCTCTTGTGCCACAGCCAGTTTGTATCCTCATTATTCTTCGAGTACAAACATGTTTCCTTTGAAGGGTCACCAGAGGACATGTCAAGTGTGTACACATCCTTGGTTCTCTTGGCACTAAACACTGTATTACCTTCTTTATTTATGATGGAGCCTCCTGTCTTTGAGAAGTGGACTTCATTATCTCCATCACACAATTGACTTATGCTTATGAGATTATATTTCAGCCCTTTGACATATGAAACTTTTGACAGCTTGAGGTTCCCATTATGAAGCTCACCATAGCCTTTAGTTTGCCCATGGTTGTTGTCACCAAAAGTCACCCTTGGACCTTTCTCTTTCTTGTAGTTACTGAGCAAAGCCTTGTTACCTGTCATGGTTCTTGAACATCCACTGTCAAGAAACCAAGAACCAACACCCTGCACAGATTTGAATGAAAGAAGAGTTAGTGACACAAGTAGGAATCCACTACTCAGTGGATCCTTGTGGAATGCACCTAGCTTTCCACTTCATCTCAGGTTTCTTATGTATGAGAGGAGTGACTATGTTATCATTACAAGTCCGTTGTCTTGAATTCCCTTCTAAAGAACATTCAAATGCCTTATGCTCTTTGCTTCCACATTTATAACATTTTTGAGATTTTGTGGCCTTGGAGCATTGAACAACATGGTTTGAATGCCTATGAGATTTCTTATCAGTCATTATTTGACTAACTTGACCATTCAGCTTATAAAGCTTATCCTGTAAATTTCTCAAGTCTTTATTCACAGGCACCTTAGATTGATCTTTGTTTTTGGAAACTTTTTGACCAATCTTTGGAGTGGCAGAAATGGGAACAATGTGAACATCATTCTTTTTACTCATAGTTTCTTCTATTAAAAGAGAGTTGATTACTTCTAGATCAACTGATTGTTTAGAAGATGAGCTATGATCAGCTGACAGGTTATCAGCTGAGCATTTATAATCTACCAACCTATCAGTTGATGGAGTAGTATTAGCTAATGATTCTTCAGTTTGTGAAATGCTAAGAATTAAGTCATCTATTTTCAAGGTTTGACAACATAATGTCTCTGAGGTCTCAACTAATGATTCCTTTCCTTTAATCACATCCTTTGACTTTGTATTATTAGTATTTTTACATTCTAAAATCTTACTAGAGGATGATTCAACAGAAGGAATAATTGATTCTTTTGAGTGGGAACTCTTGCTTCTAACAAACTTATTTGTGAACACACTTTTGCCATTAACAGTCTTGTGAAAGGTCTGTGGCAAAATGTCAGCTTTGTCTAAGATATTAAGGTTCTTACTAGAATCAACATAGTTAGCAGCCTTAGAGTAATTTCCACCAATAATAGCTTGAACTTGTTTGGGTATCTGCTCCTTGACACACTGAGTGGTCTTTTCTGCAGATACACACCAAGACTTTACTACTTTTTGGAGGTCATTAAACTTTTTGGTTGCTTCACTAGTTTCTTTTACTAAGATCTCATTAAGTATCTTTTGATTGGCTAGTTCATCATTTAAGATTGTTATCTGCTTAAGTTCCTCATCTTTAAGAATTAACTTTTCCTTTAGTGATTCTACTTCTAGTTTTAGCTTCTTCTCTCTTTGAATAGCAGACTGGAAATCAATACACAAGTAATCAAACATAGCATTCTTCTCATTATCATCATAGTTAATAAATTTTCCAACCTGATACATAGAAGAAGGATCCCAGTTGGTAGTTGAACAAGCTTTAGCAGCCTTTTTCATGTCTTCATCAAAGGAACTACCATCATTGTTGTTGTCCATCATGCAAAACTGAGCAGAGATCACCTCATCTTCATCTGAGGAGAGATCTTCTTCTGCCCAATCTTCTTCTTCAGCAACAAGAACTTGGCCCAGGGCTTTCTTCTTCTTGTTGTTGTCAAGGACAGCAGCAAGGAGTTTCTTATACTTGGCTTCATAATCAATCTTGCCCTCCTGCTTTTGCACAGATGAAGAACCAGTGTTATATTTGGACTTACAATCACTGGCTATGTGGCCAATCTTGCCACACTTATAACACTCTGCTGTGGAGGCATCAAAAGTGGATTTGGGCTTGACAAACTTTGATGACCTCTTGCTAAACCTCTTGACACCCTTTCCCTTCTTGAAAGGATTGAACTTCTTAACCAGCATAGCTACACCTTCAACCAACTCCTCCAGATTACTTTCCTCACAATCCTTCTCCTCATCACTTTCTCTAGCACTCTCCTCTCCATCTCCTTCTTCATCAGAACCAGAATCAATAGTTGCAAAGCTTCTCATCTTTATATCTCTTGATACAAGGGCAGTTGGTGCAGCTTTCACAACCTCCTTCATCTCCTTGGATGACAACTTCCTTTTCTTGACTGATTGCTCATGGTTGAGTAAGTTACCATAGAGAGCAACCAAAGACATTCCCTTAATCTTCTCACTATGTCTTAGAACAGTGACAAAGTGATCCCATGTTTCAGGGAGGGAGTCTAGAAATTTGTTCACCAAGACAAAGTTGCTCTTGGTTATGTCTGCCCTTTTCAAGTCATTAACAAGGCAGTTGAACCTGGTGTATGTCTGTGTAAGACTCTCACCTTTCTGAGCAAAGAAGAATTCATACTCTCTGTTGAGGAGGAGCTTCTTGTTCTCCTTCACCTCTTTAGTCCCTTCATATGCAACTGTGAGTGTATCTAACATCTCTTTTGCAGAATAACAGTTAAGCACTTGATGATAGATTTCATTGGGTAGTGTAGAGACAAGAGCTGATCTAGCCTTAACATCTAGGCTAACCAACCTCTTATCCTCATCTGTCCACAGAAGCATGGGTTTGGTTATGATTCTTTCAGTTGTAGAGGTTTGACCTTCAGATTCTGATGGGATAGATAACATTGATGTTGGAACATAAGGACCATCAGTGACTATTTCAAGCATTTGGATATCAAGGGTGGATAGGAAAACATGTGCTCTACTTTTCCACATGGAGAAATTTTTAGCATCAAACATGGGACATCTTGTTAAGGACCCAGTGTTTGAGATATTCATATTGTTTGCGGATGAGGCCATATTGAGAGGGGTAGAAGCAGTTGTAGAGTAAGCAAAACAGATCTAGATATTGATTATCTAACCTGCTCTGATACCAGTTGTTAGTCCTAGATTGAGTACGCAACAACAAATGTTTGTAGAAGGGGGGGGTTGAATACAAACTTTAGCTTTTAAAATTAAAGACACACTGATATACTTTTATATAATTCTTATTGATATTGAATCAAGAATTACATGTACTAGAAGCGGAAATTCTAAGTACAATAAAAGGTGGCAATCAATTTGTCTAACACATAGACAAGCTAACTCTAAAACAACTAATGTATATAGAGTGTTCAACACATGAACAAGTTTGATTCTACACAATGCTTATACTCTACTAAGTTCTCAACTGATGAGATCTTCTTTTTGTGGAGTAAAGACTTCAATGTTGTATTGTGTTGTATGTAGTTGCATGTCCACCATGCATGAGTATATATAGAAGTCTTGGTGGATCCGGTTGCATGAAGGTAAGAGACAAAGAGGATGTGGAAATATAATATTTTAATTGTAAAGGTAGTGGGTGAAAAGTAAAGTTACTTTAATCAAATGTATGATAAAAGTAATTGTACTTTTCTGCAAAAGTGCAACCTATTCACAATATAAAATATTAAAACCAACATCTACTGCCGTGTAGAAGTTTCTTTCCCTTTCCATGATTGTACTTTTAATCAACACCATGCTTTTGATTGATTTGACTTTACCAAGTATGGGATTGCCGGCCATACTTAGTTATTTGAACAAATATTCAAGATCTTCGTCTGTTTGAGGTATCATTATCCTTTTCCAGAGGATAAGATCAAACCTTTTTGTCTCATACTTGATCCAAAAAGTGAATTTTTACTTTTACAAACAAAGATCTAAGGCATAATAGAACAACACATGTTCTGCCTTTTACATATGACTTACAATCTGAAAAGATAGAGTAGATTTGACATTTTTCACGACTCAGCTAACAGATTGTGCTATGAACTCTGATATTCACTACTCAGTTGACAAAATATATCAGTTGATCACTTTTTGCTAGGAATCAGTTGATACATATTGCTCAGCTGATCAATAGTATGCTTAGGAGGACATAAGCTCATGTATTTGTATGATCAGTTGATCAAGAATGCTCAGCTGATCAATCAAATACATCAGTTTATAAGGGGAGATGACTTGTGTAAAGGAAGACTTACTTAGCTGATGCTCTGGGCCTCAGCTGATCCATTTGTTCACTCAGCTGATAGAGTAGGCACTCAGCTGATCAATTTCTTTACTCAGCTCATCAATTTCTTCACTCAGCTGATCAATCTGTTCACTCAGCTGATGGAATATTTTCCTCAGCTGATCAACGATTTTCCTCAGCTGATGGACTTTTTCCTCAGCTGATGGCCTTCTTTACTTGTTTTCTTCATCTGATGCTCCTTGGCTGATATCCTTTGGCTGATACTTTGAGTAGGATCTGATGCTCAGCTGATGACTTATTTTCCTCAGCTGATGGTTCCATACTTAGCATATTTTTACATAAACTGATTCAAACAACACATGTTTGTATTCTTTCTAAGTCATACTGAATGTAGGGTTTGGTTATCATCAAATTCTATGTTTTAGGATAGGCAGAGTTGATTATTAAGGTGAAGTGATTATCTCCCTAACAGAGTTAGATCAATTCACGCGCTTAAAAGTTTGGAGACTGGTGCCTCGACCTAACGTCAAGACAATTGTTGGCATCAAGTGGGTCTTCAAGAACAAGAAAGATTTAGACGGTGTGGTGATTCGAAACAAAGCCAGACCGGTAGCAAAAGGATACAACCAGCAGGAGAGTATTGATTATGATGAAACCTTCGCTCCTGTTGCCCATATAGAAGCTATTCGGGTATTTCTCGCGTATGCTGCATACAAGGACTTCAAGGTGTATCAAATGGATGTCAAAACGGCATTTCTAAATGGAATCCTTAAGGATGAAGTCTATGTATCCCAACCGGAAGGATTTGTTGATCCCAAGCGACCAAACGATGTTTATTACTTGATAAGGCCTTATACGGACTCAAACAAGCTCCACGGGCTTGGTATGATGTTGTATCTGCCTATCTGGTGCATGAAGGTTACTCCAAGGGACGAATCGACACCACACTATTCACAAAGAAAATTGGGGATGACTATATCTTAGTCAAGATATATGTAGATGATATTATATTCGGCTCTACGAACCCACAGTACAGTCTTGAGTTTTCAAAGCAACTTTGAAATGAGCATGATGGGAGAAATGAATTTCTTTCTCGGCTTACAAGTCAAACAGCCTTCCAATGGCATTTTCATAAATCAGTCTAAATATATTAATGATTTACTACGAAAATATGAAATGTCTGACTGCTCGTCCAAATCTACCCACATGTCTTCCAAAACCAAGTTGTCTGCTGATCTTGACGGAAGGGCAGTGGACTTGAAAACCTATCGGGGGATGATTGGCTCTCTACTGTACCTAACGGCTAGTAGACTGGACATAATGTTTTCCACATGTCTTTGTGCTCGTTTTCAAGCAAACCCAAAAGAATCACATCTTCTTGCTGTGAAACGCATCCTCGAATACTTGAAAGGGACCCCTAACCTTGGTTTGTGGTATCCTCGGGACTCGTCATTTGAATTGCTTGCGTACTCAAATTCAGATTACGCCGAATGCATGTTGGATAGGGAAAGCACATCTGGGAGTGCACACTTCCTCGGAGATTGGTTGGTCTGTTGGAGTTAAAAGAAACAAAACTATGTGTCTACATCAACTGCTGAAGTTGAATTTGTGGTTGCTGTCAGTTGCTGTTCACATAGTCTGTGGATGCGAACTCAACTGTGGGACTTTGGTCTTACCTACTCTAAGATTCCACTGTTGTGCGATTCTCAGAGTGCAATTGCCATCTCTTGGATTCCTGTCCATCACTCTAAAACCAAGCACATCGACATCAGGTATCATTTCTTGAAAGACAATGTGGAAAAGGGTCTGATCGAATTACAGTACGTTCCCACTGATAATCAACTGGATAGTCTATTCGCCAAACCACTAGACGAAGCCCGATTTACATTCCTGGTGTCTAAGATTGGTATGTTGAATCTCAAACTGTAATTCATTACTCCCTTATCTTTCTTGAACGGAATTACGCAGTGTTTTGTTCTTTGTGCAAATATACAGATGCTCCTGTCTAGGGGGAGCGAAGCGGTTCACTAGTCGACACAATGCTTTCCGTGCATTCGTGTAGGGGGAGAAATTCAAGGATTCATCTCAAATCATTTCTAAGGGGTTAAATGAAGTAGAAAAACAATAAAAGCAAGAATAGTCAATTCATTTCTAGCTTTTGGACTTAAATAGTGTAAATTTCTAAGGCTTGGGCCTAGCTAGAATGAACTGGGCCAACCATCAAAATTGGGCCAAACTGGGTCGATCCGATAGTCGAATAAGCCCCGACCTAACTCGATCCGAAAGTCGGATAGCTTATAAATATAACTATCCGATATTCCTTCTTCTTTACGCTTTCAAAAAAAATTCAAAAAGCAGATACTGTTCATCTTCCTCTTTCTCTTTCGACTGTTCTCGATCGTAGCTTCTTACTTGTGAAAACTTTGTGTTCCTTCAACACTAGACAGAAAAGTAAGATGATTTCATCAAGAAATGTCAAAGCATTTGCACATTTAAGTGCTAAAATCGGGATTTACATTGTGTCTAGCCCTCTGTTTATCGAACAGTGGGTTCGTGTCTGAAAATTGGTTCTTTTGCATCTTAAATGTTGTTGTTTATAGTGTTAGTTTAAAGTAAATCATGTCTATGTTGATTGAACATGTCCTCATACAAAAACGGAGGTTACATTCACTGAAATGAGGATTTCAAAAATGGGTTTTCAAGAAATAAGGGCACTATTCATCTTCTTCGATGAACAGAGTCGTTCAAGTCAAAAATTGGTGAAACTTAGGGTTGTTTAGGTTTGTTTGAAAACACATAGATGTTTGGGGTTGAAATCCGAGTCGTTTGGTATAAAACTTGAATCCACAAACATACATTTAGTCGAAAGTCGATTTTGACTTAGTATGTATGGTCTGGAAGTTCTTAAAAGTCGGATGAAAAGAAGTTGAATCATGCGACTTTCCAATGAAGTTTGGTCTATCCGACCTTCGGAAAATTAAGTCCATGCGACCTTAGTTCAAAATGCACCATGCGACCTTCGATGCGACTTTCGGATGAAATTTGCTCTATCCGACCTTTGGGAAAAATGTTCCATGCGACTCTTGGTCAAATAAGTCCATGCGACTTTCGCATCTCACGATTCCAAAAGTTTGCTAAGTCCTAAACCATGCGACTTTCGCATGACTTGAAACTACGTGGCTCTCGCATGACTTGTGTCCATCTGACTTTCGCATGATTTTTGTCCATCCGACCTTTGCATGACTTGTCCATCCGACTTTCGCATGAAATAAGCTCATCCGACTCTTGGGAAATTAAGCCTATGTGACTTTCGAATATCATTGGTCTATCAAACATTCAAGTGAACCAATCCATGCGACTTTTACACTTAAGTGTTCCATGCGACTTTTGCCATGAAATATTCTATACGACTTTCACACAATTTGTCCATCCGACTTTCACACAATTAGTTCATGCGACTTTCACTAATATTTTACCTCATGTGACTTTCAAAGTGACAATTCATCCGACTTTAAACACTTATACAAATTTTGACATAATCTCAACATGTTGCCTCAAAAGGTCAAAATTCAAAGGTCAAAGTCAAAGTCAGTATTCACATGTGAATTGTAATCAAAAACACAAAATCCCTCATACATTCACATGTGCATTCTATACTACTTGTTTCTGCGGTACTGATTTGATCTATATTACTTGTGCCAGATGGCAGCCAATCAACCCCTTCCTGAGGAAAGTCTTCTACTGCCGAGCGGCTCGAAACACTCAGCACCAACCTTTACTTCGACTTGGCGACAGACACCAAAATTCCTATAGTCACAAAAGTAATCCGAGCACATCCACTCTATCCAGCCATAACCGAGAACCCAAACACATCACCAACCCATGTACCCGAAATCTACCTACAACAACTATGGTATACCTTTACTGAGGATGTTACCCGTCTAGGCCACAAGTGCCTCCGAGGACGCATCAAAAATGTTCGATTCATTCTTACTGCGGTCTGACTCGAAATGTACTAGACCTACCCACCGCAGATCACTATCCCAACAAAACTGAATTTGATGAAAATCCAGGAGTGGATGAAGTGTTTCAACTTATTCAAGGCCTTGGTTATAACGGAGAGCTAGAACAGATTCACCAATTTAGACGAACCAACCTTGCGCCTCTCTGGCAGACGCTTACGACAATAATCTCCCATACCCTCACTGGCATTCATAGGGGTACTGATGGTGGCTCATACTACTCACTGCTACTTCTGGCTGGTGTTGCTTACTACCTCCATCTTGACTACGCCACCATCATCTTTGAGGAGATAGTAAGGATGGTGAATGAGAAACCACAACCCGCCGCAAAACATTCATTCCGTTCAAAAGATTTCTCACCATCTTGATCGCTGCTGACTTGGAAACCTACCACACTATTCCCCGACGCCTTGATAACCCGCAGATCCAAATGCAACGGATAACCCGATTCTTGCGTATAAGAGATTTACGTAACATAGTTGCTATGCAGGTGCCTGTTGCCCTTCTTCGAATATTGAATCAGGAGAGTGAGGCTGTGCGAGAATATCTGAGAGAGAATAGGATCGCTCCTCTGGCGCAACCAGAACCGGTTGTGCCTACCCAAGGAGCAGTAACACCTGGTGAGGGTCCCAGTGGTCTAGGAGCTCAGGTGCGCAGGGGTGCCCTGAGCGGGGTTGTGCTTGAGCGGGAACAATCTACTGAAAGTGGTGAAAGAAGTGGTGAGGGAGAAGAGATACAAGAGAGTGAGGGTGTGGTGATCAGTGACTCAGAGGCCTCCACAAATGACGCATCATCGAATAAGTCCTCCACGGAAAGGACTCAAACCGAATCATCTTCCTCCGGGCAGTCAATCTCCTTTGGCCCGCAACCTTCTCCAGTCCGTGCTGAATCTACTGGCACGAGACAAGTGTCTGATCACCAGGAGGACATCCATCATGACCTATCTGACATATCTGCCACCTTCAGTGATGTACCTGTCATAGAAAGAGAAGATGTAGACCTGGATGTAGTTGTTAGTGACAGTGAGGGTGAGCTGGAAAAGAAAGAGGGTGAGAGTACTCCAGAACCAGAAAGCCGGGAAGCCACCTCTACTATCGGTCGGGACACTGTTCCGGCTGGTATTGAAACAGTCACTGGCATCCCACCAGTGCAAGCACCTCACCCCACCAACCACTCTGCTTCCACTCAACTGGGAGTAGTTTCATTCCACGGGGAATCATCACATAGTCAGGAACCGACCATAATATCTGTCTACATTACAACATAATAAAATAACATCAAGTGTTCCACCCACAAGGGGCAATATACAACAAAAGTTTCCCACCTCACAGGACATCTGGTCTTTACCTAAAAAGGGAAAACATAGCATCATTAGCTACACTAGCTAGTGAGTACATACAATCATAAGTATCAATACAGTAAGTCATGCATCATATCATAAACAATCATTGCTAGTTTAGAACATAGCGGTGGGCTGAAGAGATCAGTAAGAGTCGTATCTTGTAGGGTAATCAATCCCACTCAACAACTCAGACCGGGGGATCAGACACGACCAACCGCGTTGGTGAGGGAGCATAAAGCAGTCCACCAAACATCGTTCTCAGAGCCAGAGGCTCCACAGGTAATCCAGCTACAACCGGCTGATCACCACTCACGTTAAGGCACGGCGGTTCTGCAGAACCTATGATCCAGGATGCCTCCTAAATCACCGTGAAATCTCGAGGGATCCAGTTACAACCGACTGACCTTAACCATGCGTCAGATAGTCTGCAGACAGTGCACATACACATATACATACATTTGATCCCACAGGGATCCATCATCTTACATATATCATCTTCCAGGCAATCATCCATTCATAGCATCATATATTAACTAAGTGGTTCCAAACTGGACCCACTAGCATGCTCCTGACACATATTCTAACATCATGCAAATCATACACTTACCTCCTCGAGCGTACCTGCAAAAGCAAGTTAGATACATACAAAACATTCACATAATCAATTAGCATACAAGCTTTACTCTACTGAATCTCATGATCACAGGCACTCACCTGAATAGCTTAGAATCAACAGATAGTTTACTTCGGACTTGCTAACGAGACAAGATCACCTATAACATCATTACTTACGTTAATCGCCTATATAAGCGAGACATGACAAGACCAGGAACCCCTAAAGGAACCATAGACTAATCAACAAGGTATAAAAATCTTTGAATTGTCCACAAAAGAACACCCCCCTGCGGCCGCAAGCACCAATGCTTGCGCCCGTAAGGGCATGCTTGCGCCCGCAAGCAAATCCGCTTGCGCCCGTAAGCACCCCAAATCCGACAAAACCATCGGATTCCGACACGACTTGCGGATTCCGACACGACTTGCGGATTCCGACACTTCCATCGGATTCTGACACTTTCAATCGGATTTCAATAGTTCATATCGGATTCCGATACCTCCTATCGGATTCCGACACTTATCATCGGATTCCGACACTGCTTACGGCCGCAAGGACGGAGCCTTGCGCCCGCAAGCGCCATCGGATTTGTACTTGGTGTGTCGGATTTTGGCCCCTTGCGGCCGCACGGAAGGGCCTTGCACCCGCAAGCAGACCTGCTCAAGAACAGGTCGGCTACAGCACCCCTGTTTCGACTGTTTTGATTTCAATCTTCAAAAACCGAGTTTGTAAACCTTTTTCAACATTGATATATCTTAGGGAACATTCATATGATCCCAAAAACATATCTTTCATTAATTCTAACAACTTATTCATGATCTAGAATTAAAATCATTCATTTCACCCATTTTATTCAAGTTTCAAGAACTTAATCAAAACTTCATTTTAATTTACCAAATGAGTTCCAATCAACTTGTAATTGATGTAGGGATCAATTAAAGTTGATTTCAGAACTCAATTCGAGTTTATCTTGCTTGAATCATAAAACCTACTTGGCAAGAACACTCACAAAATGAAGAACAAGAAGGTGAAGATGATGAAGAAGAAGATGAAGATATCAAGGATGCTATTCTTGCTAGAAATCAGTTAGCACAAGAAAACTTCAAGAACAAGGAGTAGAGAGAGTTTCCAAATGTATGTGTATGTGTTTGTGTTCAAACACACATACAGGCGTGACACAATAAGGCTAAACCGCCTTTGGTTTAAGCCTAACAACAAGAGGGTATTTTGTTCCCCTTTTCAACTTATAACTTGACCTACGATTACCCGTTTTAACTAACGGGGATATTTCTGGAATCCTTACTTAAAACCATTCATAAATTATTCGTCTTACTTACTTTACTACTACTTTTATATTTCAACATATAACTACTTAAAACATATAACACATAACACGTAACAACAAAATACACACTTTATTATTACTTTAATTAATTTACATGCACATACATAGGAATTACAACTAGACCCAATACGAGGATGTTACATTCAGTCGGAAACTCATTCGGAGTTTGCTGACTTTGAAATAAGTGGACTACCTCCCCCGTCCACATCTTCAATTCATCCACAATCGAGTCTAGCGCCAATCTTAACTGGATTTCAATCTTTTGCTAGGACACGATCGCCACTTGCACGTCTTCGTGACGTTGCCGGAACACCCATAGTGGCCTCTACTGCAGAGGTGACGCGAGGATCAAGCGGAAGTCCCTCCAGTGCTATCACTATGCCAACACTGCATGAGGGCCACAGGGCTGAAAGACCTGTGCAAACCAAGTCTCTACGTGAGCTCGGGGTTACAACGGAACTGAGATCCTATATGGATTCAAAGTTCTTCAGCCTTGACTCTAGCCTAAAGGAATATGTTAACATACAACTCCACTCTGAAATCAATTCCCTCAGAGCCCAAATCCAAGCCCTTGAAAACCGTCCACCCACTATCATTGAGCGAGATTACTCTATCGATGAGCTCAAAGACCTTCTCCATGCCAAACTTAATAGTGTTGCCAATCCAACCACTGACAATCCAATGTTCTTACAGCACTACAATCCCAACCCTAGCCCACATCCTCTAGCTCCACCAACTTCCAAGATACATTCCTCCAAGCCCTAAATACCTTAACCGCAACCGTATCAGGCATAAGCAAACGGCTGGAAGTAGTGGAGGAATCCTACAAAGCTTAGTCTGAATCTAGAAAGCGGAGGCATAATGATCCTGAGGACCAAGGACATCATGAGGGGGAGAAAAGGCAACGGTGATACATTGGGGCTCAAACTACAGTGTTAAGAATTGAAGCCGCCCCAGTATCCAAGCCGTCTGAGGGTCAAAGTGGCAGTTGTAGTGGCAATAAACAACAACAACAACAACAACCAGTTGAGCCTGAAACCGCAGATTTTGAATTTGAAACTGGTCAAGGGGTAGAGTCAGAGGCTGATAAACCAGAAACCCCAACAATCCAAACCCTAACAATCCAAATCCCGCAAGTCCAAACAACAACAACAGAACCAGAATCTTCCCTTCCCGAACCTTCAACAGATAAATCCAAAGGCAAAAGGCCTGTAACTGAGGAAGTGGAAGAAACTCCACTGATCAACATCCGCAAGGTCTTCACTACAATTAACAGGGAGCTGCTCGACATTTTCCCACCACAACAGGGGCAATTTAATGTTGTGCCCATAGATCTAATCAGTCAGCAGCAACCTCAGAGATCTGAGTAACAAGAGGGTGAGTGGCGCGTACCTGAAACCTACCATGGAGGACCCAAACCCTTGGCCACTCACGAGAGAATAATAGCAGAAAGGCCAAACATAAGAAACATCAGGCCTAGGGAAGCGCTCGCAAAAGCCCAACCTCGCTGGCCTACTCAGTGGCTTAATACTCCCTATCTGGAAGAGAGAATTCCACAGATCTTCTTAGAAGTAGTCAGAGAGGTTGATGATCTATACGTGCTGAACTCTCAAGAGCACGAGAAATCTGTCAGATTCGCCGCCACCTTCCATACAAGCACAAAACAACAAGTGGCCTCAAATATCCAATTGTCAAGATTGAATTCGTGTACATGCGTAACTTCCTCAACTACTCAATGGTCCACTTTCACATTACCAGATCAGATGGGAAAAGATATACATTTCACGAGGTCGAGCTAAGGCATCTGAATTTGGAGGGACATTACTCATATGGAAGATGAGTTGTCCTGTAAAACCGGGAAGAACAAAGAGCTCTCCAAGTTCTGAGAGACTTCATGCGAAAGAAGATCCTCCTGTGCAGAACTCACGATTTACACCTAGGTGCTGAGGTTGATCTTGAAAAGATAAATGTTTGAAGGCCCAACCAACAGCATTCTAAGCTTGATAAGCACAGAAAATACACAATCATTGAAAAATATGATGAGGATTATGAAGCAGCTGACGGATTCATCATGTCAAACCTTAACGGAGGCAAAGCATTTCTTAGACTCTCTAAGCTCAGTGCATAAGCTTCAAAGATGTATATCAAAATTCCGCAGAATTTGCTTCAATAACCGACATTTACCAGGTCAATCAGAGTTAGTGAAAATGACCAGGATCGCGGATCAGCCGGAGGAAAAGATACAAGAGAGGAAGGCCATAAGAAGCTGGGAAAGGCTTCTTGGTCAGAGAAGCACATAATCAATACCTGCTCAAGCACAAGGCAACAAAAGGGGGAGAATGTTAGATATTTATTTGTTTGTTAGCCTTGTGTTTCTTTTGTTGTAATTAAACGATCTTTAGTAGACTAGATATAGTAATGGGCTTAACCCACTTTCTTTATGTAATTCCTAGTAAGTCTAGTTAGGTAGTCTTTGGGCCCATGTGGCTTTTAAGCCCATGAGGCTTTTATATAACTGTCTTGCAAACCTAGTTTGCAAGGCAACATTTGCCAATTGTAATTCTCTTCTGGCAATCAACGTTCAAAGCAATACAGAGAGAAAACTTCATCTTGCATGCAAAGTGTTCATACTTGTTCTTACTAAACTTCATCATCTTTTGTTCAAGTATTCTCAAGTAACTCATCTTCTTCACAATTAAAGGACTTTCAGTTCTCAAAGAAACCACCCCCTATATATATATATATATATATATATATATATATGTGTGTGTGTGTGTATGTGTGTGTATATATATATATATATATCTATACACACACACATACAAAAGGGTTTGTTTGAGAACCATCCTTATTACGAGTACTACTAGAATAACCATTCATTTTGTAAGTGAAAATCATAGATGGAGAGCGTGAGGGGATATAGCGTGACAAGGTGAATGGGATGAATTCCTGGGTGGGTGATAGAATTGGAGGAGAAATAATACGACTTAGATTTGTTCTTTCAATACTCGCAATAAGGATGGTACTCAAATGAACTTTTCCACACACACACATATAGTGAGAGGTTCAAATGAGAATGGATATTTATGTGAGAATGGAAGACTTAATCCAGACCATTCATTTGATTTGATCGGATGATATACATTTAGCCATTCATGTTATTCATTACCCAACCATAAATTCGTCCTTCGTAGGAGAGGTTAATTTCAAAACTATCCTAATTGCGAGTCCCGCAAGAACCAATCTTAGCTTTGATTAAAATAAATCAGTGGCTATTAAAAATGATTGCTCTTTAGTGACTCTTTAATGAGAGAGATTTGAGGAAATCAAGTCTTGCTATTTAATAACGGTCCGCCTGGACATAATTCACGGTTGAAAAATTATATAAAAGACCAAAATACCCCTATTAATGAGCATTAATAGTAGTTACAAATGATATTCGCGTTACTCGCAACAAAAATGGTTCTCTAATGAACTTCTCCGTATGTATATTAATAGTAGTTACAAATGATACTGCGAGAACTGTTTGTAACACCATTATGACTCGGTAATAGGGGTATTTTGGTCATTTATATATTTAACCAACCGTAAATTGCGTTTGGGTAAGCCGTCAATAATTTGCGAGGCTTGATATTTTCTACCCCTCATTAATGCATCATTAATGAGCCGGTAAAAATGCTTAGTGATTGATTAATTTAATCAAGGGTTAAGATTGGTTCTCACAGTTTTCGTACGAAAAACAATTCTCATTTAAACCCTCCCACTAGCCTAGTGGTATGGGGTAGTTTAAGTTTTGATGTGGCTCATGGTCTACGGTCATGAGTTCAAATCCCTAGTGGACAAATTTGGGGTAATTAGTAGTTGCTCAAAAAAAATTGTAGCCATCAATTAAATTTGGATCTATTAGATTTAAACATCGCAATTCATGGTTAGATAATGAATAAAATAAATAACCAAATGTAAACCATCCGATCAAATCAAATAAATGACTAGGATTAAGTTTTTCGTTCTCACCTAAATACTAATTCTCATATGAACTCCCAATAATGATTTACAGAACCAGGAGTTAAGAGGCAGCATTTCAACATTTGGGCATCTGTTATGAACAATCAGAAAGAAAAAGAATACATTACAGACAATTTATAAAAAAAATAATATAAAATATAGTAATATGGGCAGGCTAGTTTGTGTGTGTTGTGGCTAATGTACTTCCTCCTCATGTTTCTTGTTCTTAGGTTTTACATGCAATGGTAGCTAGCATTTATATCAAGGCCTAGCTCTTTTGAAGGTGCAAGAGGGGCATTTGTAGTGTTTTATACTTTCAGCCTTGGCTGGTGTAATTTTTACACATTTGCCATGATACCATCTTTCACAAATGTCACACCCAATCCAGAACTCATCAGCATTGTAGTTTCCACCACAGCTACCACATTGTGTGTCACCATGTTCATCTTCTGCTTCTTCATCTTCAAAACTCTCATCTGCTGCTGGCTTTTGGACGCTTTTCACCTGTCCATCACTTGATCTCTGCAGACGAAGGGACGAATATATGTGTTATCATATAACATACGACACTCAATAAGACACAGGTCTTTATCGAAGCAGTCTCTACTCTTGGTCAAAAGTATCATTGTCTACATCTTACTTTCACCATACCCCACTCAAACAGGATTGGGTATGGTTTTTGTCATTTTTGTATGTTATTACAAGTAAAGTTGTAAATATGGATCTAGCTAGATTTCTCAGTCATATGCACCATTATAGCAAAAAAATTATGGAGGATGTAATGTAATAACAGCATGTAATCTCAAGGTTGTAAAAATCGCTTGGCGGTATGTCGGCGGTCAACCACCTTCAAGCGATAAATCGGTGTTGGCGGCGATTAATCGGTTTCTCGGCGGATACCCTAAATTTTAAAGAAATTTCTTTTTTTAAATAAATATTAGCCATATTCTAACAAAATAAGTCAAATAACCTTCTTCATATACTATGTTTGTTTCAAAAAAATTATTTTCTATTTTAATAAATTAATTACTTATTAATAATACTAACCCAAGCCTAACTTCCTACCTAGTCCAACCCATCCCATTAAAAGCCCAAGCCCAACTTCTCATTTAAAACCTTAAACTATCCCCCTCACTTACAACAGCCCTAAAAAAATACTTGAGCTGCTCTCACCACCATCGACATTCCCTCTGTCGGCCATCCCCCACCTCCATCACAGCCAGCCACATCATCGACCACTCCCACCGTCGGCCATCTTCCACTCTGTATCATCTACCACCACTATCACACCTTTAAACACTCTCCTCCACAGTCGACTATTGGTTCTTCCGTCGCACAACTAAACGCCAGCCACCACCATCGACGATCAACAGTGACGGGAGGAGGATATGATATGTCGTTCAGCTTCCACCAAGACCGATTTGGACCGCCAAGACCGCCAAATGACCGATTTTGACCGGCTTTGACCCTCCCCGATTTTTTTGACCGATGAGCTGTTTTGTAGGTTGGCCGGCCGCCGATATCCGCCTAGGCGGCGATATATCGGCCGCCAAGGCCGATTTTTACAACATTGTGTAATCTTTCTTGTTTTAAACTACAAATTAAAACTTTAATGGCCTACTAAATTTTTGTGGCCTAAAACGTTTTATTATCCTTGCGGTTAAGACAACCCTATAAATTTTTGTGGCCTAAAACGTTTTATTATCCTTGCGGTTAAGACAACCCTGCACAATGCATAGCCGGAAACTTGTTATGGCCCTAAAATCATTTGTAGTAGAAAAAAATTTTAAAGGAAATTTCAAAGATGAATTTATACCATGTGATGTATAATATGAATATGTGTACACTCATATATAGTATAATATTAATCACAAGTAACACCTGCTTCAGCATGAAGTTTTTTAAAACTAAAACTAGGAGAAAATTA
Organism: Dittrichia graveolens; assembly: GCA_038502395.1. Classification (NCBI taxonomy): domain Eukaryota; kingdom Viridiplantae; phylum Streptophyta; class Magnoliopsida; order Asterales; family Asteraceae; genus Dittrichia; species Dittrichia graveolens. Next base: position 52,648,954 of record JARJIL010000007.1, on the reverse strand, counting down.
CTTTAGGTCAACAACATTACAAGAGAGTAGAACGGGTAGCAAATTAAAAAGGAATAATTTGAAAATTTGATTATAAAAGTTATATTAAGAAGCACGTTCGCATCAAAGAACTAAAAAGTTAATTTTATATAAGAAGTTAAAAATATATATATATATATATTTACTGTGTCATATTTTGAAGGCCCCACTGGAAGCACGAGCTTTAGGCTTCTTGAGACGACCCTATGCATCTGCATACATGTGTACGTATACCCACCCATGCTAAAGAGCTGGCTAATGGTTTCATGATGGGAAGTTTACAGACTCAACTAATCAAGTAATGGGAATAGAATCTTAGTGCAAACACAAATATGCATTAGATGCTTCTCGAGTAAGATGGGCTAGTTGGGTTGGCCTGTAAACACATTTTTTTCCTTCTTTATAAATAATTAATGTGCGGGTATGATTAAAGAAACTATATTACAACAATAATAATCGAAATTTTGAACAAAACAATTTAGGAGTTTGTATGGATTACAAAAAAAAAACACTTTGAGAAAGTTTTCAACCCTTTGGCATGGTCAACCTGTTTGAAATAAAATACACCCCAAATTGACCCATTCATTTCACAGATATACGGGTCAAAATGTACTCCTAATGGACATGGGAAATACTCACAAACTTGCAAAAGTCATCATCATTAATTTTCTCTTTTTTCCCATGTGCACATTAGGAGAACATTTAAAAGGAAGTTTAGGAGGATATACACTATTTATTCACATCCAAAAGCTTCCCTCCCTAAGCCAACTATAGTTATTCAGATGTCACTAATTTTGGTGGTTCTAGAAATTTAGAGAGGGTATTTGTAATATCCAGCTAATTAATCTGACCTTTGTGCTGCTGCCCCCCTTTGCTTTGCTTTCGCTTTCTGCTGCTACTGCAGCACTAGGCTTGTCTTTTACGGGTCTCCTTTCTGCTACAACTTCAAAGACAGTGGGCATATCATTGATCATGCTAAACAGACGCTTCCTGCTTGTTCCAACACAAGCAACCATGAGTTGTTGGAATTAACAAACATGAAGAAAAGCAAGCACTTGTTCTTTTCTCATTTTCAAGATATTACCTAAACTTGTTCTGTTTTTTATCTGTATCTAATCTAAGAAGAATACATCAATACAATTCCTAGTGTTATTTTCCTCTGTCCGAAAAAACAAATGAAAATTTTATTTGGTACATGGTATAGTAAAAGTCTTGGCTATTGATCAGATATCACAATTCACAAATGCCCTTCTATAGATCTAAAAAAGAAAAATGGTTAACCAAAATTGAAGGTTAAATTAGTATTGTACAGCACTAATAAATGAAATCTCACATTTTTGTTCGGGACGATCCCACATGGAAAGTGTCGCATTTATAATACAAGAGCACAATTATTCCCATAACTATTACCAGTTATGCTTACATGAGGGTACTTGGGATTGGGATTAGGATTATTATGTTTCGACCGTCCCAAGAGAGAATCCATTTGTGAAAGTATAAGCCAACATTTTTTCACATTCAAATTTACTACCAACGTTTTTTGGTTCTTTAAAAACAAATATTTTGTCTTCAACATCTTTTAAGTTGATTGCTTCAGTTATCTTCTTTCTTTCCTTAGAATTTCCTTTAAATGTACTAAAGTGAATTCGTTAACTCACTAATAACCACTGTCATTTTAAGCACAGTAAACTTGTAGTTGTACCACAATATAGACTTCAAGAAAAAAAATCCTCCGTATTCTTATTAGAATACTAGTTATTATCGTGAACGCCAATCCATGACTCAAACAGAGGATTCTACCTGGACTTGCAACTCACGGCTCAACATGACTCCCCAAAGGCTCCAAAATGATAGATACAGTTCAATTTGCAGAAAAGGAAACTCTGCTTTTTTGGGAGATCAAATATATAAGTTTCCATAATGGTAAAGAGGTGAAGTCCAAAAACTCATTTAAAAAATAATAAATTAAGGGATATGAAATAATAGGATAAATAGATATTCAGAGCATGACAAGCCAAGTAACAAAGAGTAATTTGCAGTTTACACTTTACTGAGGTAAATCTGTAACTCTACCAAATTAAAATCACCGACATATGCAGTAGGCAATGATATTTTCTTTATCTACTCAGGAAACAACCATAATTGGCACACCTCAAAGATAGAAAAATTTAAGGATGTATGATCTATTCACCATGCAGGTGTCTTCACTACCTTTTGTAACAAAAATATTGTTCATAACTTGAATCCCTTGACAATTAAATTGTAAATGAATATCAGCATAGTGATGAAAGGATCAAAGGAATATAAGCAGACTCGTAATTGTTATTTATTGACAAACTAACACAATACCAATATATAAAAGATCAGTGACTAAAACTGAAAAGATCAAATGTCCTTGGTGAATAAAAGCTTCAATCGTAAGACCTCTCCGATAAGTTCCCTACAATCATGCCTTATACAACCTAATGAAAACTAGATTGACAAGAAACATGGTAGTCGAAAACACATTCAATTAAAATATTGTTATTGCTGTTCATGCATGCATAATTAAAATAATTATGATTTACAGGCAGAGAGAATAATTATGAAGGATCAATTCAAAGTCAAATGGAGCAACCACACTTCGTCACCATCAAACCCAAGTTCATCATTACATAAATATATATAGATACATAGATACGTCATACATCCATAAACGTAACTCATCTGGTGCATCAATGAACCCCTGAGAGATTGTAAATTAATAATCCATTATACCAACAAGGGTTTGTAAGAAGATGAGTGTTTGGAAGGTAATAGCGACTAATATCCAATCGTTGTATTAAAAAAAACACACTAAAAAATCCCAGATATTTGTTCCACCCCATGTTCTCAACACATGAACTCAACAAAGTAGTTGGAGTCATCCAGAAACTTCTCAATGAATAAAAGAAAACAAAGAAAAAGAAGACTTAAATTCAATCTGAAGTTAAGTGAACTAGAGCTTTATATTGATTTAGAACTTATAACAGAAAATAGTATATTTTCATGTCAATCATCCAAAATCTCGAGGATGTCCCTTTGATTCTTGTTCTTAACCAAAATAATAAGATTGTTAAGCATGAAGCTTGGAAGTCAACTATAGAGAGTATGTGCATCCTACTTGTAGATGAGGTAAAAAATTAAAAATGCATCCCAACATGCTCATCAGACAGTTACTCATCAATAATGTTAGAAACAATGTAAGGAATTATCTGACGACAAAAAAGAGGTTCACTTTAAAGTTTAAACAAATCATGCAAATTAAGTAATAAAGTATCAACTAACATGAAGGTAAACATTTAAAGAAGAGTATTAGGTACCTTTCATTACGATTTAGCCGGGCTCCAAGATAGAAAGCGACAGAGAGCAACCAACAGTCGCTGTGGACTGCAACGAGTGACAGCCAATCTTTGCGATTCATGCCGTCCCTTGCAAAGTTTATTCCAAGAGCTGGCTCAGGAAGCTCTGGAGGGACTTCCTCTGCTGGAAGACTCACTTCCCAGCTTTCATTTGGATGTCCATAAAGACACAAGTTCTCTTTTTCTGAAACCACCACACCACAGATTTTTATTCACACCTTAATTAAACAATATCATAAAGCAAAACACCAACACAAAATCGGTTTACAAGTAAAGAATCCTGTCCCCACCACATGAAGTAAACATATTGTAAGAAAGAAAATATCAAAGTTATTCCCATTGGAAATATTAACTGCTTACTGAAGAATTATAAAACATTAGGCATAGTAGCTTTATTTTAAGATTCATGCTATAGCATTTGCACCTTTCATCCAAAAAATATATACATATAAACATTTTTATACAGTGAAGAGGATCGTCTTTACTATTCCTTGTCATGGCCACACTATAGCCAAAACTGTAGATTGAAAAACTATATCCAAGGAACCCAACATTATTGATTTCGGAGACCAATACTACAAAGAAAGATGTTACTTCTATATACTCCAAAAAGTAGATAAATATATACATGATTTGACAAATATAAGTATATTTCTTTCTTAAAATAAAAACAAATATAAATTTATATCATTACAAAAGGGAAAGTGAAAGAACATATTTGCATAACCAGAATAAGTAATTAAGTATTAAAAGCACAAGTTTTTCATGTTGAAAAAGTACACCAAAATCAGAGATTTACTATGCACAAATTTCAACTTCAAAATTACTACAATCTGTTGTTTAGGCGGTGGAAAGTTATGAGAAATGAATCAGCTGCTTTGGCCACTATTCTATTTTTCTTTTCAGTCAGGAAGATGGCCAGGCTTCAAGTTTTCAACATGAATGAACCTCCCATTCCAACTAAAGCAAAATTATTCCTTTATATATCTATTCATCAAACTGTACCAACCAAAGTGATCCACATGCTTGAAATGCTACATTTTTAATGGAAAGAAGCTGAATCTGTGCCTCGCCTAATGTTACTCTACAGTTGGTTTCAAGTGTCGACTTCTCCTTTCAATTGGTGGACTATGAACGTGATGACTATAAGAATGTTACTTCAATCAGAACAAGAGTATGATCAGGAGTTTGTTAAAGTTTGTAACGATCATTAATCCATATGCAATATGGATGATCAAGATAAATTCCTTTCACATGGCAAATGATGTTACTTTGTTTTCCTTTCATATCACAAACTTAGCTTCTTCAACCTTTGATCTATTGCAAAAGGAAACTGTTCAAAAAAGAGTTTGGCCAGTTTTGTACCCAACCTGTAAACCATTTTTAATCCTTCATCACTCTTCTAAATGCTTCAGTTTCAATAGAAGCTATTTGCTAATGCATATGAATTATGGTGCTTCTGTTTTTCAATAAAACAATGCTATGAACAGCTAAGAGTGTTTAGAAAACTATATTAACTTCATCAATCTTCACAACAAATTAAATATTGGTCTAAATTTTCAGCAAAACCCTAACCAATTTCTGACTTCCAATGTACAAGGTCTGACGTCATAACTAGATTCTGCAGATACGAGCAATATAATATTTGCAGGCATTTTTAAAAAAATTAAATCCCCAACCGATCTGCATCTAAGTAATATGGAATGAAAGTGGAGATTACCTGGATCACAAATTCCATAGAATTCATCAACATCTGCACAAATTAATTATTTTTTTGTAAGACAGTAACTTAAATCAAAATAACATAAACAGGGAGAAGGAATCGAGGTTATGAATTAGGGTTAGTGTTATAGATTGAATTACCATAAGTCAAAGCACGAACTATGCCGGCACGACGACCGCTGTAATCTTTGAAGATCTCTTCAACAGTACGAGGGCTAGAAGAAATTGAAGCCATTTCCATATATAATTATGGAAAAGAAATCAAGATCAGGATAAATCAAATTCAATTCAAGTCTATAATATATTGACTATGCGTTAATTTGTTATTGCGGAGATCGTAACTATGATATTAGCCTGAAATTTTGAAATCAGATGTGTGTGTGTGTGTGTGAGAGAGAGAGAGAGAGACGGAAGGGTGTAATTTGGCAATTTGCTATGAATCCTACTGGCGGACTGTTGCGGCTAATAATTTTTACACCATACTACCATGCGCATCGTTGGTTAGGGGTTGAACACTTGAACCCACTAAAACATCATAAAAGTACTTAGTCTATCTGTATAGCAATCCAAACATCCTTTTTAACCTCAATATCACATTAGTATTACATCAGATTTTTTTACTTTTCTTCACGTATAGTCTTTCCTTCTTCAACCCAAACTTTTTCCTACTTTTTAAATTTATTTAATTACACATTTATCTGTTAAACAAAATCACATATTTAAACAATTCTATAAAAAATAACAAAATAATATAAATAAAAATTTCATTAATACTAATAATAATAATACATTAATCCCAACCGTATTTTTCACTAATTGCTTTTTTTTTCGCTAAAGTTGCCTTTAAAATACCACCCGTAAGGTGATCATGCGGGGCAATATAAAACTCAAAGTCTCTTTCAAGTATAAGTTGTTTTTGTACTTCGAGCTCGTCGTTTTTAAGCGACAACGCTTCTCGATCGAATTCAAGTTTTTTCAATCTATATTCTCGTTTTGTTCAATCCGCTTGTCGAAAGTAGATATTCGGTCCACCATCTCCCGGCGGTACGGCGGTATTTGTCGTGCTCGTTGATGGCCTTTTTCCCTTGTTTCTCCCGATGGGCCGTTGAGGCTCCTCGATTTGGATATCGTCGTTGAGATTAACCCCAACGTGTGCATCGGATGATGGCGTCGGCGGGTTGTTGGTCGAAGACGTTTTAGTACGTTTGGTGGGCTGGGAAGAAAAAGAGGGCATCGGTTCCACCGTGCACCATTTTGGACAATTTTTAGGACGTTCCACGCGTTTTCGTGCATGAAAGCAGCCCCGTGGTTATCATCCCGATAACGTTGGTGGGCCAAAGTTATGATATCGGCTTCACTTTGACCGCTACGTCTTGTATTTATAAGGTTGTTGTAGATGCCCGCGAAAGCCGTTATTTTTCAATTCATGTCCTTGTATTTGAACGATAATTGATGTACATTTCTATATTCTCCACGTTGCATTTGAGCGTGAAACGAAATTTCGACCCTCTTCCAAAAGCTATCTGCACATATAAAAAAGGTTAGAATAATAATATATATTAAGAATAATAAAATATATTAGTTAATATATATATATATATATGTAATAATATATATATAGTAATAATAATATATATACAATAATAATATATATATATACGTAATAAGGGTAGAGATCAAGTAAAAAGGATTTTATGGTAAAAAGGGTAAGAGGCAATAAAAAAATCTTTTTTATTGATTAAAACTAGTTCTTCATCAATTTATTTTTGATGAATTCAACATATTCATCACTTTTTAGAAAGCAAAAGAGATTTTCAAATGTAGATTTTGAAACTAAAATTTTGGAATAATTTGTTGAAAAACAAAATGCTTTTATCAAAAAAGTGATAAATATGTTGGATTCATCAAAAAGAAATCGATGAAAAACTAGTTTTAATCAATAAAGATGATGAACTAACAATTATCAGTTGATGTATATACCGAAAAATAATCAAATAATCATCCCTCTTACACTTTTTACTTTAATTTTATTTTTATTTGATCTCATCCCTACGTAATAATATATATATAGTAAATATATATAGTAATAATAATATATATATGTAATAATAATATATATATATAATAACGTATATGTATAATAATAATAATATATATATATATAATAATTAGGGGAGGGTTCATGCGAAAAGTATCTTATTTGCGAAAAGTGCGAGAAACAACGTCAGCCACTTATTCCTATTTGATCTAGTGGTCTAGATTAATCAAGTTTTTTTATTTTTATTTATTTAAAAGGGTATAATGGTAAACAAAAACTTCTCTCTCCAATCTTTTTCTCTTTCCTAATTTTTTTATAAAAAACTAAATAAATTAAAAATAATTTAGTGGTAAATAATTTAATTTAATGGAGTTTACCGATGAACACACCCAAAATTATTCACGAGCTTTTCATTCTTATTTGTGTTCGATAATGAACACAGCCGAAACTACATTAGTTTTAAGATAAATTTATAATATTCAATATCGAACACGGGTCAATGATATACAAGTTTTAATATAAATTTACAATATTCAATATTGAACACAGTCAACGATATACGAGTTTTATGATAAAATTACAATACTCAATATTGAACACGGGTCAACAATATACAAGTTTTAAGATAAAATTATAATATTCAATATTGAACACAATCAACAATAAACAAATTTTATGATAAAATTACAATACTCAATATTAAACATATTCAATACTAAAACATCCAATTTTCTTTAGTTATTGAACACATATCATAACTGTTCACTATAACATATTAAAAACCATATAATCTAAACCCAACATATAATACAACTTAAAAAGAAAAGAGAAAAATAAAAAAGAGAAGATCAGTTCATCGGGAGAAGAACGACCGGTGATTGATCAAACTCGTCTTCAAAATAAAAAGACAAGATGAGTTCATCGGGAGATGAACCCAAAGATATTAAAAACCCATCTTCATAAAATTAAATACCCATCGTTAAACCAACATACTCGAGAAAGACAAATCAAAAAGAAGGAGGAGAAGGAGATGAACGGCCAATGATTGATCGATGTTCGTCGAGAGCAGCTTGCTTCATGTTTACGGTTCCGCCGTCGGATATCTTCGTTGGCCACTCACTAAACAGATTACGAAGGGTTGGTTTCGCCCGCCGCAAGAGGAAAAACAGATGGAATCATGGTGTTTGGTTTAGGGTTTTGACGGTGGTGGATGTCACATGGGCTGACGGAATCGTGGCTCTGTAGGTTGTTGTAGAAAGTAGGATGAGTGGTGGTCGTTGGTCGGCGGTGATGAAACCCTAAAAATCAATGGCGGCGATGAAACCCTAAAAAGCGACGGCGGTTTAGCGCTTAAGGGTGGCAGCAACGGTGGACCACAAATGGCAATGTCGTCGTCGGCGGGTGTTCGGTGATAGAGGAACGTTGGTTGGTGGTTAGTGGCGGTGGCGGTGGCTTCGTCTAGGGTGAGAGAGAGGGGGATGGAGGCTTGGAGCATATGAAGTAAAGAGAGAGGGAGAGAGAGTTTAAATCAGTGTAACGAGAGAGAGAGATTTTAGCAAATTTGAATTAATTTGGTAATTAATAATTTAATGGTAAAAGACTATTTTATCCTTTTGAATTAAATTAATAATCCTTGAAAACACAATTTAATTACAAAAATGTCATACACGATCTTAGCCTTTGATTAAATTATCTAAGGGTTGTAAATGCTTCTCGCACTTTTCGCAAATAGCCCCCTTTTCGCATGAACCTCCCTCCCTCTCTCTCTCTCTCTATATATATATATAACCTATTATACCCCCGATTGCGCGTTGCCGATAACGGAATCCTCAGAAACGTCAACCCAAGCTTGAACCAACTCCACCTCTTCAACGAGCGTCCATTTAATCGCCTTTGCTCGGCCCCTCGAATTTTTTCTTTCCCACTTGAGTTGTCGGGATTTCGTCTTGGGTTGGGTTCGATTGTTGGGTTGGCAAGATTAGGGCGTCTCCGGTAGTTGACTTTCCAGGAAAAACTCAATATCGTCACCGTCGTCTTCACCTTGGGTTCGTTGATATGTCAGGTTTGGAGGATTGAAGGTTGCCGGAATGAAACCCGCTTGTAACATCCCTTGGTACGTCAGTTGATGAGGGATGTAAGGTTGAAAGCCGGGTTGGAAGCTAGGATGGAAGCCGGGTGAATCTTAGTATTGTGAAAACCCGAGCGGGAAACCGGTAGACGTTGGTGTGGTTGAATCCGAGTTTTGACCACGGTTGCGCCTAGGATCCATGTTGGTTTATTTGGATGAAATGTTGGAACTTTGGAGTTTGGAGATTGGAGTTGAAAGTTTAAAGTTTGAATTTGGAAGAGAAGTTGAAAGTTTAGAGTTTGAAAATTTGGATGAAATGTTAAATGGTTGGTTTGGGTATTTATAGAAGAATTAAAATATATATATATATATATACCTAACGTATATATTACCGTTGGGAGGGGTGAATTTTTTTTTTAAACTAGCCGTTCACCATCGAAGAAATAAAAAAAATACCCGACTCGATTTCACGGACCCGAGGCCTTCACCCGATCACCCACCCATAGGGGCGTTACCGAAGGCACCCGAGCCACCCGAAGGTAACACGAGCCCTTCGGGCTTGGCTTTACGGAGGGTCTTAGGGTCGGTAAGGGTTCTATGGCTTGGTTGGTTGGAGAACCAGTAGCGGGTAGATTTTTTTTTCTTTTCTTTTCTTTTTTTCTCTCCTATTTAATATATTTAATATAAATTTTTTATTAATATTTAATGTAGGGTTGCAGAGAGTTGGATATGGAGGTTTGTGAGTTTGATAGGTTGTAGGTGTGAGATGATGTGGATGCTGATGTGGCAGTTGGATTGGCAGGGTAAGTCCGGGTTGGATCCCAATGGTCTAATATGTCATAGTATCAAGGGTTTAGTTAAACAAAACGTATCCAACTTGTCACATTTTATTATTGTGTTTGTGTATATCGGATTTTAAAATTTTCTATTGTGTATATCGAACATTTAATTTGTCGCTATTGTGTGTACTAAACTAGTAAACTTATACAATTTTTTATGTAACCAAAATACACACAATAGCAACAATTTAAAAATTTGATACACATGATAAAAACTTTTAAAGTTATACATACAATAGCAAAACGTGATAAGTTTAATACATGTTAATGAACTAACCCTAATAATAATAATTAAGAATAACTAGTTTAATACCCAATGTATAAACATGGAAATGATTAAAATAAATTTTAAATATTTATTATGTTAGAAAAGTACTAACATATATAATAAAATAATTGTAAAACATATATAGGGATATAAAATCTCTTAAAGGAAAAATACATCTATTAGAAATAAAAAAATTCATACATATAACATCATCATTAACTTTTTAATAGAACATGTTCATCGTTTAATTTATTGCACATACCCTAGATGTGTTGGATTTGAACATAATTTTTCATTATTTGAATAGATGATTTTGTTAAGGTTTTTAAGTTTTAATAAACTAAATTACTTTAAAAAAATAATATTTGAGAAAACAACTTATTTCTAAGTCATTTGAAAAAATAAATGAGATGAATAGGGGAAAATATAAAAATTAAATGATGACATCATAAGTGTTAACAAACTACATTGGTAAACAATGGCTTTTAAACTTATTTGAGCCATTTGTGAAAATAAAGGGGATTATTTGTATAAAAATATTTTAAAAATAAAATAATGAAATCATAAACTTATTCTTTTAATATATACTAGTTTAACATCTCGTGCATACACGCGGGGATAATTAAAGTAAACTTTAAATGTTTTTTGTATTAAAGTACTAATATGTATAGTAAAATAATTGTAAATCATACAAAAAGTAACAAAAGTAACAAAGAAAGAAGACAATGAAAATGATATATTATGGCAATATTTTCGAATATTGATTCCCAAAATAAAATAGTATCATAAATAGGATAATGAAAATTTAATGTTTTAATTTAATCGAATTGATCTATGTGTTTAAATAAATAACCATGAATAATTGATAATAATAAATTAACATTGATATGAGCTATGATTGATGAAAATAAATGAACATGATTGGTGAAAAATATTTTAAAAATAGGATGATAACATTAAAATCTTATTTTTTTTAATATAGATTAATGATGATGATAATAATAATAATAATAATAATAATAATAATAATAATAGTTCTAATGTGGTTTTTTAATTTTTATTAATTTTTCCCAAATCTAAAGAAAATACATACAATTTAAATAGCTAATGCTTAAAGTGCGTTTGTCAATTTGTTGCCAGGTCTTGAACTTAGGTGGATGGCGTCAATTCCTATACTTTCCGTTGTGTTTTAAGGCGCAAATTTATTATATATTACGAGTATGGTGTAACGTTTCAATTTTTTTTATATGAATTAAAAGTCAACATTGATATCAATATTGTAAAATGTTAATTACAACCTAGGTAAATGTTAAACTGAAGTCTTAAATTCGAACAATAGTAATTGTTAAATGTAACAGAATTTAAAGTAGTCTAAAATGTCGCGGAAGCGGGATTGAGATGAGCTAGCAAGTACGAGCTGGAGCTCCGTCATGGTCATCACCTGAAAAGAGAGTTAAACAACAACCGTAAGTACAAGGCTTAGCGAGCACATTACTTACAACTAAAACTAATCATCACGTTATCAACTTGTTTCACATATGCAACATCAATCATTTCCGCTACCGGAGTAGACGGTCCCACATTCCCGTTACCGGAGTAGACGGTTCCACATTCCCGCTACCGTAGTAGACTGTCTCATCATTCCCGTTACCGAAGTGAACGGTTTCATCATTCCCGTCACCGAAGTGAACAGTCTCATCATTAAACAAAGCACATCATATCATTTAACACATACCACGTGTCATAGTCAGATATATCATCAGTTTACATTGTAAGTAAGAGTGCATATAGTCGTATTAATATTAGTTTTCGTTTTTTTTCTAAGTAGGACAAGTTCTAAGGCCCCAAGTCGAATCAATTTCAATAAGTCGGACCATAGCAAAGTGCCATAAGTCGGACCACGTCAAAAGCCCAAAGTCGGACCAGGTTCAACCTTAAGGTCGGACCATCTCATTTCATGAAAGTCGGACCAAGTTCTCAAGTTACAAAATTCGGACCATTTTCAGTTACAAAAGTCAGACCATATTTAATATCTCAAAAGTCGGACCATCTCAACACATGAAAGTCGAACTATATCGAACACATGAAAGTCGGACCATATCGAACACATGAAAGTCGGACCATTGCATAAACACATAAGTTGGACCAAATATATATATATATATATGTGAAAGTCGGATGGAGGCCCAAAGTCGGACCAAGTGAGTCGTCCTTGTCAGTCCTTATTTTCAATATACAGAATCCATGGCCAAAAATCAAATCTTATAAAAACTTGATCATTTTGATTCAAATTACTTGCAAGTTACTTCTCCATCCATGTAAACCAACCCATTGTTAATCTCATTGTGTTTTAACAAGTTTAAATCCTTTAATCCCACTCTTTTTATCTTGGTTATGTGCACACACACGAGAACACCAACTGGCTTTTACAATCATCACTAAACAAGCTCAAATCTATACAAAACTGTATCTAAATTATCACAAAGAGCTTAGGAATATTACCTGATAGTTCTTTTCACAGTTCTTGACACACACACACACACACAAACACAGTACTTACTGTTTTGAAGAATGGAACAGTGTAATTGTTCTTGGGGGCTGCACCCTAATCCCATATATATACATATCTTTCTTACAATGCTTGTGCGCAAAACAACAACTCAAGCCCACCAAGCAATTAACCCAATATTTAATTTATGCATTTAGACTTAATAGTTACCCAAGCCCAAATGGCCAACAAATCCATAAATAAATTGTAGCCCCATTTTAAATCATGATAATAACCATTGTCACCAATAAAATATTCTTTTATTAAATTCGGACATTTGGATATTACACATGGTACCCGTATAATGCGATAGAAATGAATCATTTTTACTCGATAATATGTTCGTTTTTAAGATGTAAGGGGTATGATATTCATATAATGCGGTGACAACTGTAACACCCTGATTTTCAGTCAAAATTTAAACTTTTTCAAAACTTATTTTAAATTACAAGTTTTATAAAAACTTTTTAACTCATAGCGGAAGCATTAAACCCAATTACAGTATTTTTACAAAATATAGTACCCTTTTATCAATGTATTTCATCGTCGATTACGACCTTAAAAGCTTTTGGTGTTACCATAGTCAATCTCACGACTATAAACAGACGAATAGGAAATCCAAGATTACCTACCGGAAGCTTAAACAAGCCAAAGCAATACCCAAGGCATCTACCCGCCTCACATAGACCTCTAGACAACCTGCCGATATAAAACATTAATACACGAAGTTAGATATAAACATAGCTAATGAGTATAACCGAAAACTTCATTCCTTCAAAATCAAGTCATCATCTTTGAAAACACAAGTTTGACCATATACATACTATAATAGTATTCACATAAGCACATAAGGATGCATGTATGTCCATTGAGCCACAGTATCTCCACGTGGTAGCTAGCCACGGTCAACATGTGCCCACATGGGGGATAACCACATCTCCCCGTCAAGGTGGGGGAAGCACGAAGCAGTCCACCATTACAACGGTTATCTGGAGTGAATGACTTGTTCCCGAAGTCCACTCGTGTTGCTTAGGTTCGGTGGCTCGTCAGCCCATTGAACCATATGGTCATAATGGGTACTATCATCTCACTCCACTCTTTGCACCAATTCCACATCCTTTATTGATAGATTTCATAAACCGAATTGCCAAACATATAAAAACACAATTATTATGACTTATAAACTTTAAGAAAAGTTAGGTATCCGCAGGGTGTACTCACCTGAGGGTGTGATGAGGATCACAACCCTAACCAAACCAAAGCTCAAACACTTGATCAATAGCCTATGATCACAAAACACAAGGCCAACTTGCATAAGTTAACCAACAACAAGATTCCTTAAAAGTATAAGCTCAATTCTAAGCTTAGACACCTTTCGGGGTCTTAAAAAACTCCATTTAAACCTTATATAATAATTAGAATCGAACCCCAATCACATACAAGGTCAAAAGGAGTCAAAACATAGTTTCTAGAGTCAATAGGGCTCCTCACGCCGTGAGAAAATCTCTAGAAAAAGTCACTACGCAAGACAGGCGGCCTCGCGCCGCGAGCCTCTGTAAACAGTAACTTTATGCTTGTTTTTCATACCAAAATCGACCAAAACCCAAATTCTTTCAACAAGGCTTCCTTTGTAGCATACCATAGAGTCAAAAGCACTACAAAACACCTTAATATCACCCTTTAACATAACTTGGATGATCCAAACCCTAACTTTAACCTTTAACCCAAAATTAACCCATTTAATAACATCAATCACATATAACAACCATAAATCACCAAATACATCATGTATTGCTGAATTCAAACACAAAAAGTAGTTAGAACTTACTTGAATGTATGAGCTATATCTACTCAAGCTCCGATTCAAGAATCCATTGCTTCCATGATTCTCTTTTAGTCTACAATACTCCAATTTGAGTATTAACTCAAGCATTTACCTTCAATTTCTCAAGGATTCATCAAAACCACTTCAACCTCCCTTTTCTCCTTCTTCCTCTCAATGTGCCCAACCCCTTATTTGACCCAAATGAGTCAAATTCTAGAGCTTTCCCTATTTATAACATAATATTCACATTCAACCCCTGTAGTTCAAACTTGACATTTTAACCCCTTAAAGTTTCACCCAATTCACACATATAACCATGAACAACTTATAACATTTGTCAATACCAATACTAGCTTTAATCAATTGTATTTTGTGCACTATCATCTGTACTTCGTGATCATATAACAACAATCTGCTAAAAGCGAAAGCACGTTACCCTCACTTGTTCACTACTGAACAGATTCCGAGGACAGAATCATCTTAAGGATGGTAGATTTGTAACATCCACAAAAAGGCCTAGACGCGCGCGAATTTGGTACGTTAGATATTTTAAATAAATTAAATAAATAAATATATATATATATATTAGTTATTAATATATAATATGAAAAATAGCTATTAAATGAAGTTATAAAAATAATAATAAAAATAATAAAAGAATAAATGGTTTAAGATAAAGATTTCAAAAATATCCCCGTTAGTTGAAACGGGTAAACGAGAGTTGGGTTGTAAGTTGAAAAGAGGAACAAAATACCCACTTCTTCAAGTTCTTCAAATGGATTGATTGGAACATAAATTATAGATTAGAATGGTGGTTTTGATTGAAATGGTTAAAATAGTGCAAAAATAGGCAATAAATGGTCAAAAAATAGAAAATGCTATCAAACACTGATTTTAATTGATTCCATCAGCTCCAATAGCTTCTATAAATCATATTAAGTAGGAATGATGCATTAGAAGTGTTTGAATTGATGTATTCCATGAATTGGCCAAAATGGACACTTCTTTGTTAATTTAAGTTTGATTTTTGTATGAATTGATTGAGTAAGTGTTAAGGATGTTAGAGAGCATCTACAAGTGTTAAATGATGCTAATAAACACTGAAACTTGGCTAAAGTTGAATTGGTATTGATTTAGATCAAGATGGCACTGCTGTGCAGAAAACTGTTTTTTTCGTCCCTGCATAAACGCGCCGTGTTAAGCATACTGGACGCAATGCTTCCGGTCAGTTTATGCCAAATGATGTTTTGTCGTTTTTCTTTCGCGCTTGATGTTTGGACTACTGTTATAAGTTAGTAAATAGATTAAGAGCACCATTAGAACATTGTTTTAAGTGTCTTTATGGTTCTTTGGGCGTATGGTTATCTAAATGTAAAGTGATGTGTTATAGGTGAACCCGATGACCAAGAAGAGCCGGAACACTATATTTGCCTGTTATAGCTCAACAGGTGAGTACCGGTTAACCTAAGCATGATAAAATGGGTGTTAAAAACCAAAGATTTGGTATTTATGCATGATTAAAGGCTTTTGTAGGCCAATTGTGTTATGATTTGATATGTATGCATGTTAAAGGATTTTCTAGGCCAATCTTGATATGCTATGGCTTTTGTAGGCCAACTATGATATGATATGGCTTTTTGTAGGCCAATTTGTTATGTTATGGCTTTTGTAGGCCACTATGATTTGATATGGCTTTTGTAGGTCGACTATGTTATGCTATGGCTTGAGTAGGCCAATGTGTGTTAGCACCGATACTTTGTTGGATGTTTGGGGCCAGCTTGTCTGGATCTAGTAGGGCCTTGTGCTGTCAGCTATGATGTGCAGTGAATCGACGATCACGAATCTTGGTTCCTGCAGAACCTCCGTCCCTTAACATATGATGGGCTCTCAGTTTCCCACTGATCCCGATTGGGGTGTGTTTCCCTGTTAATGCAATGATGGACCGCTACCCGCTTCTCCACTGGCGCGGGGGAAGTATTCGGTTTCCCCAGTCATGATCATTGACCCGGGTTAGCTACCTCGCAAGACGTGATGCCTGCTGACTAACCGGTGCTTCGCAATGTGCTAATATAGACTTGCTTGTTGATATGATATATATGATATTTTTGTTATGATGCTTTTGCTTAACCATTATTCACTAGCTATTTATATCTAACCCTCTCATGTACATTCCTATGCGTAGGTAAATAGTTTGGCTGGTGAGAACGGGTACTTGATGTGGTTGCTTTATTGGTTGTTTTGGGAACACATATTTGTATGCTTTGTTTAGTTTGTATAATGGTTGACCGTTATTGGTAATGCCGGTGTGCCTTTTCTTGCAACTTATGTTATGAGTTGTAAATATTAAAGTAGGTATTAAATACTTCCGCGGTGTCAGGTGTATATATTTTGTTAAAAGCAGGTTTTGGAAAGATTATATATATTATAGTTGTATCCACACTGTTTCAAAACTCAAAATACAATTTATATAAAAATAAATAAACTTCTCAATTTTGGCGGCGTTACGGTTTACATCCCTACTTTTCTGGTGTTAATTATCTGTTTTTATGACATGTTCTTAATGCATGTAGAGATATATAGCTGTAGTAAAAATATTTGAAGTTTATAATTCTAACTTTCATATAAAATTTCATCTTCTGCATGTCTTCAAGATTAATATCTTGCAAAAAATAGAGAGAGACAATAGGCGATGCGTTTACTGGAATTTGAAGTTTTGTTTGAGCAAGGTTGAAAAGTATATCAATATACCGGAAAAAATGAGCTAGAGAGAGATGAACTAATGACGTAAGGCCATGCGTAATGCGTGGCCCGGAACATTTCGGGAGAGTTTGGGTTGTATTTGGGTGACTCGGGAACACCGTTACGCCCCCCCCCCCCCCCCCCCCGGTTTAGCCTTTGATTTCCTCAACCTGAGCTACCCGTTCCTTTCCTTTCTTTTTATTTTTTTTGGTTGTGTAAGAGAGAGTAAGAAGAGAAATAATATTTGGGTTGTTTGGGTTCGGCTATACTTGGGTTACGCGTAAGTCCATGCGTATAGCATGACCCGAAACTCTTCGGGTTCCTTCCAAATTTTTTCACCTCGGGTCTGCCAACCCGATTAAACTTGCAGTCCTTTTTTTTCTTTTTTTTTGGTTTTTTAGAGAGTGAGGAGAGAGAAAAATATTTGGGTTGTTTGGTTGATTTGGGAAGACTTATACTTGAGTTTTTGGTTGATTTGAGTTGGGAAGGAAAAGGTAAAAAAAGCTGATGTAGCATTTTGGTTGGTTTGGGAAAAAGAAAGGCTATACGGATGACCTAAGAGAGAGAAAAGAAGAAAGAAAAAGATGAGTGATACTCATAATCTAAGAAAGAGAGAAACCTATTTTCTATAGACGAGAGTATGAGACTATATTAATTTATTTTATTTATAAAACTTTTTTTTTGGATTTGTGTGTTGTAGTGGTTTACGGAGTGTTGAATAGTGTGATTGATAACTGGGTTTAGTTTATCAACGTGTATCTAACTTGCTACGTTTTGTTATTGTGTGTTTCAAACTTTAAAAGTTTCTATTGTGTGTATCAAACTTTAATTTGTTGCTATTGTGTATTTTGGTTATTAAAAAAGGAAAAAATTTATAAGTTTAGTACACACAATATAAAGTTCAATACACACAATAGCGACAAATCAAATGTTCGATACACATAATAAAAAATTTTAAAGTCCGATACACACAATAACAAGATGTAACAAATTAGATACATTTTAGTGAACTAAACTTTTAAAAATTTGATAGGTAGATTTTTTTTATATTGGGTTTCACTTTAATGTTATATATACTTTTTACTTTTAGTATGAATTAAAATTATTGCGTAAACTTTACTTTATTTTTTAAAAATTTCTAAACAACTTGAACAATAAATAGCAATTAAAATTATAAAAAATATATTTCAATGTTATAATCTCTAACAAAAAGTAACAATTTTCATTTCTGAAATGGGAGAATTGGTTTCTAGAAAATTTCTCCATCCATTTCCATTTCTCCCATTCATTTGTATTTTCATTTCTCTTTAAATTGTGAACAAATGTAGAGAAATGGTAGCCGATATCTACTCATCATCGTCGATGTCCGGTTGCGCTGTGTTTCTGGTGTTCTACTTATCATCGTTGACGTCCGGCGAGGCGGCCAACACCGCAACCGTCATCCGGTGACTGAGTCATCATTTCTCTATTTCATTTCTTTGATAATACTAAACAAGGTAATCAATTCCAAAACTCCCCATTTCCATTTTCATTTCTTTCAATTTCTTTTCTTTTTTACCAAACACCTTCGTACATAACATAATTACACCAACAAATTCCTTCAAATTTGTATACTACATTTAATCACACATATATATATGTAAAAACTAATATTTTACAAATGAGTTTTTCTTATAACACTTAAAATCGAAAGTTAACAAATATTACAAGTTGATATATTGACGGTTTATATTACAAGAGAAAGATGGTTTCTATAAAATCTTAAAATTTACAATCAATTGGTTTGTGGACACCTCCTACAATTAGGCAAAGGACACTCATTGATAGTCCATCAAAAAGAGCCGAAGTGGCCTAGTGGTAAGGTGGTTCGTTTACTCCATTGTCTTTCTAGAGGTCGTCGGTTCAATTCTTTCTTAGGTAAATATTTTAGGGGAGGTATATTTTTCATCATAAATGCTTGGTGATCTGGTAATAGAAGATTTTGCTGAAATGGTCTTGGGTTTAATTTAGACCCCTTACGGGCTGGTCCTTGGGGAAGGGTCGGTTCGGATCCATAGGATCCTGGACACAGAGTTAGCTCTGCGTAAACAACCGAAAAAGAGCCCAACCAGATCTTGTGGCATGCATAATGCTTCTTTGATCTACACTTCTACATGTAATTCTCACTCAATTATCTAAACCACATCAGTTTAATTTGTATTTTATCATCAAATGAGAAAATTTAAAACTTTGCTATAGAATCTATTGTTTAATGAAAAGTTAGTCTTTTTAACCCACTACTAAGTAGCCAAAACTAGAACTTGTAGATAAGAAAACAGCATTTGTGTTTGTGGGATTCCACATGATCAAAAATGATAAAAGCTACATGCTCTTACCCTACTGTAAAGTTGGTGCACCAAAGCTGCTCCACAGATCAACATGTAAAAAGACTTATTTCCCTAAGATTAGTTCCAACAGCATTCACACAACAGTAACCGGTTAGATCGTGTATATTAGATCACAACTTACCCTTTAGGGAAACTGCTAAAGAATGAACTTTTTAACGATATAAAAATAATTTAAAATATAAAGTTTAAGATCGATTCATACAAAAAGATGTTAAAGCAAGCAGATTACACAAAAGAAACCAAAATCTAGCCAAGAAACTTGATGACCATTGACCACAATCACA
This sequence comes from Dittrichia graveolens, assembly GCA_038502395.1. Taxonomy (NCBI): domain Eukaryota; kingdom Viridiplantae; phylum Streptophyta; class Magnoliopsida; order Asterales; family Asteraceae; genus Dittrichia; species Dittrichia graveolens. The sequence continues at coordinate 52,628,838 of JARJIL010000007.1, read as the reverse complement.
AGATTCCTTTGATAAATAACTACAGTTTTAAAAGCAAAAACTAGAAATTTGAAGACACCATACCAGTATAGAAGTTGACCTGGCAGAAGCTCAGGAAGATGTCAACAACAGCTTGATACCCTTTTTCTGGTCAGATGTCAATCTTGCAGGGAATTTGATATCAAATTTGATTCTCAAGTTTCCTTTTTTAGTTGGTTCTTTGGGTATAGGCATACCTTCTCCTTTTACTACCTCCTCAAATGTTGGAGTGATAACACTATTGACAGGGATGGTTAAGCTTCTTCCGTCAAGAGTTGAGATTTGTGCTGTGTAACCAGTGAGAGCTTCCGCTAAGGATAACTTTTGGGTGACAACAAGGTCGTTGCCGTCTCGTTTGAACACAGGATGTGGTTTCTCGTCAATGATGAATACAAGGTCAGAAGGAATTACACCTCGCTGCTCGTTTCCCTTTTCTGGGAATGTTATTTTTGTACCTTTTTTCCATCCTGGTCTAATCTCAATTGCAAGAATTTCTTCCACTGTTGTCGATCTCCTACATTCGCAACCAAACAAATCGTATTTAATTAAATGAGTTCATTATTAAAGCAAGAATATTGGGTAATATCTTATAAGTAGCTGGTCAACTGGATAGATTTTTTTAAAAGCAAAAAAGATGAGCGTTTAAAAGTCATTAATGTCCGGCATAATCAAGTGTTTACACAACCATATGTGGGTATGGGCGAGGCAAATGTAGACGGTCGTACACTCGTACCTCTACCCAAAGGTATAGAGACCACGTGTTTTCAAATTTCTAAATTTGCTTTTCCAGAAAAATTTGGATATTATTTTAGTAACAAGTTTTACGGTCGTATTAAAATATTAATTATTATGAAATTAAAAAAACAAACATTTTTGACGAATTAACACAATCTGACCACCCAAGTTGTGATTCATCCTAAAATATTACTCATTTTGACCTGAACCTTTTTATCAGGGATGTAAATGAGCCGAGCCGAGCCGAGCCAGACACATATTGAGCCTGGCTCGTTTAGGCCTTTTTAAGCTCGAGCTCGAGCTCGGCTCGTTTAATTTATGAAGCTTGTTTAGGCTTGGGTATTATTTTGATATTTTTATTAAAATGATATATATAATTATTAAAAATTAAACATATAAAATATAAATTATATTATATATGGAGCTCGTTTAGGCATGCGAGCCCACTCTTTGGAGCTCGAGCTCGTCTCGTTTATTAAATGAGCTTTAATCTAGGCTCGAGCTCGTTAAGGCTCAGCACGTTTCGAGCTTCTAACGATCCGAGCTCGAATAGCTCGCGAGTAGCTCGGCCCGTTTACATCCCTACTTTGTTATCCAATCCCTACCTATAAACTTAACTACATTGCATCAACAAATTATTAAGGGGAAAATCAAATACTCATTCTTGGAACATACAATCTTGGTATTTGCAAAGAGCTAAATTCATACAGTAGCAGCATACTTCAGGCCGATTCCCATTTTTTACGATTCCCATTTTAGGTAAAAAAAAAACTTTTTCATAGTAGGCAATGTACATTTTTGGTCCATTTTAGGCAACAAATTTGTGGTTCTAATATAGTGAGCAAAAAGAGCAAGAACAAATTAAGTTAACCCCCTCCCCAGGATAGACCTATCAACTATGTAGTCCAAGACTCCCAGACTATGTAATTGCATGCCTAAAAGAATTATTGTAGTGTTGTATATTGCAAAACAAAATTCTAAAAAGTGTCATGTACTTGTGAGAAATCTTGTATCGGCCACCGTCAATCCAAACTTAAAATGGGCTGTACTAAAAATATAAATGTCAAGATAGAATAACTTGGCGTTGTATAATTGATACAAAATGAACTGTCTACAAATATTATGCCCCGACATGTAAACAAATCAGTAAGATTCCACATTGACATAGGAAGGAAAGGTAGGTGACTCCATTTTAAATGAAGGCAGTTAACTAGAACGCTGAAGATTAGCTTAACATACTAGATAATCTAATGAACTAGATTTGACCATTTACATCGATCGTCGTATTCTCATATTTTGTTTAAGTCACAAGTCACGATAATGGGTAATTCCATGGGATGGAACTATGGAAACTATATTTGCAACAAGATAACCTATATCCATAATGAATGGTTGCATGTAACTTAAACCACATAAGAAAAACAATTCATATATCAAAATCTGTCTTAAACTATATGCATACATGATGACATGATGTTTCATCCCCGTCTTCAGTAATAATAAATAAACAAGCAAAATGTGAAGAATATAGAATGTGAATAATGTATTATAAAGTAGATTTTAATTATTACAGTTTTAAATTACAACTGAAGGCTAATCATACACACAATCAAAGATCATTTACGCAATGAATATATCAGATGGTGGATACAGAAATATCTAACAATTACAAGTTAGAAGACAACAAATTAATGGCTCTCTACAACAAGCCTAAATAGAACATGTCCAATATGTTTACACCTTACAGCCTTATTGATGTTTATATATGCACAATTGCACATGCATATCCTTCATGCTAATATATGCTGATTCTGTGAATCTTAAGTAACTCTCTTTTATATGCAATGCACAATTGCACATGCATATCCTTCATACCCGAGAGGAGCCGAGAGTCTCCTAAAGACCTCTATATGAGTGTTGTTTAAGGTTGTGAAAATTTGGAAATGCTTTATACTCGAATATTATGCCATAGATACTTTCAGAAGAGGCTTGTATTATACCTCACCTAAGCAGGGCATGGGGAAGGTAAGTAGCTCTCTTACTCCTTAGAGAGTGTCCAGTCAATAATTATACCGTAAGTCCATCTAATGGTTGCACTATAATGCAGTTTGCAATTTGCATTCATCATTATCATTCAACTGAGTAACCTGTTTCTTCCGATTGCTAGTGTTATAGAGCTTTTACATTTCCAACAAAGGCCAAATTGCATAAATAGCAATGCACTTTTACTTCATTTATAATTTGGTCACGAGGCTTAAAATATCACGACCGTTCAACTTTTAACAATTGTTAAAAAAACCATTCAACGTTCTAGAAAAACATTCATGCATTAGCACTTTCAAGGTTTAGCAGCCAGAATTACTTAAAAATAATTACTTTGAAAAGTAAAGTGGACTTAGGTCACACTTATCCGAGTCTGGAAAAACCAAACTGGAAATGTGAAAGTGCCTATAGCCCTATACACAATCGAAAGAAAGAATGTTTATATTAACATGAGGTTGGAAACCCTTAGCCGTTGTTGCACAAAACTTGGTCAGGAACTATTCAAGTGGTGCATGTATTACTGCACCGTTTGGGTGCATGCTATACAAATTTAACAGCCAAGATCAAAACGCTCTTTTTTCTCTATGAAGATATAAACTTATTTTGAAATGTAAACTAACTATAGGTGGATATTGCATAGTTCTAAGCATGTCAGATATCAACGAGTGGACACCAAAATAGCTTCTCAGAGCATAACATACACATAATATGCGCTAATAAATGATCACGTACATTCATACAATTTCCGAAAGTATAAGAAAACAATCAATTACCTTTAACCAATATGAATCATGTTTCATGCATAATAAGTAACTTCAAAACTTCATGAAAACAAATCAAAAGCTTACCCAGTACCATCAAAAACATCCCTAGAAATTTTCATCTTTTTAGTAGTCCCCTTAAACAAGTCCTCCAAGCTACAAGGCAATGTTCGTTCAATCATGGCCCCTTTCCTAGGTGGCATACTTGCTGATCCTTCACCACCACCAGCCGCCCCTCTAAACTGAGAAAAAATCTCATCACTGAACATGCTTCCCCGAAACGGCCCCCCCGAATGAGACCCTCCCATCCCTCCAAATGGTCTAGAGAACCCAAAAAACTCAGAGAATATATCATCTGCATTCCGTGGATTAAACCTAAAGGATGCTGAACCACCATCATGTGGCATCCCGGAAAACCCACCAGCACCTGTAGGGGGCATTTGCCCCTTTAAACCCTCCTCACCATACTGATCATATATCGCTCTCTTCTGCGGATCACTCAAAACCTGTTCATTAATGTCCATTCCAAATCACTAATTAGATAATAAATTCCCATACTTCATGAATTCAACAAAACCCTTGCCATAAGCTGTTAGATTTGCAAATAATAGGTTTGGATATGCATAGATACCAAATCATTTAAATTAATCCAGTACAAAAATTTATAATTGGATCCATATGGACTAAATCAAAGTGTCAAAATTAGGCCATTCGCAAAAAAATTGAAGTGTTAGTTAACTTAATTTCTAACGGTCATTGTAACTTTATTTAAAACCTAATTATCAAATTAGAAATAAATTGTAATCTGCCCCATTGGAAAAATGTTAAACTTGCCTACACATTTTTTTTAAACAGCTAAACACACCAACTCTAGTGCAAACTTGGATACACACATGACACATTGATCGGTAGGGCTTTATACATATACAAGATAGGCCTGGGGATAGTTTTCAATTTGGGTTAAGCATCTATTGTGTCATTAAGGTTCTTATCAGAATTGAAAACCTTTGCTCTGTACTACTCAAGTTCAGGAGATTTAGGTTTAGAGTAATATCCTGTCCAACCCAACTCACTTGAACTAATCAAGTAAGAAAATTTACATTCGAATCAAATCCTCGCTGCAAAACGCATATATGCTATTGATTGAAGTGCCGAATTAGAAGAAACTTACATCGTAGGCCTCAGAGATTGTTTTGAACTTGGCTTCGGCATCTTTTTTGTTGTTAGGGTTCTTATCAGGGTGCCACTTCATAGCGAGTTTCCGATAAGCTTTCTTCAAATCATCGTCTTTAGCGTTGCGGTCCACCTCAAGAACCTTATAGTAATCCACACCCATGGTTGCTCAAATTTCTCTTTCCTCTTGCTTTTCCTATGAAATTTATATACTTTTGTTGAGGGTTTTTGAAGATTTGAAGTAGAAGTAGGGTGGAGTTTCTTGTGACTTCAGGAAACCGCTAATGTCCTTCACTCTGAGGTGGATGGTGATGGCAAATTGGCAATAAAGGATGGAATCAGCAGGCGAGTTGGAGTTGGGGCGAAGCCGCGAAGGGCGTGTTTGTGCAATGAGGGGGTGTTTGGATGTGGCCTTTTAAAGAACTTTGAAATTTAAAGTAAACGATTTATAAGTAGTGTTATACCTCTTTGTGTGTTCTAAAAAACGTGTCATGGTATCGTAAAGGTGTGACTTCAACATTAAGAAATAGTCTTTGGCGGTGGAGTTAGGCGTGATATAAGACAAGGCGGCATAAGACGCATAAAAATGACGAGTTTTTTAAGGCGTGACGCACAGAAATTATTTTTTTAATTTGACTTTTTTTATATACATTTTGCGATCGCTTGTATTGAACTTCTGTAAATTTGTATTTCGTAATTTGTATGTGTTACTTTGTTCCTAATTTGTTTAACTTTATGTAATTTGTATATTAATAATGATAAATTGGATACAAATATTTATAAAATATATACAAAATTACCGCCTTAAATGTCGTCTTAAAAAACATCATAACTCCTAAAACTTAAGGATTTACTTCACCGTCACGCCATGCCTTAGAACCTTGCATATATGTGTGTATAATACTTGAGATTAGATTTATAACTAGCTTCATTAATAGTTAATCTGTTTTTACAAACCGTCCTTTGAAAATGACAAAATTCAAATAAATATAATTAATAATATTTGCATATCTTTATCTTTACTATTATATAATGTATATAATGCATTTATGTTTCTCTCTTCAAATTATTAAGACTACTTAAATTTAAGTAGTCCAAATAATTATACACAATGTATAACCTTCAAATTATTAAGAATACTTTAATCCCCATTTTCTTTTTATATAAACTAATATCATCCACTCAATATTTAGTTATTTCATTCTCCTAATTTACTTTAACTTTTTATTTATTTAAAATATACTCTTCAACTAACACACACTCTCTCACACGAACATAATTATCCACCCACATCAATATAATTTCCAAAATCTTATTAACTTTTCTCTTCATATTTCATAAATATAAAAACGGACATGTTGCTGAAAACGTTTTCGTGATAGTGAATCGCGCGAATAAACATATCAATACACTCTTAAAAACGATATGTTACAAAACAGAAACTATCATGCCGCCGCAGCATTGCGCGGGTACGATGCTAGTAAATAAAAACATAATATTCCGTGTATCTATTTTCCTTATTTTAATTGTATCTCTATCATCAAAACTTTAGGCTGCATTTAGCAGGAGAAAATTTTTCTATTTTTCTGTGAAAAATGGTGGAGTTTTTATTTTCTGAAAAAAAAATATAAAACGTATTTAGAAGAAGGGGTGGAGTTTTTCTTTTTCATGGAAAACGTGTTTAGTTGAACTGTTTTCTTGAAAAAGTTGTTTGAAAAAAATATGAGAATTTAAAAAAATTAAGGAGTTTGGGAAAATGTGAAAAAGTGAGAAAGTTTTTTGTTTTATTGAAAAAATATGCAAGCGAACATATTTTCTAATTTTCAGTTTTATTAGAAAAAATTTCTGAAAAAATTAAGGATTTTTATGAAAGTAAACGCAGCCTTAGCCTCACTTATTTGAACCACCTGCTCCCCTTAAATTAAAATAAATATATAATGTTTCTAAAGAATTATATCATATAAATAATTTCTAAGAGTTATATTATATAATTAATTTAAATAAAGTTTATTTTTAATTAAATATCACCCATGTTAAACTATCTATTAGTTAAAATAGATAAGAAAATATGTTAAAAAATTTATGAGTTTTAACACTTCTTACCAAGCTCATGGTTAATTGTTATTGTTTGTAAGAACGAAGTCAATGAACTATTATTTATTGGTCATATGTTAATGTCGACGATGCATGCATGTTTACTTACGATTTCTAGTATTTTTAGTGTTAACTTTAAACCGTTCAGTTAATTTGTTATTAGTTAACCTTTATATGTATCAACTAATATAAATGTATCATATTTGCCTTTAATAACAAAAATATTCACCGGCTATTTTGGTTCTTACTTTTGAAACCAGTTCCAAAGTAAATTTTTGGTTTTATCCGGTTCTATACCCGAAATAACCGGTTAATAACCCGATTCGAAACCGGAACCAATTCCCTTATATCGGTTCGGTTTTCGGTTCTAGCTTTTACCAATTTCAGCTATTGGTTATTTCGGTTCAGTTCTGGTTCGGGCCGGTTCCAGAACCGAACATACCCCTACTTGTCCTCACATATGCCATGTTTTATACCCATTAAAATGCCTATATAGTCTCAATATCCTTCAAAACCCTAATATGTCTAAAACCCTAGCCTTGCTTACCCCAACCCATAAAACACCACCATCGGCATCCTAGCCATGCTCCAACCACCCATTATCGGCCATCTCCCACCTCCATGGTAGTCGGCCACCACCATACTCCCACCGCCACTCCTTCCTCCTACCACTTGCTGTTGGCCCACCTCTCACCTTATCGCACCTTCTAACGATGGCCACTACCGAGTGTCGTTGCGTGTCCACCGTAGTCATGGTGTATACCCTTTGTCGACGGCCAGCATCACAACCACTGAGCGTTGTCACTTTTTCACCCCTCATCGACTACACAGCCTACAACCCTTGCTGCGATTACATATCAGAGGTTATTTTGTTAGATCGATGCTTATTTTCACACATCCAGCCTTCGTAAATGATATCATAACCTTATTTCTTGCATGTAGTATTTTGTAGCATATCTAAGGTTTAGCTCCTGGCTAATAGTATTTTCTTAAAGAAATTAGTGTGATTTTATTTGTCTATCTATATGTGGCTTCATGACCATCGATCTCAGCATACACCCTCCGTCGTTTCATTACTATCCACGCCTAGTAAAGAGGCAAAAATCTAGAGGCAGTTATATTGTAGCAAAAAATGTAGATCGTTGATTTTTTTAGAGAATACCGTAAGTATCCTTAAAAGTTATACCACTCGGGCCGTTTACATAAAATAAGGGTTACATTTTTCTATCCGTTTTCCTACCGTGTCATATTTTCCGGTCGCAATTACATGGCATTTCTCTCTGCTTTGTTAACGATATGTATTAAATATTTATAAGGTAGTTTATAAAGATTATCTCTTATTATTTATCTTTTTATTTTTTAAAATAAATAAAAAATTAATACATCAAATTAACTAAACTATACCGACTTTTCATTTAAATAAAATGCATTTAATTATTTAATTTTTACAGTCCATTTAATAAAAGTTTGACTTTTCTTAGTCAAATTTGAATCAACATTATTAAAGAATTTCATATATGCCCTTCTTAACCTTAAAATATTATTTGTCTAGACTAATTTACAAATATCATCATAATATTTTAAAATATCATATTTAATAAAATTCTTTATTTTATCATTTTAAAATATTTTATAATCATTTTAAATTTATTTTAATTATAACTAATCAAAACTTAACCATGTTGCACTAATTATATAAATAATGATGGATAGATTGTACAAAAAATACAATTATACCTCTTCGTATCATCATACAATGGTTGTCACATCTGCCTTCAACCCTTTATCGACACTTACACAGCTGATTTGTGTGATGACATCTACTTTCATCATTTTTTAAATTGTCATTTCGTTCATGATTTATAATTATTTAATATTTTCATATTAGGGTTTAATATTATCATTTTTGTGTATCATATGTACGAGTAATAATATTAATAAAAGACTAACGTTCATTTATTTATTTTACTTACGATATTTGCCGTTACTCGCATATTACACGGGATACTTAGCTAGTAATTATAACAAATATGTAACATTGAGTTATAAAGAAATGGTAATATATATATATATATATATATATATATATATATATATATATATATATATATATATATATATATATATAGGGGAGAGTTCATGCGAAAAGTGTTTTATTTGCGAAAAGTGCGAGAAGCAATTTTAGCCATTGATTAGTTTTTGATCTTGCGGTTCACATTAATCATAATTAATATTTTTATTTAACTGAAAAGGGTAAATTAGTAAACATAAATATTTTATTTCTCATCTATCTAATTAATTTTTTCTCTTTCCAATCAATTGATATTTCTCTCTCCTAAATTTTAAATAAAAATAAATAAATAAAATTCCATTACTTTATTAGTTTAAAAGTATGCACCGGTGAACACAAACAATTGTTTACTAGTTTTTTTATGGGCGATGCTATGTTTACCTGTAAACACAATAAAAAATAATTTATTTTAACCATTTAAAAATTAAAAACATACCATGTTCAATAATAAACATAGCCAAAAAGCATACATGTTTTAAATTGAATTTTACAATATTCAATATTGAACACATAGATATGTGAATTTTTCATAATTAGTTAAGGACCCTATACAAGATAAAACTACGAGTTTTTATTATAATTTTTATATACAAAATTGCGATATTAAACAATATGTTCAATAATGAAATATCTAAAATTAGCTTTTTTTTTCTTTGAAAACCTATTTTCCATTCTTACCAAGTATTCACCGTGACCATGTAAAAAAAATCTAAGATTTACATTCAGTAATGAATAATTAATTAAAACTATAAAATTCACCGGTGAACATCATTCATATTCAAACCAAACCAAACCCACAAAATAATCTTAGAAATAATCTATAACACATGAAATATATAACATTTTACAATTAACAACGCTTACAAAACATTTTGAATAAAAATAAGAATTCTGGAAAAAAGAAACAAATAAAAAAACTTAAATTTATTAAAAATCAAAACGCTTGAAATATTTGATCTTCTCCGGAGCTAAATAAGAAAAAAAAACATAAATTTAAGAAGGATGACACCCATGAATATACCAAAGGTGAATAATGGAGGCGGTTCGGCGGGAGGAGCGGTGAAGGCTTCTAAGAATAGAGGCGATGGTTCGGTGGTGGCATCATTCACTTCCGGTGAATGGAAGCGGTGGGGCAGAGGGTATGCGGTGGTTTAGTGGTGGCGGCAGTGGCGATTAGATCTAGAGGCGGCGAGGTGTTGGGTGATGCCGAAGATCGGTGGCCAATTTGAAGAGAGAGAAGGTCGAACTCGCCTAGCAACTTGATGAACTCGTCGCTGCAGTGGTGGTGGTGGATGTTTAGAGCCACTCGATGTGAAGCCGTGGAGGTGGTGGTGGTGTCAAAATCACGGGGCAAATTGAAGAGAGATATACGGGAGAAGAGGAAAATATGGAGCTGTGGAGATGAATTGATTCTAGAATCACATTTTTCAAAAATGTTTTGAAAAGGGAAATAATGGGAAGTTGGAGAGATCTACGGGAGATGAGGAGGTGATAGGGATATTATTTACTTTATTGCCCTTTTACTAATATAAATGATAACCTTAAAATTTGATGTATTTACTAAATTGCCATTGTTAATCTTAACCATTAATTAATTAATCGTAGGATGTAGATTACTTCTCGCACTTTTGGCAAATAAAGTTCTTTTCGCATGAACCTCCCTATATATATATGTATAAAGAGTTGAGGTTCTGATTAGTTTTATCAAAATAATTTAATTGCAATTTAGCACCAAGATCAAGCAACTTAGAAGTGATCATGGTACTGCGCATTTGAAGAAAACTATGACGACAAAGGAATTGTTCAAAACTTCTCAGTTGCATATACTCTTTAGCAGAATGGTGTAGTTGAAAGAAGAAATAGTAGACCGGTCGAGGCTGCTAGAACAATGTTTGCCGAGTCCAAAATGAAGGTTTTCAACTAGGCTAAACTAGTTAAAACAACAAGATATACTCAAAACTAATCCATCATAATGAAGAGACTATTGGTGTCTACCCACCGGCACACGCATACCATTATCACCTTTGGTGAAGCACGAGCAGGACACATGTCGTGTCCGGTGTGGTAGTCTAAGTGTCATGGACCCTGACACGACTTATTGGTCCAATGCATGTGGGGTTTGTTTGGCTGACCAACGTGAGTATTTTTGGGGATGGAAACAAGGTTACACTTGCAACTTACCACTGTCATTTCCATTTCTTGTTCCATATACCAAAATAGCACTTTGTAAGATCCTTTAGAGCGTTCTTGAGTGATTTCTTGGGTGCAAGGGAGGAGTGTCATTATTCTTCTAGAAGGTAGTCCTTATGAAGGAGCTACTTAAAGGCTTACTAGAATAACGGGAGCTAGCAAACATAGTGTGGACTATTAATAAAGAGAACCTTCTTTGGTTTACCAAGTTCATCTATTTCAACCGTTTGCTACATCTACTTTAAGGGTATAATTCTCTCATTCTTTGTTTTAGTTTCTAAAATTGGTATATGAGGTTTGGTCCATGTGGTGGGTATGATTAGTACTTGTTTTAAGGTGATTGCTTCTGCTATCGTACCATGATACCCAAGAGTGGTATTAGAGTCATCTTCACATCATTTAAGCACTTTGGTGGCCTGAAAATTGAAATCTTAAAAAAAATTTGGTTTACATGGCCGATGTAGTTTCTACACGACCTGTGTTGAGCTCCACGACCTGTTTCCTAGGGTCATGGTCATGTATCAGAAGATTGTGTTTTTGGTGTCTTCACGAGTCGTGAAAAGGGTTTTTCTGTTCATGAGTAGTAGTAACTTCCCAAATTTCTATTAGAAGTAAAAATGCATGTAATGTAAATCAGAGTAAGTAATCGAAAATAAACACCAATATTCTTAACAAGGTTCCGCACCCCGAACTACACATTGTACATACATAAAACTTCAAATGGTTAGGTACGATTATAACATTCGAATAATTGTTTGATTAATTATTAGCGAAAATGTTATATGATAGATGAGACATCTTCACATTGCCGGAGCTTTCCCATGATCAGGTCCCGAAAGAATAATCAACAAAAAGTAAGCATAGATCTTAGCGAGCACACACCACACTAGGCATGTATACATCACATATCAATCCATGCTTACATATCAATTCATATAATACTAACGCAGTGCACTGACCATTATTTCACACTTTGGGTCACAGATAGCTATCCCTCCATACCAAAAATTTCACATGTCTGTCTATGCCCGAGTTGTGTTTTCACCACAATATAGCATAAACATTCACTTCACATATCAACATATAAGTTACACTTTCACACAAATAATACATGTACATTTCACACTAATATAATGTTTAAGTTAGTGTAACTCACCTCATCAGCAACACAAGACAAAAGAACCACAGAGTTGCAAAATCAACGAATTTGACAGCAGGAACCTACACACGAGTCCTACCAAATGAGTACATGTAACATCCTCAAATTGGGTCTAGTCGTGTTCGAATCTGGTACGTCAAAATCTAGAATTTTATTTAATTAGTCAATTTCAAAGTGGTAGAAAATAATAAAGAAATGATAATATAAAAATATTAATAAAAATAGATGAAAATAATAAATATTAAACGGTTTAGAAAAAGGATTCCAAAAATATCCCCGTTAGTTAAAACGGGAAATCGTGCATTGAGTTGTATGTTGAAAAGGGGGAACAAGATACCCACTTGTGGATATTATCAACCCACAAGTCGGTTCTAATATTTTCACACATACACACTCATACGTACATATACACATACTCAACACTTTCTTTGTGTTCTTGTAAAATTCAAGAAGAGAGCTCCAAGAGATTAATCAAGTTCATGTTTTTGCGGCAAATCCAAGTTACAATATGTTCCTAGACTTCATCTTCTTCATCTACAATCTTCTTGTAAGTTCTTGTTCATGTTCTTGAGTTTTGACCATTTAGGTCAAATGGGTCAAGATTTCAAATTGACATCTATAATTGACTCCATTGATTCCAATCTGTTCCTACACCATTTCTAAGTGTTTAGCAATCATTTTCTTGAATTAAAGTAATGCTTTTGGTTGAATTTGGATAAAAAGCTTACATGGGTTAAAAATGGTGATTTTGATCCAAATCCTTAAATTGGATGTTAAAATAAGTTGTAAGAGTTGTTTCTATCTTAGTTTAAATGACCTTTTTAATATGTGAACATTGAAAATTTGATTGGAATCGTTTGGTTGAGTTTTGGGGTTGAAATGGCCAAAACAGAGGCTGGAAAATCGCACTGGTCGGTGCAGGCATGCTTGCAGGCGCAAGGATTAACCCTTGCAGCCGCAAGGGAATTCTTGCTTGTGGGCGCAAGGACCTCCCCCCCTTGTGGGTGTAAGCATTTTCTTGCCCTTGTGGGCACAAGCAGTTTTGCTTGTGGCCATAAGAAGCCCTGTGTCAGCAAACAGTTTACTATTTCACATTGTTCTAATATTCGGGGTGTTTGTTTAGGTGAGCCTGACAACCAGGAAGACCTGGAAAGTTATAATTGATCACTTTAAGCTAGCCAGGTGAGTGTCGAATAACATAACAATTAATATATTTATAACATGTATTAACAAACGAATCGAATACTCTGATGAAAGGTTGTATACCTTGTTGTATGTATGAGAAATGATTACCACACTATGATATGCACTTGATTAAGTGTAGGTTGTAAAGCATGAGGATGCTAGACTTAACATGATGACACAGTATGATATGCACTTGATTAAGTGTAGATTGAAAAGCATGATGATGCTAGGTATAACTTATTGATACAAAATAATATGCACTTGATTAGGTGTATGTTATGATGATATGTATGATTACGTGTGCGCAATTAAGATCCAACTGGATCAGTTATGTGTTTGTGATCGGATCCGGACCTGGGGACTGAATAGTCCTTTTCGGGGCCAGCGATGGCAAGGGATTGCTTGAGGTATTGATAGCATTAGCGACACCTGTATAGGTATTTAGGGCCTTGCAAGCCCAATGCTCCCCGTACGGATGGGTACAGCCTCCAGCTGTACTCAGAGGAATCGATCTCACCCACCGTTGAGCCGGGTTCGCTACCCCGCGAGATATGTCGCCTTCTGACTACGCCAACTCATCGCGAGATGCTAGGATAGCATTGTTTGAGCATGCTTGATGATATGTGATATGTTTATATTGATTATTGTGTAATTCTGTATTCACTAGCTTTTATAGCTAACATATACTACCTCTCACATGTGCAGGTGATCCTTAGGTTGTGAGCTCGGGTGCTTACGGGTAGTTACATGTTTTAGGAGGAACACTGTTTTTGTTAAACTCTGATATTATGTATGTAATAGTACTGAGATAATGGTCGATCAGTTCAGTAACAGTAACACCAAACTATGTATGTGGCTAAATTTTAAATGTATAATATTGGCCACGTGTTTTATTCCGCTGTGTACTTAAAAAGAAACTTAAAATTAGTATTTTAGAAAGAAAAATTTGGTTCTCAAAAGCACGGTGTTACAGTACAAGTCTCCACCGAAACTTTAATGCTATAACATGGCTTTTACTATAGTTAAATTTTAGTCCAAAAAAGTCGGCTAACCACCGAAATTCGGTCGACCAACCGAATTCGGTAGCCCCACCAGAAACTCGATCATTAGAAAAATACAATCCATAACCGAATTCAGCCATCACTGGAATTCAGTCAACACTTGAATAGTGATGTGCGTTTTACGTACTAGTTTTAAATTTATATTTTTACCGATTTATTTTACCAAAAATAGCACGAATATGCAAGTGAACATAATCGTTTCGTATTATAGTAAGTAAGTCGGGTGTCGAACAATTGGGGAACGGGTGCTAAATTGATTTTACCAAATTAATCTAGAATTAACTAATTTAAACTAATTAAACCAATAAAAGACAATTAATAACTAAATAAGGACAATTAAATGTAAACAAGGGGAATTTGTGATGCAAGATTCAAACTTTATTATCTAAAATCACTCCTAATACTAGCAAACACTCAAAAGCAACCAAAAGTAGTAAAAAGCAAGGATATTTATGGATTAAAACTTATCAATTTAAAGCTTTCACTCCCTAGTTTCGATTCCACCCTTTTCAAGTTGATTTAACTTATTAAAGTCGTTCAATGGGCGTTTAATTCACAATATACCGGTTCCTAGACTAGTTAGAATCTTGGTCCGATTATCTAACCTTTTTAATCATGTATGTAACTAACTTTATGGTCATTAAATCAATTAACTACATAATTAATCACAATTCAGTGTGTATTTAACAAGATTTAATCTTTAATGATTTATTAGGTTACCAATTCATTATATTAACACATGAAGGTCATCAAGTATTAATTCAAACACATTAAAGTTTCCATCTTGATTGTCTAAGCCTAGGATATGATCAATCACTAGTCAAACTAATTATTGGTCCTAATTAGCAATG
This sequence comes from Dittrichia graveolens, assembly GCA_038502395.1. Lineage (NCBI taxonomy): Eukaryota > Viridiplantae > Streptophyta > Magnoliopsida > Asterales > Asteraceae > Dittrichia > Dittrichia graveolens. The sequence goes on along the minus strand of JARJIL010000007.1, from coordinate 52,613,497 downwards.
ATTAAAGCCACATAAACGGATTGGTCCTCCAGTTTATGCAAACTCTGTATATAAACTCTCAAAAACAGAAACTAAAGCATGTATGGATCTTTGATTAAACTTGAAAGACAAATATAATATGAACTAATATCCAAAAATATGTAAATCAACCAACTTTATAGGGTTTCATCTCCTCTAGGGAGGAAAACACAAGAAATCTAGCCTAGAACAATCATATCAAACCTTTGGAAAATAATTATAATCATAATAAACAGAGAAGGATTGATAAAACCGTAAAATAGCAATGTATCCAAGCCGAAATCCTCCAATTAAGCTCCAAATCTTCAAAGTTAAGCTCCATAGCTCCTGGGATACCTTCCGGATGTGTTTTGGCAGAGTTTAGGTGCAATAAGTTGGGTGGTTAACCCCAAAACAGATCTCAAGTCGTGTTTATATAGATTTATGAAAACAGGGTTTCGCGCCGCGACAGGTGAGTGTCGCGTCGTGACCAAGCCTTTTAACGCGATCCTGATTCTTTTAAAATTTGAAATTTGACGTCATCTTGACGCATCACGTTGCGACCAAGTCTTGGGCCGTGCCGCGATCCCACGTGGCGAGCAGTTTGAACTTTTGTGGACATCTTTGTCGTGCCACGACATATAGGCTGGTCGCGCCGTGATCCTCTATATTTCGCCCGGATCCTTTCTTTTAATATTTTGGGTAGGCCAGCTTTTGGGCCTAGCTTTTATATATTATTTCTATTGGGCTTCCTCTTTTTCTTCCTTTCTCGGGCTTCCTTCTTGAATATTTATCTTAGATTTTTTCTTTTCTCGTTTCTTTCTTTATTTTTAATATCTTGACTTTATTTTCTCCAAAAAAACCTTATTTCGCCTTTTTAGCCCGCACAACTGAAAACAAACAATAAACGCGTATTTTCACAATTAAACACATATTTTCCGGCTAAAACCAACCTGATTATCGCAAAGAATTTATATTTTATAAACGCGATATCAAAATACTCTACACTTAAACTTTATCCCAAGCAAATCACAACTCTATCTAGGCTAAATATTTAAAATAACTAACACCATACTTAAAAAAATTAAATACCACTTACAAATGTCAAGCAAGTTGATTAAAAACAAAACACCGGCCATACTTAGAATTATGCATATACTAATGATTTGATCCATACTTAACTTTTCAACCCTTCCAAATAACTGTCCATTTATACATATCCAAACCTTAACTTAAGAATTGCATTTATATTTTAATTTGGTTAATTTACCCTTTAAAAATCTCCTGACCTCAAGACTTATCGCAGATTTCCAACTTTATCTTCACATATGCTTTTTATATCTTTTTAGCTTTTTTATAAGTTTATGACTTTCTATGGAACCCATGTAGCGAATTCTCAACTCAACCAATCCCAAACCAGTTGGCTTTAGGTGATTAGGTGTAGAACACCTCTCAGAGTTTACTAATTCGAGTTCCAAAGGTCATTTATTTGACTTATATATTTTTTCTAGTTCTTTTGTATTTTTCATTTTTGCACATTGGCTTTTTTCACTCTTTTTTTTCAAACATATGCTTATAAAAATTGAAAATTCAACTCAGTTTATTTTTATCAAACTTAGACTCAAAAAGAGCATAACCTTATTATTTATTGTAGCAATTCAAAAATTAAAGATTGGATACTATAAACACAAATTTACGAGGATTCGGTGAAAAGCCACAAGCACTATGCATAAAAGCTAAATATAACTTATGAATTGTTTATAAATCAATAAATTTGACATTCTCAAATAATATCCAACTTTTAACTCGAATGATATTAAAAATTTTAAATTTAACGCCTAGATACAATCATAATTTAATACAAGGACAAATGAAGTTCAAGCGAGGAATCTTTTTTTAACCCCCTACCCCACACTTAAATTGTACAATGTCCCCATTGTACACAAAATAAAATAACATAAGGTAGAAAAAGATTAGAAAAATGCCCTATGTATAAATAGGCGAATGGAGCAAAAAGTAAGCAATCGCTGATCTGACTACAAACATATAAGCACACTCCAAATAAGCAACCAAACATGCTGAAAAATAAACAACTCATGCACACGAGATCAGACAAATAATAAAATATTTACATTAAAGATTAATGTCCAAGTACATATCATAGAATAAGTAAATAAAACATCCTCTCTCAATCTTCGTCATCTGAATCGTGATCACCATATCCAGACGGCCCTGGCATGTGGGTGTCTGATGATGGGAAGCACGAACGCCAGTCTGGATACGGGGGAGGGTATGGTGAGAATTATGGTGGCGGACATCCAAAGTGGGCCAGGAGGGTGGACAGACTGGTTTGCATAGTCTGCTCATGATCCTCGTGGATCAGCTGCCGCGTGTGCATCTGATCGTTGTAAAAACCCAGCCCATCCACTCTCTCGGCTAGGCAATCAATCTACCCAGATATCTGTTGCAGCGAGTAGGGCCGTGCCTCCTCCTCTACGTTCCCCGGTGCCCGTCTTCTACGGCGCACATGGCGCGCATGATGCTCCTGCTCGGCCGTCTACTCTGCCTCTTACTCATGCCCGTGACCATCCGTAGGTACAAGACGATAACCACCCTAGTAAGTCCTCTCCAGGACTCACATCGTTTCCGATTATCTAATACTCATCCCGTGGATGGCGTACTGATATATCTTCTATTCTTTTCGGCTCGTACCGCAATGGCGTACTGATATATCTTCTATTCTTTTCGGCTTGTACCGCACCTGCCTCGCCTCCTCTTGATAAGTCAGTAGCCCGTATGAACGGGCCAATCTAGTGACAAACTGGCCACCGTAGATAGGACTCGAATGTTTGGACTCGGTGGCCCGACGAGCAAGGAAGAAAGCCAAGTGAAATGGCACGTTGAGCAACATGCCCGAGTCAGGATACTATACAGAAACATGAGGTCAATACCAATGACCTTTTTGATGGATGTCGAAATAAGACGGTGGAGCAGGCGTGGACGGGAAGGCGAATGCTGCTCTCGACAGCCCAACGGGCCTCATACCCCCGTTGGCAATCATGGCCCACATCTCCGCCGTGGAGAAATCCTCGGGCTCACTTCGCTCGCAGCTCGTCAGGAACTGCTCAAAGAAGGGGCTGGAGGTCTACACCGGCGTATACAGCCCCATATAGCGGTTGAATTCCGTGAGATTGCACTCCGCGACTCACCCCTCCAAGGTGGAACGACATCAACCGACGATCAGTAACGTTGGTAGTGACAGAGTTGAGGCGGATTGTGGAGAAAAACTCCAGAGGCAACTCTCGGAAGACCGGCTCCCTAAGGCTGAATAACTGCTCCCAAGTGTGGCAAGTAAACAACACAGTACCGTCTGCAGCCCGGTACTGTTGTTGCAAAAATCCGAGAAGCTGGTCTGTAAGTCCAATTCCATCCGTTACCTCCTAGTCCAGGGGGATGTCTTTCTCCCTTTGTAGGTTTTGTGTTAGCCCAGAGATGTAATAGTGGTCGCGAAAACCAACCACGGGTGGTAGACCGCAGGGCCCTACGGAACAGCAATTTCTTCCTCCTGCCTTGCCTTACGTCCTCGTCCACGTGCATCCATGTCTGTGTACAAGGCGAAAATCACAGTTAAGCGCAAAATAATAACAGATCGGGACAAGATCAGCAGGACATAGCAGTATACCACCAGATACAGATTAACTCACCAAAAACCATTAGAAGGGCAAAAACCCCAGCTTTGGCAAAAAACCCATACTTGAAAAGATTATTTTCGGATAGAAAGAGGATAAAAACGAAATAACCGTAGATGTATCGTGCATGAGTGCTAAGAACGACATGTTAACGATAATCATCAGATTTAAGCGAGCGATTGGTAACCTCGGTTTGCCCGCTAGTTTGTGGATGATATGGCGTTGCAAATCTATGGGTTACACCATATTTTTGCAGCGTCTTTTCCATAAGGCTGTTAGCGAAGTGCGTACCCCTATCACTAATAAATGCTTTAGGGATACCAAACCGAGAGAACAATTTTTTAGGAATTTCACTATGACTCGTGCTTCATTGGTGGGTAAGGCTTGTGCCTCGGCCCACTTTGACACATAGTCGACATCTACTAAGATGTATTTATAGGAAAAGTTCCTTGGCAACGGTGCAAAAAACTTGATGTGCGTTTTATATACTAGTTTTAAATTTATATTTTCACCAATTTATTTTATCAAAAACAACACGAATAGGCAAGTGAACCTAATCGTTTCATATTATAGTTAGTAAGTCGGGTGTCGAATAGTTGGGGAATGGGTGCTAAACTGATTTTACCAAATTAATCTAGAATTAACTAATTTAAACTAATTAAACCAATAAAAGACAATTAATAACTAAATAAGGACAATTAAATGTAAACAAGGGGAATTTGTGATGCAAGATTCAAACTTTATTATCTAAAATCACTCCTAATACTAGCAAACACTCAAAAGCAACCAAATGTAGTAAAAAGCAAGGATATTTATGGATTAAAATTTATCAATTTAAAGCTTTCCCTCCCTAGTTTCGATTCCACCATTTTCAAGTTGATTTAACTTATTAAATTCGTGCAATGGACGTTTAATTCACACTATACCGATTCCTAGAGTAGTTAGAATCTTGGTCCGATTATCTAACCTTTTTAATCATGTATTTAAATAACTTTATGGTCATTAAATCAATTAACTACACAATTAATCACAATTCAGTTCGTATCTAACAAGATTTAATCTTTAATGATTTATTAAGTTACCAATTCATTATATTAACACATGAAGGTCATCTATTAATTCAAACACATTAAAGTTTCCATCTTGATTGTCTAAGCCTAGGATATGATCAATCCCTAGTCAAAGCAAACTATTAGTCCTTTCTTGCTTAAACAAATGAGGGTATCTATCTTTCATTTCCACCTCAGTCTCCCACGTCAAATCAGAACCTAAATTGTGTTTCCACTTGACCAATACCATCGGTATCTGTTTCTTTCGGAGCTTGGTCACTTTACGATCTAACAGTTCGATGGGTTCCTCAATCAGTCTCTTCTTTGAATCCACTTTCAGTTCGTGTACCGGGAGAATCTGACTCTCGTCTTCAACCTTGCATTTTCTCAAATAACAGACATTGAACGTATCGTCAATACCTGCAAGCTCTGCTGGGAGATCGAATGTAACTGTCTGGTCATTTATAATCTGACGAATTCTGAAAGGACCAATATAACGGGGAGCCAACTTCCCGCGTTTTCCAAATCAAATCATGCCCTTCCACGGAGAGACCTTCAAATACACTAACTCCCCCACATCAAATGATACTGGACGACGTCGTAGATCCTCATACATTTTCTGTCTATCTCTGGCTGCTTTCAACTTTTCTCTGGCAATAGGAACCTTGTCAGCAGTCAATTGAACCTTGTCAACACGTCGGAGTACGGCAGTGACGACCGTACAACATCTCATACGGAGGCATTCCAATACTGGAGTGGTAAGAATTATTGTACGCAAACTCTATCAATGGCAGGTGCGAATCCCAAGATCCACCATACTCAATTACACAGGCATGAAGCATATCTTTGAGTGTCTGTATGGTTCGTTCAGTCTGACCGTCAATCTGGGGATGATAAGCAGTACTCAAATTAATTCTTCTCCCCAACTCCCTCTGTAAACTCCTCCAGAAGTTAGAAACAAACCTGGAGTCTCCGTCAGATACTATTCACAATGGTATACCATGCCTCTCAACGATCTCCTCAATGTACAATTGTGCCAACTTGCTAAGAGAAGCTGTCTCACAGGTAGCCAGAAAACGGGAACGGGCACTCTTCGTCAGTCGATCCACGATCACCCAAATCATATCGTGATTCCTCTGAGTTCGCGGAAGTTTAGTCACGAAATCCATCGTTATATGTTCCCACTTCCACTTAGGAATCTCCAATTGTTTCAAGGATCCGTAAGGCTTTTGATGCTCTGCTTTCACTTGCGCACAGATATGGCATGACTCTACAAAATGAGCCACATCTGCCTTCATCGTAGGCCACCAGTAAAGCACTTTCAAATCATTATACATTTTAGTGCTTCCTGGGTGAACAGATAATCTCGACTTGTGTGCTTCAGTTAAGATTAACTTTCTCAATTCTCCAAGCATATGCACCCACACACGAGTTTTATACAATTTCAATCCGCGAAAATCATCAGTAAGCTCGTCCTTACGTTTCTGCATCAGTTCGTTCTTCAAATTTTCTTCCTTGAGGGCTTCCAACTGAGCAGACTCCAGCCTATCCACTAAATCAGATACAATCTCTATACGCATGAATTTAATAGAACTTCCCGCTCCCTTGCGGCTCAAGGCGTCTGCTACCACATTCGCTTTCCCAGGGTGGTATCTAATCTCGCAATCATAGCCTTTTATCAGCTTCACCCATCGTCTCTATCTCATGTTCAGTTCTTTCTGTGTAAATACATATTAAAGACTCTTATGATCGGTACAAATCACGCACTTGGTGCCATACAAATAGTGTCTCCACAGTTTGAGGGCAAATACGACAGCTGCTAGTTCTAGATCATGAGTCAGGTAATTCTTTTCATGTGGTTTCAATTGTCTTGAAGCATACGCAATTACCCGATCCCTCTGCATAAGCACACATCCCAATCCAGTAAACGACGCATCGCAATAAACAGTAAAATCATCTGTTCCACTTGGCAATGCAAGAATGGGAGCCTGACATAACAACTGCTTCAAGGTCTGGAAAGCCTTGTCTTGTTCACTACCCCAAAAAAATTTCACGTCTTTCCAAGTTAACTTAGTCAACGGACCCGCAATCTTCGAGAATTCTTTAATAAACCTGTGGTAGTATCCAGCCAAACCCAGAAAACTCTTTATTTCAGACGACGTCTTTGGAGCATTCCAGTTCATCACAGATTCCACTTTTGAAGGATCCACTTTCACTCCTTCATTACATATCACATTCCCCAAGAATTGAACTTCCCTCAACCAGAACTCGCACTTGGAGAACTTAGCAAACCGATGTTCTTTCTTTAAGGTTTCCAAAACTTGTCTCAAATGCTGTTCGTGCTCCTGTTCAGTCTTTGAATAAATCAAGATATCATCGATGAAGACTATCACAAAATCATCCAAGAATAGTCGACAAACCCTGTTCATCAAATCCATAAAAATCGCAGGTGCATTGGTTAAGCCGAACGGCATAACCAAGAACTCATAATGCCTATAACGCGTATGAAAGGCCGTTTTCGACACATCTTCCTCAGAAACACGCACTTGATGATATCCCGACCTCAAATCAATTTTGGAAAAGAACGAAGCTCCTTGCAATTGATAAAACAAATCATCGATTCTCGGCAACGGATACTTGTTCTTTATTGTTCTCTTATTCAATTCACGGTAGTCGATACACATACGCAACGTACCGTCTTTATTCTTTACAAACAATACCGGTGCTCCCCACGGGGACGGACTCGGACGAATAAACCCCTTATCTAGCAGATCCTGAATCTGCGTCATCATCTCCCGAATCTCTGAAGGTGCCAACCTATACGGAGTCTTCGCTACTGGTCTAGAACCAGGTATTAAGTTTATTTTGAATTCCACTTCACGAACCGGAGGTAATCCTAGCAACTCTTCTGGAAACACTTCCGAGTATTCCGGTCCCACCCGGATATCAGTGATTGCTTGCTTTTCTTTCTTTCCATCGATTACATACGTAAAATAATATTCATAGCCCTTACCCAATGCCTTCTTTGCATTTAAACACGAACTCATCGGGATTACAGACCCAGCCTTCTCTCCTCTTGCTATTACCCGTGAACCATCAGCTAGCGGAAACGAAATCAACTTCTTGTGACACTTGATACTGGCTTGATTTAGACTTAGCCAATCCATCCCAAGCACCACATCAAACCCGGACAATGGCATAACAAGAAAATAAGCATGAAAACACACGCCATCTATATCAATTTTAGCCCTAGCCACAACAGTCGTGACCGGAACCATCATACCATCAGCTACTTCTATCTCTAAAGCAGTAGCAAGTTCAATCACAGGCACATTTAATCTATCACAAAATTCCACAGAAACAAAGGAGCGATTTGCTCCTGAATCAAACAATACTCTAGCAGGAGTAGAGTTTATTAGAAACATACCCGTGATCACGTCGTCAATGGTGGTGGCATCATCCACCGTCATTTTGAACACCCGACCCTCAGCAGTGGGTGGGTTCTTTCGTTTTTGGCCAGCCGAAGACGATCCTCCAGCTCCTCCTCCCCCTGACCCTGACCCTGTCTTCTTGCTCATCGGGCAATCACCAACTCTGTGCCCCTCCCTTTGACAATTCCAACAGACGCTCCTCGGGAACCTGCAGTTCTTTACATCATGGCCAAACTGGCCACAGTTCACGTATCTCCTTGTCTAGGGCGTACACTGCCCGTTGTGATAAGATTTGCACCTACTACACCAAGGTGCCCGTTGAGTAGACCCACCCTAAGTAGGTCTTCTATTCTGCTCCCCCTGCCTGCCCCACTGCTCTGCCCTCCCTGCCTCTGTTGAGCGTTATAATGTTCAAATCTCGATTTTTGTTGGGAAAGTTTCTCCCCGCTCAACTTATTTCTCGCAACGATGTCCCCTTCAGCCAATTTGGCCAAAGTGAAAGCCTGGGACAGGGTGGTAGCCCACCTGGTGGCGCCTCGGAAATCAGGGTGCAGTGCCCCCATAAAATGGGCAATCTTCGATTCTTCGTCGGGTACCTAGTGCTTGGCAAACCTCATTTTCTCATTAAATTGTTTAATCAATTGATCCACAGTCATGTTCCCGGTCATCTGCAGATCCATAAATTCCTTTTTGATTTTGGACATCTCAAAAGTTCCACAATATTGTTCACATAACTTTTCCTGGAATTGACTCCGGGTGATGCTCTCCTGTTGCTGTTCAGTAAAATGGCCGGTAATGGAGTCCCACTAGACCAACGCATCTCCTCTCAACATTCGTGACACATACTTAACCTTCAATTCATTTTCGCAATTACAGGCATCAAGTGCCTTTGCCATCTCCCTTAACCAGTTCAATGTTGCATTGGGATCAGAACTCCCATGATACTCACATGGTTTACAATCAAGAAATTGCTTGTAGGTGCACAGTTGTTTATATCCATGGAACGCAAACGGATAGGCTCCTGGTTGTGGATATGGATAATAGAATGGTGGTTGCATCATTTGTGTCATAGGTGGCAGCGATGCTGTCACGGGTGCGGTTGTCGCTTGTGTAGGAATCACAGTTGGTACCGGGGTTGGTTCAGGTTGCTGTTGTTGTTGTTGCTGTTCCATTCTCTGAACTTTATCTCTGAGTTCCACCAACTCATTTTCCTATTGGTAAACATAATCACTATTATCTTCTTCCCGGGCTTGACCCGACGTTCCCGCAGTAGCTGTGTTTCCCAAATACTCAGGTACTCCAGCTTGGGTCGTAGGAGGAAGGATAGGAGTATCTCTGTCAGCCATTATCTGTTACAATCACATCACCTCATAACTCATTAGCATAATCCGTTAGTATCCAAAATACTAACTACTACAAACAACTCTAACTCACTCTAATTCCCCCGAAGGAAAGCTTGACCCGTCACGAGCCAAGATTTGGGAATGCAACACTCTAGTCGTGCATGCATCGCCAAACCTGGGCTCTGATACCAAACTGTAACACCGGAAAACTCTAGCCATTCTTTTTTAAATGCACTGCGGAAGCTTTAAGTAAACAAACTTAATTACATAAAAATCAATATTAACCAATATACATCATTATTCAAACAAAATATCATTGTTGTGTTACAAAAACTGAAGGCTCGTTTCTTTTCAAAACTAATATCAGAGTCGGGTCAACTTTTCCTTCAGCCAACCTCACAAACACGAACCTGCAAAAGCAAAAACTGAGGGGAATTAGCACAAAGCTAAGTGAGTAGAGGCTAAACACAAAAGCAAACATCCACATTCAATATCAAAGCATGTAATCACATATCCCCAGAAAACCGGCGGTTCGGCGCAGAACCTACAACCAATGCCGGCCAAAGCAAAGGTTTACCGATAGCCCTCCACTGAATTGGCATAGTGAAAATCCCCCTCTGATGCAACATATGCAACAGTAAGGCTAACACTGTTCAACCAACCAGTGAACGAGCCCAGCCCAATTCTACATATAGCTAACTTCCCAACGCAACTCAAAATCATCCTAAGAGTGCGTATCGACCAAATAGTCATGCAGCAGATATCAATCATCAATAATCACAATCAACAGTTCAATCAATCCAATCCAATCTCAATCACAGTCATGCATCACATCAATAACATTAACCGAAATCTTTACCATCCGCCATTAACGTCCACTCACCTCAAAACCAGCACGAGCTCAGTTATCTAATTTTACTGAGTCTTTTAATTGCCTGAAACATAGCGACAATCAAATTAGTCTCGAATATATAAATATACCTTCTCATATATATTTATATCTTAAATCCATAAAAACAACTCATTAAAATCACATATATAATATACTAACTTAAACCAAGCAAAACATAACAAAATAGACAATTAATCTGAATTGGGGTCCGTCGCGCCGCGACATAACCCTCGTCGCGCTGCGACCGGGTCAGATTTCAAATCCGAGAAGCAAGTTTTGGATTTCAATGGCGGATATCACAACTATCGGATTTAAGTGTCGGATTTTGCAAACTTTCGGATTTCCAAGGGTCGGATTTGCAACTTTCGGATTCTTGCAATCCGAATCTCAAAATGTCGGATTTGATGAATGTCGCGCCGCGACGCGCGTGGTTCCAGCTTATCTTCTTCCTGAAATGTCGTATTTCAAGCCAACTTTCTTCTCTAAAACTTTTTCTAACATTATGTAACTTTAAACAAAACATAAATATATCATCTAACATGTTTATAAACCATCATGAACATGTTTTTACCCATTCATAACAACCAAATCTACAAAACCCATAATTCAAGCTTTCTTCCTAACTTCAACAATGGTGAAACCATATAAACTCATGCTTTTTAACATCTAAACATACCATTATGATTCATATCATGCCAATAACACTTTCTTACCTTCTTTTGGAATTAAAGAACACTAATTCTTGACTTTGGAAATTCATAGAACTTTTGAAGCTTTCTTTACTCACAGTTTTCTTTCAAAACACACAATACACCTTTTTCACTTTTGATAATTATGATCAGATTTTTACTCAAAGGCACGTAGACATGTATTTGATTTAAACTAAGCAGGTGGTGGCAAACTTTTAAAAATCTTATTCCTTTTAACTAATGCACACATACATACATACCAACAGACATGCATACTTATTTGTATTTTTCTTTTCTTTCTAACTAAAGAATCAACCAGTAACACATATATATATTTAGATTTAATTAATCAAGTTTAACTAAACACATAATTAATTAAAACAACCAATCACATACCGCTAACCCGCTAATCTCCTAGCCCAGGGTTACGGGTGTTACACCTCTATGGTTTCAAACATACCATTCCTACTACCATCATCGGTATAGGTAATTAAGTACATGGAGTTATCCTTATGGTTTACTTGAACAGACTACACACAAGTGTGAATGAAATTTAGCAAGCTTCCATTCCTCTCACACATGCCAGTGAAGGATGTCCAAGCCTAGGAAACAATTCTCGCACTCAACATTTGATCCATTACCAAACGAATCCAAGATCCCGATACATAGACCTTGGTGATGCAAGTATTGTTTATATGGTTAAATCAACCTTGCCATGAGAGTAACTTATCCAAACCATTTTTGGAGTCAAAATCATCATTCATGATTATTCTATTACTTCTTAGGCAAAAGCTTATAAATGCCACGACACGAATAAACTTTGAAATATAATTACCACAAATATGTTTATAAAATTCAAAGTAATATCCATCATCAACCATTTCATAATAGACATAATATTTTCTTGCGAAGCATGGCATATAACATATATATCTAAAATAATAGAATAGTTGGAAGGAATGGTGAGATCCACACTCCTACTCCTCTCAATAGGGATAACCTCTAAGTTTCCCATCACGAAGTCCATCTCTCCATGCCTTGTTCGCCTAGTTCCATTTAACACCTAAACTTTGCAACAAACCATTTTTGTAACAAACGTGAGTGTCACAACTAGTGTTTAAAAACCTAGCTATCAAAAGTAGAAAAGCATTAGAGTTAACCATGAATATGTGTGAAGATGATGAGCTAACTCTCTTTCTCTTGAGCAACCTTAGCTCCTCCAGGCACTTAGGGCAAGCATGGCAACACCAATTTTCAATATTAGCGCAGAAGTAGCAAATCACCCCTTCAAACTTCCCACTTGAGGTTAATTTCTTCTTTTCAGTTACTCATTACTTAAAAGCCTTGTGGAGAGTGGATGAGGTAAGCTTTCGCTTGGCCATGTTAAAGTCAACAGTCTTCAACATGCCATGCAACTCCATTAAGGATACCACTATTTTTTTGCATATGATAGTTCTTAAAAAACTCATCATAAGACGGGAGCAGAGACTTGAGAATCATATTCACCGTAAGCTCCCTCCCAATAGGAAATCCAAGCCACTCCATTTGGTCCATGTACGCTTTCATCTGAAGCACATGAACGCTAACTTTCCCACCTTCCTACATCTGACAACCGATAAGGGCCTTGACATACTCATATACTTCTTCTATAACCTGATGTTAGAACATGTCCTTTAGCTGGTTGATCATGTTGTACGCACCCACTTCCTTAAACTGCTTTCATAGCTTGGAGCTCATATTCGACAACATAAAATAGGAAACATCTTTTTTTATCTTTGCCATACTTTCATATGCATATCTAGTAGTCTAACTGGCATTGGTCGCAAGTGGTTTTGGAAGGGGTTCCTCAAGAATGTGCAAATTTGATTCATGGTAGAGGACAATTCTCAATTTCCAAGCCAATCAACAAAGTTCACACCTATGAGTTTCTCCTTTTCTAGGAACGAACGGAGTGATAGGTTTAATGTGGTGTCCTTTACGTTTTCCATCTACATTTTAGAGTAAACATTTTAGTTAATTTCGATATATTACATTTGTTGAAATAATTACCGAGGTACTTTAACAAAACTAATTATTTAAACAAGTCTAAGAACCATATTTCACTTTACCTCATGACGAGTTTACCGCGGATCACAAAGCAAAGCTATTTAAGCCAGTAACCATTTTACCGATTGCAAACATTTTGAAATTGCTTGATCCTTGCGTGATCCTTTTGACATCCATTATGTCATTTGTCATGTTTGATTCTTTCCCGCGCCAATTCCACATTGGTGTCCTTAAATGACTCTGCTAGAGTTGGACGCCACTCAAGTGTCATAAGTTAGAATTGTAAATCCCCCGTCAAAACACACGGTAGTACTCTCGACCAATGATTAGCTCATGCTAAGATCGACAACTAACCTTGCGAGTTGCCGCACTCACCTTCAACAAAGTTCTACTAGGAATGACTCGTGCTAAAGTTCGACAATCATCCAAGTTTTATTAAGATTTGGGTGGTGTCATCTTACAGATGGGGAGTGATTTACCTTTGAAAAACGGGACTTTTGTTTTTCTGGTTAAAGCCATTGTTAACCCACTTTTGCAAATTGAGAAATTAAGTGATAAAACCAATTTTTACCCATTTATAATATATTACCAAGAGAAACAAATATTCATGCTGGCCCTATGAGCAATAAATATTCGTAATATACTAGTAGATGAAGAACAAAGTCTAAGTTTTCAATTCATCCTGGCACTATGAAAATGTAAAGAGACTTGAAAATGGATTATTGGTGGCCTGATATGAAGAGAGAGGTAGCAAAATATGTGGAAAAGTGCTTAATGTGCTTACATGTGAAACACAACCACCACCAATACCCTCACGGGAAACTCCAACCATTAGTACTACCAAGGAAGAATGTGAGCACATGACTATGGATTTGATAACAAAACTCTCCAAAACCTCGTGAAATTTTGATGCTATATGGGTCATTGTTGACCGTTGATGAAGAGTGCTCACTTTATTCCAATACAGGAAGCTTACTCTACGGAAAAGATGGCGGATATGTATACGAAAGAGGTAATGTAAAGGCACGATGTGGAAGTGTTAGTCACTTCTAGATTCTGGGGTAAGAATTAGGCACTCAAGTGAACCTTAACATGTAGTATCACCCTTAAACTTACAGTCAAATTTTACAGACGACACTGACACCAGAGGATATGCTACGGGCATGTGTGATAGAAAAATGCACTTGAGTGAACCTTAGCATGAAGTATCACCCTCAAACTGACGGTCAATGTGAAAAGACAATACGGATGCTAGAGGATATGCTACTGGCATGTGTGATAGACTTCGGAGGAAGTTAGGATGTGTACCTGTCATTGACAAAGTATTGGTATAATAATAGTTACCACGCTAGTATGAGTATGCCTCCATACGAGATGTTGCACTGAAGGAAGTGTAGAAATCCGGGGGAGGTCAGACAACGAGAATGGAAAGTACTGATATAGTGCAGAAAACATCACAATATGTGCAACAAGTTCGGAAAAGGTTAAAGGAAGCCTAGAGTTGACATAAAAGTTTTGCCGATAAGAAAAGGTCACCATTAGAATTTCAAGTTTGGGATTTTGTACTTTTGAAAGTCTCTCCATAGAAAGGTGTTATACGATCCCGAAAGAAAGGGAAATTAATCTGAGGTACATTGCACCTTTCAAAGTTATTACTAGAGCTAGGAAGGTAGCTTATGATTTGGAGTTACAGGAGAAACTATCCAAGATACAAAACATATTCCACATATCATATCGACAGAAGTGTTTAGTCCACGAGACAATATTTGTGCCCTTAGAAGACATCAATGTTGACGAAAACCAAAACTATATAGAGAGACCACTAGCGATTCTAGAAAGGAAAGTTACGCGGTCAGAGTGAAGTTACAATGGAAACATCAAAAGGTTTCCGAGTAGACATGGGAACTAGAGGACGAGATCAAATAGGATTACCCTGCGTTATTCGAGTGAAGATTTCATACACGAAATTGTGTTTAAGTGGGGGAGGTTTGTAGTACCCGTTTTCCTAATATAACATTTTGAGTTATTAATATAGAAATTTGATTAAGATATGGTTGAGTTTGATTTTAAAAGGCATGACTGAGTTTTATTGAATCGTAAAAGTTCTTAAGAACCGGTGAATTGTAAATCAGGCTCAAGCTAGAATCGAAAACTATAAACTAAGGGAATCGGAAATGGGTAAAACGGGTAGCATAAATCATAGGTTACAAGTGGTAACCAATCAAAAACAGAGTCTTCGATCGGAATTGTAAACCTTCCTTAGTTAGGCGAATCAAAAAACTAGGGTTGAGTTCCTTAGGAATTTCCCCAGTGTCCGCTAATCGCATATCAAAATCGTAAAATGCATTAAACCTATGAATCGCAAATCAAGTTAGTACGTGTAAGCCTAAACCGACTATCATAGGCTGGAATAATAAATCTAGTTATAGACCTCGATCGAAAACTATGTAATCGTGAACTTTAATCGAAAACCACATAGCATTAAAGACCGTAATTCATGGATCGCAAATCGTGGATGGTGCTAAATCGAAAATCCCCTGAGGAATGAATTGTGTATGACAATCGAAAACCTAGGAAACGTAAACTATGAATTGAAAACGTCAAAAGATAATGAATCATAAATCATGACGAAAGGGCAATCGTAATTCACAACCTGAGTAGAATTGCAAATCACAGTTTAGAACAAATCATGAATCAAAAGCAGAACTAAATTGGAATTCGAAACCAACTCAATCATAAAAAAAAGGAGATTGAATTGTACACTAAAATAACGGGAATCACAATTTGATATGAGTGATGGATTTTTGGAAAATTCCTTAGTGTGCTAGTGTGATAGGGTATGTGGCTTAAGATAACATCTAATAATGGGGGAACCTTAATTGTAGGTGAATGTCGGTAGATGTGAACCTTCCAAATACATAACTGAAGTTTACGATTGTTATTGCTTGTGCATCAATTACGCGAGTCACACTAACTTGCTCATTATATTAGTATAAAATGTGCATGTATTGTATATGTGAAATTGTAACTAATGTGTTTATGTATGAAGTGAAAATTTGTGAAGTAGAAGAATAATCTAGGTCCAAACCTGACGTGGGAAGTTGAGGACGAAATGAACACAAGGTACCCTCACCTGTTTATCACTGAGCGGATTCCGAGGACGGAATCCTGTTAAGGGGGATAGATTTGTAACATCCTCCACTTGGGCCTATTTGTAGTTAGTATGTACGTATGAATAGTTATTGTAATAAGAAGTATTTTATGTATGTACTTGTTGAGTTAAATGACATTATGTTCATATGTATTGTATGTGTGTTTATATGTATGTACGTATGCATGTATGAATATATGTATTAAGTATGTGTGTATGAGATTAATTAATGGGGAAAACCCCATGTGAAGAAAGGGACAACCGCCTCTAGAATATGTGAAAACATATATGTATGTTTAGTTGACTTTAGTCAAACCTAGCAAAAACAAATATACACACTTTCTCTCGTCTCTTTTCTCTCTCGTTGCTACCATCGGATTTTCAGAAAAGAACAAGAAGCATTCGGTTGTTGATCTACAAAGGTTAGCAACATAATTCTAAGATGTTTAGAAGGTTAGAAGCATGTATAAAATGTTAACAACTATGAATCCATGCTTGAGCACCATGAAGAACATGCTAAGCTTACTTTAAAGTGGGTTGTGGTATTTATGGTGTTCTTGTTGGGATTTCATGTGCTTATGATGATTAGATGATGGTGTTATGTTGTCCTAGCATGTTTTGGGCTTAAAAAGTATCGAATTGAAAGTTGTTTAGATGACCAAATGAATGTGTCGGAATTGTAGCTTATGAAGTTGTCGGATTCCGAAACTATGAAGTTGTCGGAATCCGCATGTATGGAAAACCGAAGGAATTGTCGGAATCCGATAGAAGTGTCGGATTTCGCAAGTCTATCGGATTTCCTTGATTTCGGATTTTCCTTCATGTGTCGGAATCCGCAACTGTCGGATTTCACATGCATGGTTGGAATTCCTAAGTGATAGAATCCGAATGATGAGTATCGGATTTCATGGTTTGAAGGTGTCGGTTTGAAGGTGTTGGAATTCCTAAGTCCTAGCGGATTTGTGTTAAGTCCAAAGTTAAATGTTATTTTGTAAGTCGCGAATGCACATATGAATGATTGAAGTAAGTATGTTGTGCTAGGTGAACTTGTTATGTTAAAGGACTCAAAACCAAATACCTGTGCATAGCAAACAGCTCAGGTGAGTGCCTACAATCATGAGACTCAGTAGAGTAAGCTTTGCCTACTAGATGACTATGTGAATGTATGACTAACTTGCTTTTGTAGGTATGCTCGAGGAGGTAAGTGTATGACTTACATGATATAGAATATATGTCAGGTGCATGCCAGTAGGTCCAGATTGGAACCACTTAGTTAAATACATGATGTTATGCATGAATAATAACTGTAAGATGTTACAAGTAAGATGATGGATCCCTATGGGATCAAATATACGTATATGTGTATGTGAACTGTCTGCAGACTATCTGACGCATGGTTAAGGTCAGTCGGTTGTAACCGGATCCCTCGGGATTTCACGGTGATTCAGGAGGCATCCTAGATCATAGGTTCTGCAGAACCGTCGTGCCTTAACGTGAGTGGTGATCAGCCGGTTGTAGTTGGATTACCTGTGGAGCCTCTGGCTCTGTGAACGATGCTTGGTGGACTGCTTTATGCTCCCCCACCAGCACGGATTGGTCGTGTCTGAGTCCCCGGTCTAAGTTGTTGAGCGGGATTGATTACCCTGCAAGACAGGACTCTTACTGAACTTGTCAGCACACCGCTAAGTGCTAAGCTAGCAATGATTGTTTATGATGTGAAGCATGACTTACTATATTGATGCTTATGATTGTATGTACTCACTAGTTAGTGTAGCTAATAGTGCTATGTTCCCTTTTCAGGTAAAGACTAGATACCCTGCGAGGCGGGATGCTTTTGGGAATTACATTGCCCCTTGTGGGTGGAACACTTGTATAATTATGATGTAATGTAAATAGATCCTATGGTCAGTTCCTGTACTTGGTAACACCAACGTTGTTTTGATAAGTGATTTAATGTAAATAACAGTTTGTTGTTTTAAAAAGAAAAATTTCCGCTGCTAAAACCTGATTTGTCATTAAAGTATCTAAATTCAGAAGCGGTGTTACAAAAGTTCTCGCATTAAGAACGTGCTCAAATGCACTTTTCTCTCTCTCTCTCTATATATATATATATATATATATATATATATATTTATATTTATATATATATATATTTATATATATATATATATATTTATATATATATATATATTTATATATATATATTTATATATATATATATATTTATATATATATATATATATTTATATATATATAGAGAGAGAGAGAGTTAGGATCAAATGAGAACACCTTTATAATGAGAATAGAGAGAACACTTTTAGGCCTTTGTTAGTGCCATGTTTAAAATAGTTAGATTTGATGAGACAAACCATAGCTATGTATAGATGATAGGTTAAGAGTTAGGAATTATGTAAGTTTGTTACAGACTGACTAGTCAGCTGAGGCTGAGTAGTCAGCGTATAAACAGATATAGAGTTTTCTATGTAAGTACTATATAGCTCAGTGACTTGTAAGCTGAGATAGGTTTCAAGAGTGAAGACTTGAAGACTTGAAGATTTTAAGATTCAAGAACCCAAGATTCAAGAACTCAGCTTGACGATGTCAAGACTGAGTGAGTCAACTCAGCGTCAGAAGTCAGTTTAAGAATTTAAGTAAGTTCTAAATTCTGTTATTAATTCTCCATATCTACGACATTTAAATTAGGATATCTGAACCTAATTTAAACTATCTATTAGTTGGATAGAGATCTCAAACGGAATTAATTAGATATGTTCTAATTAAGGAGTTTGTTACGGTTTTAAAGAAAAGATAAGTTCTATTTATAAACTGCGATTTGTTCGTAGATATATCAAGTATGAGTATAAACCTTCCTATGGGTGTTAATATATATAGAACACAATATACCGAATAATATACGATTGCATAAGTTGCAAAACGTACGTGTGTTCGTCATACTTGATACATGTGTGTTGCGATAACTTTGTGAATTCAAAGTTCAAGAGAGTTTTCAAGAGTTCTTGTTAATTAGTTTTAACAAGAAGTTTGATCATCAATTAGTTTGTGATACAAGAGTGTTTAGAGAGAGTTGAGTTTATAATTAGTGTAATATCAAATCATCCTTGTGATTTAATTAGAGAGTAATAATAATAATCATTCTATTTGATTATTGAATATATATTTGATTAATTTGATTGATTGTTTAAAGTGTATTCAACCCCCCCTTCTACACTGTATCGGTTGCTTGTTTACCCTCTTTGGGACCAACAACTGGTATCAGAGCAAGTTTCTTCGTAAGTTGAAGATCAAGATCCGCTGTCAAGAGGTTAAGATGACAACTAGCAAGCAATCAAATCATATCCCAACAATGGCGGCAAAAGTGTGTCCTATTTTTTATGGCACTGACTATCCTATGTGGAAGTTTAGAGCTATTTTTGGTCAAGCAACATAAAAAGACAAATCTGAGTCGTTCTTATGAGACTTTCTTTGCCAAAAAGAATGAAACTCTGGCTGATCTGTTTACCAGATTTCAATGCTTGATTAATGATCTGCTCTTGGTAGGTGTCAAGAAAGATGAGAATGAGTTGGTACTCAAGTTCTTGGATGTGGTACTAGAACAATTCAATGAGATCACAATTGCACTTCATGCTGGAGGAACCTTAGGAAAATATGATCTCAGATCTATCTATGGTTTCCTTCTAAATCATCAACAGATCATGGAACACAAGAAAGTGGCCCAGCAACAACTAAAAGAATCTATAAATAATGTTGGATCTGCATTAATTGTAGAAAAGAAGAAGAAGGGATCTAAAAAGTATCAAGCTGAGACTGACTCTGAATCTGAATCTGAGGAGGTAACTCCTAACTCAGATTCAGATGATGAAGAAATGGATGCTCTTACTGAACAAATGGCAATGTTAGCAAGAAACTTTAGAAAGTTCGAAAGAGGAAGGGGTCAACCTGACAAAAGCAAAAGTGGTAAGTCTAGTTTTGATTCTAAGAAAGCTAAGTGCTACAACTGTCAAAGGATAGGACACATAGCTGCTGAGTGCAGAGTTAAGAAGGGAGAATCAGCTTCAATGGCTAACAAGAATGCCTACAGAGCTGATAAATATAAAAAGAAATATCAAAGACTCAAAGCCAAGCCAGATGAAAACACCAAAGGTCTTCTTGTTGAGACTTGGGATACTGAATCATCTACCTTAGATTATGATGAGCTAAATAGGTGTTTGATGGCCATTGAAGATGAAGAGGAACAAGTTGACTATGAGTTAGAAGATAGTTCCTTTGATGAGGATCTAGCAGAAGCGGCTAAGCTGAGTAAGTAAACCAACAACTGGGATTCTGCCTCAATGTATAAGGTAAATAACTTTAGCTCTTACACTGATGAACAAAAATGTTTAATGTTCAACTATTTGTTGAATGACTTCAAAACCTCTCTCA
The DNA here is from genome assembly GCA_038502395.1 of Dittrichia graveolens. NCBI lineage: Eukaryota > Viridiplantae > Streptophyta > Magnoliopsida > Asterales > Asteraceae > Dittrichia > Dittrichia graveolens. The sequence continues at coordinate 52,592,770 of JARJIL010000007.1, read as the reverse complement.
CAGCTCAATCTAATTTGAAAACTGAAATTTCAAAATTAAAAGATGAACTTAAACACTCTGAAACTCTCATAAATGCTGGTAAAAAGACTCAAAGTGATTATGAATGTCAGCTTCACATAAACAAACTTCTAAGTGAAGAACTACAAGAATCAAAAGAACAAGCTGACAATCTAAGAAAGATCTGTGAATCTTGGTGTAAGTCATCAAGGGAAACAGAAAAATGTATCAACCAGCAGATACCAAATCAAGTAAAAGCAGTGCTAGGGGGTGATTATAGTGCTGCTGCCGATGAAATCATCAAAGAACAAGTCAGTCTTGAAGACAAAACTGTGAAATCAGATGATATACTCCCAAAGACATTTTTAAGAAACAAGAATGGAAAACAGGTCAAAACCAATAAGTTTGTGAGACCAACCCAAAGCCCCCAGGTTATTCATACAAACCATCAAGCTGAATGTTCCAGATCCAACAGAAACTGTAAGTTAGTTTTCAAAAGATTGGATTACAATCCTGTGAGAACAAATGTCTTTGACAGAATAATTCACATCAACTCAAAAAGACATAACTCTCAAGTCAAATATGAAAGGATGTCTAAGAACAGGAAGTTGTCTGTAAGTCAGACTTCACCAAATAAGGGTAACCATAAAGCTGACAAAGTTAAGTCCAAAGTCAGAGAAAATCAAGTAGACAAATTGTCTAAAAGGATTGAAAGGTTATCCACATCTTATGACCCTAAAACTGAATCCAAATTTAATGTTGGAAAACTCAAAGAAGTCACCCAAACACCCATCTTTAGAAGAAAATGCTATAAGTGTGGTGATAGAGGTCATGAAGCCAAAGATTGTGTAAGTACCAATCTTAGGCCTGAAAAAGTAAAGGATGATCAGTCTAAAACAGACTCAGAATCTGTTCAAGCTGATCAGTCAGACTCTAAAGGATCAGCTAAGTGCTCATCGTCAGAACCCACTAAACAGTGGGTTCCAAAAGGAAACTAATGTGTTTAGTTGATCATGTGCAGGGCTCCTACAAGTGGTACCTAGACAATGGATGCTCAAGGCACATGACAGGAAGCAAGGGATTCTAAGTGAATTCCAAAACAATGAAGGACCCAAGGTGACATTTGGGGATAATTCTCAAGGAAGGACTAAAGGTTATGGAAAGATAACTGCTGGAACAGTCACTTTCAAGAAGGTAGCATATGTTGAAGGCCTTAAACACAATCTAATAAGTATCAGTCAATTGTATGATGAGGATTATGAATTCACCTTCAAAAAGCATGCAGGAACAATTTATGATAAGAAGGGAAAGCCAATACTAATGGCAAAAGGAGAGAGAGATATCTATTTGTTAGATCTCAGCTCCGCAGATCCTTCAACTAAAACCTGTTTGTATTCTGACTCAACTCCCAAGCTGAGTTGGTTATAGCACAAGAGACTATCACATCTAAATTTCAAATATATTAACAAATTGTCTAGCAAAGAGTTAGTCTCTGGTCTGCGTAAGATCACATTTACTAAACACAAACTCTGCTCAGCTTGTGAAATGGGAAATCATCATAAGGGATCTTTCAAGTCCAAGTAGAGTTTTTCAATTATAGAACCATTACATATGTTGCATTTGGACTTATTTGGACCTATAAGAACCCCAAGCATAAGTGGTAAATAGTATACTCTAGTGATTGTTGATGAGTTCACAAGATTCACTTAGGTAGTCTTCTTAAAAGCCAAAAGTGAAGCTGCATATGAGTTAATCAGCTTCATAAGACAAGAAGAGTTGCAAAAGGGTAAGTCTCTTAAGCAGCTCAGAAGTGATCATGGGACTGAGTTTAGGAACTCAACTCTTGAAGGCTTTTGTGAATAGAAGGGAATTATTCAAAATTTCTCATCTGTAAGAACTCCACAACAAAATGGAGTTGCTGAAAGGAGAAATAAAACTTTAATTGAAGCTGCCAGAACCATGCTATGTGGGGGCAAAGCTCAAGCTGAGCTTCTGGGCAGAAGCTGTAAGTACATCCTATTATACCCAGAATAGATCTATAATAGTTAAAAGACATGGTAAAACACCTTATGAGATGTATCATGGCAGAAAACCTAACATTGGATACTTCCATATTTGTGGTTCAAGATGCTATGTGCTAAACCAAAAAGATCAGCTCCATAAGTTGGAACCCAAAGCTGATCAAGGTATATTTGTTGGATATTCTTCAATCTCCAAAGCTTAGAGAGTCTATAATTTTAAAAGAAAGGTCATTGAAGAGTCAATACATGTTATGTTTGATGAGATAAGTATTGACAAATCTGACAGAGCTCAAGCTGAACCAGTTAGTCTGAGTGAGCTTGAAAGGAGCAAAGAAGATCTCACATCAAATCCCATGTATGTTATGGATGATTCTGATGATGAGGATGGTGGCAAATCTGACAAGGTAGTATCAACTAAAGAAGCCATAAATATTGAAGATGATCACATCCATAATTCTGTTGAAACTAATCATCAGCCTGAGAATCTAGGTGAATCATCAGGTACAAGTCAGATTGAGAATCTAAGTGATCTCTTAATCCCCACTCAGACTGAAGAAATAAGTCCTATTCAGCCTGAGATACACTACTCAGATTCAGACTCAGACCACAGTCTCCTACTACAACCTTCAAAGTATTAAAAGATCATCCTCTTGATGATGTCATTGGGAACATTGAAGATGGTGTCTTAACTAGATCCAAGGCAAAAGCAAATTATGTTGCCTACTCTAGTTTTCTATCTCAAATGGAACCAAAGAAAACTGAAGAGGCTCTAAAAGATGAAGATTGGATTGAGGCTATGCAAGAGGAGCTGACATAATTTCAAAGAAATAAGGTATGGACCCTTGTCCCTGCCCCCAAAAGAAAAACAAATATAGGCACTAAGTGGGTCTATAGAAATAAAATGGACAAGGATGGAGTAGTGATAAAAAATAAGGCAAGGCTAGTAGCTCAGGGGTATCGACAAGAAGAAGGTATTGGTTATGATGAGACCTTTGGCCATGTTGCAAGGATTGAAGCTATAAGATTGTTTCTAGCCTATGCAGCCTTCAAAAACTTTAAAGTGTATCAAATGGATGTTAAAAGTGCATTCCTAAATGGAGCACTACAGGAGGAGGTCTATGTGAAACAACCCCCTAGTTTTATTGATTCTAAACATCCAGATTATGTCTATAAATTGGACAAGGCTCTTTATGGTCTCAAGCAAGCACCAAGGGCCTGGTATGATACATTATCCACCTATCTGCTTTCAAACAATTTTATCAGAGAAAGTATTGACAAAACTCTATTTATAAGAAAAAGAAGAGGTCATGTCATTCTGGTTCAAATTTATGTGGATGACATTATCTTTGGTTCAACAAACCAAGGTCTGTGTGATTGGTTTTCTAAGATAATGTCCAATCAATACAGAATGAGCATGATGGGTGAGATGACTTACTTTTTGGGACTTCAAATCAACCAGAAAGAAGATGGTATATTCATTAATCAGAGCAAGTATGTTTTTTGTCTGATTAAGAAATATGGATTAGACTCAAGCCATCCTGCAAAGTCTCCAATGTTACACAATGTCAAGTTACACAAGGACATTGATGGAAAATCTGTATGTCAGACTACATATAGAGAAATGATAGGTTCATTACTCTATTTGACAGCAAGCAGACCTGATATAATGTTTGCTACATGTGTTTGTGCATGATATCAGGCTGATCCAAAGGAATCACACTTGCTAGCTGTTAAAAGAATACTCAAATATCTAAAAGGAACGCCAAATTTAGGTTTGTGGTATCCCAAAAGATCAGGATTTGAGCTGATAGGGTACTCAGATTCAGACTTTGCAGGTTGTGGTCTAGATAGAAAGAGTACTACTGGAGGATGTCAATTATTGGGTGGAAAATTAGTTAGCTGGACAAGCAAGAAACAAAACTCAGTGGCAATTTCCACAGCTGAAGCTGAGTATGTGGCTGCAGGGAGCTGTTGTGCTCAAACACTGTGGATGCAACATCAGCTTAAGGACTTTGACTTGTATTATTCAAAGACTCCCATATTCTGTGACAATCAAAGTGCTATTGCCATTACACACAACCCAGTGTTTCACTCAAGAACCAAGCACATTGAGATAAGACATCACTTCATGAGAGACATTGTAGAAAAGGGAAAGATAGAGTTAGTCTTCATTGAGACTGAAGATCAACTTGCAGATATCTTCACTAAACCAATTGAAGGCACAAGATTTACAACTCTACTTGGCAAGCTTGGCAAGCTTGGCATGCTCAACCCTTAATTTGGTATGTTCCACTATTTCTTTATCTCTGTTCAATTTTTGCTAAGTGCTACATTTGACTAAGTGTCAAAATCTGAGCTGAGTGCTCAATCTGATCTGAGTGCTCCATCTAAGCTGAGCACTCAGGCTAAGCTGAGTACTCCGTTCTAAAGTGTGGTCAGTTGCACGTGTCTAGGTTAGTCCTAACAAATGGTAAGTCCAACAATATGGTAAGTCTAAATATTTACAGTGTGTCCTGTAAATAAATGTAAGTCATTTAGAAATTTTTTATGATATGTTCTTAACATAAAATATCATTAATCCTGTTAGAATCCGGATCAATATAACACTGTGCGTTTGGGTAACTTACAATAAATATAGCCGTTGTAACAAACTGCGCAGACGTTTTTACTGTAACGGTCATATTTATTACCATTTAATAACGGTAACTTTTCTCTCACATTGAAAAGGTATAAATAGAGAGACTCTTTACCGTATTTCGTTTACTTTTACAAATCCTCTATCTTCTTCTCTATTCTATTAAACCCTAACCTTGTTGTGTGCAAAAGTCCATTGCTCAATGCTAAACCGTACTACTGCTAAGTGCAATCCAATACGATAAGTTCGATTTCAATGGAGGGTTACACTCTTAATCTGACTGATCAAATGATCCGTGGTGGCAATTTCAAGAACAACGCACTCCCCACCTACAAACAAAACAATGTCATCACCTGTATCGACATTCCAAAGTCCAAATTTGGCAGGGAATATGAGGAGTGGGTCTCCTACATTTGAAAGGGACCCCTCGCTGTAAAGTATAAAATTGTATAGAAATAGGAGTTAACTTGAGAAAATACTCAGAGAGTATATATAGGGATATGACTCTTGTAATAAGTGAGTTTTGCCATAATCAATGTTTAAGTGTGTGTTTTGTAAGGTGTAAATCTTCGTGGTACTGCTGTGCTCATCCCTCAACTTCTCACGTAGTTTTGGTATACATGTAAACTGGATGTGACTCAAACGGTCATACGGGGTACAGTCCTAAGTGGACAAGTGGCGATAGAAGTCGATGCAAATTGTCTCTGCCGAATTCTTCATCTCCCAGTTCATAATCAGTATGAGGCGACGGTTTCTAGAGAAACATCAAGAAGCGTCTTGCCCTTAATGGGTCATCCTCAAGTTGTTGGAGTTATAAGGAAATCTGTTTTCCAGACAGCATGGGGATTTATGGTATCCACTATGGTTCGTTCCCTTGGATACAAGGTGGGTGGCCTGGATAATGTTAATGACTTTGAAATGCAAATGTTATACAACATACTTTATGGTCGAAGATTGGATTACGCCGAGTTAATCTTTAAGGCACTCAAGTCATTGGTGACCAAGAATATAAGGGATACCATTGTTCCCTTCGTAAGATTTATATCCATGGTGGTCGACGACAGGTTGGGTAGAAGATATACTGCCCAATATGAGTCAACCCCTACTCCTGTTCTCAGCTCCAGAATGTTTACTAATGATATTTTCCCTGAGCACCCCACAATGAGTGCTCAGATGAGGATGTATGTACAGCTTCCGACTCCTGAGTCAAGTGAAGCTGAGACAGAGGAGGAAGCTGCGGAAGAAGAGGGTGACGATGTTGATTCTAAGGCTGAGTCCTCTCAAGCTGAAAAACCTAGGACTCAGCTCAGACCTCGTGCTCAAAGAATTTCCTCCACCACTTCGAGTTCTGAGCAAAGGAGTCTGTTTCCTAGCTCTGAGTCTCCACTGCTAGGTGCAGCAGGTATACCTTCACATCCCTTATCTCCTTCTCTCTCTTTTACTTCTCCACCTCCAAAATTGGTGCAGCAGGTATACCTTCACATCCCGGGTATGATGTCTACTCAGCCCATACCTACTAGTGCCATGGGAGAGCCTACTTCTGTGCCTTCACAGCCCCATGAAGGTAACATTGAAATACTAACCAATCCCCAGGGTCAAATACCCCCTCCTCACCACTAAGCCTAGCCTACCCCACTACCATAACTCACGACATTGGTCACTCTTCTCTTCCATTCTTACACACTCTCGCACGACCTGTTAATGAACCTTTCATACACCAGAAAGGTTTACAGGGTCCCCAATCTGGCCCCCTTGATTCCGTAGGTCAACACCAACCTTTGGATATGGGGCCCACATTCTCACCTATTGAGGAACACTCAACAGCCACTCCTACGGTGGAAATACATTCCTCCACTAGACAGGAGGACTTTGAGGTAAAGAGAAGACCAGAGGAGCCCAAGTTGATGGTCACTAATGCCCAAGCCATTATGGAGTATTTACAATCTCAGTTTGAGTCTCCTACACAAGAAAAGAAAGAGTGATAAAGCTAAACTGATGCATAGGCTGAATGATCTATCAAACTCTGTGGCCCGTTTGGAAAGTTTTGTGCTTAAATCCAGACCCTCCCCTATTGATGATGACAAAAAGGGGGAGGAAGAATCAAATAAAGATGATGATATGGTTGAGGGGGAGCATACAGAGGAAGTACAAATCGAGGAAGCAGCTCATGATCAGTTTGTGAGCACTGTAGATCAGCCTTCCTAACAACAGCCACAAGCTCTAACAGTCCAAATTATCACAACTTCACAAGCTCAAAAAGTTCTACATGAAGAAACATCTCAAGCTGCTCACACCAACCTTCCTCAAGCTGAATTGCCAAAGTTTGTTGAAGCTGAGTCCGTTCCAACTTCACAAATAGATAAAGGGAAGCGTAAGGTGTTTGAGATGGTAAAAAGAAATAAAAGAAGTGTTATGCCTCTAGCAAAGAGAAGAAAGGTCATCATTGCTGAGCCTAAGCCAGAGCAACAAGGTCAGCATCAATTAGTTGCATATGAATCTGACTCAAGTGATGAAGCTGATGCAGCACAGAAAGCCAGTAACATGCTTGCTGAGCAAATGTTACACGAAATGGCTAAGGAACTGGGCATGACAGTAGAGCAGATGAAAGAGCAGCAAAGACAAGCTGAGCTTCAAAGATAAAAGGCTAAAGCTAAGGCTGCCAGAGCTGAAGCTGAAGCTGACTATTCTGGACTTAGAGCTGCCCCAATTCCCTACTCAGATGCTGATCTAAGGCATTGCTATAAAAGAACACATTTTAATCACAAGATTGAATCCATCACACTGAGTAGAAAAGGAGAATTGGTGATAATCAACTTTGTACTAGACAACAAACAAGAAATTGGTCTAGATATGAGATGTCTGTACAAGTTGGGTTTCTCAGAGTTAAAGGTGGTAGCCACAACTATCAAAAGAATGAAAAAGAGTCAAATCAGACAAGAGATAGTTGATGTGCTCAAGACTCTCTTCTTAAGAATTGATAAATTAGGAGAAATTCCAGCTGATGAAATTGATACCTTCCTCAACAGAAACAAAGCTGCAAGAGTCAGAGGAGCAAGCCAGCGAGCCAAACGAAATATCAGTATACAAGTTCCTGAGGGAGTTGAATTCAAAGAAAATACTTTTATCACTCAGCCTTTGGAAGGATTTCTGTACTTGGATGTGGAAGGTAGTCAGTGTTTCTTGAGGATAGCAGATCTTCAATTGGCAAATCTAGAATTGATTATGTACTTGAGAATTCTATGTGATGACTCAACTCAGAACTCAGTATTCAGATATCATCTCAACAAAGAAGTAAGATCAAGAAAAACTAAGATGAGAGAGCTTCCGGAGGGTGAAGAGATTATGAATAATGCTATCAAGGAAGCTGCCATTTGGGAAATTAAATGTTTAGATATGTGGTTGGAAGTTGGAGATCCTGTTTATTAAATAGATTAGCTCTATAATTTTGTAAGCACTAAGTGTGCATAAGCTGATCATAATGATCAAGCTACAATATAAATGATATGTTCATTAATACAAATTCAAGTTTGATATATTCAACTGTTTTATTATTTGATATGTTCAAAATTATGTTTGGTATGGTCAAACAAACAGCTTTGTAAGTTCAAGCTGAGGATTGATATGTTCAATTATAAACTGATAAGTTCAGTTCTATAGGTTGTGTAAGTTTAGAACTTCAATTAATTCTGATAAGTTCAGAATCTAAGTGATTGTCAGTTCAACACTTATAATACAAGTCTTATAACAGATTTGTAACATAATAAAATCTTGTAAGTTCAAGACATGGTGAATAACTACGGATCAGTTCTATGCTTATTTCAAAACTAACTTTGGTCAGTTCCAGAGTTGTTCAACATAATTCTTTAACCTATACCTACTTTGATTCAATATTTTGTCATCATCAAATAGGGGGAGATTGTTAGTCCCATGTTTAGAATAGTTAGATTTGATGAGACAAACCATAGCTATGTATAGATGATAGGTTAAGAGTTAGGAATTATGTAAGTCTGTTATAGACTAACTAGTCAGCTTAGGCTGAGTAGTTAGCGTATAAACAGATATAGAGTTTTCTATGTAAGTACTAGATAGCTCAGTGACTTGTAAGCTAAGATAGGTTTCAAGAGTGAAAAATTGAAGACTTGAAGACTTGAAGATTCAAGAACCCAAGATTCAAGAACTCAGCGTCAGAAGTCAGTTCAAGAATTTAAGTAAGTTCTAAATTCTGTTATTAACTCTCCATATCTACGACATTTAAATTAGGATATTTGAACCTAATTTAAACTATCTATTAGTTGGATAGAGATCTCAAACGGAATTAATTAGATATGCTATAATTAAGAAGTTTGTTACAGTTTTAAAGAAAAGATAAGTTCTATTTTTAAACTGCGATTTGTTCGTAGATATATTAAGTATGAGTATAAACCTTCCTATGGGTGTTAATATATATAGAACACAATATACCGAATAATATACGACTGCATAAGTTGCAAAACGTACGTGTGTTCGTCATACTTGATACGTGTGTGTTGCGATAACTTTGTGAGTTCAAAGTTCAAGAGAGTTTTCAAGAGTTCTTGTTAATTAATTTTAACAAGAAATTTGATCATCAATTAGTTTGTGATACAAGAGTGTTTAGAGAGAGTTGAGTTTATAATCAGTGTAATATCAAATCATCCTTGTGATTTGATTAGAGAGTAATAATAATAATAATTCTATTTGATTATTGAATATATATATTTGATTAATTTGATTGATTGTTTAAAGTGTATTCAACCCCCCCCTTCTATACTGTATCGGTTGCTTGTTTACCCTCTTTGGGACCAACAGCCTTTTAATTTCATTGATCGGATAGTTTAAAAATTATCAAAGTTTTTTTGGACCTTTGATTTCATTGATTGGATGTTTAAAAACTATCACGTTTTTTATCATTTGTATGCGTCAATGCATACAAAAGTGTTTGTGATCGGATACATCAATCCATATAAATCTTTAAATTGTTAATATTATAGAAATAATTCTGATTTTAAGATTTAGGATGTAAACTTGACTTTTGGGTAGTTATGGATGAACATGAATATAAAGGAGAAATGCTAAATTACAAGTTTACCCTTGTTCTCATTGTTCTGCATTTTAAAAGGGTTCTCTCTTAAACCTCACCATATCTATACTATATTATAAAACAATTAGACATTTTGCTTAATCTCTTAAATTTTAAGTTTTTTAAAATTACTAAATTACCCCTCATATAAACTAAATGGAAACTATTATATAAAGTAACTATTAAATAGAGTTAATAAGAATCTTATATTCTATTTTAATAACTAAACCTTCCATATATAAAAAATTCAAATAGATTAACTTAATTATTAAAAAATACTTTCATAACCAAACCTTTTATATTAAATATTATATCATGTATAAATATTTTAACATAATTATCAGAAAATGTGTACAAGTAGAACTCATAAATCTGAATAATAAGAATTTATAAACATATATTTAAAATTTTTTTAAATAGCTCATGTAATTAATAGTTTCAAATTAGTTTACTATTTTCTTAATCTCTTAATTTTAAATAGTTTCAAATTACGAATTTACACTCAATATTTTCATGCTATTTAACTTATTTTATAAGTAAAGACTTTTTCTTATTTAATTGTTCTCAAAGTTTATTTAAAAATAATAAAAGGGTTTATTAAGAACGGGAAAATAAAGAAAGTAAAGAAAATAGACATGTTACCAATGTAAAATTATTCATTGTCACCGTATTACGTAAATTCCCAATACGAACAAGTTATCGAGTAAAAACTATTTGATGCCGCCGCATTACACGGATACCATGCTATATATATATATATATATATATATATATATAGTTTAACACCTTTTCTCGTCTAACCTTTTTGGACTATTTAATTTTAATTATTACATGTTTTTATGCAAGATGTATAGTAAACGAATTGTAAATCATACATAGTAATATAAAATGTTCTAAAAGAAGAATAATATTTTAAAAATCAGAATTTCATACACAAGATCATCATATTTTTAATATGCCGTATAAAAATGCAATCATGGTCCTATGAAGGCAGCTATTGATAATAAAAATAAACTTAATCAAATCGGGCATTGATGAAAACCAAAAAATGTTATAGTTGTCAATTTTGGTATTAAAGTTTGGTTGAAAAATATTTTTGACAAATATGGGAAGGGGCTATCAAACCTGATAACCCGTTTAAATATACGATACACGCCCAACAAAATTTCTAAAGGAATTTGACATAATCAAAGTGAAATTCTTAAGAAATTATAGAAAATAAAACGTATCATCATGAAAAAAATGAATTATGCCATTATAATTCTTTTCATTTAATATATGTTTAAGATGGTGAAAAATTTTTAAAAGTTTGAATTATGACGTCATAATTTTTTTTCTTTTAATATATATTTAAGATTTAAGATAATACAAATACTTAAAAGAGAAGTCCAGTCATTATCCTTTTATTTACCTTAACTAATTTATCATAACCGTTGTTTAACAACTCATTAAACATAATTATATTTTTTTCTTATTTTATTGCTTTTTAAAAGTTACGTTAAAAACTGATAAAAGAGTTATGGAGAAAAAAGAGAAATAAAGAAAATTAAAAAAGAAGAAAGAAAACCGACATTTTAGTCAGAAAAACTATTTACTAACACTGCATTTCACAAATATCATACTCTTATATTTTTTAAACCGGACATGTTGTCAAGCACAAACTATTCTCTATCATCGCATTGCGCGGATATTATACACTACTAGAAAAAAGAGATTTTCCGACGGCAAAATCCGTCGGAAATGGTTGTTTTTGACGGATTTCCGACGGATATTGTCCGTCGGAAAAAACCTCATCGGAAAAAAAAATTGCGACGGGTTTTCCGACGGAATTTAATATTTCCGACGAAATTATTCGTCGGAAATCCGTCGAAGATTATGGTTTACATCGGGCAATTAAACCATAATTTCCGACGGATTTCCGATGAACTTCCAATGCATTATGAGTAGATTTTCAATCAATTTCCGACGGATTTTTAACGATCCGACAAAATACCAACATATTTCCAACGAAACTTTTGATTGATTTACGACAAACTTATGACAAATTTCCGACGAATTTCCAACATACTTTTAACGGATTTGCAACGAGATTCTAAAGGATTTGTGACGGATTTCCGACGAACTTCCCATAATACAACAATTTTCAACAATTTGCGACGAAACTTCCGCCAATTTTCTAAAGGATTTCCGACGGATTTCTAACGACTTTCTTACGGATTTCTAACCAATTTCCAACTGATTTTTGTCGGATTTTAAACATAATTTCAACTAATTTTCAACGTTCATATAAAACTCCTGGCCAATTTTTTGAAAAATATATAAAAATAATAATAATTATTGAATTTCGATAATAGTATATAACACAATTATATCAAATGTATATAAACAAATACCAAACATCAAAATTTGATAACAATCTTCAAATTTAGCAAATATCAAAAGTTGTTCTAAAAGAATTTAGTTAATTTGCTAACAAGGATTAAAGTATGCGAATACGCTTTGTTTAAATAACAACCGAGATAGACAGTAGCTAGTATGAGTCGGGGGGCTCTCGTTCAAAATCTTCAAAATATAGATCATCCATCTTTCAATTTTTTTTGCTTAGTTTCTCCTTTTAATTGAGTCAACCGTTCTTCAGTGTCATTCAACCTTTGTATCTACATAGTTAAACACATACAAATTAGTAACCATCATGAATAACTTTGTAGTATATATAAAACCATTAGAAGTTACAGATAACATATTTGCTTTGGGTCTTAATGTCAAATACAAATAGTTGTAGTTACAGTACTTGCTCAAAGTTTCTAGCAAGCATCAGGCAACTGTAATGTTTCCTCAGTGTGATCATAAAAATAACTATGTCAACCATGATTTAATAATTAAGCTTTCTTGGATCTTTAGTTTTATGTTATATGTTTATTTTTTCTTGGTATCAAATTCATCCTGTTGACAACAATTTTCACTCTTTTTTTCAAGTTTGTATACCTGTTAAAAAAATCAGCTAGCTAACCCCTTAGATTTACAATAGGTAAACCTCATGTAAATGTTACAAAAACATTAGAAACGGGCAAAAGGACGGAAAATTATGCCCAAATACAATTCACATTAATCTTCCACTTGAGCACACATAAGATTTGTAAGCTGTCTTAATTTTGTAAATGTCCATATTAGGCCTTAATTGTTCAATTATATATTTATTCCTCTGTAATATGATTTCTTAATTATAATGATAACATAAGAGTAAAAAGTGCAAATGAGTTTTCTTAATAGATTCACTAACAATTTTTGTGACATAAAATCTTTCTTACTTTCATCTTGATTGCTTGTGTTTTGGTCGTTAACATGAGATACATATCAATTTTACCATACTAGAACTTCCTAAAACATCCCCAATTATAAGAAATATATACATGCATCCTAAAAAGTAAAAATATTTCATGTTTCTTTTACTAAATAATCTAACAAATCATCGTGTGTTTGATAATGGCTCTTCTAATAACAGTATAACACTACCAAGTCTACCATTTGCATATCTTAATAAATCAAAAATGAAGACCTTGACATACCAATGATACCATACTACAAGTGTAACACAATCCTCTGTAATTGAAAGATAAAAACCCTAATTTCAGCAATATAACACTACACACTACATAAACTCTAAATAAGATTTATTTTACCTTGAGAACCCAAAGATGGCCTCCTTGACGGACCCCTCGGGGGATCACCCGCCCCATCTCCACCGTGCGATCTTGCGACATATGTCATATCTGATTTGAAATTTAAAAAAATTGTAAACCAAACATTTACTTATTTTTTTCAAAATTTTGGAGTATAGCAGCTATAAATTGGACAATCCAAATTTTTTACATGTGTTTAAATCTTATAGAATAATATATAAACCTACATCAACCAACCTACCAAGCTCCATAATACAAACCAACAAATCAAATAATGACATATATAGCAAAAATTTGGTGTAGATTGTGTAGGAAATCCATGCACGCCAACACCCGTACGCAGCGGAAGCAACGACATCAAAAACCGGGGTTTTCGGAATTTAAACCGACATGCATGTATTCCCCAAGTGGGGATCGTGACTACAAACGAATATAGAAACTAAAACAAACGAGAGGGAGGAGAAATTATACCATCACGGGACTGGAGCTATCCACCGAGCTAGAAAGATCTTCGAGAACCCGAAACCGAGCTCCTCTATTGATAGTCCACACCAAATAGCCGAGATTCCGCCTTGCTAACGACCCGAGACACGAACCACACGTCGTCTTCGTGAATCTGGAGCAACCACAACACTTGAACAACTTGCCTTCACTTGATACACTACCTTGCTCTCTTAGAACCAAGAACCATCTATGTATATGTGTATATAATGAGCATGAAGCAAGAGTCCTTATAGAGAGAGATATACTAGCCTTATATAGAAGCTGGAAGCATGCCAAAGTCCAAAGAGTCGGCTGTCATGCCACTCACCCATTGGACCAACACAAAGGTCCAATAAAAACCAAGTGTCACTTTGACTTCTGTCTTCACGGGCTCTCACGGGCCGTGAAGTACTCGTGAAGGCCTCATAGGCCGGGTTCCACCGCACACTCTCATTGGGCCAACGAGTGGTCCAATTAAAAGAATGGTGCCTGCCTTCACGGGCTCTCACGGGCCGTGAAACACCCGTGAAGGCCTCGCTCCCACGACTACTTGTCCGGGTGGTGAAGGCTCGTGGAGGGTTTCTCTTCACGACCTCTTCACGGCCCGTGAAAGTAGCCAGAAACCCTAATTTCATATTCTCTCATGTTTGCATTGTGCTACCAGAATCTACCCTTGGCGTGTGACCCAATAGGCTCGTACCTCATTAGCAGTGATGCTAGTACACGTGTATCAGTGGGCATATTCCAACAGACTCCCACTTGCACATGATATAGCGTTACCAACACCACAGATAAGCAGCGGCTCTAGCAAAGCATACTTGCCCCCAAGTCGGTACGAGTTACGTCATCCTCGACAAATCCTGGTAGCCTAGAAAGGCTAAAAGGTCCTGTAAATAAGTGATCATAACCATCCCTTTGTTCGCGATATCCGTGTGAACACGAGACATGGAAAAATGTCAATCTCCAGATCGTTCACGATTCTGTTTCTCAATTCTAGATTGGTGGTGACCAAAATAGAGAGTTTACAATTGATCTAAAATCATTGTAACTCGAGCACGGCCATGCATTTTTGGTGTCAGCGCCCAATCATCGAGGGGCCCAAGGATATCTCTCTAACCAGAGGAACAAATCCTTTTTGACTACATAGCCCCGCCACATGCTTCATACTTTATTTGAAAACTCCCTTTATAGTGTCCAGTTACGAACCACCTTTGAAAATAATCAAAATAAAGCAGACTCATGCTTTGGATACACATGTATCTCCGGTCTAAGGATGAAATGATATTATCATCCCGAGTCACTTGTGACCATAATCCATGAAGTGAACTCAGGTGTGGGTCTTCCAATCACTTGAAACTCATTTCAAGCACAGGTTAGTTTTGCGTGACTTGCATTCAATCCTTGATTAATACATGACCAAACCCTAACCTCAGTATTAGTTCAAACTTCCTTCCCTTGAAGAATGACTAACTGTGGAAATCTAGAATGCATAAGCACTCAGGGAAGTGGTTAAACATGCTAAGATGGAACACGGTAAAGACTAATGAAAGTAACCGCATCTGCGTATATATAGTCCCCACTATATATCGAAAGCAATCAAAAGTAACGATACTGCTTGCAGTTCCCAAAGCAAAAATAAAACAATCAACAACTAAAACAATATTTCAAGCCAAATCATATGCATAAGAAATGCTACATGACCTAGTATGTCAAACATCACTAGTCATTATGATAAAGGCTTATTCAATGGATTTGCCATGCAACATCCATTTGTATTCTTGTTATCTTCTCAATTATCTTTTGACCAAACTACTTATTCTAAGTATCCGTCAAAGAGATCATATAACGAAGCATTAAAGTACTCATATCCTCATAGTTACAAAAGTTCACAATAGGATCAGTGATACTTAAGAACTTCTCTAATCTAACACCATGTAGTAGGATTATAGACTTCAATCAAGATCGACAATTTTCCTATTAGAAATTAGTATTAGAGTAAAAACTTACTCTAAGGCTTATTTCTTGTCGTCAAACATCAAGAACATACACAAGTATTTCTTGTAATTCTAAATTTTGTATCTCCTAAGTATTATCATGATACAATAATTCCCTATTTTAGGTTCATAGAACACTTAACAATGGGACATTATCTTCAATCGATACATACTTCTAGGTATACAACAAAAGCTCCCACTAGCCCTGACATGTGTAAAAGTTTTATCTATGCTCCTAGAAAACTCATGACTTTGATTTTCTCATGAAAGCAAAGATCTTACTTTTATGATGTTAGTATAAGTCCAAAAGACTTATCCACACTTGTAGACTTAATTTGGATACTACGGATATCTAAGACCCTCGGAGAGTGTGTTAAGCACTTCCTCAATACATAGTTCCATAAAGGAACGCGGTCTTGCATATCCGTGTACTATCTTTTATTGCCATAAGAAGGCAACATTAGCAACGAGTATCAAATGACCTTCAACATGACCACTAGGAAAAGTTTCCACAATAGCCATCATGAAACCTTTACCCCTAGTCGGTATTTGAAGTAGTCTACAATACAATCCATGTTAATTCCATATACACCATCTCGGTTTGCACCTTGGTATGGAATTAAGCAAAGTATTCGCATACTTAAAATGGATTTCATCTTATGATTAATTACTTCTCATAACTTTAGTGAACACAGGGCCCACTATGTCTTCCGATAGATGGTGATATGAACAAAACTCACCATCAAGTCATTGCCACTTAGATGTGAGGAACTCATATCTCTTTGGCTACATGACTTCTATCAGCCTTAAAAGTAATTACTCATGGTCAGGATAACCGGCATTCTCATGCCAACATTTGATCATATGCTAGTGCCAACATCAAGTCTTTCATTTAAGTTGCACGTTCTTCCACTGGAATGCTTTAGCTATTATCTTCCTTTTGAGCAACAAAACATTGTTCTCGTAAGGTCAAATATCCAAAACATATAAGAACCTTTTAAATGTATTAGCACCATTTGAGTTCTTCAATCTCCCACCATATGTAGATTGAAAATCTCTAAACTTTGATATATACAAGCAAAGAACTCTTTCAAGATACATCACATAAGGTGCTAAATAGACTTTCAAGTTGGATTAAGATTAAGGACTTGGCTCGTCACATTCAATGTGTATACTAACAAGTCGAACACACATATTTGACCCATTAGCTGCCAGATCATTTTCAACAATATCCGGTTTCCTTCAACGTGACACCATGTACAAATGTGTCTATGTTAAGGAACGATTTGCGAGATAATCCCGCAATTCATAATGTGGTCATTGATATAGGTTTAAGGTATCTTAGCATCTCAACTAGATCTAAGCATCCTATCTATATGTCCAAATTGATTCTTTTAATTAGTTTCTCTTTGTTATGTGCTTGTACGGATTATCCACCAAAGGTGATCAATATCTTACAAGCTAGCATCCCTCTCACATATATCGTGAAGGGTTTCATAATCATCTTACCCTAATAGATAACATTAGCATCAAATGCTTAACCCAAGGTTAAACTAGTCCAAGATCCTTACCACATGGATCTAGGCGATACTTATCTTATTCATATGGTTAAGTAGATTATAACAAAGAGCCGACTAATCCAAACTATTTTGGACTCAGAATCAATCATTCATGATTAATTATTACTTGTAGCATGTATGTCTTGACATGGACAATTTTGATTTTTATCAATCAACAAATATTTTTCAAAAACAAGATTCAAATTTCAAGTATGAATTTATCGTCATCAAATGTAGAATAATGCGCCTTGAAGGCCAAAATAAAGCATAAGCTATGACATGA
This sequence comes from Dittrichia graveolens, assembly GCA_038502395.1. Classification (NCBI taxonomy): domain Eukaryota; kingdom Viridiplantae; phylum Streptophyta; class Magnoliopsida; order Asterales; family Asteraceae; genus Dittrichia; species Dittrichia graveolens. The sequence continues at coordinate 52,575,020 of JARJIL010000007.1, read as the reverse complement.
ATAAACTTCGATATTGAATAAGTAATGCGAAAATATCTTTTACAACCCAAAATTCAAAATCTCATCCATCGTCTTCATGAACATACAACAAAAACTAAACTTGCCTCGCAGGGCATCAAAAACAAAGTAATAATTAAACCGGAAACAACAGGCGAGATCAAAACTCCCAGTTCTCTTTTAAAGGTCAATCTATCAAGTTTCCTCTTTTAGAGATCCGGTTCTTCATGCTCTTCTTTCTTCTTTTAAAGGGTACCTACACTTTGTAACAAAATAAATTTGTGACAAACGTGAATTAATTAGCTCGGGTGAACAACCCAGCGAAATAGAAGAATTAGCAATGAATCATGAATGTACCTTGAGAGGGAAAATTAACTCTCTCTTTCCTTAGAAGTTTAATATCCTCTCGGCACGATGGGCAAGCGTGACGGCCCCAATCTCCAAATCTTCCACAGAAGTAGCAAACCACTTTTTCTTGAATCTCTTCTTGAGGCACACAATCATTGTCCTCAGATTCAACATGGGGAATAGGCTTGGACACTCCAACCTTTTCCTTTCGTGTCGGTTTCTTCTTCTTTTTCTTTTGTTCCCTAGAACTCGTGGTAGGAATGGAAGAGGTGGATTTATGTTTGGCCATGTCTGACTCCGTAGTCTTTAACATACCATGTAATTCACCTAAGGTTTTCTCCATGTCATGCATGTGATAGTTTATGACAAACTGATCATATGATGCGGGCAGAGACTGGAGTACTATATCCACAGCAAGCTCCCTCCCCATGGGAAAACCTAATCTCTCCATTTGGTCCACGTACGCCTTTATCTTAAGGACGTAGGCACTCACACTCCTACCTTCCTGCGGTCTACAACCAACTAGGTTTTTAACACACTCATAGTGTTCCTCCCTAACTTATTGTTGGAACATGTCCTTCAACTTGTTCATCATATCATGCACACTCATGTGCTCAAAGTGCTTTTGCAACTCCGAGCTCATAGTTGACAACATGAGGCAGGCAACATCGTGTGTGTCCTCAACACGCTTTTCATACGTGTATCGGACAGACCAAGTCGCGTCGGTAGCTGGTGGCTCCGAAAGAGGTTCCTTAAGGATGTGCAACTTTGACTCATAGCGAAGGACAATTCTCAATTGCCTAAGCCAGTCAACAAAGTTCACTCCCGTGAGTTTCTCCCTATGTAGGAATATACGAAGCGAATTGTTTGACGTGGTGTTATTATGGTTTGACATCTATAAATAGCAAGAATACACGTTTTAGTTAGTTTGATATAATCCTTGTTAAAATAATTACCCATAAAGTTTTAGAAAAACAATTTATCTTAACAAGGGCTAAGAACCATATTTTACTCCACTACATGACGGGTTTACCGCGGATCACTTCATGAAGCTATTTAGGCCGGTAACCACTTTACTGATTGCAATCTCCATTGCAACTCTTAGACACTTGTGGGATCCAATGACGTAAAACGGTCGGTTGGCATGTTTGATCGCTACTTACACCAATTCCAAATTAAAATTCTCGGTTGACTCATGCTTAACTCGACAATCACACAAGGATTTTAGTTTGCAATTGTAAATCATCCAACAAGATACATGGTAGCACACTCGACAATCATTGGCTCGTGCTAAGCTCGACAACCAATAACTCCAAGTCGCCACTCTCACCTTCCACACAGATCCACAAGGAATAACTCGTGCTTAGCTCGACAATTATCTCATGCTTCACTAGAATCAGGTGTGTCATCTTATGGATGGTGCGTGATTTACGTTTAGGAAACGGGCTTTTGTTTCTTGATTAAAACCAAGTTTTAATATTTGATTAACAAAGTAAGTGACAAAAACAATTTTCACTTTAAATATAAATACCAAGTTTATATTGTCTTGTTAATCATGTACGCACGAGAGTTTGTTAACCAATTTAAAAACTCTTGTGATTTTGTTAACTTAGAAAAGTTATCAAGCATGCGAGGAAACATAAACAACCATGCAAGAAAAATAAATCACATCACACGCATACAAGGGGTTGGTAACCATGCCAAAAACCTATGCATCCTACCCGCAAGCCAAGCCGGGAGGACTAGGTCTACTAAGGACACAAACCTAGACCATGGAGTGCTCCCACTGAATCCGCTACCTCCATCGGGACTAACCGGATCCAAGATCTTCAAGACGTCTCCTCTTGACTCTTGATTGTGGTCTTCAAAACATAAGTACACAAAAGAAAGGAAATGGCATGCAAGCCACGAGCTCCCTATCAATCTAGTACAAGTACATATGGATAAATGAAACGGCATGCAAGCCGCGATAATAAATTACATATCAAATGAATAATAATTAATTACATCACACGTGACACTAAGGTCACCAAATAAATCCCAAGGCACAACCACAAGGTCTAGGGCGATGGTTACCAACTAAAAGCAACAAACAACAACTACAAAGCACGTTGTGCCAAAACCGTGACCAAAGAATATTTCGGTAAGAATTTCCAACACAAACACTCAAGGCACAACAAGGAAATTCTTGTACATATGCATTAGGGCACAAAACCATCTTTTATACCTATATTCATATATACACAACATATGTGTATGCATGTATGCATCTCATGCCAAGACCATACCTTACATACCCATATTTGTACCAAAATATTATGAGGGGCTAAACAAATGGAATCTGCCAGAAAACAGAAACTCCTCCACGACCCGAAAAACCACAAAAAATTTTCTTTTAAGGACAAAACTACCTAGAAGCTCCTTCACGGCCCCTCACGGCTCGTGAAGCCCAAGGGCCACACGACCGATCACGGGTCAGAAGGGCTCGTGAGCCTAAAAACCAAGTTTCACGACTAAACTGTTCACGAGTGTCTTCACGACCTCTCACGGCTCGTGAAGCCCAAGAGCTTCACGACCGGTCACGGGCCATGAGGACTCGTGAAGCCTGAAACACTTCCCACGACCAGACCCCTCACGAACACCAGTCATGTGGCCTTCACGACTCGTGAAGAACACTTCACGGCCCGTGAAGGCCTACTGGACAGAAAAACGAATCTTCCAAAAACGGTTTTTCGAGCCATTTTCGTGTTATATCTTTGTAGCCTAGGCTCTGATAACACTGTAGGAAATCCATGCACGCCAACACCCGTACGCAGCGGAAGCAACAACATCAAAAACCGGGGTTTTCGGGAATTTAAACCGACATGCATGTATTCCCCAAGTGGGGATCGTGACTACAAACGAATATAGCAACTAAAACAAACGAGAGGGAGGAGAAATTATACCATCACGGGGCTGGAGCTATCCACCGAGCTAGAAAAATCTTCGAGAACCCGAAACCGAGCTCCTCTATTGATAGTCCACACCAAGTAGCCGAGATTCCGCCTTGCTAACGACCCGAGACACGAACCACACGTCGTCTTCATGAATCTGGAGCAGCCACAACACTTGAACAACTTGCCTTCACTTGATACACTACCTTGCTCTCTTAGAACCAAGAACCATCTATGTATATGTGTATATAATGAGCATGAAGCAAGAGTCCTTATAGAGAGAGATATACTAGCCTTATATAGAAGCTGGAAGCATGCCAAAGTCCAAAGAGTCGGCTGTCATGTCACTCACCCATTGGACCAACACAAAGGTCCAATAAAAACCAAGTGTCACTTTGACTTCTGTCTTCACGGGTTCTCACGGGCCGTGAAGCACTCGTGAAGGCCTCATAGGCCGGGTTCCACCGCACACTCTCATTGGGCCAACGAGTGGTCCAATTAAAAGAATGGCGCCTGCCTTCACGGGCTCTCACGGGCCGTGAAGCACCCGTGAAGGCCTCGCTCCCACGACTACTTGTCCGGGTGGTGAAGGCTCGTGGAGGGTTTCTCTTCACGACCTCTTCACGGTCCGTGAAGGTCGCCAGAAACCCTAATTTCATATTCTCTCATGTTTGCGTTGTGCTGCTGGAATCTACCCTTGGCGTGTGACCCAATAGGCTCGTACCTCATCAGCAGTGATGCTAGTACACGTGTATCAGTGGGCATATTCCAACAGATTGGTCATGTTATTCTATGTCATGTATATATATATATATAGATATGGTGTAGTTGTATGGATGATGGAGATGATGATCGAATAAAAGAGTCAAAGTTCAGATATATATATATATATATATATATATATATATCCCTATTTTCTAACACAATCATCCAACAGCTAAATAAACAGTAGTTGGCATAAAAACCTAGTTCAAGTACATAGTAAACAACTACAGTTGGTATTTTGAGAATTTGAATACAATTGGTAATTTGAGAAAATGAAACAAATTTCATCAAATAGGATAGCTCTTGTCATATTTTCATTTAAGTGAGCATTCTGTTAATCTAGTGTTGGAACATCACTACTTTTTCTTTGGTTGTTATGTGATCATTACACTATAAATTCAAGGCAAACCGGAGAGTGGAGAAGTGTTACGGTCTCAAGTCTCAACAGAATGCAAATTCTGTTGGAAGGTTTTATTGGGTTTACAAATACTTAATCCTATTTCAAAAGTCTGTACATTTATTTAGTTTGCGTTTTTTCTATTATTTTTAATCTATATAAAGGAATCTAACATTCTAAACAAAAAGTGAATAATCGGAGGCGATCAGTAGTTTAGTACCTTCGGTCGTTCACCATATGTTGAGTTTAGTATGTTGATAAGTTGACTATTTCAGTTTTATTATTTAAGATAATCAATTCTGATATTTTTGTATATCTAATTAATTTAGAACATTATGAATGTGTGAATATTTCATTGTATACTTCTGCGTATATGATGTTTTGATGGGAATTTAGATGCTACAAATGTATGAGCTTTCTCATGGGTTACATATAAATCTAACAACTGGTCACACTATAACACTTAACAATCGTCGACCATTACCTAAATCATACATATATCATTTTCTAAAGAATCCCCTGTCAAGAATAAAACCAGAAGCAGAAGCAAAAAAAAACTCATAAAACAGTTTTCAAATATCTCAAGAATGAAGCTTGAACTCCCAAAATTGAGTGACAGAAGCAAAGCTTGATGGGGGAAATGAGAGATTAATGTACAGATACCTTAATTTTAGAACTAATTGCAGAAACTTGAGGTCCCAAAATCATCCACACACAATGTCGATCTTGAGCATCTAATCAAAGAGAGTTAACTAGGTTGAGAAGGAATATGAAATTTTAAGTGAGAGATCGATGTACACATACCTTAGATCTGTTTGCTACTTCGATTCTCAAGTAAGATTGACGACAGCTTCCTAGGGTTAGAAGCCGAGCCTTCTGTCGACGCAAATCGGTGAGCCTTCGATTGATGTTGAGGGAAAAGAGCAGTGAGGAAACGAACGATGGGGAGGGGGTTGTCCTCGTTACGATTGTGTGATTGTGAGAACAACAATGATGGGGAAGGTGTGCCGGGAGAAAACGAATAGTTTGGGGAGCAGAGAAAGAGAATGAGCTGAAAAGAATGGAAGAACCTTTGGGATTAAAACCCAAAATAAAATTTAATAAATCTTGAAAGATTTCATTTGCCTCCAAACTGAAAAGAACCGGGAAAAGGTTTTTGATTTCAAAGTGAAAACTAAAAAATCTAAAAGAAAATAGGTGATATTTCCAAAAAAAACTAGAAGAAAATAAAATTAAAATTACCTTTAGAAGCGACATAAGTCGTCTCTAAAAGTTAAAATATGACTTTCTTGGGTCAAGGACCAAACTATGTCGCTTTGGTAGTATTTAGAGGCGATATCTGTCACCCCTAAAAGTCTCGACCCTAAAAAAAATTTCTTATAGTGAGGGGAAGTCCAATGGAGATTTGATGCATTAGTATTAGGGGTTTGAAGCATTGAGTTTGGAGTTTGGAGTTTGGAGAGGAATTAAATCACATATAAATAAACTTGATCACGCATTAGTTTTGGTTTAGATTACAGTGTATTTTTAATTAATCAAAAATATTTCCATTAGTTTCAGGTTAATCTTTCTTTTTTCAAACTTTTCTTTGTAACATAAGTGAAACAACTCCATATTCAATTTTCTTATATATATATATATATATATATATATATATATATATAAGTTTATTTCAGAACCGTTTTTATTGTAAGAACCGCGAGTACCATTTGTAACCACTATTAATACTCATTAATAAGGATATTTTGGTCTTTTATATATATTCTCAAGAAGTGAATTTCATCTGGGTGGACCGTTGTTAAAAAAAGAGACTTGATTTTTCCAAAATATTTCTCATTAATGTGTCATCAATGAGCTGTCATTGTCATTTTTATTGGTCATTGATTTATTTTAAACAAGCGTCAATATTGATTTTCGTGGTATTCACAATAAAATTGGTTCTGAAATGAACTCTCTCATATATATATATATATATGATATATCTACGTACTTCTGTAATTATATCTTCGTCTCACGACTTAATATAGTTATGAGATTTTGAATTTCTCGCAAGAAAGAAAAAAACACAAGAATTTGGCGTTACAGTTCATCTCACAACTTAAAGTTAATACTTGAAAATTAATTAGATTGAATAGGTCAATCTCAAAGATGACCACTCTTAGTCAACATGGTTATATATGATGACATATTTGACAACAATTAATTTGGTCATTCGCTATCATAGGTTGTTGAAATCAAATATAATATCATAATCCAGTATTATCAAAAGAGCAACACAAAGTCAATTAAATGAAACTTGATTAGGTTGAAACAAATCAGTCAAAGTGAGAAATTATCATTTTGTTCAACCATTGTCATTCAAAATTGTACTTGCTTAGTCATACTTGGTCATTCATAGACATACTTAGTTGAAATGAAGTAAAGCAGTAATCATAATTAAACATAACAGTATAATCATGCTCGATCATTTACTATTATATTTAGTTAAAAAGGTCAAAAATAGTATAGCATGTTCATAAGTTGGTGAATATGTTCAATTACAATCAATATGGTTATTCAAAATCATGATTAACCATAATCAATGAAAATTACTCATAGTCATATTTGGTCATTTATAATGAATATGAAACATAGTGATATGTCGTTCTATTGATTCACAATCAGTTGATATAAGTAAATCACAATGTAATATTGTAACTCAAGGTCAATCACAAACAAACTTAACTAAAACCGGTTAAAAGATGTAGATCATAGTGATCTCCTTGGTAGGAAAGTTTTAATTTTTTCAACAAAATTACAAAGTGATCATTTTCCGTCAAAAAAATAAAGTATAACTTCCTACATATTTCATAAAGACCACTTTTAGTCGGAAATCCGGCGTTTAGAAATAGCTACTCCACAATCAAAATTTTGTCAGAAACCTGTTAGGATGATTTTATATTTTCCAACAAATTTCGTATGGATCAATATTTGTCATAAATACATCCGAAATCCATAGTAAATCTATTGTAATATAATTAGCTATTCCACCCTACGAAATTCATCGGAAAGATTTTATATTTCCTGACATATTTCCTGCGGATCACTATCGGTCAAAATCAATCATTATATAATTAGCTACAGTACTTAAGAAACTTCAACGAAAATCTGTCATGAAGATTCAATATTTTCCAATGGATTTTCCTACAGAAAATTCCCATCGGAAATCTGCCGTAATATGCTTAGCTAATCTACACTCGGAATTTTGTTAGAAATCCATCGAAAATTTCCGACGGATATCCTATGTATCACACTTTGTCGAAAAATCAGTCAAAAATATGTTAGAAATCTATCGTTATATAGTTATCTACACCATCCACAGAATTTCGTCGGAAATAGTCAAGAATATGTAATATTTTCCAACGAATTTACTATGAATCCCTATTTGTCGGAAATCTGTCGCAAATTTGTCGGAAATCCGTCATTATATACATATGTATTCTACCCTCGGAATTTCGTCATAAATCTGTCGGAATTATCGACGGATTTCCTACGAATCACAATTTGTCGGAAATCATTCGGAAATCCGTCGTCCTATAGTTAGGTACGCCATCCTCGGAATTTTGTTGGGAATCCGTTAGAAAATTTTAATATTTTCCAACAAATTTTCTACGGATCACTAACCGTCGGAAATACGTTGGAAATTTGTTGGTAACCCATCGATACATGTTTAGCTACTCCACTGTCGGAATTTCGTCGGAAATCCGTCGAAAATTTCCGACGGATTATATCCGTCGGAAAAACCCCTTTTTCTAGTAGTGATACTAGTGTATATACTAATATATAAATCATATAATTCTTTCTCTTTTAAAATTCTTGATCTCATAATCTTAAGTAATTTAAAATTACTAATTTACTCTTCATTAAAACCTCAAAGAAAATCATTATATAGAATTAGTTAGATCTCTAAACTATTTTAATAACTAAAACTTCAAAAAATAAAATTTTAAAAATATCAAGTCAATTCAGATTAATTTTTAACCTATAAAATATTAAATAGAAGTTAAAAATTAAATAAAAATTTACATATAAATAATATTTTGAATATTCTATCAATAAAATATTTTTAATTTAACTAATAGAAAATACTTATGACTAGAACTCATAAACCTAATACTAAGGTTGGCAATTTGAGTTGTGTGTGGGTAAAATGTGTCATGCCTCTTTGCTGTTGACCATTTTCATGTCAACCCATTTTCGATCCAAGTTAATTTCATGTCAGTGTAGCTTTAATTTGTGTTTTGGGTCATGTTTTGTGTCGACCCATTTTATGGTCGGGTTTCGGTGTGTTAGTCCAAAATTAAGTACTCAACAACAGATGTTTGTAGGAGGGGTGGTTAAATACAAACTTAAGCTTTTTTAGTTTCAATGCACACACTAATACTTTTAATATAATTATTATTGATGTTAATCAAGAATTACATGTACAAGGAAGCGGAAATTCCAAGTACTATAAAAGGTGACAACTAAATGGCTAACACATAGACAAACTTCTCTAAAAACAACTAATGTTGAAAGAGGTCCAACATATGAACAAGTTTACTACACTTTCCTAACTCAAAAAGTTCCTCTTGCTTAAAAGCCTTGAACTTGTTCTTGGAAAGCCGATGTAGTTGATGTATTTGCATGTTGATAATGCATGTGTATATATAGTTGTTGTTTTAGCCAAAATTGATCAACACCCATCTACACCTTAAAAACTTGCACATAGACAAGCTTCTCTAAAAACAACTAATGTAGTTGATGTTTTTGCACCTTCATAATCTATGTGTATATATAGAGTCTTGACAGCAATGGATAGAGGGATGTAGGGAGAAAAAATGGTAACAAGAAAACAATATTTTAATCATAAAGTAAGTAGGAGAAAAGGTAATATTAGTTTAGTCAGGATTGAATAACGTAATAATACTTTTTCTGCAAAAATACATTCCACTAACAATATAATAATATTATTTCCCCACTTTATGCCTTGTAACTATAAACTTCTTCTTCTATGCTTGAACTTTTATGAATAGACATACTCCTTCAGATTTTACATTACAAAAGTTGTAGTTGCCGGCCATACTTTAGCATTTTGACAAATCTTCAAGATCTTTGTTTGAAGGTAACTTTAACCTTTTCCATGGGATAAAGTTCTATCCATGTTGTCCCACTTGGTGATACAAAAAGTGCAAATACTTTTACAACAGAAGATCTAAGGTATAATAGAACAACATATGTTCTACCTTTGACATAGAAAAGTTACTTAACAAAAACAGAATACACTAAACATCTTTATAGAACTGGTAGAAAGGGTAAGCATAATTTTGTGAATATTGGTGAGAAGGTTAGAAATGGTTTGGTTGAGGGTGGTATGGTAGGATGTGTTTGAGGGGTTGTTTGATGTGTAGATGGGTGTTGATCAATTTTGGCTAGAAGTTGGTTTAGGGTGGCTTTGTAGGAGGTTTTTTTTTCTTTTATTTTGAGTTTAGGTGGTTTAAGTGACTCAATGTCTTTGGTTAGAAGAGACAATTGAGTTTCTGTATGGGTTTGGAAGTTTTGGAAGTTTGATGTAAAAGTGTCAAGTTTTTGGGTTAAGTTTAGAACGGTGTTAAGAATTTGGCTTGAGGTTTCTGTGTGAGAGGATGGAGAAGGTGTGGATGAGGTTGGGGTAGAGAAACAATCAAGGGTATTGTTTGGGGTCCCTCACTTAAAGCTTGTTGTCTAACTCCAAGATCACTAGGAACAGGGATGAAGTCCTGTATTGATGGTTGGTTTATACCACCAACATTGGCAGACTGTGCAGCATTTGTAAGAATTGAATAAATATAAGGTACAATAAATGTGGAGTGAGTGTGGGATGCACTCAATGGAGTATCCCTTTTTACAACTACATCATGTTGTGAGGAAGGACCTGGCTAACTCAAAATCGGTGTAGACATAGTGTGACCTTGGGAGGAGGTCTGTCTTTCAATGATTTCACCCTGTTGGGAGGGTGAATTAGAATATAGGCTTCCCATTTTTACAAATGTAGCATGTTGTGAGACTACATCCACTAAGGTAAAGGGTTCATACTCAAACTCTACATTCTCCCCCTCAACATAAGAGGTATATTATAGGTTTAAGGTCTAAGGTGTAAGTGGTACATCCTCTTGGAGCAGTGAAGATTGCACTCTCCTTTTAGACCTTCTTGTGAATGTTATCAAAGGAGTAGAACTAGGAACTGTCTGGAGTTCACTAGAGCTTAGCTCATGGATTTGTGTTGGGCTTACACATTTTGGGCTTACATAGTGTGTATCCTCTTTAGATTATGGGATTAGAGAAACTATACCTTGACTACCAATATCAAAAGTATCACAACAATCTATTCACCAAAGTTACCACTGATTTCAGCAACCCCACTGGCATTATGATTATCATCATCATCATTTGCATCACCATCATCACCATTGTTGTTATCATCACCACCATTATTATCATTATCATAACCATTACCACCACCATCACCAACATTGTCATCATTCGTAGCATCAATCACATCTTACATCTGAGAAGTGATTGGAGGACCCCTCTCTTGAGTTGTATGTTGGAAGATCATTCTCCCAGGGATGAAATAGGAATGGACTCAAGAGTGTCACTCAGTTCCTAATAGCTTTCATCACCAATTATACCTTTGATGATCACACTCAGAAAACCTTATGTAGGGAACTCGATTCCTCGTTGACTTCTTGTTAGTTCCTTAAGTGATTTTTTCCATATGATCATCAAACACCACTTAGGCAAAATCAATGTTTATCCCATTCACAAGAGCATAATGATTAGCAATTTGATTGAGTAGGTTGAAGCTACCAGATTTGGGACCAAAGCAACGAGTGATCACATGGGATAAGTATCTCCATGGATGAGCAAGAACAAATAATTTGATTTGGCCAACAACCTGAATAACTGTGTTTATTTGGGTTTTGGAGGGAAAAGGAGTAAAAAGTGCAAGGATGCTATATGAAGAGATGCACGAAGAGAGTCAACAATAATGTCAACTTGGTAAGTTCCACTACATATGGTGCCGGAAATGGTGTTAGTGGTTGGATTGTACATAGTAGAATACCAAAATTCTTCAATAAGGTCATGGAATATGTTGATCAATGGATAGGCATGGATACAAAGGATGTGCTCTAATGAAATCAACCATTGGTTCATACCCCTGATTCAGTCGCGAAGATGGGATAGAAAGACATACTAAATAGTTATTCGGGGTAATGTTCATCTCGGTGGCTGGAGCAACAATTTCTCCGGCTTGAAAATTTTCATATGGGGTTTAGGTGGCCATTGTTTCATCTCTAATGGGATATCAACCATCAATCACGAAGATGGATATAAAGACGTACCAAATAGTTATTCAGGGTAATGTTTATCTCGGTGCCTGGAGCAACATTTTCTCCAACTTGAAAATTTTCATATGGGGTTTAGTTGGCCATTGTTTAAAGGAGAAGATGAACGGTTGAAATTCGAGGTGGTTTCTAGGCTACAGTTTCTTACGGGAGAGAACTTGTGAGAGAGGGGGAAAAGGAATTTCAAAAAATTAATGAAGAGAGAGAAAAATAGAGGCATTAAAAGCACACTGTAATAGAAAGGGTTAAATAATAACAAACAACTAATATAAAAACACAATAAATGACTAATGGCAAAACATTAACAAAGATACATAAATGACCTAGGTTAAAAACACATTAAAGACTGTAAGAACAAAATTTACACAAGTATGGAGTATAAATGAGCTAGGTTAAAAACACACTAAAGACCGTAAGAAAAAAATTTACACAAGTATGAAGTATCAGCTAATGAGTTAAAAAGATCAGCTGATATCAGTAGCAACTGATAACAGTTTTGAACAATGGATCAACTAATGAAGTACTTAGCTAAGCATTTCTTCCTTAGCTGAATCAGATAAGGATTTTGATTTGTTGATGGTCGTCGGCTGAGCAAAATAACTTAAGCTTTTTCATGATTCAGTAAGACATGGAGATGATTAGATAAGTAGGACGTTTTAAAATAGAGATACACCATACGCACATAAGCAAACAACTAGCTAAGACACATAAACACACAAGAAAATTACAAGTTTAACATACATAGATTAGATATTAGGAAATTGAACCTTGTTTCATCCAATGGTTTTGTAAACAAATTAGCTAATTGAAGATCAGTGTTGATGTAGTGCATGGAAATCTTCTTCTTTTGCACATTATATCTAAAGAAATGATGTCTGATATCAATATGCTTATTCTTGGAATGCATCACTAGATTATTTGAGATTGATATTGAACGTGTGTTGTCAAACTTTACATCATAATCTAGAAGTTCATTTAGCAACCACAGAATTTGAGCACAATAACTACCTACAAACTATGTAGTCAGCTTCGGCAGTAGATGTTGATACTGAATTTTGTTTCTTGCTAGACCAACTAACTAGTCTTTCTCCGAACAATTGACATCCTCCTAAAGACTTTTTCTATCTAATGTACATACTACAAAATCAGGGTCAGTGTATCCAACTTACTCAAAATCTGAATCCTTGGTACCAAAGACCAAGATTAGGAGTTTCTTTGAGAGACCTGAATATTCTTTTAACAACAAAAAGATGAGATTCTTTGGGATCTGTTTGATATCTTGCACAAAGACATGTTGAGAACAGGATATCTAGTCTACTTGTAGTTACATGTAAAAGTGACCCAATCATACCTCTATAAGCAGTAATGTTCACTGATTTACAATCATGTCCTTTCCTAGCTTAATAGAAATAGACATATATAGGTGTTTTCATTGATGATCAATTTTCAAAATCAAACTTCTTGTGTAAATCATTATTGTATTTAGTTTGATGAATGAAAATCCATTCCGCTTCTTGTTTAATTTGTAAACTAAGAAAGTAATTTAACTCACCCATCATGCTTATTTGGTAATTATCATACATGAGTTTTGGAAGCTTTTTACATAGTTCCAAATTTGTAGACCCAAATATAATATCATCAACATATATTTGTTCAAGTATCACATCACCATTGTGCTTTCTAATGAAAAAAGTACTATCAATGCAACCTCTTGTAAATCCCTTAGTCGTGAGAAACGAAAAGAGAGTTTCATATTAGGCTCTTGGGGCTTGTTTTAGACCCTATAAAGCGTTGTTTAAGAAGTAAACATGATCTAGAAACTATGAGTCTTCAAAACCTGGAGGTTGTTTGACATACAGCTCTTCTTTCAAGTCTCATTCAGGAATGCACTCTTGACATCCATTTAGAATACTTTAAAGCCTTTGAAGGCAGGATAGGCTAAGAACAACGTAATGGCTTTTAGTCTTGCAACAGGGGCAAAGGTTTCATCAAAGTCAACACCTTTTTCTTGACAGTAGCATTATGCAACTAGTCTTGCCTTGTTCCTCATGATCAATCCTTGTTCATCTGTCTTGTTTCTGAACACCGACCTTGTTCCAATGATGACTTGTCCTTTGGTCTTGGCATAAGTGTCCATACATTGTTTCTTGTAAACTCTGCCAGCTCTTCTTGCATGGCATTAACCCAGTGGGGATCATTCAAGGATTCATCAACCTTCTTAGATTCAATCATAGAGACAAATCCAGAGAACAGATAGACTTAAACACTTTTGATCTCCTTCTCACTGGATCCTCCATGTTGCCTATAACCAGATCATAAGGATGATATCTGTGATCTTTCAAGGCATTTTGGATCCTTAAGGGAGTAATGGGATTTTGGATTAAGGGAGTTAAAGTTAAGTGTGGATCAGCTAATGGAATTTCTTCTTCTTGTTTGATCGGATGTACTAACTTCATTGGTATTATCGGTGGGTATCTCTATTGAAGATAGTATACTAGATATGGAATTAGAATCCAATGGTGTTGAATCGTTTAACACATCATTCAATAGAGGAGTAGGATAGGTTAAAGGTAAATGTGTATTCAAAGGAGTTAGATTTGGAACGGGTTAAACTATTGGTGAAGGTGGATCATCATGTTCTGAAGAAGCTTCTCTAGATTGCATTAGATCATTAAATTCCTCACCTGAAACATGATTAGTTGAACAAGGAGAAACAAAGACATTTCCATTAAAACTTACATTGATGGATTCTTCAATGACTTTGGTTCTGAGGTTGTAGACTCTGTATGCTTTGGAAATCACATAGTAACCTACAAACACTCCTTCATCAGCCCTTGGAGCAAACTTCTATAATTGATCCTTCTGGTTGAAAATGAAGCATTGACAACCAAAAATGTGTAGAAAGCTGATGTTTGGCTTCCTTCCATTAAGCACTTCATATGGAGTTTTGTTGTGCCTTTTGATAACAGGGATCTGTCCTAAGTAAAGAATGCATAACTCACAACTTTAGCCTAGAAGTTAAAACTTAACCCACTTTCACACATATTGTTTTGGCAGCTTCAATAAGATTTCTGTTTCTTCTTTCATCTATACCATTCTGTTGTGGGGTTCTTGGAGCAGAAAAGTTTTGAGATATCCTCTTCTCATCACAGAAAGCTTCAAAAGTTTGATTTCTGAATTCAGTTCTATGATCACTTCTCAGCATCCTCACCACGTTGTCATTCATCATTTCCATCTTCTTGATAAAACTTATAATTTCCTCAGAAGCGTCACTCTTACCTCTTAAAAAGAATACCCAAGTGTATCTTGAGAACTCATCAACCATAACTAGAGCATACTTACTTCCACCAAAACTAGCAGTTGTAACAGGACCAATAAATCCATATGTAACATGTAGAATGGTTCAGTAATAGAGAACGCTTGCTTGGATGGAAATGATACCTTGTGTTGCTTTCCTTTCTCACATGTAGAGCAAGGTTTTGGCTTGGAGTAGGTCGGTGAAGGAAATCTTAACACTAATTCACCCTTGCTTAGCTTGTTGATATTCTTGTAGCTCAAGTAAGAAAGTCTCTTGTGCCATAACCAATTTGTGTCAGTTACACTTTTAGAGTACAAAAAGGTTTCCGTAGATGGATCACGAGAATAGATGTCTAAGATGTACACATCTTTGGTTCTCCTGGCACATAACACTTCTTTATCCTCGTTATTGAATATGGAACCTCCTGTCTTGTTGAAATGGACTTCATTATCTCCATCGCACAATTGACTTATGCTTATGAGATTGTATTTCAGTCCTTTGACATTTGATACTTTGGACAGTTTTAGGTTCCTATTATGAAGTTCACCATAACCCTTGGTCTGGCCATGGCTGTTGTCACCAAATGTTACATTAAGACCTTTCTCCTTCTTGTAGTTACTAAAAAGAGTCTTATCCACTGTCTAAGTACCATGTGTTATTCCCCTACAGATATATGAATTAATGAAGGATTAGCAACACTTTGGGCCCCCACAAATTAGTGGATCCCTGTGATTGCACTTAGCTTTTCACACAACTTCAGGTTTTTTGGAAATGGAAGGAACAACCACATTCAATACAAGTCCATTGTTTTGATTTCCCTTCTTGAGGACATTCAAAGCCCTTATGTTCTTTACTTCCACATTTGTAACATTTTTTAGTGGTCTTGGGGTTTAGAACAACATTCTTGGAATGCTCATAAGTTGCCTTGTCAATCCTTGATGACTGTGTCATAAGCTTCTTATGTCTTTTCTAACAGGCACCTTGGATTGATTTTTACATTTTAAAAGTTTTTTACCAACCTTTGATGTGGTAGGCTTAGAGACAATGCAAGCATCATTAGTCTTACTCATAGTTCCTCTTATTGAATGAGAGTTAAGTACTTCATGATCAACTAAGCAGTAATCAGAGAAGCTATGATCAGCTAACAGGCTATCAGCTGAGCATCTATTATTTGTTTTCTGATTAGCTGATACAGAAGTATTAGCTAATGATTCTTCGGTTTGCACAACACTTAGTTTTAAATCATCTGTTTTCAAGGATTGATAACATAATGTCTCTTCGGTATCAACACATGATTCCTTGACTTTAATTGCATCATTTGATTTATTAACCTTATTATTGTTTTTGCATTCTAAAATTAGTACATAGTTTTGATCAACTACGGAGTGGTTAAGTCTTTCACTTCTAACAAATCTATTGGTGAACACACTTTTTCCTTTAACAACCTTATCAAATGCTTGTGGTAGAATCAACACAATTAGCATCTATTGAGTAATTTCCTCCTATGATAGCTTGAACTTGTTTGGGCGTCTGTTCATTGACACACTAAGAGGTCTTTGTAGCAGAGTCACACCAATATTTAACTATGTTTAAAGGGTCATTGAACTTTTGAGTTGCTTCATTGGTTTCCTTTATTAATACTTCATTAAATATCTTTTGATTGGCTAGTTCATCTTTCAATATTGTTATGTGTTTAAGTTCCTCATCTTTAAGAATTAACTTCTCCTAAAGTGATGTTAGTTCTGCTTTTAGCTTCTTTTCTCTTTTAATAGCAAACTGGAAATCAACACACAAGTAATCAAACATGGAGTTCTTTTCATTCTCATCATAGTTTACAAATTTACTAACCTAATACATAGAAAAAGGATCCCAGTTGGTAGCAGTGCTTGCTTTAGCAACTAGTTGGTCACACCTGTGTTGTCGTATACCAATTTTATCACAAACCGTGGTTTTACTCCTGATTAATAATAACTATTATTAACCCCTACTTTAATGTTATTGTCGCATATAAATCATAAATATAAAGCACAACCACACAGTTATAATAATGTTATAGTTTTTCCAACTTGTCCTAAGGGTCAGCTAAGGACAACCTAGAGTAGCTTGATCCCGTGGTTTGGTGGTAGATCCTCCTCTTGTTCCGTTCCATCCTTGAGAAGGATAAGCTCACCTAACCTAACTTCCTCAACTAGGAGCGCAATCTCCGGATTGTGCTCAGGCATGAGAGAAAGTGGTACATCCTAGAGGACCTAGTAGGAAATGCCCTTACATCTAATGCAAGAGTTGAAGTAAGAGAAGCTTACCAAAAGCGTGTCAATGATGCGTTAGATGTAAGTTGCCTCATGCTTGCAACTATGAGTCCAGAGTTGCAGAATAGCATGATGGATACTTCTGCATACGACATGATCCATCAGTTGCGGGACATGTTCGAGGAGCAAGCTCGTACAGAGCGTTATGATGCCACACGAGCTCTCAACACTTGCAAGATGGCTAAGGGGACCTCGGTTAGTACCCACGTCATGAAAATGAATGGACACATGGACCACCTGGAAAGGCTAGGACACCCAATCCCGTTGTAGCTAACAACAGATGTGATACTCAACTCGTTGTTAGATGACTATAAGCCTTTCATAGTCAACTACAACATGAACAACATGGAGAAATCCATAGCTGAGCTCCATTCGATGCTCAAGACTGCTAAGTTGAATATCGAGACTAAGTCCAAGGATGTCTCGATGATGGATAACGGAGGTGGAAGAAGAGGAAGGGGCGTAGTGGAAAGAGCAAGGGTAAAACCTAGCCAAGACACAATGCACCCAAGGCCAAGGGAAATTGCAATGACAATAGCAAGGGCAAGAAAGTCAAACCAAACAAAGCAAAAGCCAAGAATCGGTGCTTCAAGTGTGGTGAGGTGGGCCATTACAAGGTCAACTGCCCGAAGCGTCACGAAAGTGGTGATAAGTCCAACACCACAAGTAGATTTTCTGACTAATTTTGGTGTTTACTTTCTACTTATATTTATTATGAGTTGACATTTGCAATCGTTTATTGCAATAGGTCATGGAAAGTGAAGATGCCAAGAATGCTAGGATCCCACATGAAAATCAAGGATATTAATAATTCATAGTTTTTAGATTTAAAACTTTTTCTATTTCTATTTCCAGTTGTAAGAAGTATTTTTGAAATTATGGTTTAAAATATTAATAAATTATTTAGGATATATCCTTATACATGTGTTATGAATCTATCTAGTCAAGATTGACTAGAAGTTGGCTAACAAGTCAAAGTCTTGACTTATTAGTAGTTGTTTTAAATCTTATGCATTAATTATTGCCATTAAGGTATATTAATATTAATTGTTTGACTAAACTAATAAAATTACTTGAAAAACAAATTTTTTTGTTGTAGATTAGAAAGTTTGTCTAATTAAGTAATTATGAAAACAAGTTCAAGTTTTTAACTAAGGATTAAACACTTGAAATAATTGAAATTATTTGTGAGAGACGTGTTTAAGAATAAAACATTTCTGATTATTGATGTGTGAATCAGACAAGGTTTTATATTTATAAACTAGAATCACCAAAATTCTGACTACAACAAAAAAAGGCAAGTGTACCTAATCTTATCTCGGTATAGTTCTAGTAAGACCGAGTGTCCAACACTTGGGAACGAGTATGATTTCAGATTTAAAAGATTTAATTATTAATTAGCCTAAAGAAAGCGAGTAAATGGGGGAATATGGGAATAAATCAAAGAATGCGATGAAATATTAATTAGACAAAAGAAAACAACCCAAAAGTAAGATAAAGCTAAGAGCTTGGAATGGAAAAAATCAATACGAAGTATTCTCGCCCCTCGTCTACCGTCAATCCCATGGATGTGCCATGGATATTATTCACTATATACCGATTTCTAAATTAGCTAGATCTCTTGGTCAGACTCACTAGCCCTATAATTACAGAGACATTAACCCAATGGTCATGGCATTAACTATCCCTATAATTAGTCAATAAATTCGTATCAAGCTAGACTTAATCTATTGATTTGTATTGGTCACAAAAACAATCAATTAACACCGAATGGTCATTGCATGCAATTGTCAAACACATTAAAGTTAATTACTTTATAACCTAACCCTAGGATTAATCATGAATCCTAATGGTCACAGAAACTCATGATTAAATCAAACATAGATAGAATGGTCATCTCAACTACGAAATACTTAGCAATAGGCATAAAGATCAAAACTTTAACACGAATGGATCTTTGAAAAAGCTAAACATGATAAATTATACAATTACTAAACATCCGGGTCCACAGAAATCAAACCAATAAACAAGGGTTCATCTAATCAAGGTGAAAAACAGAAAACCTAGCCTATAGACAGGCTAGAACACATCAAAAATGAAAAAGAACAGAACTTGCAAACCATTATAGACCGATGGTGGCAAACCCGAGTCAATCCCATCAAAGTTGTGGTCTTCCTCTTCGTTATTGAGCTCCAAAACTTCTCTTAGGTCTTGAAATCACTTCTGGATATCCTTAGCCGTCCTATTGGAACCCTAGAATCGCATGTATGTTCCTTGGGTCAAAAATAAGGCTATATTTATAGATTTCACGTTTCGGCACTAACGCGTCGCATTCTCCTTTCGGACAATCAATTGGCGACATTTTCGAACTTTTACGCAGACGCGTCGCATTGGACCTTATAGACTAATGTAATATTCTCCTAACATGAGTCTAGTTTCCGTGGCCTTTTGAATCACCTCAATCCGAGCTCGCATGAGTGAGATATGATCAAAACAGTGGAGGTGTGTCGGAGCTCACAACTTTTCTTATTTTCTTCACTTTCATTGGTTTTTGCTAAAAACCTTTCATCATCCGCTTTTTTGACCTGAAATTTAACAACTTAAGATATTAAGTATCTTTTGACTTATTTACGAACAATATTTGTTTAAAATAAAATAGATATCGCATAAAATATATACCTTAATACGACGATATCAAGTATAAAGTGATTATAATAGATATTGTAATCAAGGTATAAAATACTCACATGTTTTAAATAAGAATCGTTACAAGTGTTTCATACTTGTAATGATATAAAGTTTCGAGAAACCTTTTTCCGTAATTGGGAATAGTTGATATATAGGAAATCCAAGTTTAAGTTTTCATCAACTTTGAGATTCTTATCCGAATCTAAGTTTTAGATTTAATGCTTAAAATCGGTATTTTGAATCAAAAGTCAAGTTTTGACTAAGTCAATAGAAATAATACTATGTTTTCATAATAGTTAGTGGGAGCAATTGACCTATGCCAAGTTATCAAGTGTTGATAACTAATAATCGTGTAGAAGCTAATAAACGATTAACTAATAATCGCGTAGAAGCTAATAAACGTTCAGACAACATAGTATTTGTTAGCTTATTGAGTTTTACGAATATATATAATTCAAGACGAGAATTTTGAAGATTTCAAAATAATCCAAGTAATATGACCAATCCTAGAAAGTCAAAATGACATCAATTTTGAAAATTACTCAAAATAGAAGTGTTTCAAAGTGTTGAAACATCTTAGATGTCATAATTATATATTAAAACTCAAATGTCGCTAACATTGATATATAAAGGAGTTAAGTGTTGAAAATAATAAACACACAATTAGATAAGTGTTCAAACACTAGGTGTCTAATTTTATGTTTACAAGTTTAGTAAACAAATGTTTATTATATCATCTATTTCTTGGAATAGAAAGTAATCTTACATCTACAATGTAACTAAGTTTAGTTACGGGAGTATTTTATATATTTAGAAACAATGAGTTATTCCAGTTCTCCGATTTTAAGGAATATAATAAAATTAGAAAGACTAGAATTGTTTCAAGGTTTGCGGAAAACAATTTATCTAGCAAAGCAAGTGGGAGCACTAATCTTTAATTAATGTTGTACTTGTTTTTGGTTCATATTAATATTGCAATTACAAGTTGTAATTAGTGATAAGTTGCACTTGAAACCAATATAGTAACACAAATAGACCCCGTGAATTGAAATAATGGACTAATATTAATTATGTATTTTATTCCCAGTCAGAATATAGGGAGTACATTATTAATCCCATTATTCTTCACTATTTTGCATGTTTTGGTAATATCCATAAATTAAAGTTCTTATTCAGACTCGTTATCCGTGACTACTTATCTTGGTGGGAACCTCGATAAAGTTGTAACGTCATGGTGATCCTTGGTGGAGATTCATAGTTATTGAAGATAGATACAAGGTTGTAGGCCAAGGATTGACGGATATTCATTAGGGAGTGAATATTGGATAGACCCACCATGAAGAATATCTCTTGGTCTAAGTCAAAGGTATTCATCACATAGGTTGTCCTCAAGCCTAAGATATTTGATATTTGGTTTGACCATACAGGACGTATCCGGGTGTAGCGGACACCATGTTGCTAAATGCAAATATGCGAGAGGTATTTACAACTCCTTTTTAGGAGAGATATTTCAGGGCCCCTTGAAAATTAAGATTGATGAAGTGCACGGGCATGCCCAAACGAACTAATTTGTTCTTTGTCATTTATTACTCAGTATTCAAGAGTTGACTTTTACCATGCTCACACTCACAATCGAAATATCGAGCTACAAAGGGAAAAGCCTAAAGTATACCCATTATAAAATAGTTTGTTTTATAAGTTTGTATTTATTTATTACATTATCACAATACCTACCTGGGTATCAGCGTCCTTATGGCCTGGTTACCTTAAGAGATTGTCTAGGGGCCACCTTAGGCAAGTGTCATAAGCATGGGTTGCCGACTTGCACAAGTGGGAGTCTATTAGTTTTTGTGTGCATCATGAGCAAACCCTAGTCACACTGTGAGGGCCTATAATTCGAGAAGTAATGCAACCACACTCGAGAGAATGAATTCATAACTAGTTAGTTATAAATCAGAAATCGTAAGTTATAGTTTTAACTTATGAAGGGGAGAAATTACCAAGTTAATTAATTGACAAGAATATATATATATATATATATATTTATTTATTTATTTAATTATTTATTAGTTAATAAATATATATTGTTAATTAATTATATTCAAGATTAATAATTTTAGTTTAAATTATTTATTTTGGATAATGTTTATTAATAAATAATAAAGTAAATTAAAAAAAATATAATATATATATATATATATATATTAATTTTCTATTTTCTATTATTATTAAGAATATTAATAACTTGGTGATTAAGTTATTATTTAATCCATATTAGGAAATTGTTATTAGTTTCCCAATATCAACTAACCTCTTATTAGTATAAATAAGAGGTTAAGGTTTAGGATTAAACCTATTACAGAACACACAATTCTAAAGGTTTATAAAACTTCTCCTCCTCCTCTCTCTCTTTTGTTCGGCCGAGTAACACCACTAAGAACCGAGCTCAATTCTTGGTTGATCTCGAAGACACACGAGTTCAGGTGGTGGCTTGCAATCATTCCAAGCGTGTCTCGTTTGGTCTCATCACGGGTGGGCATCTTGAGCAACCCAAGGTATATGTAGGTAAAAGTTTCAAACTTTATCTTTTTATGAATATACGAGAGTTAGTTCTTGATTCTTGTTAACTACATACTTGTCAATTGTATATCTATATATTGTATATTATTGAGATGAAAAGATCCTAACCCTCTCGGGTTTAGGGGGTATGTTGGACCTCAAGTTCCGCCTTTGTGAGGATTAACAAGTTTTTTCTTCGTGTTGGTTCAAACTAGTTGAGTTTGAATCAAGATAACACGAGGAGGTCATATTAATGGTTACAAAACCCTCCAGTTTCATGTCCTCGTCAAAGGAGCTACAACTACCATCATTGGCCATCAAACAAAGCCTGGCAGAGATTTCCTCATCTTCATCAGAAGACAGATCTTCCTTAGCCCAGTCTTCTTCTTTAGTCATCAACACCTTTCTTTAGGCTTTCTTCTTCTTCTTCTTGTAAAAAACAGCAACAAGAAGTTTCTTATACTTGGCTTCATAGTCAACTTTACCATCTTGCTTTGTGACAGCTTTAGGTGTAGAGGTACTCTTAAACTTACAATCAGTGGTAATGTGACCAACCTTGCCACAAGAGTAACACTTAGCTGTGGAGACATCAAAGGATTATTTAAATTTGGCTTTGCCATCCCTTGGAATTCTCTTGCTGAACTTTTTCAAACCCTTTCCCTTCTTAAAGGGTTTGCACTTCCTAACCAGCACAGTAGCTTGCTCAAACCTCCAAACTCTCCAAGTCATCACCTTCTTCAACCTCTCCAACATCTACCTCGGTTTCACTCTCCTCCTCTTCTTCATCACTTGAGTCTTCATCAATAGCAGTAAAGCTTCTCAACTGGCTATCTTTAGAAACAAGGGTAGTGGATGAAGTTTTAACTATTTCCTTCATTTCTTTGGTGGCCAACTTCCTTTGCTTGGTAGACTGCTCATGGTTCAACAAATTACCATAGAGCTCAACAAAGAACATTCCTGTGATCCTTACTCTATGTCTAAGTACGGTGACAAAGTGATCCCGAGATTCTAGAAGAGACTCCAAGAACTTGTTGACCAGCAAAAAGTTGCTCTTGTTCAAATCTGCCCTTTTAAGCTCATTCACTAGTCAATTGAATCTGGTGTAGGTCTGGGTAAGACTTTCACCTTTATGAGCAAAGTAGAACTCATATTCACGGTTGATAAGAAGCATTTTGTTCTCCTAAATAGGGCACAATCAAGGTATCTATCATCTTTTTGGAAGAAACACAGTTAAGAACTTGATGATAGATTTCATTGCGAAGAGTAGAGACAATGGCAGATCTAGCTTTGACATCAAGGTTCACCAGCCTCGTATCTTCATAAAACCATTGATGGATAGGTTTGGTTATTACCCTATCAATAGAGGGTTGATCTTCAGACTCTACAGTAACACTGAGGATGGAAACACGGACATATGGACCATCCCTAACAATATCCAACATTTGAATATCTAAAATGGACAACAAGAGAAAAGCTCTACTTTTTCATATGGAAAGGTTTTCTGCATCAAACATGGGACACCTTGTGAGTGAACCAGACAAGCTTGATGAAGCAGATGATAAGGCCATTTGGTAACGGTTAGAAGTAGTTGTAAAGTAAGAAACATAGATCAAGATCTTAACTATCTAACCTGATACAAGTTGTTAGTCCCAGATTAAGTCGTCAACAACAAATGTTTGTAGAAGGGGGGTTGAATACAAACTTAAGCTTGTTAATTTAAATGCACACACTAATACTTTTAATATAATTCTTATTGATGTTAACAAAGAATTACATGTACAAGGAAGCAGAAATCCCAAATACTATAAAAGGTGGCAACTAAATATCTAACACATAGACAAGCTTCTCTAAAAACAACTAATGTTCAAAGAGGTCCAACACATGGACAAGTTTACTACACTTTGCTAACTCTAAAACTTGCTCTTGCTTAAAAGCTTTGAACTTTTTCTTCATGAGAGTTGTTCTGTGTTATGTAGTTGATGTTTTTGCATGTTGATAATGCATATGTATATATAGAGTCTTGACAACAATGAGTGGAGGGATGTAGGAAGACAAAGTGGTAACGAGAAAACAATATTTTAATCATAAATTAAGTAGAAGAAAAGGTAATATTACTTTAATCAGGATTGAGTAACGTAATAATACTTTATCTGTAAAAATACATCCCACTAACAATATAATAATATTATTTCCCCACTTTATGCCTTGTAACTATAAACTTCTTCTTCCATGCTTGAATTTTTATGAACAGACATACTCCCTCAGATTTGACTTTACCAAAGTTGTAGTTGCGAGGCATACTTTAGCATTTTGACAAATCTTCAAGATCTTTGTTCGAAGGTAACTTTAACCTTTTCGGGAGATAAAGTTATATCCAATTTTTCTCACTTGGTGGTACAAAAATTGCAAATAATTTTACAACAAAAGATCTAAGGCATAATAGAACAATACATGTTCTACGTTTGACATAGCAAAGTTACTTATAAAAATAGAATATATTAAACATCTTTTCAGAACTGAAAATACAACTCAGCTAAACAAAATATACCAAGCTGATAAAATTGAGCTTTTCAACCTAAGTGTTTATTACTCGGTTGATAAGAGAGTGCTTAGCTGATAACTAAGTAGTCAGTTGATCATGTAATGCTTAGCTCCCGTTAGAGCTAAATAATACATAAGCTGATCAACCTATATGATTAGTAGATCAAAATAATTCAAATAATCATTCAGAGTGATGAGCTTATCAAAATAAGACTAAGTGTTTAAAAGAGCTTACTTAGCTGATGACTTTCAGATATTCAGCTGCCGATCAAAATAATGCTCGGTTGATCTTTGAACTTGATCAGTCGGGTGTATTAGCTATAGCTAGCTGATGGTCTTTTACACTTGTCTTTTCTTTGACTGATCTTAGATGATGTCTTCTGCTAATGTTCAGTACTTAGCAAGTCTTCGGCTGATATTCTATACTTAGTAACTTTTAGTCAGAATCTAAACAACATCATTTTCAAATTCA
Source organism: Dittrichia graveolens (assembly GCA_038502395.1). Taxonomy (NCBI): domain Eukaryota; kingdom Viridiplantae; phylum Streptophyta; class Magnoliopsida; order Asterales; family Asteraceae; genus Dittrichia; species Dittrichia graveolens. The sequence continues at coordinate 52,549,307 of JARJIL010000007.1, read as the reverse complement.
TTATAAGTCTTACTGAATGTCTAGTTTTGTAATCGTCAAATCCTATCTATAATATTATATAAAGCATTTAGCTGTTTTGTATCTCTTAATATTAAGTAACATGAAATTACTAATTTACCCTTAATATTGGACTAAATGGAAACTATTAAATAAAACAATTATTTGGTGAAATTAAGAACAATCATATATACCATTTTAATAACTAAATCTTCTAAAATAAATATTATTTAAAAAATCAAATCAATACAAATTAACTTAATAATTAAAATATTCATAATTATACTTTTCATATTAAATATTATATCATATAATAAATATTTTAACTTAACTATTAAAAATTGCATATAATTAGAAGTATTAAATCTAAATAACATACAACATAAATTTATAAATTAAAATTACTGGATTTTTTAAATGGGTAATATAATTAAAATAAAATAGAGTTGTAATGCCTACATTCTTGTTAGATTTTACCATCAATGTGAAATTTTATTGACGCAATGTAATTTAGAAAAGAAACACACCATCCATGTTTTAAAAACGAATAAATTATTAAGAAAAAATATTTGTAACCGCAGCATTGCGCGGGTATAATGCTAGTGTATTTCGGTAGACAGATTTGATTATAGGGTTGAATACACGGTGTGACCCAATATTCAAGAAACTTGCATATAAAATTGACTTCAAAGCCCGGATTTTCGGGTCTGGTTTGACTCGAGCCCCCTTATTTTATGGGCCAAATATAAGCTCTAAAAGTAGGTCGCAAAATTCATAGATGAAATTTGAATTTTAGTTTTGAATATTTCAGTTTAATTTGTGAGTTATGTTTAGGTTCAAAATTTAACACATTGAGACTTGCCATTATTACTTAGATTTTTATATAATTTTACATTTAATTAATACATTTTTGTTTAACAAAATCAGTTAATCAGGTAAGTAGGTTTTACTTAGTCATCTTCTTTCGTGTCATGTTCGTATCGACCTATTTTTTCCTATTTAAGTTTCTTGTCAAATTTGTTTCAACCCATTTTGTGTTCGGTTTAGGTTAGGTTTGGGTGTCTTTGTTTGCCAACCTTGCCTGATAACATGTAATCCAAATTTATAAACATTTCCGGACTTTTATAAGTGACTCATATAAATAAAATAAAATTTTTATTTTATAATATATATAACATTCTCTCCTTTACTTTACTTATAAAATCTTAAAATTTAAGTAATGGAAAAAAGACTAACATATTCTTTTTTTAACACACACACACACTACAATACACTCTCTGATACCAATTTCTCATCTACATTGACACAATTTCTAAAGTAATAACATGTAATCCAAATTTTTAAACATTTGTGGACTTTTATAAGTGACTCGTATAAATACAATAAAAATTTTATTTTATAATATATTTAACATTCTCTCCTTTACTTTACTTACAAATTCTTAAAATTTAAGTAATGGAAAAAGGACCGACACACTCTTTTTTTAACACACACCCTACAATACACTCTCTCATACCAATTTATCATATACATCGACACAATTTCTAAAGTAATGATATAGTTATATCATCTTATTTTAGAAGTAGACATTTTTTTAATTTTATTGTTATACATAAGTTGTTTTGAAAATTAATAAAAGAGTTAATTGATAAAAGAGAAATAAAGGAAATGGAAAAAAGGAAAAAGAAATGCACATGGTGCAAATGGAAATTATTCGATGTCACCGTAGTGCGTGAATACCATACACATACATTATTGAGTAAGAAATATTCGTCATGCTGTATTGCGCGAGTACCATGCTAATGTGTGTGTGTGTGAAATACCATGTAGGAAGAATATCATATATGCCCTTATTGAACTTCAAAATATTAAGTTTACTCAAACTATTATTTTAGTAATTTTAAAACCTTTTAATTTTGGTTAAAGTACTATATAATTAAAAAGTAGAGGAAATTACTATGCTCCTATTGTTAATGTTGTTGGTGACCTTTTCCTATGTCGAAACTTTCTAGCCACTAACATTTTGTGACTCGTATCTCTTGATATTGTCTCCACTTATGTCACATGTCATTTGTTGACACCGTCCTAGTAGTGTGTCACATCGTCCTCATCGCCAAACCAATATTCGTGGTCTGTGTCATGTTCGTTGGTTGTTTGATTGTGTCCTTGTTTATGGTGTCCTCTTAATCCGGTGGGTTTATGGAATTCCACATTTCCAATGTAACATAGAAGACATGCAGTGTGCCTCATGAGCCATGTATGTTGTCAGTGTACCTTAGTAATGGAAGTTTCCATCTAGGGAAAAACCATCAACACATTAACAATGGGGGTATAATACTAAATTGTCAATTTATTATATTATAAATGACTTAAGTTGAAATTAAAATATTTAAAAATGATTAAAATAATAATTTGGATATATGATATTATGCAAAGTTATTAATGGTACAAATATTTATATAGTGTATGGATCAATAAATAAAAACCCTTATTTGAAGAACTTGAAGAAGCAATATAAATAGAATATGCATATATTTATAATATATGTAATATATATATATATACATGTGTGTGTGAATATATGTATGTATATACATGTGTGTGTATATATATATATATATTTTGTAACACCGTCTTTGCTAATATTAAATTCTGTGAAAATTTGAGTTTTTAAACTGCATGGGTTTGTTTATAAATATAATGTTTACTTGTTTTGTTATCTACTAATAATTTAAAACAATGCAATGGAATTTTAAAACCAAACAAACCCTATTAACTATTATAGTTTCAAAAAACATGTTTGACATATATACAAATATACAATAAAAAAGCTGTCAAACATGAAACCCCGGTGTTACTTTATCCTAAACCGACTATTGTATCAAAATACCACAAGCAGTGTTCCTCCCAAAAGGTATGTACAACAGCTACAATTATCCCCATCTCACCAAGCCTGCCTAATCTTTATCTGAAAAAGGGAAACATCAACAACATTAGCTATTTAAAATAGCTAATGAATACAAACAGGCATGAATTTCAATAAAGCAAGTCATATATCAGGAATGAGCAAACAATGCTATCCTATCACATAGCGGTAGTGTTGACATGTCCGGCGGGTGTTATCTCTTGCCGGACAGCTAGTCTAGCTCAACAACTTCCACCGGGAATCAGACACTACCAACCGTACTAGTTTCATCGCATAAGTGATTCTACCTGCTCGTTCTAGAGCCATAGGCTTAATAGGCTCAATCGGCTCAGCCGTTTAGGCAATCACCCCAGATAATCTAAGGAACAATACTCGAGTACCGTTGATCCAGAACATTATACCCGAAGGCCCAGGATCCAGCCTAAGCTGACCTTAATCAATAATTTGTCCTCACATACATATAGCTCATCAATAACCCTTTACACGGACAATAGCATGCATGCATTTACATATAACTTGTATTCAACAATATATGCACATATACTTAAATACATGTCTTGCAAATCATTTATCATAGTAATACTTACTTCTTAATCTTACTTGCATACATATAGCTTTCGCATGTACAATATGTTACATACAATGACCATATAAACCAAATTGCACTTAAACCTCCATTTATTGAACTCATGGAAGTCGGTACTCACTTCACGTGCTAATTTCAGATAAATTATAGTATTGGTACTTGTTGATCAATTGAATTACCTAATTAAGGTTTTCATATATCTGATTACAATTAAAACAGAACTGCCAAAAAGGCAAGGCACGCCCGTGCCCGGCTAGTCACACGTACCCCGCGTGACCAAAGGCACACCCCAGGTAGGTACCCCCCGTGACCAATGGGCACACCCCGGACCCTCTAGGGTTAGGCACGCCCAGAGGTACGATATGTTCTTGAGAGGCACGTCCGTGCCTTTCCATTTACAGCAGCAGGTTCGACCAGAACCTGCTGTTTCCATTCCAAACATTTACCAAAACAATTTTGCAGCAATTTCCTTTCATTCTTATGTGAACAAACACTATAAAACTTAGTTAGAAATATCATTTCTAAACACTTTATCTATCAATTATAGATTTAGGACCAATTTCCTCATTTTGACCCATTTACTTAATTTCTGCAAATTCATGTATAAACATCAAGTTAATTACACAAACTGATTTCGTATGACTTGGAATTGGATTAGGAACAGATTAGAACAATTAACTTCAATCATATAAGTTAATTGGGTTTTAACCCATTTGAACATAAACTTGAAAATCAAGAACATGGATGAAGGAAATTTACAAACAAGAAGAAGAAGATGATGATGTGATCTGGAGCAGATTATAGACTTGAGTTGGTGATTAATTGCAGCCTTGATCTTGATTCTTGCTTGAATCTTCTTCAAGAACAAAATGGAAGAAAGTGAGGGTGTGTGTGTGTGAGTCGTGAGTGTGAGTGGGTGTGTGTGTTTGACTGAGACTCAAAGTCTTAAACCGACTTTGAGTTTTCAGTTATCCACAAGGGTATTTTGTTTCACTTTTCAGCGTACAACTCAACGCACGAGTACCCGTTTTAACTAACGGGAATATTTTTGAAAACCTCGTTTGAAACCATTTAATATTTTATCATTTTTATTTATTTTAATTACTATTTCTAGAAACACATTTAATTATCCAATGACATATTTTCTATTAATACTTATACATATAATTTCATTTAATTCTTTTAAATTAATTCTCGTACCTATGGCGCACACCAATAGGCCCGTTTGAGAATGTTACATATATATATATATGTAGATATGCATATTCATACCCTATACATACGATATATATGTGTGTGTATCCATGTATATACTAAAACAAAATCATTATTAGGAAAACTTCTTTGAATAAGAATCCAATTAATCAATCAAAACTTCTCATTTACTCAATTTTGACCAATTAGTTTATAAATTTTAATCTTGACTTCCATAATTAGTATGATCGATTTACAATAGTATATGGAACAAATTATGATGGAGCTATATGAAAATACATAGGTGCTGTTTGTATAAGTTATATATTTATATTTAATGGATGTATTTAATTGTATATATTTATAGTTTTTTAATAGCTTTTAATGTATATCGATTGGTATAAATATAATTATATATTTATAATCGTCTTATTTTTATGGACGTTTTAATATTAGGAGATTAAGACTTTTAGGAGAGATATAAATGCTATATATATATATATTAGTATAGATATATATATATATATATGTGTGTGTGTATATACACATACCATAACATATACTAAATTGGAAATTTTTTTGTATACATTACTTACTGAACTTAAATATATCATATTTCTAACCTAATTTTAATTCTACACACACAATATAGAACAAGAATCAATAAAGAACACTCCTTATTTCAAAGAAAAAACAAAGAAACAATCTCAACCTTTAGATCAACATGATCAATGGTTGATATTTCTTGATTTACGTAATTTTCATTTTCAGTCAAAAGTTGCACTTGTGTTCGGAAAATGAATATTTGATTTACAAAATGCATGTTGATACCCTAATAGTTGAATCGCTCGTGCACATATGAAGTAAGCTTTAAAAAATCTAAAGTATTTAATGTAATAAAGCATATACAAAATATATAAAACAATGTAAATAAACAAATTCATATTCATAGAAAAAATAACTAATAAAACAACATATTTATCCAATGTTCGAAGATTGAATTAAGACGGGCTTTCATATTTTTAGTACAAGAATTAAAGTAAATAGCAACGACACCTTTAGTAGCGACACCTCGCGCTGCTAAAGGTGTCGCTGCTATTATTTCTAATGGTTTGATATTTTAGTTTATAGATCATGATGAGTTATTAATTTGTAACGGGTCAAATTGATGCTTTGTTTATTGCTTTAACTTATAAGTTACTAATGTACATATTTAATAATTTTGCAGTGCAATCAACTTGATGTCATCCTTCGTAACCCAACATTTAGAGCTCAAAGGAATAGCAATGACAAACATGATTCAATCATTTTAGACCCAAAATGATAATGTGAATAACGATGACGAGAACGGGGACGACGATAGTGATGAGTAGTTAATTATATAGAATATTATGCTTTGTGTGTTAACAAACAACAACGAACTAAACATATATGTATGTATTAAGGATAATTTGTAATAGTTTATGCAGTTCTAGATAATATTAGTTTTCTATATTTGGTGGTATTTAATTATAAATAAAACATGTCAAGAATATTTTTGTACTGAATTTTTAAAAAATGAAAAAAAAAAATAGCAGCGACATCAATAACAGCCGTAGGAAGTAGCAGCGACTTGTGAGTATTAGTGACAGAGCAAAAGGCTTTAGGAGTGACTTTTATGGGTATTAGGAGCAACGCCTATTTTTTTGTAGTGATGTATACTACATTTTTAGTTTTATTTGTTAGGTTATATCATCGTCGTAATGATGAAACCTCGATGGAATTGAGTATATTTGATGTGTACAATTATTTTTAAAAAGATATAAAAGTAGACGCTAACATATATTATCCCATCTGAAATATGATACTCTACATTGTTTAACATTGATACCATGTAATTATTTGTGTTCAAACTCTCCATTTGTTGAAATAAAATTACTCTATATTAAAATAATTTTGATCAAAAAAATGTTCAATGATATCATGTAATCATCTATATGCTCAACTTCTTCATTTGTTAGATGCTCATGTGATATATGTTTAATCATAATTATTTTTATCAAATTATAATTATAAAAACATAGTATATATATTAAAAATGAGAGTCATTCAAACATCGAAATATAAACAATTCATGCTTCTTAATTTTGAAAATCTTAAGGATTATTTTAAATATAATTTAACCACAATTTTTCACTGTCATTACATAAAACCCAAATATTAAATCATAACGAATACATATATAAATCATCTCATTAGCTCGTAATAACATTATCTCAAAACTCGGATGTCATATTCATAACTTTTTTTTATATGCAATATTGTGTTTATTAAAACCATGACAGTTTAATCAATATTTTATTATGAAATCATTGATATCGAAAACTAGATGGAGAGTTTAATGTTGTGTGACTCTATTAGCTAAAAAGACAACTGATTTAGAGATTTATAAACATAAACTATCTCATAAAAAGTTATTATATCTCACTAATGTGTTGTAGATATATATCTTCTCATATACTTTGAATCAAAAATAACTCATAGAAAAGGATTATAGGTTTATTGATTAATAACATAAAAATTAAACATAAATATGTTCACATGTTTAAAGTTTTATAAAAAAAAATAAGCAAGAAAATATCTATTCCTACTTAGAAAAGATTAAGTGTCGTTACATTTTGATTTACATAAAATCAAATATAATAACTCATTTTTCGGTATTTATGAAATATACTTTATTTACTACTAAAAAATTAAAACAATATATATTAAAAGTACTAATTTACCATTCATTTAAACATAAAAGGAAACCTAGATTAATTAGATTCTTAAATACCAATTTAATAATTAAACTTTCTATAACTAAAATAAAAGGCTTAATTTATAATATATTTAACATTCTCTATTTTACTTTACCTATAAACTCTTAAAATTTAACTAATGTAAAATGACTAATATACTTTTAAATACGGTTACAATTTTTAAACACACAAACCAAACAATACACTCTCTTATAAAAACACAATTCTCCACCCACATAAACGCAATTCCTAAGGTTACGATATGTTTTCATTGTCTTACTTTATAAGTAGAGGTTGTTATCTTATTTTTTGTTTTTAAAAGGTTATTTTAAAAATTAATAAAAGAGTTGATAGATAAAAGAGAAATAAGGAAAAAGAAAAAGAAAAAAGAAAATGCATATGTTGCGAATAGAAATTATTTAATGTTAATATAATGCGTGAATACTATACCCATACATTATCGAGTATTGCACTGGGACTATACTTATATTAATTTGTTTATAGCATTGACCACATTGTTCATATCAAGACAATTAAATGGAGGATAATTTACCAAATCAAACAATGTAATATTACATGAATCTCATAAGGTAAAATGCATGAATATACAATTAACTTTGTTTTAATTATCATTGTATACAATCGACTTTAAATTCTTAAAAATAATACAACCAACTTTCATAATTCACTCATTGTATACAAACAACTTTTTTCTGTGTCTAGTATTTAGCTATCATTGTATACAATGAACTTTTCTATAATTTCCATTGTATACAACAACTTGTATACAATGGGAGGATTATAAAAGTTGATTGTATTATTTCTAAAAAAATAAAGTTGATTATATACAATGATAATTAAGACAAAGTTTATTGTATTTTCATACAATTTACCCATATATATATATATATATATATATATATATTTGCATAATCTTATATAATATGAACGCGGTCATTTCTTTAATTGAAAGCATTAATTTTCTTTTTTTCTTGACCATCAAAAGGAAATACATAATTTAATGCTTTATCTAATTTGTAGATAATCTTACACAAGATGAGTAAAATATTTAAAACACAATTAAATAGCATTTCAAACGCATTGAATTTCATATGTGGTATAATAAATAAATAAATAAAAATAATATAATATTAGATATACATTTGCATGATTAATGACTATAAATTCCGACCACCATTGACCAGATTGTTGCACCGATCGAACTGCCAGTAGTCTCAGAAACCCTCTTTACAGTGTTTTGTGTCATTTGTTTTCTTGATCTTTGTCTTTCTGGTCAGAGTTTATCAACATTGTTAGCTTCTTAGATTAAAAATGGCAGACATCCCTCAACAAAAATCATTGAATCAGGTAAAAATATTACAAAGTTGATGTTGAATTCTTCCTTCTCTTGTAATCCTTATCCAGATGATTGATCAGAAAGAAAACCCTCAATTGCGATTTGAACTTTTGATGTTGAAAGAAAACTGTTTTCCCACCTCCAAACAAAGAATTTGTGAGGACGACCTGTTTTTTTATCAGGGAAACCCTTTAGGATATGATGCATGTGGTGATATTATTTTATGTCGATCTGTAGTGTTTCTATAGTCTTCTATCAGATGATCTTAATCAACACCATTGTTGTTCTTTAATTATGTTTACCTTCTCTACAACCTAATGAAAAGAAAATTACAGTTAATTAACATACATATTGATGTTTGTTTATGTAATCTTCCGTTGTATGTAGGTTTTCCTTGCTCTCCTTTCTTCCTATATTATTATTTCAGTAATTAATAACATGGCTTTTGTAGCAGGAACTGGAAGCCAATGAATCGAGAGAAATCCCAAACATTAACGCTATTGCAGCAGTCCCGATATCGTCCTGGAAACCAGAAGAAGGTGATGGAGTAGAGGTAATCTATATGTATTTTGAATTATTGTATATTATTGATCATATATGTTAACAGGATGTTCTCTTTTTAAAAAACATAAAAGAATGTCAATTCTAAATCATAGAATTCATTACAACTTAAGGCTAACATGATGCTTTTTTAATTACAATTCACAACGTTTACTTCAGAAAACTGTTTAGCTCTAAGTGAGTAAGCACCTCATTTGCAAAATATAATAGTCAAATCAGTAATATATATACATGATTTGTTGGGATAATATATATACATGACTTGTTGGGATCAAGTAAGTAGAGTGCAACATGCATTACATCCTTGAGGATAGAAAAAATGGAAATGCATTTCAGTATTCGAAACTTAACTAAGTTATGGTTATGAAGACGAATTGGTGTTAATGATCTTAAGATAGGAAGCACCTACATGTTTAGCACATATAATTCATGCATATAGTGAGATAATGAGTTTTTCGCTAGTTGGATCTACACACTGCAACAATTCAATGGGAGCCGCTCTATCATGTTAGCGCTACCTGTATAGTAAACGTTTATGGAACATTTTGTCTTGTAGTGTCTGGATTTATTGTCAATGTAACTTGAGTAATTGTTCTTCATATGTATTTCCTGTAAATATAATATTTCAATATTGTAAGCACATGCAGGCTGATGGAACAATGAAAAAGAGAAGAAGGTGCTCTTCCATATTTCTGGAGGAAAATGAAAAGGATTTCAGCCTTGTGGAGTTGTATAAAAAGGATTCCATCGAAGAGGTAAATTTTGTTTCTTTCTCTAAGAAATCATGGATCCAGGCCCTGTTCTTCACCCGTTTTTTGATACTCTCATTTTGGGATTTTTGTTGTTGACAAATACTCCTGGGTGGTTGTACCTCCCACTCCTTTCTATATATACACTTTGGATGTTTCACAAATGCCTAAGAATCTACACTTCATTGGCAAAAACTATACATACTCATTGGATAACTCACTTGGCAATACAACTGAGTTAGATTGAGGAAATGGTAAAAGTTGAAGAAGCCAATTCTGCACCTCATTTTCTTCTCTTTTCTGTGAAGTTCCTTTATCTATACTGTTACATGTATGAATATATACATGTGTTGGTCAACAGATAATTCAAGATAGGGAAAAAGAAGGCATTACACTAGATCCCGAAGAGCTAATAAAAAATTTAAAAGGATGGAAAGTTGAAAAAAGAAAGCGTCAACCAAGTGGAAGCAGTAAAACTGACAGTGTAACTTATATATTCTGAAATCTAAAGCTTATTTTTTGTACTTCTCGCTTACGATGATAACTAAAAACATAAAATCTATGCAGACTTACCGACATCCAATGTCAAAGAAGGCTCTCCGGTCTGTTATTGCTGTAAGAAAGTGCGTAGAGGAGAATTCAATGCGTACGTGAGAACACTTTAAACATTGGTGAAGGTGGCTCGCAAGGTTAGCGGATAATTCTAGTCATATATATATACATGATCATTTATTGAATATTTTCATTAGATATATGTGGTTTATGTAACTTAATTAAGATTTTACTTAATAGAGGGAACTGGACTCTGTGGTTAGTGTATACTTTGTAATGATCACAATGCTTGTAGACACAAATCTACGATGAAGACGTCTGGCTGTTGGTCCAGAATCTATGCCTCTATAGCACTTGGCTTCCAAGTAAACTACTACATTGTCCATTAATGATATTAGTTGTGCCAAAATTATCAAACCTTTATTTAAACAAGAATGGAACATTTATGAGATGAGATCGATCCTGTGGTTGATCTGCTCTAAATTGGCAGTTTAATGGATTTCTTTTCCTTCTAGGATACTTACTTTACGCAGAATAGTTTGCGAAACAATGACTTTGGAGTTTAAGATTGTATTAACATTAAGGGAAGATGTTAAAACGGAACATAGTAAAGTCTAATGAAAGTAACCGCAACATCTGCGTATATAGATGTACACTATATCATGGATACAAACAAAAGTATAATATTTCTTAACATTCTCAAAACATACATACATATCAAACAAAACTAAAACGGCACACTTAAGCGAAGTCCTCGCCAAGTCTAATGCCTATAGCCCTAGTGTGTGAATCATGCACGGCTCGAAACAACGGCTTAGTGAACGGATCTACCAAGTTGCTCTCTCGGTAGGTACTCTACAAATGGTAATGTCACCACTCTCTATCACATCTTGAATAAAGTGGTACTTACGAGGAATATGCCTCGTACGACAATGATCTCTTGGTTCCTTTGCCAAGGCCACAACACCCTTGTTGTCATTAAAAATTTCTATAGGGTCGTTGATGCTAAGAACCATCCTCGATGAACTTTCTTGTCCACACCACCTCTTTTGCAATTTTACTAGCTCCAATGTACTCCGAATCTGTAGTCAAGTCTGCTACTATGTCCTACTTCGAGCTCCTCCACCTGATCACACCGCCGTTTAATAGGAACATGAACCGAAATTGTGATCGGTAGTTGTCCTTATTGGTTTGGAAACTAGCATGAGAGTAACCCTTTACTTTAAACTCTTCCTCGCCACTCTATACTAAGAACCTCTCCTTAGTCCTCCGAAGATACTTGAGTATGTTCTTCACTACAATCCAATGGGCCTTACGTGGATTAACCTAATAATAGCTCGTCATCATACATCGTGAAAAGCATAGCGTACATGATCAATATCCCACACCCGAAGCATGGAGACTCTGTCACGATGTACAAGACCTTAGAGGCAGACCAATATTAGGGGTTGTACAAAAAATTTCCCCATAATATAAAACATACGTGATGTCATTAAATTTTATAAACATGTATAAAAACTACATATTAAAATTGACCTTTTCATTATTTCATTTTCAGAAAACGTTCGGTTACACTTTCAATCTTAACATCCAAAGCGCTTCCTTTTCTACCGCACAAATGAAGGCCGATTGATAAAGTGGTCACTCATTTTGTTGCACAAGTGGGTATTAGAAAGCTTCATCTGAGAAAAAACAACTTGAATAGTTGCGGTTGCAACCAGCAAAACCAAAACTAACTTTAAGAACCTATAGACCAAAGGAAAAGAATGAAATTTCCATGTTTCCACCATTAAGCGAGAAAGGTCTGCGATTCCACTTTCATCAAGAAGATACACCTTTTTGAGTCACTAAAATCACCTCTATACATCTCTCTTAACTTAAAGAACTTCGATGTATCAACTTAGAAACAAGGACTTAAAGCCACCATGTTTCCTAGCAATTCGGTGCTCACCTCTCTAAATGGATCTTCAAGAATTTGCATATCCAAAATTGTGTTAAAAATCTCAACCTCAAAATAATATTGATTAGTGATCGTGGTCCTTCGGTTTCTTGATATCCCATCATATCCAAAGTTTGAATACTATGTTTATTACATAAGAATATACTTTCTTTAATACCGAATCAAACCCATTATTTCTCAAAGTTTGCAATGATATCTTTGTTCCTCTTATCAATGAAGCCGCTTCTAAGATATGTTGATATTTTCTTTGAAGATGTTTTTACAAGGAATCTCTGAGACCTAAAATCTCGAACATCAAGTGCAAATAAAACACAAACTCAAGTGTTTTGAAATATGATAAAATACCGTAGGCTTGATTTTGGTTACATAAAGTGGATCAATGTTCTTTAAAATATTTAACTACCTCAACAACTTCAAGGAAACAAAATCATCAAACTTATGATTGCTGGAAGAAGAGAAAGTTCTTTATTCAATCCTCTTCTGATTTCAGTTTCACCATGACCAATTTCCACTTGCCCTTTCTTTATAGCTCTCTCATATGATATCTTTTCTTTTGCACAAAGCACTAACCACATTAACCACCAAAGCTAGATGCTCAATTAAGTCACAAGCATCATCATGATTCTTTGCAACCACCACAGTCACTAACTAAAGTTGGTGAGCAAAACAATGTACATAATGTGCTGACTATTATCTCTTAAGATCAAAGCTTTCAAACCATTAAAGTCACCACACATATTACTTGCTCCATCCTAAGGTTGCCCTCTTACCTACTTCAAATAACCAATAAAACATTTAAGAGATAAAAGTTAAAGATTTAATTAAGTAATTAATATATAAAAAAGTACTTATGACCTTTTACCTAAGCCATACCAAGTATATTGTTAGAAAGTACGGAATCAATGACGGCTTTAAGAGTTGACAAAGATGTATCCATCACGTGAACAACTCCAACAAATCTCTCGTTAATTACTCCAAGTCTATAAACATATCTCAAAACCATTGCCATTTGTTCCTTTTTGGATACATCACTAGACTCGTCAACTAATATGAAAACCATATCCTTACCAATTTAATCACATATGGACTTTATTATTACCTTTGAAAAACATTTAATATAATTTTACATCTTTAGAGATATCAATTAATTTTCTTTGGAGTCTTTTCTAAGGTAATAATATAAATACTCTCGTTATGTTCTCGAAATAGAGTTACTTGACTCAACATCACCACAAAACGATAATGTATTTTTCAACAAAAATCTACAAGTGGCAATTGTAGAAAGCAATCGAATTTCATAGTTACTCTTCTCAAGTCCGGTTTGCTTATGAAGTGCTACACTAATAGATAAATTTTTTTCACTAGATTTTCAAACTTTTGTCGTGCTTTGTTGTGATAGCCGTCAACATTACTCACATGAGCATATAATGATTTCTTTTCATTCCAAGTGCTAAAACCTTCCGTTATAAATGCATCTCTCCCACGTTGTTTCCCTACAATATCTCCAAATAAGTAACATAAACATTAAGCTTTGTCATCCTTTATGCTATCCTCTAACCAATCAAAGTCATCAAACCATTCAACAACAAAGCTTTTTTGCTTAGGACATATCTTTTTTTATGGAAAAGTATGACCCTTAGGTTGACAAAGTCCTTTAATCTAATATGCCCTTGTTATTTCATCTCTTTGATTTGAATGATAAAATGTAATTTTGGCCTATAAGTTCATTTGTATCGGTACTTGTTGGAATAGAAGCCACCGGAGTAAGTGACATAGATGTAGGTTGTGGTCTTTGTGAAACTTCATTTGAGATATATTTCTTTTACAAGATCCTTCGCCACTTCTATCGGTACCAACAAATCAATATATTGAATAAACCTAGTTTCCCTACTTAATCATCAAATAAATAAGAAAGCATGTGATAAGAATTACTACTTTACTACCATAATTTTAGAACATCAAAATCAACTTAAAGAAACTAGAAACCTATACTACTTAATTAGTTAATAAATAACAAAGTAGCAATTGTCTAATATATAATGAGTCATAGCCTTACTGACATTGTAATGTTTGAAAGGGAATCAAGGAATGGACAAAAATTAAATGACAAAAAATTAAATAATTTAAGCAAGATGACATGTATTTCGATGTTAAGGTGACTGGGAACGGATAAGAGGCACACACTTGTTTCATTCTGTTAAATTTTTGAGGTGAAAAGAGAAAAAAAGAAAGAGTATCTTGGGAGTTAAGACAATAAGACCGTCCTAGTACCCTCCGATGTTAAAAAAGAAGTAGCGTATTTGCCTTCAAAGAGTAGATGGCCGAATATCTCCAATCTTCAATCGCACCACCACCACGCAACGCTAAAGTCAGCAAATGACCTAAAAATGGCATAGACCTTCGCCCTTTCAATTGAATCATCTAAGGATGTCTCGCTAACTAAAGCCCACCAAATCAAAAAATTGGTTAGATTCCATACTTTCCTTTTTACTAGGTTTCATCTACAAAACTTTTAATCACTATCATTAACTATTTTAAGTTTATTTGGTTTAGTTAGTAAGTTTTTTTATTTTTAAAACTTCTTTATAGGATATAAATATATTTTCCCTGGTAACACAAAGAGCACAGGTTGCACAAATTTTTCGTTAGGGGTAGCACTCCCATTAGAAAAATAATTTAGAAAAAATTACTACTCGTGAGAAATTTGAGGAGTTACTTGGGATACCGTAGGACTACTCATAAGGTCCGCCTAGACGCGTTATATACACCTCTTCGGTTAGCTTCCCTTTAAGGAAGTGTAACACTCATGGTTCAAAATTTCTTAATTATATTTAAATAAATACTACATATAAAATTCATAAATACTTAAATTGAAATTAGAAGGGGTTTAAATAAATTGAGGGACTAAAGCTGCGAAATTGAAAACTAGAAAGTGTAGGGGACTAAAACAAACATAATTCTAAACTAATTAGGTTGTGCAAATTCAAAGGAAGAAGAACAAGAATTTTGGCCACATTCAAGCTCAATAACATCTCCTTTCAATCAATTATAGCTAGAAGTATGTTAGTTTTGGTTCATTACATGACTAGATAGATCAAAGAGTTCATGATGATGAATTATAGCTCAATGCTTGTGAATTCATGATTCAGTTAGTTAAAATCAGTGTTATATGTCGTAGGGGATGTAGGAAAACATCGCTAAGTAGTTTGGAGTGATTTCGGAATGAATTTGTAGCCGGAACAGTAGCTATTCACTGAACAACTTGATGTGTCTAAAGGGTACGTACACGGGCTGTGTAGGTCTACACGGCCCGTGTAAGGCCCTATGCCAACACCGTGTAGGGTTTGGGGTACACAGCCTATGTAGATTTCTTACACGGCCCGTGTAGGCCCTATTTCAGACTAGAATGTGGAGTTTGTAATGTTTAGTTATTTTATTTGTATAGGAAGGTGATTACTATTCAATCGAAAGATATAAACTGTGTACCATAAAAATTGGAATTACAGGGTGAGATACTAGACTTTTATTCATATGTGCAGAATGTGTAATTCACGTGGAAATGTGATGTATGATTATATGTGAATCAATATGTTACCTAGCATATTGCTTTGTACAGTATGGCTCAGTTTTAGTGTAGTACTATGGATTAGGATTTGTAGTACTAGTGGCTAGCACAAGAATACTCATTTTAATTGGGTATTAGTTATGGTACTAATTCTTAGCTTACATTAGGATAACATATCTATCATAAAGAACAGAGATTGAATGTGTGAAAGTCCTATTCTTGATGATAACAATATGTATCTATATGTATGTGATGAAATGGTGCATGTTACAAGTATGTGATATTTCTATGTGAATATTATACATGTGTTTATATGATTATTAGTTTAGCATACTCACTAACCTATGGTAGCTTATCAGATGTGATCTTCTATTTTACAGGTGATGGCAAAGCAAGGGCAAGGCTCGGTTTGACGATCAAGTTATAAAAGCTCTTTAAATTTTAAACGCTTATTTTGTTTGTCTTACAAAAACAACTTTCTAAACAGTAAATGTATCTTTTGTCTTGATCAACTTCTAATATGAACCTAAGCTTCTGTTTCTGTTTCTATTTCATTCAATATTTCATAGTTTAAAGTGTTTTCTTTAATTGTCTTTTATAAAAATTGGGGCGTTACAGGTAGGTAGTTTTTAAATCCATTTTCCATATTTCATGGTCATGAAATGTGGAAATAGCCATAAGTATCCGGATACACTTCAACATGGTCACCGGTGAAAAGGTTTCCTCAAAGTCAATCGCATGAGTTTACTCGAACCCCTTTGCCACCAGCTGGGCTTTGAAGGTATTCGTAGTCCTATCCATGCCAGTATTCTTATAGACACCCATTTGCAACCCACGAGCCTAAATCCAAGTGCAGGATCAACCAAATCCCAAACTTGGTTATCCGACATAGAATGCATCTAAGACTCCATTGCCTCTCTCCACCTAGTGGACTCAGCCGATGGGATCATCATCATCCACCAACAAGTCGTCTCCCTCATATATGAGAAACCCATATCTCTCTGGCTCATGAAGAATCCTACCAAATCTATGTAGAGGGCCCGGAGTCCACTAGGTGTACTAGGAAGGGTTAATTGTGAGACTACCTCACAATCTCTAAGATGGTCACAAAGTTTGGTACTAAGATATTCACTACTTCTATTGGATCTAAGTATCTTAATCTCTTTGCCAGTTTATTTTGTACCTCATTTTGGTAAGTCTTGAATACCTTAAAGATTTCAGAGTTATGTCTAATCAAGTAGACATACCCATACCTATTAAAATCATCGGTAAAGATGACGAAGTACTTTGCCTTATTCCTAGCGGAATGCTTAAATAGGCCACCCACATTGCTGTCGAATGCTTAAATGTTCCACCAATCTTCCCTCTTACCCTTGGCCTTGGAGGCCGGTTTCTTCCTCTTGGTGCCCTCCTCCTTGATAGCTAGGGTGGTAGTGGATGAGGCGGGCTTAGGCTTTGCTATGTCCAACTCTATAGTCTTCAACATGCCATGTAGACCCGTCAAGGACTTCTCCATATTATGCATTTGATAGTTCCCAATGAAGTGATCATAGCTAGGTGGTAGGGATCGGAGGATGATGTCTACTATCAAGTCCCTTGCTATGGGGAGTCCTAACCTCTACAAGCGCTACCTTCATTGAAAGCACGTGGACGCTCACTCCTGCCTTCCTACATCTGATAACCAAGAAGGTCCGTGAGACACTCATAGTTTTCTTGCTTAGTTTACTGTTGGAACATTTCCTTTAGTTGCGCTATCACGTCATACACCTTGAGATGCTCCATTTGCTTTTGAAGCTCAGAGTTCATGGTTGTAAGCATGAGGAAAGTAACCTCTTCAGTCTCTTTAAGACGCTTTTCTTTTACGTTTCTAATGTCCCTTTGCGTTGGTAGCAGTTGGCTCCACAAAGGGATTCACGATGATGCGCAACTTCTACTCATATCGAGCACAATCCTCAATTGGTGAAACCAATTGAGAAAGTTCACACCCTCAAGACACTACTTCTCAAAAAACACACATAGTGATAAGTTCGATGTCACGGTGTTATTGGTTGTTTAATATAATCCTTGTTAAGTAATTACCCCATAGTTTAAGAAAACCATTATTTTAGCAAGGGCTGAGAACTATATTTCACCTACAACATGATGGGTGTACCACAAATCATGTGTTGGAGTTATTTAGTCCGCTAACCATTTTACCGATTACAATCCATTATTGCAACTCTTAGACACTTAGCGGGATCCGGTGACATCCATTATGTCTATTGGCATGTTTGATCCTTCCACACCAATTCCTCTTAATTCATTTGAATGAGTTGGTTAAACTTGACAATCACCCAACCATATTAAGTTAGAAATGTAAATCTTCCACCAAGATACACGGTGTTTCTCTCGACCAATGATTGGTTCGTGCTAAGCTCGACAACTAACCTTGTGAGTTGCCACACTCACCTTCCACATAGTTACACAAGGATCGATTCGTCGAAAGTCGACAATCAACCTTATTTCAATAGATTCAGGTGGCGTCATCTTATGGATGATGTATGGTATATGTTTTTGAAAAGCAGGACTTTTGTTTTTCCGGTTTAAAAACCTTTTTTCCTTGATTAACAAACAATAGACAAAACTAATATTTTTACTTTGAATATAATACCATTTTTATATCCATTTTGTTATGAGCGAGAGTTGTTAACTATTTAAAACTCTTGTGATTTTATTAATTTCGAAAAATTGTCTAGTACGTTGTTAGTGCAATCAAAGAATAAATATTTATTTAAAGGTTTTGATGACGCAATTTTAATATTTACTTAAGAAGAAATTATATTACCAAAATCCAAGTTAATATTAAAATAATAAGTTTGGCAAAATAAATAATTAAATATAAATATG
Source organism: Dittrichia graveolens (assembly GCA_038502395.1). Classification (NCBI taxonomy): domain Eukaryota; kingdom Viridiplantae; phylum Streptophyta; class Magnoliopsida; order Asterales; family Asteraceae; genus Dittrichia; species Dittrichia graveolens. Next base: position 52,530,194 of record JARJIL010000007.1, on the reverse strand, counting down.
CACGAATCACAACGAAAATATTACAAGAGAACTAGAAAGGAAATCAAGTATATAAATTTTACCAATGCCAAACACAAAAATTATAGAAAACAAGTTTTACTAGAATACATTTTCATATTTTATAAATCAATTCCACATGTTCAAAAGTTATATATTTTGGGAATTGTGATTTTATAAAATATATTGTTACTAACGGAAACATAATATATTTTGGTTAGGAATTCATATAAATCATGAAAATATACTTATAAGATACTTTTAAAAGGTATTATTATTTTGTGTATTATAAGTGAGTGTGAAAGAGATAAGATCAAGAAAGTACATCTCTTGATCTTTGTGCCCACAAAAGTACAAGTTACTTTTGTGGTGCCACAATCTCAACCATACGTTTCGAGTTCAAAATATTTCTTGGTCTTTGTGCCAAAATGTGTAAGTGTCACAAAAAATTATTATTGGGTATTGTACTGTCTTACGACGGAATTTTAAATATTAGCTGGTATCCAACATTAACATTTCAAATTTGGCAAAAGAAGTTGTGTCGGTGACGTGCCGTCGCAGGCTATGGTCGACCGTCGTGGTGCGACTATACGGCTCCTCGTAGCTAGATATTTTCTCTCTCTCTACTCTCTATAAATAGCAACCTTTCGTTTTCATTTTTACACACCTCTTGCACAGAAAATCCTCTGTAATATTTCATCATGCATTTGTGATCTTTCATCTTTATATTTTATATGTGTGATTCTTGAGTTGTTTAATCTTCAAAGATCAAAGCATCTATTCTTCAACAACTCAAAAGGAGCAAGAGAGATCAAGAGAGAGAATACAAGAGCTTCATATATACATTCATTTGTCTCTTAATTTGTGAGAGTGAAATCATTTGTACACACCATTGTTGGTGTTAGTGAGATTTCATTTCTTGAGAGATAGTTCTAGTTGTATTGGAACACTTATAAAAGTCCTTGGTGAAGGTACTTGTTGAAGACCTCGGTAGAGGCAAGGAAGTCCTACAAAGTAGGCAAAAAGGTCCTCATTAGAGGCATTCTCAGTTCTTAGTGAAGAGCTCGTTTTTGGTGTTCTTGGGTTAGAACATCGGGATGTGATCACATCCTCGTATCAAAAGTGATTGTAACAAGTGGTCAATTCCAGTCTAAGGAAAGTTTTTGCACGTTGTGGTAGTGGAACTCTTAACGGAGGTCAAGGAGTGGATGTAGGTTGGAGTTCAATCAAACCACTATAAATCTCGGTGTCATCTCTCTAAATCCTTAAACTCTTTACTTATCTGTATTTATGTTTATGTCATTTAATATTATTTATTGCTTCCGTTGTGCTCAAGAATATATACATATAAAAGAGTTTGATTATTAAAAGGAAAATTAATTAACTTTTAAAAAGGGTGAAATAAATAAATGGTTTTTAAAAAAGGACATAGAAACTATGCATCCCCCCTTCTAGTTTCTACAATTGGTATCGGAATAAGTTACTTTAGATTTGCTCAAGTTTTTATAAAACTTATTTTTCAAATTTTGAGTTGTTTCATGGCTCAAGGAAACTATGTAAAAGGTTGTACTATGTCTGAGGGGTTTTGTTATGGGAAGTAATGTTTTGAAATATACGTGAAAGCCAAAGATTATGATCTTTGGGAAATCATAGAAAATGGTGATTTTCAACCAAATGATGACACAAAATTAACAGTAGATGATAAAGCTTAACTCAAGAAATTTTTTGAAGCCAAACTTATTTTATATAATGCTTTACCTAGAGTTGAGTTTAAAAGAGTTGTTATGTGTAAAACAGCTAATGAAATTTGGAAAACTCTAATAATAACTTACCAAGAAACCCACAAGTAATGGATTGCAAAATTGTTTTTCTTGTTTAAAAATATGAAAAGTTCAACATGCTAGAAAATGAGACAATAGAAGAAGGCTATACTAAATTTAATAATATTGTTACTAGCCTTAAATCTCTTGGTGTTGAATATACTAACAAACATTACATGAGAAAGTTTCTTAGGGCTTTGCATCCCAAATGGAAACCAAAGGTCACCGCCATTGAAGAATCCAAAGACTTGAATGTCCTCCAACTTTATGAACTCATAGGCAATCTTAAAGTCTATGAAATGGTGATTGAGAAAGATAATGAAATTACAAAGGGTAAGAAAGAAAGAGTAAAGTCTCTAGCATTGAAAGCTAAAGAGACTTCAAGTGATGATGATGATGAGGATGAAGATGATGAGCCTTCCACTAGTGGAAAACAAGTTGCTGACTTTGCCATGGCGGTTAGAAATCTTGGTCGATTCTTTAAAAGAAAAGGGAAATTTGTTAGATACCCAAAATAAACCACAAAGTGTGGCAAGCCTTGGAAGAAGAGAAAAGAAAATTGAAAGAGTGAAAAGAAGCAAAATGCATGATTTAAGTATGGGGACCCAACACACTTCACGAATGAATGTCCAAAGAACTCCAAGAAGAATGACAACCACAAAGCATTTGTTGGTAGTGGTTGGAGTGACGGTGATAACAAAATCACTAAGCATAATGGTGAAACTTGTCTTATGGCTAACATGACAAGTGAGGTACATTCTAATCCTTCTTAAATGTGAGAATGACTTAGATTAAAAAAAAGTCAAAATTTGAGAAAAGTAGCATGATGTTGAATGACATGCTAAGTGCTTAAAAACCATCTAATGACAAAGTGGACTAGGATTTTTAACCAATGAAAGTATGTCATCAACTAGTTCCACTAAAAAGATTATTTTTGAAAAAGAAAAAGAAAAACTGTCCATAGTTACACCACCACGGTCAAGCGTGGCTCCTGCAACCGTGACAGTGGTTCACTCCATACCTTCTTGAATCAAACATGGTCGACCACGGAGGTCTGACCATGGAGGTAAATATTAGAAAATGATTTTAAGCCTAAATCAGCATCATACATTCATCCTTAAGGTTATGATACTATTCCTGTAGCAACATACTATCAAGTGAGAACATTTTATGAACCAAAGAGGAATGGGATTGGATAAGATAAACCTTCTAGATATTTCATGTCACGTAATAACAATCAAAGAAGGTTTCCAAACAATAGATATGGTTGAAATTATAATGTTAGACCTAAAAGAAACTACAACCATTTTTATTATAGTAAAAATAATTCTCAAAGAAGAATAAATCATTTTCAAAAGCCAACTTGGAACAATCAAGGGTTTCACAAGTATTATACAAGTTCATATCATACTAGACCTTGTTACGCATACAAGGTCATACCACAGTGGATAAGGCTAGGAATGTTTGATGCTAACAATCCCGGACCTATGAAACATTGGGTACCATCTTTGTCAAATATTTAAATTGCTAGGTGAACATAAGTGGATATCCAAGATCACATGAATGGTATTTGATAAGTGGATGTTCCAAACACATGATGGGCAATAAAGAATTATTCACTTCATATGATGGATGTCATGTCGTGTTCAATAGCAATCCAAGGGGTAAACTCTACAATAAAAGTAACATTCCTCACAATAACATGGTCTATACAAATATCGTGTATGATAATTATCTGGGTTAAAATCATAAGTGTTGTTCAATGGTGTGATGAAGACTTTCTTGTGACACTCATAAATGGTTATGACATGGTTACTGAAGATAAGTGAAATGCCTAGTTAGAAGCAAAAAGAAATGGTCTATACACATGCAAACTAAATAATAGTCTATTCATCCAAGTGTGTCTTGCATTATTACTTGATAATTAGACTTTGTGGGATAAGAGATTGGAACGTATAAACATGAAATCAATCCAAAAAAGTATCAATCATGAGCTTGTAAATATTTTCCAAAATCAAAATAGGTAATAAGGCACATCTTGGAGCATTTTGTGATAAACATGACATATTCCATAACTTATTAACTCCTAGAATTTTTTTATTGGAATGAATCATGCTTTGATAGAAATGAGTTGTGCCATCCTTAATGAACAATTGATTCTTTATAAATTTAGGTATGAAACCCAAGCAACCACAACCTACATAAAATCTTAGTTAGACAAACTTCTAGAAAAGTCCCCTAATGAACCATACAAGGGTAGAAAGCCAACACTTAGACATTTGAGAGTGTTTGGTAGTAAATGCTTCATTTTAAATAATAAGGAACACTTGACAAAAATTGATCCTAAAGCTTATGAATGTGTATCCCTAGGTTATTCTATAACTAGCAAAGCTTATAGAATCTTAAATAAACAAACTATGAAAATAGAGGAATCCCTAGATGTCACATTTGATGAAACTCCTCAAAACAAATCAGTGTCTATAGTTGATGATAATCTTGATGAACAACAAACTATAAAACATCAACCGGAAAAACTTAACATAAATGAAACCATAGTTGAAGAAAATAATGAAGCCACTCTCTCTAAAATGCCTAGTGAACCTATCATCACTAGAGAAGTTTGGGGTCACCCAATTGACCAAATCATTGGCAATATAGGTGAAAGAACTACTAGATACAAAGACCCTCAAAGAAATTAGTGCCTTAGTGACCATTTGAAAAATGATTGAGTAGCAATAAATAATGTAGAATGGTGAAGCCAAATTAGACAAATTATCTAAAGCCATTCATTGGGTCTAGTCATCTCATGTATGAAGTCAAAATGAAATGGAGGAAGTAAATTAACTATATGTCGGCTGCATAAAATGTCTTACAAACAAAAGTGAAGGAAATAATTATAAAAGGTATAAATGGTCACTTATACAAAAACATTGCCAAAAATCATGCTTTGAAATTTCTTGTAAAATCAAATATTTGCAAGCTCTATAATTGAAAATCTTTTGACTTATATAGGAAATACCTTATGCTTCTGTGCTTTAAATAGGTTTAGTTGTTACACTAGTAAAATAAGAAATTCAAGATCATGCAAAACGGACAAAATATCAGATGTACGGTCGATCATGGCTCATCAATTGCAACCGTACTTCTAAAAACTGGAAATTGAACTTGCTGGCCGTGACCACGGTCGACCATGGTGCATCGACCCTCAACTACAAGTTTCGGAAAAGTTTAAATTTTCCACATTCAAACATCGTTCATTACTCATAACTGACAAATCCTGTCTCCCAATGTATGAGATACGATTTTTATTCCCAAATTCGCACTTTAATTAAAAATTCCATTAAAACTCATTTAAACCTATTAAAATTCTCTCTCACCAACATCTCTTACACATTCAACCATTATCTCCTACCTTCAAAAGAAACCTTCACTCTCTCTCTCTCTCAAAACCTCTTCTTCTCCATCTCTCCAGCGAAGAATTCCGCTAAGAAAATTTTTCCGGCATAGGAGATTTCAAGCAAAAACCAAAGGAACCATCATCTTCATCCTTTTTCACTCCATTAGGGTAAAAGTCTTCCTCCTATCCCTTCATTATCTAGGAATTTCACAAACACGTCTTCAAGATTTGTTAGAACTGTATTTGTGTTTATTGTCTAGATACAATTTGGTGTTTTTATGGCTAATTTTGTACTTAGTATAAATAGTATCTTTAGCCTTCTATCAATGTAACTTTTGACACATATTGAAATAGAATACACACACTTAAAGGTGTTTCTACATATTCTCTCATCTTGATTTCTACTTGTACTCGTTATTTGCTCTACAATTGGTTTTACAGCCTAATCTTTGCTAAGATAAGGTTCTTGATTGAAGAATTCGAGAGAAAACAGCAACAATTCGAAGCAAATTATCGGATTTGAAGGTTTTTGGTCGACTTTTGGGTTAAATCTGATTTCTATCAATTCGACAATGAAAATGGAGGATTAGTAGCCTATTAGACTCGCAATCAACATTGGAGTAAGTTTGTGTAAGTCCGCGATCGATTATTACAACAGTTTGTACTGAATTGAAATTTTTGTATTTTTCGGTTTTGATAAAATTTTGATCAAAAATGTATTCTAGAGGTTGATTTTGGTTGTAAAGTTGATTTTAAACTGTAATTCACTTGTCTACGAATCGTGTGGAAGAAGAAATTCACGAATTTGATCAAGATTCAAAGGAATTTGAAGTTTAGAAGTTGGAGGGTTCAACTGTGCAAGAACTATCGGATTTCATTGCAAGAACTATCGGATTTTACAAATCCGAAGATTTCTATCGGATTCCGACATTTTTCTAGTTGTCAGATTTTGACTATCGGATTCGGTGTTGCGGATTTTGGGTTCACAAAGGATTTGAAGTTGTGGATTTAGAATTACAAAGGATTTTAAGTTGCGGATTTGGAATTGTTGAGTGGTTTTGGCTACTTTGGTTGCAATCGGATTTAAGTTCCAGATTCACATCAAATGGATTTTCAAGAATTGGAATTTGAAAAGTCTCGGATTTGCACAATCGGATTTCCAATTCATCGGATTTTAGGTCTCGGATTTGATTACTCAAGGATTTTCAAAACCAATCGGATTTTCACAAAATCGGATTTGAATCAATCGGATTTCTCAATTCTCTCGGATTCAAAACATCGGATTTATGAAGTTCATGGATTTCTACAATAGGAATTCAAATTGTCGGAATTTGAATTAACCGGATTTCTATCTCGGATTTCAATTACTCGGATTTTCAATCAGATTTCCAACTCGGATTGTCAAGAAATCGGATTTCCAATTGTTTCGGATTTCAAATCATCGGATTTGAAGTATCGGATTTTGAATTCTTGGATTTCAGAGACTTAGTGAGTATCGGATTTGAGTTACAAGTTGCAATTGGATTCTTCAATCAAATATCTTACAGAGAAAAGATCCTGGAGCAGTAATGAGTACATATAGTGAAACCCTTTCGTTTGGTTCACACACTAAGTCACCTGTCTTGTACAGAGGAGAGTACCATGTCTGGAAAGGTCGTTTCATGGATTTTATTGATAATAACAAACAATATGGTGAGGAGATGAAGAAAAGTATACTAGAAGGTAATGGTATCTTCAGAATTGATCAAGAAGCAAACCCTCGCCATAATCCACCCTTGGATGAAATCCATAGGGAAAAGCTTCCATCTGAGTATATAGCTGAAGAAAAGCACAGAGTCACAGCAGATCGTAAAGCAAAATATTATCTAAAACATGGCCTTTCTTCAGAATTTTACATTAAAGTTAATGGCTTGAACACAGCTAAGGAGATTTGGGATGAGATAAAGAGCTAGATGGAAGGCACTGAGTATGGGGTCTGGATCAAAGAGACTACACTGGTTAACTCTTTTGACCATTTCAAAGCTAGAGATGGGGAAGCACTTATTGAAACGTACAGTCTCAAAGAATACAAGGTTTCTAAACTCTCTAGGGACTGAATGGAGATCCTAAGTGGCCATCTACAGACAGATGAACCAAAAGAACCTCAACAAAGTTACTCACTATATGATTTTTGAGGAACTAAACCAATATCAGGATGATGTTGGTCTGGGAACACAAAAAGAAACTGTAGATCCACTGGCCTTGGTGGTTAATGAGAAAAGGGTAAAGAGCTCAACAAAATCTGTCAAGATGAAACAAGTTCAAGAGACAGAATCTTCAGATTCGGAGGAAGAGAGTGTGGTTGATAATGAGAAAATTATGGAGGCTATGGCCTATTTAACTAACATGATGCAAAACAAGTTTCTGAAGAACAAAACGAATAACAGGCAAAGGTTCACTTCTGGTTCTAGAAGGAGAGATGACCAATTCCCAAGAAGGATGGTCAGAGGCTTGAAATGAGGTATGAACGCAAAGTAGAAACTGCCCAGGAACGCAAGTGCTACAACTGTGGCGGCACTGGGCATTTCATTAAAGATTGCAAAAAGCCCAAGGTCAAGGACTCTGAGTACTACAAGACTAAACTCATCCTCATAAAGCAAAGAAACAGTGGGAGGGCATTACTTGCTGAAGAGGATCAATTCCTATCTGACACTGACAACAGTGATGAAGATCCCAATGTCCACGCCCGGTTTGTCTTAATGGCTGAGGTAGAAGAGTGTGAGTTTGAGGAAACCAATGGGGAAAGCGAAGATGAAATAGTGGGAGATGACTCAGGATTCATGGCCAGATTTGATGAGTCAGATGTTGAAAGTGAGTATGAAGAAGAAGAAGAGATTGAAGCTGAGGTTGCTACTGAAGGCACCAACCCATCTGTTGCTGATGAACAAGAAAATGGAGAGAAGGTATTGTCTGATGAATCAAAATTTCCTACTGAGTATATACTAATTCTTATGCATTAGGTGGAGATCTTAACTTCACAGAATAAATCACTCACGAACAAGAACCAGAAGCTGTATGAAAAGAATTTAAGTCTAAAAATGGAACAAGCAACAAAAAGTGAAGTCGAACTAACAACTCAATGCTCAAAAATAGGAAAACCTCAACAAGAAATAACAGACAAAGAAAATGCACTCAACAAGTTACAAAAAGAAACAGAATTAAAAGTGCATGACTTAAATGCAGCAAAATTGTGCAGAGATAAATCTTAATTTAATAATGAAAGAGAAAAAGAATCTCAAAGAAAAAGTTCAACATCTTGAGGAAAGAGTTAAAAAGCAAGTCACTACTCGTCACAGTATTTTTAAAAACCTTGAACCAAACGTGAAGAATAGATATAAAGGTTTAGGGTATGACGAAAACAACTTTTTCACAAAGATTAATTGCACACAACTGTACCAATTAGAAAGAATGAATCAAGGTTGGACTTCCAAGATGGTGTTTGTGGGAGAGGAAGAAATCAAACAGGAAGAAGAACTGAAAAGAAAAACAATGACCAAATTGCAAAATTCACTTAATTATGATGTACTGAATGCGTCATACGCAGATGGTGAGAAGAGTGGTGGTTGTTCCTCAGAAGAGTGCTTCATTCCAATCCCACCTGAAGTGAAGAAAGTTGTTGAAGAAGGAAACAATGGAACTGCAAGAGTTTATATTCCATATATGGAACTACAGAGAACGCATGAATTGCTTGAGGTAGCATGCATCTATCAGAAAATTCAATTTGAAGTGGAAAAATTGTGTACTAAAAGAAACAATCTTCAATCTTAACAAGAAGTTAAATGCCGCTGCATCTGAAATTAAGATTGACATAACTGAAGAAAAGGTTAACAATTCGGATATTGCACAATACCTAATTCCTCAATTTATTTCAAATGGAATTGAACGAAGAATGCTTGAAGAGAAGGTTGAACGCTTGCTAACTAGATTGGATAGATATGAGGATATTGTGTATCCTCAATGTCCAAAGGCGTGTAGGGAATTTATGTCACATAAATGCAATAAATTCTGTGATCCCAACTGTGTTACAGAGGAAGGATCATCATCGACAAAAAAGAAAATTCCAAAAATGCCAAAAATCAAAAAGTCATCAACTGTGCATGATTCAAAAACTGTTAAACCACTTCATGTCTCTAACAAAACTTCTTTTTCTGAAATAAAATCAGATCAGTCAAAAGGGAAAGAAGTTTCAAGCAAAAGAGTGAAGAAAGCAATCACCAAAGGTGTGAAGAATAGAGAGACGACAATGGCACCAATGAAGTGAATTCCAAAGGAAGATCTGAAAGAAAGAGAGAAAAAGAAAGTGCATGTAATCAATTCTATTTCCAAGAACAAAGTTAAACCGTTTTGTAACATTCATAAATCATACTGCAATAAGAATTGTGAGTCACTTTTTTCTTGGAAAATCAAAACTGAACACTCAAAAGCAAAAATAACTGATAACAAGATGAGTTGTGCTGGAGTTGGCTGTCCTGAAGGACACTGTGAGTATCATCAAAATAGAATGAAAAGAGGATTAAAATCGACCAGAAATTGGAAGAATCCCAATGACGATAAAATTCTGTTTTGGTTTGTAAACAATAATGGATTCATCATTCACCGATGGTTTCACAAACATCAAAAAGCTGGATTGTTGAAAAGGTATGCTAATAGAAAGATACCAGTCCGTCAAGGACAGTGGAGAGAACATCCGAATATAATGAATGAAAATAAAAAACATACACCAACTCCATCAAATCATAACAAATTCACACCAATTAAACAAGTCCAACAGAAAGCTGCTTCATATTCATCGATTATACCAAATTCAAAGAATAATAAAAAACAAATGATGAATACAAATTTGTCATATAAACAAAAAGTGGAAAGCATGAATGTTGAGAAAGCCAAGAAGTTTTCACCAGTGGTCAAATCAACTCAGTCACAAAATAAAAGAAAATCTTCAACTAAGAAATGGATAATACAAAAAGTGGATACCAAAGACAGTTTGAATCTTGTTAAAACATCTGAAGCATCTAACCCAAAATATCAAACTAGTTTCTTTTCCATGTGAAGAAGGATCATCTTTGGTACATGGACTCTTGCTGCACAAAACACATGACGGGTAACAAAGGTCTTCTCAAACACTTTGTGAGCAAGTACACAGGGAATGTAAAGTTTGGGAATGACCAAGTTTCACCGATCTTAGGCCATGGGGTAATAGAAACTGGTAATCTGAAGATAGAAAAGGTGTCCTATGTGGAAGGCTTAGGCCATAATCTGTTTAGCATAGGACAATTCTGCGTTAAAGGAATGGAGGTCGTCTTCAAGAAAAGCTCATGTTCTCTAAGAACAGAAGATGGAGCAGAAATTTTGGGGGGCAACAGAAAGTCAAATTTGTATACAATTGACTTGTCTGAGAAAAGTTCCAGCGCACCAGTATGCCTGCTGTCAAAAGCATCATCAAATCAAATCTAAACTGGTCATGGCATTACAAGTTGTCGCATCTAAATTTCAAAAATATTAACAAGCTGGTGAATGGTAATTTGGTCAGAGTTATACCAAAGCTCAAATTTGAAAAAGATCATCTATGTAAGGACTGTGAAGCGGGAAAAATGAAGAGAGTTCCACATAAAGTGAGTCCGATATCTTCAACTATCGCACCTTTACAGCTGATCCACATGGACCTCTGCGGACCAATGAAAGTCCAGTCCAGAAACACGAAGAGATATATTCTGGTGATGGTGGATGATTATTTTCGGTACACATGGGTCCGGTTTGTAAGTCACAAGAGCGAAGTACCACAACAAGTGATTTTGCTTATGAAGAAACATAAGACTCAGAACGGACAACCGGTGAAGAGTATTCGAACTGACAATGGGACATAGTTCAAAAAACAGAACATATGACTCTTACTTGGACTCTAAGGGAATTACACATCAGTTCTCGGCAGCATATACTCCGGAACAGAATGGAGTATTTTAAAGGAAAAATAGAACATTGGTTGAAGCTGCCAAAACAATGTTACAATACTCGAAGCTACCACCATCCTATTGGGCCGAAGCCATGAACACAACATGCTACACCCAAAACAGATCCTTAATACATCATCGCTTCAATAAAACTCCATACGAATTATGTAATGGAGTAGTACCTAATATCAAATACTTTCATGTATTTGGTAATAGGTGCTTTGTGCTGAATGAATGGAACAAACTGTCAAAGTTTGATTCGAAAGCTGACGAAGGAGTCTTTTTAGGTTACTCAATGGCTAAAAAGGCTTTTAGAATTCTGAATCGGAGAACTAACATGATTGTTGAAAGCATGAATGTTACGTTTGACGATTTAGTCAATTTAAATTCTTTAACGAGTAAACCTAGCTCATATAAACATTCAATTTTTACAATTAACAAAACAGATGAGTCATTCAAACATGACGAAGATATAATCTTGGATTTTATGTTTGATTTCTTTAAAAAGAATGATAAACACATCTACTGTCTTGCAGGATATTCAGTAGGAGTCTGTGTCAATAACTGAGTCACCTAGTGTATCTCCAGTTCAACAGACTACAAATTATGACACCTCGGAGTTTGAAGCTACGAATTTTCCTACAACTGAACAAATTTCAAGATATGATCAATCAGCAGACGATATTAATTCCAACGACCTTCAAAATCTTAATGACTACATTCAGGTTCAATCCCCCAAACCTGTTTGGCTTAAGAGTCATCTGGAGAAACAAATTATGGAAGTTTGAACTCCGGTGTTCAAACTAGATCTGCTACAGCTAATATTTGCCAACACTCAAGCTTTTTAAGCATGATCGAACCCATGTAAGTGTCAGAAGCTCTAACTAATCCAGATTGGATTATAGCTATGCAAGAAGAGCTAAATCAGTTTGACCGACTCAAAGTTTGGAGACTAGTTCCGCGACCAGAAGGAAAATCAATTGTTGGAACAAAGTGGGTGTTTAAAAACAAAAAGGATTCTGACGGTGTGGTAGTTAGGAATAAGGCAAGGCTAGTGGCTAAGGGGTATAATCAACAGGAAGGGATTGATTATGACGAGACCTTCGCCCCTGTAGCAAGGATAGAAGCAATTCGACTTTTCCTAGCCTATGCCTCCTACAGAAACTTCACGGTTTACCAGATGGATGTGAAGACTGCCTTCCTCAATGGCAAACTGAAAGAGGAAATGTACGTCAGTCAACCTGAAGGTTTTGTAGATCCTAAAAGACCCAATGACGTCCACATTCTGGACAAAGCTCTATATGGTTTAAAACAAGCCCCGAGAGCTTGGTACGATGAGCTGTTAGAACATCTGCTAAACGAAGGATACGTCAAAGGGAAAACGGAAACCACATTGTTTAAAAAGGAAATTGAAAATGATTATGTATTGGTACAAATATATGTCGCTGACATAATATTTGGCTCTACAAACCCTAAGTATGTCAATGAATTTTCACACACTATGAAAAAGAGATTTGAAATGAGCATGATGGGGGAAGTTAATTTTTTTCTCGGATTGCAAATCAAACAATTTAGCCATGGAATTTTTATCAACCAAGCTAAGTATATCAAAGATCTATTAAAGTGATATGATATGACTAGTTGTTCATCAATAACAACACCCATGGCTTCACGAACCAAACTATTTGTTGATCCGGAAGGAAAAGCAGTAGATTTGAAAACATATAGAGGGATGATAGGTTCATTGCTATATTTAACAGCTAGTAGGCCAGATATTACGTATTTTACATGCCTTTGTGCCAGATTCCAAGCAAATCCCAAAGAATCTCATCTTCTGGCGGTAAAACGCATATTTAGATATCTTAAGGGTACCGCAGATCTAGGTTTGTGGTATCCTAGGGATTCGGGGTTTGAGCTAATTTCCTATTCTGATGCAGATTATGCCGGATGCATGCTAGATCGAAAGAGCATATCTGGGAGTGCACATTTTTTTGGGAGACAGACTGGTTTACTGGGGATCCAAGAAGCAAAATTGTGTTTCATCATCAATGGCTGAAGCAGAGTACATTGTTGCTGCTAGCTGCTGTTCACAATGCCTTTGGATTCGGACTCAGCTTTCCGACTCTGGTCTGGTATATCAAAATCCCTTTAATGTGTGATTCTCAAAGTGCCATTGCAATTACATGCAATCCGGTACATCACTCAAAAACGAAACATATAGACATCATATACCAATTTATTAAAGACTATGCTGAAAAAGGTTTAATTGAATTAAAATATGTTCAAATAGATAATCAACTTGCTGATATTTTCACCAAAGCGTTAGACGAATCTCGTTTTAATGCTTTAGTGTCAAGATTAGGAATGTTGAATTTGACAGTTTAACATAACATTCTGAATCAACATATCTTACATGGTATGTGTTAGTTGTGCAGGTCAAATTCAGTCGAAGGATAAACAAATCATCTACAAGTTATGAATCACTGATGGTTCATACTTGTAGGGGGAGAAAACAAATCAGGTTTTGTATATATTAAATGAAAAATAAAAAACATTTACAAAACAAACAAAATTCAAAAATATTTTTTCTTCATCTCAAATTGTTGTACATCTATGCATGATTTGAGGAGGAGTTTTATTTTTGTTTTTGAATTAAATTTGTCAAATTTCATCTTCATAATCAAGGAATTATTTTTTAAGATGAAATGTGATGTTTAGGGGGAGTGAAAGTGCTTTGAAAAATCAAATTTTTGATAATCAAGTGTTAAAAATCCGCTAAAGTTGTCGGATTCCGATACTTTTGTCGGATTCCAATACTTTTATCGGATTTAGACAAACCGCGTGTCTTGTGTCGGTTTTTGTGGGTTTCAGATTCTTGTGGATCAGTTTTTTAACCATTCGGATTTCATGGGTCAGATTTCCTATAAAAGGGAAAATCCGATTCCATTATCGGTTTTCCACACATACGAGAATCCGAGAGCTTTTTCAAAGAAACCAAGAATTTCAAAGTGTTTGATTGAGCAAACAAATCACATATTTGAGTTCGCAATACTTTCCTGATTCAAAAGGTATACTTTTGAAATTTCATCAACGATTACATGGTTTTTACTCAAATTCTTTGACTGAAAAACCCTGACAATGTCGATGTTCAAATCTATGTAATCAAGTGTCTTGTTAACATTGTTAGACTCGGTTTTGGTTGTAGATTAGTGGGTCATGTTTTGATTTCAGAATAATCGATCTTTTAAATGAGTTTTTGTTGGATTTGAGACTCTCGGTTTTTGAATGTTTACGTCGGGATTTTTGGACTAAACGATGAAGGTGTTTAGTAGTTGTTTGTGTTGTTTGAATCGAGAGGAGTTCTTAGTTTAGGGTTAATTGAATAAGTGTTTTGGGTATTAAGTGATTAGTAAACAAAAATGGGTATTTTGAAAGAATCGGATTGTCGAAAAACATGAACTGGGTTCATAAGTATGAACTGTCGGATTTCATGTAAATCCGATAGTTTATCGGATTTCATGATCAATCGGATTTTGTGACAAATCCGAATGTTTGATAAAAATGGGAACTTTGTCGGAATTAAAACAAACGGATTTCATGTAAATCCGAGTGTTTGTTAAATTTAGGAAGTTTATCGGATTGTGATAAATCCGAGTGTTTGTCGGATTTCAAATTCATATCGGATTTCTAATCATTATCGGATTTTCAAAATACCGGATTTCAAAATGTCGGATTTCAAGTAAATGACTTGTCGGATTTGCAATACTTGTTGGATTTTGAGAATATCGGATTTTGGAATTTTAAATGACTCGGATTTTCAAGTAAAATGAATGTCGGTTTTTCAATTTCATCGGATTTTGAAAAACATGAGTGTCGGTTTTTCAAATTCATCGGATTTTGAAAAACATGAGTGTCGGTTTTTTAAACTTCCATCGGATTTTAAAAGACAAGTATCGGAATTTCATTCCTATCGGATTTTGGAAGAAAAGGAGTGTCGGATTTTGCTAAAACCATAACTGTTGGATTTCTAAGTGTCGCATTTCATCCAACACTTAGGAATTTTCAACATTTTTGAAAATTTTGAATTGATCACTAACTGTTTTATTTCACAGATGGCTAAAATTACTTCCAATACCCTTTACCCCAAGCCAATTACCTTCTAAATCAACTTAATAATGCCTACTTCCTACCCGATGTAACCAAGATTGAATACCCAATTATAACCGAACTCATCACTTCTCATCCTTTGAACCATGTTTTCACTTTCAACCCTACTGAATCCATACCTCATGTTCCAAAGGTGTATGTACAACAACTGTGGAGTTCTCTTTCTTTAACTGAAAGTGCAGAAGGTCTTCCAGTCCTTGTAGGCTAGATTGAACAAGTAGAATTTGAAATGGGCCTGGAAAGTATACGCCGAATTCTTAGACTACCCAAGCCAAACACTTACCCAACCAAAGATGATTTTGATCCCATACCCACCGATAAACAAATTCTAGCCCATGTGATGGACCTCGGTTAGAGGGGAGATGAACTGTCAGGAATGTCCAAATTCGAATGTTCAGGACTGGTCCGCATCTTTACGCAATAATCATGAGATGTCTGACAAGCGTAACTAAAGGAATTGACGGTGCCAATGCCTTTGCATTGAAGGTTTTGGTTCGTATGGCTAAACACTTGCATTTTGATTATGCAGAGTTGTTATTTATTGAGATAGCCAAGGTGGTCAGGGAGAAAGTGAGGCCCGCAAAAGACGAAATTTCTACCGTTTCCACGGTTTCTTTCAATGATAATTCAACGGGTGATGGCCAGAGATACTGATATCTTGAGGCGCGATGATGAGCCACCGATGCAAATACAAATGATGATCAAACTGTATAAAATCCCGGCGATGCCTGATATTCAACCGTTTGTGATGCCTGCTGAATTGGTTCATTTGTTGGATCTAGAAAGTGCAGTTGTCCAGGAGTATGTGAGTAATAATAACATTGTTCTTATGGATCGGCAAGAGCCTGTTGATCCTACCCCGAGAACGTTAGGATCCCCGAGCGTTAGTGAAATTAGGAGTCAGTCTTCTATGGGAGAAACTGACAGGGAAGAGGAACGTGGAAAAATAAATGAGAGGGTGGAGAAGAAGGTGAAGGTGTAAGTAAGTTTAGAGAGGGAGTTGCTCTGGACACTTCTGAAAGTGAAACTGATTCGTTTCAAAAGCATATTGAGAAAATGTTTCCCGATGAACAAATAGAGGAGGAGTTGGGTCCTAATGGTCAAAAAGTACATCCTAGTTTACCTGAATATGACCAAATGATGGACTTTTTAGATGTTGATAGTCAACTGTTGTATGATGATATAAGCGTGCTTAACGTAGAAGAAGATGCTGAGCGGCAAAAACAAAGCGAGGGAGTGAGAGAGGTGAGAAAAGAATATGTGAGTGCTGAGATTCCTCGAGCCAATTTATGCCGGGACACCACATCTACTGTCGGGTTTATACCTGGCATTGAAAAAGACTCTGGCTTCCCACCAGAGCATGCACATACCTCTCCTATCCACTAAGTATCCTCTCAAAAGGATATTGTTTCATTTCACGGAGATCAAGCACATAATATAACGGTTCCTCATTTGGAGGAAACTGTTATTGAAACCAGTGGCATTCCTCTCCAAGCCACACATGTCGTTTCTTCACACATTGATAACTATCAACAAATTGTTGATTTCCTTTCTAAACGCAGGAACACACATGAGGCACTAACTAGTTTGTTCAAAGATAGACCAGCTGGAACTACTATAGGTGAAGCCTTAACAGTCCATATCCGAGGATTAGTAGGAAATCCCACCACAGCCAATGTCAATCCAGCTGTGAAAGTGGGTGGTCCTTCATCTTCAGAATTCGTTTCTGGAGGTGATGGAACCTCAACGGGTAATCTAAGTGATCCCGGTGTTACCCAATCTGAATCTGAATCGGCTAAGGAATTTGTTTCCAAGACTGATTTTGATGCTGCTATTGAGCATTTGCATGTATGTATCGATGATATCCAAAGATTACAACTTGACAGACCGACCAGAATTGAAAAGAAATTGGATGATTTGGTAGAAAAGAAAGATATTGAAATGAAAGATAAGGTTACAGATGCTTTATCAGTGGATGAATTGAAAAGTTTGTTGATGGTTAAATTGATTGGGAAAGGTGATAGAAGTTCAGAGGATTTGGATATATTATCATTGTTGAGAACTGAGGTGGAGTCAACTTGCCAAACTGCTGCCGGGTCATCAAAAAGACCTAGGCATGACGACAATGACTCCGACACCGATCGTCCTGAGGGGGAGAAATGTTTAAAGACTTATTTTGATAACCCCGAATGCTTAGCGAATCGGTGCAGTTGCTGCCAGATTGGAGAAAACTTCTTTCAAACAAAAATATAAGGGCAAGCAGACTGAGATGGTTGAGTTTGAGGAATCGAATGTGCCTGAGGTTCAGGCAGAGGATGAAGATTTAACACTAGCCTTACGGCTGAGTAAACAAGAGGTTGAAAAGCCTTCTTCTGAGATTGTTGATGAATCTGGTCTTGAAAAATATAATTTGGAAAGTATGATGCAAATACATGAAGAAGTAACAGAACAATTTCCGCCGTCTCCTAAGAAATTCAGAATCACTCATGTAGACATCAGAAAACAACTACAAAAAGAAAGTCAAATCAGTGAACTATCAAAGCAATCTGAATGGAAAATTCCTAAAACTGCTCAAATAGATCCGGTTCACACTGGGTCTTTGCCAAACGTGAAAAAGAGTTATGTGCTGACTAGGGAGGCCCTGAAAAAGACCGTCTGAAACTGGAGATACCAAGATATTCCAGTGGCCTTCCTAGAAGAAAAGTTTGTCGACATCTACACAGATGAAATCGAAGAGATGTTGGATATAAATAAGATGGGTGCAAAAAGTGCAGAGGAAGTTAATACAAAAATGATTCTCAATTTGCACACTGGAAAGAAAGAGGAAATCAAATCGGCACACCAGATCATAAAGCTTAACTATGTTGGAATTCAGAGAGTTTTATTCAAAGAAATGATCAGCTTTCTCGTCACATCAGATATGAAGAGTTATACCATTGGGCATGTGGACCTAAAATTCTTAAACCTTGGTGACGTCAACTTTCTGCTAGAGGAGCTCGAAGTGAAATTGGAAAAGAATGCTAAGGATTCAGCTGGTTATAAAAAGCTCAGGGAGATCGATGTCAAATAGCAGAATACACTCATCTTCACTTGGGAGTTGAATCTGATAAAGCCAAAATCAATGTATTGAAGCCAAACACGAAGCATTCCAAAATAGACCAACTGAAGATGTATCAAGTTGTCTGGAGTGATGATGAAGAATTTGAAGGAGATGAAGGGATTGTTCTGTTCAATAGTAAAAGAGAAAAGTTCTTCCTAAGGTTCAAAGAAATCAATGCTTACTCCGATTGATCTTTAAAAGTTTGGACGATTAAAATCATAGAATATAGTATGAGTTTGAAGGAAGAAGTTGACCAAGCGCCCAGAGTTAGACTGACAGATGTTATCAAACTATTTGATGCCAAACGCGACGAAAGAAAAATGATCAGACATTGGTAGAGAAAGATTGGGCAGAGAAATACAAGCTAGACATAAACAAGGGGGAGAATGTTAGAACTGTATTTGTGTTTATTGTCTAGATACAATTTAGTGTTTTTATGGCTAATTTTGTACTTAGTATAAATAGTATCTTTAGCCTTCTATCAATGTAACCTTTGACATATATTGAAATAGAATATAGACACTTAAAGGTGTTTCTACATATTCTCTCATCTTGATTTCTACTTGTACTCGTTATTTGCTCTACGAGATTTATAGATGACGGTAACCTACTCACAGTTGATCGTATGGTTCATGATGTGGTTACATCTTTGATTTAAAAGTGATTTTATTCAAAGAATTTATAAAAAAAAATCATATAACAAAATTGTTCATACTTGAAGTAAGTTTTTAAACTGGGGCACTATGTTTAAAGGTGCAATCAAATCATGAAAAACCTTCCTACGAACTACACTTAGAATGATGATCTTATCAAAATCATTGTTCTTGTAGAACATGGCAAAGACAAAAGGAAACAATGTCGGTGAATCATCTCAAGCCCAATAATCTAGAATGAGAAACCCTCCTAGGAACAGACAAACCATTCTAACCGATAGTGAATCTAATGTAAACAATTCCAATGCACCTTGTGTCACCTTAAGAAAATTCCTAGGATCCTCATTAAAAACCGCCCTTTAGTAGAAAATTGACCCATCACTTGCGGTAGAACTGTAAGGGTAAATGATTTTGTTAAATATGAAGTAGCTAAGGTTTTTGATAATCTAGATTGGAATGTATTTCTAGATCATGACATGGTAGTATATCCCCCTCATCTCAAAGAATTTTATGCCGGATTTGTGTTTGATGATTCAACTATGAGTGTACATTTAAACATGTATCTTAAGCAATGGACTTGGACTTTAGAAGATTTTGGAAAACTCCTTCAACTTCCCGTAAATGGCATTAGGTTCTATTCCGAAACCCACAACCTAAATACCTTAAATGACCTTGACGATGATGAGATCACTCCCGAAAGAGTCATTGAGACCATTTGTCTTCCGGATGTACCAAGAAATACCCAAAAGATCCTAGGTGTTCAACTCAAACCAGAGTGTCAAGTATGGGCTAAAATTAGTAGTCACAATGTCTTCATGAAGGCTAGAAATCACAATGATATACAAACCGTTGTTGCTCTCTTAGTGTATTGCCTTAAGACTAATCTACTCATAGACATGGCTTACTATAACACCCAAGGTTCGAAATTTCCCGAATTCGTAACTTTATTACATGATGTATTTTAGCGGGTTGCTTAATTAAGATTAGGAGGTGTTTAGAAACTTGAGGGGTTAAAGTTGTTAAAATAAAACAAGAAAGGTTGACGGACCATTGAGTCATTAACTCAAAGATATATATATATATATATATATATATATATATATATATATATATATATGTGCCTAGCTTTGACTATAGCAAGTCAAACCACACAACTTCAAATTTTGCAACATGCGTATGCTTAGACTAGCTCCATTCCAACTCCATTTTTGATCAAGTTCAGTAGATTCAAGTGGTTACAACTGATCATAACATTCATACAAGCTTGAGGTAGGATTTTTAACCTTTTTCTTGAATTTTTATTTAGTTTTTGAGATGATTCATGGTGAATCAAGACATGAATATGTTCATATTGATTCTATATGTTTAGATTATGTTTCTTTACTGTACGGGGTGTAGGAAAACACCCATAGCTTGTTTAAATCGACTTTGGGTCGAATTTGTAGTCAAAACAACGTCTGTGAGGAAACATAGTCGTTTGAGTACACGGCTTGTGTAGATTTTGGGAGGGCGTGCAGCTAGCTCGTGTAGGAGCAACACGGGCCATGTAAAGGTACACGGCCGTGTAGAGTCAAAGGTGGTCACAGGGCCATGTAGGCTTACATAGTCGTATAGCATGAGAGGTACACGGCCTTGGTTAACACTGGCCATGTGGCCAGGTTAGGTCATGTAGTGTGCAAGGGACACGGCCCGTGTAGGCCCTATTTCAGGGTAGTTTGCTGTTATGTGATACTTTGTTGTATTAATTGTATAGGAGGGTGATTGACTGCTTATAAGAATTGTTTTCACTGTTATTCACGTACACTAATTTCAAGTGAGTTTCCTAAACTCTGACTCATATTTGTGACATGTGTGATTCATTTCAATGTGTATTATTGACCTACGGATCATTGTGAGGGTAGCATACTGCTTCGTGTAGTAGACGCTACAAGTAGTGTTTTAGCCTTCTTGACGGATGCTAAGATGGTGTAGTACTGTATCCATAAGAACTATTGTGACATTCGTATATGTGTATGCGCATGCTTATATGATTTACAATTTAGCTTTCTCACTAAGCTCTCATATCTAAAACAATGTTTGGTTTTTTCTTACTCTTTTAGGCATATTAAGAATGATAAATGTTTAAATTTCTTGACTTCATTGCTTAAATTATGATACATACATACCTTGATATGGTTTGATAAGTTCTAAGAATGGCAAAAGGAAAATTTTGAAAAATTTATAATATACTAGTCATGGTCAACCATACCCTGAAACCATGAAAATTGACAAAAATCTCAACATATTTGTCGCGAGTGTGGTCGATCACCGTCAACCGTGGTCTGCGACCGTGATGACTAACAATATTGCTTAAAATTTCACCTTCTGACCTACAATTGCAAAGCTACTTGTTGTACACCTCCCTTTAACATATTTATGTGATTTATATCTCCCTATGTGCCATTAATAATAATTATTTCAACAATGCACGAATGCTTGGATGAATAAGATGAAATGGATGGATTGCATGATATATGATTCGCTTTCCTAAAAATAAATCAATTGGATGATTATTGAATAAACAAAAATCTAGTGATTATTACATCAAAAATGAGCATTCTATAACGATAATTGGATTTTTTTATATACATGTGCTACTAACCCAATCCCCAAAGATTGGAAGATTTTTTTTGTATAAAAATTATAGAAAAATATCCAAATTCCAAAGAATCAAACTAGAAGTCAAGGCATAGTTTAAGGGGGAGCATTACTTTGAGGGAGAGTTATCTTCAAGAGAAGAAATAAGGATGTTGGGGAGATAATCACTTCACCCGAATAATCAACTCTGCCTATTCTAAAACATAGAGTTTGATGATAATCAAACCCTACATTCAGTATGACTTAGAAAGTATTCAAACATGTGTTGTTTGGATCAGATTCTGGAAAATATGCTAAGTATGGAACCATCAGCTGAATATCAGCCCCTACTCAAAGTACCAGCCAAGGGACATCAGCTAAGGAGTATCAGATGAGGAAAACAAGTGAAGAAGACCATCAGCTGAGGAAAGTGAACTATCAGCTGAGTGAAGAAATTCGGTCAGCTGAGTGCCTACACCATCAGCTGAGCAAGGACTTTGCTCAACTACTCTATCAGCTGAGTGAACATTGGATAAGCTGAGACCCAGAGCATCAGCTAAGTCAGTCTTCTCTAACACAGTCATCTTTTTACATAAGCTAATGTATTTAAATGATCAGATGGGCATTCTTGATCAACTGATCATATAAATACAAGAGCTTATGTCCTCCTAAGATAACTATTGATCAACTAAGCATCCATATGATCAGATGAGCAATATGAATCAACTAAGTCCTAGCAAAAATTAATCAACTCATATATCTTGTAACCTGAGTAGTGAAATTTAAAGTTCCTAGTACTTTTTGTTAGCTGAGTCGAGCAAAATGTCAAATATGCTCTATCTTTCTGATTGTAAAAGTCATATGTAAAAGGTAGAACATGTGTTGTTCTTTTATGCCTTAGATCTTTGTTTGTAAAAGTAAAAAGCACTTTTTGGATCAAGTATGATACAAAAAGGTTTGATCTTATCCTCTGGAAAAGGAGAAAGATACCTCAAACAGACGAAGATCTTGAAGATTTGTTTCAACAACTAAGTATGGCTGGCAATCCCATACTTGGTAAAGTCAAATCAAACAGAAACATGGTTGTTGTTTAAATTACAAGCATGGAAAGGGAAAGAAAGTTCTACACGACAGAAGATGTGGGTTTTAATATTTTATATTGTGAGTGGGTTGCACTTTTTAAGAAAAGTACAATTACTTCTATCAAACACTTGATTAAAGTAACGTTACTTTTCACCCACTACCTTTACAATTAAAATATTATATTTCCACATACTCTTTGTCTCCTTCCTTCATACAACCGGATGCCCAAGCTTCTATAAATATACATGCATGGAGGACATGCAAAAGTGTGAAGTTTCTACACAACACAAAAGCAGTCTCATTAGTTGAGATAAATTGGTAGAGTTTAAGCATTGTGTAGAATTTCCGCTCATTAATATTTTAAACATTAGAGTTTAAGCATTGCCCAAGCTTCGTAGAGTTTAAGCATTGTTCATGTGTTGAACACTCATTAAACATTAGTTGTTTTAGAGTTAGCTTGTCTATGTGTTAGACAAATTGATTGCCACCTTTTATTGTACTTAGAATTTCTGCTTCTAGTACATGTAATTCTTGATTCATAATCAATAAGAATTATATAAAAGTATAATGGTGTGTCTTTAATTTTTAAAAGCTAAAGTTTGTATTCAACCCCCCTTCTACAAACATTTGTTGTTGCGTACTAAATCTGGGACTAACAACTGGTATCAGAGTAGGTTAGATAATCAATATCTAGATCTGTTTTGCTTACTCTACAACTGCTTCTACCCCTCTCAAAATGGCCTCATCCTCAAACAACATGAACATCTCAAACACTGGGTCTTTAACAAGATGTTCCATGTTTGATGCAGAAAACTTCTCCATGTGGAAAAGTGGAGCACATCTCTTTTTATCCACCCTTGATATCCAAATAATTGAAATAGTTACTGAGGGTCCTTATGTTCTAACATCTGTGTTATCTATTCCATCAGAATCTGAAGGTCAAACCTCCACAACAGAAAGAATCATTACCAAACCTATGCATATGTGGACAAATGAAGATAAGAGGTTGGTTAGCCTAGATGTTAAGGCTAGATCAGCTCCTATATCTGCACTACCCAATGAGATCTATCAAGTGCTTAACTGTACTTTTGCTAAAGAGATGTTAGATACACTCACAGTTGCATATGAAGGGACTGAGGAGGTGAAGGAGAACAAGAAGCTTTTCCTCAACAGAGAGTATGACTTCTTCTTTGCTCAGAAAGGTGAGAGTCTTACACAGACATACACCAGGTTCAACTGCCTAGTAAATGATTTGAAAAGGGCAGACATATCCAAGAGAAACTTTGTCTTGGTGAACAAGTTTCTAGACTCCCTCCCTGAAACATGGGATCACTTTGTCACTATACTAAGGCACAGTGAAAAGATCAAGGGAATGTCCCTAGTTGCTCTCTATGGTAACTTACTCAACCATGAGCAATCGGTCAAGCAAAGGAAGTTGTCATCCAAGGAGATGAAAGAGGTTGTGAAAGCTGTACCAACTGCCCTTGTATCAAGAGATACAAAGATAAGAAGCTTTGCAGCTATTCATTCTGGTTCTGATGAAGAAGGAGATGAAGTGGAGAGTGCTGGAGAAAGTGATGAGGAGAATGGTTGTGAGAAGAATAGTTTGGAGGAGCTATTTGAAGGAGTAGCCATGCTGGTTAAGAAGTTCAAACCTTTCAAGAAGGGAAAGGGTGTCAAGAGGTTCAGCAAGAGGCGATCAAAATTTGTCAAGTCCAAATCTACTTTTGATGCCTCCACAACAGAGTGTTACAAATGTGGCAAGATTGGCCATATAGCCAGTGATTGTAAGTTCAAAAGTAACACTGATTCTTCGTTTGTGCCAAAGCCAGAGGGCAAAATTGATTATGAAGCCAAGTATAAGAAACTCCTTGCTGCTGTTCTTGACAAGAAAAAGAAGAAGAAAGCCCAGGGCCAAGTTCTTGTAGCTGAAGAAGAAGATTGGGCAGAAGAAGATCTTTCCTCAGATGAAGATGAAGTGATCTCTACTCAGTTTTGCATGATAGCCAACAACAATGATGGTAGTTCCTTTGATGAAGACATGAAGAAGGCTGCAAAAGCCTGTTCAACTACCAACTGGGATCCTTCTTCAATGTATCAGGGTATTGGTTCATGGTTTCTTGACAGTGGATGTTCAAGAACTATGACAGGCAACAAGGATTTGCTCAGTAACTATAAGAAAGAGAAAGGTCCAAGGGTGACTTTTGGTGACAACAATCATGGGCTAACAAAAGGCTATTGTGAACTTCATAATTGGAACCTTAAACTGTCCAAAGTATCATATATCAAAGGGCTGAAATACAATCTCATAAGCATAAGTCAATTGTGTGATGGAGGTAATGAAGTCCACTTCATAAAGACAGGAGGCTCCATAATAAATAAGGAAGGTAATACTGTGTTAAGTGCCAAGAGAACCAAGGATGTGTATACTCTTGACATGTCCTCTGGTGACCCTTCAAAGGAAACATGTTTGTACTCAAAAAATAATGAGGATACAAACTGGCTATGGCACAAGAGGCTTTCCCACCTTAATTTCAAAAATATCAACAAGTTGTGCTAGGATGAACTAGTGTCAGGACTACATTCTCTTACTTATCTTAAGCCTAAACCTTGCACTGCTTGTGAGAAGGGAAAGCAGCATAAGACATCATTTCCATCCAAGCAGGCCTTCTCTATTACATAACCTTTCTATATGTTGCACATGGATCTCTTTGGTCCCGTTGCAACTTCTAGTATTGGAGGAAGTAAGTATGCTCTTGTATTAGTTGATGAATTCTCAAGATACACTTGGGTTTTCTTTCTTAAAGCAAAGAGTGAGGCTGCTCAAGAAATCATATGCTTTATCAAAAAGATGGAAGTGTTGAATGGAAATCTGGTGAGTAGTCTTAGAAGTGATCATGGAACTGAATTCAGAAATCAAACTCTGGAATCTTTCTGTGATGAGAAAGGGATATCTCAAAACTTCTCTACTCCAAGCAGAATGTTGTAGCTGAAAGAAGAAATAGAACATTGATTGAAGCTGCCAGAACCATGTTGTGTGAAAGTGGGTTACCTTTTAATTTCTGGGCTGAGGCTATAAGTTGTGCATGTTTCACACAGAACAGATCCCTTATTATCAAGAGGCACAACAAAACTCCATATGAAGTGCTCAAGGGAAGGAAGCCAAGCATCAGCTTTCTGCACATTTTTTGATGTCAATGCTTCATCCTCTATCAAAAGGATCAATTGCAGAAGTTTGCTCCAAAAGCTGATGGAGTGTTTGTAGGTTACTCAGTGATTTCCAAAGCATACAGAGTATACAACCTCAGAACCAAAGTCATAGAAGAACCCATCAATGTAAGTTTTAATGGATGTCCTTTGGTGGAGGTTAGATTGTAAAGAGAAAAGGTTATGGTATATGTTAACTGCTAGTTAAAGATATATGAAAGCAACTCCCCAACTCATGATATATAACAGATAGTGTATGTTTTTATTATTAAGATAGGACGACATTGTCCTTATAAAGTTAAGTGTACTAGCTATTCAGACTATAGCAGCCTTAGGTATTTCCCAGAACAGTAGAATATAAGTGTATGTCAGTGATAGTGAGTAGAGCTTTTAAAGATGGTGATTGTGAGATTTTAAATCTCCTGAGTAAAGTTAACGTGGTTACAGATATCTTAAGCAGAAAGACAGAAACTATATGGATTCATATGTATAGAACAAGAATGGAAACCGTTAGTCTCAAATTCAACAAGTTTAAAGTAGTTCAATTGAAGCAGATAAAGGAAGCAATCAGTAGTAGTGTAATAAAGGCTCGGTGATAGAATTAGTATGAGATGATCGTCAAGAAAGAAACGTGATATAGCAAGGTATATTGAATACGTCTTATTCGTATTGAGATAGAGCAGAGCACCAGAAGTTATGTGGGAGGTTATAGTTGTTGAAAATATTAGTATGAAAATAAGAGAATGTAAGTAATCTAGTTGTTAGATTACATAGAACTCCTCGGGGGTTTGATGTTATATAAGAAGCAGTAAGTAGATTCACATGAATATATATATATATATATATATATATATATATATTCTGTTCTAGTAAAGGAAGTGTATTCTTCAGAAAGAGTGACGGATGTTTAGTTGGGAAAGATAGTAGTCAGATATGGAGGTCCTGTTACACCTCAGTTCTGTAATCCACCCTCGGGAGGAAGAACAGAGTGAGAGAAAGATACAGATACAGATACTAGAGGACAGACGCGAATCATGTGTTGATGATTTTAGTGGTAGCTAGGACATTTGCCTATCGTTAGCAGATCCCTTTTAGTTAGCAGTTGTCTTTTTGAATGTTAGTACGTTACCATACGAGATGTTGTGTAATAGAAAATGTAAGACCCCTGTTCGTGGGGTAAAGCTAGACAGAAAGGTGAAACAGTGCAAAGACAGTACAACGATAAACAAAGTAGATACAGTAGATACGTGAGCAGTTCTAAGCAGGCTAGGATAAGACATAATAGATATGCAGGCAAGAGAAAGTCATTGTTAGAATCCCAGGTGGGGACTCTGAGTTGTTAAAAATATCATCATGGTAGAGAGCGAGCAAACTCAAGAAGAGGGGCAAGCCAGTCCATATGTTAGTAGTCCATTTTAGATTATTGCAAGGGCAAGAAGATAGTTTACATACTAGAATTATCAGATGAAATGTTACAGATCTAGAAGTTCAGTTATGTAGAAAACAACTTGTGGCTATATTAGAGATAATGTTAAGAGTGTATGTAACAGATGGCTAGAACTTGAAAAGACAAAGTAAAAGTACAGGATGAGTTCATATTGTATTTAGACGCATGAGTGTCATGCTACGTATGATACGTGTTTCTTGGTTAGTATGTTTCAGACTGTCTACTACGGTAGCGGATAGTATGTGATGTAAGACTATCGTCAGTGCGCTGCGATAGAATTCAGAGATGAGAGAGGTAAGTCTAGCATTCAACTTGGTATAATGCAGACTTAGAAAGGTCAAGCCTTCAAATTTCTCTAGCCACTTATGGCAGCTTGTTCCTTGGAATGCTTTCGGATCAAGAACAACTAGATTAAGGAGGAATCATCTAGTTGAGTATGTTAATTTGTTTGTAGTTGTTGTTTAGCAGTTTCAGAGGTTGTAGTATGCTTTTCTTATACGGAAAAACGTTTGTATTAAGATTTAACTCAAGAACACCAGCTATGTTCTTGACAGAAAGTTGCAGGTCGTCGTGTACACGGCCCGTGTAGGTCTACACGGCCCATGTACATGTGTTCTAAGCCGGTGATAGACCATGTAGTTGAACATGGTCGTGCAGAATGTAAGGTACACGGCCCGTGTAAAGGTCAAAGGCGGTGACATGCCATGTAGGGATACATGATCGTGTAGCATAGAGGGTACAAACCCCGTGCAGGGTTACACGGCCCGTGTAGAGTGATGTGTCAACACAGGGCATGTGGCCAAGAGTAGTCGTGTAGTATGCAGGGTACACGGCCCATGTAGGCTTACACGGCCGTGTAGCCCCTTTCTCAGTTCAGCTTGAGCATTTAGTAATGTTTAGCTATTTCTCTGATACAGGTTGGATACTCGATAGCACATGTTACTTGTTTAACATATTACTCTCAATAACCAGGTGAGTGTACTAGTCCTTTAGCATCTTTAGCATATTACTATGATACAGATGAATAACATGATATCCTTGATATGAGACATCTTTTATATGTATATATGTTGTATAGCATAGGTGTATAGCTAACCAGGTGGTGTAGCTATGCACAAGATCAGTATCAGGGTACATAGTTATGTACCAGAACAGAGATAGAGTCTACAGCTACGCTGTACACTAAGAAAAGTAATAGTTTATGCAGGTTGCAGGTGCTACAGCTTGGACGCAAGACATCTAGGGAGAATTTACCTCTGTTTAAGTTAATTATATTCAGTTAGTATGCTCACTAAGCATTAGCTTATGTTTCAGTATTATATGTGAAAGTCCTTTGATTGTGAAGAAGATGAATAAACAATGAATACTTGAAGTAAAGATGATGAAGTTTAGTATGAACAAGTATGAACATTTTGCATGTAACTTGAAGATTCTCTCTTGTATATTGCTTTGAACGTATGAGTGAAGAGAATACAAATGGCAAAGGTTGCCTTGGAAACTAGGTTTGCAAGGCTATAAATACACAAGCCTCATGGGCTTAAAAGCCATATGGGCCCAAAACTAAATAACTAAACTAGTCTAAGAATTATATAAGGAAAGTGGGCCAAGCCCATAATACTAACTACTCTAGTAAATATAAATTACATATAACAAAAGAACACAAGGCTAACAAACTAATTAATATCTAACATTCTCCCCCTTTTGTTGCCTTGTGATGAAGCAGGTATTGTTCATCTGCTTCTCTGACCTAGGAGCCTTTCCCAGCTCCTTATGGCCTTTCTTTCTTGGATCTTATCCTCCAGCTGATCTGCAATTCGGGTCATTTTTACCAACTCTGATTGATCTGGCAAGTGTCGGTTGTTGAAGCACGTTCTGCAGAATTTAGATATGCACCTTTGAAGCGTTCGTCAGAATATGCACTGAGCTCCGAGAGTCGAAGGAATGCTTTGCTGCCGTTAAGGTTTGACATGACGAATCCATTGGCTCCTTCATAATCCTTATCAAATTTTTCAATGATGGTGTATTTTCTGTGCTTGTCTAGCTTAGAACGTTGTTGGTTTGGCCTTTTAAGGTTTATCTTTGCACGATCAGCCTCAGCACCTAGCTGTAGATCGTGGGTTCTGCACAAGAGGATCTTCTTTCGCATGAAGTCTCTAAGAACTTGGAGAGCTCTTTGTTCCTCCCGATTCTTTTCAATCTTACAGGCCAGCTCATCTTCCATATGAGTTATATCCCCTAAATTCGGAAATCTAAGCTCGACCTCGTGAAACGTATACCTTTTCCCATCTGCTCTGGTGACGTGAAAGTGAACCATTGAGTAGTTGAGGAAGTTACGCAAGTACACGAACTCGATCTTGACAATTGGATATATGGAGGCCACTTGTTGTTTTTCGCTTGTATGGAAGGTGGCAGCGAATCGGACAGACTTCTCATGCTCTTGTGAGTTCAGTACATATAGATCGTCAACCTCTCTGACCATCTCTGAAAAGATTTCCGGAATTCTTTCTTCCAGATAAGAAGTATTCAGCCATTGAGTAGGCCAGCGAGGTTGGTCTTTTGCAAGTGCTTCCCTTGGCCTGATTTTCTAATAATTGGTCTTTCTTCTATGATTCTTTCATGAGTGGCCAAGGGTTTAGGTCCTCCATGATAGGTTTCAGGTATCGGACACTCACCTTCTTGCTGCTCAGATCTTTGAGGTTGCTGTTGACTTATAAGATCTATGGGCACAATATTGAATTGCCCCTGTTCTGGTGGAAAAATGTCAAGCAGCTCCCTGTTTACGGTTGTGAAGACCTTGCATATATTGATCAGTGGAGTTTCTTACTCTTCCTCAGTATTTGTCCTTTTACCTTTGGATTTTACAGTTGAAGATTCGGGAAGGGAAGATTCTGGTTCTGTTGTAGGTGTTTGGATTTGCGAGATTTGAATTGTTGGGATTTGGACTGTTGGAGTTTCAGGCCTTTCTGTCTCTGACTCTGACCCCTGACCAGCTTCAAATTCAAAGTCTGCAATTATGGGCTCAGTTGGTTGTTGCTGTTGTTGTTGTTTTCTACCACTGCTACTCTGACCCTCTGACGGCCTAGATACTGGGGCGGCCTCAATTCTCAATACCGTACTTTGAGCCCCAATGTATCGCCGCTGCCGCTTCGCCACCTCATGATGTCATGGATCCTCAGGATCATCATGCCTACGCTTTCGAAATTCGGATTGAGCTTTGCAGGACTCCTCCACTACTTCTAGCCTTTTGCTTATACTTGATA
Organism: Dittrichia graveolens; assembly: GCA_038502395.1. Lineage (NCBI taxonomy): Eukaryota > Viridiplantae > Streptophyta > Magnoliopsida > Asterales > Asteraceae > Dittrichia > Dittrichia graveolens. The sequence continues at coordinate 52,499,460 of JARJIL010000007.1, read as the reverse complement.
CGATGGCGGTTAGGGCATTTAAAGCTTGCATGACTGTATCTTGGAAGGTGGTGGAGCTGGAGGAGGCGGGCTGGGGTTGTTGTTGTTGTGCTGCAAGTATGGTTGATTGTTCGGTGGTTGGATTGGCTACACTGTTTAGCTTGGCATGAAGGAGGTACTTGAGTTCATCGATTGAGTAATCTCGCTCAATGACAGTGGGTGGTCGGTTTTCCAGGGCACGGATTTGGGCTGTGAGGGAACTGATTTTAGTGTGGAGTTGTGTGTTTACATACTCCCTCAGGTCTGAGTCAAGAGTTGAGAACTTGGAATCCATAAAGGATCTTAGTTCCGGTGTAACCCCGAGCTCACTAAGAGGCTCGGTTGGCACAGGTCTTTCATACCCGTGGCCCTCATGTAGTGTTGGCCGAACGGTAGCACTAGAGGGACTTCCACTCGATCCTCGCGTTACCTCTGCAGTAGAGGCCGACACGGGCGTTCCGGCAGCGTCACGAAGACGTGCAAGAGGTGATCGTGTCCTAGCGAAAGATTGGAAACCCGTTAAGGTTGGTGCTAGACTCGATTGTGCACGAAATGAAGATGTGGATGGGGGAGGCAGTCCATTGGTTTCAAAGCCAGCAAACTCCGAATGAGTTGCCGATTGCGTATGTGATGATTCCCAGTGCAATGAAACTACTTCTAGTTGAGTGGAAACAGAGTGGCTGGTGGGGTGAGGTGCATGCACTGGTGGGATGCTAGTGTCTGTTTCAATACCAGCCGGAACAGTGTCCAAACCGGTAGTAGATGAGGCTTCCCGGCTTTCTGGGTCTGGGGTACTCTCACTCTCTTTCTTTTCTTCATCACCCTCACTATCACTAACGACAACATCTATTTCTGCATCTTCTCTTTCCATTAAAGGTAAATCACCAAAGGTGGCAGATATGTCAGACAGGTCATGATGGATGTCCTCTTGATGATCAAATACTTGTCGCGTGCCAGTGGATTCAGCACGGATAGGGAAGGGTTGCGAGCCAAAAGAGATTGACTGCCCGGAGGAGGATGATTCTATTTGAGTCCTTTCTGTTGAGGACTTACTCGCTGATTCGGCGTGGGTGGAGGCCGTAGAGTCACTGATCACAACTCCCTCACTCTCTTGTATCTCTCCTCCCTCACCACTTCCACCACCCCTCTCTTCTGATTGTTCCCTCTCAAGCACAACCCTGCGCACCCGAGCCCTAAGACCACTAGGACCCTCACCTGGTGCTAGTGCTCCCGAGGTAGGCACAACCGGCTCTGGTTGCGCTAGAGGAGCGATCCTATTCTCCCTCATATACTCATGCACAACCTCACTCTCTTGATTTAGGATTTGAAGGAGGGCAACAGGCACGGACATGGCAACAGTGTTGGGTAGGTCTTTAATCCGTAAAAATCTGGGTATGTGTTGTACTTGGACTTGCGGGTTGTTGAGTCTCCTGGGAATGGTGTGGTAGGTTTCCAGATCGGTGGCGATGAAGATGGTAAGGAATCGTTGGAAGGGTATGAAGGTTTTCTGGTAGGTGGTGTCCTTCTCCTTGACCATTCGAACAATTTCCTCAAAAATGATTGTGGCGTAGTCTAGATGGCGGAGGTAAGCAACACTAGCCAACAGTAGTAGAGAGTAGTAGGATCCGGAATCTGTACCTCTGTGAATGCTAGTAAGGGTACGAGAGATGATAGTAGAAAGCGTCTGCCAGAGAGCCGCAAGGTTTGTTCGTCGGAATTGATGAATCTGGTTCAGCTCCCCGTTATATCCAAGACCTATGACTAGGTCAAGTACCGCATCAACCCCAAGATTTTTGTCAAAGTCAACCTTCTCAAGATAGTGATCAGCAGCGGGTAGGTCCAGTATGTTTCTCAGTCTAACTGCGGAAAGAGTTGTGCAGACATTCTCAATTCTACTACGGAGGCACTTGTGTCCCAATCGAGTGACACCCTCTGTAAAGGTATACCACAGTTGTTGCAAGTAGAGTTCAGGTACATGGGTGGGTGATGTGTTTGGGTTTTCAGTTATGGCTGGCGGAGAGGATAGGCACGGATGATTTCGGAGATTATGGGGATTTTGGTATCTGTCTCCAAGTCAAAGTATAGATTGTTGCTTAGTGTTTCAAGCCTGTCAGCAGCGGGGACTAGGCTTTCCTCAGGAAGGGGTTGGTTGGCAGCCATCTGTCATACGTAACATAGATCAGATTAGTACAAGTGAAACAAGTAGTATTGAATGCATATGTGAATGTATAAGGGAATATGTGTTTTGGATTACAATGCACTTGTGAATGTTTGACTTTGTCTTTGACCTTGGCTTGACCATGAATTTTGACTTTGAATTAAAAAAAATTTGGATCCATGTTTGAATTTGTATAAATGTAGAATGTCGGATGAATGTGCTCTTTAAAAGTCGCATGAGGTGAAATCCGACATAAATTACAAAATCCAATAACATGAAATACGATTGTTGAAACATATTAGTTTCAAAATCCGATAAAATGAAATCCGCTAATCTCAACACTATCGGATTTTCATCTAATCCGACTGTTCATCAAAAGTCGCATGAAAAAGTTGGACTTGAAAGTCGCATGAACTCAAAGCACATGAAAGTCGCATGAACTCAAAGCACATGAAAGTCGCATGAAATTTTTGAACTTGAAAGTCGCATGAATTTAACAATCATGCGAAAGTCAGATGGACTTAAAACATGTGAAAGTCGAATGGTATTGAATCATGCGAAAGTCGGATGGCACCAAGTCATGCGAAAGTCGGATGGCTTCAAGTCATGCGAAAGTCGGATGGCCTTAAGTCATGCGAAAGTTGGATGACATTGAATCATGTGAAAGTCGGATGACTTAAACCTTAGTCTTTTCAGAGTTATTGAGTCACGGAAGTCGCATGGTGTAATTTTCCTTATACAAAAGTCGCATAGAACAAAGTTCATCCGAAAGTCGGATACACCAAATTCATCCGACTGTCGGATGATTCAAACTTTTCTTCACAATGAAGAACAGTACCCAAGAACAACAAAGGAAATTTTCATTTGATTCGATTCTATGTGATTTTGAATGCCATTTTGGTTCCAGTGTGTTCGCAAACATCCAAATGTTACTCTATGTTCTTCAAACACAACAAACAACACCTTTTAGGGTGTTTTTGATTCAAAACCACATAAGGCCCAATTGTTCGATAACAGGGGTTGAAAAACCACAAAAAAATTTCATTTTTGACATGTAAATGTGCAAAGGATTCACCATTCCTTGTTCAAATCATCTTACCTTTCAGTTTAGTGTTGTTTAAACACAAAATTTTCACTAGAAATGAGTTCCGATCGAGAGCAGTTGAGAAGGCAAGAAGATGAACAGTGTATATGCTTTTTGAAATGTTTGGAAGCGTGAGGGAGAGGAAAGGTCAGATAGTTCTATTTATAGACTATCCGACTTTCGGATGGGTCGGGGCTTATCCGATTGTCGGATCGACCCGGTTTGGCCCAAACTTGATGGTTGGCCCAGTCCATTCTATTTAAGCCCAAGACATAGAATTTAGCATTATTTAAGCCCAAAAATGATTATTCTTTCTTTTTGTTGTTTTCTACTTCATTATAAAAGACATAAAGTAAACAGCTGACACAGAATCATCTGAAACGATGAATTCTGAACATTTCTCCCCCTACACGAATGCACATAAAGCATTCGTCTGAACCAGTGAACCGCATTGCTCCCCCTAGATAGGAGCATCTATATAGCTACACAGAGAGCAAAAACAACGCGTAAATTTGTTCAAGACAGTAAAACAATAATGAATTACAGCTTGAGATTCAGCATTCCAATCTTTGATACCAGAAATGAAAATTGGGCTTCGTCCAGTGGTTTAGTGAATAGATCAGCCAGTTGATTATTAGTGGGAACGTACTGTAGTTTGATCAGACCCTTTTTGATGTTGTCTTTCAAGAAATGATACCTGATATAAATATGCTTGGTTTTAGAGTGATGGACAGGATTGCAAGAAATGGCAATTGCACTCTGACAATCAGACAGCAGTGGGATCTTAGAGTAGGTAAGACCAAAGTCCCGCAGTTGAGTTCACATCCACAGACTCTGAGAACAGCAACTGGCAGCAGCAACAAATTCAGCTTCAGCAAAAGAGGTAGACACACAGTTTTGTTTCTTTGAACTCTAGCAGACCAAGCGATCTCCCAAGAAATGTGCACTCCCTGACGTACTTTTCCTATCTAACATACACCTGGCATAATCCGAGTCGGAGTACGCAAGCAATTCGATGACGAGTCACGGGGATACCACAGAGCAAGGTCAGGGGTCCCTTTCATGTATTTGAGGATACGTTTCACGGCAGGTAGATGTGATTCTTTTGGATTTTCCTAAAAACGAGCATAGAGACTGTAACATCCTGAGATTAGGCCTTGACGTGGGAAACAGATTTGACGTGCGAAAAAAACAGATTCCGATGGTTCTGGTTAAGTGGAAACATAGTTTGGGTTCAGACTTGACGTGGGAAACCGAGGCTGATATGAAAGCTCGTTATCCGCGATTGTTTGATGATGTATAGATTCCGAGGACGGAATCCAGTTTAAGGGGGGAAGATTTGTAACATCCTGAGATTGGGCCTAGTAGAAACGTAGGCATTGGGGTATGTTACACGTGAATTATTATGTTAATTAATTGGTTATGTTTATTTAATTCTAATTAAGTGATTAATTGTTGAAAATATATATAGATATATATGTGTGTGTATACGGATATGTGTGTGTGTGCATGTGTTTAGATGAATAAACCGTGCCACCTCATGCTTGTAAATTCAATTTGAGTATACGTGGGTATATGTTTGCTTTACTTCACTTTGAAGTTATTGTATGTATGTGTGTTTGAGTGTGAAATCGAGAGCAAAAGCAAGGAAGAAGAGCAACAATCGGAATTCTGATTTCTTGATTTTGTGATTCAAATTTCAAAGGTTGATGATTATTTCATGATTCTCGCTAACATGCTAGTTGTTATAAGCATGCTACGATTTTAAGTGGGTTTTGTTATCATATGAAGTAATCGGATTCAATGTTCTTGATGTTCTTATGGTTTTATGGTGTTTAGTATGCATGCTTGCATGTTTAAACATGTTTATATGTGTTTATATGAACTTGTATGTGAATTGTATAATCTGGAAAGTTGATTTATGCAAGTTATGAAGTTGTCGGATTCTTGGTATGTTGAAGGTGGCGGATTTTGGTGGTGATGATGAAAACCGAAGGTAGAATCCGATTCTAATGAAAACCGGGTGTTAAATCCGGATATGTGAAATCCGGAACATAGAATCCGAAACTCTTGAAATCCGAATATGGAATCCTAGTGTTGAAATCCGAGTAGCATGGAAAATCCGATGGTACTAAGTGAAATCCGAAGGAAGTATCGGATTTCTTGAAATCCGGTGGATGTATCAGATTTCTTTGAAATCCGATAGGGGTTGCGGATTTCGATGGTAGTGTCGGATTTCTCATAAAATCTGACAGTTTTGGTTTGTTGTTTTGCATTGTATGATGCTATGTGATATATTTGTATTCATATGTGAATCTTACATGTTTATGTTTGATTAAAGGATATAAATATATGATTGATACATATATTTATGAATTGATTACTAATGGTTGGTTGTTGTGTTCTCAGGGACAGACAAGGCTCAGTAACATTAGATCACTGAGTGGAATATCTGAGAACCAGAGGTGAATGGATGTTTGCTCACGGGTGATATTAGTTGTACTGGTTTGGTTGCAACTATTGTTGGATATATTGTATATCTATTGGTTAATTAACTCTGAATGTTAATTGTTGAATTCTGTGATATGTATACATGTTGGAAGGGAAGTCAGTTTACGACTGGGCTTATGGGATGGGTTCATTTGCTATTGGCTAAGTAGTATCAGGACCTTGGGATGCATTTGTTGCTAACAGAGGATGATACTGTGAGAGAATAGCAAATGGACTATCGGTAAACCTTTGCTTTGGCCGGCATTGGTTGTAGGTTCCTACAGAACCGCCGGTCTTCCCAGGGTGCTTATTTATGGTTGTTGATATCATGCGGTTCTGGCTGATATATCTGTTTTGAGATACTCCATTCACTTAGCTTTGTGCTAATCCCCCACCTCTCACTCTTTTTATAGGTTTTGGTAAGTCAGCAGCTCGGCTAAGAGTGGTTAGCTTGGGGAGTAATCACCTAGGACTCTGATAATGTATTTGTGACGAGCCATGTTTTGTAATACTGATATTTTGTAAACAGTGGTTTGTAATTAGTTGTAATTACTTTGGTGTTTAAAACGCTTCCGCGGTGTAAATAAAAGTGAAAATTTTTGGGTTAAAAATACGGTGTTACAAGTTTGGTATCAGAGCCTTGGTTTGGCAGTGTAGGCACAGTGGAAGTGTTACATTCCCAAATCTTGGCTCGTGGTAGGTCTATTACTCCTTGGGTGCGGGATTGGGGTGAATTGGAGAGGGTGGAGTTAGTATGTTGTGTACTAATGGATTTATCTAATAAATCGTGAGGTGATGTGATTGTTACAGATAACAATGGCTGGACGTGATTACTCAACCGGTACCCCTACTGTCCCAACTACTGCTGAGGTTGCTACTGTAACCCTTGAGATTCCAACCAATGCTGGTACATCTGGTACAGTAGTTGATGAGAGGGATGAGTACATATTTCAACTGGAAGGTCAGCTGCAAGATTTGAGATCAGAATTAGAGCAGCAGAGGCAAGCTTCTGCAGCACAACCACCAGTTACTTTTGTAGCTTCAACAACTGTTGCAATACCCCCTATCTTTCAAGCAATTACTACATTGGCAAAGGTTCCTCCGATGTCAATGCCGATACCACCGTTTACTCAACCGATGACTCAACCTTTCTATTATCCATGGTTCCCTCAGGGGCCCTATCCGCAAGGATCTGTTCCACAGGGGTCGATGCCACAGGGATCTTATTCGTATCCATTTATGGGATTTCCACCTGGAATGGGTTATAGGCAGCCATGTACTTACAAGCAATTCTTGGATTGTAAACCAAATGAATACCATGACAGCACGGATCCCAATGTTACTTTGAATTGGTTGAGGGATCCAGGGAGGATTTTGGATGCTTATAACTGTGAGGAGGAGATGAGAGTTTGTTTTGCCACTCGTATGCTTAAAGGCAAAGCAATGGTTTGGTGGGATTCCATTACCACACATTTATCGAGTGCACAAATGGATTCAATTACTTGGAACCAATTTTGGGATAAGTTGTGTGAACAATACTGCAACGCCTTTGAATTGAATAAAATAAGGCAAGAGTTCATAGAACTGAAGGGACAAGGAAGATGATGGTGGATGAACTGATTGAGCAGTTCAATTCTAAGCTGAGGTTTGTATCTCAGTGGGTGCCTGATGAATCTTCCCAGGTTCAGCACTTTATCGGGGCATTATTGCCAGAATACAGGAGCAGCAGGATCTCTGTCCCAAGCCTTCACCTTGGCAAAATCTGCTGAGGGGGACATCCAGGCCAAAGACAAACAGAGCAAGGAGGAGGCGGCTTTGCAGAAGCCAAGGTATGACCAGGCTGGGGGTAACCAACAAAAGAAGAAATGGCAGGGTAACCAGTCCCAGGGCAGTCAGAATAGAAAAGCTCCTACAGGGGATTTGGAGAGTAAATCTCAATGGTGCACAAGGTGTAGGGCTACTCACACTGGGCAGTGTATCGCTCAAATTATGCGATGTGTGAGATCTGGAATGCATGGGCACGAATCTAAGGATTGTCGGTACCCTCGGAATGTATGCTGGAATTGTCACCAGGAGGGGCACAGGGCGGGTGATTGCCCTACAGGGAGAAGACCAGCAGCAGGGACTGGGTCTGGGTCTGGGACAGGGGCAGGGGCGGTTGGGGGCTCGTCTGCAGCGGGAGGGTAGAAAAGGAATAATCCTCCAACTCCGGAGGGCAGGGCGTTCCGGATGACAGTAGATGATGCTACTGCCACAGATGATGTGATCACCGGTACGTTCTTTATAAACTCCTTACCTGCTCGTGTATTGTTTGATTCTGGAGCAAATCGCTCCTTTATTTCTGTAGCATTTTGTGCTAAGTTGAATTTACCTACTACTAGTATCTCTGTGCCGATTGATATAGAAGTAGAAGATGGTAAGGTAGTGCCTGTTATGACTTCTGTGATGGGTGCTGAGATTGACATAGATGGTGAGTGCTTTCCTGTATCATTCCTGTTTATGCCATTAGCAGGATTTGATGTGGTTTTGGGGATGGATTGGTTGAGTAAGCACAGGGCGAGTATTAAATGTCATAGGAAGCTGATTTAGTTTCCGTTATCTGATGGGTCGCGTGTGGTGGCTCGAGGGGAAAAAACAAGTCTGTGTTTCCTATCATTTCGATGTTGAAAGCCAAGAAATCCTTGAGTAAGGGATGCGAATGTTTTCTGGCATATGCGATTGATGCTAGAAAAGAGAAACGGGCAGTTACTGATGTACGAGTTGTATCAGAATTTCCTGAAGTGTTTCCAAATGAATTACCTGGGTTACCTCCCGTTCGAGAGGTAGAGTACAAGATTGAGTTGATACCGGGTTCGAATCCAGTGGCTAGATCTCCTTATCGATTGGCTCCTTCTTAAATAAGGGAGATGATGACACAGATTCAGGATTTGTTGGATCGTGGATTTATTCGTCCGAGTTCTTCACCGTGGGGTGCACCAGTCTTATTTGTGAAAAAGAAAGATGGTACTCTGCGAATGTGTATTGATTACAGAGAACTGAATAAGAGGACAGTGAAGAATAAATACCCTCTGCCCATGATTGATGATTTATTTGATCAGTTGCAGGGTGCTTTGTATTTCTCAAAGATTGATCTGAGATCGGGTTATCACCAGGTACGAATTTCTGACAGGGATATTGCTAAGACTGCTTTTCGTACCAGGTATGGCCATTATGAGTTTTTAGTCATGCCGTTCGGTTTGACTAACGCACCTGCAGTGTTTATGGATTTGATGAATCGGGTTTGTTGACCGTTCTTGGATAAATCTGTGATAGTATTTATTGACGACATTCTGGTTTATTCGAAATTCGAAGCTAATCACGAGGTTCATTTGAGACAAGTTCTTGAAACTCTGAAACGGGAGCAATTGTATGCCAAGTATTCGAAGTGTGAATTCTGGATGCGGGAAGTTCACTTTCTGGGGCATGTCATTTGCAGTGATGGAGTCAAAGTAGATCCAGAAAAGATAGAAGCAGTAATGAACTGGGAGGCTCCAAAGTCGCCTTCTGAGATTAAAAAGTTCTTGGGATTGGCTGGGTATCCGATTCTAGTGAAAACCGGGTGTTAAATCCGGATATGTGAAATCCGGAACATAGAATCCGAAACTCTTGAAATCCGAATATGGAATCCTAGTGTTGAAATCCGAGTAGCATGGAAAATCCGATTGTACTAAGTGAAATCCGAAGGAAGTATCGGATTTCTTGAAATCCGATAGGGGTTGCGGATTTCGATGGTAGTGTCGGATTTCTCATGAAATCCGACAGGTTTGGTTTGTTGTTTTGCATTTTATGATGCTATGTGATATATGTGTATTCATATGTGAATCTTACATGTTTATGTTTGATTAAAGGATATAAATATATGATTGATACATATATTTATGAATTGATTACTAATGGTTGGTTGTTGTGTTCTCAGGGACAGACAAGCCTCAGTAACATTAGATCACTGAGTGGAATATCTGAGAACCAGAGGTGTGTGGATGTTTGCTCACGGGTGATATTAGTTGTACTGGTTTGGTTGAAACTATTATTGGATAGATTGTATATCTATTGGTTAATTAACTGTGAATGTTAATTGTTGAATTCTGTGATATGTATACATGTTGGAAGGGAAGTCAGTTTACGACTGGGCTTATGGGCTGGGTTCATTTGCTATTGGCTAAGCAGTATCAGGACCTTAGGATGCATTTGTTGCTACCAGAGGATGATACTGTGTGAGAATAGCAAACGGACTATTGGTAAACCTTTGCTTTGGCCGGCATTGGTTGTTGGTTCCTGCAGAACCATCGGTCTTCCCAGGGTGCTTATTTATGGTTGTTGATATCATGCGGTTCTGGGTTTATAGGTTTTGGTAAGTCAGCGGCTCGGCTGAGAGTGGTTAGTTTGGGGAGTAATCACCTAGGACTCTGATAATGTATTTGTGACGAGCTGTGTTTTGTAATACTGATATTTTGTAAACAGTGGTTTGTAATTAGTTGTAATTACTTTGGTGTTTAAAACGCTTCTGCGGTGTAATTAAAAGTGAAAATTTTTGGGTTAAAAATACGGTGTTACAGAGACAGGTAGAAAACATTATGTCTGGTCTACTAGCCTTTAGGTACAGTAAAGAGCCGATCCTTCCCCGATAGGTTTTCAAGACAATTGCCTTTCCGTCAGGATCAACAGACAACTTGGTTTTGGAAGACATGGGGGTGGATTTGGACGAGCAGTCTGACATTTCATATTTTCTTAATAAATCGCTAATATATTTAGACTGATTTATGAAAATGCCATTGGAAAGTTTTTTGACTTGTAAGCGGAGGAAGAAATTCATTTCTCCCATCATGCTTATTTCAAAGTTGCTCGCCATTAGTTTTGAAAACTCTAGACTATACTATGGGTTCGTAGAGCCAAATATAATATCATCTACATATATCTGGACTAAGATATAGTCATCCCCAATTTTCTTTATGAAGAGGGTGGTGTCGATTCATCCCTTTGTGTAGCCTTCACGAACCAGATAGGCCAATAGAACATCATACCAAGCCGGTGGAGCCTGTTTGAGTCCGTAGAGGGCCTTATCAAGTATGTAAATGTCGTTTAGTCTTTTAGGATCAACAAATCCTTCTGGTTGAGATACATAGACTTCCTCCTTAAGGATTCCATTTAGAAATTCCGTTTTGACATCTATCTGGTATACCTTGATGTCCCTGTAAGCAACGTACACGAGAAATACTCGGATGGCTTCAATACGGGCAACAGGAGCAAAGGTTTCATCGTAGTCAATACCCTCCTGCTGGTTGTATCCTTTTGCCACCAGTCTGGCTTTGTTTTGAATCACCACACCATCGGAATCTTTCTTGTTCTTGAAGACCCACTTGGTGCCAACAATTGTCTTTTTGTTGGGTCGAGGCACCAGTCTCCAAACCTTTAAACGCGTGAACTGATCTAACTCTTCTTGCATAGCAAGAATCCAGTCTGGCACCTGCAAGGCATCAGCAGTTCGTGTTGGTTCTATCAAACTAAGGAAGCTGAAGAACTGACACTCATTTGCTGTGGCAGATCTGGTCTGAACGCCGGCATCTTTGTCTCCGATAATTTGCGCTTTAGGATATGCAGCAATCCACTTGGTGATATGAAGAAGGGGGTTATCAGCTATTTCATCACTAGCATCCTAAGGGAAGAATTCATCCAGTTGTTGTTGAATAGATGTTTCACCCTCAGGAGTAGATGACTCTGGGATGGACTGAGGTGTAGTGTTCTCGTGGTCCTCCGTGTCAGCATCGTCAACAGTGTTCACTGTTGAGTTGGATACAGTGTACCGTTCACCCAAAACAAGGAATGGGTCAGAAGATGAATTAACAGGTCCTGATGTAGATGCAGTAGCTGTTTGCTGTGTGAGTTCAAGGGATTCTTGAACGACATATGTAGGCAGTCAATAGGTACACAATTAGTTCCAGAGTCATCATTTGTTGGGTTTTAGTGGCATTTAGAGAACGCAGCGGAAACAAAAAGAGTATAAAAACAATTTCATTTTATGCCACCAATACCACACCCAATGGAGCAAACTCTAAACAATAGCAATGCAACAAAAGAAAGAAGCAAGTAAAAGAAATTATACCATACAAGTTCTTTAACCTCCTTGTTGTTGATGGTTGAAACGGGACGGACTTAAGAATACAAACGTGTATTCCTCTATCGGTATCCACACCAAACGTCAATGATTCCCACGTGCTAGCTATGCTTGGTCGCCGCCAAGAGCACCACCTTAACAATGCACCAATACTTGAAGCTTTCTTGAGATCAAGATTTTTTCCATTTTGTGCAAGTATTTTTTTAGAGAGAATGTGTTTTATGTGTTGTTCAAAAAGAACCAACCACATTTTCAAGTTACTAGTACTTTTAAAACAAGTCTCATAGCTCCATAATTAAGCCAAAAACCGTTTCTTATGTTACTAGCAACAAATGCCATAATGACACCATTAAACTAGTCTTAAAAAGCTAGTTAAAGAGGATGTTACATAGTGAGGCACGGTTGTGCGTCACAGGGCACGCCCGTGCCAGCCCATGGGCATAACCAAGTCACGCCCGACTTGGGCTCGTGCTTTCGCAATGGGCACGGCCGTACCTCCACTAGTCACGCCCGTTCCAGCCCCGATGGGTACGCCCTAGGCACGCCGGCCTTTGGGCCCGTACCTGGGATAGGGCACGCCCGTACCTTCACAAGGCACGGCCGTGCCCGGCCTAACCAAAACCCATTTTGGTATTATTCTCTCTCTTGTTCAAAGGTGTTGCCGGAATCAATATTTGGTGTGTGACCCAATAGGCCTATGCCTCATCGGTAGTGATACCAACTCGTGTGTGTCAGTGGGCATATTCCAACAAACTCCCACTTGAACATGACACACCCACGAAAGATAACACCGACATAGAGCGGCCTCTAGCAAGGCATCTATGCCCCCAAGTCGGCATAGGGTATGTCGCCCATGACAAGTACCAACCTGTAAAGAATGGTCCTACAGATAAGTGATTATTCATCCCTTCGTTCACGATATCCGTTGTGAATGCAGGTCATGGAACATCATCAACCCCAAAACATCCACGGTTATGTTTCTCGATCTAGACTAACTATGACGAACAAAACAAGTTGCAAAATTGATCCACTATCAATTCAACTTGAGCACGGCCATGCATTTTGATGTCAACAGTTCAGTCAACGAGGGGCCAGGGATATCTCTCTAAAGAGGAACGAATACCTTTGACTACATCGTTCCATCATAATAACAAGTTCTTGCGTGAAAACTTCCCTTATAACAGCCAGTTACAAACTGCGTTAGAAAGCAATCTAAACAAGACCATATCATTAATCAAGAAGCGCATGTATCTCCAGTAGAAGGACAAACAGTTTTATCATCCTGATTTACTCGTGATCATGTCTATGAAGTAAACTCAAGTACGGGTCCTCCAATTACTTGATCACTATCAAGTACATGCTAGTGTTGCGAAAACATGTATTCAATCCACTATGAATACTTTACCAACCACTTGCCTCGATCTTAATTCACTTCTTCCTTCCAATGAAGAATGACTGATCGTGGAGCATTTAGAATAAATAAATTTATTCAAGGAAGTGGTTAAACATGCTAAGATGGAACACAATAAAGGCTAACGAAAGTACCCGCTCTACGCGCATTATCAAATCTCCATTTGATAATCGATACAATCAAAGCACATTATTGCTTTAATGTTCCCAACTCAAAATATATCAAATTCAACTAAACAAACCCAAGCCAAAGCCACTTGTAAACCAAGTGTATGCAAGCCTAGTATGAAAACTCATCACTAGCTCACGCCTAAAGCTTAGTAAGCGGATTCACAAAGTGGCATCCATGCGTACTCTAACAATCACCATATCTTCTCTCGACAAAACACTTATAAAGTGTGCGCCAGCAAGATCATGGTCCTTTGTTCGAGCCTTCGTGCTCTCATTGTTTCAAAGAACCCAATGGACTTAACGACACTTCGAACGATTTTTTTCCCCGTCTATGAGCCTCTGTACTATTATTGTTTCAAAGAACCCAATAAAGTCACAATGCGCAAGACTATGGTTCATATATATATATATATAAGCCATCATACTCTTATTTTCTCAAAAGAGCCCAATAGAGTCAATGATGCTTAAAGAACCATTCTAGTTGATAACACTCCACTTAACAACACAACAATAACAATTCACCAAGAGTAATATATTACTCAAATTTCCTTGTTACCACCGAACATCAACTTGAAGAACAATGTACCAAGAGTTCTTCCAAGTATGTCAAAATGAGAGAAAAGAAACCATGTGATAAACCAAGTTGCTAATTAAATTAACACACTAGTCCATCATGTTACAATGTCACTCTCTTAGTTTTTCACTCCGAAAAAACCACGTTCGTATCCTCCCAATTCTTTTTATAAAGCAATAATTCCTCAACCCCGGTTTTATAAACCGCCAAATTAGGATATTATCCGTAATAAGAAGTATATCATGGATACACAATATTTGGACAGTAAGCGCTCCCACTAGCTCTGGCATACATCCGAGTTTAATCTTCCCTTTTCGAAAACTCAAATATATGATTTTCTCATTAAAGTGAAGACTACAACCTTGCGATGTTTATTGAGTCTACGAGGATACTTTCAACATACAAGACCTTTAGAAAGTGTTGAAACACTCTTCCTCCAAATTCCCATGAAAGAATACGATCTTTACATTGTAGTGATAAACACATGTATCCGATTAATCCTCAACTTAACCACTAGGACAATTTCCTTATGATACCATCCTCATGGTCAATCATAACGGAAAATTTATCATTAGTCGGCATTTGAAGTTCAAGTCCATGAATAGACTTCTTGGGCTTGTAAACCATACGAGGATACTAATAATGTATAAGACTCTCGGAGAGTATTAAAACACTTCCTCAAAATTCCTATAAAGGAACAGAGTCTTTTTCATTTCACTACCATACCTTCATAATCAAGAAAAGGCAGTGATACACCATAAGTCATCCAAGTAGACTTCAACATAACCACTAGGAAAAATTTCTTTCATGATACCATTCTCATGGTCAATTAGAACTTTTACCACTAGTCAGCATTTGAAGTTGTCTACATCTCAATCCATGCATATCCTTAGGTTTACGCCAAGGAATCGGATCAACCATGTCCAATACTTGGATATCCTACATGGATTGTATCCCATTCTCATTACCTCTCTCCTCCTAGTAGACACTAGGCCCACTACGACTTCCAATAGTTGATGAATTCAACTAATCCATCATCGAGTTATCTTCCTCTAGATATAAAACATATATCTATCCGGCCTTACGACAACTCCTATTAGAAATAGGAAGAGTAACGAATTATGCCAGGTACTCCAGCATCGCCATGCTGAGTTCCAATCATTACAGATTGTATGCTAGTGCCAACATCAGGTTTTACTCTCACTGGCTCCAATAGATATTAGACTTCCACTTGCTATTGAGCGACAAAACTTGTCCTCAAAAGTTCGTGAACCAAATATCTCATGCCTAATGGAGTAGCATCTTTAGTCCCCGAATTCCACCACCTCACGTCTACACGTAGGCTGGATAATCTAGGTTTTGAGATAGACCAGCAAAGACACTCTTTCTAGTCTTTTCTCCTAAGATGCATACTAAACCATCTTTGTTGATTTTACATATAGAACATTACCCGCCATACTTAAGCATCCCAACACTTTGGGCATGAATTTGTGATCCATCAAGACCCAAATATACCCAAGAATGTTCGGTTCCTCCTCTATGCGACCCATATGCCAATGTGTCCTAGAAGAAATTAATTATGAGATAAATCCCATAATTCTTATGATGATCACAAAATTCATAAATTAAGATACTCAACATCTTTACAAAATTTAAGTAACTTAACCTTTCGTCCACAAACCTTGTTATGGTAATTATCGAACACCTCAAAGGTTTCAAAATATACCAATCCCTACTACCACTATGGGTAAAGGTAACGAAGTGCATGTAGTTATCCCCATGGATTTGCTTGAACGAATTGAACACACAAGTGTGAACTAATTACAACAAGCTCTCAATCCTCTTACATACGCCGATGAAAGATGTACAAGTCATTTAGCCTAATAAACAATTATCGCACTCAACATTTGATCAATTATCAAATTCATCCAAGATTCCAAACCACACGGAACTTGGTGAAGCAAGTCTTGTTTACATAGCTAAATAATCTTGTCACTTGGATAACTAATCCAAACCAATTTTGGATTTAAACACATTATTCATGATTACTTTATTACTTTTAAGCAAAACCTTATAAATGTCATGACATGGATAAACTTTGAAATAAACCACTAATTTATATATCAAATACAAAGTAATATCCATCGTCAACCAAAGCATAATAGACTTAATATTTCTCTTGCCACGCAGGGCAGATAATATATTAACCTACTAAAGTAATAAAATAGCTAGATGAAATGGCGAGATCAAAACTCCCAATCCTCTCAATCGAGACAACGTCCAAGTTTCCCAATCTTGAGCTCTAGCTTTCCATGCTTTATCGGCTACTTCTTCCGTTTAACACCTACACTTTGTAACAAAACAATTTTGCAACAAACGTGAGTGTTATAGCCAGCATTTCAACAAATCTAGCTAAGAAGTAGAAAAGCCATGGAGCTAATCATGAATGTACCTGATGACGAGAAGTTATTCCCTTGCCTCATAGGAAGCTTTAACTCCTTCGAACACTCAGGACAAGCGTGGCGGCGCCAATATCCATATTTACCGTAGAAATAGCAAACTTCTCCCTTAGGAGTCGTATTCTCTTTCTCGGTTTTACGCTCCTCAAATAACCGGGTGGGAACGAACTTGCGTTTGGCCATGTTAGACTCGAAAATCTTAAGCATGCCATGCAACTCATCTAAGGATTCTACCATTTTGTCCTTTTGATAGTTTTTGATAAACTCATCATAAGACGTGGGCAGGGATTGGAGAATCATATTCATCGCAAGCTCCCTCCCAATGGGAAATCCTAGTATTTCCATTTGGTCAATGTATGCCTTCATACGAAGCACATGAACACTAACCTTCCCACCTTCCTGCATCCGGCAACCGACAAGGGCCTTGACACACATAAAGTGTTCCTCTCTAATCTGATGTTGGAACAAGTCCTTAAACCGATTAATCATGTCATACTCACTCATATGCCCGAGTTGCTTTCGCAGCTCGCAGCTTATAGTCAATAACATGAAAGAAGAAACATCTTTTGCATCCTCGATACGCTTTTCAAAGGCGTATCTAGTGGCCCAACTTGTGTTGGAGCAGGTGGTTTCGGAAGAGGTTCCTTGAGGATGTGCAACTTAGATTCATGGTGAAGGACAATTCGCAATTGCCTATACCAATCCACAAAGTTCACACCTACGAGTTTCTCCTTTTCTAGGAACGAACGGAGAGATATATTCGGTGTTGCGTTCACACCTACAAATTCACTAAAATGTGTACTCTACAATTTTAGAGTACACATTTTAGTGAATTTAGATATAATCCTTGTATAAATAATTACCCAAATAGTTTTGAAAACCAATTATTTAAACAAGGCTAGAAACCATATTTCACTTTACCTTATGACGGGTTTACCGCGGATCACAAAGCAAAGCTATTTAGGCCGGTAACCATTTTACTGATTGCAAATACTTTGCAACTTCTAGATCCTTGCGGGATCCATTGACAATCAAAATGTCTTTTGGCATGTTTGATCCCTTCTCGCACCAATTCTAACTTGATCCCCTTAAATGACTCGGCTAGAGCTCGACGGCACCTAAGTGTCACAAAAAGAATTGTAAACCGCCCGTCAAGACACACAGTGGAACTCTCGCCAATAATTGGCTCGTGCTAAGCTCGACAACCAATATTCGAGTTACCACACTCACCTTCCACACAGTTCCACTCGGCATTACTCGTGCATAGCTCGACAATCATCCAAGTTTCACTAGATTTGGGTGGTGTCGTCTTACGGATGACGCGCGATTTACATTTTAAAACAGGATTTCGTTTTTCCGGTTAAAACATTTTTAACCCATTTTGCGAATTAACAAATCAAGTGATAAATACAATTTTTTTTATCCACCTATAATATAATAAAAATTTATATTATCTTGTTAATTCTATACGCGCGGAAAGAAATATAAACCAATTTTATAAATCTTTGTGTTTTATATATTTTGGAAAAATTATCTAGCATGCGATATCCTACACATCCATGCAAAATAATAAATATATAAAACAACCATGCATACATAATAGTTCGGTAACATGCCCAAATCCTATGCGTTTTCCCCGTGAGCCATACGAGGAAAACAAGGTCAACTAAGGAATCCAATATCCAAAGCACCTAGCCGGGTGTGCTCCCACTCAAGCCGGCATCTCCAAAGGGCAATCCGGACTCCATGTTGCCGAGACATCAACGTCGTGATTCCCGTTGGTTTATTACATACTAAATCAACTTCTATACTATTCTACAAATACATAGAAGAAGAAATGGCATGCAAGCCACAATCCTATGCTACTAATACAAGTACAAAGGAATAAATAAACAGCATGCAAGCCGTACCAAATAATAATAATAAAAATTACAACAATACGGCACGCAGGCCACCAAAACCAAATAAACCAAACACCACAACACATAGGTCTAAAGGGCATCTCGTTACCGAACCACAACCAAAGCAAAACCATGGTGTGCCACAAAACCATGTCAAATATATTTTGATTAAGATTGCCAACAAAACACCTGAGGCACAAAACGCAATCCTTGTACAAATGCATTAGTAATTTTAATACACCTTTAAAATTACATATTCATATATACACCTTCAAATATATATATTTTTATGCACTTCATGCCAAACCATACAAAATATATAAATTCAAGAAATCAAAATATAGTGGGGAAAAACTAGATCCAAGACTAGCCCAACCAACAAATCCGGAATTTAAATATAATTTTAAAACACTGGTTCAAGAACAAAATTCTGACCAAAAACCACAAGGCACGGGCGTACCCCAAAGGGTATGGGCGTGCCTGCCCTTTTGTTAGTGTACAGTTTAAACAGTTTTAAGCATACGAATATTCTGCCGGCACGGCCCGTACCCCCACTGCTACGGACGTGCCCGGTCACCATAAAATTAGATTTTGACAGAAAACTCAAAATTCCGGTTTCAGTGCAAAGCCATGTTAGAGATGGCTCTAATACCACTGTTGGGTTTTGGTAGCATCTATAGAACGCAGCGGAAACAAAAAAAGTATAAAAACAATTTCATTTTATGCCACCAATACCACACCCAATGGAGCAAACTCTAAATAATAGCAATGCAACAAAAGAAAGAAGCAAGTAAAAGAAATTATACCATACAAGTTCTTTAACCTCCTTGTTGTTGATGGTTGAAACGGAACGGACTTAAGATAACAAACGTGTATTCCTCTATCGGTATCCACACCAAACATCAATGATTCCCACGTGTTAGCTATGCTTGGTCGCCGCTAAGAGCACCACCTTTACAATGCACCAATACTT
Source organism: Dittrichia graveolens (assembly GCA_038502395.1). Taxonomy (NCBI): domain Eukaryota; kingdom Viridiplantae; phylum Streptophyta; class Magnoliopsida; order Asterales; family Asteraceae; genus Dittrichia; species Dittrichia graveolens. The sequence continues at coordinate 52,480,071 of JARJIL010000007.1, read as the reverse complement.
GAAGCTTTCTTGAGATCAAAATTTCTTCCATTTTGTGCAAGTATTTTTTAGAGAGAATGTGTTTTATGTGTTGTTCAAAAAGAACCAACCACATTTTCAAGTTACTAGTACTTTTAAAACAAGTCTCATAGCTCCATAATTAAGCCAAAAACCATTTCTTATGTTACTAGCAACAAATGCCATAATGACACCATTAAACTAGTCTTAAAAAGCTAGTTAAAGAGGATGTTACATAGTGAGGCACGGTCGTGCCTCACACGGCACGCCCTTGCCAGCCCACGGGCATACCCAAGTCGCGCCCGACTTGGGCTCGTGCTTTCGCACTTGGCACGGCCGTACCTCCACTAGTCACGCCCGTGCCAGCCCCGATGGGTACGCCCTAGGCACGCCGTCCTTTGGGCCCGTACCTGGCATAGGGCATGCCCATACCTTCACAAGGCACGGCCGTGCCCGGCCTAACCAAAACCCATTTTGGTATTTTTCTCTCTCTTGTTCAAAGGTGTTGCCGGAATCAATATTTGGTGTGTGACCCAATAGGCCTATGCCTCATCGGTAGTGATACCAACTCGTGTGTGTCAGTGGGCATATTCCAACATCATCATCTAAGAAATCAAATATATACTTTAAATCTGAAGATTCATTTGCATGTGTTATATTTGTTTCTTGTCGATTAAGTCCCGGTCCTGAACTGATGTGTTCAGAAACGATTGCAGGTGACTCATGTGATAAAGATGTGGTGGTTAAAGTATCATCAAAAGTCACATTAATACTTTCAATCACAACATTTGTCAGTTTATTTAACACGCGAAACGCTTTAGACTCAGAAGAATAACCTATGAAAATTCTATCATCTGCTTTGGCATCGAATTTTCCTAGGTTAGCCTTTTCATTAAGGACAAAGCACCGATTACCAAACACGTGAAAGTGTTTAATTTGGGCACTCTGCCATTTTCTAGTTCATACGGAGTTTTGTTAAAGCGACGGTGTAAAATTGTTCGGTTTTGGGTGTAGCATGATGTGTTGACCGCTTCTGCCCAATAGGAAGGTGGTAAATCAGCATAGGACAGCATGGTTCGAGCTGCTTCTACAAGCGTTCGATTTCTTTGTTCGACAACTCCATTTTGTTCTGGAGTATATGCTGCAGAGAATTGATGCATGATTCCCACTGAGTCAAGAAAAGAATCCAAGACTTTGTTCTCTAATTCGGTGCCATTGTCGGTCAAGATGGTACCAACTTTTCCTTGCGATAGATTATGCACCTGCTTTAGGAACGAGATAATTGTAGATGGAGCTTCATCCTTCGTTCTCAAAAACTTGATCCACGTGTATCTCGAATAGTCATCAACTATTACGAGAATGTACTTCTTCCCATTCCGAGACTGAACCCTCATCGGCGCACACAAGTCCATGTGCAATAGTTGGAGAGGTGCTTTTGTGCTGGACACCTATTTGATTTTGTGAGATGCCCTTTTCATTTTGCCCCTCTCACAGTGTTCACATAGATGTTCCTTTTTCAAACTTCAGCTTAGGCAAGCCACGAACTAAATCACCATTGACCAGTTTGTTGATATTTTTACAGTTTAGGTGAGATAGTTTGTGATACCACATCCATGTAAGTTCCGATGAGGCCTTGGACAGAAGACATACTGACTGTTTTCCTTCCAGGTCTGCTAGATCAATGGTGTACAGATTTGACCTTCTGGACCCAGTCATTACCACATCACCGTTTTCAGTCTTAACTGAGCAAGTTTTGGCCTTGAAGTTAACTTCTAACCCCTTGTCACAAAATTGCCCAATACTGAACAGATTTTGTCCCAATCCCTCCACATATTATACCTTGCTTATTTTTATGTTTTCTTTTATAATGTCTCCGGTTCCCATTATTGGTGCCACATGGTCGTTTCCAAAACGAACATTTCCCGAGTATTTTGGGACATAATTTGTGAGGAGACCCTTTTCTCCCGTCATATGTTTCGAACAGCCGGAGTCCAGGTACCACCGGCTAGATATCTGCCCATGGAAGACAAAAGTTTTTGAGGTACCCATTGTGTAGTGGGTCCTTGGCTGTTAGAAAAAACAATAGTATCACATGTTGTGTCAGTTAATGAATTTGTTGGTTGTGTGTTGGGAGTACAAACTTGTGAGATTGTTTGTGGTTGGGACGGTGATGGTGTTACGCTTTCTTTGGATATGGCGGGGGAATTAGTTGCTTTGGATGTGATGATAGATTGTTCAATTACCACGTGACTACAGCCGTTTGGTAGTGAGACATCATTGTTGATGTATTCACTTTGTTTCTATGAACTTCTTGTTTTGGTTGTTGCTGTTATCGCTTTGGTGGGTTTATGTTGAACTGTTGGTTGTTTATGTTGTGAGACTTGAGTTTTCTTACTCATTTGATATGTGAAGTGTGGTTTGACAGCATTTTGATTGGCATGATTCCAATTGTTGTAGTATCTGCGATTTGGAGTCCATGAAGTGTGTCGATTGGTGGGATTTGATTCAGAATTATGCTTAGAGGGTACACTTTCATTACATATTTGGAATCTTGCTCTTGTGGAGCGTTTCATTCCCCAATAGGTAATTTTGTTACCTTTTCTGTTTATGAAGGAAGCTTGTTCATGAGTGGATTCAAAAGATTTATAGTTTGGATTTGTTTTAATGCCACAATTATTTCAGTCATCATCATACACATAGTGAAAAGCACAATGACCATCAATACAACCATCACTCATGCAAAATATTTCAGTTTGAACAGAATTAATTGGAGTTCGAACAGGTTTGACATTCAAAATAGACGAATCATTACAAAGTAATAGAGTTGTTTGTTTATTGAAATTGGCAGGGTAAATCAAACACTCTTCGTCTTGTCTTTCTCCATCCTTCTCTTCCGGCTTCTTCCTCCATCCAAAAGTCTGCTTTCTCTCGCTCTTCACATTGGCACCTAGATGGACACTTGGGTTAGAAGCAGACATTGCCAATTGATCATTTTTGGAACGAGAGTGAATTTTTTGTTTCTTGATTTGTTTCGTTTTGGATTTGAATGATTTTGAGGTACTTTTCTTACTTGATAATCGTGTATCAATTACCTTGGCTTTTCCCTTTAAGTTGGTGGACTCAATTGTTTGTATTTTGAAAAAGTCATTCTCAAGTAAGTTAAGTTTCTCGTGAAGGGTGAACAAAGACTTTTTCGATTTTCTGCATTTTTCACAATCTTTACTAAGATTTATTAAAGACACATTACTTCCATGTATGTCGGATCTTGAATTCGCAGGTGAAGAACAGTCACCTTCTTGCACATGTGGAATCAGGGTTTCGGACGTGCTTGAAGCAGTGGAATTTTGTGGCTGGGCATTTTTAGCTGCAAGGTGGTCGATCAGATTATGAAGAATTGCCTTCTCAAAGTCAAAAATGATGGATCTATGGACAAGTTCAAATTCAACTAACTCAAGGTGTCGCTGTAGATCCATATGAGGGATATAGACGCGAGGCTCGGGTGGGGAATCCGTGATTGACGGTAAAGACTCCATTTCTGATTGGGAGTAACTTTGGAAGTAGTCATCAGAGACTGTGGGTTTGAAAACTTTGGTTATGTATGACTGATTAAGGCTTTCGTAGTCGTATGAGGTTGAAGCTCTGTTTGTGATGTGTCTCTTGTGTTCCTCCTCGGTGAGTTCGTCGACTTGCCCAACGAATACCATTTTCTCTGTTAACCCCAGATTCATGCTTTCAAAGTCATATAGTTGTTTAGCACTTATCTTATCACTTATGTGTGGATTAACGTAACCTAAACCTTCGTATGTCCATTTAGAGAATTTAACATCATTAGGTTTGTTTAGAAAAATGGTTTGTACCGTTTGATCTCTTTTAATTAACAAGTCTTCAAGATCTTTTATTTTTTAGTATAGTTGACATCGTTCCTTTTGCAAAAACTTGAAATCTTTTTCAACTGAGATTTTGGCCGCTTTTAAGTTATGAATGATTAGCTCGTTTTCACTTCTTAAGGTGTTCATTTCATTTTCTTTTGCGGTTAATTCTGATTGAAGATTGTCTAAGTTAGATGTTGATTGATTTTTGATTCTATGTTCCAACTTAGAGATTTTATGGTTTTGTCTTTCGATGTGTTCAACTAATGTTTGTGCATACTCAGTGTTTACCTTCCCAGAAACACCTACATCATCATTCTGGGTTTCTTCAAACTCATCAGCACCATCAGCTTCATTCTCATCCTCATCATCTAAGGAGCCCCCATCTTGAGCCATCAAACAAAAGTGAGCTTGATCAGATCCGTCATCATCTAAATCATCAGTATTTTTCAGAAATTGATCTACTTATACAAGCATTGCTCTCCCACTCTCTTTCTTCTTTGTCAACCACAGTTTGTTACGGTAGTATTCGGCATCTTTAGTCTTCGGTTTCCTGCAATCTTTGATAAAATGCCCTGTTCTACCACAGTTGTAACATTTCTTTTCCTCTTCCTGAGGCTCTGCAGGTTTGTCAGTCTTCCTCTTCTCTTCAGATACCATCCCATCACTTTTCCTTGGCCCGAATGTGTACCGCTGTCTATTGCTGGTCTTTCCATACTTGTTTTGGAAAGCTCTTGTAATCAGTGACATTGCTTTCAGGATAGCATCCTTCTCTGACATCTCCAACTCTCCTTCAGAGGAGTCGGAGTTGACCACAACTTGTTTTCCCTTGCTTCCCCTTGATGATTCCCGCGGTCTTTGTTCAGCCACTAGTGCAACCGGGTCAGATGGTTGTTTTGTTGAGAGTTTTGTGAGGACCTCATCTTGAAATTGGTTCATGTCCTCATAGATCGAGTGGTGAGATACTGCCTTGAGATTTCGATTGACATTTATATACAGACGAACATGTTCACTCCATTCTGGACCAAGAGCATTGATCCAGTAGACATTGATATCCAAATCGGATCTCGTCACGCCATGATTCCTCATCTCATTCAACAGTCTGCAGAAACGACTGTATGTATCCTGCAGTAGCTCCCCTTCCCTTGCCTTGAATTCCCTGAAGGTGTTAACAAGTTGAGTTTCCCTGATGAACGATCCCTGTTCAGTACCCTGCATTTGTTGTTTTACTTCATCCCAAATTTCTTTGGCAGAAGTCAAACTGTCTATTTTGGAATTGATTTCCGCGCATAACCCTTGTTTCAAGTAATATTTTGCATCTTTGTCGGCGCGTGCACGGTTTCTCTCTTTAGCAGTTACTTCTCATGGAAGCTTGCGTCTCCTCTCAGCAAGAATTTATGGATTGTTATCGGGAACAGCCTCGATAATCTTTTCAAATACGGCATCACCATTTAATATGTTGTCTTTCATCATCTCACCATATTTCTCATTGTGTTCTATAAAGTCCATAAACCTTCCTTTCCATACATTACATTCATTTCTGAAAAGTACTTGAGGTTTAGTGTCTGTGCCGATGGCAAGAATTTCATTGCTGAACTCATCTTTTCTTGGATCTTTCTCCCTGAAGTAAATTGGTTAGTTTGTGTGTGAGAAAACCTTTGAAAGTAGGATGAAGTGTTTGAAGGTTGAGTGAAGTTATCCGACTGTCGGATTGTTTGACTATCGGATTTTGCTTATGCGACTGTCGGATTTGATGCGACTGTCGGATGATCCGAAGGTCAGATGAACTTTCAAGTATCGGATTGTGTTTGTGTGACTGTCGGATTATGTGGTGCGACTATCAGATTTTGTGACTATCGGATTTTGTGATGCGACTATCGGACTTGGATTCAACTGTCGGATGAGATTTAATGATCCGAAAGTCGGATGAGTTTAGCAATCCGAAAGTCGGATGAGACTTGAAACTCGGATGAGACTTTGAAAGTCGGATGAGTGGAGTGATCCGAAAGTCGGATGAAACTTGAAGGTCGGATGAGTGTTGTAACACCCGCAAACCCGGGATAGTTGATTAGCGGGTTAGCGGTGGGTATGTATTTGTGTTAAATTACATATGATTGGTTAAGTGGTTATTTGGAGTTAATTATATTAAATTAACAAATTGAAAATATATATATGTAAATGTTTATATGTGTGTTATTGGCAACAAAAGAAAAAGGAAAAAGTTATGTATGTATGTATGTTAAATATGCATGTATGCATGGTGATATGGAAAAGGTAAGTTTTGCCACCACCTGCTTTGAAAAATGAAATTGCATGTATACGTGGGTTGTTATGCTCTTCATCTTCTCATACTATTCAAAGAAGAAAAATGTGAAAGTGTGTTGTGTGTGTTTTGAGAGAAAACCTTCAAGTGAAGGAACTTGCAAACTTGAATTTCCAAAGTGAAGATTTGGTGTTCTATAATTCAAAAAGAAGGTAAGAATATGTTTATATCATGCTATGATTCACTTTGATGTGTTTATCTGTTGGATTACATGGTCATATAGAGTTTCACCATTAATGGAGTTTTGGAAGAAAGCTTGATTAGTGGGTTTTATGGATTATGTTGTTTTGATTGTTAAAAAGATGTTCATGATGTTTTTGTATACCTACTATATGAAATATATGTGTTTAGTTCGAAGATTTATGATGTTAGAAATGTTTATAAGAAATTTGTGATGGCTGAAATCCGAGAAAAGGAAGAAGAAGACTTGCAAAATCTTAGATCGCGGCGTGAGGTTTTAAAGGGTCGCGGCGCGACCCTGTGGAAATCCGACATATTTGAATCGGATTGTTAAGAATCCAAGACTTTGCATAACCGAACTTGGAAATACAAGAAATTCCAAACCCGAACCTGAAATCCGACACCAAAATCCGACGATTGAGTCCCGGATTTGAAATCCGATAGCGTCGCGGCGCGACGCAGGGGTAGGTCGCGGCACGACCGGGTCTGTTCGGGAAGATTTCTTGTTTTATTTGTGTTTTGTTTGGGATAATTTGGATTATGAATTGTATGGTTAAATTAAGTTGTTTATATGAATATAAGATATAAATATATGTGGAAAGATATATTTATATATTCGAGACTGATTTGGTTGTTGTTGTGTTTTTAGTCAATCCACAGACTCAGTGATATTAGACAACTGAGCACGCGTGATTCGAGGACTGAGGTGAGTGGAAGTTTACTCACGGGTGGTATTGGTGGTAATGTTATGAATTGATTGACTTGAGGAATGTTTGATATGCAATGATGGATTGCTGTTTCGGATATGCAATTATTGACTGATGAGTTTGATATGCGAAGATAGATTGTTTAGTTTTCATATGCCATGATAGACTGTTAGTCTGCTAATTGTTAATCAAGAGTTATATCTTCGTATACGTGTTTTGTGATAGAGTTTTGATTGTGTTGGTGGTTGGTTGTGTTTCTGGGATTGTTTGAGAACCAACTGCTGTTGTAACGAGTTGGTAGTGATCAGCTTCTGTGAAAGGGCTGGTTGGGGTCAGCTGCTGTTAAAAGAGCTGGGCTCGTCTGTGGTTGGTTGAACAGTGGTAGTCCTCCTGATGCATGCATTGTATCAGAGGGGAATTTCACTGTGCCAATCGATAGAGAGCTATCGGTAAACCTTTGCTTTGGCCCGCACTGGTTGTAGGTTCGGCAGAACCGCCGGTCCTCGGGATTGAGAGATTGTTGAATTGATGGATTGTTGGTGATTGTTGCTCAGAAGTTTAGTTGTGAACTATTGTTATGATTAGCTTGTTTGTTGCTTCCATTCATTTAGCTTTGTGCTAATTCCCCTCGGTTGATTGCTTTTTGCAGGATTGTGTGATTTGTTGTTTAGCTTTGTTTGTGGAAAGGGAAATATTGTGTTTTGAGAAAAGACGAGCCGTATTTTATAAATCTTTTGTAACACAAGTTGATGTTGTAATTTGTAAAGAGTACTTTGTACTTTGTGGATGTTTATGTTAAATGAAATTAGAAAATGCTTCGGAAGCGATTTAAAAAAAATTGCTTGAAATTTACGGTGTTACAAGTGTTGTGTCGTATGAGGCAAAAGTCGAATGGCCTTTTAAAATAAAGGTCGGATGAACTAAAATCAAGAGTCGTATGACCATTGGGTTAAAAGTCGCACGACTGTCGGATGAACCAAAGTCGGATGAACTAAAAGTCGCACGACTGTCGGACGGATAATAATCCAAAACTTGCAGCTCTGTACTCTGTTATCGAACAAACTGCTAATTTTGCCCAAAACACACTAAAAACTCACTAAGCTTTTGTTTTGACATTCTTTTTCACTAGAAACACTTACCTTCACTAATTTCAACCCAAAACAACAACAAATTCTTTGAAAAATTGATAAAATAGTGAAAACCTATAAGAACTTGAAGAATAATAAATTTTCAAGAACACTACCCACATGTTGTTTGTTTGTCCTAAAAACACAAAAAGGTTTAATCCTTCTTAAATACTTCTAAGATACAACAAATAACTTGAAAAACAAGAGGATTTGACCAAATGGGTTTTTGTCTTTCAAAGCTTTACGTGAACAAGAAAAGGAGCAACTCCTGGGTTTTGTTCTCACACAAAGATGTTTCTTTCAGTTAATGTTGAACCAATCCATTAGGGAGTTGGCTCTGATACCAATTGAAAGTCCTTTGATTGTGAAGAAGATGAGTAAACAATGAATACTTGAAGTAAAGATGATGAAGTTTAGTATGAACAAGTATGAACACTTTGCATGTAACTTGAAGATTCTCTCTTGTATATTGCTTTGAACGTATGAGTGCAGAGAATACAAATTGCAAAGGTTGCCTTGCAAACTAGGTTTGCAAGGCTATAAATACACAAGCCTCATGGGCTTAAAAGCCACATGGTCCCAAAACTAAATAACTAAACTAGTCTAAGAATTACATAAGGAAAGTGGGCCAAGCCCATAATACTAACTAGTCTAGTAAATATAAATTACATATAACAAAATAACACAAGGCTAACAAAATAATTAATATCTAACAGCAGGGTGTGATGACTCCAAAGGCAATACCCCAATTTGACAGTTGTTGGCTGACTGTTGGAAACAATATTTTGTAATCTTAACACCCCTTTGTGTTTTAGGAAAATGTTTTCAGATGTAAATATGTTAATACTACTTTTGTACGAACCTGAGGGTTCAAAACTACTTTTGTTGCTTCTGCTGGTTTGTTAAATAACTATCTTAGTTCCAAAGACTTTTATTTTAAATATTTACGCGTATTTTGCAATTTGGGGAGTTACACCTACCTTGTTGCCAAAAGAATGAGTGGACTAGCCTCTCAAAACAAAAGATCTCTCCTATACGGGACTTTGCTCTCTCACATCTTTCCATCCCTAGAACTTCCTGAGGTCCAATATGTAGCTAACACCGAACAACCCATAGACATTCAAACCTTGATAAAAATGGGTCTCCATGGGATCATGAAAGGACCAAAGTCAAAGTCAAAGAGAGCATGGCAAGATGACAGTGAACAAGAGTTTGAGGAGGAGTCACAGGATGTCGGGACATCATCTAGGAAAATCCATGCATCACAAGGAGATCTCTTGGGTATTCAACGAGCCCTTGATGATGACACAAGATTTGTGAAAGAGAATACCTCCGTTCTAAACAAAATGCTCAACTTTCTTCAAGAGAAGTTTAGATGTGGTGCATCATCATCCACTAGAGTCGCTCGCCAATCCTATTCCATCTAAACCTTGTATAACGGTTGAACAATTTGGTTATATGTCATATTAGTCTCTAAAACTTATATGTTGAGCTTTATGTTGGACCCTAAAACAATGTTTGGTTTTTTATGACTCTTTTAGGCATATTAAGAATGATAAATGTTTAAATTTCTTGACTTCATTGCTTAAATTATGATACATACATACCTTGATATGGTTTGATAAGTTTTAAGAATGGCAAAAAGAAAATTTTGAAAAATTTATAATATACTGGTCATGGTCGACCATACCCTGAAACCATGAAAATTGACAAAAATCTCAACATATTTGTCGCGACTATGGTCGATCACCATCGACCGTGGTCTGCGACCGTGATGACTAACAATTTTGTTTAAAATTTCACCTTCTGACCTACAATTGCAAAGCTACTTGTTGTACATCTCCCTTTAACATATGTATGTGATTTATATCTCCCTATGTGCCATTATAATAATAACTATTTCAACAATGCACGAATGCTTGGATGAATAAGATGAAATGGATGGATTGCATGATATATGATTCGCTTTCCTAAAAATAAATCAATTGGATGATTATTGAATAAACAAAAATCTAGTGATTATTACATCAAAATTGAGCATTCTATAACGATAATTGGATTTTTTTATATACATGTGCTACTAACCCAATCCCCCAAGATTGGAAGATTTCTTTTGTATAAAAGTTATAGAAAAATATCCAAATTCCAAAGAATAAAACTAGAAGTCAAGGCATAGTTTAATGGGGAGCATTACTTTGAGGGGGAGTCATCTTCAAGAGAAGAAATAAGGATGTTGGGGAGATAATCACTTCACCCGAATAGTCAACTCTGCCTATTCTAAAACATAGAATTTGATGATAACCAAACCCTACATTCAGTATGACTTAGAAAGTATTCAAACATGTGTTGTTTGTATCAGATTCTGGAAAATATGCTAAGCATGGAACCATCAGCTGACCATCAGCTAAATATCAGCCCCTACTCAAATATCAGCCAAGGGACATCAGCTAAGAAGTATCAGATGAAGAAAATAAGTGAAGAAGACCATCAGCTGAGGAAAGTGAACTATCAGCTGAGTGAAGAAATTCGGTCAGCTGAGTGCCTACACCATCAGCCTAGCAAGGACTTTGCTCAGCTACTCTATCAGTTGAGTGAACATTAGATAAGTTGAGGCCCAGAGCATCAGCTAAGTAAGTCTTCTCTAACACAGTCATCTTTTTACATAAACTAATGTATTTAAATGATCAGATGAGCATTCTTGATCAACTGATCATATAAATACATGATGTAACACCGGATGAACCAAGCCATTTTTTTAAATTACGCTGCGGAAGCTTTTAAACAAACAAACCATTTACATACAATTCAACATAAACAACTGTACAAACATTGTTCACAAAAACAAGTATCATTGTTGTGTTACAAAAACTACTGGCTCGTTTCATTCAAAAATAATATCAGAGTCAGGTCATCCCTTTCCTTCTGCTAACCTCACAAACACGAACCTGCAAAAGCAACAACTGAGGGGAATTAGCAAAAGCTAAGTGAGTAGAAGCTAAACACCAAAAGCAAACATCAACGGTCAATATCAAAGCATGTAATCATGTATCCCGAGAAGACCGGCTGTTCGACGCAGAACCTACAACCAATGCCGGCTAAAGCAAAGGTTTACCGATAGCCCTCCACTGAATTGGTACAATGCACTCCTCCTCTGATGCAACATATGCACCAGTAAGGCTAACACTGTTCAACCAATCAGTGAACAAGCCCAGCCCAATTCTACGTATAGCTGACTTCCCAACGCAACTCGAATTCATACTAAGAGTGCGTATCGACCAAATATTCATGCAGCAGTTATCAATCAACAATAATCACAATCAACAGTTCAATCAATCCAAACCGATCTCAATCACAGTCATGTATCACATCAATAACATTAACCGAAATCTTTACCATCCGCGATTAACGCCCACTCACCTCAAAATCAACACGGGCTCAGAAATCTAATTTTACTAAGTCTTTTGATTGCCTGAAAAACACAGCAACAATCAAATTAGTCACGAATATATAAATATATCTTCTCATATATATTTATATCTCAAATTTATCAACACATCTCAATTAAATCACATAATGAATAAACTATCTCAAACCAAGCAACTTATATAAAAAGTATGCAAACAATCGGATTTGGGGCCTGTCACGCCGCGACGAGCATCGGATTTGAAATCCAAGAACTGCAATCGGATTTCACTTTCGGATTGTACTAGGATCAGATTTTCATGCGGATTCTAGTGTTGGTCTTCGGATTTATGGTCGGATTTCACTAACAATCGGATTTCCCAAGTCCATATGCACAACACTCGGATTTCTTTAAATCCGAAACACAAGGTTCGGTTTTCTTGAACATCGCGCCGCGACGCTATAGCGTAGCACCACTACACTCATATTTCCAGATTATTATCTTCTTCAAAGTGTCGGATTTTCAGTCCAATTTCTCCAAATCTCATTCTAACTTCATATTACTTCCACCAAAACACATATTAAACATTTACCAAGCATATAGATCATCAAAAACATCATTTTACTCTTTCATAACAACAAAATCTATAAACCCATTTACCAAACTTCCTTTCAAACTTAAAAATGGTGTAACAACATAAAATCATGCTTTTCAATATCTAAACACACCAACATGAATCATATCAAGCTATAAACACTATTTTACCTTTCTTTTGAATTAAAGATCACAAAATCTTGATTCTAGGATTTCAAGTTGGTAACTTTCTTCACTCTAGGGTTTGCTTTCAAAAACACACACTAACACCTTTTTCACCTTGCAAATGTGAGCAGATAAAATAGGCACGTACACATATATTTGTGTAAAAACAAGCAGGAGGTGGCATAAGGATTTTGAAATCCTATTCATTTTATTAACTACTCATGCATGCCTATATATTTTAACAGACATGCATACATATTACTTTCTTTTCTTTTCTATATTTCAACAGTAACATATATATATAACTCATATTTAAATTAATTTCATTTAACACACATAATCAAATAAAGCAAACCAATTACGTACCGCCAACCCGCTAATCTCCTAGCCCAGGGTTGCGGGTGTTACAAATCTCCCCTCCTTAAGCGGATTCCGTCCTTGGAATCCTTTCCGGCTCAAACAATTGAGGGTATCTATCCTTCATTTCCGCCTCAGTCTCCCACATCAAATCAGAACCTAAACTGTGTTTCTACTTGACCAATACCATCGGTATCTACTTCTTTCAGAGCTTGGTCACTTTGTGATCTAACAGTTCAACGGGTTCCTCAATCAATCTCTTCTTTGAATCTACTTTCAGTTCGTGCACTGGGAGAATCTGACTCTCGTCTTCAACTTTACATTTTCTCAAATAGCAAACATTGAACGTGGAGCTAACTTCCCGCGTTTGCCAAATCGAATCACGCCCTTCCACGGAGAGACCATCAAATACACTAACTCCCCCATATCAAACGATACTGGACGACGCCGTGGATCCGCATACATTTTCTGTCTATCCCTAGGCGCTTTCAACTTCTCTCTGGCTATAGCAACCTTGTCAGCCATCATCTGAACAATCTCAGGCCCTACAAATTGTTTCTCACCTGCCTCTAACCAACACGTCGGAGTACGGCAGCGACGACCGTACAACATCTCATATGGAGGCATTCCAATACTGGAGTGGTAAGAATTATTATACGCAAACTCTATCAATGGCAGGTGCGAATCCCAATATCCACCATGCTCAATTACACAAGCATGTAGCATATCTTCGAGTGTCTGTATGGTTCGTTCAGTTTGACCGTCAGTCTGGGGATGATAAGCAGTACTCAAGTTAATTCTCGTCCCCAACTCTCTCTGTAGACTCCTCCAGAAGTCAAAAACAAACCTGGAGTGTTTGTCAGATACTAACGACAATGGTATACCATGTCTCGCTACAATCTCATCAATGTACAACTATGCCAGCTTGCTAGGAGAAGCCGTCACACCGGTAGCCAGAAAATGGGCACTCTTCGTCAGTCGATCCACGATCACCCAAATCATACCGTGATTCTTCTGAGTTTGCGGAAGTTTAGTCACGAAATCCATCGTTATATGTTCCCACTTCCACTCAGGAATTTCTAACTGTTTCAAAGATCCGTAGGGCTTCTGGTGCTCTGCTTTCACTTGAGCACAGATATGGAATGACTCCACAAAATGAGCCACATCTGCCTTCATAGTAGGCCACCAGTAAATCACTTTCAAATCGTGGTACATTTTAGTGCTTCCTAGGTGAAAAGACAATCTCGACTTGTGTGCTTCGGTTAAAATCAACTTTCTCAATTCTCCAAGCATAGGCACCCACACACGAGTCTTATATATTTTCAATCCGTGAGAATCATCAGTAAGTTCATCCTTACGTTTTCTCATAAGTTCATTCTTTACATTCTCCTCTTTCAGAGCTTCCAACTATGTAGACTTTGTTCTATCCACTAAATCAGATACAAACTCCATACGCATGAATTTAATGGAATTCCCCACTCCATTGCGGCTCAAGGCATCTACTACAACATTCGCTTTTCCAGGGTGGTATCTAATCTCACAATCATAGTCTTTTATCAGCTCCACCCATCGCCTCTGTCTCATGTTCAACTCTTTCTATGTAAACACATACTGGAGACTCTTATGATCAGTACAAATTACACACTTGGTGCCATACAAATAGTGTCTCCATAGTTTTACGGAAAATACGACAGCTGCTAGTTCTAGATCATGAGTCGGGTAATTCTTTTCATGTGGTTTCAACTGTCTTGAAGAAAATGCAATCACCCGATCCCTCTACATAAGTACACATCCCAATCCAGGGAACGATGCATTGCAATAAACGGTAAAATCATCCGTTCCACTTGGCAATGCAAGAATGGGGGCCTGGCACAACAACTGCTTCAAAGTTTGGAAAGCATTGTCTTGTTCACTACCCCAAACAAACTTCACATCATTCCGAGTTAACTTAGTTAACAGACCCGCAATCTTTGAAAAATCTTTAATAAACCTGCGGTAGTATCCAGCCAAACCCAGAAAATTCTTTTTTTCAGATGGTGTCTTTGGAGCATTCCAGTTCATCACAGCTTCCACTTTCGAAGGGTCTACTTTCACTCCTTCATTACAGATAACATGCCCCAAGAATTGAACTTCCCTCAACCAAAACTCGCACTTTGAGAACTTAGCAAACAAATGTTCTTTCTTCAAGGTTTCCAAAACTTGACTCAAATGCTATTCGTGCTCCTGTTCTGTCTTTGAATAAATTAGAATATCATCGATAAAGACTATCACAAAATCATCCAAGAATGTTCGACAAACCCTGTTCATCAGATCCATAAAAATCGCAGGTGCATTGGTTAAGCCGAACGGCATAACCAAGAACTCATAGTGCCCGTAGTGAGTACGAAAGGCCGTCTTCAACACATCTTCTTTAGAAACACGTACCTGATGATATCCCGATCTCAAATCAATCTTAGAAAAGAACGAAGCTCCTTGCAGTTGATCAAACAAATCATCGATTCTCGGCAACGGATACTTGTTCTTTATTGTTCTCTTATTCAATTCACGGTAATCGATACACATACTCAACGTACCGTCTTTCTTCTTTACAAACAATACCGGTGCTCCCCACGGGGACGAACTCGGACGAATAAACCCTTTATCTAGCATATCTTGAATCTGCGTCATCATCTCCCAGATCTCTGAAGGTGCCAACCTGTACGGAGCCTTCGCTACTGGTCTAGATCCAGGTATTAAATCTATTTTGAATTCCCTTTCACGTACCGGAGGCAATCCTGGCAACTCTTCTGGAAACACTTCCGGGTATTCCGTTACCATCCGGATATCAGTCATTGCTTGTTTCTCTTTCTTCCCGTCAATCACATATGCCAAGTAAGATTCACACCCCTTACCCAACGCTTTCTTTGCTTTCAAACAAGAAATCATCGGGATCACAGACCCTGCCTTCTCTCCCCTGGCTATTACTCGCGAACCATCAGCTAGTGGAAACGAGATCAATTTCTTATGATACTTGATACTTGCTTGATTCAGACTTAGCCAATCCATCCCAAGTACCACATCAAACCCAGATAATGGCATAACAAGAAAATAAACAGGAAAACACACACCATCTATATCAATTTTAGCCCCAGCCACAGCAGTCGTGACCGAAACCATCATACCATCAACTACTTCTATCTCTAAAGCAGTAGCAAGTTCAATCACAGGCACATTTAATCTATCACAGAATTCCACAGAAACAAAGGAGTGATTTGCTCCTGAATCAAACAATACTCTAGCAGGAGTAGAGTTTATTAGAAACATACCCGTGATTACGTCGTCAATGGTGGTGGCATCATCCACCGTCATTTTAAACGCCCGAGCCTCAGCAGTGGGTGGGTTTTTTCGTTTCTGACCTGCTGAAGATGACGCTCCAGCTCCTCCTCCCCCATACCCTGACCCTGTCTTTTTACCCATCGGGCAATCACCAACACGGTGCCCCTCCCTCTGGCAATTCCAGCATACACTCCTTGGGAACCTGCAGTTCTTTAAATCCTGGCCAAACTGGCCACAGTTTACACAACTTCTTGTATGGGCCGTACACTGCCCATTATGATAGGATTTGCACCTGCTACACCAAGGTGCCCATTGAGTAGACCCAACCGAAGTAGGTCTTCTATTCTGATCTCCCTGCCTACCACCGCTGCTCTGCCCTCCCTGTCTCTGTTGAGCATTATAGTGTTCAAACCTCGATTTTTGTTGGGAAAGTTTCTCCCCGCTCAACTTGTTTCTCGCAACAATGTCCCCTTCAGCCAATTTAGCCAAAGTGAAAACCTGGGACAGTGTGGTAGCCCACCTGGTGGCGCCTCTGTAGTCTGGGTGCCGTGCCCCCACAAAATGGACAATCTTCGATTCCTCGTCGGGTACCCAGTGCTTAGCAAATCTCATTTTCTCATTAAATTGTTTTATCAGTTGGTCTAAAGTCATATTCCCGGTCATCTGCAGCTCCATGAACTCCTTTTTGATCTTAGCCATCTCAAAACTTCTATAGTATTGTTCGCACAACTTTTCCTGGAATTGACTCCAGGTGATGCTTCCGTGTTGCTGTTCAGTGAAATGGCCTATAATGGAATCCCACCAGACTAACGCATCTCCTCTCAGCATTCTTGACGCGTATTTAACCTTTAATTCATCCTCGCAATTACAGGCATCAAGTGCCTTTGACATCTCCCTCAACAAGTTCAATGTTGCATTGGGATCAGAACTCCATGATACTCCGATGGTTTACAATCAGGAAACTGTTTATAAGTGCAGGTTTGTTTATATCCAGGGAACGCAAACAGATAGGCTCCGGGTTGTGGATATGGATAGAAGAAAGGTTGCTGCATCATTTGAGTCATTGGTGGCAGCGGTGCTGTAACTGGTGCGGTCGTTGCCTGGGTAAGAATCGCAGTCGGTACAGGGGTTGGTTCAGGTTGTTGTTGTTGTTGTTGTTGTTGTTGTTCCATCCTTTGAACTTTATCTCTGAGTTCAACCAACTTGTTTTCCAATTGATAGACATAATAACTATGTTCCTCCTCACGGGCTTGACCCGACGTTCCCGCAGTAGCTGGGTTATCCAAATATTCAGTCACTAGCGCTTCAGTTGTAGCTTGGGTTAGAGGAGGAAGGATTGGAGTATCTCTGTCAGCCATTATCTGTTATAATCACATCACCTCATAACTCATTAGCATAAACCGTTAGTATCCAAAATACTAACTACAACCGACAACTCTAACTCACTCTAATTCCCCCGAAGGAAAGCTTGACCCGTCACAAGCCAAGATTTGGGAATTCAACACTCTAGCCGTGCATGCATCGCCAAACCTAGGCTCTGATACCAAACTGTAACACCGGATAAACCAAGCCATTTTTTTTAATTACGCTGCGGAAGCTTTTAAACAAACAAACCATTTACATACAACTCAACATAAACAACTGTACAAACATTGTTCACAAAAACAAGTATCATTGTTGTGTTACAAAAACTACTGGCTCGTTTCATTCAAAAATAATATCAGAGTCAGGTCATCCCTTTCCTTCTGCTAACCTCACAAACACGAACCTGCAAAAGCAACAACTGAGGGGAATTAGCACAAAGCTAAGTGAGTAGAGGCTAAACACCAAAAGTAAACATCAACGGTCAATATCAAAGCATGTAATCACGTATCCCGAGAATACCGGCGGTTCGGCGCAGAACCTACAACCAATGCCGGCCAAAGCAAAGGTTTACCGATAGCCCTCCACTGAATTGGTACAATGCACTCCCCCTCTGATGCAGCATATGCACTAGTAAGGCTAACACTGTTCAACCAATCAGTGAACAAGCCCAACCCAATTCTACATATAGCTGACTTCCCAACGCAACTCGAATTCATACTAAGAGTGCGTATCGACCAAATATTCATGCAGCAGTTATCAATCAACAATAATCACAATCAACAGTTCAATCAATCCAAACCGATCTCAATCACAGTCATGCATCACATTAATAACATTAACCGAAATCTTTACCATCCGCGATTAACGCCCACTCACCTCAAAATCCACACGGGCTCAGAAATCTAATTTTACTGAGTCTTTTGATTGCCTGAAAACACAGCAACAATCAAATCAGTCACGAATATATAAATATATCTTCTCATATATATTTATATCTCAAATTTATCAACACATCTCAATTAAATCACATAATGAATAAACTATCTCAAACCAAGCAACTTATATAAAGAAGTACGCAAACAATCGGATTTGGGGCCTGTCGCGCCGCGACGAGCATCGGATTTCAAATCCAAGAACTGCAATCGGATTTCACTTTCGGATTGTACTAGGATCGGATTTTCATGCGGATTCTAGTGTTGGTCTTCGGATTTATGGTCGGATTTCACTAACAATCGGATTTCCCAAGTCCATATGCACAACACTCGGATTTCTCTAAATCCGAAACACAAGGTTCGGTTTTCTTGAACGTCGCGCCGCGACGCTATAGCGTAGAGCCGCTACACTCATATTTCCAGATTATTATCTTCTTCAAAGTGTCGGATTTTCAGTCCAATTTCTCCAAATCTCATTCTAACTTCATATTACTTCCACCAAAACACATATTTAACATTTACCAAGCATATAGATCATCAAAAACATCATTTTACTCTTTCATAACAACAAAATCTATAAACCCATTTACCAAACTTCCTTTCAAACTTAAAAATGGTGTAACAACATAAATACATGCTTTTCAATATCTAAACACACCAACATGAATCATATCAAGCTATAAACACTATTTTACCTTTCTTTTGAATTAAAGATCACAAAATCTTAATTCTAGGATTTCAAGTTGGTAACTTTCTTCACTCTTGGGTTTGCTTTCAAAAACACACACTAACACCTTTTTCACCTTGCAAATGTGAGCAAATAAAATAGGTACATACACATATATTTGTGTAAAAACAAGCAGGAGGTGGCATAAGGATTTTGAAATCCTATTCATTTTATTAACTACTAATGCACGCCTACATATTTTAACAGACATGCATACATATTACTTTCTTTTCTTTTCTATATTTCAACAGTAACATATATATATAACTCATATTTAAATTAATTTCATTTAACACACATAATCAAATAAAGCAAACAAATTACGTACCGCCAACCCGCTAATCTCCTAGCCTAGGGTTGCGGGTGTTACAAATCTCCCCTCCTTAAGTGGATTCCGTCCTCGGAATCCTTTCCAGCTCAAACAATTGAGGGTATCTATCCTTCATTTCCGCCTCAGTCTCCCACATCAAATCAGAACCTAAACTGTTTTTCTACTTGACCAATACCATCGGTATCTACTTCTTTCGGAGCTTGGTCACTTTGCGATCTAACAGTTCAACGGGTTCCTCAATCAATCTCTTCTTTGAATCTACATTCAGTTCGTGCACTGGGAGAATCTGACTCTCGTCTTCAACTTTACATTTTCTCAAGTAGCAAACATTGAACGTGGAGCTAACTTCCTGCGTTTGCCATATCGAATCACGCCCTTCCACGGAGAGACCTTCAAATACACTAACTCCCCCACATCAAACGATACTGGAAAACGCCGTGGATCCGCATACATTTTCTGTCTATCCCTAGCCGCTTTCAACTTCTCTCTGGCTATAGCAACCTTGTCAGCCGTCATCTGAACAATCTCAGGCCCTGCAAATTGTTTCTCACCAGCCTCTAACCAACACGTCGGAGTACGGCAGCGACGACCGTACAACATCTCATATGGAGGCATTCCAATACTGGAGTGGTAAGAATTATTATACGCAAACTCTATCAATCGCAGGTGCGAATCCCAAGATCCACCATAGTCAATTACACAAGCATGTAGCATATCTTGGAGTGTCTGTTGGTTCGTTCAGTTTGACCGTCAGTATGGGGATGATAAGCAGTACTCAAGTTAATTCTCGTCCCCAACTCTCTCTGTAGATTCCTCCAGAAGTTAGAAACAAACCTGGAGTCTCTGTCAGATACTATCGACAATGGTATACCATGTCTCGCAACAATCTCATCAATGTACAACTATGCCAGCTTGCTAGGAGAAGCCAACTCACCGGTTGCCAAAAAATGGGCACTCTTCGTCAGTCGATCCACGATCACCCAAATCATACCGTGATTCTTCTGAGCTAGCGGAAGTTTAGTCACGAAATCCATCGTTAAATGTTCCCACTTCCACTCAGGAATTTCTAACTGTTTCAAAGATCCATAGGGCTTCTGGTGCTCTGCTTTCACTTGAGCACAGACATGGCATGACTCCACAAAATGAGCCACATCTGCCTTCATAGTAGGCCACTAGTAAAGCACTTTCAAATCGTGGTACATTTTAGTGCTTCCTAGGTGAAAAGACAATCTCGACTTGTGTGCTTCAGTTAAAATCAACTTTCTCAATTCTCCAAGCATAGGCACCTACACACGAGTCTTATATATTTTCAATCCGTGAGAATCATCAGTAAGTTCATCCTTACGTTTTCTCATAAGTTCATTCTTTACATTCTCCTCTTTCAGAGCTTCCAACTGTGCAGACTTTATTTTATCCACTAAATCAGATACAATCTCAATACGCATGAATTTAATGGAATTTCCCGCTCCCTTGTGGCTCAAGGCATCTGCTACTACATTCGCTTTTCTAGGGTGGTATCTAATCTCGCAATTATAGTCTTTTATCAGCTCCACCCATCGCCTCTGTCTCATGTTCAACTCTTTCTGTGTAAACACATACTGGAGACTCTTATGATCAGTACAAATTACACACTTGGTGCCATACAAATAGTGTCTCCATAGTTTTAGGGCAAATACGACAGCTGCCAGTTCTAGATCATGAGTCGGGTAATTCTTTTCATGTGGTTTCAACTGTCTTGAAGAAAATGCAATCACCCGATCCCTCTACATAAGTACACATCCCAATCCAGGGAACGATGCATTGCAATAAACGGTAAAATCATCCGTTCCACTTGGCAATGCAAGAATGGGGGCCTGGCACAACAACTGCTTCAAAGTTTGGAAAGCATTGTCTTGTTCACTACCCCAAACAAACTTCACATCATTCCGAGTTAACTTAGTTAACAGACCCGCAATCTTTGAAAAATCTTTAATAAACCTGCGGTAGTATCCAGCCAAACCCAGAAAATTCTTTTTTTCAGATGGTGTCTTTGGAGCATTCCAGTTCATCACAGCTTCCACTTTCGAAGGGTCTACTTTCACTCCTTCATTACAGATAACATGCCCCAAGAATTGAACTTCCCTCAACCAAAACTCGCACTTTGAGAACTTAGCAAACAAATGTTCTTTCTTCAAGGTTTCCAAAACTTGTCTCAAATGCTGTTCGTGCTCCTGTTCTGTCTTTGAATAAATTAGAATATCATCGATAAAGACTATCACAAAATCATCCAAGAATGTTCGACAAACCCTGTTCATTAGATCCATAAAAATCGCAGGTGCATTGGTTAAGCCGAACGGCATAACCAAGAAATCATAGTGCCCGTAGTGAGTACGAAAGGCCGTCTTCGACACATCTTCTTTAGAAACACGTACCTGATGATATCCCGATCTCAAATCAATCTTAGAAAAGAACGAAGCTCCTTGCAGTTGATCAAACAAATCATCGATATTCGGCAACGGATACTTGTTCTTTATTGTTCTCTTATTCAATTCACGGTAATTGATACACATACGCAACGTACCGTCTTTCTTCTTTACAAACAATACCGGTGCTCCCCACGGGGACGAACTCGGACGAATAAACCCTTTATCTAGCAGATCTTGAATCTGCGTCATCATCTCCCGGATCTCTGAAGGTGCCAACCTGTACGGCGCCTTCGCTACTGGTCTAGATCCAGGTATTAAATCTATTTTGAATTCCACTGCACGTACCGGAGGCAATCCTGGCAACTCTTCTAGAAACACATCAGGGTATTCCGTTACCACCCGGATATCAGTCATTGCTTGTTTCTCTTTCTTCCCGTCAATCAAATATGCCAAATAAGATTCACACCCCTTACCCAACGCTTTCTTTGCTTTCAAACACGAAATCATCAGGATCACAGACCCTGCCTTCTCTCCCCTCGCTATTACTCGCGAACCATCAGCTAGTGGAAACGAGATCAATTTCTTGTGACACTTGATACTTGCTTGATTCAAACTTAGCCAATCCATCCCAAGTACCACATCAAACCTTGATAATGGCATAACAAGAAAATAAACAGGAAAACACACACCATCTATATCAATTTTAGCCCCAGCCACAGTAGTCGTGACCAAAACCATCATACCATCAACTACTTCAATCTCTAAAGCAGTAGCAAGTTCAATCACAGACACATTTAATCTATCACATAATTCCACATAAACAAAGGAGCGATTTGCTCCTTAATCAAACAACACTCTAGCAGGAGTAGAGTTTATTAGAAACATACCCGTGATTACACAGTAAGTGGTGGTGGTATCGTCCACCGTCATTTTAAACGCCCGAGCCTCAGCAGTGGGTGGGTTCTTTCGTTTCTGACCTGCTGAAGATGACCCTCCAGCTCCTCCTCCCCCAGACCCTGACCCTGTCTTTTTACCCATCTGGCAATCACCAACACGGTGCCCCTCCCTCTGGCAATTCCAGCATACACTCCTTGGGAACCTGCAGTTCTTTAAATCCTGGCCAAACTGGCCACAGTTTACAGATCTTCTTGTCTGGGCCGTACACTGCCCATTATGATAGGATTTGCACCTGCTACACCAAGGTGCCCGTTGAGTAGACCCACCCGAAGTAGGTCTTCTATTCTGATCTCCCTGCCTACCACCGCTGCTCTGCCCTCCCTGTCTCTTTTGAGCATTATAGTGTTCAAACCTCGATTTTTGTTAGGAAAGTTTCTCCCCGCTCAACTTGTTTCTCGCAACAATGTCCCCTTCAGCCAATTTGGCCAAAGTGAAAGCCTGGGACAGTGTGGTAGCCCACCTGGTGGCGCCTCTGTAGTCTGGGTGCCGTGCCCCCACAAAATGGGCAATCTTCGATTCCTCGTCGGGTACCCAGTGCTTAGCAAATCTCATTTTCTCATTAAATTGTTTTATCAGTTGGTCTAAAGTCATATTCCCGGTCATCTGCAGCTCCATGAACTCCTTTTTGATCTTAGCCATCTCAAAACATCCATAGTATTGTTCGCATAACTTTTCCTGGAATTGACTCTAGGTGATGCTTCCTTGTTGCTGTTCAGTGAAATGGCCTGTAATGGAATCCCACCAGACTAACACATCTCCTCTCAGCATTCTTGACGCGTATTTAACCTTTAATTCATCCTCGCAATTACAGGCATCAAGTGCCTTTGACATCTCCCTTAACCAGTTCAATGTTGCATTAGGATCAGAACTCCCATGATACTCCGATGTTGCATTAGGATCAGAAACTGTTTATAAGTGCAGGGTTGTTTATATCCAGGGAACGCAAACAGATAGGCTCCGGGTTATGGATATGGATAGAAGAAAGGTTGCTGCATCATTTGAGTCATTGGTGGCAGCGGTGCTGTAACTGGTGCGGTCGTTGCCTGGGTAAGAATCGCAGTCGGTAAAGGGGTTGGTTCAGGTTGCTGTTGTTGTTGTTGTTGTTGTTGTTGTTGTTGTTGTTCCATCCTTTGAACTTTATCTCTGAGTTCAACCAACTCGTTTTCCAATTGATAGACATAATCACTATGTTCCACCTCACGGGCTTGACCCGACGTTCCCGCAGTAGCTGGGTTATCCAAATATTCAGTCACTAGCGCTTCAGTTGTAGCTTGGGTTAGAGGAGGAAGGATTGGAGTATCTCTGTCAGCCATTATCTGTTATAATCACATCACCTCATAACTCATTAGCATAAACCGTTAGTATCCAAAATACTAACTACAACCGACAACTCTAACTCACTCTAATTCCCCCGAAGGAAAGCTTGACCCGTCACGAGCCAAGATTTGGGAATGCAACACTCTAGCCGTGCATGCATCGCCAAACCTAGGCTCTGATACCAAACTGTAACACCGGATAAACCAAGCCATTTTTTTAATTACGCTGCGGAAGCTTTTAAACAAACAAACCATTTACATACAACTCAACATAAACAACTGTACAAACATTGTTCACAAAAACAAGTATCATTGTTGTGTTACAAAAACTACTGGCTCGTATCATTCAAAAATAATATCAGAGTCAGGTCATCCCTTCCCTTCTGCTAACCTCACAAACACGAACCTGCAAAAGCAACAACTGAGGGGAATTAGCACAAAGCTAAGTGAGTAGAGGCTAAACACCAAAAGCAAACATCAACGGTCAATATCAAAGCATGTAATCACGTATCCCGAGAAGACCGGCGGTTCGGCGCAGAACCTACAACCAATGCCGGCCAAAGCAAAGGTTTACCGATAGCCCTCCACTGAATTGGTACAATGCACTCCCCCTCTGATGCAACATATGCACTAGTAAGGCTAACACTGTTCAACCAATCAGTGAACAAGCCCAGCCCAATTCTACGTATAGCTGACTTCCCAACGCAACTCGAATTCATACTAAGAGTGCGTATCGACCAAATATTCATGTAGCAGTTATCAATCAACAATAATCACAATCAGTAGTTCAATCAATCCAAACCGATCTCAATCACAGTCATGCATCACATCAATAACATTAACCGAAATCTTTACCATCTGTGATTAACGCCCACTCACCTCAAAATCCACACGGGCTCAGAAATCTAATTTTACTGAGTCTTTTGATTGCCTAAAAATAAAGCAACAATCAAATCAGTCACGAATATATAAATATATCTTCTCATATATATTTATATCTCAAATTTATCAACACATCTCAATTAAATCACATAATGAATAAACTATCTAAAACCAAGCAACTTATATAAAAAGTATGCAACCAATCGGATTTGGGGCCTGTCGCGCCGCGACGAGCATCGGATTTCAAATCCAAGAACTGCAATCGGATTTCACTTTCGGATTGTACTAGGATCGGATTTTCATGCGGATTCTAGTGTTGGTCTTCGGATTTATGGTCGGATTTCACTAACAATCGGATTTCCCAAGTCCATATGCACAACACTCGGATTTCTCTAAATCTGAAACACAAGGTTCGGTTTTCTTGAACGTCGCGCCGCGACACTATAGCGTAGCGCCGCTACACTCATATTTCCAGATTATTATCTTCTTCAAAGTGTCGGATTTTCAGTCCAATTTCTCCAAATCTCATTCTAACTTCATATTACTTCCACCAAAACACATATTTAACATTTACCAAGCATATAGATCATCAAAAACATCATTTTACTCTTTCATAACAACAAAATCTATAAACCCATTTACCAAACTTCCTTTCAAACTTAAAAATGGTGTAACAACATAAATTCATGCTTTTCAATATCTAAACACACCAACATGAATCATATCAAGCTATAAACACTATTTTACCTTTCTTTTGAATTAAAGATCACAAAATCTTGATTCTAGGATTTCAAGTTGGTAACTTTCTTCACTCTTGGGTTTGCTTTCAAAAACACACATTAACACCTTTTTCACCTTGCAAATGTGAGCAGATAAAATAGGCACGTACACATATATTTGTGTAAAAATAAGCAGGAGGTGGCATAAGGATTTTGAAATCCTATTCATTTTATTAACTACTCATGCATGCCTACATATTTTAACAGACATGCATACATATTACTTTCTTTTCTTTTCTATATTTCAACAGTAACATATATATATATATATAACTCATATTTAAATTAATTATATTTAACACACATAATCAAATAAAGCAAACCAATTACGTACCGCCAACCCGCTAATCTCCTAGCCCATGGTTGCGGGTGTTACACATGAGTTTATGTCCTCCTAAGATAACTATTGATCAACTTAGCATCCATATGATCAGCTGAGCAATATGAATTAACTAAGTCCTAGAAAAATTAATCAACTCATATATCTTGTCAACTGAGTTGTGAAATTTAAAGTTCCTATTACTTTTTGTTAGCTGAGTCGAGCAAAATGTCAAATATGCTCTATCTTTCAGATTGTAAAAGTCATATGTAAAAGGCAGAACATGTGTTGTTCTTTTATGCCTTAGATCTTTGTTTGTAAAAGTAAAAAGCACTTTTTGGATCAAGTATGAGACAAAAAGGTTTGATCTTATCCTCATGAAAAGGAGAAAGATACCTCAAACATACGAAGATCTTGAAGATTTGTTTCAACAACTAAGTATGGTTGGCAATCCCATACTTGGTAAAGTTAAATCAAACAGAAGCATGGTTGTTGTTTAAAGTACAAGCATGGAAAGGGAAAGAAAGTTCTACACGACAGAAGATGTGGGTTTTAATATTTTATATTGTGAGTGGGTTGCAATTTTTCAGAAAAGTACTATTACTTTTATCAAACACTTGATTAAAGTAACTTTACTTTTCACTCACTACCTTTACAATTAAAATATTATATTTCCACATACTCTTTGTCTCCTTCTTTCATAGAACCGGATGCCCAAGCTTCTATAAATATACATGCATGGAGGACATACAAAAGTGTGAAGTTTCTACACAACACAAAAACAGTCTCATTAGTGGAAATAATTTCGTAGAGTTTAAGCATTGTGTAGAACCAAACTTGTTCGTGTGTTGAACACTCATTAAACATTAGTTGTTTTAGAGTTAGCTTGTCTATATGTTAGACAAATTGATTGCCACCTTTTATTGTACTTAGAATTTCCGCTTCTAGTACATGTAATTCTTGACTCATAATCAATAAGAATTATATAAAAGTATAATGGTGTGTCTTTAATTTTTAAAAGCTAAAGTTTGTATTCAACCCCCCCCCCCCCCCGCCCTGTACAAACATTTGTTGTTGCGTACTAAATCCGGGACTAACAACTGGTATCAGAGTTGGTTAGATAATCAATATCTAGATGTATTTTGCTTACTCTACAACTGCTTCTACCCCTCTCAAAATGGCCTCATCCTCAAACAACATGAACATCTCAAACACTAGGTCTTTAACAAGATGTCCCATGTTTGATGCAGAGAACTTCGCCATGTGGAAAAGTAGAGCACATCTCTTTTTATCCACTCTTGATATCCAAATGCTTGAAATAGTTACTGAGGGTCCTTATGTTCCAACATCTGTGTTATCCATTCCATCAGAATCTGAAGGTCAAACCTCCACAATAGAAAGAATCATTACCAAACCCATGCATTTGTGGACAAATGAAGATAAGAGGTTGGTTAGCCTAGATGGTAAGGCTAGATTAGCTCTTATCTCTGCACTACCCAATGAGATTTATCAAGTGCTTAACTATACTTCTGCTAAAGAGATGTTAGATACACTCACAGTTGCATATGAAGGGACTGAGGAGGTAAAGGAGAACAAGAAGCTCCTCCTCAACAGAGAGTATGAATTCTTCTTTGCTAAAAAAGGTGAGAGTCTTACATAGACATACACCAGGTTCAACTGCCTAGTAAATGATTTGAAAAGGGCAAACATATCCAAGAGAAACTTTGTCTTGGTGAACAAGTTTCTAGACTCCCTCCCTGAAACATGGGATCACTTTGTCACTGTACTAAGGCACGGTGAAAAGATCAAGGGAATGTCCCTGGTTGCTCTCTATGGTAACTTACTCAACCATGAGCAATCAGTCAAGCAAAAGAAGTTGTCATCTAAGGAGATGAAAGACGTTGTGAAAGCTCCACCAACTGCCCTTGTATCAAGAGATACAAAGATGAGAAGCTTTGCAGCTATTGATTCTAGTTATGATGAAGAAGGAGATGAAGAGGAGAGTGCTGGAGAAAGGGATGAGGAGAATGGTTGTGAGAAGAATAGTTTGGAGGAGCTATTTGAAGGAGTAGCCATGATGGTTAAGAAGTTCAAACCTTTCAAGAAGGGAAAGGGTGTCAAGAGGTTCAGCAAGAGGCGATCAAAATTTGTCAAGTCCAAATCTACTTTTGATGCCTCCACAACAGAGTGTTACAAATGTGGCAAGATTGGCCATATAGTCAGTGATTGTAAGTCCAAAAGTAACACTGGTTCTTTTTCTGTGCCAAAACCGGAGGGCAAAATTGATTATGAAGCCAAGTATAAGAAACTCCTTGCTGCTGTTCTTGACAAGAAAAAGAAGAAGAAAGCCCAGGGCCAAGTTCTTGTAGCTGAAGAAGAAGATTGGGCAGAAGAAGATCTTTCCTTAGATGAAGATGAAGTGATCTATGCTCAGTTTTGCATGATAGCCAACAACAATGATGGTAGTTCCTTTTATGAAGATATGAAGAAGGCTGCAAAAGCCTGTTCAAGTACCAACTGGGATCCTTCTTCAATGTATCAGGGTATTGGTTCATGGTTTCTTGACAATGGATGTTCAAGAACTATGACAGGCAACAAGGCTTTGCTTAGTAACTATAAGAAAGAGAAAGGTCTAAGGGTAACTTTTGGTGACAACAATCATGGGCAAACAAAAGGCTATGGTGAACTTCATAATGGGAACCTTAAAATTTCCAAAATATCATATGTCAAAGGGATGAAATACAATCTCATAAGCATAAGTCAATTGTGTGATGGAGATAATGAAGTCCACTTCATAAAGACAGGAGGCTCCATAATAAATAAGGAAGGTAATACAGTGTTAAGTGCCAAGAGAACCAAGGATGTGTATACTCTTGACATGTCCTCTGGTGACCCTTCAAAGGAAACATGTTTGTACTCCAAAAATAATGAGAATACAAAGTGGCTATGGCACAAGAGGCTTTCCCACCTTAATTTCAAAAATATCAACAAGCTGTGCAAGGATGAACTAGTGTTAGGACTACCTTCTCTGACTTATCTTAAGCCTAAACCTTGCACTGCTTGTGAGAAGGAAAAGCGGCATAAGACATCATTTCCATCCAAGCAGGCCTTCTCTATTACATAACCTTTCTATATGTTGCACATGGATCTCTTTGGTCCTGTTGCAACTTCTAGTATTGGAGGAAGTAAGTATGCTCTTGTATTAGTTGATAAATTCTCAAGATACACTTAGGTTTTCTTTCATAAAGCAAAGAGTGAGGTTGTTGAAGAAATCATATGCTTTATCAAAAACATGGAAGTGTTGAATGACAATCTAGTGAGGAGTCTTAGAAGTGATCATGGAACTGAATTCAGAAATCAAACTCTGGAATCTTTCTGTGATGAGAAATGGATATCTCAATACTTCTCTGCTCCAAGAACCCCACAACAGAATGGTGTAGCTGAAAGAAGAAATAGAACATTGATTGAAGTTGCCAGAACCATGTTGTGTGAAAGTGGGTTACCTTTCAATTTCTGGGCTGAGGCTGTAAGTTGTGCATGTTTCACACAGAACAGATCCCTTATTATCAAGAGGCACAACAAAACTCCATATGAAGTGCTCAAGGGAAGGAAGCCAAGCATCAGCTTTCTGCACATTTTTGGATGTCAATGCTTCATCCTCAATCAAAAGGATCAATTGCAGAAGTTTGCTCCAAAAGCTGATGAAGGAGTGTTTGTAGGTTACTCAGTGATTTCCAAAGCATACAGAGTATACAACCTCAGAACCAAAGTCATAGAAGAATCCATCAATGTAAGTTTTAATGAAAATGACTTTGTTGCTTCTTGTTCCTCTAATCATGTTTCAGGTGAAGAATTCAATGGTCTCATGCATACTGGAGAAGCCACTCCAGAGCAAGTTGATCCCTCTCCACCAACTGCTCATGATGTAGATGAACTTGTTCATATCCAAATCTTTAACCATGTGCAACAAACTTCATCCAATCCTATACCACTACTGAATCATGTGGAAAATGACTCAACATCATTGGATTCTAATTCCATATCACACATTCCCTCTTCAGTAGAGACACCCACAGATTGTGACAATGAAGTTATATCAGCCACCCAAAATGAACTCATCTCTACTGCTGATAGTCAACACATAACTTCTTCTCCCCAAATCTAAATGAATCCCAATTCCCAAAATATCCAAAAAGCCTTCAAAGACCACAAGTATCATCCTCATGATCTGGTGATAGGCAATATAGATGATCCAGTTAGAACAAGATCAAAAGCTTGCAACATTTTTTTTTACTCTGGATTTGTCTCAATGATTGAACCAAAGAAGGTTGATGAAGCTCTAAATGATCCCCACTGGGTGACTGCCATGCAAGAAGAGCTGGCAGAATTCAAAAGAAATAATGTATGGACTTTGGTAGCTAAACCAAAGGATTAAACCATCATCGGAACAAAGTGGGTGTTTAGAAACAAGCTAGATGAAAATGGGCAAATCATCAGAAACAAAGCAAGGCTAGTGGCACAAGGGTATTGTCAAGAAGAGGGTATTGATTTTGATGAAACCTTTGCCCATGTTGCAAGATTGGAAGCTATCAGATTGTTCCTAGCCTATGCTGCCTTCAAGAACTTCAAAGTATTCTAAATGGATGTGAAGAGTGCAAACAACCTCCTGGTTTTGAGGAGTCAAGCTTACCTGATCATGTATTCTTTCTAAACAAAGCTTTATATGGTTTTAAGCAAGCTCCAAGAACCTGGTATGATACCCTCTCTTCTTTTCTTATTAACAAAGGTTTTACAAGAGGATGCATTTATAGAACTTTGTTTATAAGGAAGTACAAAGGTGATGTGATACTTGTGCATATATATGTAGATGACATAATATTTGGGTCTACTAATTTGGAACTATGCAAAAAGTTTTCTAAGCTCGTGTCTGATAATTATCAGATGAGCATGATGGGTGAATTAAACTATTTTCTTGGTTTGCAAATTAAACAAGAGGTTGATGGTATTTTCATTCATCAAACAAAATATGTCAAAGATTTACTTAAAAAGTTTGATTTTGAAAATTGTTCCTCAATGAAAACACCTATGTCTACTTCTATCAAGTTAGGAAAAGACAGTGATGGCAAATCAGTAAACATTACTGCTTATAGAGGGATGATTGGGTCACTTTTATACCTCACTGCAAGTAGACCATATATAATGTTTTCAACATGTCTCTGTGCAAGATATCAAGCAGATCCAAAGGAATCACATCTTGCTGCTGTTAAGAGAATATTTAGATATCTCAAAGGAACTCCTGATCTTGGTCTTTGGTATCCCAAAGACTCAGGCTTTGAGTTAGTTGGATATTATGATTCTAATTTTGCAGGGTGTACATTAGACAGAAAAAGTACTTCATGTGGTTGTAAACTTCTAGGAGGAAGATTGATAAGTTGGTCTAGTAAGAAACAAAATTCAGTATCAACATATACTGCAGAGGCTGAATACATTGCTGCAGGAAGCTGTTGTGCTCAAATTTTGTGGTTACAAAATCAACTACTTGACTATGATGTGAAGCTTGAAGACACCCAATTTTGTGTGACAATACAAGTGCCATTTCCATCTCAAATAATCCAGTCATGCATTCAAAGACAAAGCATATTGAAATCAGACATCATTTTCTCAAAGATAATGTGCAAAAGAAAAAGGTAACTCTGCACTACATCAACACTGATTTGCAACTTGCATACTTGTTCACAAAACCATTGGATGAAGCAAGGTTCAATTTCCTAATATCCAAACTAGGTATGCTTAATTTCTAGATTAGGATAGTGGTAGTTTTGTTTATGTTAATTGATAAGTGTTGAATATCATGTTTTACTTATCTAAGCATCTCCAAGTCTTACAGAGTCTGTGTAAACTAAGTAACTTTGCTCAGCTGATGTCTATCAGCTTATCAAATTTACTCAGCTAATCACCCTCAGATAAGAAGGAAATGCTCAGCTAAGTACCTTTCTCAGCTGATACAGCCAAAATTTTCATTATCAGCTAATACTTTTTCATCGGCTGATGCCTTTCAACTGATTCATTATAATGCTCAGCTGATGGTTCAACACTTAGTCAATTTTTATCGTTTGTTCTTAGTTAATGCTTTTTAAGCCTAGTTATTTGCTCCGTCTGTCAGATTTCATTTAATAAGCTCATTAATATGTTTTCCGTTAGAATTTTTGTCAGTATCTAACGATCTCTGTTAACTACACTTCATAAATACCCCACTTCCTCTCTCATTCATCTTTACCTATTCAAATTCTCCAAATTCCCTCTCTCTCTAAAAAGCTTTACCCTAACTTTTCTCTTTCGATACTTCTCTCACTATTCATCATCCCTACCAAAATGGCTACTTACATTCCTGATCCTTCTATCAACCCCGCTGAGAATGTTGCACCTAAGCAACCCATGAATATAACTCCCAACAACATTTTTTTGTGCAAATCCATACCCGCCTCACTCGAAAACCAAGGATACGAGCCAATGGTGCAATTCCTTCGAGCTCGCCCTCTGTTTGAAAGTCTCACTGCTGATCCTCACTATATATTCCCTACCATCATCGGAGAACTATGGTACTCTGCAACCTACAACATAAATGATAATGCAATCCATTATACCCTAGCCCAAGGAAACTTTCAACTTCAAATCACTCCTGAAACTTTGAGGGAAGCTACCGGTATTCCTCATTTCCCACCATACACTGTCTTCCCCTCCAAAGTTGAAGCTCAAACCGTTCTACAACCAATAGGTTAGAACGAGCCTGTTGTACACGGGCAAATCAAGGTCTCTGCATTATCGCACCCGTGGAAGCATCTGGACAACGTGGTCATCAAATGCTTTGGTCCAAAATCTGGAAGCCACCATTTGATCAACCAAACAGAACTATTGGTGTTATATGCCCTAGTCTTTGGGGTTAATATTGATTTTGCTCAAGTCGTTTTTTCTGACCTTGTTGATAAAGTAACCCAAAGCACTAACAAGAAATCCTCCAGAGCTCAAGTACCTTACATTTGCTTCTTGAGAATGATTGCGATGATGGTGATAGGTGAAAATGATAATGTTGTGCTAAACGAGCATCTTGATAGCATTCGTGTCCCTGCCATGGGTGAGAAAGTATTCCATTTTATAAAGGCAAACAGAAGTCCCCCCATCAGTGCTCAAATTTAAGAGTTGATCGATGATGCTGAGGAAAATTCAAATGCTGGTGATAGTAATGGTAGTGATGGTGATAGTAATGAGGCTGATGATGCTGAGGAAGCAATAATGGTAACAATGATGATGATGATGATAATGTTGGTGATGCTGATGCTGATGATGCTGGCAATTTTGGTAATTTTGAATTCACTCCCTTAAGTCCAATAGTCATGAGTCCTCTTGGTGATGATGCTGAACAACAAGAACAAGAAATCTCTGAGAAACTCATTGAGCTCATTAATAGAAGCAGACACATCATATCCCAAGGTAAGGATAGCACTGACTCAACATCCGACGATATTCAAATGGTAGTCCCAACCTTCGATAGCCCATCCTCATCTCTAGTCCATACACCTATTAAACAACCAAGCTCTAGTGAGCAGTGTTCACTAGTTCTACTCCTCCTCGTAGCCCTTTATACACAAGGTCAACTGAGGTTGCTCATCTTGAGTCCTTTGAGGTTGTGACATCCACACCTCTGACCTCAACTCCAATTACCCTTCCTCATGTTGAGGGAGAGAAATTGGATGTTGCTAACCCTAATCCAGTGGATGTATCCTCCCAACAGGATACATCTGTAAAAATGGGACTAAAACCGCTATTTGAGGCAGCCTCCCAAAAGGTTGTTCTCATTGAAAGATAGACCTCATCCCAAGGTCCCACTATGTCTATACCCCCATTGACTCAGCCTATACCATTCACATTCTCCCAACAGAATGTGGATCCAATAAGGGATTCCTTAGTATTGAGTGCATCCCACACTCACTCCACTTATCTTGCCCTATAATCGATTCTATTCTTACACATGCACAGCCTGTCAATGCTAGTGGTACAAACCAACCACATGTACAAGGCTCAACAGTCTTTCCCAATAAATTTGAGCTTATACACCAAGGCTCAAATGAGGGAACACAAACCTTACCCAAATTCTTTGAACCAATCTCAACCCCTTCCATTGATGATATTGAAGCCCTCTCTGAACAAATGAGGGAACAACTTCTTCCCATGCCTTCTTTC
The DNA here is from genome assembly GCA_038502395.1 of Dittrichia graveolens. Lineage (NCBI taxonomy): Eukaryota > Viridiplantae > Streptophyta > Magnoliopsida > Asterales > Asteraceae > Dittrichia > Dittrichia graveolens. The sequence continues at coordinate 52,445,783 of JARJIL010000007.1, read as the reverse complement.
CTCAAAGGCATCCTTGATGATATTGAAGCCCTCTCTGAACAAAGCAGAATGAGCCATCTTTCTCTTTGGAAAGCTCTACAGGATCTCAAACTTACCCTACCCATATTCTCACCCATATACCTACCCCTTCCTCAACCACTAGACCCACCCTTGCCCCTGCCCCATCCCCAAAACTAATAACAGGTGACTTCCCTCCTCCTTTTGATGATGCCAAAAAGGGGGAGAAATTTTCAAGTTCAACGAGGATGATCCTGATTCAGAGGAGATAGATGCTGCCTATTCTAAAATAGCAACAAAGATCTTGCAGCATGAAGCACCCAAAGCAACAACTCCTCCTATTCTCAAAAGAAAAACACCTTCTGAGGGGGAGCAAAGATTTTCTAAAAGAATGAAAAGAATGGCAAACAGGCCAAAGCCAAAAAGATAGGTTGCTAAGGGTTGCTCTCCATCAATAAATGTAGAGTTTGATTCTAATGATGAGGATGATACTCCACTTTCTGACATCCTCAGAAGAAGAAGACAAAGCCCCAAACCATCTACTCCTCCAGTCCAATCTGCTCCAAATGTCCAAATGCCTTCAACCTCTACTCCAAAAGATAAAGGAAAGAGAAAAATGACACAAGAGCAAGTTGAAGAGGATGAACAAAGTAAGAGAGAGCTTGCTCTTAAATAGCAAGAGGAAAGGGAGAATACACAAATGGCTTAACCATTGAGTGTTCTAGTTGAGGAGATCTATCAAGCCAAAGAGTTAGCATATCAACAAGAACAAGAAAAAGCACAAAGTCAAGCTGCTGCTCAACTTAAATTGGCAAGGGAGAAATCTCAAGCTGAGATGCTCAAAGCAAGATCCCATGCGGATGCAATCTAAACCCTGTTCAGTCTTGACCTATCTGCTCCTTACAATCTAAGTCAACAGAGGATACAAAGCTTCGGAGAAAGAATAAATATTTTGAGAAACAGAACCGAGGCAACTCCTATCGCAAGAGCCACTATCCATAAAGGTGATGGTGAACCCTACCTCAAAGCTATAAGGCAAAACAACTTTAACAGCTGTGAAGTTGTATCATATGAGAGATGTCACATCTATGGGTTCACAGAATTGGTTGAGATCATGTACCTTCTCTACAAATCCAAAAGCAAGCTCAAAGTGTAGTTTATTCAAAAGATTCAAAATTGGAAAGCTCTTGTTGTGTCACAAAAGTCCTTCACTCCAGATGATTACTATAGGCATGTGCATACAGTTGATAATCTACACAAGAAAGGCTCCAAGCCCTTTAAACCTTTTGAGCTAAGAGAGGTACTGCCCCAACATGAATATCTATATGATTTTAAGGGTCTTAACACAGCCTTGCCACTCAACATTACTCCTGAATAATCAACTCTACCTATTCTAAGTCAAACTGATTCTTCAAAAAGAAAAAGGTTTTGTCATCATCAAATAGGGGGAGATTGTTGGGGAGATAATCACTTCACCCAAATAATCAACTCTGCCTATTCCAAAATATAGAATTTGATGATAACCAAACCCTAAATCCAGTATGACTTAGAAAGTATTCAAAGATTTGTTGTTTGGATCAGATTCTAGAAAATATGCTAAGTATGGAACCATCAGCTGAATATCAACCCCTACTCAAAGTATCAGCCAAGGGACATCAGCTAAGGAGTATCGGATGAAGAAAACAAGTGAAGAAGACCATCAACTGAGGAAAGTGAACTATCAGCTGAGTGAAGAAATTCGATTAGCTGGGTGCCTACACCATCAGCTGAGCAAGGACTTTGCTCAGTTACTCTATCAGCTGAGTGAACATTGGATAAACCGAGGCCCAGAGCATCAGCTAAGTAAGTCTTCTTTAACACAAGTCATATTTTTACATAAACTAATGTATTTAAATGATCAGATGAGCATTCTTGATCAACTGATCATATAAATACATGAGCTTATGTCCTCCTAAGATAACTATTGATCAACTAAGCATCCATATGATCAGTTGAGCAATATGTATCAACTAAGTCCTAGCAAAAACTAATCAATTGATATATCTTGTCAACTGAGTAGTGAAATTTAAAGTTCCTAGTACTTTCTGTTAGCTGAGTTGGGCAAAATGTCAAATATGCTCTATCTTTCCGATTGTAAAAGTCATATGTAAAAGACAGAACATGTGTTGTTCTTTTATGCCTTAGATCTTTGTTTGTAAAAGTAAAAAGCACTTTTTGGATCAAGTATGAGACAAAAAAGTTTGATCTTATCCTCTAGAAAAAGAGAAAGATACCTCAAACAGACGAAGATCTTGAAGATTTGTTTCAACAACTAAGTATGGTTGGCAATCCCATACTTGGTAAAGTCAAATCAAATAGAAGCATGGCTATTGTTTAAAGTACAAGCATGGAAAGGGAAAGAAAGTTCTACACAACAGAAGATGTGGGTTTTAATATTTTATATTGTGAGTGGGTTGCACTTTTTCAGAAAAGTACAATTACTTTTATCAAACACTTGATTAAAGTAACTTTACTTTTCACCCACTACCTTTAAAATTAAAATATTATATTTCCACATACTCTTTGTCTCCTTCCTTCATACAACCGGATGCCCAAGCTTCTATAAATATATATGCATGGAGGACATGCAAAAGTGTGAAGTTTCTACACATCACAAAAGCAGTCTCATTAGTTGAGAGAAATTCGTAGAGTTTAAGCATTGTGTAGAACCAAACTTGTTCATGTGTTGAACACTCATTAAACATTAGTTGTTTTAGAGTTAGCTTGTCTATGTGTTAGACAAATTGATTGCCACCTTTTATTGTACTTAGAATTTCCGCTTCTAGTACATGTAATTCTTGATTCATAATCAATAAGAATTATATAAAAGTATAATGGTGTGTCTTTAATTTTTAAAAGATAAAGTTTGTATTCAACCCCCCTTCTACAAACATTTATTGTTGCGTACTCAATCTAGGACTAACAAAGGAGACTAGCCCGGTAAGAAAAGGAAATGGGATCCTTTTTACAAAATTTAATTAAAAGTCTCTTTATACTAAAGGGGGAGAAAAATGCCAAAAAAGAAATTTGACCTTTGGATGAATCCAAAGGGGGAGAAAATTTTGAAAAATTAGGGTGGGGAAATATTAAATAAGAATAGGGAGAGCGACACTTGAAAAATTAAGATGGAGCATAGCTTGACAAATAAAGAGGAAAAAACACCCACCTTTTTAATGATGTCAAACGGGGAGAGAAATTCAATATTGCACAAGATAAATTGAAGGGGGTATAACCTTTTAAAGCAAGTCAACAACAACCAAGAAATTCAAGGATACAAATTCAAGATCGTTGACAAAGAGGAAAGTGATTCAAGTCAAGCACTTCAAAGTTAAAAAATGATAAAGCAAAAGCGGAACCACCGAAGGTTAAACTCTTGAATCATATATTTATTTTTCCATAACATATTATGAAATTATTAATTTGGATTATATTAAAATTGTCATCATCAAAAACGGAGAGATTTTTAGTGCAATCAAAGAATAAATATTTATTTAAAGGTTTTGATGATACAATTTTAATATTTATTTAAGAAGAAATTATATTACAAAAATCCAAGTTAATATGAAAATAATAAGTTTGGAAAAATAAATGATTAAATATAAATTTACACCGGTCACAACAAAGATATTACAAGAGGATTAAAAAGGAAATCAAGTATGCAAATTTTACTAGAGCCGAACATATACAATATCCATTTAGTAAAAACGATTTTTGATCAAACAATGCCAAAAATTATAGAAATCGATTTTTACTATAATACATTTTTATATTTTATAATTCAATTCCACATGTTCAAAAGTTATATATTTTGGGAATTGTGATTTTATAAAATATACTGCCACTAACGGAAACGTAATACATTTTGGTTGGGAATTCATACAAAACACGAAAATACACTTATAAGATACTTTTAAGAGATATTATTATTTTGAGTATTATAAGTGAGTGTAGAAGAGATAAGATCAACAAAGTACATTCCTTGGACTTTATGCGCATAAAAGTACAAGTCACTTTTGTGGTATCACAATCCCAACCACACATTTTAAATTCAAAATATTTCTTGACCTTTATGCCAAAATGTGTAAGTGTCACAATAAAATATTATTGGGTATTGTACTGTCTTCAGACAGAATTTCAAATATTAGCCGGTATCTAACGTTAACATTTCAAATCTAGCAAAAGAAGTTGTGCTAGTGATGCACGGTCGTGCGACCATACGGCTCGAGGCAGCTAGATATTTTCTCTCTCTCCTCTCTATAAATAGCAACCTTCTGTTTTCATTTTTACACACCTCTTGCAACAAAATCCTCTGTAATATTTCATCACACACTAGTGATCTTTCATCTTTATATTTTATATATGTAATTCTTGAGTTGTTTAATCATCGAAGATCAAAGCATCTGTTCTTCAATAAATCAAAGAGAGCAAGGGAGATCAATAGAAAGAATACAAGAGCTTCATATATACATTCATTTGCCTATTGATTTGTGAGAGTGTAATCATTTGTACACACCATTGTTGGTGTTAGTGAGATTTCATTTCTTGAGATATAGTTCTAGTTGTAGAACTTGTTTGTACATGTGGGTTTGACTATTCCCCACATCGTTCATGGGTTTGTGTTCTTGGAGAAGAACACTTGTAAAAGTCCTAGGTGAAGGCACTTGTTGAAGACTTCGGTGGAGGCAAGGAAGTCCTATAGAGTAGGCAAAAAGGTCCTCGTTGGAGGCATTCCGGGTTCTTAGTGAAGAGCTCGTGTTTGGTGTTCTTGGACTAGAACATCGTGAGGTGATCACATCCTCATTTCAAAAGTGATTGTAACCGATGGTCTCTTTCGATCTAAGGAAACTTTTTGCACACTGTGCTAGTGGAACTCATGACCTCTTCAGTCATGGAGTGAATGTAGGTTGGAGTTCAACCGAACCACTATAAATCTCGGTGTCATCTATCTAAACCCTTAAACTCTTTACTAACTTGCATTTATATTCGTGTCATTTATTATTATTTATTGCCTCTGTTGTGCTCAATAATATATACACATATATAAAAGAGTTTGATTATTAAAAGTAAAATTAATTAACTTTTAAAAGGGGTGAAATAAATAAAAGGTTTTTAAAAAGAGGACATAGAAACTATTCAATCCCCCCCCCCCCTTCTTGTTTCTATACATGCAAAAAAGCTTAATAACCATGCAAAACAATATAAAATTACCACCAAGAACAAACAAAATATTTAGTAACATATCCAAAAGTCCTATGCATTTTCCCTGCGAGACGTACGAGGAAAAAAAGGTCAACTAGGTACGCTGCCTAAAGACCCGTTGGAAGAGCTCCCGTTGAATCCACCACCTCTCCAAGGATCTATGGACTCATGTTAGCTAAGACGTCATCGCCATGACTCCCGATGGTTTCCTCTCGTTCCACTAAAAGATACAAGTACAAAGAAAAGTGAAATGTCATGCAAGCCACAAAATCCTAACTCTATTATATGTACAATTGGAAAAAATGACATGCAAGTTGCAATAATATTACAAAACAAATGGATAAATAAATTAATTATTACACACCATGTGACACAAGTCACCAAATGAATGAAAAACATACAACCATCCATCCAACACAAAGGTCATGTAACTCAACAAAAGAAGGCATACAAACAACATGGTGTGCCACACAAACCATACACATGTATTTCGTTAAGGATTGGTAAACAAACACCAAAGGCACTAAGGCTGTCTTTGTACATATGCATTAGGATGACTACCAAGTTTGATTATCCATATTCACATATACATACCACAAATGTATGCACATATGCATTTCATGCAAAAACCATAACGTATATACAAGTGTGTGAACCAAAACACACTTAGGGACTTATCAACTAAAAACCAGAAACCGGAAAAATCCCGAATCTAAAAACCGAGGGAAAACAGGAATCCAATTTCTTTTAAAGGCTAAAAACTATTCCAGAACCCTTACATCTCGTGAAGAGACCTTCACAGGTCGTGAACCGGAAAACAATAAAATGTCGTGATACAAAAATTCACGATTGTAATACCCGTTTCCAATTAATCATGAGGTGTAATATTGTATTTATCAAATTGGGGATTTACTTGGACTTACATGTATGAGTGTTTAGTGGAGTTAATTGCTTTTGGGCTTAATGGCTTTTCACCTTAAGAAAGGAGTGTTTATTGGGTTTAAGAGAGATTTGATTAACTTGGGCTTGAAGCCCAAATGAAGGGTATAAATACCCTATTAGGGCACAACCCCAAAGACTTCACAATTGCTGAAAATCTCGTTGGTTCTTGTGTGTGTGTTTTGACGCTGCTGAGAGGGAGAAGGAGCTAGGACTCAATTGTGGGCTTGTTGAGCCTTGAAGAACCACTCGATTACCAAAGGTATGTGATGTGAAAACTTTATTGCAGATTTTTATGCACCTAGAAGTTAGAATTATTAACACTTTATTGCAGATTTTTATGCACCTAAAAGTTAGAGTTATTAGAGAATTGGATCTGTTTCGGTGAAATCGAACAGAGAGCAAAAATGGGCTATAAACCATTAAATTTGATGTTCTTGTAGTATAGATTGAAATTAAAGAATCTAGGGGGTATTAGAATGTTGCTAAGGTTTGCTACACGATTAAATTACATAGATTTACGAAGGATTAATCAATTGAGATTAGTGTTTTGCGAGTCGCGCCTTACCGGGAACAAAAAATGAATTTAAGACCAACTAAAACTGGATGTTAAGCAAATTAATCCGAGGGTATCATGTTTGCGACATTGAGTAACTATGACAATCAATGAATTTCATATTTATCAAGGATTTAATAACATGGAATTGATGTTGGTCAAGAACAACGTATCGAGCAAATTTGGTTATGACCGAATTCGGCTGGTAAGTGTAAGTCTAGTGTTGACCAAATTTCGGTAAGGAAGGAACTTTGTAAGAGTTGACCGAATTTGGTAGGGTGACCAGATTCCATGTGTTGACCGAACTTCAAATGTTAAGCGATTTTATGTGTTAACCAGATTCGGGTGAGGACCAAATTCAGGTGGCTATTTGATATCGTGTTTATAATATATAAATTTTTTGTGATATCGGGTTGGTTTTAGCCGGAAAATATGTGTTTAATTGTGAAAATATGCGTTTATCGTTTGTTGTCGGTTGTGCAGGCTAAAAAGGCGAAATAAGGTTTTTTTAAAGAAATTAAAGTCAAGAAATTAAAAATAAAGAAAGAATCGTGAAAAGAAAAAATCTAAGATAAATATTCAAGAAGGAAGCCCAAGAAAGGAAGAAAGAGAGGAAGCCCGATAGAAATAATAAATAAAAGCTAGGTCCAAAAGCTGAGCCCAAGAACAAGGTCGAAAATATTAAAATAAAGGATCCGGGCAAAATATAGAGGATCGCAGCGCGACCATCCTATATGTCGCGGCACGACAAAGATGTCCAGATAATTTCAAACTGCTCACCACGTGGGATCGCGGCGCGACCCAAGACTTGGTGGCGGCGCGACGCATCAAGATAACGTCAGATTTCAAAGTTTAAAAGAATCAGGATCGCGTTAAAAGGCTTGGTCACGACGCGACACTTACGTGTCGCAGCGCGAAACCCTGTTTTCATAAATCTATATAAACACGACTTGAGATCTGTTTTAGGGTTAACCACCCAACTTATTGCACCTAAACTCTGCCAAAACACATCCGGAAGGTATCCCAGGAGCTATGGAGCTTAACTTTGAAGATTTGGAGCTTAATTGGAGGATTTCGGCTTGGATACATTGCTATTTTACGGTTTTATCAATCCTTCGCTGTTTATTATGATTATAATTATTTTCCAGAGGTTTGAAATGATTGTTCTAGGCTAGATTTCTTGTGTTTTCCTCCCTAGAGGAGATGAAGATTGATTTACATATTTTTGGATATTAGTTCATATTATATTTGTCTTTCAAGTTTAATCAAAGATCCATACGTGCTTTAGTTTCTGTTTTTGAGAGTTTATATTCTGAGTTTGCATAAATTGGAGGACCAATCTAGTTATGTGGCTTTAATCATTGCTAATTGAACGGAATCCTCTTAAGGAGGGGAGATTTGTAGCACCCGCAACCCTGGGCTAGGAGATTAGCGGGTTAGCGGTATGTGATTGGTTGTTTTAATTAATTATGTGTTTAGTTAAACTTGATTAATTAAATCTAAATATATATGTGTTACTGGTGGATTCTTTAGTTAGAAAGAAAAGAAAAATACAAATAAGTATGCATGTATGTTGGTATGTATGTATGTGTGCTTGAGTTAAAAAGAATAGGATTTTTAAAAGTTTGCCACCACGTGCTTAGTTTAAATCAAATACATGTATACGTGCCTTTGAGTAAAAATCTGATCATTATTATCAAAGGTGAAAAAGGTGTATTGTGTGTTTTGAAAGAAAACCGTGAGTAAAGAAAGCTTCAAAAGTTCTAACTTGAATTTCCAAAGTCAAGAGTTAGTGTTCTTTAATTCCAAAAGAAGGTAAGAAAGTGTTATTGGCATGATATGAATCATAATGGTATGTTTAGATGTTAAAAAGCATGAGTTTATATGGTTTCACCATTGTTGAAGTTAGGAAGAAAGCTTGAATTATGGGTTTTGTAGATTTGGTTGTTATGAATGGGTAAAAACATGTTCATGATGGTTTATAAACATGTTAGATGATATATTTATGTTTTGTTTAAAGTTACATAATGTTAGAAAAAGTTTTAGAGAAGAAAGTTGGCTTGAAATCCGACATTTCATGAAGCAGATAAGCTGGAACCACGCGCGTCGCGGCGCTACACTAGAATGTCGCGGCTTGACATTCATCAAATCCGACATTTTGAGATTCGGATTGCAAGAATCCGAAAGTTGCAAATCCGACCCTTGGAAATCCGAAAGTTTGCAAAATCCGACACTTAAATCCGATAGTTGTGATATCCGCCATTGAAATCCGAAACTTGCTTCTCGGATTTGAAATCCGACCCGGTCGCGGCGCGACGGACCCCAATTCAGATTAATTGTCTATTTTGTTATGTTTTGCTTGGTTTAAGTTAGTATATTATATATGTGATTTTAATGAGTTGTTTTTATGGATTTAAAATATAAATATATATGAGAAGGTATATTTATATATTCGAGACTGATTTGATTGTGGCTGTGTTTCAGGCAATCAAAAGACTCAGTAAAATTAGATTTCTGAGCTCGTGCTGGTTTTGAGGTGAGTGGACGTTAATCACGGATGGTAAAGATTTCGGTTAATGTTATTGATGTGATGCATGACTGTGATTGAGATTGGATTGGATTGATTGAACTGTTGATTGTGATTATTGATGATTGATATCTTCTGCATGACTATTTGGTCGATATGCACTCTTAGGATGATTTTGAGTTGCGTTGGGAAGTTAGCTATATGTAGAATTGGGCTGGGCTCGTTCACTGGTTGGTTGAACAGTGTTAGCCTTACTGTTGCATATGTTGCATCGGAGGGGGATTTTCACTATGCCAATTCAGTGGAGGGCTATCGGTAAACCTTTGCTTTGGCCGGCATTGGTTGTAGGTTCTGCGCCAAACCGCCGGTCTTCTGGGGATATGTGATTACATGCTTTGATATTGAATGTGGATGTTTGCTTTTGTGTTTAGACTCTACTCACTTAGCTTTGTGCTAATTCCCCTTAGTTGTTGCTTTTGCAGGTTCGTGTTTGTGAGGTTGGGTGAAGGAAAAGTTGACCTGACTCTAATATTAGTTTTGAAAAGAAACGAGCCTTCAGTTTTTCTAACACAACAATGATATTTTGTTTGATCAATGATGTATATTGGTTAATATTGATTTGTATGTAATTAAGTTTGTTTACTTAAAGCTTCCGCAGTGCATTTAAAAAAATGGCTAGAGTTTTCCGGTGTTACAAGAGGTGTTCAAGATTCACCATAACGAGGCATGTGATCAATTGCGCAAAAGGTTTAAGATGTTTAAATCTGGAAGAGATGTTAAGTACCTTAGTTATGAATTTGGTAACCAACATGAGAATTGTGGGAATTGTCTTACAATTCATTCCTCCCAAGACACATTGTTAAATGGGCTCATATAGTGGAGGAACTGGACATACATGGAAATGGTCTAGTCCTTGATGGGTTGCAATTTCATACCCAAGTACTTGGAGAACACTTGAAAGTGGCGAGCAATGTTCTTAATATTGAACCAATAGAGACGGTTTAGCATGCACCTTAGGAGATGTGAATGGAAAGAGTGTCTTTGCTTGTCTACCTCGAAGCCTACATTGTCTGGCCTGTGTGTAGACGTGAGGCGGAGGAATCCAAGATCTAGAGGTGCTGCTCAATTAGGCATTATGCTGAGACCATGTGATATTTGTTTCATAAACCTTTGAGAACAATATTTGTGTTTCTCAATAGGACATGTATCCGGGAGTGGAAACTGATATCCATGGGTGTCAGTGGGAGGAAATTGGGCCTTTAATGGAAGAACATGATATTGGCACTAGCAATTAATCAGAAATAATTGGAACTTAGCCTGGCAAAATGTTATCACTCTTCCAACATCTAGTAGGATTCGTTATAAAGCTGGATAGATATATACTTTACGCCTAGAGGAAGAAGAATTAATGATGGGTCATGGTAAAATCATCAACTACCGGAAGTTGTGTCAGGACTGGAGTCTGCTAGGAGGAGAGAGGTGATGAAAGCGAGATGTAATCCATGTCATATATCCAAGTATTACACTTGGTTGATCCAAAACCTTAGTGTAAACCTGGAAGGTGTATACGGGTCTTTGAGGAAGAAGACCAACATGTATAAAGTTGAATTCCATTGTGATTGACCTTGAGAATTGTAGCATAAGGAAATTTTCTGGGTAGTTATGTTGAAGATTACTTGGATACTCACTACAATTACTTCCTTCTCATGACTATGAAGGTATGGCAGATGAATGTAAATACCGTATTCCTTCATGGGAACTTTTGAGGAAGTATTTTATAGCACACTTCAAAGGTCTTATACATCAAAAGCATCCTTGTAAAGTCTACAAGTGTAAGGGGTTCATTCATGGATTTAAATAAGCATTTCAAAGTTAGAATATTTGCTTTGAGAAAATCACAGATTTGAGTGTTCGAGAGGCAAAGATGAAACTTAAGTGAATGTCAAAGCTAGTAGGAGAATTTCTATTCCCAGTTTTGTATTGTCCCAGCCTTGCATAGTTAAAGTAGAGTTCAGGAATTGTTCATTCATAAGAGAATGATACAAACGTACCTTGTGGAGTTCAAGAAATATTGAAATATGTTATTTGTTTTAGTTGAATTTGATGTGTTTGACTTAGTAACTTTAAGCAAGATTGTGTTTTTGGTTGTATCAATTATCAAATTAAGGGTTAATAATTCGTGTGTAACGAGTACATTCAATAGTCTTTATCGTGTTCTATCTTAGCATGTTTAACCGCTTCCGTGAATAAAAAGTTTATTCTAAATTCTCCACAATCTGTTGTTCTTTGTTAGGAAATAAGAAGTGAATTAAGATTGAGGTAAGTGGTTGGTAAAGTATTCATAATGGATTTAATACATGGTTACGCAACACTTAGCTTGTACTTGATAATGGATCAAGTGACTGGAGGACTCATACCCGAGTTTACTTCACGGACACGGTCACGAGTGATAATCCCTTAATTCTTCAAGTATCAAGCTAATATTCAATTGCATGTGTAGAACTATGAGAGAATACTAATTACACCTTGATTAACACATAGTTCATATCATTGATTATGGCAATTGATACATGATTAGCCTTAATTATAGGCTTATATACTCCATGAGTATATTTACAATTAAGACCCTCTAGTTTGTAATTAATACAAACATCACTCAAAATGTAATCTTCAATTCTATACAATTAATAAACCTAACAATCTCCCCCTTTGTATAGAAATAGAAGATGTTATGTCTTTTTGGCATTTGACGCAAACTTTAACAATCTCCCCTTTTGAATCATGCAAATATTCTTTTTCGGTTAATATTCTTTTGAAGCTTTGGGGAATCTTCAAACCTTTACTTGATATCTTCAAAATGACTTCTCATCTTTAAATAGAGACTCTTCATTTTGAGAATAGTATTCACTTCAACATCTTAATGAGAACTTCAAACTTGATAGCATACAATTACATCTTTTCTCTTTAAACTCCTCTTTTGCATTGGTAACCTGAGGCTTTTCAACCTTTGGTTGTATTATCAATTTAACATGTAGTGATTTTCAGCTTTTCCCAATCTTCAACCTATTCTTTCTGATCTTGAGCTCTCTTGTCTTCAAATAAGCTTTGCTTTTGCATGAAGAATATTTTGTTCTCTCCCCCTTGAATGTAGCTCTTAATCTTGTTTATCCTAATCATAATGTCTTGATCACACAATTATCTTTTCTTTTGAATCACTTGATCTTTTTCAAATTTGATAGATATCTCTTTTCTTTGCTCCCCCCTTGACTTGACATATATTTATTTTTCAGAATTAAACTTTTCTTTGTCTCCCTCTCAATACATGAATCTGGTCTTCTTTAGCTGCATAATTTTGATGAGTTTTAAGAATAGCATTATCATCTTCAACTCAATAAGAATCAGGTAATATTTTTGTTTCCTTCTTTCAAGATCAGCTAAATTTCAATTTCTTTAAACTTTCTCCCCCTCATGATGATCAGGATTCTTCATGAACATCATGCAATTGTAATTGACATTCAGCTTGATTTGTGCAAGAATACTTCAACATTTATAGCTTAGAATCCTCCTTATGACATTCAGTTGAATTTATCAAATAGTATCTGAGACAGTCTTTAGGGCACCATCTCAAAGTTCCCGTTGGGAAATGTTAACACCGAGATCACATAGAATGCTCCTTAACACAACAGTTTGAATAAACTGTGTGACCCACGTTCAGAACTGGCATAGCGTGGATTCTGGTAGGATTTCCATCTAATCATTGTGTATATCACAAAGGTATCACTTCAAGATGTTCCGGTATCAGTTAAAAAAACTAGATACTTATGATAATTCCAACATGTGTCCTAAGAATTGAATTTAATATTGCAATTAGCTCTAGACTCAATATGTGCATGAAAGAAGTCGGGGACCGGAGTAGCTGTCCTCTTTGCTTCAATATTAACAATCTCCGAGTGAGATGTCAATAGAAATGTGCTAATTCTCCGTGTGAAGTTGAAACAATCATCTTTTAAGAGATAATTGAGTAGTTGGGCGGGGTTAGTGCATTGCATCACTGGGTTCATGATGTCTTCTTCAATACCAAATCTCAACACATGAGATCTAGTAGCATATGTGGCTACCCAGATTGACACTGTTTGGAGAGGATCTTTCTATCCTGTTGATCCTATCTCTCACCCTCAGCTCTCTAAATATTTTTCGACTTCTCCCTCAAACTCTCTTTCCAGAATGAATGTATGTATCTCCGTTGGATACGAATGGACACTGGTTATCTGTTCAAATGATTAGGAGCAATCATATTGATGCCAACAAGAATGATTTTCACGAAATATTCAGTTGAGAAAGATTGTCAAGAATGATTTGAGCAATCAAAGAATATGAACAATCAAAGAATTTTGAAGCAGGAAATGACAAAATGATTTGACATGTATGTTCAAATTGATTTGTTGATCATATGCACCCCCATCTCCTGTTCCACCCCTCTCGATTTCGTTTTATCTCTGCACACCAATCAGTATCCCGTGATAACTGATTCTGGTCACCTATTCGACCTATTAAACCCTTACTTTGTTTTTCTAGAATAAGGTGAACTCCTGGGGCAGGTCTTTCCGGTTCTAGATTGACCATAGGAGTAGAATTATCCTACACTCCCTCACTCTTTGGTGCCTTATTGATCACTTGAAAAGTATGTGTCACATAAAAAATGATTGACACAAGAATGAACGGTTTTCCACAAAGAATGGAATATTCAATAATAGAGGATGGATTTCCAGAATTATTATCATGATAGAATTCAAGAAATGAAAGATGAGCGTTCAGAAGATCAACAATCAAATGAATCAAGAAAGACATCAGAATGAATCGACGAATGAATGCCTTCTCGATGGGAAAATCGATAAAATTTGAAAATTGAAATTCTTTTTGAATTTTAAAATTTTGTATTGTTTTTGAAATTTTCATTTTCGAAATGATTTTACATTAACTATGTTAGAGAAAAAAAATTGCCCCCCCTACAAGAATGCACAAAAATAGTTTTCATTTTGAAACAAAATTTCAATCTTGTAGGTTCTCAACGAAAATGATTTAACTGCCAAAGAATTGATGTCGTTCTTGCTCCCCCTGCAAATAATGAACCATTATCACACAAGTTATATAAAGGAATGATAAACTACAAACATTAAGTTTCTTAGATCATTAGACTCGGGCTAATGATGAACACAATAACATGTGAAATGTACTACAGGGAACACTCATCTTTCTTCAAGTCAGGATGTTAAACTTGTTAGCATACCGAACATAATGTGCTTTTCAAGGCATTCTGAATGATCTTCATTGTGTTCCAACAATGTCTCTGACTTGATCTGTAAAACAGATTAAGCACATTTTGATACCTACTTGAAGTTGGGTCCAACTATGTTAGGTTTATGAACCTTTCTATGCATTTGGACTGTGTGCCATTCCGGAATACCATTTTGAACAGCAAATTTATGATTTGTTCTTGAAGTTTTACAAATCTTCTCTTTTGAAAGTCTGATTAAGTGCTTGACTGAGTATACCACAAAAGGATATTTGACATCAATTTTGAGCAAAAAAATTTCCATTATCCTTTGCTTTAGAAAAAATTTGGTATTTAGATGTTTAAATGAATTATATTGCATATCAGCATGATTTTCCTTACCAGAATGATGTTGTCTATGTATTCTTCTTTGTGGTACAACATTGGACTTAAAACCATCATTGATGACATTCTTCATTCGAAGCTCAGATGCTCTAGGTTTAGTTTCTGAAGATGTCTCGGTAGGTATTTCGTTGGATGAGAATTCATCAGTTATGACATTTTTGATACGAAATTCTGATGATGAAAAACATGCATTTGAATGCACATGATTGATTGAACCACATGGTGAATTAAAGATTGAGGTTTCTGTGGTTGTCTTCTTTTCAGTCCAGAATGATGATATCTTTACAAACTTGTCACCTAGATTCTTCTTTGGAATCCAAGCTTGTTTTGTCTTTGATAAAGAATCATTTTAGCTTACTGAAAATTCAGAATAAATATAACTTGAATAAGATACATTCTGTTGACTTCTGAATTCAGTTACTTTTGGCTTTTGAGAAGAAATAGTTGCTTTGGGAGTAGAAGCATCAATGAAATCGTCATCTGGTTTTCTACTTTCAGCATCTGCAACAGAAAAAT
The DNA here is from genome assembly GCA_038502395.1 of Dittrichia graveolens. Taxonomy (NCBI): domain Eukaryota; kingdom Viridiplantae; phylum Streptophyta; class Magnoliopsida; order Asterales; family Asteraceae; genus Dittrichia; species Dittrichia graveolens. The sequence goes on along the minus strand of JARJIL010000007.1, from coordinate 52,430,333 downwards.
ATGAGTTAGTATCGCTACCACAATGTGATTCTGAATCAAAATTGATATTGTCAGCGGAAGACTTTGTATATTCAAAAGCTTTTTCAGCAAGAAGCATTGCGAACTTGAGTTTAGCCAAAAACTGTAGTCTCTCTCTCTAATGTTTTCTTCTCTGTGTCCAGAGTCTTCTGAAGCTCAGATATTTTGTTTTTCAGAACTGAGCTAGGAATAGTTAGTTTAGAAGAAGCAAGAAGTTGTTGCTTAAGTCTTGTGACTTTTCTTTGCAATTCAACCTTTTCAATACTTAAACTCGCTATCAACTTATCATTATTCTGCAACATCCTTTGAAAATCTTGACGTTCAATAGAAAATTCAGATATGAGGTCTTTAAACTTGACATTCTCTTCTTTCAGATCATTTGCTCTTTTCTTTACGAGTTCTGTATCTGCTTCCTTCTTCTCAACTTCAACTTTATACTCTTGACATTTCTTTTCCAAAAGTTGAAGTTTCTCAGACACTCTAGACATTTGTTCTTTGAACTTGTCATTCTCTTCTGACAAAATCTATGCTTTCTTTTTCTGCACTTCATAATGTACTTCAAGTTGTGAGATTTTCTCCGTTTCACACGCTTGAAATTTGACAATCAATTTGGCATTTTCATTACCAAGAGCTAAATTTTCATTTTGTAGCTTTACAATTAAATCAACTTTCTCAAAACAAGCATTATACTAAGGTTTATGAATGTCAAACATTTTTCTTAATCTAAGCAAGAGAAATGATTCATTTTCACTTAATTGATATTTGTTCTTTCTCCATTTGTCAATCTCTTGTTCAATTAAATCTGATGTGCTGAAATTCATTGACATCTTGATATTTATCTCGATACCTGGAAAATATACGATCGTTTAGGAATGATTTGATTTGATCAAGAATTTAATCAACAACAATGATTTGATTAATTAAGAATGAGTTGGTAATGATCAACAATGATTAAAAGTGTAGTAGGAGAATCAATTAAAGTGACTATGAGTTGAGAAAATCTGATTCTAACTCGGTCACAAAGACGACGGGGGTTCGGGGGCAGCGCCCCTGCTAGCGGGGTCCAAGGGGCAGAGCCCCTGGCGGGGGTCGAAAATGCAAGAAAATTGCTATATCAGAAAATGCAAGAAAATTTAAATTTTGTATTTTCAACCAAATTTTGAGCCATTCAAAAATCCGACACTTTCAACCAAATCCAACACTTTCAAAAATTCGACACTTTAAAAAATCTGACACTTTCAACCAAATCCGACACTTAAAAAATCTGACACTCTCAACCAAATCCGATAGTCTTGGTAATCCGGCACTTTCAAAACCGATAATTTCGCAATCCGCCTAAACCATATCCGCCAAATGTCAAATCCGATAAACACTTAATCAGATTTATGAAATCCGATAACTTCATCTTCCAAATCCGATAATTCATCTTCTCAAGAACATCAAGAACACATAAACTCGTATCTAACTTGAATCTTCAAATCTTTACCAAGAATGAATCTTCTCTTCAAATTAATCAATCTCCACCTAAACAAACACTTTTAAAACACTCATATTACAACGATTTGGATTAAAACTCACGAATCTAACCAAAATTCACCAAGAACATCATGAAACCTTCAAACACAAAAAATTCAAATTACTTCTTGTATGATTGATGAATTGATATGACACTTTGCAGATTGATTCGTGATATGACTACTAACACTCGTTCAAAAATTGAGCAATTAATTCCAACTAAATCTCAAATTTCAAAATTCAAGTTTCAAGAAGATCTTCCAAAAACCCAGATTCGTAATTCTTAGATTTCTCTCACATGGAGTGGAATTAAAGTATGAAAACCTGACAGTAGATATATATCATCATCACGAACAACATATCCAAAATTCAGATCAAGCGGAGTTTGTATGAATTTTCTAGATTCTTTTTAAAGTTTATGCCCAAAAATAATCTGAAAATTTCAAAAAATCTTCAAATTTCTTGAAATTCTTGATCCAATCTTCAATCAAATCACTCCTTAGGCTCTGATACCAATTGACCCTTAATTCTTCAAGTATCAAGCTAATCTTCAGTTGGATGTGTAGAACTATGAGAGAATACTAATTACAGCTTGATTAACACATAGTTCATATAATTGATTATGGCAATTGATACATGATTAGTCTTAATCATAGGCTTATATACTCCATGAGTATATTTACAATTAAGACCCTCTAGTTTGTAATTAGTACAAACTTCACTCAAAATGTAATCTTCTATTCTATACAATTAATAAACCTAACAACGAGTAAATTAGGATGATAATATCATTTGTCCTTACACCGAAGATACATCTGATCCGTGACTATTGGCTTGTTTTGATTTGATCCCTTTCTAATGCAGATCGTAACTGATTGTTATAAAGGGAGCTTTGAGGTGAGATTTTGCTACTATGATGGGATGATGTAGTCAAAGAAATTTGTTTCTCTGTTTAGAGAGATGTCCATGGGCTCCTCTTTGACTGATCGCTAACACCAAAATGCATAGTCATGCTCAGGCCAAATTGATAATGGATTGGTCACCATTAGTCTTGATCGAGAAACAAAATCGTGGATGATCTAGAGGTTTACTTTGTTCCATGCCTCACATTCACATTGGATATCGCGAACAAAATGTGAATGATTACTTATTTATAGGACCATGCTTTATAGGTTGCTATTTGTCATGGATGACATACCCTATTCTGAATTGGGGACATAGATGCATTGATAGAGGCCACTCTATGTCAGTGTTACCTTTCATGGGTGTGTCATGTGCAAATGGGAGTCTGTTTCATTATGCCAATGAGGCATAAGCGTAGGGGTGAGCATGGTACCAGAACCGGTACCGACCGGTACCGGTACTAGTTTTACCGAATACCGAATTTGGTTTAAAGATGTTACCGAATACCGTACCGAGTATTCATACTACGGTACCGGTACCGGTACCGGTACCTATTTTACCTAGTTTTTTCGGTACTAGTCCCGAATACCGAATCCTGAATACCAATTTAGCACTATTTCAAGTACCGAGTACCAGACCGAAAGCTCTAACTCGGTACCGGTACGGTGCCGGTACGGTTCGGTATTTTCGGTACGTATGCTCACCCTATAAGCATATTGGGTCACACACCAACTATTGATTCTGGCAACACCTTTGAACGAGAGTGAGAGAAACACCATAAGATGGTTTTGGTGGGTCGGGCATGACCATGCCTAATAGAGACATGGGCGTGCCTATTGGCTAGGTATAGGCCTAAGTTAGGTGTGACTTGGGCGTGCCATTTGGGGCCGGCAAGGGCTTGCCTAATGGAGGTACGGCCATGCCTCGTGTCGTGGTACGGGCCCAAGTTGGGTGTGACTTGGGTGTGCCCATTTGGGTCGTCACGGCCATGATAATGCGGTAACACCCTATTTAATTAGTCGTTTAAAGCTAGCTTAATGGGTATTGATTGCTATTTACTCTAGATTGATCATGTACATTTCTAGACTGACTTTATTGGTCTATATAATGTCTTGGATGTCTAGTTGGTAATGGTTATCGATTTGGTTGTTCTAAGCAACACATATCCCTATCAAACACAGTTGGAAGAGAATTGTACATTGGGCTTCGAGTTGGTGTAAGTTCTTGGTGGTTGTTCTCGGTGGCATCCAAACAAACTAACATAGGGAATCATTGATGCTTGGTGTAGATACCGGTAGAGAAATGCTCTTTAGTATCCTCACATCCATCATCTTCATCAACAAGGAGGAGTGACAACTTTCAGGGGTATTACTTCTTGTCCTTGTTCTTTTATTAGTTGCAATGTACATGGTTAGAGTTGGTCCATTGGGTGTGTACTAGAAGGCATAATTTGAAACTTGTTTGTACTAGTTTTCACTTCCATTGTGTTTGTAGTTGCCACCAATACCCAACACCTCGCACATCCAAACAACTCAAGTGATTTGTGATTACTTTCTAAAGTTGATTTGTAATTCAACATACGGCCCAATTTGCGATTTGGGCTCCCAAGCCCAAATTTTGATTCTAGTGATTCTGTTCAATTTGCGATTCAGTCGTCATACCCATTCGTGATTCTATACTTGAGACTCAATTTATAATTCCCTCAAACAGTGTAATTTGCAATTCAAGTGCAATGTTTCATTTGTGATTATGGCCCATGGCCCAATTTGCGATCGTCACATTGGGCACACTGTCCCAAGCATTATCAAACACCTTCGTTCTTACTATGATTATTCGCGAAACTGCACCCATGAGTAATATCACACAAGTAACCCCTCACCATATTAACAAGATTCCTTATGATTCTGTCATATTCTAATATGTATGGTGTGTCTTTAATAATATGGGCCCTTATATTATTGTTAACACATTATACACACCAAATCTTAACATCCCACTTGGTTTCTTGATTCATTGGTTTAGGTCATGTATCATTCAATGCTCTAAAAGCACTTAAGTGTTACATTCAGTCATCAAATAGTCAAAACACAAGGGCATCACTTATAGGCCATTCTTAATCTATACTAGCACCCTAGCTGTATGCATAAAAATTTAGTATACATCAATCATAAGATACCATTACATCAAATTTACTCACCACGAGCCCAAGCTCCAAGCTCTAGCTAACAGCATGTTGAAAGTGTTTATACAATTTCAGGTTAGATGTGAAAACCACGGTCAAATCCAGACACAAAAATCGAACAAGAACATGTATCACAATCTGTCTCGTAGGCCTAGACCGAACTAGTTTGAAAATTTTATTTTGAATCAAGGTTTAAGTCCAAACACACCACTCGCGCATTTGATAACGAGGGATCTTATACCAACTTCTACATCCCAAAAAAATTGTACACATAAATAAATCATACCAAAACTCAACCAATTAGTAGTGTGATTACATTCATCCCAAATAAATAAATCTTGAGTTTCAGTAGCGAAAGATATAAAATAAATGTTTCAAAGAAGTTTAAAATAAAGAATCCGCGAATTGCGGTGACATTGGTGTTTTCCCTTTGGACCTGATTGTCTTGAAAGAGATAAAACAACAACGGGTAAGCTAGAAGCTTAGTGAGTAACACTTCATCCATACCTTATGATTACTACACAGTATCATGTAACTACACATACGGCCCCCTCGGTCGGTCCTAGTTGGCCATGATGTCTACAGACATCCACTATGGTGGTCCACTCGACCTTGATGCCATAAGCATCATATAACCCCCACGGTTATTAAATTCACAAATAAATAAACATGTAAATTAATGCACAACACAAACATATATTCATCACAAATACAAAAACACATCATCAGCTAAGAAATAGTGAAACTCGGCTGATTCATAGTCTAAGTATCGACTACAGACACGCAATGAGTAATTGGAATTGAGTTCATATCGGCAAACACTTACAACTAAACTAATATTCATAAATTCTTATAACCTTGCACAACCAAACAACTCAAGTTATTTTTGACTACTTTCTAAAGTTGATTTGTGATTCAACATACGGCCTAATTTGCGGTGTAACGATTTGGTTCAATTTGCGATTCAGTCATCATACCCAATTTCTGATTGGATAATCAAGACTGAATTTAAAATTCCCTTTGAGATTCAAGTACAATGTTTAATTTGTGATTATGGCTCATGGCCCAACTTGCAATTGCCACATTGGGCACATTTTACAATTCAACTTCCATCTAACGTGCAATTGCTACATAACAACTAATTTGTTATTCATCACCTGCCATCGACATTTGCGATTCAGTTGAGCATATACATATATACAATTTGCAATTATAGCTACTAACCCAATTCGTGATTTCTAGTCTCATGTATATATTGTGTGATTTGAGCCTTTAACCAATTTGGGATTCATACATTTGTGTCAATTTGCTATCCTAACTCAAGAACAAATATGCGACTAACGTTGTCGCCTACTACTGATTCAACTTCATCAAATTTCTCAATCATTTTTCATGATTTTTGATTCTATGTATCCACGAATCTCATTTAACAAAAACCGCAATGATTAATTGAACTTTAATCTAATTTTCGAGTGCCAAACATCTTATCTCTCTCTCTCGGTTTTCACTCCCACTCCGTTCACAAACCCGCTAGAACCCAAAATTCGTCAACCAATGTTTACTAACTTAGTTCCTAGATGAAGACAAGGGTCGAAAATCATACCGGGATGTTTCTCTTTTTCAATTCCTTCTGAAATAGCACCTCTAGGTCTCTACTTAGGCGAGACTTTAAGAAGAACATGGTCAACAACCTGAAATTCTAGTGTAGAGCGCCTCTTTATCTCCATAGATTTTCTAATGGCGTTGTGCTGCTAGTAGTCTTTCCCAAATCCTTTTTATGTCTTTTGTAGTCTTTTTTACCATCTCTGTGTTCCCGAGCTCCCGCTACCCCACCTCTCCCCAACATATCAGTGTCCTGCACTGTATTTCATACACAAACCTGTTGATCGGGGGAAACACTAGCGCTCATTGGGATAGGGATGCCATCAGTTTCATAGAAGAGGCCGATCCCCGCCAACAACCAAGAAGTATTGTGACCATGAAACCACCCGTGAAGAACAATGAGTCTTAGAATGAATTTGATGAAACATATAGTGATGAGCGGCTTGTACCCACGATCGGAAAGGTGTTGGAGCTAAGTCTATCTAATATGTTTCAACAGATGACTGCTAAGATGAAAGTAATGGTTACTAAGGAAGTAAATAGGGTTATGGATGCGAGAGAAGCTAACTGACTACCCGAGGTCAAGCCGGGGTGCTCCCGACGGATGTACCTATCGGGACTTCTCTGCTTATCAACCACCTACTTTTCAAGGGAAGCAAGATCTGGTGGCTAGCACTAAGTGGGTTACCAAAGTGGATGGTGCATTTCACACTTGTCTTGCCGACTATGAGGTTTTGTTCGCAACTAATCTTCTACGTGGGGTAGCCAAAGACCGGTGGGTGCTACTTTTACTACAGATGGATGGGGCTTTGATTGAATCAACGCGGGAAAATTACAGGAGCTATTTACCGAGGAAACAAACAACAAAATTTGTCACTGAATTGAACGAGCTATTTTTCGAGAGATCCTGGTTTTTATGAGAGTATGTGACAAATAAATAGATGAAGATGTTAAGGTATATGGGTGTGCTAAAGACGGAAATCCGAGAGTTTGTAGATTCTTCCAAGTACTAGACTTTGGATAAGATGATAAGCGCTACTAGGGCAAGAGAGTTGGAACTTGAAAAGCAGTAGCCGGAGAAATGGGGAAAGCGGAAAGACGAACAAGTTAAACCTACCACTAAGAAACCTAAATCTGAAGGAACCAAATAAGGTGGATGAATGACTGTTTGTTATGCCAGAAGTACAGGAGGAATCATGTGGGAGACTGCTGGGCTAGATTCTCAAGTTGCGCGATATGTGTGATGATTTTGTGTATCTGTGTTGATAGGTAAGCAAATGTCTAAATGACAAAATGAGAGTGCGTGTCTGTGAGACGGTCAATAGTGTGTGTGGGAGGCATATAAACTATAGGTTTGGTGTCGCTTAGGCTAGGGGAATAAAGAGAGAAATACGTATGAATAGATGATACCATGAGTTAGTGGCGTGTATTTCGCTGTTGAGTAAGGACTTTCCGAATGGAGGATGTCATAAACTTGAGTGTGAACAAAATGTTTTTAGAGTACAAAGTACCAAAGTTAGTGAATTCTAGGTAGAAGGAGCTCATAAGCAAAAAAATGGTGTAGAGAATGACAAAGAATATTCGAGAGATTCGTCTAAGTCTATGTGCAATGTGAATCCAACAAAAGAGTTCTATCATTGAATGAAAGATCAGAACTGGAATTTCAGTTTGAGAACTATGTATTGCTGAGGGTTTCACCTTGGAAGGGCATCATTCATTTTAGAAAAAAGGGGTAAGCTGAGCCCGAGATTCATAGGACCTTTTAAGGGTCACAACTCAGATTGGGAAAGTACTGTACACATTGGAATTACTGAAGAGCTAACTATAATGTACAACACTTTCCATGTGTCTGACCTACGGAAGTGTCTAGCTGATAAGTCGACCTTCATTCCAATAAAAGATATTATGGTGGGCAACCAGTTGAACTACGTGAAGAGACAAGGGGCAATCTTAGTAAGGAAAACCAAAACATTAAGAAACAACCCGATCGGATTGGTTAAGTTCGATGGGAGCACTGTAGAGGGTCAGAGTGGACCTGAACCAGAAGAGGAAATACCTATTTCCCCAAAATTTGTAATTAAATATTATAGTAGGTCCTTCAAATTATCAAAAGAAATCCTATTGTGTTAGTGTTAGTAATGGTTTAAAGTAATAAGAGAGTGTTTGGACGTGGGAATAGCTAAGAAAGTATAAATACCGCTTAGGGCACAAAACTCTATGTCAATTGTTACCGTAGCCACCATTAAGAGTTTTGAGGTGCTAAGTGGGTATGTTCTTCGGGGCAGAGAGAGTTAGGAGCTTGAATCACCACTAATTTTGCATCAAAGCATAAAAAATACATCAGATAAGGATCCATAACCCCTTATGAATGGTTTTGTATAGATTTTGCTGCAAATAATAAGGTTTTGAATTGGGTCTATTGGATTATAACATCATCGTAGGAGGGTTGAATTGAGAACAAAATACTATTGTAAACCATGATCTTGAGGGGTTTATTAGTATGATGATGGGGATCTAACGAAACAAGAATGAGAAAGAATGATTATGTTTTCATTGAGATTTAAAAATTTAAGTATCGAGTGTACATATATATATCTATTAACAAATCGCAATTGTTCTTGAGGGTGTGTTGAATTGTAATATACATAGGGTGTTAGAATCATATATTGGAATTGTAATTTAGAATCTCAATTGAGAAATCATATTCTCCGAATCATAATTCAGAAACACATGAGGGAATTGTGAATTACAATAGAAATGTATTGAAGGTGAATTGTAATTGATGAGTGAGAATCGCAATTCATGAATATAGGTGGAATCGCAATATATATATATATATATATGTGTGTGTGTGTGTGTGTGTTTGGGGGGGGGGTCTGAATCGTAAATCAAGATGGTAAGTGAACTTCTGTGAATTGCAATTGACATTGTGAATCACAATTCATGAATCGTAATTTAAAGGAGTATGAGGAATTGCAATTGGTTAGCGTTTACATATTCTCATTTTAACTAAGGGAACCAAATCATAAACAGTATGTGTCACACTCCAATCGAAAACATAGCTATGATGGATGAGTGGACCATCATAGATGTTGGTGGGCATCAAGGTTGAGTGGACCATTATGCCGGAGTGAGGCAATTGTTAGATGCATTATGATATGTTATAACTATAGTGTGTGATATCCGTTGTAAAGTGTAAGTATTGTGTGAGCTCACTAAGCTTATGCTTACCCGTTGATGTTTATTTTGTTTCAGGTACTTCGGGTAGGGACAGGGAAAGGCCCTTGTGTGACATTAAAATTTGTGGAGTTCTTTTCATAAATAGATAAATATAAACATAGTGTAACTTTCAAGGGCATGACATATTAAAATTTGTGGAGGTCTTTTCATAAATAGATAAATATAGACTTACTATAATTTTCGGGTTTAACCAAAATATTATCGGTTTTATATGACAAAAGTATTATATGAAATGTAGATTTAATAGATTTAATTAACTCGGGTTTTCACAATATTACATAAAATGGATGCTGACACGTGTGAACTGCTACGTAATTTTATATAAATGTTTTAGAGTACACACTGTGTTTTAAAAGTGATTTTACCTTAGAAGTAGACTACACATGTGATAGGCAAGTATCACCTATGCGTATATATCATAGCTCTTTTGGTAAGACCGGGTATGGAACTCAGTGAAGAAAGCTAGAAGTGAAAATGAACTAAAGAACTACAAATAAACAACAAAAAAGAGTTAAAATAAACATAAATCACAGGAGCATGCAATGGAAGGAATTCAAAGCAGGAACGTACTAATTCAGAATAGATACACCCTAGTCAAGTTTATTAATGTATATAACCATGTGACATGACTATGTTTACATATTAAGTACAGAGGACAAAAAATATACACGTTCCAATTTGTAATTCATCTATAGACATAACGAATTACACCTGACACATAAGTATAATCACTTGATGCGTGAGGCTTTTAAATTAGAAAATAATACTAAATACCCATCGTAGATGGAGATAAGATATACATTACTCAATCCATGATTAGCCAAATCATAAGCATAACCTCTTGATGATTAAAACAACACACATGAACATAACTTCTCATAGCATCAGGAACAAATACTTGGTTAAATATCCAAAACCCCAAACCATCACTCACGAACCTCATGTAATGCCACAAATGCACATACCAAGTCTAATCACACCAAAATCCATCAACCTACTGTCAATCTTGACATAACCAAACTTGTTTAAGTATACACACACTTGACAATAATTATTTCACACATAAATTCCACCTAACATAGATGTATAAAACACTCACATGGGCTAGAAATAACATCAATACAACCAAGTATGTTAGTCATCGAGTCAAAATAAAATAGCATCCCGCTGAACAAAAGTCAAATCATCATAGATACATCATACAAACAACTAGAATATGTTTAATCCAAATGAATCTAAGTATTCAACTCATAGTTCATAAAAACAAACTAAAATCATACATAAAATCGGATTCAACATAACAAAAAGGAGAGATTTTACCAAACCAAAAATGAGGATAAAATGGGATGTACAATGACATAGAAACTCCCTTCTAAGTTTGAATCACCTCCTAATGCACCAAGGATTGACTTACAATCACTTAAGATGAAAGGAAGAGCTTAAAATCTCCTTGAACCCCGAGAAAAACAAGAAAAATGAACTCCCCTGTTATGTGGCTATGATATGCTTTTAACACATATAATTAGGTTGAGATGGATGTATTACTTTATAATATGGCCGTATTGGCTCAATAAGGCTTTATTGACCTTATCCAAAACTACCTTAGTGATTGGAGTATTCGAGGCAACTGATATGGCCTCAATAGCCTTATGGAGGCCATATTGACCAAGATGGCCATATCAAAGGGTGTATCAGCTACAGTTTCTCACCAGACTCGATATCTTGAAGGATGTTCATCATTTTTACTTCATTTATTATCGATCCATCATCATGACCTACAAAATAGATTTTTAAGATATTAGGCATCAAATCTCACAAATCTGTTAATAATGGTGTCAAAATGTGGGAAATTTGGTACAAAAAATATGTATAATTAAGCTCATATCAAATATCCCCGCACTTAAGCTTTGCTTGTCTTCAAGCAAACTCTATTACAACAATCAACCCAGAAAACATCAAGTAACTTGAATTAGTGGAAAAAGATATCATTCTATCAAAATAAAGATCTAAAGGCATAACAAATATCTAAGCAAAGGACCGAGGACAAACTTTCATGTTTTAAACTAAACAATGTCTTAGCAAGCCTAACACACATAAGAATTCTAATAAGTAGCCGAATTTTTATCTCACCTTGTGGTCTCTCAAGCACTCAATCTGTATTAATATCATGGCATGTGTGTAAGTGCAACAATGCTTAATTGAAGCAAAGATTAACATAGGGTTGATCATACATCAAATCTCAACCAAGTAGCAAAAACATATGCAAATATCAAAAGGACTTTGATTGGGTTGTAATGTGGATGTGGTTAGTGGGTGGGACGAAAAGGAATATAAAAGTGGCTAAAACGGAATCTAGAAAGAAAACTAAAAAAAATCTAAGCTACTTTATTGAGATTTCAGAGAAATACTACAATATTTTTTCCGAACAACACAGTTCACTAAGATGAAGTGGAATGAGACCAATCCAAATGATGGCTAACAACCAGATATGACAAAAAAATAAATGCGCTCAATGTATGATAGGCTTCATAAATAGCCACAGAAAAGCATGTCATGCAACTGAAGTTCTCATTTTCATAATTTCATATATATATATATATATATATTCAAACTTAGTTGCACGCAACATAAACAAAACAAACTAAGGGACATACAAACTTTCCATGTCCCACTAATCGGTGAATGAACAACTGACGGGCAAAATACAACCAATCTTAACTAAGAAACATAAACGGGTCAAATTGGTTCTGAAAACTTAAAAATAAAAATAAAACAAAAACATGGATTCGTAGGGTGATAAATTTAAAGGTTTAGGCTCAAAGTGGAAACTAAGGGGAAAACAATATAAAAGTGGCTAAAAACAAAAGTAGATAGAATAAAATGGGTTTTCCTAGTGCCTGTATCACCTAAATGCCACGGTTTAGATCATATTTGTAACATCCTCACAAAGAGCCTAGACGCACACGTATGTGGTATGTTAAATAATTTAAATAAATTGAATTAAATATATATTTGTTAGGTATTGGTATAAATGGCTAAAATAGTTATTTAATGATTTGATAAAATATTAATAAAAATAGATAAAAATAATAGAATATTAAATGGTTTTAGATAAGGATTCCAAAAATATCCCCGTTATTTAAAACGGGTACTCGTGCGTTAAGTTGTAAGTTGAAAAGTGGAACAAAATACCGTGTTGTGGATAATATTAGAACCAAAAAGCGGTTCTAGCATATACACACACACATACATGTATACACACCCCCCCTTCCAAACTCTTCTTCTTATCTTGTTCTTGTTGGGCTTTGAAGGAGAATCAATCAAAGAATTAATCTGCTGCAAACTCAAGTGCTGCAATTCAAGTTCCAATCTGGCTTTAATCATCTATTCATCATCTTTGTTCTTGTAAGTTCTTGTTCTTCATATTGTTCAAGTTTTCAAGTTTGGGTATGTTGGGGTAAGATTAGCAATTGATGTCAAGGATTGAATTTGATGTTTCCAATTAGTTTCTATGTTGACTCTAAGACTATAGCAATCGGAAGTATGAATTAAAGTAATGATTTTGATTGATTTTTGAAAATAAAGTCTAAATGGGTCAAAAGTGTGATTTTGGTCCTATTAATTGATTGTTAAATGGTATAAAAAGTGTGTTTCTAGCTTAGTTTTGATGTGTTATTTCACATACGAATGAAAGAAATCGACTGGAATGTTTTGGTATGATTTTGGTGTGGGTTTGGCTGGAAAACAGCAGGCTCTGGTCGAACCTGCTGCTGCAAATTGAAAGGCACGGGTGTGCCTCTCAAGAATAGGCCGTACCCTAGGGCGTACACTAGGAGGCACGGCCGTACCTCGAAAAGGTACGGGCGTGCCTAACCCTAGACGGTCCGGGGGAGTACCCTGCAGTCACGGGGGTACCTGATAGTAAGGTATGGCCATGCCCTACTCTGGTCCGGCCATGCCTTAGCCAAGCACGGCCATACCCTATCATCTGGCAGTTTCTGTTTAGTGTGTGCTGATACGTGAAAACCGTGTTTAGGTGAACCAGTTGATCCAGAAACACCAGTACCTAAGTTCTTACTGGTTATAACTCCACAAGTGAGTATCAGTTAACCTAAGTATGGTATCGATGGTTTTATATAGATGTCTATATGTTACAAACTAAAGAATTGATAACTATGCATGTTAAGGCTTTTTGTAGGCCAATTTAGTTATAACTTGATATATACGCATGTTGATGGCTTTTGTAGGCCTAAGATGTTATGTTATGGCTTTTGTAGGCCAATTTGTTATGCTATGGTTTTTGTAGGCCAATTATGTTATGTTATGGCTTTTGTAGGCCAACTATGTTTATGTTGTGGTTTATGTAGACCAATGTGTGTTGTACTGGTACTTTGTTGGATGTTTGGGGCAAGCTTGTCTGGATCTAGTTGGGCCTTGTGCCGCCAGCTATGATGTGCGGCGATTCGATGATCACGAATCTTGGTTCATGCAGAACCTCCATCCCTCAACACTATTATGGGCTCTTAGTTCCCACTAATCCCGAGTGGGGTATGTTTTCCTGATAATGCAATGGTGAACTGCCACCCGTTTCTCTACTGGCACAGAGGAAGTATCGGTTTCCCAAGTTAAGATCACTGAGCCGGGCTTATAAACCTGCAATATGTGATATCTGTTGACTAACCGTTGCTTCACATTATGCTAGGGTAGACTTGATTGTTGATATGTTATGCATGTGATATGTATATGATAGTATTGATATGATGCTTCCGCTTAACTGTTATTCACTAGCTATTTATAGCTAACCCTCACGTGTACATTCCATGCGCAGGTAAATAGTTGCTGGTGAGGACGGGTACCTGCTGGGGATGTCACATTTTGTTATGGGAACACATGCTTATGTACTTTGTTTGTTATGTTGAATAGTGTAGTGGTCGAACGAATTCGGTAACGCCTTTATAGTACTTTTGTAAAACAACTTATATATATAGGTTGTAAATTATTAAGTAGTATTTAAAAGCTTCCGCTGTTTTATAAAAAAACCTCCTCAAATTTAGGTAGCGTTACAATGGTCTAGAAATGCATGTTATAAGCAAGTTCTATAATCAATGCAACAATCAACATATATATGAGCAATTCCATGAGTTAACTCAATAAAGAAATGAAGTGTTGTGGCTCAAATACTCGGAATGCTAGTGTAGGTGTGGATGTGCAATTGAAATTAGATAATCAACAAAACTCAAGTGATTTATGCTAAGGGAAGTTCATGAAAGTTATTTATGGTGCAATCCTTCTAATGTCACTTTACTTAATAATCTATCATGTGAGAGGATCTAAAAATGTCAAAAGGATACAATTTTGCAAAAAATTTAGGTCAAAATCTATTTTTAAGATTTTATGCACACGAGAGTTTACAAAAGAACAAGCATAGAAAGCCAATAGAAAAATATAAATCTCTTCCCACACTTAAATTGTACATTATCCTCAATGTACTAAAGATAACATAAATTTAAGCATACAGATGCATGAGAAACGGAACTTAGAAACTCTCTTGATTTATGAAGTTAACATATCCAATGGTCCGCATTTTCCCCAAAATTCCTTAACAAAACGGCATATGAGAATACATCCATGTAATATAGTCGAACTCTAATGGTTCCTCAAGCAAGGGACAAAAAGAATGGATTAACACAAAAGATGCAATAATAATAACCATAAACAAAACATAAGTAGGTAGATATCGGATAATATAATAATAACATAATAAAAATAATAGTAAGAATAATAACATGGTTTGTACAAATACAAATACCAAAATTGTACAACAATTAGAGTAAACCTAAAGTTATACAAACTACTACATATCGTAATCAAAATTGACCGAGGAAATTGGTCGTTAGAAAACTACATGAAAATAATAATAACGTGGTTTGCACAAGAAACATAACAATAATTGCTACAATGTCTAGTTAAGCTATACATGTCCAAAACTAAACAAAAATATGCTAGGCGGGGCGATCAGACTAGGCCCCTAATGTGGGTGGTGGTGGTGGTGGGTCATGGTGTTAGTGTTGCTCTGCCAGACTAACCAGAGGTGAGGACACCGGCGTGCCCATCTGTCCTCCCATAGCAAGTAGGGTATGCATAATCCAATGGCATTGGTCGCCGATATCCATAACATGCAGCTCCACCCTATCGAGTGTACTCTTAAGCCTAAAATTGGAGGGCCCTCTAAATACAATCCGCGTGTGATGTAGCGGCATGAGTCCCTCGTGCTCTCCTCCGTCACCGCCATCTCCAGCAACTCCAGGCCCTCTACTCGACTCACCCTCTAGCTGCTCCTACTCTTAGCCTTGTTCCACCGGTGGCTAGGGTTGTCCATGTCCATCTAACAATTAATAACCCGCCCGGGGTCTCTGACTGATCATGCCCATGTTGAGTAGGACTGCAATGTCTGTGAATCTGGTCACTCTCCAAGTCCTCTACATGCTCGTCTAACAGAATGTCAGCAAAGGAGCACGCGATCCAGGAAACATAGGAACCACCGAAGGTATCAAGGTAAGCTGCTAGCTTGTAGGCCACATATCACAGGGTCCGTTGATTGAAGCAGTACAAGTAGAACGTGTCTGTCATAGTAATCACCCATGTACTCTCCCTCCTCCCTACAAGAGAATGCGTGAATATGTGGTGAAGGATATGGTGCAGCGGATCTCACAGTGTTGTGCTCTTGTTCTTAGTGGTATGGAACTTACCCTCTCTAATCTCGGGTCACTATGAGGCCGGAGAGACCCGTACAGGCCAATCAATAATATCCTTGATGAACAAATGAAACTAAAGCTCCCACTCCAAATATAAACCTATACGTATGGCAAACTCTATAATAGATAGGTGTTAGTCCTCTCCCCTAAGCCGGAAAGTCAAAGTGAAAGCATAAGTAGGGCTGCTGACATGTGTCACTAAGTAGAAAAGAACTCATGACACAGCTCTCAGTACACAGGCCTCTGAATCTCAAAGAATCTTTCCCAAACATGCACAATTAAGGCATTGGCTCTCTGCGCTGCGCGAGACCTAGAGTGGTCATGGACGGCCAATGGATGGTACAGAATGTAACACCGAAAAAATCACAAGCCATTTTTTTAAAACGCACTGCGGAAGCTAATTAAAACCAACTTAATTACATAAAACAAATATTCATAGATATACAAACATCTGTTTAATTACATAAAACCAATATTCATAAATATACAAACATCTGTTTAATTACATAAAACCAATATTCATAAATATACAAACATCTGTTCTAAAGACAACAACAACATTAATTGTTTGGTGTTACAAAAATACTGGCTCGTCTCTTTTAAAACTAGTATCAGAGTGTGATCAACTCTTCCTTCTTCAAATCTAACACCAACCTGCAAAACATCAACTGAGTGGAATTAGCACAAAGCTAAGTGAGTAGAGGCTAAAGCATGAAATGCAAACATTCACAATCAATCATCAATCATGTAATCACATATCCAGAGAAGACCGGCGGTTCAGCACCGAACCTACAACCAATGCCGGCCAAAGCAAAGGTTTACCGATAGCTTTCCACTAGATTGGCACAGCAAACTCCCCTCTGAGCAACAAATGCAACAGAAAGGCTACTACTGTTCAACCAACCAGTTAGACAAGCCCATCCCAAGTCCACGTATAGCTGACTTCTCAACGCAACTCAAAATCATCCTAAGAGCGCGTATCGACCAAATATTCATGTAGCAGTTAACAACATTCAATATCACAATCAGCAGTTCAATCAATTCAATCTCAAACCACAATCATGCTTCACATCAATAAAATTAACTGCAATTTTTACCATCCGTGTTTGACGTCCCCTCACCTCAGTTTCAGCTTGAACTCAGATATCTAATTTTACTGAGCTTTTGGATTGCATGTAAACACAGCAATAACCAAATCAGTCTCAATCTCATAAATATATCTTATCCATATATTTATAGCTCATTCATCAAACAAATGTTAAACAATAAACAAATACAAGTTCAAAACACAAAGTATCAGAATTTCAAGACTATCGGATTCCAAGAATCTGCAACTCAGTATTGGATTCTGTCAATTAATGGATTTCCCTTCACTCGGATTTTAGACCCGGATTGGGACTGTCGGATTTTATTAGAGTCCTGGTTTAAACTTCACCGGATTTGGGGTGTAGGATTTTTGGGTGTCGGTTTACAAGTACTCGGTTTGCAACTATCGGATTTACAAGTATCGGATTCAAGTATAGGACTTCCCATCTAACATTTGGATTCTAATATAGAATTTCCAATCTTGGTTTATGGTTTATCGGATTTAAGGTCTGGTTTTAAAAGTATCGGTTTCCTCAAACGGTTGGTTTTTACCATTTTCCACCAAATCCGATAACTTCATCTCCTCATCAAATCCGCCATCTTCAAAGTATCAAAACTCAAACCCAGATTTCTAAATTTTAACATATCATTCCTGAAACATGTTGTAATCTATATAAACACATTTTCATGTATCATAACATTATTCAAACAGGTATTTCATATGAATACAAAACCCATCAAAACTCCTAGTTCTTCAAAAACCGATTCTATAGTGTTTCTTCATAAAATCATGTTATTCAATTAGAAATCATTCTAGATTCATCATGAGAACAAAAACGGAAACAAATCTAACCTTGACTTGGTTTTAGAACACAAAATAATGGGAATCCCATGGTTGTTCTTGCTTCGGTTTCTTTGGCAAAGGAGAAAACACAAACACACACTTACACCTTCTTCGCTTAGATGGAAATGAGCAGATTTTGCATGCAATGTTCATTATTAAATTTATTAATCACATATTTCCAAGAATGAGGTGGCAACCCCACCTCTTAAAACCCCCATGTACACTAATACCATACATACATACGGTTACACATACATACATACAATTAAACACATACATACAATTACTTTTATTTAATTAATTAATCATTTAGTTATATTAAAACAAATAAGCACATACCACAAACCCGCTATTCTCCTAGCCCAGGTTTGCGGGTGTTACACACAAGCTCTCGAATCTATTCCGCCTAAGCATAACTAAACACTAATGAAAGGATGTGTTGGTGAAGTGTAACCAGGGGTGAAGGTCTCCCTAGGCTCGCTATGCAAGATCTAACTTCTTCTTCTCCATGGGGTTTTCCCATTGTGATAACTGACTAGTGAATGGCTCTCCCATACGAAGCCGCTTGCCACGGCCTGGTCGTGAATTGTATGCCATACAAGAAAATCAATGCAATGCCATACAAGAAAATCAATGCAAATTTAACAGTTAGGTGCGCAATAATGAGATTAGAAATCAAACTAAAGGGTTGTAATGAAAGTTAGGGCTCGAGAAAACTTCGAAAACACAGGAATCTAGGCCGTAGAGCTAAAAATACGAAGAAATGTTCAAAAAGCACCTCATACGGACGTATCCACATGGGATAAGGCCGTATCAAAATCCTAGTTTAATACGGCTTGGGAACCTCTTTGATATGCCCTTATTGAGTTTTAATACGTCCGGATAAAAAATTGATAAGGCCGTATCAAACATGGGCGACAAACAGAAACGAAGAAACCCTTCGTTTTTATTCCAAACCCAAAATTGAAGGGTATATATTCAAATTAAAGGTATCTTATGCTATTAGGAATGATTAGAAGCTTGTGAAACATACCTTATGTAAGAGAAAAAAGCAAAAACTCGAAGAAATCGATACGAGAAAAGCGTGTGAATGTTTATGAGGTATGAAGAGATAGTGTTTAGGGGGGTGTATGATACTGTTGGGTTCTAGTACTAGCGTTGATATCAAGTGAATACAACCCCGATATGGCCATATTTAAAGGGCGTATCAAATAGTTCAATACCCCCTTATTAGGGTTTCAATATGGCCTGTTTTGATCAATGTAATACGGATGAATTGGATTTTGATACGGTCGTATATGACCCATTTAAATAACCCAATGTTTGTAGTCTCTCCTACAACAATCTATATTATACCAACACACCTAAATCATCATTCAACAATGTAACATCCTCAAAAAGGGCCTAAACGCGCGCGAACGTGTTACGTTAGATATTTTAAATAAATTAAAATAAACATATATATGTTAGTTATTGGTATAAATTATTAAAATAGCTATTAAATGAGGTTATAATAATAATAATAATAATAGATAAAAATAATAAAATAATAAACGGTTTAAGATAAGGATTTCAAGAATATTCCTCTTAGTTTAAATGGGTAAACAGGTATTGAGTTATAAGTTGAAAATGGGAACAATATACCCACTTGTGGATAATTAAAATCTACAAGTCGGTCTTGACTTATCAGATTCAACACACACTAACACAAACTTCATCCTATTCACTTTGTTCTTGAAGCTTGGAGAAGAAAATCAAAAGAGGCACTTCAAGATACCAACTCCATCATCAAATTCGTGGGTTAAATTATGTTCCAAATATGTTCTTCATCTTCTCCAATCCTTGTAAGTTCATGATTCCTCCAAGTTCTTAAGTTTTTTGGTTTATTTTAAGGTAAAACCAAAAGTGAACTGATTTTGATGCTCTAATTGCTTCCTACAACTCATATACATATTTAAGAATACAATGTGGATTGGAAATGTTAGATTGCTCAAGTTCAAGAATTGGTCCAAATGGGTCAAAATTGCCAAAACAGGTAAAATCCAATTTGACCATCAAGAACTGATTTTTTTTGTTCTAACAAGTTCATATAACTCATATGGATTTATTGGAACATAAATTTCAGATTAGAATGGTGGTTTTGATTGAATTGGCTAAAATAGTAAAAAATAGGCATTAAATGGTCAAAAATTAGAAAATGCTATCAAACTAGTAAAAAATAGGCATTAAATGGTCAAAAATTAGAAAATGCTATCAAACAATGGTTTTAATTGATTCCATCACTTCCGATGGCTTCTATAAGTCATTTTAAGTAGGAATGGTGCATTGGAAGTGTTGGAATTGATGTATTCCAAGGTTTGGCCAAAATGGACACTTTTTTGTTAATTTAAGTGTAATTTTTGTATGAATTAATTGAATAAGTGTTAGGGATGTTAAAAAGCTGCTACAAGTGTTACATGATGCTAGGAAACACTAAAAATTGGTTAAAGTTGAATTAGTACTGATTTGAGTCAAAATGGCACTGCTTTGCAAAACTGCAAAACAGCCCCTGCTACATGCGACGCGACGCGTCTAAGGGCTGGACGTGACACGTCTGATCAGTTTGTGCGGAAATGCTGTTTTTTGTTGATGTTTCACATATAGGTGTTTGGTCTATTGTTATAAGTTAGTAATTAGATTAGAGGCACCATTAGAACATTGTTTTAAGTGTCTTGATTGTTTCCTTTGCATGTTTGAATGTCTAAATGTAAATAACATGTTATAGATGCGCGTGACGACCAAGAAGAGCCGGAACACTATGTTTGCCTGTTATAGCTCAACATGTGAGTACCGATTAACCTAAGCATGATAACAAGAATGTTATATAGTTGATTGAATATTAGAAACCAAAGATTTGATATTTATGCAAGTTAAAGGCTTTTGCAGGCCAATTAAGTTGTAATTTGATATGTATGCATGTTAATGGCTTTTGTAGGCCAATCTTGATATGTTATGGCTTTTGTAGACCAATTTGATATGCTATGGCTTGAGTAGGCCAATTGTGATATGCTATGGTTTTTGTAGGCCAACTATGTTCTGCTATGGCTTGAGTAGGCCAATGTGTGTTAGTACCGGTAATTTGTTGGATGTTTGGGGCTAGCTTGTGTGAATCTAGTTGGGGCCTTGTGTCGTCATCTATGATATGCAGTGATTCAATGATCACGAATATTGGTTCCTACAGAACCTCCGTCCCTCAACACTATGATGGGCTCTCAGTTCCCATTGATTCCAATAGGGGTGAGTACCCCGTTAATGCAATGGTGGACCGCTACCCGCTTCTCCACCGGCACGGATGAAGTATTCAGTTTCCCTAGTTAGGATCATTGAGTTGGGTTCACTACCTCGCAAGACGTGATGCCTGCTGACTAACCGGTGCTTCACAATGTGCTAGGATAGACTTGCTTGATGATATGATTGATGTGTGAAATCAGGTTATAAATTTTTAAGTCCAGAAATATCAAAGTTGACTACCACACAAAAGTATGACGTGATCGCGTTATAGTATAGCAATGATAAGTCCAGGTATGGTCTCGACAGGGAACGGTAATGCTAATTCAAATAAATAAATCACTATTAATCAACCTATCAGATTCTATTTAAAGAGAGGTATGATTTAATTACTAATAAAATAAAGTAGCTAAATACGCACACAGATCTAGGACAATATTGAAAATGCAATTCACTCGGATTCATATCCCCCAAACATAGTTCTGATTAGTAAAACCCGATTAATGATGAAATCTCTAGAAGTTGATTGATTAACTTTTGTTCAATCTCTCACAATACTAAGACACGGTTCCTAGGATTCTCATGTGTAAGCCTATGAAATAACACACCTCAAGTTACCGTTCAATTATGGGATCGGATCTCTCGTCACCCCTAATCCTAGAACTTTCATTTCAAGAATTAGTCCTTTAAGCAATTTACTAAGTTATTGGTGGTTAACTTCAACCCCTATCTCTAGTAAGCTTCCTACTACATCACATAAGCGAAAAGTAGAAGAAATCACACAATAATGACACTTTCGTGATCAATAACACATGCAATCAATAAATCAACCATCCAAAGCTTAATGCTAGAAACTTTAAGCGTTCTTTAATTGATAAACGGATAATTGTTCAAGAAAACATCAAATAATCCATAAGATAAATCAAATCTAGTCTAGGGTTCAAATCATCCAAGTGAATCTAAGAGTTAACTCATAGACAAGTTACAAGACATCAAAAATAGAAATAGATAGAGTTCATGCACCATTATAGACAGATGATGATGAATCAAGTCAATCGTATAAAGATGTAGCTTCCGATCTTCAATCCTCGGGCGTAATCGGTAAGAAATCTGACCTCTTGGCTTGATTCCCTTCAAAAGTATGCCCTTGGCTGTCCAAAATCGCCCCCTTAGGGCTCTGGTATGAAACCCTAGGCTAAAATATGATCCCCTTCGGAATTAGGGTTCAAAAATCGAATTTATAGGCATGTTACCGACATGGTTCGCGCCGCAAGGTTGAGAGGCTCGCGCCGCGAATAATTCTCTCGAACATAAAATTCTATTTATGATATAATTGTATCCTTTTGAGTCTAGTTTTCGTGGCCGCTTGAATCACCTCAATCGGAGTTCGTATGAGTGAGATACGGCCAAAACTGTGAAGGTATGTCAACTTTTCTCTATTTCTTCAATCTCTTCACCATTTTCTTCAATTCTTCTCCCAAGAGCTCTAAAACACATAATATAACAAATTAAGTCATAATTAATATAATTTAATATAAAAATGCATTAAAGAATGAGATATCGGATATAAATTATATGTATATTTTAGCCGATATCATTGATATATATGATATTGTTGTTATGATGCTTCCGCTTAACTGCTATTCACTATCTATTTATAGCTAACCCTCTCATGTACATTCCTATGCGCAGGTAAATAGTTTGGCTGGTGAGGACTGGTACCTACTATAAATTGAATGTTAGTTTTGGGAACACATGTGTTATGCTTTTAATTGTTTTATTTATGTTGTGTATTGGTCGAATGATATTTGGTAACGCCTTTGGGTATCTTTTGGTTGAAACTTATTTATAGGTTGTAATTGATAAGTTAGTTTAAACTTCTTCCGCTAAGACAGCTGTAAATATTTTATTAAAAGTAGGTTTTGAAAATATTATATTTACAGCTGTATCCACGCAGTTTTAAAACTCGAAATGGAGTTTATATTAAAAAAAATAAGCTCCTCTATTTTGGGCAACGTTACAAGTTGGTATCATAGCCTTGGTTTGAGGTAATTGCATACTTTAAATAGTACTCGGTCTCAAACCTAGGCTCAACCGTTACTATGTGTTCCTT
This sequence comes from Dittrichia graveolens, assembly GCA_038502395.1. NCBI lineage: Eukaryota > Viridiplantae > Streptophyta > Magnoliopsida > Asterales > Asteraceae > Dittrichia > Dittrichia graveolens. Next base: position 52,406,808 of record JARJIL010000007.1, on the reverse strand, counting down.
GGGTGGTATTGGAGTATGATGAGTGAGGTACTAAATACCCTACTTTTGATATATATATATATATATATATGTGTGTGTGTGTGTGTGTGTGTGTGTGTACATATAGATAGAAAGCTAACTCACATGGCCATTTCAACGGTAGATGGGGATAAGGATGCCTACATCCTACGATTGGAGGATGAGTTGCAACAAGCAAATGAGCGAGAGTCTTTACATGTTACCAGGGGGAGACTTAGTAGCCTACTACCTTTAAAACTTTCCTAAGTTGTCAACCTCCTACTTTTACTGTCACTAATGATTCCTTCACTGTGGATACCTAGATCAGGGAAATGCAAAATGCCTTTGACTCTAGTGAATGTGAAGACAGCAAGAAAGAAAACTATGCAAAACGAATGTTTCGAGGGCGTGTATTAGCCTGGGAGATACTGTTATTGCTTTTACACCTCTAGAAACTTTGGAAGCATTAAACTGGGATGGTTTCATAGAGAAAATCAAGGGTAAGTACTGCTCTGATTATGATATGCAACAAGTGGAGAATGAGTTCAGGGCATTACAAAAGGGTGATAAACCCTTGGAGGATCTTGTCACTAAATTTTCTGATTAGATGAGGTTTGTTTCTCACTTCCTACCCAATAAAAGGGCAAAGATCACCTACTTTGCCAATGCTTTACCCGTGGAGTTTCGATCTACTATGAGGTCTGTAGCAACCTTTGATGCGGCCTTTGATATTGCTAGATAGACTAAGGATGACTAAAGGCATAGACTAAAACCTCAGTCACTACAACAACAACACTAGGGTGGAGGAAAGAGGAAGTTTGATCGGCCAACGAGTTATAAGAGGGGTGATGGTGGATCGGGGAGTAATCCACGAGTAGATACGTCCCAGAAACCGGGAAGCTATGATTCACTTATATGAGGCAGGTGTGGGAATAAGGGGCATCAAACACATGATTGCATGTTTAAGAAGAACGTTTGCTTTAAGTGCCATAAACCTGGGCACCGCATTTCAGGATGCCCTTTATTGGCAAAGCTCAGGCCCTAGGGGCTCTTCAGTAGCCACTAGTTAGAAACAGGGAGGCGCTCCGCGTGCTCAAGGGGGGAGGGGGGGCTTTCCAGATGACGGATGAGGAAGCAAAGGATACATGTGATGTGATTACGGGTACTTTCTTAGGTAATTTTGTACTTTCTTAGTTAATTCTGTACAACATGCGTTCTATTTGATTCTAGTGCTACCTACTTGTTAGTGTCTTCTGCTTTCGGTGTTAAATGGCAACTACATATTGTTTCGGTTAAAAATCCTATAAAGGTGGAAGTTGCTAATGGTGATCAAGTCTTTGTTACTTCACACGTACCCCAAGTTTCCATTACCATTGACAGACATTGTTTTATAATCTCTCTACTTCTTATGCCTATTACTTGCTTTGATATTGTTATTGGCATGGATTGGCTAACTAGTCAAAATGCCAAAATCCTTTGTTCCAAAAAGTTGATAAAGATTTATTTACCCGACGGTTTCTATGCAATGGCGCGAGGAGAAAGGCGTAAATCTGATGTTCCATTGATAACTACCATTAAAGCCTAAAAATTTGTTGCCAAGGGATGTGATTCCTACTTAGCATATGTGATTAATGATGAGATGGGAAAAAAGAATGTTAACGATATCAGGTTTGTTTGTGAATACCCTGGTGTCTTTCCTGAAGACTTACCACGTTTACCTCATGTCAGGAATGTATTTACCAGATTGATCCTCGTGGTATACCTGTATGCCTGTAGCAAAATCTTCCTATGGTCTCACTCCATCTAAAATTTGGGAGATGATGACACAAATCCAGGAATTGATTGACAAAGGCTTTATACACCCAAGTTCTTCATCATGGGGAGCTCCTGTTTTGTTTGTTAAGAAGGACGGGATTTTCCGTATGTGTATCAATTATAGGGAGCTTAATAAGTGTTTTTCCCGAAAGATGTAAACTACAAAGATAAAATAATCTAAGCGTGAAAATAGTTTAAAGTAACGAACACACGAAAATTTCAAAGTAGGATTATATTAATAACCAAAATCCAAAAATGCACTCCAGAACAAACTTGAGTACATAGTACAAACTAAATATCAAGAACTTACTTGAAACAAAATAGAGAAGAAACTCTTACCTTTCTCAAACAATTGAGAAAGGTATTTATATGTTAATTAAACTAATCCTTGCCATCTAAAAATATTACACGTGCACCGCTCTACATGAAATTTGGAAACAGAAATCTAAACTGCCGGTTGAGTAAATTTAGGAACATTGACTTCGCACATGCTAAACCTGTAGGAAATAGTATTGAAACGTGTGTTCAGTTGTGAGGACCATTTTATGACTAAAGACATACTTCAGTTGTGATGTCCATCTTCACTGCGACAGAGCTTTTCTTCAGACGGAGATCTTCAGGGCCTTTTCTTCTGATGGAGATCTTCAGGATTGTTACAATGAATAAATAAAGAACTTCCGGATGCTTTCTTTGAAAGACATCTTCAGGGATGGAATATAGACAAATAAGAGACCGACAATCTCCCCCTATTTGATTATAATCCATCAACTTATTATAAAAAGAATATAAAATACAAAAAGAATGAAAGAATAAATACTAATTGATAATTGGCTTGAATTCATCCGGAATAGGTTCAGCAGGTGTCTTTAGCTAAACATGATTCATATATTCGCTCATGATATCTTTTATTGCAGGATCTTTGTAGTCAAGCAAGTATCAAAGTGACCTGAGATGTAGATAATCTGTTCGGGAGAAATCTAAAACCCTTTGAAATCTAACCTTATCGTAGGCATCAAGAAAGAAAAATCCTCGGGGATTTGAGACACTCTTCCTACTTCAGGTACATACCCTTTGGGAAGAGACGATTCTATGCTTTTGCAATTTGACAGCTCACCTTCAGCGATCAGCCTCAATATTTGTTGTTGAGACTTTTTATAAGTTAGTCTCTTTCTCTAATTCAGCAGTGTTTGAGCTTTAGAAGGCTTGGATTTTGTAGTCAGGTTATTGGTTTCAGAAGTTTTTCCTTTCATCACAGAGTTGTAATAGCGAATAGTGTAGGAAATTTTGTTTTGAATTCTCTCCACATCTAGCTTCAATCTTGATAGGCACCCCATTATTTCAGCCCATTCAATATATCCACACCTCATTGTGATTTGACGAACTGAATATTTGTAGAAAAGAGGATCTCCTTTCCTCTAAAGATTCAGAAAGATAACATCTTTTTCCTTTTTCAGTCTTACTGAAGTGATCTGTTCAGGATGAAGTCTTTGATTTCTACTAGAAAGCCACTCCTCGTGTCTTTTATCAGTGATTTGTTTTCTCATGGATTGCTTTTCTTTCTTAGCTTTGATTTCTTTCTAAAGCTTCCATGGATAAGAACGAGGAGATATGTTGGCTTGACTTGCAGCAGCTTCTTCAATTGCTAATTTTTCGGCCGTTATTCTACCAAGCTCTTCAGTAACCTTTTTCTCTTTTAAATTTGGATTTTCGTCATCTGAATCTTCACGTACAACATCTCCATACTTTCCCATCTACATCATATCATCAGGAGAGTTGAGAACCATAGGTCTTTTCTCTTTGTCAAGTCGACTAGGTTAACCACTTACTGTTGGAGTATCAAGGTTCTTTGGACATTTGGTTCGAGCCTAGCACTTGAAGCTATTCCTTTCCCTGCTGTAATTATTGTTTGGCACACAGTAGCATAAAAATTTTCATGTTCAAATCTAAAGATATCTATTTCAGCCTTTTTCTTTTCAAGAAAGGCTTTTAGCTCCCCCTCAGCTTGTGCCTAAGCTTCTTCAGCTTCGGCTTTTTCTTGTTCAGCCTTTTTTAGTTCAGCTTCGGCTTGATCTAAGGCTTTATTTTGAACATCCCCAAGATGTTTCAAGCGAGTGACTTCATCTTCCAAAGTTTTCATGGCAGTACTCCTTGAGAATTTCTTCTGCCATAAAAGATGTTTTCTGTCAGCAGCAGCCTTTTTTCTTATTATTTGACAGATTTGGACTGTCTTCTTATTTTCTCCCCCTTAGAAACAGAGGAGGTCTCGTATGCTTCTACTTTTTCAGACAGTTTCAAAATCTGAGTAGAAAGACCCTCAAAGGAGGGTGTAAACAATTCCTATACACGCTTAATTGCTGCTTCAGAGAGATTAACAGCAGAAAATTTATCAATAGAAGAAGAAAGATTATTGACAGTGGAGGAAAGTGTTTGGACTTTATTGGTTAAACTAGAGATGGTGGAGTTGGTAGAAACAGACAAGGTTGAGATCATATCATGAATCTGTTTAAATAGAGTTACACGAATCTGGTTGCTCAAAGCAATACTTTTAGAGAGAGAGGATGAGTATTGGACCAGAGATTCAACAAGGTGCTTGAATTTAGATTAAAACAAGCGCTGATCTTTGGAGTAGGAAGACGGATTGAAAGATGTGGTTTTCACCCGTTGAGATAGGGAAAGAAATGTTATAGAGAGGCTTTGAAAAGAGCCAGAGATATCAACATTAGGGTCTAGGGATGGAGGATGCACAGATTGAAGGGAAGGAAGGAAAGCAAACTCTTCAGTATCATGAAAAGGAGTGATACATGTTTGAGGGGAAAAGGGAATATCAAAGAACTTTTGAATGTCAGATATTTGTTCTTGGAGAGAAACAGATGGTCCTTCCATGGTAGAGGAGGGAAGGGTAGCCATAGCAACGGATAGATCAGGGGCATTAGGGTGATTTTCTTTAGTTACAGTCTGGTTATGGACTGTGTCCTCATGAGCAGAGGTAATCTCAGAAAAAGTGGGTAAGACTTCATAGCATCATAGATTGGAGTTGAAAGGGCATCACTCTCAGTTTGTTCAGGAACTAATAAATCATTTGCCCTAGCGGTATCCATACAATTAGTGGGAATGTCTAACTCATCAAGGGATACAGGGTAAGTCTCAACTTCAGGGTGGACTGAAGTGTCCTCGACTATTGGAGCTTCAGAAACTAGAGGAATGCCAGTCACATCATTAGCAGAGAAAAGTGCATCAGAGTCACTTCGTTTAGGTTCTGACACATCATCTGCACCAGCTACATCCATAGGATCAATTGGGTGTGTTGATCCATCAAGGGATGTGAGGTTAAGTTCAACAGTATGCCAGTATCAGAGGGGTGAACTTCTGTGACTGTGATACCTGAGCATCAATGGGTGTGCTGATTAACTCGTTGGTAGTGGGGTCTGAAGTCTCGACTGACCGGTTTCTGTCAGCGTCCAAACTTGTTCGGTAGAATCCATGGCATCAGCGGTGATAGCTAATGTGTCAAGGGATTTGGAGACTAGGTGCAGGGGAGCGACTTTAGTAACAACTGGGATTTAGTTGTCTCTTCATTAGTCTTAGTTGCTTCAGTGATAGAGGGTCTATCACATCATTAGCAGTATGTGGGGTTATTGTAGAGGGTTTGGGTATCTGAAAATGAACCTTCCGCTTGATGAGTGGGGTTTCGTCATCAGTTTCCTCTCCGGAGGAGTAAGAGGATGGTATGAAAGTGGGATGAGAGGAGAGTTTGGATCGCTTGGAGGGGTAGAAGCTTTAGTAGGTTTTGCAGGTTGTTTTCCAGGTTTATAGGGTTTAGAAATGTTTTTTTGTTTCCTGGTTTGATAAACAGGAGTTTCAATTTTGGAGGATTAGGTAGTTGGTATTGCAGACGATAAACCAGTGAAAGGAGAGGGAATGGAAGGAGATGGGTTTAGTGAAACATACCTTAGCATCACTTTAGAGAGCGATGGATTGAACGCTGATGTAGAGCCTACCCAGACAGATCCTTGAAGTGTTGGACCAGAGATTGGATGTGAAGCGGTGTTGTATTCCTCAGGAGTCACAGAGAGTAGATGATTAGGGAGACAAACCGAGGGAACATAATGTGTTGGGATCTAGATCGGGCCATTATTGAGGTAACAAGACTATCCATGATGATTTCAACAAAGTCAATATTTTAACCATGAATCAGAGCATAGACCATTTTTAGCACAGCTTCACTGACTTGATCAAGACCACTTGTCTTGCTAGTCATGCAGAAGTTCAGGTGAGAAATTATGCAATGTAACTCTTTGGGAAGACGAGTGCGAACCATAGAGTTCCCTTTGACCTTGAGTTCATCAGGGTAGCGGAAAAAGGCAAATAGGGTTTCTTTAGCTTTAGTGTTGGCCGGAGTGAAGTTTCGACGGGGAAGATGAAGGAATATTGTCAGGAAATTCTTGGTGATAGCAGCAAGCATGGTGCCAGAGAGCATCTGAAATGAATGCGCTAGAAAGGGGTTTTGGGTATTATGACTTCGGCGGTCATCCAAAATTCACAGAGATGTTCCTCGAACATCGGAACCTTCATAGACAGGGCGAAGTTCAGGGGGTAGTTATGAAGGTAGGTCATAACACCAAAAGGAGAAAAGGGCAGGGGAACAGTTAGGTCAGCAGGATAGTTATTGTCTTTGTAGTAGATAGAAGAAAACTGGATTTTAGGAACAACATCATTTGGGAGATTGACATACAACGTAGCAATATGAATTACGACAAACGGGAGATATGAATTGTATAAACGGAAAATCCGATATAAGAGTTCATATAAATCATTTGGAATTCATATTCCACAACACAAGAGAGAATAATATATGAAGCAATAAATAAATAAAATAAAAGAAACGGAATGCCAATACCATCAAAAGCTAAGCTTGTATATAACACTAATCCATATTTACAAAGAAAAACAGATTACAAGAAGCTTAGATACAAATGGAAACTAGCAAAATAACTAGAAGTTTATTATTAAGTGATCACGTAGACTTGAGTAGACACCTCAATCCTGACTCCTTCATCCGTGAGGCGAACGGTGATCGTATAACATATTGGAAATACGAAGAAAGTGAAAGTGAACTCCATGGAAGATAGTTGGTGAAGACATAAGTAGAATGCAGAGAAGAAGTAAGGCAGAATGAAATGAAAAAAATGAAGGTGTCATAAATAAAAAAGAGTTCATGATGAAGGTTCAGATGTGATGTGACGTCGGGTGAGAAATAAGGTAAAATGTAATTATGCAAAATTAGATTTAGACAGCTGGCATTAAATGTGACAAGAAAGAATAAACAGTAACAAAAAAAATTACCAGAAGAGAAACAGACTTGATGGATTTAGCATTCAAAATTCAACGACCAATAAGTTGAACCGATGTTCATCCAAGACTTTGGTAAAAATGTCAACAACCATAGACATTTGTCTTTCCACATTTTCCTCCTCCAAACTTAACCTAGGGGCCATTTGCATCTCTACCCCATTCAGGAGGGACTTACATCTGGTCATATGTCTTGAGCATCCACTGTCAAGATACCAAATGTTTTTGTGATGATTGCATGTACATCATAGTGGGACTCCAACCTTCAGCAGAACTTAGTTTTTCTGCTTCAGCCATAGCGCTGAACATGCTTTCAGTTGCCATCAAGCACATATGAGGATGTGATGAACCATTTTCATGTATTAAAATTTAGACATCTTTGTATAGATCACTAATTTATTAATAAAATTAGAACCTGCTCTCATACCAATTGCTTTTCCATAAATATGTAAACTAACAAAGATAAAATAATCTAAGTACGGAAATATTTTAAAGTAACGAACAAATGAAAATTTGAAAGTAGGATTATATTAATAATCAAACTCCGAAAATACACTCAAGAAACAAACTTGAGTACAGAGTACCAACTAAATCTCAAGAAATTACTTGAAACAAAATAGTGTATAAACGCTTACCTTTCTAAACAAGTGAGAAAGGTATTTATATGCTAATTAAACTAATTCTGACCATCTAAAAATATTACACGTGTACCGCTCTACATGAAATTAAGAAACAGAAATCTAAACTGCCGGTTGAACAAATTTCGGAACGTTGTCTTCGCACATGCTAAACTTGTAGGCAACAATACTGAAATGTGTGTTCAGTTGTGAGTACCATTTTATGACCGAAGGCATACTTCAGTTGCGATGTCCATATTCAGCGCAACGGAGCTTTTCTTTAGACGGACAACGAGGCCCTATTCTTTAGATGGTGATCTTCAGGATTATTACAATGAATAAATAAAGAACCTTCAAATGCTTTATTTGAAAGACATCTTCTGAATATAGACAAATAAGAGACTAACAATAAGAGAACTATAAAGAACAAATATCCACTTCCGCCCATAGATGATATGTTTGATCAATTGTAGGGTGCCACTTGCTTTTCAAAGATTGATCTTCATTCTGACTATCATTAGGTCCGAGAAGAAGATATTTCTAAAACGGCATTTAGAACTTGATATGGGCACTATGAATTATTGGTTATTGCATTCGGATTAACCAATGCTCCTGCTATTTTCAGGATTTGATGAATCACGTATATTGCAAGAACTCATAGTGCCCATATCCACGTGTTATAGTGTTCATCCATGATATCCTCATATATTCCAGAACAGAAGCGGAACACGAGCAACATCTCCGCCTAATTTTGGAAACTCTTAAGCGAGAACAACTCTATGCAAAACATTTTAAATGTGAGTTCTAGCTTAATTTTGGGTCATGATATCTGCAACGAAGGTGTTAAGATTGATCCATTTAATTTTGAAGCTATTATGAACCAGGAAACTCCTCAGAAATAAAGAGTTTCTTGGGTCTTGCTGGCTACTATAGGCAATTCATACAAGATTTTTCTAAACTTGCTAGTCCGTTAACTAAATTGACCCGCAAGGATATTGCCTAAGTATGGACCGATGAACAAGAGAAAGCATTTCAGACTCTTAAGCAATTGTTATGTCAAGCTCCTATTCTAACATTTCCTAATGGGTCCGATGACTTTATTGTCTATTGTGATGCTTCATATGCAGGTATAGGTTGCGTTCTGATGCAACGAGACAAGGTAATTGCATAAACTTCACGTCAATTAAAGCCACACGAGAAGAATTACCCAACCTAGATCTTGAGCTTGCAGTAGTGGTGTTTGCTTTAAAGCTATGGTGTCATTACTTGTATGGCACCAAATTTGTTGTGTGCATGGATCACAAGAGTCTGCAATATGTGTTCACATAGAAAGAGCTTAACTGTGTTCACATAGAAAGAGCTTAACATGAGACTACGGTGTTGGTTAGAGGTAATTAAAGACTATGATTGTGAGATCAAGTATCATCCTTGCAAGTCGAATGTGGTAGTTGATGCATTGAGTCAAAAGTACTCTCATGGAGAAGCTAAATTCATGAGACTCACCGTAGAATCTAATATAATTGCTCAACTTAAAGTAGCACAACAAGAAGCATTTCTGGAAATTAACTTGAAAGCTGAGACAATGACTAAGTTGTCAAAGCAGTTATGAGAAGATAGTCGGGGTCTGAAGACATTTCAATCCCAAATCTGGGTACCAAGTCTTGGTGGTAATCGAGAGTCTATCCTAAATGAGGCAAACAAATCTAGATTGTCAATTCATCCCAGAAGTACAAAAATGTACCAAGACTTGAAATCATTGTATTGGTGGCCTACATTGAAGCATGACATAGCTTCATTTGTAGAAAAGTGCCAAGTCTGCGCTTAAGTTAAAACCGAACACCAAAAGCCCTATGGTAATCTTCAACAATTAGGGATCCAGAAGTGGAAATGGGATCATATTACCATGGATTTCATTACCAAGTTACCCAGAACTACAAAGGGGCATGGCATGATTTGGGGGGTTGTTGATCGCCTTACCAAAAGTGCTCATTTTCTCGCAACTAACGAATCGGCACCTATGACTCGTTTAACTCAACTTTATATTAATGAGGTTGTATCACGTCATGGTATACCTCTATCTATTGTCTCGGATCGAGATGCACGGTTCACATCTAGTTTTTGGCATAGTTTTCAACGTGAACTTGGTACATTAGTTAATCTAAGCACAATATATCATCCTCAAACTGATGGTCAGTCTGAAAGGACTATTCAAATTCTTGAAGATATACTGTAACGCCGGTTCTAAATTTGAGGAGTCTTTTTATATAAAACGAGCGGAAGCTTTATTACTTATTTAACAATTTACAACTTTTATATATATATATATATATATATATATATATATAAAAGTTGTAATACAAAAGTATTATGAAAACATTCCAAGGAGTTACCAATTCGTTTGACCATTACACTACTTATTACATAAACATAGCATTCACAAAGTGTTCCCAAAACATAACATGAACTTCAAACAGGTACCCGTCCTCACCAGCAATCAATTTACCTGCATATGGAATGTTCATGAGAGGGTTAGCTATAAATAGCTAGTGAATAACAATTAAGCGGAAGCATCATATCAACAGTATCATATACATATCACATGCATCACATATCATCATTCCAGTCTACCCTAGCACATTGTGAAGCACTGGTGAGTCAGCAGGAACCACGTCTTGTAGGGTAATGAGCCCGGCTTAGTGATCCTAACTGGGGAAACCCATACTTCCTCCCGGCCGGTGGAGATTGCGTTATCGGGGAAACATACCCCACTCGGGATCAGCGGGAACTTTGAGCCCAAATAGTGTTGAGGGGCGGAGGTTCTGCAGGAACCAAGATTCGTGATCATCGAATCGCTGCACATCCTAGCTGGCGGCACAAGGCCCCGACTCAAGACCCAGACAAGCTGGCCCCAAACATTCAACAAAGTACCGGTACAACACACATTGGCCTACAAAAAGCCACAACATAAAAACAGTTGGCCTACAAAAGCCATATCATATCATCTTAGGCCTACAAAAGCCATTAAACATGCGTACACAACGATTTAACATCTCAGTTGGTTCATGAAAACGTTAAACATGCATAGCTAACAATTCTTCAGTTTGTAACATACAAACATCTATATAACACTATTAATATCATACTTAGGTTAACTGTTACTCACCTGTGGAGTTACAACAGGTAAGAACTAAGACACAAATGTTTCTGGATCAACTGGTTCACCTAAACAGCTTTAAACGTATCAATAAACACTAACACAAAAATTGCCAGAAGGCAAGGTACGGCCGTGCGTGGCTAAGCATGGCCAGACCTGAACAGGGCTTGCCCGTGCCTTACTATCAGGTACGCCCCGTGACTGCAAGCACTCCCCCGGAACTTCTAGGGTTAGGCACGCCCGTACCTTTTGGAGGTACGGCCATGCCTCCTAGGGTGCGGTCTGTTCTTGAGAGGCACGCCCGTGCCTTTCAGTTTGCAGCAGCAGGTTCGAACAAAACATGCTGTTTTCCAGCCAAAGCTATTCCAAAATCATACCAATTCATTTCCAGTCGTAATCTATCATTCATATGTGAACTAACACATCAAAACAAAGCTAAAGACACACTTTTTATACACTTTAACATCAAATTCAGACTTTAGGATCAAAATCACTCTTTTGACCCATTTGGACATTAATTCCTAAAATCAATCAAAATCATATCTTTAATTAACAAAACCAACTGCTATACACTTAAAATCAACTTGGAAACTAATTGGTAACATCAATTTCTATTCTTGGCATCAATTTCTAATCTTTACTCAAAATACCCAACTCTTGAAACTTGAAGAAATAACTTGGTGATTGGGAACTTACAAGAACTAGATGGAGAAGATAATTAGAAACAGATTGAAATTTGGATTTGCAGCAGATTGAAGCTTGAAAGATTACTTATTGAATTCTTCTCCTTCACAAGCCAAACCCAAGAACACACAAAGAAGAGAAGTGAGTTTTGAGTTGTGTGTGATATGAACGTGAGTTAGGTGGTTACCTACTTGTGGATCAATATTATCCACCAGTGGGTATTTTGTTCCCCTTTCCAACTTACAACTTAATGCACGAGTACCCGTTTTAACTAACGGGATTATTTTTGGAATCCTTATCTTAAAACATTTAATATTCTATTATCTTTATCTATTTTTATCAACACTTTTATTAACTCATTTAATACCTAATTTAGTCACTTTTACACATAACTAACAAATAAATATTTTATTCAATTTATTTAATGTATTTAACATACCACGTAAGCGTGCGTCTATGCCCGGATGTTACAAATCTACCCCCCTTAAGAACTTTCCGTCCTCGAAATCTGCTCAACAATGAACAAGTGTGGATAGCGTGCTTTCATCTCATCCTCGGCCTCCCATCAAGTTAGGACCCAGATTGTGCTTTCATTTGACGAGCACCAACTTGATCATCTTCTTATGCAGCTTTTTGATTTTGGAATTCAAAATCTCAACTGGTTCCTCCACAAGGCGTTTAGCTTAATCAACTTTCAACTCTTGTAAAGGTAGGATTTGATCATCATCGACCTTGCACTTCCTCATATAGCACACATTGATTATGTTATGAATACCAAATAACTCGGGAGGAAGTTCAAGTGATACAGTCTGGTCATTGACCTGTTGTGGAATTTTAAATGGACCAATATATCTCGGGCTTAGCTTACCCTTGCGACCAAATCGAATCACCACTTTCGAAGGTGGAACCTTCAAGAAAACCTGGTCACCTACTTCAAAAGTAATGGGTCGCCGTCTTGGATCTGCGTACATCTTTTGCCTGTCTCGCGCAACTTTTAGCTTTTCACGTGCCATCTTCACCTTATCCGCTGTAATCTGCACAATGTCAGGACCTACATATTGCTTTTCACCAGGTTCTAACCAACACGTAGGTGTACAACATCGCCTACCATACAACATTTCATATGGTGGCATGCCTATACTCGAATGATATAAGTTATTATACGCAAATTCAATCAAGGGAAGATGAGAATCCCAAGAACCACCAAATTCAAGAATACAAGCTCTCAGCATATCTTTAAGAGTTTGAATAGTCCTTTCGGAATGTCCGTCTGTTTGAGGATGGTATGTTGTGCTAAGATTCACCCGCGTAACAAGTTCACGTTGAAGACTATGCCAAAAGTTAGATTTGAACTGTCAATCTCGATCTGAGACAATAGATAGAGGTATACCATGTCTTGATACTACGTCATTGATATATAATTGAGCCAAACGATTCATAGGTGCAGATTCGTTAGTTGTGAGAAAATGTGCACTTTTAGTAAGGCGATCAACCACAACCCATATCATATCATGCCCCTTTGCAGTTTGGGGTAATTTTGTAACAAAATCCCTGGTAATATGATCCCATTTCCACTCCGGGATCTCCAGTTGTTGTAGATTACCATAGGGTTTTTGGTGTTCGGTTTTGACTTGCGCGCAGACTTGGCATTTTTCTACAAATGAAGTTATGTCACGCTTCAATGTAGACCACTAATATAATGATTTCAAGTCTTGGTACATTTTTGTGCTCCCGGGATGAATAGACAATCTAGGTTTGTGTGCTTCATGCAAGGTTGTCTCCCGATTGCCACCAAGACTCGGTACCCAGATTCAAGATTGAAATGTCTTTAGCACCGACTGTCTTCTCCCAATTGCTTTGATATCTTGGTCATTGTCTTAGCTTTCAAGTTGTTTTCTTGCAATGCCTCTTGTTGTGCTACTTTAAGCTGAGCAATTATACCAGATTCTAATGTGAGTCTCATGAATTTAGCTATTCCAAGAGAGTTCTTTCGACTCAATGCATCAGCTACCACGTTAGTCTTGCCGGGATGATACTTGATCTCACAATCATAGTCTTTTATTAGCTCCAACCAACGCCGTTGTCTCATATTAAGCTCTTTCTGCGTGAACACATACTACAGACTCTTGTGATCTGTGCATACAATACATTTGGTGCCATACAAATAATGACACCATATTTTCAAAGCAAATACTACAGCTGCAAGCTCCAAATCATGTGTCGGGTATTCTTCTCATGTGGCTTCAATTGACGAGAAGCATATGCAATCACCTTGTCTCGTTGCATCAAAACACAACCTAGACCTGCATATGAAGCATCACAATAGACAATAAAGTCTTCTGACCCATTAGGCAATGTTAGAATAGGTGCTTGACATAACAATTGCTTTAGAGTCTGAAATGCTTTCTCTTGCTATTCACTCCACACATAGGCAACATCCTTGCGGGTATTAGTCAATGGATTAGCAAGTTTAGAAAAATTCTGGATGAACCGTCTGTAATAACCAGCAAGACGTAAGAAAATCTTTATCTCAGAAGGATTCGGAGGAATTTCCCAGTTCATAATAGCTTCAATCTTCACGGGATCAACTTTAACACCTTCACTACATATAACATGGCCCAAGAAATGGACCTCCTTAAGCCAGAACTCACATTTAGAGAGCTTCGCGTAGAGTAGTTCTCGCTTAAGAGTCTCCAGAATTAAACGAAGATGTTGCTCGTGTTCCGCCTCTGTTTTGGAATAAATGAGGATATCATCGATGAACATGATTACAAATTTATCAAGAAAAGGGCGACATACACGATTCATCATATCCATGAAGATAGCTGGAGCATTAGTTAAGCCGAATGGCATAACCAAGAATTCGTAGTGCCCATATCGAGTTCTAAACGCAGTTTTAGTGATATCATGTTCTCGAACACGGACCTGATGATAGCCAGAACGTAAATCAATCTTATAAAAGCATGTGGCACCTTGCAATTGATCAGACAGATCATCTATACGAGGTAATAGATATTTATTCTTTACAGTTCGCTTGTTAAGCTCCCTGTAATCGATACACATACGGAGAGTCCCGTCCTTCTTTTTGACAAACAAAACAGGAGCTCCCCATGGTGATGAACTTGGGCGAATAAAGCCCTTATCAAGTAGTTCCTAGATTTGGGTCATCATCTCCCGAATTTCAGATGGAACGAGACGATAGGGAGATTTTGTTACAGGTGTAGCTCCAGAAACGAGATCAATCCGGTATTCTACATCCTTGACAGGAGGTAAACCCGGTAAATCTTCAAGAAAGACATCAGGGTGTTCAGAAACAACCCTGATATCATCAACACTTTTTGCTCCTATCTCAGCATTAATCACATATGCAAAGTAGTAGATACAATCCTTTGCATTCAACTTTTGAGCTTTTATCACAGAAATAACAGGAATGGCAGACTCTCTTTTCTCCCCTTGAGCTATAGCATAAGAACCATCGGATAAAGGAAATCTGATTATCTTTTTAGAACAAAAGATCTCATGTAACGTCCCAAATTTTTTTTAAAAAACAATTAAACAAAGAGTACGCTTGATAATTCATCCCAAATAAAACATTGTGTAAGTTAATTACAACCCTGTGTATTGACCCATAAATTCAAATGTAATTGTTTTGAATACATCAAAAAACACAAAGTAGTTTGATCGGTGCGGAAGCTTGTGGAAAGATGAGCTATCAACTGCGTGCTGGAGCCCCGCCATGACCATCTCCTAAAAAGAAGGTTAAACAATAACCGTAAGCACGAAGCTTAGCGAGTACATTCACTTACAATCAACCATATGACATCACATCAATTGCTTTACATTCATGTTACGTCTTTCATTCCCACTACCGTAGTAATCGGTCCCACATTCCGCTACCGTAGTAGTCGGTCTCATCATTCCCGTCACCGAAGTGAACGGTCCAATCATTCCCGCCACCGAAGTGCACGGTCCCATCATTCTCGTCACCAAAGTGAACGGTCCAATCATTCCCGTCACCGAAGTGCACGGTCCCATCATTCCCGTCACCGAAGTGAACGGTCCAACATTCCCGTCACCGAAGTGCACGGTCCCATCATCCCCGTCACCGAAGTGAACGGTCCAACATTCCCGTCACCGAAGTGAACTGTCTAAATAATAACATAGCATGATACAAATATCAGTTCATCAATTCACTAGTCATCATTTCATCAATTCATCATTTATCAATTCATCATTCATTTAATCATATAGCATATAGTACATTTAACACACACATCATAGGGTTTAGATAGTAAGTAAGAATATTCACCTGTCTTGCAGTTCAATTTTCTCAATCTTAGCTTACTAGTACACTTGTGGTTACTTGCTAGTCAACCGTCACCTATAATAGGTCTAATAAATCAATACCGTGCACGAATCCCTTGTTCGTTTATTCATATAATACATTCGAGCCTCACAAGGCAAGTAATAATAAGAAATTCACTAAAGTCCATAAAGTCGGGGATGCGTCGCGTCCAACAAACCGACGCGTCGCGTCGAGTATAAAGTGTCGGATTCTCAACTCTCGGATTTCCTTTCATCCGGATTTCAACTCATTTGAAACTATCGGATTTCACTTCGATTGCAACTGTCGGATTTATAAGTCGCATGGGATGGGTTTCAATACAAAAGTCGCATGGGGTAGTAAACATGAAAGTCGCATGGAAACTTCATGTGACAGTCGCATGGGGGTGGCGTTACAAAGGTCGCATGAAGGTATTTCAAGTTTGAAAGTCGCATGGGTTGTTTGAAGTATGAAAGTCGCATGAGATTCAAACAATAAGTCGAATGGGTTTAAGGTTCAAGTGGAAAGTCGCATGCAAGGTGACAACCATGCGAAAGTCGCACGAGGGTGGAATGAAAGTCGCATGGTTAAAACAATGAGTCGCATAGAACAATAGGAAAGTCGCATGGGGTATCAAGCAAAGGTCGCATGGGGTATCATCCTTAAACATTTTACGTTCAACTGTGCATGGTTTGCCTTACGGCTTAGAGCGTCTGATACAACGTTAGTCTTTCCCGGATGATACAAGATCTCGCAATCGTAGTCCTTGACTAGATCTAGCCATCTCCGCTTGCGCATGTTTAGATTCTTTTGATCCGCGAAATACTTTCAGCTTTTGTGATCTGTATAAATGGTACACTTAACCCCTTACAAATAATGTCTCCATAACATGAGCGCGAACACCACAACAGCCAACTCCAAGTCATGAGTCGGGTAGTTGCACTCGTGTGGTTTCAATTGTCGTGAGGCGTAGGCAATCACCTTCCCTCTTTGCATCAACACGCAGCCAAGTCCCACGTGGGATGCGTCACAATAGACTACTAAATCCTCCATCCCTTCTCGTAAGGCTAGTATCGGGGCCTCACACAATTTTCCTCGCAGGGTTTCAAATGCTTCCTGCTGTTTCTCTCCCCAATCGAAACAAACACTTTTCTTTGTCAGCTTGGTTAGTGGTACTGCTATCCTTAAGAAATCCTTAATAAACCTCCTGTAGTAGCCGGCCAACCCTAGAAAACTTCGAATCTCCGTAGGACTTTTCGGCATTTCCCACTTCATTACAGCCTCGATCTTGGCGGGGTCGACTTTGATTCCTTCTCGGTTCACCAGATGCTCGAGAAATTGAACTTCTTGCAACCAGAACTCGCACTTAGAAAACTTTGCGTAAAGCTTCTCTTTCTTCAAGGTCTCAAGTACCTCCCGTAGGTGTAGCTCGTGCTCGGCCTCCGTCTTTGAGTAAACCAAGATGTCATCGATGAATACTATCACGGACTTGTCAAGCATTGGTCTGTAGACCCGGTTCATCAAATCCATGAAAGCTGCCGGCGCGTTCGTAAGACCAAAAGGCATGACGACGAACTCGAGGTGTCCGTAGCACGTGCGAAAAGCCGTTTTGGCTATATCCTCCTCCCGGACTTTGAGTTGATAATATCCTGATCACAAGTCTATCTTGGAGAAACAAGCCGCTCCTTGCAGTTGGTCGAACCAGTCGTCGATCCTTGGCAGCGGATAACGATTCTTAATTGTCACCTTGTTGAGTTCGCGATAATCTATACACATCCTCAAGGTTCCATCCTTCTTTTTCACGAAGAGGATCGGTGCTCCCCACGGTGAGCTACTTGGGCGTATGAAGCCCTTATCGAGCAGTTCTTGCAGTTGTGACATTAGCTCCTGCATTTCTGGCGGTGCTAGGCGGTACGGTGCCTTTGCGATAGGTGCCACTCCCGGCACTAGGTCTATCCGGAATTCCACTTGCCTATCTGGCGGAAACCCGGGTAATTCCTCCGGAAACACTTCCGGGTACTCACATACCACAGGTACATCCAACACTGTCAGCTTCTTCTTCTCCCTTCTCAAGTGGACTACATGAGCTATGAAGGTCGTGCAGCCCTTACGTAGATACTCTGCCGCTTTGGTCACGGTGCAGCATGCCGTCAATCCATTCTGTCGTTTGCCGTAGACGGAGATTTCTCCCCCACTTGGGCTCTAGATCCGTATGATCCCCTGTTTACACATGATGTTGGCCTGGTGACGCCCCAGCCAATCTATTCCTACTATTACTTGGAACTCTCTCATCGGAGTCGGTAGCATATCTATAGTAAACTGTAAATCATCTATCACTATTACATTACCCCTATAGATCGTAGTAACACACAAAGCCTTATCATCGGCTATCTCTACTTCTAACGGTGTCTTTAACTTCACCGGTGCTATTACAAACTTATTACAAAAAGTAGAAGATACAAAGGACTTACTCGCCCCGGAATCAAACAATACAAGTGTAGGTAGAGAGTTAACAATAAATGTACCTGCAATTACATCGGGCTCTTTCTTTGCTTCCTCCACGGTCATCTGGAACGCCTGTCCCCGAGGCTTCGAAACCTCGGGCTTCTTCCCCTTATCCCCATCTATGATTCGAAGCGGTGGTTGCCAAGCAGGTCTCCCGCTTCCTCCCGTAGCTTCCGGGCACTCGGCCATGTGGTGCCCCGGCTTGTTGCATTTAAAACACACATTCAGGTGGACCCTACAATCTTTCCCGTAGTGCCCACTTTTTCCACAAACAAAGCAGTTGATGGTTTCAGCTCGGCACTCCCCAGCGTGCCCTTTACCACACTTCCCACATCTTTCCCCTGAATTTCGAACGGCGGGCATGACGTTCCCAACATTCATCTTCTTAAATAGTTGTTTGTTTGCATTCCCTCCCAGTGCGGCCCGCTCCACGGACCTCTTCTTGTTCCTTTCCATCAAATACAGTTCTCTCTTCCACGCCCCCTCAATCAGCTGGTCCAGTGTAGCATACTGACCATTCGACACAAACTCTTGAATATCTTCCCTCAGCATGTGCGTATACCTGTGTACCTGCAGTCTCTCATCATTTGCATAAGCCGGACAGTACAACAAATTTTCTTTGAATATCGCGGTTATCTCATTAACCGTCTCAGTAGTCTGCTTGAGTTTCAACTCATCCATCACTCGCTCCACCTCAACCTTGGGAGCGTACTCTTCATAGAACAATTTCGTGAATTCTTCCCACTTCAATCCGGCAATAGCTTCGCCTTTCATTTTTCTGAGCAACTTCCACCAGTCCTTGGCGGCTCCCCTCAGGAAGTTAGAAGCAAACCACACTTTCGAATCCTCAGCACAACGGCTGGTAAAGAACGCTCCATCAAAAACAGGCGGCTGACACGCCGAGAAATCCCGGAAAGTCCCTCCGGGGATCACTTGATTTGCAGCTTGTGCTACTGGTTGAGCGACCACAACAGCCGCGGTAGCTTCTTTTGCAGCCCATAGGGCTCCCAGCTTTTGATCAATCATCATGCCCATATCCTGTTTTAGATCCTCAACGATCTTGGGCAACAGCTCCTTCAGTGTGTTGGTAACAACAGTAGTCACCAACTCAGTCATTGTCTCATTCTCATATTCTTCCTCATTCATCACATTTTCCGGTACAACATTTCCCGGATTCACATTCTCAGCTTGATTCAGGATTGGTTGTGCACGGGGGTCACTTTCTCCCGTCACACTAGCGTTTTCTCCATCAGGTGGGTTTTCAAAACCCGTTGGTATCACGGAACGATTTCTTGTAGTCACCATAATGGATGTATAGACAATACACTTAATTAACAGGCGGCATTGCCACATAGTCCTCATCACCATATCATGTTTCACGTATTTCATGTCATAAGTACAGCTATCAGGCAAGCCTAGTCATTCTAAGGCACCCTAGCTACAAGCATCTTACCTCTACAAGTATCCCTCACCGGATTCACAAGATTCCCTTGGATTCTGACAAGTTTCAATAAGTGTCGTGTGCAAATAATAATATGGTCCCTATTATTACAAACACGCTACACGTACTGGACCTGGTCATTACCACTACAAATCCCGATTCACTGGCTTGGGCCATGTATCAATCATTTCATCAAGCATCCAGTCAGTTATCACGTAAGTACTAGCATGTCATTCTATTCTGGTTCTACTAGAGCACTTAAGTTGCAAAGTCTCAGTTATCATAGTCAGTATATCATAAATTCAGTAGGTCAGTTAACATGGTCATCACATCATAAACTCATACCTTGTACTCGAGTGTGGCCACTCGGACTAGCTCCAGCTGATAGCTCACGGTAACATTTATCACTTAGAAAAGTTTCAAAAACTTTGTTTAAAATCCTTTACGAACCTAGGTTTAACTTCAAACACGTAGGAACGTATTCGAATCTCTTAAACCAAGGCTCTAATACCAAGTTGTAATGTCCCAAATTTTTTTTTCAACAATTAAATAAAGAGTAAGCTTGATAATTCATCCCAAATAAAACATTGTGTAAGTTAATTACAACCCCGGGTATTGACCCATAAATTCAAATGTAATTGTTTTGAATACATCATAAAACACAGAGTAGTTTGATCGGTGCGGAAGCTTGTGGAAATATGAGCTATCAACTGCGTGCTGGAGCCCCGCCATGGCCATCACCTGAAAAGAAGGTTAAACAATAACCGTAAGCACGAAGCTTAGCGAGTACACTCACTTACAATCAACCATATGACATCACATCAATTGCTTTACATTCATGTTACGTCTTTCATTCCCACTACCGTAGTAGGCGGTCCCACATTCCGCTACCGTAGTAGTCGTCATCATTCCCGTCACCGAAGTGAACGGTCCAATTATTCCCGCCACCGAAGTGCACGGTCCCATCATTCCCGTAACCAAAGTGAACGGTCCAATCATTCCCGCCACCGAAGTGCACGGTCTCATCTTTCCCGTCACCGAAGTGAACGGTCCAATCATTCCCGTCACCGAAGTGCACGGTCCCATCATTCCCGTCACCGAAGTGAACAGTCCAACATTCCTGTGACCGAAGTGCACGGTCCCATCATTCCCGTCACCGAAGTGAACGGTCCAACATTCCCGTCACCGAAGTGAACGGTCTAAATAATAACATAGCATGATACAAATATCAGTTCATCAATTCACTAGTCATCATTTCATCATTTCATCAATTCATCAATTCATCATTTATCAATTCATCATTCATTTAATCATATAGCATATAGCACATTTAACACACACATCATAGGGTTTAGATAGTAAGTAAGAATACTCACCTGTCTTGCAGTTCAATTTTCTCAATCTTAGCTTACTAGTACACTTGTGGTTACTTGCTAGTCAACCGTCACCTACAATAGGTCTAATAAATCAATACCGTGCATGAATCCCTTGTTCGTTTATTCATATAATACATTCGAGCCTAACAAGGCAAGTAACAATAAGAAATTCACTAAAGTCCATAAAGTCAGGGATGCGTCGCGTCTAACAAACCGACACGTCGTGTCGAGTATAAAGTGTCGGATTCTCAACTCTCGGATTTCCTATCATCCGGATTTCAACTCATTTGAAACTATCGGATTTCACTATCCAGATTTCACTTCGATTGCAACTGTCGGATTTATAAGTCGTATGGGATGGGTTTCAATACAAAAGTCGCATGGGGTAGTAAACATGAAAGTCGCATGGAAACTTCATGCGACAGTCGCATGAGGGTGGCGTTACGAAGGTCGCATGAAGGTATTTCAAGTTTTAAAGTCGCATGGGTTGTTTGAAGTATGAAAGTCGCATGAGATTCAAACAATAAGTCGAATGTGTTTAAGGTTCAAGTGGAAAGTCACATGCAAGGTGACAACCATGCGAAAGTCACATGAGGGTGGAATGAAAGTCGCATTGTTAAAACAATGAGTCGCATAGAACAATAGGAAAGTCGCATGGGGTATCAAGCAAAGGTCGCATGGGGTTCAAGGGTTGCCATGCGAAAGTCGCATGGCTGAGTTTCAAGTGTCGCACGACATAAACACAAAAGTCGCATGACTTGTTTCATCCCTGTCAGTTCATCTTTTTCAACTTTCAGGCTCCATGGCCAAAATCATGTTCTTTCAAAACTCAACCAAATCATATCATTTTTGTTTCAAAAGATTTCTCCACTCATTTATGCACTTCTTTCAAGATTTGAACACATTTCATGGTGTTTTCAAACTCATATCTACATTTCTTTTTCTCTGGTTCTTCTTAAACCCAGCACCCAAAACCCCAAAAGCTAAATCATGCTATCATCATACAATCATGATAAAATTGATACCTATGGTATCCTAGTGAGGTAAAAAACATTACCTGATGATTCTTTTAGCAATTCTTTGAGTTTTCCAGACGATTCTTGCCTCTTCTTCCTTACTTCCTCGTGAGGTTTAGCACACACACACAAACACACACTCAAGCTCTCTCAATGTAACAGTATTTGAATAATGTGGGAGGTTGTGCCCTATTTTACCTTATATACATCCTTTAAAAAGGCTTAAGCCCAAATTCACATTGATTTGGGCCCAACTACAATAAATCCAATAATATATACAACTAGTCCATTACTCTTTATACATTCCAATCCAACATATACTCACATAATTAACCCAATAGGACTTAACTTGTCCAACATAATTTCACAACACAACACAATATCTTTTTTCTCAATAAATTTTCTTTTATTTATTTCTTGGAAGTTCGGGTATTACATCTCAGCATCCCGACTACTGAGCCAATCCATACCAATGACAGCATCAAAGCCCGCGATAGGCATGATAAGAAAGGAAATAGTGAAACTATTCCCATCGATATAAAGAACAGCTATTGGAACTTTCTCGGTAACATAAATTACCTTACCATCAGCTACTTCTACTTTAACTGGATCAGGTAATAGAGAAACTGGAAATTGCAGCTTCTCACGATAAGATACGGAAACAAAAGAGTATGTAGCTCCCGAATCAATTAGAATACATGCACAAGTATTGTTAATAAGAAAAGTGCTTGTAATTACATCACCTGTATCTTTGGCTTCATCGGTCGTCATCTAGAAAGCCCTCCCTTGTGCACGAGGAGCGCCTCCCGGTTTCGGACCCGTGGCTGCTGATGAACCCAAGCACCTGTGGTTGGCCACAACAGGCACATTGAAATACGGTGCCTAGGTTTATGGCACTTATAGCACACGTTCTCCTTGTACTTACAGTCATGAGTTTGATGCCCCTTTTTCCCGCACCTACCACACTTCAACAAATCCCAGTCTTCAGACTTCAAGGATGTATTCACATGCTGCTTACCACCAGATCCACTATCACCTGCCTTCTGACTTGCTTGTTGATCAAACTTTCTCTTACCTTCCCGAGATAGTTGTTGCTGCAGTTGTTGCGATCTCGCCCTCTGTTTGTAATCGTCACCAGTTGTATTAGCATTATTAAATGCTTGATCAAGGGTTGCTGCAGATCTCACAGTAGATCGATACTCTAGGGGCAAAGTGTTGGCAAAATAAGTGATATTTGCCTTTTCATTTGGTAACAAGTGAGGAACAAACCTCATTTTATCAGTAAATTTGGATATAAGATCATCCAAAGGCTTTTCACCCTTCTATAGTGCCTTGAACTCGTTATTAATCCTTAGCATATCATAGTCAGAGCAATACTTATCCCTGATCTTCTCTTTGAAACCATCCCAAGTCATTGCCTCCAAAGTGGCTGGTAGTGTAATATCAATTACTGTATCCCACTAGGCCAAAGCACGCCCCATGAACATACGTTTAGCATAGTTTACCTTCTTATTCTCATCACATTCACTAGATTCAAAGGTATTATGTATCACCCGGATCCAGGTTTCCACTGCAGAGGGATCATTGGTTATGCCAGCAAAAGTAGGAGGCTGACAACTCAGGAAAGTTTTAAAGGTTGTAGATTTGTGAGTATCCTTCTCCATTCGTGTAAACTCATGCTCATTTGCTTGTTTAAGATGAGCCTCCAATTTCAGGATGTAAGCATCCTTATCACCATCACCAGAAGAACCCGACATGTCGAGTTAGATTTCTATATATATATATATATATATCAATGTAGAATATTTAGTATATCTTATATATAACTTCTTTATCTTATTATCTCTTATACTTTCTTAACACATAAAAAAACATATAAGTCACTCTTCACACCCCAATACCACCCCAGGGAACACATATTAATGGTCGAGCCTATGTTTGAGACTGAATACTATATAAAGTACCCAATTCACTCAAACCAACTTATATATATAAGTTGTAATACAAAAGTATTATTAAAACATTCCAAGGAGTTACCAATTCGTTCGACCATTACACTACTTATTACATAAACATAGCATTCACAAAGTGTTCCTAAGACATAACATGATACCCGTCCTCACCAGCAATCTATTTACCTACATATGGAATGTTCATGAGAGGGTTAGCTATAAATAGCTAGTAAATAACAATTAAGCGGAAGCATCAAATCAACAATATCATATACATATCACATGCATCACATATCATCATTCAAGTCTACCCTAGCACATTGTGAAGCACCAGTTAGTCAGTAGGAACCACGTCTTGTAGGGTAATGAGCCTGGCTCAGTGATCCTAACTAGAGAAACCGATACTTCCTCCGCACCGGTGGAGAAGCGGGTAGCGGTCCACCATTGCGTTATCGGGGAAACATACCGCACTCGGGATCAGCGGGAACTGAGAGCCCATATAGTGTAGAGGGGCGGAGGTTCTGTAGGAACCAATATTCGTGATCATCGAATCGCCACACATCCTACCTGGCGGCACAAGGCCCCAACTCAAGACCCAGACAAGCTAGTCCTAAACATCCAACAAAGTACCGGTACAACACACATTGGGCTACAAAAAGCCACAGCATAAACGCAGTTGGCTTACAAAAGCCATAGCATAACAATTGGCCTACAAAAGCCATTAAAAATGCATACACAATGATTTAACAACTCAGTTGGCTCATGAAAACCATAAACATGCATAGCTAACAATTCTTCGGTTTGTAACATACAAACATCTATATAACACTATTAATATCATACTTAGTTTAACTGTTAGTCACCTGTGGAGTTACAACAGGTAAGAACTAAGTCACAGATGTTTCTAGATCAGCTGGTTCACCTAAACAGGTTTACATGTATCAATAAACACTAACACAGAAACTGCTAGAAGGAAAGGTACGGCCGTGCCTTGCTAAGGCATGGCCGGACCTGAACAAAGCTTGCCCGTGCCTTACTATCAGGTACACCCCGTGACTGCAGACACTCCCCCGGACCTTCTAGGGTTACGCACGCCCATACCTTTTGGAGGTACAGCCGTGCCTCCTAGGGTACGCCCTAGGGTACGGCCTATTCTTGAGAGGCACGTGTTGGATATATGCCCACTGATACATGCATATTGGATCACTACCAATGAGGCACGGGCCTATTGGGTCACACGCCAAGCGATGAATCCGACAGCACAAGTTAAGAGAGTAAATTTGTATAATTATGGTTTCGGTCGACCTTCACAGGCCCTCACGGGTCGTGAAGAGGTAGTGACGTGAAGGTCTTCACGAGGCTTCATGAGCCGGTCGAGGATCGTGGGGGTGATGCCTTCACGACTTCCTCACGGGCCGTGAGAGCCTGTGAAGGTAGAAGTCAAAATGACACTTTAATCTTATTAGACCTTTTGTTTGGTCCAATGAGAGCTAGCCATTTAGGCCGACCCTGGTGCCACCTGAACTTCCCTTCAGCTTATATAAACCCCTCTATTCTTGCTTGAGAGAACCTTTTGTCAAATTGCAAAACCTACACATTAAAGAGAGCTTAGGAGTTGTCTTAGAAGCTTTGAGTGTGTGTTGGTCTTTACAAGAGGTTCTCCTGCTGTTCTTGAGGCATTCTTCACGTGAGTGCAAGTAGTGTGCTTCAAGCTTTAGCAAAGGAGATTCACGGAATGCTTGGTGTGGATATCAGTAGAGGAGCTCATTTTGGAGTTCAAATATTGCATCTCCAACATCACAACCACCAGAGACATCAAGGGTATGGTCTCGTTTTCTGGTTTCATTTTTTCTTCTTGTTGCTATCATCTTTCGTAGCTAGATCTCACTAAGTGAATATTGTGCATGTGTTTTGTAAACCCAAAAAACCTTTGTTTTTACTTCTTGCTTCCGTTGTGCTTGGGTTTTTACGTGCATGAGATTCCTTCAGTTGTATCAGAGCCATTGCTACAAGATGTTAGCACAAAATGGCTCGAAAAATTGATTTTTTGGAAGTTTTGGTAAACTGTCTAGTAAGTCTTCACGGGCCGTGGAGTTCTCTTCACGGGTCGTGAAGGCTACATGACTAGTGTAGTTTGGGGTCTAGTCGTGAAATGGTTTTTGGTGTAAAGAACATTCTAAAGTACCTTAGGCGTACAAAGGAAATGTTCTTAGTATTCGGTGGTGAGGAAGAACTTAGAGTGAAGGTTTACTCTGATACTATCTTCCAAACCGATAGGGACGACTGCCAATCTCAATAGGGGTTCGTGTTCCTATTGAATGGTGGTGCAGTAAGCTGGAGGAGCTCAAAGCAAGACACAGTTGCTGATTCAACAACCGAGTTAGAATATATTGCAGCAAGTGAAGCTACTAAGGAAGCTGTGTGGATGAAGAAATTCATCTAAGATCTAGGTGTGGTTCCAAGCATCACCAACCCTATTGAGATTTTTTGTGACAATGAGGGTACGGTGGCTTTGGCAAAGGAACCAAGAGCTCACAAGAGGACAAGACACATTCTTAGAAAATATCGCTTCATTAGAGAAGTAATCGAGAATGGTGACGTTGCCATAAGCAGAGTACCGATGGATGGAAACCTTGCGGACCCATTCACTAAGCCGTTATCACAAGCCGGTCATGATTCTCAGGCTAGAGCTATAGGTGTTAGATTTGCTAGTGATTTGGCTTGAACTATGTATTTGGTTTGTTTGATTTGTAATTGTATTTTGGGAACATTGAAATGGTATTGTTACTTATGTTTGTTTCGATATATGAATGGAGATTTATATATACGCTTGTTGTGGTCACAATCATCAAGTCCATACCGTGTTCCATCTTAGCATGTTTAAACACTTCCTTGAATGTTTATCATTCTAAAACCTTCTGTAATCGGTCATTCCTCGTATGGAAGGAAGAATGAAGTAAGATTGAAGTAAGTGGTTGACCCAGTGTTCAAAATGGTTGAATAAGGGTGCAAAACTCACTTATGCTTGAAAGGTGTTTCAAGTGACCAGAAGACCCACACCTGAGTTTACTTCATTGATCTATAGTTACAAGTATCTCGGGATGGTAATATCATTTCATCCTTAGACTTGAGACGCATGGGTTGCCAGAGTATGAATCTGCCTTACTCTAAATATCTTCAAACACAGTTCGTAACTGGCTTTTATAAAGGAAATAATTGGGTAAAGCATGAAACATATGATGGGACTATGTGGTCAAAAGGATTTGTTCCTCCAAAAAGAGTGATATCCCTGCCCCTCGATGATTGGGAGCTGACAACCAATATGCATGGCCGTGCTCAAGTTACATTGATTCTAGATCAGATGCAACTTGTCTATTTGGTCACCACCAATCTATAATACAGAAACATAATAGTGAACGATCTGGAGATTGACATATTCCATGTTTTGTGTTCACAAGGATATCGCGAACAAAAGGATGCACATGATCACTTATCTATAGAACCTCATAAGCCCTTTAAGGCTATAAGGTTTAGTCGAGGATGACAACTCGCGCCGACTTGGGGGCATTGATGCTTAGCTAGATCTGCTCTTTGTCTGTGATTAATATATGACGATGTATCATATGCAAGTGGGAATCTGTTGGATATATGCCCACTGATATACATATATTGGATCACTGCCGATGAGGCACGGGCCTATTGGGTCACACGCAAGCGATGAATCCGACAACACAAGTCAAGAGAGTAAATTTGTATAATTAGGGTTTCTGTCGAATTTCACGGGCCCTCACGGGTCGTGTAGAGGTCGTGACATGAAGGTCTTCACGAGTCTTCATGGGCCGGTCGAGGATCGTGGGGGTGATGCCTTTACGACTTCCTCACGGGCCGTGAGAGCCCGTGAAGGCATAAGTCAAAGTGACACTTTAATCTTATTGGACCTTTTGTTTGGTCCAATGAGAGCTAGCCATTTAGGCCGACCCTGGTCCCACCTGAACTTCCCTTCAGCTTATATAAACCCATCTATTCTTGCTTGAGAGAACCTTTTGTCAAATTGCAAAACTTACACATTAAAGAGAGCTTAGGAGTTGTCTTAGAAGCTTTGAGTGTGTGTTGGTCATTACAAGAGGTTCTCTTGCTGTTCTTGAGGCATTATTCATGTGAGTGCAAGTAGTGTGCTTCAAGCTTTAGCAAAGGAGATTCACGGAAGGCTTGGTGTGGATATCAATAGAGGCCGGAGCTCGTTTTGGAGTTCAATTATTGCATCTACAACATCACAACCAACAGTGACATCAAGGGTATGGTCTCGTTTTCTGGTTTCATTTGTTCTTCCTGTTGCTATCATCTTTTGTAGCTAGATCTCACTAAGTGAATATTGTGCATGTGTTTTGTAAACCCGCAAAACCTTAGTTTTTACTTCTTGCTTCCATTGTGCTTGGGTTTTTATATGCATGAGATAACTTCAGCACCCCCGTGCCTTTCCATTTGCAACAGCAGGTTCGAACAGAACCTGCTGTTTTCCAGCGAAAGCTATTCCAAAATCATACCAATTCATTTCCAGTCATTTTCTATCATTCATATGTGAACTAACACATCAAAACAAAGCTAATGACACACTTTTTATACACTTTAACATCCAATTCAGACTTTAGGATCAAAATCACTCTTTTGAACCATTTGGACATTAATTCCTAAAATCAATCAAAATCTTATCTTTAATTAACAAAACCACCTGCTATACACTTAAAATCAACTTGGAATGTAATTGGTAACATCAATTTCAATTCTTGGCATAAATTTCTAATCTTTACTAAAAATACCCAACTCTTGAAACTTGAAGAAATAACTTAGTGATTGGGAACTTACAAGAACTAGATGGAGAAGATAATTAGAAACAGATTGAAACTTGGATTTGTAGCAGATTGAAGCTAGAAAGATTACTTCTTGAATTCTTCTCCTTCACACCCAAACCCAAGAACACACAAAGAAGAAAAGTGAGTTTTGAGTTGTCTGTGATATCAACGTGAGTTAGGTGGTTACCTTATGAAATGATGTATGGTAGGTTGTTAGTCCCATGCTTAGAATAGCTAGATTTGATGAGACAAACCTTAGCTATGTATAGATGATAGGTTAAGTGTTAGGAATTATTTAAGTCTGTTGTAGATTAACTAGTAAGCTTAGGCTGAGTAGTTAGCGTACAAACAGATATGGAGTTTTCTATGTAAGTACTAGATAGCTCAGTGACTTCTAAGCTGATATAGGTTTCAAGAGTGAAGACTTGAAGATTGGAAGATTCAAGAACTCAGCTTGATGATGTCAAATCTGAGTAAGTCAGCTCAGCGCCAGAAGTCAGTTTAGGAATTTAAGTAAGTTTTAAATTCTGTTATAAACTCTCGATATCTACGACATTTAAATTGGGATATCTAAACCTAATTTAAACTATCTATTAGTTGGATAGAGATCTAAAATGAAATTAATTAGATATGTTCTAATTAAGGAGTTTTTTACGGTTTTAAAGAAAACATAAGTTATATCTTTAAACTGCGATTTGTTCGTAGATAAATCAAGTATAAGTATAAACCTTCTTATGGGTTTTACGTGATAGAGAGTTCTGCATAAGTTACAAAACGTACGTGTGTTCGTCATACTTGATACGCGTGTGTTGCGATAACTTTGTGAGTTCAAAGTTCAAGAGAGTTTCCAGTGTTCTTGTTAATCCATTTTAACAAGAAGTTCGATCATCAATTAGTTTGTGATTCAAGAGTGTTTAGAGAGAGTTGAGTTTATAATCAGTGTAACATCAAATCATTTTGCTGATTTGATTAAAGAGTGATATTGTAATTCCTTGATTGATTATTGAATATACTTTCTATTGAGTTGTTTAATTACTGATTAAGTGTATTCAACCCCCCCTTCTACACTGTAT
Organism: Dittrichia graveolens; assembly: GCA_038502395.1. NCBI lineage: Eukaryota > Viridiplantae > Streptophyta > Magnoliopsida > Asterales > Asteraceae > Dittrichia > Dittrichia graveolens. The sequence goes on along the minus strand of JARJIL010000007.1, from coordinate 52,376,655 downwards.
CGGTTGCTTGCTTAACCTCTTTGGGACTAACAACTCGTATCAGAGCAGTGTTACGTTATAAGTTGAAGATCAAGACCCGCTGTCAAGATGCCAAGATGTCTGCGAACAAGCAATCAAATCATATTCCAACAATGGCGGCCAAAGGGTGTCCTATTTTTTATGGCACTGACTATCCTATGTGGAAGTTTAGAGCCATGCTGTTTCTAAAATATGTGGATCACAGGATGAGTACCATGATTCAAGATGGCCCAATTATTCCAATGATTCAAATTACTGCCACTGACAAAATTGTTCCCTCTGGAGAAACTCCCAAGCTTGAAGCATCCTGAACTGAGGAAGATCGTAAACTATTCAACCTTGATGACAAGGCACAGATCATTATAGTAAATGCTTTGACAAATCCTCTCTTGCATACTGTAGCTGGGTGCCAAACCGCAAAAGAGATGTGGGATACTCTCAGTATCACATATGAAGGCACTGACCTGGTCAAGCAACATAAGAAGACAAATCTGAGTCGTTCTTATGAGACTTTCTTTGCTAAAAAGGATGAAACCCTGGCTGATCTGTTTACCAAGTTTCAATGCTTGATTAATGATCTAATCTTGGCAGGTGTCAAGAAAGATGAAAATGAGTTGGTACTCAAGTTCTTGGATGTGTTACGAGAACAATTCAATGAGATCACCATTGCTATTCATGCTGGAGGAACTTTAGGTAAATATGATCTCAGATCTATCTACGGTTTTCTCATAAATCATCAACACATCATGGAACAGAAGAAAGTGGTAAGTCTTCTTTTGATCCTAAAAAGTCTAAGTGCTACAACGGTTAGAAAATAGGACACATAGCTGCTGAGTGGAAAGCTGAGAAAGGGGAGTCAGCTTCAGTGGCTGACAAGAATGCCTACAGAGCTGATAAATATAAAAAGAAATATCAGAAGCTCAAAGGCAAGCCAGATGAAAACACCAAAGGTCTTTTTGCCGAGACCTGGGATACTGAATACTCTACTTCAGATGATGATGAGCCAAATAGGTGTTTGATGGCCATATAGGATGAAGAGGAACAAATTGATTATTAGTTAGAAGAAAGTTCCTTTGATGAGGATCTAGCAGAAGCTGCTAAGCTGAGTAAGCTGACCAACAACTGGGATCCTCCTTCAATGTACAAGGTAAACAACTTTAGCTCTTACACTGATGAATAGAAATGCTTAATGTTCAACTATTTGTTGAATGACTTCAAAACCTCTCTTACTACAATCTAATTTGAAAACTGAAATTTTAAAATTAAAAGATGAACTTAAAAACTCTGAAAACTCATAAATGCTGGGAAAATGACTCAAAATGATTTTGAGTGTTAGCTTCACATCAACAAACTTCTAAGTGAAGAGTTACAAGAATCAAAGGAGCAAGCTAACAGTCTAAGAAAGATCTGTGAATCTTAGTGTAAGTCATCAAGAGAAGCAGCAAAATGCATCAACCAGTAGATACCAAATGAAGTAAAAGCAGTGCTAGGGGGAGATTACAGTGCTGCTGCTGACGAGATTGACAAAGATCGAGTCAGTCTTGAAGATAAAAATGTGAAATATGATGATATTCTTCCAAGATAATTTTTAAGAAATAAGGATGGTAAGCAGGTCAAAACCAATAAGTTTGTGAGACCAATCCAAAGCCCCCAGGTTATTAATGCAAGCCATCAAGCTAAGTGCTTTAAATCCAACAAAAACTGTAGGTTAGTTTTCAAAAGATTGGACTACAATCCTATGAGAACAACTGTCTTTGACAGGATAACTCATATCAATTCAAAAAGACATAACTCTCAAGTCAGGTATGAAATGATGTCTAAGAACAGGAAGTTGTCTGTAAGTCAGACTTCACCAAATAAGGGTAACCATAAATCTGAAAAAGGTAAGTCCAAAGTCAGAGAATGTCAAATAGACAAACTGTCTAAGAAGATTGAAAAGTTATCCACATCTCATGACCCTAAAACTGAATCCTAATTTAATGTTGGAAAACTTAAAGAGATCACCCAAACACCTATTTTTAGAAGAAAATGTTGTAAGTGCAGTGACAGAGGTCATGAAGCCAAGGATTGTGTAAGTTCCCATCTGAGGCCTGAGAAAATAGAGGATAATCAGTCTAAGAAGGACTCAAAACCTGCTCAAGCTCATCAGTCAGCCTCTAAGGGATTAGCTAAGTGCTCATCCTTAGAACCCACCAAACAGTGGGTTCCTAAAAGAAACTAATATGTTTAGTTAATCATGTGCAGGGCTCCTACAAGTGGTACTTAGACAGTGGATGCTCAAGGAACATGACAGGAAGCAAAGGGATTCTAAGTGAATTCCAAAACACTGAAGGACCCAAGGTGACATTTGGGGATAATTCTCAAGGAAGGAATAAAAGCTATGGAAAGATAACTGCTGGAACAGTCACTTTCAGAAAGGTAGCATATGTTGAAGGCCTTAAACACAATCTGATAAGTATCAGTCAATTGTTTGATGAGGATTATGAAGTCACCTTTAGAAAACAAGTAGGGACAATTTATAATAAGAAGGGAAAGCCAATACTAATGGCAAAAAGAGAGAGAGAGAGAGAGAGATATATATATATATATCTATTTGTTAGATCTCAGCTTAGCAGATCCTTCAACAGAAACCTACCTGTACTCTGACTCAACTCCCAAGCTGAGTTGTTTGTGGTACAAAAGACTGTCACACCTAAATTTCAAATATATTAACAAATTGTCTAGCAAAGAGTTAGTCTCTAGTCTGCCAAAGACAAACTTTGCTCTGCTTGTGAAATGGGAAAACATCATAAGGGATCCTTCAAGTCCAAACAGAATTTTTCAATTACATAACCATTTCATATGTTGCATTTGGATATATTTGGACTTATAAGCACCCCAAGCCTAAGTGGTAAAAAGTATACCCTAGTGATTGTTGATGAGTTCACAAGATTCACATGGGTGATCTTCTTAAAAGCCAAAAGTGAAGTTGTTAATGAGTTAATCAGCTTCACAAAGCTAGGAGAGTTGCAAAAAGTTAAGTCCATCAAGCAACTCAGGAGTGATCATGGGACTGAGTTTAGAAACTCAATCCTGGAAGGCTTTTGTGAAGAAAAGGGAATTATCCAAAATTTCTCATCTGTAAGAACTCCACAACAAAATGGAGTTGCTGAAAGGAGAACTAGAACATTAATTAAAGTTGCTAGAACCATGTTATATGAAGCAAAGCTCAAGCTGAGCTTTTGGGCAGAAGCTGTAAGTACAGCTTGCTATACACATAACATATCTATAATAGTTAAAAAAACATGGTAAAACACCTTATGAGATGTATCACGGCGGAAAACCTAATATTGGATATTTCCACATCTTTGGTTCAACATTCTATGTGTTAAACCAAAGAGATCAGCTCCATAAGTTGGAACATAAAGCTGATCAAGGTTTATTTGTTGGATATTCTTTAATTTCCAAATCCTACAGAGTCTATAACCTTAAAAGAAAGGTAATTGAAGATCTCACATCAAATCCCATGTATGTTATGGATGATTCTGATGATGAAAATGCTGGTAAATCCAATAAAACAGTGTTACCTATAGAAGTCATCAACATTGAAGATGATCACACAGATGAGGTCTATGAATCTGATCAAAAGCTTAAGAATCTAGGTGAATCTTCAGGTACAAATCAAATTAAGAATCAGAGTGATTTCTCAATTCCACCTCAGACTGAAGAGGTCAGTCCCATTCAGCCTTAAAGACACTACTCAGATTCAGACTCAGAACCACAGTCTCCCACTACAACCTTCAAAGTAGTAAGAGATCATCCTCTTAATGACATTATTGGTAACATTGAAGATGGTGTGTTAACTAGATCTAAGGCAAATGAAAACTATGCTGCCTACTCTAGTTTTCTATCTCAAATGGAACCAAAGAAGATTGAAGAGGCTCTAAAAGATGAAGATTGGATTGAGGCTATGCAAGAGGAGCTGACATAATTTCAATGAAATAAGGTCTGGACCCTTGTCCCTGCCCCCAAAGGAAAATCAATTATAGGCACTAAGTGGGTCTATAGAAATAAAATGGACAAGGATGGTGTAGTGATAAGAAACAAGGCTAGGCTAGTAGCTCAGGGGTATCGACAAGAAGAAGGTATTGATAATGATGAGACCTTTGCCCCTGTTGCAAGGATTGAAGCTATAAGACTATTTCTTGCCTATGCAGCCTTCAAGAATTTTAAAGTGTATCAAATGGATGTTAAAAGTGCATTCCTAAATGGAGCACTATAGGAGGAGGTCTACGTGAAACAACCCCCTTGTTTTGTTGATCCTAAACATCCATATTATGTCTATAAGTTGGACAAGGCTCTGTATAGACTCAAGCAAGCACCAAGAGCCTGGTATGATACACTGTCTACCTATCTACTTTCAAACGATTTTCTAAGAGGAAGCATTGATAAAACTTTATTTATAAGAAAAAGCAGAGGACATGTCATTCTAGTTCAAATCTATGTAGATGACATTATCTTTGGTTCATCTAACCAAAATCTATGTGATTGGTTCTCTAAGATAATGTCTAATCAATACATAATGAGCATGATGGGTGAGATGACTTACTTTTTCGGACTTCAAATTAACCAGAAAGAAGATGGTATATTTATTAATTAGAGCAAGTATGTCTTTGATCTGATTAAGAAATATGGACTAGACTCAAACCATCCTGCAAAATCACCAATGTTACACAATGTCAAGCTGAGTAAGGACATTGATGGAAAATCTGTATGTCAGACTGCATATAGAGGAATGATAGGTTCATTACTCTATTTGACAGCAAGCAGACTTGATATAATGTTTGCTACATGTGTCTGTGTAAGATATCAGGCTGATCCAAAGGAATCACACTTGCAAGCTGTCAAAAGAATACTCAAATATCTGAAGGGAACACCTAATTTAGGTTTGTGGTATCCTAAAGGATCAGGATTTGAGTTGATAGGGTACTTAGACTCAGACTTTATAGGTTGTGGTCTAGACAGAAAGAGTACTACTAGAGGATGTCAGCTGTTGGGTGGTAAGTTAGTCAGCTGGACAAGCAAGAAACAAAATTCAGTAGCAATTTCCACAGCTGAAGCTGAGTATGTTGCAGCAGGGAGCTGTATTTCTCAAATATTGTGGATGCAACATCAGCTTAGGGACTTTGATTTACATTATTCAAAGATTCCCATATTTTGTGACAACCAAAGTGCTATTGCCATTACACACAATCCAGTTTTCCACTCAAGAACAAAAAATATTGAAATAAGACATCACTTCATCAGAGACATAGATGAAAAGGGAAAGGTAGAGTTAGTCTTCAGTCAAACAGAAGATCAGCTTGCAGATTCTTCACCAAACCAATTGAAGGCACAAGATTCACGACTCTGCTTGGCAAACTTGGCATGCTCAACCCTTAATTTGGTATGTTCCATTATTCTTTTGTCTTTGTTCAATACATGCTAAGTGCTAAACTTGACTAAGTGTCACAATCTAAGCTGAGTGCTCAATCTGAGCTGAGTACTCAATCTAAGCTGAGTGCTCAATCTAAGCTGAGTGCTCAGTCGACGCTGAGTAATCAATTCTAAGGTGTGGTCAGTTCCACATGTCTAGGTTAGTCCTAACAAATGGTAAGTCCAACACTATGGTAAGTCCAAAATATTTTACGGTATGTCCTTTTAAAATAAACGTAAGTCGTCTATAAACTATTTGTTTAAGATATGTTCTTAAGAATAAATTCAATTAATCTTGTTAGAATTAGGATTAATGTAACAGTGTGAGTTTAGGTGATTTACGTTAAATATAGTCGTTGTAACAAACTGCATAGTCGTTTGTTACTGTAACGGTCATATTTATTACCATTTAATAACAGTAACTTTTCTCTCACATTGAAAAGGTATAAATAGAGAGACTATTTAGTAGATTTCATTTACACTTCCAAATCTTCTTACTCCCTATTTATTCTTTAAACCCTAATCTTGCTGTGTGGAGAATCTTTCGCTCAGTGCAAAACCCTAAAACTGCTACGTGCAATTCCACAAAATCAGTTCAATACCCATGGAGGGATACACTCTTAATCTGACTAATCAGATGATCCGAGGAGGGATGTTCAAGAACACACTTTGATCACAAGATTGAATCTCTTACACTGAGCAGAAAAGGAGAATTGGTGATAATCAACTTTGTACTAGACAACAAACATGAAATTGGTTTAGATATGAGATGTCTGTAGATGTTGGGTTTTACAGAATTAAAGATTGTAGCCACAACTATTAAAAGGATGAAAAAGAGTTAGATTAGACAAGAGATAGTTCATGTGCTCAAGACACTCTTCATAGGAATTGATCAATTAGGAGAAATTCCTGCTGATGAGATTGATACCTTCTTGAACAGGAATAAAGCTGCAAGAATTATATCAACAAATCAACGAGCTAAAAGAGACCACAATTTAGAAGTTTCAGAGGGAGTTGAATTCAGAGAAAATACTTATACAACTCAACCTTTGGAAAGATTCTTGTATTTTGATGTGGAAGGTAATCAGTGTTTCTTGAAGGTAGCAGATCTTCACTTGGAAAGATTCTATGTGATGATTCAATTCAGAACTCAGTGTTCAGATATCAACTAAACAAAGAAATCAGATCGAGAAAAGCTGAGATGAGAGAGTTGCCAGAGGGTGAAGAAATTCTGAATAATGCTATCAAAGAAGCAGCTATCTGGGAACATAAATGGTTTCATATGTGGTTGGAAGTTGGAGATCCTATAGATTAGAGTTAATATGAAAACTTTGAAGTTATATATTCTATAAGCATTAAGTGTTCATAAGCTGATCATAATGATCAAGCAAAAATGTAAATGATATGTTCATAAATGAAAAATCAAGTTTGATATGTTCAACTGTTTATTATTTGATATGTTCAATATTATGTTTGATGTGTTCAAATAAACAGCTTTCTAAAAAAAGTTTTGTAAGTTCAGAACTTAAATTAACTCTGATAAGTTCAGTATCTAAGTAATTGTCTGTTCAGATACTTAGAATACAAGTCTTAGAATAGATTTGTAACCTAAAATCTTGTAAGTTCAAGAAATGATGAATAAGTACAGATCAGTTCAATACTTATTTCAAGAACTAACTTTGGTCAGTCCCAGAGTTGTTCAACATAATTCTATTAACCTATGCTTAGTTGGATTCAATGTTTTGTCATCATCAAATAGGGGGAGATTGTTAGTCCCACGCTTAGAATAGCTAGATTTGATGAGACAAACCATAGCTATGTATAGATGATAGGTTAAGTGTTAGGAATTATGTAAGTCTGCTGTAGACTAACTAGTCAGCTTAGGCTGAGTAGTTAGCGTACAAACCGATATAGAGTTTTCTATGTAAGTACTAGATAGCTCAGTGACTTCTAAGCTGAGATAGGTTTCAAGAGTGAAGACTTGAAGATTTGAAGATTCAAGAACTCAGCTTGACGATGTCAAGTCTGAGTAAGTCAGCTCAGTGCCAGAAGTTAGTTTAGGAATTTAAGTAACTTTTAAATTCTGTTATAAACTCTCGATATCTACGACATTTAAATTGGGATAACTAAACCTAATTTAAACTATCTATTAGTTGGATAGAGATCTCAAACGAAATTAATTAGATATGTTCTAATTAAGGAGTTTGTTACAGTTTTAAAGAAAAGATAAGTTCTATCTTTAAACTATGATTTGTTCGTACATAAATCAAGTATAAGTATAAACCTTCTTATGGGTTTTACGTGATACAGAGTTATGCATAAGTTGCAAAACGTACGGGTGTTCGTCATACTTGATACGCGTGTGATGCGATAACTTTGTGAGTTCAAAGTTCAAGAGAGTTTCCAGTGTTCTTGTTAATCAGTTTTAACAAGAAGTTCGATCATCAATTAGTTTGTGATTCAAAAGTGTTTAGAGAGAGTTGAGTTTATAATCAGTGTAACATCAAATCATTCTGTTGATTTGATTAAAGAGTGATATTGTAATTCCTTGATTGATTATTGAATAAACTTTCTATTGATTTGTTTAATTACTGATTAAGTGTATTCAACCCCCCCTTCTACACTGTATCGATTACTTGTTTAACCTCTTTGGGACCAACATAGGTGATCTCGTACACCTACATGCCAGTTAGGACCTGGAAAAAAGCAATATGCAGGTTCTGTCATTGTACAAATGACTACTAATAAGGTGAAGATGGCACGAGAGAAGCTGAAAGCTATGCGAGCTAGGCAAAAGATGTACGCAGATCATAAAAGGTGACCCATTACTTTTGAAGTGGGTAACCAGATGTTCTTGAAGGTTTCACTTTGTAAATGGGTGATTCAATTTGGTCGCAAGGGTAAGTTAAGCCCAATATATATTGGTCTATTCAGAATTCTGCACCGAGTTAATCACCAGACAGTATCACTTGAACTTGCTACTGAATTATCTAGTATTCATAACACTTTCAATGTATGTTATGTGAGGAAGTGCAAGGTTGATGAAGATCAAATCCTACCTCTACAAGAGTTAAAGGTTGATTCAGCTAAACGCCTTGTAGAAGAACCTATTGAAATACTAAAAACCAAGATCAAGAAATTGCGTAAGAAGATGATCAAGTTAGTTCTCGTCAAATGGAAGCACAACTTGGGTACTAACTTGAAATGGGAAGCCAAGGATGAAATGAAGGCACGTTACCCTCACCTGTTCACTACTGAACAGATTCTGGGGACGGAATCCTCTTAAAGGGGGTAGATTTGTAATATCCTCAAAAAGGGTCTAGATGCGCGAGAACGTGGTACGTTGGATATTTTAAATAAATTAAAATAAATATATATGTTAGTTATTGGTATAAATTATTAAAATAGCTATTAAATGAGGTTATAAAAAAAATAATAATAATACTAATAATAATTTAGTCCCATGTTTAGAATAATTAGATTTGATGAGACAAACTATAGATATGTATAGATAATAGGTTAAGAGTTAGGAATTATGTAAGTCTGTTATAGACTGAGTAGTCAGCTTAGGCTGAGTAGTCAACATATAAACAGATATAGAGTTTTCTATGTAAGTACTAGATAGCTCGGTGACTTCTAAGTTGAGATAGCTTGTAAGAGTAAAGACTTGAAGACTTGAAGATTCAAGAACCCAAGATTCAAGAACTCAACTTGACAAGATCAAGACTGAGTGAGTCAGCTTAGCGTCAGAAGTCAGTTCAAGAATTTAAGTAAGTTCTAAATTCTGTTATAAACTCTCCATATCTACAACATTTAAATTAGGATATTTGAACCTAATTTAAACTATCTATTAGTTGGATAGAGATCTCAAACGAAATTAATTAGATATGTTCTAATTAAGGAGTTTGTTACAATTTTAAAGAAAAGATAAGTTCTAGCTTTAAACTGCGATTTGTTCGTAGATATATCAAGTATAAGTATAAACCTTCTTATGGGTTATAAATACGTAGACGAACACGAAGATGAAAATAGATGATACACAACGACGACTACATAAGTTGCAAGACTGCATAAGTTGCAGAACGTATGTTTGTGATACTTGATACGCGTGTGTTGCGATAACTTTGTAAGTTCAAAGTTCAAGAGAGTTTTCAAGAGTTCTTGTTAATCAGTTTAACAAGAAGTTCGATCATCAATTAGTTTGTGATTCTTGAGTGTTTTGAGAGAGTTGAGTTTATAATCATTGTAATATCAAATCATCTTGTTGATTTGATTAGAGAGTGATAATAGTTATTATTCTGTTTGATCATTGAATATACGTTTGATTAATTTGATTATTTGTTTAAAGTGTATTCAACCCCCCTTCTACACTGTATCGGTTGCTTGTTTACCCTCTTTGGGACCAACAACTGGTATCAGAGCAAGTTTCTTCATAAGTTGAAGATCAAGATCCGCTGTCAAGGGGCTAAGATGTCTTCTAGCAAGCAATCAAGTCATATACCAACAATGGCAGCAAAAGGGTGTCGTATTTTTGATGGCACTGACTATCCTATGTGAAAGTTTAGAGCTATGCTATACTTTAAGTCCGTGGATCATAGAATGAGTACCGTGATTCAAGATGGCCCAATCATACCAATGATCCATATTACTCCCACTAACAAAATTGTTCCCTCTCGAGAAACTCCCAAGCCTGAAGCATCTTGGACTGAGGAAGATCGTAAACTGTTCAACCTTGATGACAAGGCACAGAGCATTATAGCAAATGCTTTGACAAATCCTCTTCTTCATATTGTGGCTGGGTGCCAAACTGCAAAAGAGATGTCGGATACTCTCAGTGTTACGTATGAAGGCACTGACTTGGTCAAGCTACATAAGAAGACAAATATGAGTCGTTCTTATGAGACTTTCTTTGCTAAAAAGAATGAAACTCTGGCAGATTTGTTTACCAGATTTCAATGCTTGATAAATGATCTAATCTTGATAGGTGTCAAGAAAGATGAGAATCAGTTGGTACTCAAGTTCTTGGATGTGTTACCAGAACAATTCAATGAGATCACCATTACACTTCATGCTGGAGGAACCTTAGGAAAATATGATCTCAGATCTATCTATGGTTTCCTTCTAAATCATCAACAAATCATGAAACAGAAAAAAGTGGCCCAACAACAACTAAAAGAATCTATAAATAATGCTGGATCTACATTAATTACAGAAAAGAAGAAGAAGGGATCTAAAAAGTCTCAAGTTGAGACTGATTCTGAATCTGAATCTGAGGAAGTAAGTCCTAACTCCGAGTCAGATGATGAAGAAATGGATGCTCTTACTGAACAAATGGCAATGTTAGCAAGAAACTTTAGAAAGTTCAGAAGAGGAAGGAGTCAACATGACTGAAGCTAAAGTGGTAAGTCTACTTTTGATCCTAAGAAAGCTAAGTGCTATAATTGTCAAAGGATAGGACACATAGCTGCTAAGTGCAGAGTTAAGAAGGGAGAATCAGCTTTAGTAGCTGACAAGAATGCCTACAGAGCTGATAAATATAAAAAGAAATATCAAAGACTCAAAGGCAAGTCAGATGAAAACACCAAAGGTCTTCTTGCTGAGACTTGGGATACTGAATCATCTACTTCAGATGATGATGAGCCAAATAGGTGTTTAATGGCCATTGAGGATGAAGAGGAACAAGTTGATATGAGTTAGAGGGTAGTTCCTTTGATGAGGATCTAGTAGAAGCGGCTAAGTTGGGTAAGCAAACCAGTAACTGGGATCTTGCCTCAATGTATAAGGTAAATAACGATGAACAAAAATGTCTAATGTTCAACTATTTGTTGAATGACTTCAAAACCTCTCTCACAGTTCAATCTAGTTTGAAAACTGAAATTTCAAAATTAAAAGATGAACTTAAACACTCTGAAACTCTCTTAAATGCTGGTAAAAAGACTCAAAGTGATTATGAATGTCAGCTTCATATAAACAAACTTTTAAGTGAAGAACTACAAGAATCAAAAGAACAAGCTGATAATCTAAGAAAGATCTGTGAATCCTGGTGTAAGTCATCAAGAGAAGCAGAAAAATGTATTAACTAGCAGATACCAAATCAAGTAAAAGCAGTGTTAGGGGATATTATAGTGCTGCTGCTGATGAAATCATCGAAGATCAAGTCAGTCTTGAAGACAAAACGATGAAATCAGGTGATATACTCCCAAAAACATTTTTAAGGAACAAGGATGGAAAACAGATCAAAACCAATAAGTTTGTGAGACCAACCCAAAGTCCCCAGGTTATTCATACAAACCATCAAGCTGAATGTTCCAGATCTAACATAAACTGTAAGTCAGTTTTCAAAAGATTGGATTACAATCCTCTGAGAACAACTGTCTTTGACAGAATATCTCAAGTCAACTCAAAAAGACATAACTCTCAAGCCAAATATGAAAGGATGTCTAAGAACATGAAGTTGTCTGTAAGTCAGACTTCGCCAAATAAGGGTAACCATCAAGCTGACAAAGGTAAGTCCAAAGTCAGTGAAAGTCAAGTAGACAAACGGTCTAAAAGAATTGAAAGGTTATCAACATCTTATGACCCTAAAACTGAATTCAAATTTAATGTTGGAAAACTCAAAGAAATCACCTAAACACCCATCTTTAGAAGAAAATGCTATAAGTGTGGTGATAGAGGTCATGAGGCCAAAGATTGTGTGAGTACCAATCTTAGACCTAAAAACGTAAAGGATGATCAGTCCAAAACAGACCCAGAATCTATTCGAGCTGATCAGTCAAACTCTAAAGGATCAGCTAAGTGCTCATCCTCAGAACCCACCAAACAGTGGGTTCCAAAAAGAAACTAATATGTTCAGTTGATCATGTGCAGGGCTCCTGCAAGTGGTATCTAGACAGTGGATACTTAAGGCACATAACAGGAACCAAGGGGATTCTAAGTGAATTCCAAAACAATAAAGGACCCAGGGTGAGATTTGGGGATAATTCTCAAGGAAGGACTAAAGGTTATGGAAAGATAACTGCTGGAAAATTCACTTTCAAAAATGTAGCATATGTTGAAGGCCTTAAACACAATCTGATAAGTATCAGTCAACTGTGTGATGAGGATTATGTAGTCACCTTCAAAAAGCATGCAGGAACAATTTATGATAAGAAGGGAAAACCAATATTAATGGCAAAAAGAGAGAGAGATATCTATTTGTTAGATCTCAGCTCCGCAGATCCTTCAACAGAAACCTACTTGTATTCTGACTTAAATCCCAAGCTGAGTTAGTTATGGCACAAGAGACTATCTCATTTAAACTTCAAATATATTAACAAATTGTCTGGCAAAGAGTTAGTCTCTGGTCTGCCTAAGATCACATTTGCTAAAGACAAACTCTGCTCAGCTTGTGAAATGGTAAAACATCATAAGGGATCCTTCAAGTCCAAACAGAATTTTTCAATTACAGAACCATTGCATATGTTGCATTTGGACCTATTAGCACCCCAAGCCTAAGTGGCAAAAAGTATACTCTTGTGATTGTTGATGAGTTCACAAGATTCACTTGGGTGGTCTTCTTAAAAGCCAAAAGTGAAGCTGCATATGAGTTAATCGGCTTCATAAGACTAGAAGAGTTTCAAAAGTGTAAGTCTCTTAAACAGCTTAGAAGTGATCACGGGACTGAGTTTAGAAACTCAACCCTTGAAGGCTTTTGTGAAGAGAAGGGAATTATCCAAAACTTCTCATTTGTAAGAACTCCACAACAAAATGGAGTTGCTGAAATGAGAAATAGAACCTTAATTGAAGCTACCAGAACCATGCTATGCGAGGCAAAGCTCAAGCTGTGCTTCTGGGCAGAAGCTGTAAGTACAGCCTGCTATACCCAGAATAGATCAATAATAGTTAAAAAGACATGGTAAAACACCTTATGAGATGTATCATGGCAGAAAACCCAACATTGGATACTTCCACATTTTTGGTTCAACATGCTATGTGTTAAACAAAAGAGATCAACTCCATAAGTTGGAACCCAAAGCTGATCAATTTGTTGGATATTCTTCAATCTCCAAAGCTTATAGAGTTTTTAATCTTAAAGAAAAGTAATTGAAGAATCAGTACATGTTACATTTAATGAAACAAGTATTGACGAATCCGACAGAGCTCAAGCTGACCCAGTTAGTCTGACTGAGCTTGAGAGGAACAAAGAAGATCTCACATCAAATCCCATGTATGTTATGGATGATTCTGATGATGATAATGGTAGTAAATCTGAAAAATGTGCATCATCGAAAGAAATTATCAATATTGAAGATAATCAGCCTGAGAGTCTCGGTGAATCATCAGGTACATGTCAGATTGAAGATCATTCCTACTCAGACTGAAAAAGTAAGTCCTATTCAGCCTGAGAGACATTGCTCAGACTCAAATCCAGAACCTCAGTCTCCCACTACAACCTTCAGAGTATTAAGAATCAGAGTGATTTCTCAATTCCACCTCAGACTGAAGAGGTCAGTCCCATTCAGCCTTAAAGACACTACTCAGATTCAGACTCAGAACCACAGTCTCCCACTACAACCTTCAAAGTAGTAAAAGATCATCCTCTTAATGACATTATTGGTAACATTGAAGATGGTGTGTTAACTAGATCTAAGGCAAATGAAAACTATGCTGCCTACTCTAGTTTTCTATCTCAAATGGAACCAAAGAAGATTGAAGAGGCTCTAAAAGATGAAGATTGGATTGAGGCTATGCAAGAGGAGCTGACATAATTTCAATGAAATAAGGTCTGGACCCTTGTCCCTGCCCCCAAAGGAAAATCAATTATAGGCACTAAGTGGGTCTATAGAAATAAAATGGACAAGGATGGTGTAGTGATAAGAAACAAGGCTAGGCTAGTAGCTCAGGGGTATCGACAAGAAGAAGGTATTGATTATGATGATACCTTTGCCCCTGTTGCAAGAATTGAAGCTATAAGGTTCTTTCTAGCCTATGCAGCCTTCAAAAACTTTAAAGTGTATCAAATGGATGTTAAAAGTGCATTCCTAAATGGAGCACTACAGGAGGAGGTCTATGTGAAACAACCCCCTGGTTTTATTGATTCTAAACATCCAGATTTTGTCTATATGTTAGTAAGGGCTTTGTATGGACTCAAGCAAGCTCCAAGAGCCTGGTATGATACACTGTCCACCTACTTGCTCTCAAATGATTTTGTTAGAGGAAGTATTGACAAAACTCTATTCATAAGAAAGAGTAGAGGACATGTCATTCTGGTTCAAATCTATGTGGATGACATTATCTTTGGTTCAACAAACCAAGGTCTGTGTGATTGGTTCTCTAAGATAATGTCCAATCAATACAGAATGAGCATGATGGGTGAGATGACTTAATTTTTGGGACTTCAAATCTATCAGAAAGAAGATGGTATAATTATTAATTAGAGCAAGTATGTCTTTTATCTGATTAAGAAATATGGATTAGACTCAAGCCATCCCACAAAGTCTCCAATGTTACACAATGTCAAGCTACACAAGGACATTGATGGAAAATCTGTATGTCAGACTACATATAGAGGAATAATAGGTTCATTACTCTATTTAACAGCAAGCAGACCTGATATAATGTTTGCTACATGTGTTTGTGCACGATATCAGGCTTATCCAAAGGAATCACACTTGCTAGCTATTAAAAGAATACTCAAATATCTGAAGGGAACACCAAACTTAGGTTTGTGGTATCCCAAAGGATCAGGATTTGAGCTGATAGGGTACTCCGATTCAGACTTCGCAGGATGTGGTCTTGATAGAATGAGTACTACTGGAGGATGTCAACTTTTGGGTGGAAAATTAGTTAGCTGAACAAGCAAGAAACAAAACTCAGTGGAAATTTCCACAGCTGAAGCTGAGTATGTGGCTGTAGGGAGCTGTTGTGCTCAAATACTATGGATGCAACATCAGCTTAAGGACTTTGATTTGTATTATTCAAAGACTCCCATATTTTGTGACAATCAAAGTGCTATTGCCATTACACACAACACAGTATTTCACTCAAGAACCAAACACATTGAGATAAGACATCACTTCATCAGAGATATGGTAGAAAAGGGAAAGATAGAGTTAGTCTTCATTGAGACTGAAGATCAGCTTGCAGATATCTTCACTAAACCAATTGAAGGCACAAGATTTACAACTCTACTCGGAAAGCTTGGTATGCTCAACCCTTAATTGGTATGTTCCATTCTTTATCTCTGTTCAATTTTTGCTAAGTGCTACATTTGACTAAGTGTCTAAATCTGAAGCCGAGTGCTCCATCTAAGCTGACCACTCAGGATAAGCTGAGTACTCCATTCTAAAATGTGGCCAGTTCCACATGTCTAGGTTAGTCCTAACAGATGGTAAGTCCAACAATATAGTATGTCTATAATATTTACGGTGCGTTCTGTTTCCAATAAACGTAAGTCATTTACAAATTATTTTTAAAAAGGGAATCTTGATGATAATTTAGTTCATCATGAGTGAATTCGGATCAATGTAACAATGTCAGTCAAATTAAGTCACATTAAATATTGTCGTTATAATAAATTGCGTCGTCAGAAGTTACTGTAACGGTCATATTTATTACCCTCTGATAACGGTAACTTTTCTCTCACATTGAAAAGGTATAAATAAGAGAGACTTTTCATAATATTTAATTTACTCTTCCAAAATATTCTTCTCTACTCTCTTAAACCCTAACGTTGCTGTGTGCAGAGTTCATTGCTCAGTGCTAATCCTTACTACTACTAAGTGCAATCCAATATGATAAGTTCGATTTCCATGGAGGGTTATACTCTTAATCTAACTAAACAAATGATCCGTGGTGGAAATTTCAAGAACAACGCACTCCGCACATACAAACAAAACAATGTCATCGCCTGTATCGACATTGGAAAGTCCAAAATTGGCAAGGGATATGAGGAGTGGGTCTCCTATATTCGCAAAGGACCCCTGGCACATGCATTTCTTCGTGGTCCTGCTGTGCTCATTCGTCAACTTCTCACGGAATTCTGGTATACATGTAAACTGGATGCAACTCAACTGGTCATACGGGGTACAGTCCTAATTTGACAAGTGGCGATAGAAGTCAATGCAAATTGTCTCCGCTGAATTCTTCATCTCACGGTTCATAATCATTTTGAAGCGACGGTTTCTAGGGAAACATCATGAAGCGTTTTACCCTTAATGGGTCATCCTCAAGTTGTTGGCGTAATACGGAAATCTGTTTTCCAGACGGCCTGGGGATTTATGGTATCCACTGTGGTTCGTTCCCTTGGATACAAGGTGGGTGGCCTGGATAATGTTAATGACTTTGAAATGCAAGTGTTATACAACTTATTTTATGATCGACGATTGGATTACACTAAGTTGATCTTTGAGGCATTCAAGTCATTGGTGACCAAGAAAATAAGGGACACCATTGTGCCCTTCGTAAGATTTATATCCGTGGTCATCGAGGATAGGTTGGGTAGAAGATATACTGCCCAATATGAGTCAACCCCTACTCCTATTCTCAGCTACAGAATGTTCGCCCATGATATTTTCCATGAGCACCCTACAATGAGTGCTCAGATGAGGGTGTATATACAGCTTCCGACTCCTGAGACAAGTGAAGCTGAGACAGAGGAGGAAGCTGCGGAAGAAGTGGGTGACGGTGTTGGTTCTGAGACTGAGTCCTCTCAAGATGAACAACCTAGGACTCAACTCAGACCCCGTGCTCAAAGAATTTCCTCCACCACTTCGAGTTCTGAGCAAAGGAGTCTGTTTCCTAGCTCTGAGTCTCCACAGCTATGTGCAGCAGGTATACTTTCGCATCCCTTATCTCCTTCTCCCTCTTTTACTTCTCCACCTCCAAAATTGGGAGATAAGACCGAGTCAAGCCCAACTCAGTCTAACCCCTCTCCTCCACCTCAAACATATCCATCTATCTTACCATCTAAAGCCAGCCTTGGTCAGCCAACTGCTACCAAGGATATATCCTACCAAGGAGCTGCGGGGGAGACACCTTCTCTTAAGGTGCCAACCTCTAGGCTCAGTTCAACCCTTACGCCTATACCGGGTATGGTGTCTACTCAGCCCATACTTACTAGTGCCATGGGAGAGCCTACTTCTGTGCCTTCAAAGCCCCATGAAGGTAACATTGAAATACTGACCAATCCCAAGGGTCAAATACCCCCTCCTCACAACTAAGCCTAGCTCACCCCACTACCATACCTCACGACATTGGTCATTCTTCTCTTCCATTCTTACACATTCTAGCACGACCTGTCAATGAACCTTTCATACACCAGGAAGGTTTACAGGGTCCCCATTCTGGCCCCCTTGATTCCATAGGTCAGAAACAAACTTTGGATATGGGGCCCACATCCTCACCTATTGAGGAACACTCAACAGCCACTCTTACAATGGAAATACACTCCTCCACTGGACAGGAGGACTTTGAGGTAAGAAGAAGACCTGAGGAGCACAAGCTGATGACCACCGATGCTCAAGTCATTATGGAATATCTACAATCTAAGTTTGAGCTCCTGCACAAGAAGAGGAAAAATGATAAAGCCAGGTTGATGCGAAAACTTCATGATCTTTCGACTTCAGTAGACAACGTGAAAAGCTTCGTGCTCAAATTCAGACCCTCCCATATTGATGATGACAAAAAAGGGGAGGAAGAATCAAAGATATGTGATGATAAGGTTGAGGGGGAGCATACAAAGGAAGTGCAATTTGAGGAACAAGCTCATGATTAGTTTATGAGTACTGTAGATCGGCCTTCCCAACAACAACAGGCTCCAACAGTCCAAATTACCACAACTTCACAAGCTCAACCAGAAACTCCACATGATGAAACATCTCAAGCTGCTCACACCAACCTTCCTCAAGCTGAATTGTCAAAGTTTGTTAACGTTGAGTCTGTTCTGACTTCACAAATAGATAAAAGGAAGAATAAGGTGTTTGAGATGGTAAAAAGAAAGAAAAGAAGTGTTATGCCTCTAGCAAAGAGAAGAAAGGTCATCATTGCTGAGCCTGAGCCAGAGAAACAAGGTAAGTCTCAACTAGTCACACATGAATCTGACTCAAGTGATGAAGATGATGCAGCACAGAAAGCCAGTGACATGCTTGCTGAGCAAATGTTACAAGAGATGGCTAAAGAACTAGGCATGACAGTGGAGGAAATGAAAGAGCAGCAACGACAAGCTGAAATTCAAAGAGAAAAGGCTAAAGCTAAGGCTGCCAGAGCTGAAGCTGAAGCTGGCTATTCTAGACCTAGAACTGCCCCAATTCCCTACTCAGATGTGGATCTAAGGCATTGTTATAAAAGACCACATTTTAGTCACGAGATTGAATCAATTACACTGAGTAGAAAAGGAGAATTGGTAATTATCAACTTTGTACTAGACAACAAACAAGAAATTGGTCTAGATATGAGATGCCTGTACAAGTTGGGGTTCTTAGACTTACAAATTGTTGCCACAACTATCAAACGGATGAAAAAGAGTCAAATCAGATAAGAGATAGTTGATGAGCTTAAGATACTCTTCATAAGAATTGATCATTTAGGAGAGATTCCTGCTGATGAAATTGATACTTTCCTGAATCGAGGCAAAGCTGCAAGAGTTAGAGCAGTGAGCCAGCGAGCTAAAAAAGACATCGGTCTACAAGTTCCAAAGGGAGTTGACTTCAGAGAAAACACTTATATCACTCAACCTTTGGAAGGATTCTTGTATCTTGATGTGGAAGGTAATCAATGTTTCTTGAGAGTAGCAGATCTTCATGTGGCAAATCTGGAGTTGATTCTGTACTTGAGAATTCTGTGTGATGACTCAACTCAGAATGCAGTATTCAGATATCATCTCCACAAAGAAATCAGGACAAGAAAAACTGAGATGAGAGAGCTGCCAGAAGGTGAAGAGATTGTGAATGATGCTATCAAGAAAGCTGCAATCTGGGAACTTAAATGTTATGATATGTGGTTAGAAGTTGGAGATCCTATTGATTAAATAGATTAGTTCTATAATTTTGTAAGCACTAAGTGTGCAGAAGCTAATCATAAAGATTAAGCTACAATGTAAATGATATGTTCATTAATACAAACTCAAGTTTGATATGTTCAATTCTTTATTATTTGATATGTTCAAAATTATGTTTGATATGTTCAAATAGACAACTTTGTAAGTTTAAGCTGATGATTAATATGTTCAATTATAAACTGATATGTTCAGTTGTATAAGTTTTGTAAGTTCAGAACTTAAAATTAATTCTGATAAGTTCAGTATCTAAGTAGTTGTATATCCAAATACTTAGAATACAAGTCTTATAATGGATTTGTAATATAAACATCTTGTAAGTTCAAGATATGATGAATAAGTATGGATCGGTTCAATACTTATTTCAAGAACTAACTTTGGTCAGTTCCAGAGTGGTTCAACATAATTCTATTAACCTATACCTACTTTGATTCAATATTTTGTCATAATCAAATAGGGGGAGATTGTTAGTCCCATGTTTAGAATAATTAGATTTGATGAGACAAACTATAGATATGTATAGATAATAGGTTAAGAGTTAGGAATTATGTAAGTCTGTTATAGACTGACTAGTCAGCTTAGGCTGAGTAGTCAGCATATAAACAGATATAGAGTATTCTATGTAAGTACTAGATAGCTTGGTGACTTCTAACCTGAGATAGGTTGTAAGAGTAAAGACTTGAAGATTCAAGAACCCAAGATTCAAGAACTCAGCTTGACAAGGTCAAGACTGAGTGAGTCAGCTCAGCGTCAGAAGTCAGTTCAAGAATTTAAGTAAGTTCTAAATTCTGTTATAAACTCTCCATATCTACGACATTTAAATTAGGATATTTGAACCTAATTTAAACTATCTATTAGTTGGATAGAGATCTCAAACAAAATTAATTAGATATGTTCTAATTAAGGAGTTTGTTACGATTTTAAAGAAAAGATAAGTTCTATCTTTAAACTGCGATTTGTTCGTAGATATATCAAGAATAAGTATAAAACTTCTTATGGGTTATAAATACGTAGACGAACACGAAGACGAAAATAGATGATACACAACGACGACTGCATAAGTTGCAGAACGTGTGTTCGTGATACTTGATACGCGTGTGTTGCGATAACTTTGTAAGTTCAAAGTTCAGGAGAGTTTTCAAGAGTTCTTGTTAATCAGTTTAACAACAAGTTCGATCATCAATTAGTTTGTGATTCAAGAGTGTTTAGAGAGAGTTGAGTTTATAATCATTATAATATCAAATCATCCTGTTGATTTGATTAGAGAGTGATAATAGTTATTGTTCTGCTTGATCATTGAATATACGTTTGATTAATTTTATTATTTGTTTAAAGTGTATTCAACCCCCCCTTCTACACTGTAGTTGTTGCTTGTTTACCCTCTTTGGCACCAACAACTTGTGTCAGAGCAAGTTTCTTCATAAGTTGAAGATCAAGATCCGCTGTCAAGAGGTTAAGACGTCTACTAGCAAGCAATCAAGTCATATACCAACAATGGCGGCAAAAGGGTGTCCTATTTTTTATGACACTGACTATCCTATGTGGAAGTTTAGAGCTATGCTATATCTGAAGTCCGTGGATCACAGGATGAGTACCGTGATTCTAGATGGCCCAATCATACCAATGATCCATATTACTGCCACTGACAAAATTGTTCCCTCTGGAGAAACTCCCAAGCCTGAAGCATCTTGGACCGAGGAAGATCATAAACTGTTCCACCTTGATGACAAGGCACAGAGCATTATAGCAAATGCTTTGACAAATCCTCTTCTGCATACTGTGGCTGGGTGCCAAACTGTAAAAGAGATGTGAGATACTCTCAGTGTTACGTATGAAGGCACTGACTTGGTCATGCAACATAAGAAAAAAAATGAGTCATTCTTATGAGACTTTCTTTGCTAAAAAGAATGAAACTCTGGCAGATTTGTTTACCAGATTTCAATGCTTGATAAATGATCTGATCTTGGTAGGTGTCAAGAAAGATGAGAATGAGTTGGTACTCAAGTTCTTGGATGTGTTACCAGAACAATTCAATGAGATCACCATTGCACTTCATGCGGGAGGAACCTTAGGAAAATATGATCTCAGATCTATCTATGGTTTCCTTCTAAATCATCAACAGATCATGGAACAGAAGAAAGTGGCCCAACAACAACTAAAAGAATCTATAAATAATGTTGGATCTGCATTAATTGCAGAAAAGAAGAAGAAGGGATCTAAAAAGTCTCAAGCTGAGACTGACTCTGAATCTGAATCTGAATCTGAGGAAGTAAGTCCTAACTCCGGGTCAGATGAGGAAGAAATGGATGCTCTTACTGAACAAATGGCAATGTTAGCAAGAAACTTTAGAAAGTTCAGAAGAGGGAGGGGTCATCCTGACAAAAGCAAAAGTGGTAAGTCTACTTTTGATCCTAAGAAAGCTAAGTGCTATAACTGTCAAAGGATAGGACACATAGCTGTTGCGTGCAGATTTAAGAAGGGAGAATCAGCTTCAGTAGCTGACGAGAATGCCTACAGAGCTGATAAATATAAAAAGAAATATCAAAGACTCAAAGGCTAGTCAGTTGAAAACACCAAAGGTCTTCTTGCTGAGACTTGGGATACTGAATCATCTACTTCAGATGATGATGAGCCAAATAGGTGTTTGATGGCCATTGAGGATGAAGAGGAACAAGTTGACTATGAGTTAGAAGACAGTTCCTTTGATGAGGATCTAGCAGAAGCAGCTAAGCTGAGTAAGCAAACCAGTAACTAGGATCCTACCTCAATGTATAAGGTAAATAACTTTAGCTCTTACACTGATGAACAAAAATGTCTAATGTTCAACTATTTGTTGAATGACTTCAAAACCTCTCTCACAGTTCAATCTAGTTTGAAAACTGAAATTTCAAAATTAAAAGATGAACTTAAACACTCTGAAACTCTCTTAAATGCTAGTAAAAAGACTCAAAGTGATTATGAATGTCAACTTCATATAAACAAACTTCTAAGTGAAGAACTACAAGAATCAAAAGAACAAGATGATAATCTAAGAAAGATCTGTGAATGTTGGTGTAAGTCATCAAGAGAAGCAGAAAAATGTATTAACTAGCATGTTAGATATTAATTACTTTGTTTTCCTTGTGTTCTTTTGTTTGTAATATATATATCTAGACTAGTTTATTATATGGGCTTGGCCCACTTTCCTTATGTATTGTCTAGTCTAGTTTAATTGTTAGAATTGGGCCCATAAGGCTTTAAGGCCCATGTGCCTACTTGTATTTAAACCCTTGCAAACCTAGTTTGCAAGGTAACTCTTTGTAATAGAACTTCTCTACACTTTACGTTCAAATATACTCAAGAGAGAATCTTCAGGTTCATGCAAAGTGTTCATACTTGTTCATACTAACTTCACCATTCTTACTTCAAGTATTGATTGTTTACACATCTTTTACACAAGAAAGGACTTTCAATTGGTATCAGCGCCAACTCCCTACTGGATTGGTTCAACATTAACTGAAAGAAACATATGTGTGTGAGAAATAAAACCCAAAAGTTGCTTATGTTCTTGTTTGCGTGAAGCTTAGAAAGAAGAAAACCCATTTAGCAAAAAATCTCTTGTTTTTCAAGTTATTTGTTGTATCTAAAAAGTATTTAAGAAGGATAAAACCTTTTTAAGTGTTTTTAGGACAAACAAACAACATCTGGGTAGTGTTCTTGAAAATTTAGTGTTCTTCAAGTTCTTAGAGTTTTTCTACTGTTTCATCAAATTTTCAAAAATTTGTTGTTGTTTTGGGTTGAAATCAGTAAAGGGAAGTGTTTCTAGTAAAAGGAAAGGTCAAAACAAAAGTTTAGTGAGTTTTTAGTGTGTTTTGGGCAAAATTAGCAGTCTGTTATCGAACAGAGTACAGACCTGCAAGTTTTGGATTATTACCCATCTGACAGTCGTGCGACTCTTAGCTCATCCGACTGTCGTGCGACTTTCCCAAAGGTATGCGACTTTTGTTCTAGGTTCATCCGAACTTGTTTTTGAAAAACACACAACTTCCGTCTCATCCGACTTTTAAGTTCAATATTTCATCCGACTTTCGGACCAACAGTCTCATCCGACTTTTGGTTTGAACACTCATCCGACCTTTAATTCAAGACTTGGTTTGAAAACTCATCCGACCTTCATCCGACCTTCGGACCACCAAAGTTCATCCGACCTTCGGACTGAAAACCTCATCCGACTTTCGGATCACAATCAATCTCATCCGACTTTCGGATCATCAAAGTTTTTCCAACTTTCGCATCGAGAATCCTAAGGTCACCAAAATCCAACAGTCACAATCCGACAGTCTTTAGAAACAATCCGATAGTCACAGAAACACAAATCCAAGAACCTTTAGTCCATCCGACTTTCGGACCATCCGATAGTCGCATCAAATCACAGTCAGATAACCTCACTCAATCCTCAAACACTTCAACCGACTTCACAAGTTTTCTCACACACACACACTAACCATTCTATTTCAGGGAGAAAGATCCAAAGAAAAGATGAGTTCAAGCAACGAAATTCTTGCCATAGGAACAGACACTAAACCTCCAGTACTTTTCAAAAATGAGTACAATGTATGGAAAGGAAGATTTATGGACTTCATAGAGCACAATGAAAAATATGGTGAAATGATGAAAGACGGCATCTTAAACGGTGATGCCATTTTTGAGAAATTTGTCGAGGCTGTTCCGGATAACAACCCACCAATTGTTGTTGAAAGGAGACGAAAGCTCCCATCAGAATTAACTGCAGAAGAGAAAGACCGTGCACGCGCTGACAAAGACGCAAAATATTACTTGAAACAAGGGCTATGCGCGGAAATCTACTCAAAGATAGACAGTTTGACTTCTGCCAAAGAAATTTGGGACGAAGTAAAACAACAGAAGCAGGGTACTGAGCAAGGGTCATTTATCAGGGAAACACAGCTTGTTAACACCTTCAGGGAATTCAAGGACAGGGAGGGTGAACTGTTGCAGGATACTTACAGTCGTTTCTTCAGACTGTTGAACGAAATGAGGAATCATGGCATAACGAGATCCGATCTAGATATAAATGTCAACTGGATCAATGCACTTGGTCCTGAATGGAGTGAACATGTTCGCATGTATAAACATGTTAATCGGAATCTCAAGGCGGTATCTCACCACTCGATTTATGATGACTCGAATCAGTTTCAAGATGAGGTTCTCACCAAACTTTCAATGAAGCAACCATCTAACCCGGTTGCACTAGTGGCTGAAAGGAGACCGCGGGAATCATCAAGGGTAGCAAGGGGAAGCAGGTTGTGATCGACTCCAACTCCTCGGAAGGAGAGATGGAGATGTTAGAAAAGGATGCGGTACTGAAGGCTATGTCATTGATTACGAGAGCTTTCCGGAACAAACATTGGTTAAAAAGGTGACGGGATGGTAGCTGATGAGAAGAAGAAGACGGACAAACCCGCAGAACCTCAGGAAGAGGAAAAGAAATGCTACAACTGTGGTAGAACAGGGCATTTTATCAAAGACTGTCGAAAACCTAAGACCAAAGATGCCGAATACTACCGTAACAAACTACGGTTGACAAAGAAAAAGGAGAGTGGGAGAGTGATGCTTGTTGAAGAAGACCAATTTCTGACCGACACAGATGATTCAGACGAAGATGGTACTGATCAAGCTCATTTTTGCTTGATGGCTCATGATGTAGTCTCCTCAGATGATGAGGATGAGAATGAAGCTGATGGGGCTGATGAATTTGAAAATACACACAATGATGATGCAGGTGTTTCTGGGAAGGTAAACATTGAGTATGCTCAAACATTGGTTGAACACATCGAACGACAAAACCGTAAAATCTCTAAGTTGGAACACCGAATCAAGAATCAATCAACTTTTAACTTAGACAATCTTCAAACAGAATTAACCGCGAAAGAGAATGAACTAACACCTTAAGAAGTGAAAATGAGGTAATAATTCATAACTTAAAAGCGGCCAAAGTCTCAGCTGAAGAATATTTTAAGTTTTTGCAAAAAGAACGATGTCAACCGTACTCAAAAATAAAAGATCTTGAAGACTTGTTAATTAAAAGAGATCAAACGGCACAAACTTTTTTTTCTAAACAAACCTAAGGATGTTAAATTTTCTAAATGGACATACGAAGGTTTAGGTTACGTTAATCCTCACATAAGTGACAAGATAAGTGCTAAACAGCTATACGACTTTGAATGCATGAATATGGGGTTAACCAAGAAAATGGTGTTCGTTGGACAAGTCGACGAACTCGCCGAGGAGGAACACAAGAGACGCATCACAAACAGAGCTTCAACCTCATAAAACTACAAAAGCCTAAATCAGTCGTACATAACCGAAGTCTTCAAACCCACAATCTCTGATGACTACTTCCGAAGCTACTCCCAAACAGAAATGGAGTCATTACCATCGATCTCAGATTCTCCACCCGAGCCTCGCCTCTATATCCCTCATATGGATCTACAACGACACCTTGAGTTAGTTGAACTTGAGCTTGTCCAGAGATCCATTATCTTTGACTTTGAAAAGGCAATTCTTCATAACCTGGTTGATCACCTTGCCACTGAGAATACCAATTCACAAAACTCCGTTTCCATAAGCATGTCTAAAATCCCGATTGCACACATGCATGAAGGTGAATGTTCAACATCTGGAAACTCAAGTTCCGACATATATGCAAGTGATGTATTCCCAATGAATCTTGGTAAAAATTATGAACAATGCAGAAGATCAGAAAAATCGTTATTCAGTCTTCATGAGAAACTTAATACACTTAAGAATGATTTTTTCCGAATGCAAACAATTGAATCCAATAACTTTAAGAGAAAAGCTAAGATAATTGATACACCGTTATCAAGAAAGAAAAGTACCTCAAAACCATCCAAATCCAAAACAAAGCTAATCAAGAAACAAACAACACGCTCTCGTTCCAAGAATGATAGTTTGGAAATGCCTACTTCTAACCCAAATGTCCTTCTAGGTGGAAATATGAAGAGCAAGAGAAAATAGATTTTTGGATGGCGGAAGAAGCCAGAAGAGAAAGATGGAGGAAGACAAGACGAAGAGTGTTTGATTTACCCAGCTACTTTCAATAAACAAACAACTTTGTTACTTTGTAATGATTCGTCAATCTCAAATGTTAAACCTGTTTGAACTTCACTTGATTCTGTTCAAACTGGAATATTTTGCATGAGTGATGGTTGCATGGAAGGTCATTATACTTTGAAATGTGTGTATGATGATGATAGAAAGAAACGAGGGATCAAACCAAATTCAATCTATAAATCCTTTGAATCCACTCATGAACAAGCTTCCTTCATAAACAAAAGAGGTATCAAAATTACCTATTGGCGAAAGAAACGCTCAACAAGAAAAAAATTCCAAATAAGTAATAAAAGTGTTGGAATCACGCCAATCCAAATGCTGTCAAACCAACTATCACAAATCAATTGAGTAAGCAAACTCAATCAAACAACATAAACAACCTACAGTTCAATACAAACCCATCAAAGTGATAACAGAAACAACAAAGGCAAGATTCCCAAAGAAATCAAGTGAATACATCGACGATGATGTCTCACTACCAAAAGGTTGTAATCACGTGGTAATTGAACAATCCGTCACCACATCCAGAACAACCAATTTCCCCGCAATATCCAAAGAAAACATAACACCACCACCGTCTCAACCACAAACAGTGTCACAAGTTTGTGCTCCCAACATTCTAACAACGAACTCATTAACTGAAGCTACATATGATACTGTTGTTTTTGCTAACAGTCAAGGACCCAATACACAATGGGTACCTCAACAAATTTTGTCTTCAATGTGCAAATATCTAGCCGGTGGTACCTGGACTCTGGCTGCTCGAAGCATATGACGGGCGAAAAGAAACTCCTTATGTAACGCCCCAATTTTTAAAACATAAATAAAACCATACTCGAGGTTCTTTTAGAAATAAAAGAGTTATTTTACAAATAAGCGGAAGCTACGAAACTATTTTAAACCCTCGGGTTCATTCAAAAGATGCTTTCTCACTAAACAACCGGGTGTTAAGTTTCAAAACATTGTTTTCTTTATAAACATAACAACCATCAAACTGAAGCTTTGCCCCTTGTCTTTGATAAAACCTGCAAAACATTTTAGAAAATAATATCTGATAAGTTGCGAGAGCTTAGTGAGTAAACTAGACTGCCAATCATATAAACACATGAATATAATCATATGATAAACACTGACAATAATTGATCATAAATCTCTGAGTAATTAACTGAGCCACTACTGCCCAAGGCAGTATGCTTATTGATTCACATGATTAATTAACTGAGCCACTACTGCACAAGGCAGTATGCTTTCTGATAACTGATTAATTAACTGAGCCCCAGTACTGTGCTATTTCTGAGCCACTACTGCACAAAGCAGCATGCTTATTATTACTGAGCCTTACTGTACATGGCACTAAGCTTAACACACATAATAATATATATATACTGTAACATTACTGTAACACTACTGAACCTTACTGAACATAGCACCTATATCTGAGTGACCTAACATATCCATAACTTGATATAATAACATACATGCCGTAAATATGAATAATAGTCTAGAAGACTCACCTTATAGTCTATGATGCTATAACAGTCCACAATCGATAATAACCTAGACAACGCGCCTCTAATAAGCCTCTACATGAAATAATACTGAATATACATCAACAAATGCATCTGCTGAACTGAACAACTGAACAAAACACTTGGCACGCCCATGCCTTACACAAGGTACTCCCGTGCCTTACGCCCAGACCACCCCGTGGTCTCTAGGCACCCTCTGGGCCTTTCTAGAACAGGGCACGCCCATACCCTAAAGGTCACGCCCGTCCCTCCTTAGGTACGGCCAAGGGCACGGTTGGATCTTAAAGGTCACGCCCGTGCCCTTCAACTGGTAGCAGCAGTTTGGCCGACTTACTTGCTGTCTCCGGCCAAAACACACCAAAAACCCAACTTTAATTCATAAAAACACTTCTGGGATGTTTTCTTACATCCCAAGCAACTTCTAATCCATAAATAACAACAATAACAATCTGAAATCTATGATTCACCAATGAATCACTTAAAAACCCATAAAACTTCAAAAACATGGTCAAGAATTCTTACCTCAAGCTTGTATAGTTGCTATAATCTGTTGTAGGCACTTGTTCTACTGTCCTTGATCAAGAAACTGAAGTAATAGTTCTAGCCTTGAGAGCAACCGTGGGTTTTGTACTTTTCTCATATATCTCATATATCCAGCAGTTTGACGGTTTTAACCCCTCAAGTTTATAACCACATACTATCTCATATATCCATTAGTAACTCATATACCATTTTGTACTTTTCTCGCATTAACTTAATAATAGAATTTTCGGGTGTTACAACTCTTCCCCACTTGAAATGATTTCGTCCCCAAAATCAACTGCTGTAATGTTCTGAATAATATCATCATTTCCTGTACAGGCCCTCATGCATATTCTGACCCCTTTTTTATACCTTTACCGGTTCCTTGACCCTTCTACTCTGTTTATTAGATTCAACTGCTAACATCTGCTGAAATATAACACACGAAAGGTGTTCTGAATTTATAACAACTCTTCTGAAAACTCTGATCTATAAACTGCTTTTCCCCACATGTACAATAATTCTGAATAATTGATTCAATTCCGGGCTTAGTTTTCTCTCTTTTCTGAATCTGATCATCTCTTCCACAGTACCACTGTCAATAATACATACTTCTTCACTGAAACCGATGTGATGATCTCTGTTTATCTGTATAACCCCTCTATCTATCCTGAACATCTTACAATCTATTACATACCTTCTGAATCTGTTATGTCTTTCGCTGTACCATTTTTGTACTACCCCACTCTGTCTGACTCACATCACCCAATACACTGAAGTTCAATATTAATATCATACATTAGCATCCTGGTGCTGGACTGGTATCTGTTATAACACGAATTTCTCTCAAACAAATTTATACCCCCGGCTTTCCTTCTGAATCGATAACATAATCATAACATATATTTTCCATCAACTGTATATCCCTTTCATTCAAACTGTACTAAGATAAGACTTATCCCTTAACTCAATATGAAAGCTGTTTCAAATTCTGAAAACACAACTGGCATCCCTATCTGATTCAGTAGAAACTGATGTAGTACCACAAGATACAATTCCTTTCACACATACCTCTGTTAACTGCTCTGAATAATAAGTTTTTCTCTAATGAAAACAAATTATATATATTTAATGATATTTTCCCACTTGTCTGACTATTTCTCATTTCACCTCCAGCTATCAATAATTCACTCTTAGGTATTCATACCCTTAGTAACTTCTAGCTACATCATCACTATAAACTTATGAATTTCATATAGGTGTGTCTTGCATGCACTCCCATAACCTGAGACTCATATACGACCATATCCAATTAACATATCATAACTGTTTTTAAACTGATTGACTACTTGTCCCCTTTTATCCCTTCGTTGTAATACTTTTCACCTTTGATCACTTGTCTCTGAACTGTTCTTATCACCTCTGAATAAGAGTGTCGTAACTGTCATTTAGATAATTAATTCACATAAGTATTATTTCTGATTTGCTGTTCAAACTGTCGGCTATATCATTAGCCTTACTCTGAATAACATAATATTCTATTCATAATCCTCCACTGATTCTAATCACTGTTTCTGTCACCTTTACAGGTCTTTCTCACTCAACAATTATTTCCAACTGTCATAACTTAGTGTAAACAACACTTCACACATGAAAACACATAATCCCATCATATCACACTGAATGCTACTGTAGCGTACTAACAGTAGTCTTACATCTACTCATCTCTAAATGCTATCGCAGCGCACTGACGATAGTCTTACATCACTTATGAATGCTATTGCGGCGCACCAACAATAATCTTACATCCACATATCCACCCACTATCGGGGTATAACCATCACGTATCATATACATAACATGTCACATATAATACTATCAAGTGCAAGTCGGTGTATTCATCCTCATCCTATTTTAACTGTCTAAAAGTGTAAGCAATAATTCTACCCCTCTGCATTAAAACACAATCCCTTCCACTGTACAAAGCAAACTCAAACTTCTGTCATTTCTTCAATCAATTCAGGTAGCGCAAAAACTGTCGTTTCACAAAATTTCTGTTAACAATCCCATAACGATACTGACCACAATCTGCCTGTCTTATGGTAACCCTGGGTAATTCCTCGGCTTACACGTCAAATATCCGTATACTACTTTCGCATCTTTAAAACTCACTTGTTTCTTCTCTAACTAATACTCATAACACAAACTAAAGAAATAGTATATCCACACTGAGGATACTTCCTATTTCTATAAACTAACCACACATATAACTTTTTGGTTTTGGTACTAACACATATATTTAGTTCTTCCTCACTTGGGATATGAACTCATATCACTTTCTGTTCACATATTACTGTAACCTGGTTACTATCAAACCAGTCTATTCCAATTACTGTTTGGAATTCTCTCATGATCATGGCTATAGTTTCAACAAGGAATCTAACTGTATCTAGTTCTAACACACTTGGCTGAAATCTTTACAGAATAACTAAATACTAACAATTTACTTGTAGCAGAATCAAATAACATACGAGCAGACAAACTATTGACAAGATATATACCTGGAACTACACCTGGCTTTGTTTATACTCCTTCTCCCTCTTCATCTCAGAATATGCGTGGACGGCAAAGTTGAAGCAGACTTGAAATCGGTAAGCGCCGGTATTGCAGTTGGATTGGGACATTCAGACCTCTGATGACTTGACTGATAACAATTACGACACACTTTGATCGGATTATTGCAATCTCTGCTCCAGTGATTAGGTTTCCCACATTTATAACATGCCTAAGAACCAACCCTGCATTCTCCCAAATGACGTTTCTTGCATAATGAACAAACTGGATATGTCTTCTGCATCACCATCTTTTATTGAGTTTCAACTCTCGGTTTCTTATACACCGGCGTCGCCTTCTCCACTGGCTCTCTTTCTGTTTCCTGTCTGACCAATTCTAACTCTCTAGCCCTTGCAGCATCCATCATGGATTTCACTGTCTGATGCTTACTAGCATCAATAAACTCTTTAATGCTAGGCTTGAGCACCATCATGTACCTGTACATCTTCATCTTTTCATTTGCCACATAGTCTGGCAAAAACGAGCTTTCTCCATAAACTTCGCATTAATCTATGGTACAGTCTCCTTTGTATGTTTCAATTTGTGGAATTCATCCACAATTTTATCAACTTTTGCGTGTGGTACAAATTGTTCAAAAACAATTTCTTTGAACTCTTCCCATGTCATAACCTCAATCTGAACATAACCTCTTTGTTTTACTTCCATATCTCACCAATCCTTAGTTGCATTTCTCAGTTGATTGGTTGCATATCTCACCTTATTCTCAGGTGCACACGAACAAGTGTGAAACGCACCTTCAATTTAGAGATCCATCTGTGACTGACGACTGGATCAGTTGCCCCATGAAACAGTGGTGGCTGACAAGCTGCAAAGTCTCTGAACGTACAACTTTTCAGTGCTTCACGTATAATAACATGAGGTTAAAGATTAACCCCAACACCCGCAGCAGTTAACCTAGCTGCGACTTCCTACCCAATCACTTCCTTATTCTGATCATTTACCTGTTCTACAACATGTTTTATGATATATGGAATACTTCGTTCCAACGCTTTACTAATTTCCCTCGCTACAATGTCTCTAATTGCATCTTCTGGTACTTCCTGATTTATCTCTGGGGCTCCTCCCTCCCCATCGTACTGTGTTCCTAAAAGAACATGCTCATCTGTCACACTGGTCTCTACCCCTTCGGGTCTACGACTGGGACCGCCCTTAACATTATTAACTGCACTTGAACCTCTTGTATTAACCATCCTGGTAGTATAGATAAAGCATTTAGGAATAGGTAGCTCTATCACACCATCCTCTATAAAAAACAGTTACTAATACATCCAACATATCAGTACACCTATCATCTGATCCAAAGTATTTCTGCATATACGAAGGCATTCTATACATCTATAATCTCAGGTGTACTATTTCTACAAGTACCCCTCACCCGATTCACAAGATTCCTCATGATTTCATTAAGTTCCAACGCGTATCATATATCTGTAATAATATGAGCTCTTATATTATTATAAACACATTACACATGTTCGATCTTAATTTTACCATAAAAATTCCCGATTCACAGGCTTAGGCCATGTATCTTTAATAAAATATATCACATATTCATGTCATAATTTATCTCATACTGACTGCACATGTAAAATCCAACTCTTAACAGTTGTAAGCATACATATCATATCTATCCTGAACACATCATGCACTGAAACATAATGCTCGCATAACACATATCAATATAATTACTAGTATACTCACCAAGCTGCAAGCCTTCAGTTTGACCAAATCCGCAGAACCATGGTTTAAGTCCAGACGATGCATAACACACCTCCAGATCCCTCAAACCTTGGCTCTGATACCAAGTTGTAACGCCCCAATTTTTAAAACAGAAATAAAACCATACTCTAGGTTATTTTAGAAATAAAAGAGTTATTTTACAAATAAGCGGAAGCTACGAAACTGTTCTAAACCCTCGGGTTCATTCAAAAGCCTGAAAGTTACATATTTACATCAAAAGATGCTTTCTCACTAAACAACCGGGCGTTAAGTTTCAAAACACTATTTTCTTTATAAACATAACAACCGTCAAACTGAAGCTTTGCCCCTTGTCTTTGATAAAACCTGCAAAACATTTTAGAAAATAATATCTGATAAGCTGCGAGAGCTTAGTGAGTAAACTAGACTGCCAATCATATAAACATATGAATATAATCATATGATAAACACCGACAATAACTGATCATAAATCTCTGACTAATTAACTGAGCCACTACTGCCCAAGGCAGTATACTTATTGATTCACATGATTAATTAACTGAGCCACTACTGCACAAGGCAGTATGCTTTCTAATAACTGATTAATTAACTGAGCCCCAGTACTGTGCTATTTCTGAGCCACTACTGCACAAAGCAGCATGCTTATTATTACTGAGCCTTACTGTACATGGCAGTAAGCTTAACACACATAATAATATATATATATACCGTAACATTACTGTAACACTACTGAACCTTACTGAACATAGCACCCATATCTGAGTGACCTAACATATCAATAACCTGATATAATAACATACATGCCGTAAATATGAATAATAGTCTAGAAGACTCACCTTATAGTCTATGATGCTATAACAGTCCACAATCAATAATAACCTAGAGAACGCGCCTCTGATAAGCCTCTACATGAAATAATACTGAATATACATCAACACATGCATCTGCTGAACTGAACAACTGAACAAAACACTAGGCACGCGCGTGCCTTACACCCAGACCACCCTGTGGTCTCTGGGCACCCTCTGGGCCTTTCTAGAACAGGGCACGCCCGTACCCTAAAGGTCACGCCCGTACCTCCTTAGGTACGGCCAAGGGAACAGTTGGATCTTGAAGGTCACGCCCGTGCCCTTCAACTAGTAGTTGCAGTTTGGCCGACTTACTTGCTGTCTCCAGACAAAACACCCCAAAAACCCAACTTTAATTCATAAAAACACTTCTGGGATGTTTTCCTACATCCCAAACAACTTCTAATCCATAAATAACAACAATAACAATCTGAAATCTGTGATTCACCATTGAATCACTTAAAAACCCATAAAACTTCAAAAACATGGTCAAGAATTCTTACCTCAAGCTTGTATAGTTGCTATAATCTGTTGTAGGCACTTGTTCTACTGTCCTTGATCAAGAAACTGAAGTAATAGTTCTAGCCTTGAGAACAACCGTGGGTTTTGTTCTTGAAAAATGAAGACTTTGACTTCAAATAGTCAAAGATGGCAATATATATATATAACTATGGACTAATTGCACAATTAGTCCCTCAACCTTTCCAAGTTCCATTTTGACGATTTTAACCACTCACCACATGCTATCTCATATATCCATTAGTAAATCATATACCACTTTGTACTTTTCTCTCGTTAACTTAATAATAGTATTTCCGGGTGTTACACCTTACGAACTATGTCCCAAAATACTCGGGAAATGTTCGTTTTAGAAACGACCACGTGGCACTAATAATGGGAACTGGAGACATTATCAAAGAAAATATAAAAATAAGCAAAGTATCGTATGTAGAAGGGTTGGGACACAACCTATTCAGTATTGGGGGCAATTTTGTGATAAGGGGTTAGAAGTTAACTTCAAGGCCAAAACTTGCTCAGTTAAGACTGAAAACGGCGATGTGGTATTGACTGGGTCCAGAAGGTCAAATCTATACACCATTGATCTCGCAGATCTAGAAGGCAAACAGTCAGTATGTCTTATGTCCAAGGTCTCATTGGAATTGACATGGATGTGGCATCTCAAACTATCTCACCTCAACTTCAAGAATATCAACAAATTGGTCAACGGTGATTTGGTTCGCGGATTGCCCAAACTGAAGTTTGAAAAAGAGCACCTCTGTGAGCACTGTGAGAGGGGCAAAATGAAATGGGCATCTCACAAAATCAAACAGGTGTCCAGAACAAAAGCTCCTCTCCAACTGTTGCACATGGACTTGTGCGGGCCGATGAGGGTTCAATCTCGTAATGGGAAGAAGTACATTCTCGTGATAGTTGATGACTATTCGCGATATACTTGGGTCAATTTCTTGAGGGCAAAGGATGAAGCTCCATCTACAATCATCTCATTCCTCAAACAGGTGCAGAATCAATCACAAGGAACGGTTGGAACCATTCGAACCGACAATGGCACCGAATTCAAGAACAAAGTCTTAGATTCTTTTCTTGAATACGTGGGAATCATGCATCAGCTCTCCGCAACATATACTCCAGAACAAAATGGAGTAGTCAAACGAAGAAATCGAACGCTTGTAGAAGCAGCTCGAACCATGTTGTCCTATGCAGATTTGCCACCTTC
This sequence comes from Dittrichia graveolens, assembly GCA_038502395.1. Lineage (NCBI taxonomy): Eukaryota > Viridiplantae > Streptophyta > Magnoliopsida > Asterales > Asteraceae > Dittrichia > Dittrichia graveolens. Next base: position 52,341,033 of record JARJIL010000007.1, on the reverse strand, counting down.
CTATTGGGCAGAAGCTGTCAACACCTACACGCAAAACCGCACAATTTTGCACCGTCGCTTTAACAAAACTCCTTACGAACTTGCAAATGGCAGAGTGCCCAATATTAAACACTTTCACGTGTTTGGTAATCAGTGCTTTGTTCTCAATGAGAAGGCTAACCTAGGAAAGTTTGACCCCAAAGCTGATGAGGGAATTTTCCTTGGTTATTCTTCAAAGTCTAAAGCGTTTCGTGTGTTAAATAAACGAACAAATGCTGTGATTGAAAGTATTAATGTGACTTTTGATGACACTTTAACCACTACATCTTTATCACCCGAGTCACCTGCAATTGCTTCTGGACATATCAGTTCAGGACCGGGACTTAATCGACAAGAAACAAATATAACACACGCAAATGAATCTTCTGATTTAAAGTATATATTTGATTTCTTAGATACTGATGATTCTGGAACTAATAGTGTACCTCTTGACAGGCCTACAGATGTTGTTCAGGAATCCCTTAAACTCACGCAACAAACTGCCACTACGTCCACATCAGGGGCTGTTAATTCATCTGCTGACCCATTCCTTATTCTGGGTGACCGCTACACTGCATCCAACTCCACAGTGAACACTGTCAGCGATGCTACCACTGAGGATCACGAAAATAGAACACCTCAGTCCCTTCCATAGTCATCTACTCCTGAGGGTGAACCATCCATTCAACAACGCCTTGATGAATTCTTCCCCCAGGATGTGACTGATGAAGTCACTGATAACTCTCTTCCCCATAACACCAAATGGACGGTTGCACATCCTGAGACGCAAATTATTGGAGACAAAGATGCGGAGTTCAGACCAGATCTGCCACAGCAAATGAGTGTCAGTTCTCTAGATTTCTTAGTCTGTTAGAACCCACACGAACTGCTGACGCCCTACAAGACCCGGACTGGATTCTTGCCATGCAAGAAGAGCTAGATCAGTTTACCCGTTTAAAGGTTTGGAGACTGGTGCCCCGACCCAATGACAAGACCATTGTTTGCACCAAATGGGTCTTCAAGAACAAGAAAGATTCTGATGGTGTGGTAATTCGGAACAAAGCCAGACTGGTAGCAAAAGGATACAACCAGCAGGAGGGTATTGACTATGATGAAACCTTTGCTCCTGTTGCCCGTATTGAAGCCATCCGAGTTTTTCTCGCATATGCTGCTTACAGGGACTTCAAGGTATACCAGATGGATGTCAAAACGGCATTTCTGAATGGAATCCTTAAATAGGAAGTCTATGTATCTCAACCAGAAGGCTTTGTTGATCTCAAACGACCGACTGACGTTTACATCCTTGATAAGGCCCTCTATGGACTCAAACAGGCTCCACGGGCATGGTATGATGTTCTCTCGGCGTACCTAGTTCGTGAAGGCTATTCAAAGGGACGAATTGACACCACACTCTTCACCAAGAAAATTGGGGATGACTATATCTTAGTTCAGATATATGTAGACGATATTATATTTGGCTCTACGAACCCACAGTACAGTTTAGAGTTTTCCAAACTAATGGCGAGCAATTTTGAGATGAGTATGATGGGAGAAATGAATTTCTTCCTCGGCCTACAAGTCAAACAAATTTCCAATGGCATTTTCATAAATCAGTCTAAATATATTAACAATTTATTAAGAAAGTATGGAATGTCGGACTGCTCATCCAAATCAACCCCCATGTCTTCTAAAACCAAATAGTCTGCTGATTCTGATGGAAAGGTAGTCGATTTGAAAACATATCGGGGAATGATTGGCTCTTTACTGTATCTCACGGCTAGTAGACCGGATATAATGTTCTTTACCTATCTCTGTGCTCATTTTCAGGCAAGTCCCAAAGAATCACATTTACTTGCCGTGAAACGTATCCTCAAATACCTGAAAGGGACCCCTGACCTTGGTCTGTGGTATCCCTGCGACTCATCATTTGAACTGCTTTCGTATTCCGACTCGGATTATGCCGGGTGTATGTTGGACAGGAAAAGCACGTCAGGGAGTACACACTTCTTAGGCGATCGTTTGGTCTACTGGAGTTCAAAGAAACAGAATTGTGTTTCTACATCATTTGATGAAGCTGAATGTGTGGCTGCTGCCAATTGCTGCTCTCAGAGTCTGTCGATGCGAACTCAGCTACGTGACTTTGGTCTTACCTACTCTAAGATTCCCCTGTTGTGTGATTCTCAGAGTGCAATTGCCATTTCCTGCAATCATGTCCATCACTCTAAAACCAAGCATATTGATATCAGGTATCACTTCTTGAAAGACAACGTCGAAAAGGGTCTGATTGAGCTCCAGTACGTTCCCACTGATCATCAGTTGGCTGATCTGTTCACTAAACCACTGGACAAAGCCCGATTCTCATTTCTGGTATCTAAGATTGGCATGCTGAATCTCAAACTCTAATTCCTTACTGTTTTCATGTCTTGAACAGATTTATGCGCTCTTTTATTCTCTGTGCAGCTATACAGGTGCTCCTATCTAGGGGGAGCATTGCGGATTCGCTGGTTAACACTAATGTTTTCCGTGCATTCGTGTAGGGGGAGAAATGTGCAGAATTCATCTTCACAGATGATTCTTCGTCAGATGTTTACTTTATGTCACCAAAATGAAGCAGAAAAACAAAAAGAATGAATAATAAATTTTGGGCTTAAATTATGCTAAATTCTAAGTCTTGGGCCTAAATAGAATGTATTGGACCAACCACCAAGTTTGGGCCAAACTGGGTCAATCCGACAGCCGGATCAAAGCCCAGACCCATCCGACCGTCGGATAGTCTATAAATAGAACTATCCAACCCTTTCTTTCCCTTCATGCTTTCAAGATTTCAAAAAGCATAAAAATATTGTTTATCTTCTTCCCTCTCAACTGCTCTCGGTTGAAAATCTTGTTCTCGTAAAATCCTTGTGTTGTTTAAACATCAAACTGAAAGCTAAGGAGTTTTGAACAAGATCTGGTGAATCGTTTCCACATTCTCCCATCAAAATCATTTTTTTGGGTTATTGAACCCCTGTTTATCGAACAGTTGGGTTTTCTAGGTTTCTTGAATCAAAAACACCATTAATGGTGTTGTTTGTGATGTTTGAATGATATAGAGTGATTCTTGAATGTATGCGAACACACTGGCACAAATTCTGCGTTAAAGATCACACCGAATCGCGTCATTTGGTAGTTTCTTGTTTGGATTTTGGGTACTGTTCTTCGCTTTGAAGAACAGAGATCTTCGAGTCAAAATGTGCACAAAATAGGGATATTTAGGTTTGGTTGAGTGTACAAACTTGTTTGAGGTTAAAATCCGAGTCTATTGGTACCAACTTTGAGTCCATAAGCTTAGTTTATGTCAAAAAAAATAGTTTTGGACTTAATATGAACTAACTGGGTGTTCATAACAGTCGGATGAAGGGAAATGTAATTTCATCCGACAGTCAGATGAAAATGGTCTATCCGACTTTCGGATGACCTTTGTTCTATGCGACTTTTGTATGGATAACTTTACACCGTGCGACTTTCAAAAACAAAATAACATTGAAAAGACTAAGTGTTATGCCATCCAACTTTCGCATGAAGAAATTCCATCTGAATTTCGCTTGAAACAGTTCCATCCGACTTTCGCATGAAACACTTCCATCTGACTTTCGCATGAAATGCTTCCATCCGACTTTCGCATGAATTAAAACCATCCGATTTTCGCATGAATTCAAACCATCGGACTTTCACATGAATTAAAACCATCCGACTTTCGCATGACTGTTAAACTCATGTGACTTTCATGCGACTTTCAAGTTTACTTTCATGCGAATTTCAAGTTAACACTCATGCGACTTTCAAGATCTATTGTTTCATGCAACTTATATCTCATGCGACTTTCACCTCATCCGACTGTCGCACTACTTAGGCTCATCCGAATTTCAAATTTCATAAGTCACAAAATCAAGGTCAAAGTCAAAACCAAACATTCATATGTGCATTGAACTACGATACACATATTCATTCATGAGTTCACATGTGCATCAGACACTATCTGTTCCTTTTCTTATGCTAATGTGATCTATCTTATCTGTGACAGATGGCTGCTAACCAACCCCTTCCCGAGGAAAGCCTAGTCACTACTGCTGACAGGCTTGAAACTTTGAGCAACAATGTGTTTTTTGACGTAGCCACAGATACCAAAATCCCTATCATCACTGAAATTATCCGTGCCCATCCTCTCCGCCAAGCCATCACTGAAAACCCAAATACATCACCCACCCACGTACCTGAAATCTATCTGCAACAACTATGGTATACATTTACTGAGGGTGTCACCCGCTTGGGACACAAGTGTCTCCGGGGCCGAATTGAGAATATCCGCACAACTCTTTCTGCTGTCAGACTGAGAAATCTACTGGACCTACCTGCTGCTGATCACTATCTAGGCAAAGCTGACTTTGATGAAAATCCAGGAGTTGATGCGGTACTAGACCTAATCAGAGGTCTTGGATATCAGGGAGAACTGAACCAACTTGATCAGTTCAGACAAACAAATCTTGCACCCCTTTGGCAGACGCTAGCCACTATCATCTCCCGTACCCTGACTGGTATTTACCGAGGCATAGATGGCGGCTCCTACTACTCCCTACTACTGTTGGCTGGTATTGCTTACCACCGCCACTTAGACTACGCCACCATCATATTTGAGGAGATCGTCCGCATGGTTAAGGAAAAGGAAACCTCTCGCCAGAAAACCTTTATACCCTTTCAACGATTCCTGACCATCTTCATCGCCACCGACCTGGAAACCTACCACACCATCCCTCGACGCCTCAATAGCCCGCAGGTCCAAGTACAACGCATCGCCAGATTCCTACGAATCAGAGACCTTCCCAATATCGTAGCCATGACCATGCCTGTTGCCCTTCTTCGAACGCTAAATCAGGAAAGTGAGCTAGTGCGTGAGTACATGAGAGTTAATAGGATTGCTCCTCCGGCGCAACCAGAGCTGGTTGTGCCTGCCCCGGGAGCAGTAGCATCTGGTGAGGGTCCTAGCAGTATTAGGGCTCGGGTGCGCATGGGTGCCCCGAGCAGGGTTGTGATTGAGAGAGAAGAATCTATAGAGAGGGGTGGTGGAAGTGGTAAGGGAGGAGAGATACAAGAGAGGGAGGGGGTTGTAATCAGTGACTCAGAGGCCTCCACCCATGCTGAATCAGAGAATAAGTCCTCCACAAAAAGGACTCAAACAGAATCATCCTCCTCAGGACAATCTATCTCGTTTGGCCCCCGACCTTCTCCAGTCTGTGTCGAATCCACTAGCACACGACAAGTATCTGATCATCCCGAGGACATCCATCACGATCTATCTGACATATCTGCCACCTTTAGTGATGTACCGGTAATGGAAAGAGAAGATTAAGAAGTAGACGTTTTGGTGAGTGATAGTGCAAGTGAGAAAGAAAAAGATGAGGGTGAGAGTACCCCAGACCAAGAAAGCCGGGAAGCCTTATCCACTACCGGTCGGGACACTGTTCCAGCTGGTATTGAAACAGACGATGGCATCCCACCAGTGCATGCACCTCACCCCACCAGCCACTCTGCTTCCACTCAAATGGAAGTAGTTGCATTGCACGGGGATTTATCACATATGCAGTCGGCAACTCGTTCGGAGTTTGTTGGCTTTGAAATCAATGGACCGCCTCCCCCGTCCAAATCTTCTTTCATTGCACAATCGAGTCTAGCACCAACCTTGACTTGTTTCCAATCATTTGCTAGGACACAATCAGTACTCGCACGTCTTCGTGACGTTGCCGGAACGCCCGTAGCGGCCTCTACTGCAGAGGTAACGTGAGGATCGAGCGGAAGTCCCTCCGATGCTACAATTTTGCCACCACTGCGTGAGGGCCACGGGTCTGAAAGACCTGTGCCAACCGAGCCTCTTAGTGAGGTCGGGGTTACACTAGAACTTAGATCTTTCCTGAATTCTAAATTCTCTTCTCCTGACTCTGGCCTAAGGGAGTATGTCAACACACAACTCCATTCTGAAATCAACTCCCTCATAGCCCAAATACTGTCATTGAGCGAGATTATTCAATCGATGAACTCAAGGACCTTCTCCATGCGAAACTGAACAGTGTTGCCAATCCTACACCTGAACAATCAACCATACTTGCAGCACTGCAGCACCAACCCCAGCCCTCCTCCTCCAGCTCCACCTCCTTCCAAGATACTGTCCTATAAGCCTTGAATGCCTTAACCTCCATTGTCTCAAATATAAGCAAAAGGTTGGAAGTAGTGGAAGAGTCCTGCAAAGCTCAATCTGAATCACACAAGTGTACGCATGATGATCCTGAGAATCCAGGACATCATGAGGGGGAGAAGCGACAACGGCCATACATTGGGGCTCAAAGCACCGTACTCCGAATTGAAGCCGCCCTAGTGTCAAAGCCGTCAAAGGGTCAAAGCGGCAGTGGGAGTGGGGGTAAACAACAACAAACTGAGCCTGCAACTGAGCCTACAATGGCAGATTTTGAATTTGAAGCGGGTCAGGGGGCAGAGTCAGAGACAGAAAGACAAGAAACCCCAACAATCCTCCCAACAATCCAAACTCCATCAATCCAAATCCCACAAATCCAAACACATTCAAAAGAACCAGAATCCTCTCTTCCTGAATCCTCAACTAAAAAATCCAAAGGCAAAAGGCCAATTACTGAGGAAGTAGAAGAGACTCCACTGAACAACATCCGCAAAGTCTTTACGACGGTAAACAGGGAGCTGCTTGACATCTTTCCACCTGAACAAGGGCAATTCAACATCACGCCCATCGATCTTATAAGTCAGCAGCAACCTCAAGAATCTGAGCAGAAAGAGGGTGAGTGGCCGGTACCTGCAACTTATCATGAAGGACCTATGCTCTTGGCCACTCACGAGAGAGTAATAGCAAAAAGGCCAAACATCAGAAACATCAGGCCTAGAGAAGCTTTGGCAAAAGACCAACCTCTCTAGCCCACTCAATGGCTAAATACTCCGTATCTTGAAGAAAGAATTCTGGGTATCTTCTCAGAGACTGTCAGAGAGGTTGATGATCTGTATGTGCTAAACTCAAAAGAGCATGAAAAAGCCGTCAGATTCGCCGCCACCTTCCATTCAAGCGAGAAACAACAAGTATCCTCCAAATATCCAATCGTCAAGATCGAGTTCGTGTACTTGCGTAACTTCCTCAACTACCAAATGGTTCACTTCCATGTAACCAGTGCAGATGGGAAAAGGTATACATTTCACGAGGTCGAGCTTAGATTTTTGAATTTGGGAGATATAACACATATGGAAGATGAGCTGGCCTGTAAGCTTGAAAAGACTCGAGAAGAACAAAGGGCTCTCCAAGTCATCAGAGACTTCATGAGAAAGAAGATCATTCTGTGCAGAACCCACGATCTACAGCTTGGTGCTGAGGCTGATCTTTCAAAGATAAATCTTCAAAGGCCTAACCAACAGCATTCCAAGCTAGACAAACACAAGAAAATACACTATTATAGAAAAATTTGATGAAGACTACGAAGGAGCCAATGGATTCGTCATGCCAAATCTTAACGGAGACAAAGCATTCCTTCGACTTTCGGAGCTCAGTGCATATTCTGACGGAACGCTTCAAAGATGCATATCTAAATTCCGCAGAACATGCTTCAGAAACCGTCACTTGCCTGATCAATCGGAATTGGTAAAAATGACCAGAATAGCAGATCAGTTGGAGGAAAAGATTCAAGAAAGAAAGGCCATCCGGAGTTGGGAAAGACTCCTAGGTCAGAGAAGCAGATGAAAAATTACCTGCTTCAGCACAAGGCAACAAAAGGGGGAGATTGTTAGATATTAATTAGTTTGTTTGCCTTGTGTTCTTTTGTTTGTAATATATATATCTAGACTAGTTTATTATATGGCTTGGCCCACTTTCCTTATGTATTGTATAGTCTAGTTTAATAGTTAGAATTGGGCCCATAAGGCTTTAAGGCCCATGTGCCTACTTGTATTTAAACCCTTGCAAACCTAGTTTGCAAGGTAACTCTTTGTAATAGAACTTCTCTGCACTTTATGTTCAAATATACTCAAGAGAGAATCTTCAAGTTCATGCAAAGTGTTCACACTTGTTCATACTAACTTCATCATTCTTACTTCAAGTATTGATTGTTTACTCATCTTTTACACAACAAAGGACTTTCATAGCAGATACCAAATCAAGTAAAAGCAGTGCTAGGGGGAGATTATAGTGCTGCTGCTGATGAAATCATCGAAGATCAAGTCAGTCTTGAAGACAAAACGATGAAATCAGGTGATATACTCCCAAGAACATTCTTAAGGAACAAGGATGGAAAACAGGTCAAAACCAATAAGTTTGTGAGAGCAACCCAAAGTCCCCAGGTTATTCATACAATCCATCAAGCTGAATGTTCCAGATCCAACAGAAACTGTAAGTCAGTTTTCAAAAGATTGGATTACAATCCTGTGAGAACAACTGTCTTTGACAGAATATCTCACGTCACTTCAAAAAGACATAACTCTTAAGCCAAATATGAAAGGATGTCTAAGAATAGGAAGTTGTCTGTAAGTCAGACTTCACCAAATAAGGGTAACCATAAAGCTGACAAAGATAAGTCCAAAGTCAGTGAAAATCAAGTAGACAAACTGTCTAAAAGAATTGAAAGGTTATCCACATCTTATGACCCTAAAACTGAATCCAAATTTAATGTTGGAAAACTAAAAGAAATCACCCAAACACCCATCTTTAGAAGAAAATGCTATAAGTGTGCTGATAGAGGTCATGAGGCCAAAGATTGTGTGAGTACCAATCTTAGGCCTGAAAACGTAAAGGATGGTCAGTCCAAAACAGACCCAGAATCTGTTCGAGCTGATCAGTCAAACTCTAAAGGATCAGCTAAGTGCTCATCCTTAGAACCCACCAAACAGTGGGTTCCAAAAAGAAACTAATATGTTTAGTTGATCATATGCAGGGCTCCTACAAGTGGTATCTAGACAGTGGATGCTCAAGGCACATGATAGGAAGCAAGGGGATTCTAAGTGAATTCCAAAACAATGAAGGACCCAAGGTGAGATTTGGGGATAATTCTCAAGGAAGGACTAAAGGTTATGGAAAGATAACTGCTGGAAAAGTCACTTTCAAAAAGGTAGCATATGTTGAAGGCCTTAAACACAATCTGATAAGTATCAGTCAACTGTGTGATGAGGATTATGTAGTCACCTTCAGAAAGCATGTAGGAACAATTTATGATAAGAAGGGAAAACCAATATTAATGGCAAAAAGAGAGAGAGAGATATCTATTTGTTAGATCTCAGCTCCGCAGATCCTTCAACTGAAACCTGCTTGTATTCTAACTTAACTCACAAGCTAAGTTGGTTTTGGCACAAGAGACTATCTCATTTAAACTTCAAATATATTAACAAATTGTATGGCAAAGAGTTAGTCTCTGGTATGCCTAAGATCACATTTGCTAAAGACAAATTCTGCTCAGCTTGTGAAATGGGAAAACATCATAAGGGATCCTTCAAGTCCAAACAGAAATTTTCAATTATAGAACCATTGCATATGTTGCATTTGGACCTATTAGCACCCCAAGCCTAAGTGGCAAAAAGTATACTCTAGTGATTGTTGATGAGTTCACAAGATTCACATGGGTGGTCTTCTTAAAAGCCAAAAGTGAAGCTGCATATGAGTTAATCGGCTTCATAAGACAAGAAGAGTTGCAAAAGGGTAAGTCTCTTAAACAGCTCAGAAGTGATCATGGGACTGAGTTTAGAAACTCAACCCTTGAAGGCTTTTGTGAAGAGAAGGGAATTATCCAAAACTTCTCATCTGTAAGAACTCCACAACAAAATAGAGTTGCTGAAAGGAGAAATAGAACCTTAATTGATGCTGCCAGAACCATGCTATGCGAGGCAAAGCTCAAGCTGAGCTTCTGGGCAGAAGCTGTAAGTAAAGCCTGCTATACCCTGTATAGATCAATAATAGTTAAAAGACATGGTAAAACACCTTATGAGATGTATCATGGCAGAAAACCCAACATTTGATACTTCCACATTTTTTATTCAACATGCTATGTGCTAAACCAAATAGATCAACTCCATAAGTTGGAACCCAAAGCTGATCAAGGGATATTTGTTGGATATTCTTCAATCTCCAAAGCTTATAGAGTTTTTAATCTTAAAAGAAAAGTAATTGAAGAATTAGTACATGTTACATTTGATGAAACAAGTATTGACGAATCCGACAGAGCTCAAGCTGACCCAGTTAGTCTGAGTGAGCTTAAGAGGAACAAAGCAGATCTCACATCAAATCCCATGTATGTTATGGATGATTCTGATGATGATAATGGTAGTAAATCTGACAAATGTGCATCATCGAAAGAAATTATCAATATTGAAGATAATCAGCCTGAGAGTCTCGGTGAATCATCAGGTACATGTCAGATTGAAGATCTAAGTGATCTTTTGATTCCTACTCAGACTGAAGAAGTAAGTCCTATTCAGCCTGAAAGACACTGCTCAGACTCAGACCCAGAACCTCAGTCTCCCACTACAACCTTCAGAGTATTAAAAGATCATCCTCTTGATGATGTCATTAGGAACATTGAAGATGGTGTGTTAACTAGATCTAAGGCAAATGCAAACTATGCTACCTACTCTAGTTTTCTATCTCAAATGGAACCAAAGAAGACTGAAGAGGCTCTACAAGATGAAGATTGGATTGAGGCTATGCAAGAGGAGCTGACAGAATTTCAAAGAAATAAGGTCTGAACCCTTGTCCCTACCCCCAAAGGAAAAACAATTATAGGCACTAAGTAGGTCTATAGAAATAAAATGGACAAGAATGGAGTAGTGATTAGTTTATGAGGAAGTGCAATTTGAGGAACAAGCTCATGAAGTTTATGAGTACTGTAGATCAGCCTTCCCAACAACAACAGGCTCCAACAGTCCAAATTACCACAACTTCACAAGCTCAACCAGAAACTCCACATGTAGAAACATCTCAAGCTGCTCACACCAACCTTCCTCAAGCTGAATTGTCAAAGTTTGTTGATGTTGGTCTGTTCCGATTTCACAAATAGATAAAGGGAAGAATAAGGTGTTTGAGATGGTAAAAAGAAAGAAAAGAAGTGCTATGCCTCTAGCAAAGAGAAGAAAGGTCATCATTGCTGAGCCTGAGCCAGAGCAACAAGGTAAGTCTCAACTAGTCGCACATGAATCTGACTCAAGTGCTGAAGCTGATGCAGTACAGAAAGCCAGTGACATGCTTGCTGAGCAAATGTTATAAGAGATGGCTAAAGAACTAGGCATGATAGTGAAGGTATGAAAGAGCAGCAACGACAAGCTGAAATTCAAAGAGAAAAGGCTAAAGCTGAGGCTGCTAGAGCTGAAGCTGAAGTTGACTATTCTGAACCTAGAGCTGCCCAAATTCCCTACTCAGATGTGGATCTAAGGCATTGTTATAAAAGAACACATTTTAATCACAAGATTGAATCAATTACACTGAGTAGAAAAGGAGAATTGGTAATTATCAACTTTGTAATAGACAACAAACAAGAAATTGGTCTAGATATGAGATGTCTGTACAAGTTGGGGTTCTCAGAGTTACAAATTGTAGCCACAACTATCAAACGGATGAAAAAGAGTCAAATCAGACAAGAGATAATTGATGTGCTTAAGACACTCTTCATAAGAATTGATCAGTTAGGTGAGATTCCTGCTGATGAAATCGATACTTTCCTGAATCGAGGCAAAGCTGCAAGAGTTAGAGCAGCAAGCCAGCGAGCTAAAAGAGATATCGGTCTACAAGTTCCAAAGGGAGTTGACTTCAGAGAAAACACTTATATCACTCAACCTTTGGAAGGATTCTTGTATCTTGATGTGGAAGGTAATCAATGTTTCTTGAAAGTAGCGGATCTTCATTTGGTAAATCTGGAGTTGATTCAGTACTTGAGAATTCTATGTGATGACTCAACTCAGAACTCAGTATTCATATGTCATCTCCACAAAGAAATCAGATCAAGAAAAACTGAGATGAGAGAGCTTCCAGAAGGTGAAGAGAATGTGAATGATGCTATCAAGAAAGCTGCAATCTGGGAACTTAAATGTTATGATATGTGGTTAGAAGTTGGAGATCCTATTGATTAAATAGATTAGTTCCATAATTTTGTAAGCACTAAGTGTGCAGAAGCTAATCATAAAGATTAAGCTACAATGTAAATGATATGTTCATTAATACAAACTCAAGTTTGATATGTTCAATTCTTTATTATTTTATATGTTCAAAATTATGTTTGATATGTTCAAACAGACAGCTTTGTAAGTTTAAGCTGATGATTGATATGTTCAATTATAAACTGATATGTTCAGTTGTATAAGTTTTGTAAGTTTAGAACTTAAATTAATTCTGATAAGTTCAGTATCTAAGTAGGTGTATATCCAAATACTTAGAATACAAGTCTTATAATGGATTTGTAATATAAACATCTTGTAAGTTCAAGATATGATGAATAAGTATGGATCAGTTCAATACTTATTTCAAGAACTAACTTTGGTCAGTTCTAGAGTGGTTCAACATAATTCTGTTAACCTATACCCACTTTGATTCAATATTTTGTCATCATCAAATAGGGGGAGATTGTTAGTCCCATGTTTAGAATAATTAGATTTGATGAGACAAACTATAGATATGTATAGATAATAGGTTAGGAGTTAGGAATTATGTAAGTCTGTTATAGACTGACTAGTCTGCTTAGCCTGAGTAGTCAGCATATAAACAGATATAGAGTTTTCTATGTAAGTACTAGATAGCTCGGTGACTTCTAAGCTGAGATAGGTTGTAAGAGTAAAGACTTGAAGATTCAAGAACCCAAGATTCAGGAACTCGGCTTGACAAGGTCAAGATTGAGTGAGTTAGCTCAGCGTCAGAAGTCAGTTTAAGAATTTAAGTAAGTTCTACATTCTGTTATAAACTCTCCATATCTACGACATTTAAATTAGGATATTTGAACCTAATTTAAACTATCTATTAGTTGGATAGAGATCTCAAACGAAATTAATTAGATATGTTCTAATTAAGGAGTTTGTTACGATTTTAAAGAAAAGATAAGTTCTATCTTTAAACTGTGATTTGTTCGTAGATATATCAAGTATAAGTATAAACCTTCTTATGGGTTATAAATACGTAGACGAACATGAAGACGAAAATAGATGATACACAATGACGACTGCATAAGTTTCAAGACTGCATAAGTTGCAGAACGTGTGTTCGTGATACTTGATACACGTGTGTTGCGATAACTTTGTAAGTTCAAAGTTCAAAGTTCAAGAGAGTTTTCAAGAGTTCTTGTTAATCAGTTTAACAAGAAGTTGGATCATCAATTAGTTTGTGATTCAAGAGTGTTTAGAGAGAGTTGAGTTTATAATCATTGTAATATCAAATCATCCTGTTGATTTGATTAGAGAGTGATAATAGTTATTGTTCTGCTTGATCATTGAATATATGTTTGATTAATTTGATTATTTGTTTAAAGTGTATTCAACCCCCCCCCCCCCTTCTACACTGTATCGGTTTCTTGTTTACCCTCTTTGGGACCAACAAATAATAGATAAAAATAATAAACGGTTTAAGATAAGGATTCCAAGAATATCCCCGTTAGTTGAAACAGGTAAACAAGTGTTGAATTGTAAGTTGAAAAGGGGAACAATATACCCACTTGTGGATTATTAAAATCCACAAGTCAGTCTTGACTTATTAGACTCAACACACACACGTTACCCACACACACACTTCATCCTCTTCACTTTGTTCTTGAAGCTTGGAGAAGAAAATCAAAGGAGGCACTTCAAGATACCAACTCCAGCATCAAATTTGTGGTTAAATTATGTTCCACATCTGTTCTTCATCTTCTCCAATCCTTGTAAGTTCATGTTTCCTCCATGTTCTTCAAGTTCTTGAGTTTTTTGGGCATTTTAGGGTCAAACCGGAAATTGACCAATATGAACTGATTTTGTAGGCCAATCTTGATATGTTATTGCTTTTATAGGCCAATCTTGATATGTTATGGCTTTTATAGGCCAATTTGATATGCTACGGCTTGACTAGGACAATTGTGATATGTTATGGCTTTTGTAGGCCAACTATGTTATGCTATGGCTTGAGGATGTCTTCACAGCCTTACTGCTAATAGTAAGAAGGCTCTTCATGACCTTTCGCTAGTGACTTCGAAGAAAAACCTCAACCTACTCACAACTCTTGAACATATATCTTTAATTTTTTTTTGTATAGTTGTTCTTTGAGTTTCCTATATTTAGAAAAACCCAAAACAGAAGTACTACTTCAAAATACAATAATATTCATAATACATAAAAGAATCCAAAAGGAATTATGTAGATCATGTACATATTAGTTCTAGAGTTTTGTAAATAGTTCAAATTTCCTTCTTTCATTATTTATAGTCTATTTGTTTGTTCTTTTGTAATAATGATGTATTATAAACAAATACAAGATTGTTAATCCTTATTTTTTTATAATACCTTAGGCCTGAAGCCCTTCGAAGAAGACTTCAGGAATGCTTAATAGAGTACTGACGATCCTATCTTCAGAAGACCTTGAAGCGTAATGAACTTGAAGCATAATCATTTCAGAGGCTCTCTCCTTAAATCAATTGGTCCTTACATTGACGTCACCCTCGACGTGATAAATCATATTATGTAAGCGGTTTTAGTTGAAGCTCTCGTATTGGTTGATATGTTATGGATTTTTTAGGCCAATCTTGATATGCTATGGCTTTTGTAGGCCAATCTTGATATGTTATGGCTTTTTTAGGCCAATTTGATATGCGATGGCTTGACTAGGCCAATTATGATATGTTATGGCTTTTGTAGGCCAACTATGTTATGCTATGGCTTGAGTAGGCCAATATGTGTTAGTACCGGTACTTTATTGGATGTTTAGGGCCATCTTGTCTGTATCTAGATGGGGCCTTGTGCCGTCAGCTATGATATGTGGTGATTTGATGATTAGGAATCTTGGTTCTAGCAGAACCTCCGTCCCTTAACACTATGATGGGCTCATACTTCCCACTGATCCTGATAGGGGTGAGTTCTCTGTTAACACAATGGTGAACCACTACCCGCTTCTTCACCGACGCAGAGGAAGTATTCGGTTTCCCAGTCAGGATCATTGAGCCGGGTTCACTACCTCGCAAGACGTGATGCCTGCCGACTAACCGGTGCTTCAAAATGTGCTAGGATAGATTTGCTTGTTATTTACATGCGCATAGGAATGATATTGTTAAGCCAAACTATTTACATGCGCATAGGAATGATATTGTAGTTAGGATGCTTCCGCTTAACTTTTATTTACTAACTATTTATAGCTAAACCTCTTATGTACATTCCTATGCGCATGTAAATAGTTTGGCTAGTGAGGACGGGTACCTGCTATGGATTGCATGTTAGTTTTTGGTACACATGTGCTATGCTTTTGTTTGTTTTATTTATGTTGTGTAATGGTCGAACGATATTTGGTAACGCCTTTGGATGTCTTTTGGTTGCAACTTATTTATAGGGTGTAAATGATAAATTAGTTTAAAATGCTTCCGCTGAGACAGCTGTAAACATTTTGTTAAAAGCAGGTTTTGGAAATATTGTATTTATAGCTGTATCCACGAAGTTTCAAAACTCGAAATGGAGTTTATATTAAAAAAATAAGCTCCTCTATTTTGGGCGGTGTTACAAACAATCTCAATCTACTACCACTTAATGCAGTTCAAGCGCATAAATCATAAAGATATGAGTTCATGTATCTTTTCGGCACGTAAACGTTAAAATTAAGCTTACCACAGTCTGCATTTGCAAGTCACGCCCGTGCCAGCCCACGCGCACACCCAAGTCACGCCCGACTTGGGCTCGCGCTTTCGCACTAGGAACGGCCGTACCTCCACGAGGCACGCCCGTCCCGGCCCTAATGGGTACGCCCTTGGTACGCCGGCCTTGGCCCCATACCTGGCATGGGGCATGCCCGTACCTTCACAAGGCACAGCCGTGCCCAGCCCAACCAAAACCCATTTTGGTATTTTCTCTCTCTCTTGTTCAAACGTGTTGCCGGAATCAATACTTGGCGTGTGACCCAATAGGCCTATGTCTCATCGGCAGTGATACCAACTCGTGTGTGTCAGTGGGCATATTCCAACACAATTAGCTAGCATTTTCAAAATTGACTTCCAAAGGACATGAAGATGAGTTTAGCACACACAACAAGACCTTTAAATCCCTCAGTAGACCGAGTGGATGATTGAAGTCTTGTGAGGGTTTACAGAAACACACCCATAGAGTTTTGCATAAAACTACAACTACACTATAACACAGGTTGCCTAACAACTCAAGACCCCAAGTGGACTTCGGCTTTATAGGAGCGGTATGATTTGACACTTGATCTTTAATTAGAGATACAGCTTGGACTTGTGTGAGCGGATTAGCATATAGAATTTCCTCTTCCACTAGCTCTTCCATATACGAGGGTTCTTTTTGTCAAATCTGAGAAAAAGTCATCATCATTAGGATAATTATATTGAATTTAAGGACATATCTCTTTGTAAATAGATTCCTAACCCTTAGGAAGTGCTTTAGCGGTGAAATGAAGTCCTTTGCCCCTTAACTGTTACAAGTAAAAAATGTTCGGTTTAAATTCGGGCACAGAAGGTTTGGGTTGCATGGTACTTTTTGGGTCTAAGCCGTGATGTGCCTCACAAGAGTCCTTAAAAATCATTTTCAGAATCTGACCTACATGGACATCCAACTTTTGCAAAGCACAAGTCTACTGATTTAGAATTTCCTCTCGTGTTGCCATTCTCTCTTTTATTTCACTAAAGGATCTCTGATCCAATTTGTCAAGATCATGTAGGAGCTTTCCATCCTCTGGAGTTATATCAATAGGGATGGGTGGGTCAACTGCATATGATTCACAAGCTAGGTTAACAAGATATGTCATAATGTTTTACACCCGCTTATAAGCTACGTCAGATATTTCTATATAACCTCACAACAACTCCTCAAGGTTAGAATGTGGTTGTTCGTATGCAGTAGGCTGAGGTTGAGTAAATGGATCATATGTATATGGCTTGGATTGGGAATAACTAGTTGAAGTCATTGGCTATTCCACATAGTCACATCTACTCGTGTAGTTTGAGCATCCATATGGTGTGTTGTCACCATAGTAGACCTCTCTATAGGGATTCCCATTGGAAGGATCCTAATAGAATGACTAATTGCCTTGAAAATCCATGAATCTACAAAAGAAACACTAAAACAAACAAGCAGATAGAGAGTACAAAATCTAAACCTAAAACAAGAAATAAACACAAAGAAACCAAGATATGCACAACACTAAATAAACACACATAAAGCGAGCAAAATGACTAAATTAACAACTTTAGTCTAATGAAACAATAATAATAGAAAATGAATAAGTTTTGATTAAGATTCAAAAATTAAAGTATCAACCGTATGTATATATCTATTAACAAATCGCAATTATTCTTGAGGGTGTGTTGAATCGTAATTTACACAGGGTGTTAGAAATCGTATATTGGAATAGTAATTTAGAATATGAATCGTAATTCAGAAACACATGAGGGAATTGTGAATTACAATTGAAATTTATTAAGGGTGAATTGTAATTTATGAGTCAGAATGGCAATTCATGAATGTAGGTGGAATCACAATTTATATATGTATATATGCGTGTGTGGTCTGAATTGTAAATCAAGATGGTGAGGGAAGTTTTATGAATTGCAATTGTGATATGCAATTGGGAATTGCAATTGTGATTTGCAACTGTGAATTGCATTTGTTAATCGCATTTGTGAATAGCAATACTGGAATCGTAATTTGTGGATTGTAATTCATTAATTGCAATTAAGGGTGGTATGAAAAATTTCAATTGGCTAGTGTTTATAGATTTGAAATTTTACTAAGGGGAACCAAATTATAAACCGTACTTGTTACACTCCAATCGAAAACTTAGCTATGATGGATGTATCAAAAGGTGGGAGGGAGGTGTAAATGTTGAGGCGAGGTTTTTAGTGTCTACGTTTAATAGATCTAAATCTGGTGTTAATCTAGTGGCTCAGTGTTATAGGTTCTTGTGGTGATCATAACTAATTTTCAAGTTACTACTGCTTTGTGATTTCTGTATTTGCTGATTAGGTGTGTGTTTTCACTAACTTACTCATCATGTTGTGGTATGTACATGCTTGATAAGTGTATGTGTATAACCTTTACAATGGAGGTATTATCTGGATGTGATGTGGAGACCAATGAGGTTGCATGTTTGTGTAACCATTTTGTGTTGTCTCCGTATGTACTTGTGGGTTATTTGATTAATATGATGTGAATCGATAACCTAGGGGGTTGTATAGAATCCGGTAGGTATCAATGTTGAGGGGACAATTATGCCAGAGTGAGGCAGGTGTTAGATGTAGGTGGGCATCAAGGTCGAGGGGACCTTATGTACTAGCATGATGAGACGCATTGTGATATGTTATACCTACAGTGTGTGCTATCCGTATTAAAACTTGTGAAGTTCTTTTCATAAATAGATAAATATAAACTTAGTGTAATTTTCAAGGGCATGGTATATTAAAAATTGTGGAGGTCTTTCCATAAATAGATAAATATAGACTTTGTGTAAGTTTCGGGTTTAACCAAAATGTTATCGGTTTTATATGATAAAAGTATTTTATGAAATGTCTAAGTCGGGTTTTTGCAATATTGCATAAAATGGATGTTGACACGCGCGAATCACTAAATGATTTATTCAAATATTTTAGAGTATACACGGTGTTTTAAAAGTGGTTTGAACTAAGAAGTAGACTACACGCATGATAGGCAAGTACCACATATCCATATATAGCATAGCTCTTTTGGTAAGACTACTCAGGGAATGGAGGCTCGTAATAATCAATCTTCACTATTATCTAGTAAACAACAAAGCTATAAGTGCAAATGAACTAAAGAACTACAATTAAACAACAAAAAGCAATAAAATCAAGATAAAGTCACAGGAGCATTAAAAAGGAAAGAATTCAAAGCATGAAGGTACTCATTCACATTAAATACACCCGTGTATTAATGTATATAATCATGTGACGTGACTATGTCGATATATTAAGTAAAGAGGATAAAAATATACAACGTTCCAATTAATAATTCATCTATAGACACAATGAATTATACCAAACACATAAGCATAATTTCTTGCTGCGTAAGGCTTTTAAGGTGGAAAATAATACTAAATGTGTGATCATAGATGCAGATAAGATATACATGACTCAATTCGTGATTAGCCAAATCATCATCATAACCTCTTGATGATTCAAACAACACACCTAACACACATGAGCATAACTTCTCATAGAATTAGGACATATACTTGGTTAAATATCCCTTACCCTAAACCATAATCCACGAACTATGTGTAATGCCACAAATACATATACCAAGTATAATCATACCAAAATCCACCAACCTACCGTCAATCTTGACATAATCAAACTTGTTTAAGTATACATACACTTGAAGATAATTATTTCACACATAAAGTCAACCTAACATAGATGTATAAAACACTCACATGGGCCGGAAATAACATCAATACAAAAACATATACTTAGTCATTGAGTCAAAATATAATATCATCCATGTCAACAAAAGTCAAACCATCATAAATACATCATACAAACAACTAGATTATCTCTAATCCAAATGAATCCAAGTATTCAACTCATAGTTCCGAAAAACAAACCCACCTCATACATAAAATCAGATTCAGCATGATAAAAAAAGGAGAGGTTATACCAAACCCGAAATGAGGATAAAATAAGATGTACAATGAGATGAAAGGAAGAGCTTCAAAGCTCCTAAAACAGAGAGAAGAACAAGAAAAAGTAACTCTCCTGTTCTATAGTTGTGCTATGTTTTTAACACATAAAATTAAGTTGATACAGTCTTACTACTTAATAATAAGGCCGTATTGCTTGATACGGGCTCAATATAGCCGTATTGCTTGATATGGGCTCAATACAGCCGTACCATGGTCATATTGACCTTATCTGAAACTAGCTCATTCGAGGCAAAATGATACGGCCTCAATACGGCTGTATGGAGCACATATTGACCCATATGGGCATATCAAATGGTGTATCAGCTTGTTTCTCGCTAGACTCGCTACCTTGACGGATTTTCATCATATTTACTTCATTTATCATGGATCCATCTTCATGAATCTACAAAATATATTTTTAATATATTAGTCATCAAATCGCAAAAATCTTCTAAGAATGGTGTCAAAATGCTGAAAATCTAGTACGGAAAATATGTATAATTCAGTTCATGTCAAAAGTGTTTTGGTTGACTCTTAGGATTTCAAATATCGAGACTTTTGTTTATTCCGTGTTTGATTAATGAGATTAATCAGGAGGGACAATAGAATAGTTAACGAATAAGTGTTTTTGTTTTCTTTTTGTGGTGCATATATATGGTTTATGTGTGTATGTGTGTGTGGTGAATGTAAAACTAAAATAGTTGACTTGGTTTTTAGTCGCATTTTAGTTTACGATCAGATCTTCGGTTTTTGCATTGACCGCAAATGTTTGATCCAAACGAGTCCATGGAACATTTAGTTTTTTTTCATGTAGACATGCGTTCATGTGTATTTTTGCCAACTTAGACCTGCGGTTGTGTTTGGTTGCTTCGTTTTATGTTTGGTATTTCGTTCAGTTTTAGGGAGGCCTGTGTGCTCCTTATAACCTCTTCATTTGTAAAAGTAATAGACTACACTTAGTTTATTATGGAGATATTTAAAGAACCAAAGGAGGAAATATAGAGGGCATGATTTAGGGCTGTCAATTCGGGTCGACTTCGAGTTAACAAGTCGTGTCATTTTCATGTCAACGTATTTTGTTGTCATTCTCGTGTCAACTCATTTTTTACCCAATTTAATTTCGTGTCGGGTTCAATTTGTGTCACTCTATTTCGTGTTAGGTTTGGGTCGTGTTTCGGGTTGACCCACTTTTCTCAAAATTAACGCATCACATCTTTCATTAAAATTTGTACCCAAATAATCAGATTGGGTTCCGATCTAGCGGTATTCCGTTTTCGGTTATTAGTTTGGTTTTAGTTAGATAACCAAAATTTTGATCCATTCGGGTTATTGGTTTGAAACTTTCGAATCCGGTTCCACATAATAGGGAAACTAAATCACTTACAGAACCCCTTCTAATGCCAAATCACAATCTGAAAATTTAGCTTTATACCAAATGCGAATAATAATGCGCACACCAAAGGTCAGACCAAATCACTTAGGTTGGATCACACCAAAAGTCGGACCAAACACTTAGGTCCGACTAAAACTGAATGTCGGACCACACTAGGTCGGATCACACCAAAGTCGGACCAAACACATAGGTTGGACAAAGACCGAAAGTCGGACTACACTAGGTCGGATCACACCAAAGTCGGATCAAACACTTAGGTTGGACCAACACGGAGTCGGACCACACTAGGTCGGATCACACCAAAGTCGGATCAACTCCAAAAGTCGGACCAACACCATCCGACTTAATCCAAACACAGAAACATCATCTTGGTCGGACCGAAACCCGGTACCTCAAAAACTCCATTTTCAAAATCATAACCTTACAAAAACTTAACCAACTTGATTCAAATCATTTGCAAATCCTTTCTCCTATCATAAGAACAAAGTCTACAAACATTCATTGGTTAAGAACAAGATTTGGTCTCTCAATCCATCATTCCCTCACTTTCTCGAGTACAAAAACCCCAAACAACCAAAACCCCATAAAACAGGTCTAAATCCATACATAAATGTATTTACATGATGATAGAGGGATTGGAAACATTACCCGATAGTTCTTCTTTCAACTCCTCAAATATTTGTAGGAAAATCACGGTTCTAAGCTCACACACACAGCGTCTCTGCTTTCTTCTCTCAATGGAACTATAGCCACCAAGGCTAAGCCCTAATCTCTTATTTATACATATCTTCAAAAAGGCTTTTAAGCCCACTAGTTAAGCCATTTCTAATCCCATCAGGCTTATTCTTTAATACCTCCCTTTTATCTCTTCACCCCACTAAGTAACACAATACGTATTTATTTACTAGGCTAGATAATCCTCCAAGTCCAAATAAACAACTTTAATCCCATAATAATTCGCAACTCAAATAATAATAAGGATGACATTATTCATTAAACATTCATTTATTTATTATACGGAAACGGGGTATTACACACCGTTTAATCCAACACCTCAAACCCTTAAATCAAATCCTCATTATGTAAAGGAGTCAAGAAACTTCACATAACCAAGAATACTCTTGCCTTTGTTATCATACTCCCAACTAAAGGCCCTTTTGATGCTTTTAATCCCAAGGTGAAGGATGATCATCATAGATTTCTAACTATCCGAGTAGTGGGAAGATCAAGGGCAATACCATGACAAAATCTATGCTAAGTCACATTTTGAATTGTTTGTTCAATCATCCGAACTACTGTTAGATCTCAAAAACTAGAGTCATGGAACCTTTCTCCAAACATGTTCTCAAGATTGATGAAGCTCTGATCATTGTCAGAAATGTAGACTTTGCTGCGGGCTATGATCTTCGGTAACCTTCAAAATCAAATTAAACAAAATATTTGAGGTAATCACATCCCTTATCCCAAGTTCTTATCTGTAATATTCAGACATCTGTTGGGACGAGAGGCATACTACCCCCTAGTATGCTCTACTCTAGCAACGATTCAGTACCAACATGGTAAGGTCAATTTCTAATAATCCTAACCCTTGTATTAATATGTACAAGGCAAATCTGGTACTTCTTTTCCTTCTAAGGCAGGAAGAAGCAAGAAACGCCTATGTGCTTCTAACCTACCTACCTCTACCTTTTTTGAAATCATTCTATCTAAAACTGTCACTCTGAAAACCACCCACACCAAAATAAAAAGACTTGCCAAAAAGGTCAAAAATGGGCATACCTGAAACAACCCTATCCTCTCAACATGATAGAGGTGCCAAAAAAGACTTAACCAAAGTCACACCAGGGACAATCATACCAAAACAGCACCCTTTTGAAGTAATGTTCTGAATCATCTGGTTCACTTTAGTTCAAACCCATACTGAAGTCAAAACCACCTGCTTAGCACCAAAACCCAATAGTTCTAAGGCACACCGTGCCTATGAAGACTCGACTCAAAACCTAGCCGAAACCGAGGCTCTAACCAAGTTAACCCTCAAAGGTTAAACAAACCCAACTGAACAATTGGTTACATCTCTTGCTCATGATGCATTAGTTGTCCACCTAACTAAATCGGAAACATAGCCTATCCTATCCTTTGATGGCTAAAGAACCCAACTAAGCCTATGATGGCTAAAGTCCCAAACTAGACTAACACTGATTCACTAGCTCTCTTAAGGCCATGAGTATAGCAATCCCCCAACCCAAATTAACCCAAATGTCACATCAGCTTTTTTTACTTTTTCTTTTTTGACTTTTTCCTTCCCAAAACCCAACTAGCACCCTTCCCAAATCAACCCCAACATTTTCTCTCTCTTACTCTCTTTACAAAACAAAACAAAAAAAGGAATTTGTCGGTTGCGCTCAAGTCTACAGAGCCGAAGAGGTGAATCCAAAGCAGGGTAGTAGCCGTGCTCCCAAAGGAGCCGGCCTTACCCAAATGAACCCGAAGGGGCTCGGGTTAGGCTTTACGCATGGCCTAACTAATTATAAGTCAAAACTACCCTCGTTCAAAAGGCTTATGAAGACTCAGCTAAACACAAAGCTAAATTCAAAGCCAGACCCATATCAACCTTGATGGTTCGATAATCCTAACTTTTCCTATGGTTTCAGTTATAAAAAATGCTGAAACTGAAGCAGCTCCCACGTTATCCCTTGATGATCCATCACAACTAGATGTTTCTACGGTTACCTCAGTTTGATAACAATACAGGTCCTCCTGCTACATTTGAAGCTTTCCTTGCTACCTTGAAGAAATCCACAGTCACTATCACATCCCCTTCTATTTGAACCTATACCCGCTCACTTTCTTCCTTCCCAACATAAAGCAAATTTTTCCTTGTTCACCCAAGAATGGAATAAACAACCATTTTTTCTTGTTCCTACCCTTCAATCCCTTACCTCGGATGATATCGATTCTGATTTTCATGATGGAATCGAAAAACTTTCCTCTCCCCCTTGTAAAGACCCAATTTTGTTTTGGCATTTCATATCAAAACATTTATTATATTAATATTATCCAATATTATTAGTACAAACTTCACTTTACAAAATGTTATACTATTAGTTTTTAGTTAAACACAACTATTGATTACACAAAAACTGTTGCGAAAACTAGGAACTCTTAGTTATGGGCGGAAGCTGAGCTCTATTCCTTTTCACTAGTATTTGTTGTACCTCAAGAGAGTAACGCTACACGAGTAAGCATAATTGCTTAGTGAGCAAACGAATATCCACACAAAACATAACGATAAATAAATCTGCAAGGATTAACACACAACAATGACACACTCCAATGGGATAAGATGCCTGGCTAAACACAATAATGCTGAGTGCTCATATTTTATTATTCACAAGAATTTGGGAGTTGCCTACCCAGTTCACACACTAAATACATAATGGGAGTTGTTTCCCCATCTAATCACGTAATACACATACCACCACACATACAAACACGTAGTTGTTTACTTATACTTATGTTTCATAGGAAATTCGTGTAACTCGCCTCATTTGTTGTGCTATGGTCAGTAATCTGCTCAATTCACAATAAACAATCAACATCTAATACCTACGAACGAATGATACAATATCAGTTACAGAATCTTCAATTTGTTGTTCAACAATGGCCAACAAGGCCTAAGACACTGCCCGTGTTTAATTACACGGCTAAACAAGGCTTATACTGTTGGATCGAATCACGATTTAAAACACAAAGTTCGTACCAAAGTTTCGGATCAAGAAATCATATTTTAAACTTCTCTGTATATATTTGAAGTTTTACAACTTGTTCATCATCGATTACACGTTTCTGTACATTCGTATTTATAGACATACATATGGCGGTTTTTGCCTTTAGCCGCCGGCGACGGTTATAGGACTTAGCCGCCGGTGGGGGTGGGGGCGGCTGTAACATAAATAATAATAATAATAATAATAATAATAATAATAAAAATAAACTAAAGTTTTATTATATCCTAAGTATTTTGATCGAGGTTAATCTTTCATATACAACCCTAACCTTACACGGCCCGTGTACCACCATTTCTACACGGCTATATAACCCTACATGGCTCGTGCCATCAAGGGCTTTACACGGCCGGTATAAATTTGAACACAGATCGTGTTCGGCTCTGGGCAGCGACAGTTCTATGTGAACTTGCTCTTTATATGACCAAAACACAAACTTGACCAATTCTTAGTGTATCAACAAATACGATCATCAATTGATCAAATTACATCAAGAACTCAATATTTGACTCATTAACATCAAATTCACCTAAATTAACAACATGCAACTCTAAAAATCAGTTTACTCAACCTGGATCATCATAAACTCTGTACTTTTATCATTTATATCAACACTAATAACATTCCCAATTTTAAAGAACACTAATACTATTAAAACTCTCAATTACACATGCTAGAAGTTGAATTTACATACCTTCTTACTTGAATTGGTCAAATGCTTCTCAATTTATCATCAATTGCTCAAAATCCCAATAATTACTCCTTGCTCTCTCCTCCTCTTGACACTTCCAGATTCATCACCATCATCATTTGACTAAATGGTCAAATAAATTCTTTTTATATACATAAGTTTGGGATATTGACAACTTGAGTCCCTCATATCTCTTTTATAATACTTTTGCCACAATTCTTCATCTTGACAATGAGATGATGCGACAGTTTCACTATCTTGGTCTTGAGCATCTGAAGAATTTTGCATTCGCTGATGAAATGAAAGTTCTCAATTCTTTGCTTATTAATTAAACCGATACTCTCTACACAAAGATCGAATTCCACAATCAACTTAAGGTTACTCTTTTCAAGCAATTCAGAGAACATGTTCAGGCTACTTCTTACAAGCTCAAGTCTGCAATTCTAAAGGTATGTGAAGTTCAAGCTCAAGAATCTGAGAAGCTTCTAAAGGTTCAACAAAACTTGGCAAATTCACTTCCAAACCATCACAAGCTCATTTCTCAAAGATACCTTGAAGCTTACTGCACCAAATCAATCTCTCGTGATATTAGGAAGCTTCTTTGGGAGACCATTGATGACTTCTTCATTCTTGAACTTGCTGAGCTTCAGTCTACATGTTCTTCACTTCAACAAAGGATAGAAGCTAATGAGGTAGCCTCCTTAGCTTCTAAGGGGTAGACGATCCGCAAATCTTCAACTATTGCCAAAGTTGTGAATATTGCTCATACAAATATTAGCTCCTCTACATCTCCCCTCAACCCAACCAAGTTCACCTGTAACATCAATTTACGATAAAGGAAAAGGGATTGCTGCAAAAAATTGTCAAAGATTTCCCTAATTGATAAACAGGTCAAGAAATTCATCACGGCTAGAAATCTTACTTTTGACGAGTTTACTGAATCTCTAAGAGCTAAAGTTCTTTCGGGTGCTAGAAATTCAGAAATAGATGCCACACTTCTTGAGGAACCACCTCCTCAAACTGACATTCCTCAGAATGACCAAGGAATATGAAGCTTCAAGCTTAGGCATTTCTCTTGAAGAGTTCAGAAGGCAAGGGAACACGCTCTCATTCTTAAACAGTTTACAAAAAATGAAGACCTATGTGAGAGCATGAAGAATGAGATAACGCGAGTAATTATTTTTTGGAGCTTAAATTTATTATATTTTTTAACTTACGAGTTCTTTAGCTTTTGAGCTTATTAGTAAAAAGAAAGTGTTTGGATTAATTTATGACTCATAAACTACTTTTAATAAAATGTTTGGCTTATTTTATTATTGTAAAATAACTAAAAAATACATGCTTAGATTTAAGAAAGAGAATGTGTTTGAAAAAGAAAGAAATGGAAGGGAGAGAGAATGGAAATGGAATGAGCTATTTTATAAGCTCACTTGGAGAAAATTAAGTTGTTTTCACTTCGCTTATCAAAATTGGCTTATTTTTTACTTAAAATAAGCTCATAAGCTAAGCCAAACACAATATTTTTAATAAGCTCATAAGATAACCTAAAAAGTTTCTAAAATAAGCTAAAACAAACACCCTCGAATTCATCTGAAGGGAGAGAGAATGGAAATTGAATGAGAAAAGAACAATTGTATTGAACCTGAACAATTGACTTTGGCGCGACCATACAAGAAGGGAAAAACTATGATGATCGAAATTTATAGAAACAAAAACAAGCTAAAGAATAAAAGTGTAACCGTTGCTCAACTGTTGAAGTACAACCTTTTTGAATGGGAAGAAATCGGAAAGTGTGTCTCAAGACTTAAGGTAACTCCCGAGTCTATCACTGTCAAAAAAAAATTAGCTTATCTTTTTGGTAACTATATTAGCTTATCATATATAGCATAGCTCTTTTGGTAAGACTACTCAGGGAATGGAGGCTCGTAATAATCAATCTTCACTATTATCTAGTAAACAACAAAGCTATAAGTGCAAATGAACTAAAGAACTACAATTAAACAACAAAAAGCAATAAAATCAAGATAAAGTCACAGGAGCATTAAAAAGGAAAGAATTCAAAGCATGAAGGTACTCATTCACATTAAATACACCCGTGTATTAATGTATATAATCATGTGACGTGACTATGTCGATATATTAAGTAAAGAGGATAAAAATATACAACGTTCCAATTAATAATTCATCTATAGACACAATGAATTATACCAAACACATAAGCATAATTTCTTGCTGCGTAAGGCTTTTAAGGTGGAAAATAATACTAAATGTGTGATCATAGATGCAGATAAGATATACATGACTCAATCCGTGATTAGCCAAATCATCATCATAACCTCTTGATGATTCAAACAACACACCTAACACACATGAGCATAACTTCTCATAGAATTAGGACATATACTTGGTTAAATATCCCTTACCCTAAACCATAATCCACGAACTATGTGTAATGCCACAAATACATATACCAAGTATAATCATACCAAAATCCACCAACCTACCGTCAATCTTGACATAATCAAACTTGTTTAAGTATACATACACTTGAAGATAATTATTTCACACATAAAGTCAACCTAACATAGATGTATAAAACACTCACATGGGCCGGAAATAACATCAATACAAAAACATATACTTAGTCATTGAGTCAAAATATAATATCATCCATGTCAACAAAAGTCAAACCATCATAAATACATCATACAAACAACTAGATTATCTCTAATCCAAATGAATCCAAGTATTCAACTCATAGTTCCGAAAAACAAACCCACCTCATACATAAAATCAGATTCAGCATGATAAAAAAAGGAGAGGTTATACCAAACCCGAAATGAGGATAAAATAAGATGTACAATGAGATGAAAGGAAGAGCTTCAAAGCTCCTAAAACAGAGAGAAGAACAAGAAAAAGTAACTCTCCTGTTCTATAGTTGTGCTATGTTTTTAACACATAAAATTAAGTTGATACAGTCTTACTACTTAATAATAAGGCCGTATTGCTTGATACGGGCTCAATATAGCCGTATTGCTTGATATGGGCTCAATACAGCCGTACCATGGTCATATTGACCTTATCTGAAACTAGCTCATTCGAGGCAAATGATACGGCCTCAATACGGCTGTATGGAGCACATATTGACCCATATGGGCATATCAAATGGTGTATCAGCTTGTTTCTCGCTAGACTCGCTACCTTGACGGATTTTCATCATATTTACTTCATTTATCATGGATCCATCTTCATGAATCTACAAAATATATTTTTAATATATTAGTCATCAAATCGCAAAAATCTTCTAAGAATGGTGTCAAAATGCTGAAAATCTAGTACGGAAAATATGTATAATTCAGTTCATGTCAAAAGTGTTTTGGTTGACTCTTAGGATTTCAAATATCGAGACTTTTGTTTATTCCGTGTTTGATTAATGAGATTAATCAGGAGGGACAATAGAATAGTTAACGAATAAGTGTTTTTGTTTTCTTTTTGTGGTGCATATATATGGTTTATGTGTGTATGTGTGTGTGGTGAATGTAAAACTAAAATAGTTGACTTGGTTTTTAGTCGCATTTTAGTTTACGATCAGATCTTCGGTTTTTGCATTGACCGCAAATGTTTGATCCAAACGAGTCCATGGAACATTTAGTTTTTTTTCATGTAGACATGCGTTCATGTGTATTTTTGCCAACTTAGACCTGCGGTTGTGTTTGGTTGCTTCGTTTTATGTTTGGTATTTCGTTCAGTTTTAGGGAGGCCTGTGTGCTCCTTATAACCTCTTCATTTGTAAAAGTAATAGACTACACTTAGTTTATTATGGAGATATTTAAAGAACCAAAGGAGGAAATATAGAGGGCATGATTTAGGGCTGTCAATTCGGGTCGACTTCGAGTTAACAAGTCGTGTCATTTTCATGTCAACGTATTTTGTTGTCATTCTCGTGTCAACTCATTTTTTACCCAATTTAATTTCGTGTCGGGTTCAATTTGTGTCACTCTATTTCGTGTTAGGTTTGGGTCGTGTTTCGGGTTGACCCACTTTTCTCAAAATTAACGCATCACATCTTTCATTAAAATTTGTACCCAAATAATCAGATTGGGTTCCGATCTAGCGGTATTCCGTTTTCGGTTATTAGTTTGGTTTTAGTTAGATAACCAAAATTTTGATCCATTCGGGTTATTGGTTTGAAACTTTCGAATCCGGTTCCACATAATAGGGAAACTAAATCACTTACAGAACCCCTTCTAATGCCAAATCACAATCTGAAAATTTAGCTTTATACCAAATGCGAATAATAATGCGCACACCAAAGGTCAGACCAAATCACTTAGGTTGGATCACACCAAAAGTCGGACCAAACACTTAGGTCCGACTAAAACTGAATGTCGGACCACACTAGGTCGGATCACACCAAAGTCGGACCAAACACATAGGTTGGACAAAGACCGAAAGTCGGACTACACTAGGTCGGATCACACCAAAGTCGGATCAAACACTTAGGTTGGACCAACACGGAGTCGGACCACACTAGGTCGGATCACACCAAAGTCGGATCAACTCCAAAAGTCGGACCAACACCATCCGACTTAATCCAAACACAGAAACATCATCTTGGTCGGACCGAAACCCGGTACCTCAAAAACTCCATTTTCAAAATCATAACCTTACAAAAACTTAACCAACTTGATTCAAATCATTTGCAAATCCTTTCTCCTATCATAAGAACAAAGTCTACAAACATTCATTGGTTAAGAACAAGATTTGGTCTCTCAATCCATCATTCCCTCACTTTCTCGAGTACAAAAACCCCAAACAACCAAAACCCCATAAAACAGGTCTAAATCCATACATAAATGTATTTACATGATGATAGAGGGATTGGAAACATTACCCGATAGTTCTTCTTTCAACTCCTCAAATATTTGTAGGAAAATCACGGTTCTAAGCTCACACACACAGCGTCTCTGCTTTCTTCTCTCAATGGAACTATAGCCACCAAGGCTAAGCCCTAATCTCTTATTTATACATATCTTCAAAAAGGCTTTTAAGCCCACTAGTTAAGCCATTTCTAATCCCATCAGGCTTATTCTTTAATACCTCCCTTTTATCTCTTCACCCCACTAAGTAACACAATACGTATTTATTTACTAGGCTAGATAATCCTCCAAGTCCAAATAAACAACTTTAATCCCATAATAATTCGCAACTCAAATAATAATAAGGATGACATTATTCATTAAACATTCATTTATTTATTATACGGAAACGGGGTATTACACACCGTTTAATCCAACACCTCAAACCCTTAAATCAAATCCTCATTATGTAAAGGAGTCAAGAAACTTCACATAACCAAGAATACTCTTGCCTTTGTTATCATACTCCCAACTAAAGGCCCTTTTGATGCTTTTAATCCCAAGGTGAAGGATGATCATCATAGATTTCTAACTATCCGAGTAGTGGGAAGATCAAGGGCAATACCATGACAAAATCTATGCTAAGTCACATTTTGAATTGTTTGTTCAATCATCCGAACTACTGTTAGATCTCAAAAACTAGAGTCATGGAACCTTTCTCCAAACATGTTCTCAAGATTGATGAAGCTCTGATCATTGTCAGAAATGTAGACTTTGCTGCGGGCTATGATCTTCGGTAACCTTCAAAATCAAATTAAACAAAATATTTGAGGTAATCACATCCCTTATCCCAAGTTCTTATCTGTAATATTCAGACATCTGTTGGGACGAGAGGCATACTACCCCCTAGTATGCTCTACTCTAGCAACGATTCAGTACCAACATGGTAAGGTCAATTTCTAATAATCCTAACCCTTGTATTAATATGTACAAGGCAAATCTGGTACTTCTTTTCCTTCTAAGGCAGGAAGAAGCAAGAAACGCCTATGTGCTTCTAACCTACCTACCTCTACCTTTTTTGAAATCATTCTATCTAAAACTGTCACTCTGAAAACCACCCACACCAAAATAAAAAGACTTGCCAAAAAGGTCAAAAATGGGCATACCTGAAACAACCCTATCCTCTCAACATGATAGAGGTGCCAAAAAAGACTTAACCAAAGTCACACCAGGGACAATCATACCAAAACAGCACCCTTTTGAAGTAATGTTCTGAATCATCTGGTTCACTTTAGTTCAAACCCATACTGAAGTCAAAACCACCTGCTTAGCACCAAAACCCAATAGTTCTAAGGCACACCGTGCCTATGAAGACTCGACTCAAAACCTAGCCGAAACCGAGGCTCTAACCAAGTTAACCCTCAAAGGTTAAACAAACCCAACTGAACAATTGGTTACATCTCTTGCTCATGATGCATTAGTTGTCCACCTAACTAAATCGGAAACATAGCCTATCCTATCCTTTGATGGCTAAAGAACCCAACTAAGCCTATGATGGCTAAAGTCCCAAACTAGACTAACACTGATTCACTAGCTCTCTTAAGGCCATGAGTATAGCAATCCCCCAACCCAAATTAACCCAAATGTCACATCAGCTTTTTTTACTTTTTCTTTTTTGACTTTTTCCTTCCCAAAACCCAACTAGCACCCTTCCCAAATCAACCCCAACATTTTCTCTCTCTTACTCTCTTTACAAAACAAAACAAAAAAAGGAATTTGTCGGTTGCGCTCAAGTCTACAGAGCCGAAGAGGTGAATCCAAAGCAGGGTAGTAGCCGTGCTCCCAAAGGAGCCGGCCTTACCCAAATGAACCCGAAGGGGCTCGGGTTAGGCTTTACGCATGGCCTAACTAATTATAAGTCAAAACTACCCTCGTTCAAAAGGCTTATGAAGACTCAGCTAAACACAAAGCTAAATTCAAAGCCAGACCCATATCAACCTTGATGGTTCGATAATCCTAACTTTTCCTATGGTTTCAGTTATAAAAAATGCTGAAACTGAAGCAGCTCCCACGTTATCCCTTGATGATCCATCACAACTAGATGTTTCTACGGTTACCTCAGTTTGATAACAATACAGGTCCTCCTGCTACATTTGAAGCTTTCCTTGCTACCTTGAAGAAATCCACAGTCACTATCACATCCCCTTTCTATTTGAACCTATACCCGCTCACTTTCTTCCTTCCCAACATAAAGCAAATTTTTCCTTGTTCACCCAAGAATGGAATAAACAACCATTTTTTCTTGTTCCTACCCTTCAATCCCTTACCTCGGATGATATCGATTCTGATTTTCATGACGGAATCGAAAAACTTTCCTCTCCCCCTTGTAAAGACCCAATTTTTTTTTGGCATTTCATATCAAAACATTTATTATATTAATATTATCCAATATTATTAGTACAAACTTCACTTTACAAAATGTTATACTATTAGTTTTTAGTTAAACACAACTATTGATTACACAAAAACTATTGCGAAAACTAGGAACTCTTAGTTATGGGCGGAAGCTGAGCTCTATTCCTTTTCACTAGTATTTGTTGTACCTCAAGAGAGTAACGCTACACGAGTAAGCATAATTGCTTAGTGAGCAAACGAATATCCACACAAAACATAACGATAAATAAATCTGCAAGGATTAACACACAACAATGACACACTCCAATGGGATAAGATGCCTGGCTAAACACAATAATGCTGAGTGCTCATATTTTATTATTCACAAGAATTTGGGAGTTGCCTACCCAGTTCACACACTAAATACATAATGGGAGTTGTTTCCCCATCTAATCACGTAATACACATACCACCACACATACAAACACGTAGTTGTTTACTTATACTTATGTTTCATAGGAAATTCGTGTAACTCGCCTCATTTGTTGTGCTATGGCTCAGTAATCTGCTCAATTCACAATAAACAATCAACATCTAATACCTACGAACGAATGATACAATATCAGTTACAAAATCTTCAATTTGTTGTTCCACAATGGCCAACAAGGCCTAAGACACTGCCCGTGTTTAATTACACGGCTAAACAAGGCTTATACTGTTGGATCGAATCACGATTTAAAACACAAAGTTCGTACCAAAGTTTCGGATCAAGAAATCATATTTTAAACTTCTCTGTATATATTTGAAGTTTTACAACTTGTTCATCATCGATTACACGTTTCTTTACATTCGTATTTATAGACATACATATGGCGGTTTTTGCCTTTAGCCGCCGGCGACGGTTATAGGACTTAGCCGCCGGTGGGGGTGGGGGCGGCTGTAACATAAATAATAATAATAATAATAATAATAATAAAAAAAATAAACTAAAGTTTTATTATATCCCAAGTATTTTGATCGAGGTTAATCTTTCATATACAACCCTAACCTTACACGGCCCGTGTACCACCATTTCTACACGGCTATATAACCCTACATGGCTCGTGCCATCAAGGGCTTTACACGGCCGGTATAAATTTGAACACAGATTGTGTTCGGCTCTGGGCAGCGACAGTTCTATGTGAACTTGCTCTTTATATGACCAAAACACAAACTTGACCAATTCTTAGTGTATCAACAAATACGATCATCAATTGATCAAATTACATCAAGAACTCAATATTTGACCCA
Source organism: Dittrichia graveolens (assembly GCA_038502395.1). Lineage (NCBI taxonomy): Eukaryota > Viridiplantae > Streptophyta > Magnoliopsida > Asterales > Asteraceae > Dittrichia > Dittrichia graveolens. Next base: position 52,306,718 of record JARJIL010000007.1, on the reverse strand, counting down.
TTAACATCAAATTCACCTAAATTAACAACATGCAACTCTAAAAATCAGTTTACTCAACCTGGATCATCATAAACTCTGTACTTTTATCATTTATATCAACACTAATAACATTTCCAATTTTAAAGAACACTAATACTATTAAAACTCTCAATTACACATGCTAGAAGTTGAATTTACATACCTTCTTACTTGAATTGGTCAAATGCTTCTCAATTTATCATCAATTGCTCAAAATCCCAATAATTACTCCTTGCTCTCTCCTCCTCTTGACACTTCCAGATTCATCACCATCATCATTTGACTAAATGGTCAAATAAATTCTTTTTATATACATAAGTTTGGGATATTGACAACTTGAGTCCCTCATATCTCTTTTATAATACTTTTGCCACAATTCTTCATCTTGACAATGAGATGATGCGACAGTTTCACTATCTTGGTCTTGAGCATCTGAAGAATTTTGCATTCGCTGATGAAATGAAAGTTCTCAATTCTTTGCTTATTAATTAAACCGATACTCTCTACACAGAGATCGAATTCCACAATCAACTTAAGGTTACTCTTTTCAAGCAATTCAGAGAACATGTTCAGGCTACTTCTTACAAGCTCAAGTCTGCAATTCTAAAGGTATGTGAAGTTCAAGCTCAAGAATCTGAGAAGCTTCTAAAGGTTCAACAAAACTTGGCAAATTCACTTCCAAACCATCACAAGCTCGTTTCTCAAAGATACCTTGAAGCTTACTGCACCAAATCAATCTCTCGTGATATTAGGAAGCTTCTTTGAGAGACCATTGATGACTTCGTCATTCTTGAACTTGCTGAGCTTCAGTCTACATGTTCTTCACTTCAACAAAGGATAGAAGCTAATGAGGTAGCCTCCTTAGCTTCTAAGGGGTAGACGATCCGCAAATCTTCAACTATTGCCAAAGTTGTGAATATTGCTCATACAAATATTAGCTCCTCTACATCTCCCCTCAACCCAACCAAGTTCACCTGTAACATCAATTTACGATAAAGGAAAAGGGATTGCTGCAAAAAATTGTCAAAGATTTCCCTAATTGATAAACAGGTCAAGAAATTCATCACGGCTAGAAATCTTACTTTTGACGAGTTTACTGAATCTCTAAGAGCTAAAGTTCTTTCGGGTGCTAGAAATTCAGAAATAGATGCCACACTTCTTGAGGAACCACCTCCTCAAACTGACATTCCTCAGAATGACCAAGGAATATGAAGCTTCAAGCTTAGGCATTTCTCTTGAAGAGTTCAGAAGGCAAGGGAACACGCTCTCATTCTTAAACAGTTTACAAAAAATGAAGACCTATGTGAGAGCATGAAGAATGAGATAACGCGAGTAATTATTTTTTGGAGCTTAAATTTATTATATTTTTTAACTTACGAGTTCTTTAGCTTTTGAGCTTATTAGTAAAAAGAAAGTGTTTGGATTAATTTATGACTCATAAACTACTTTTAATAAAATGTTTGGCTTATTTTATTATTGTAAAATAACTAAAAAATACATGCTTAGATTTAAGAAAGAGAATGTGTTTGAAAAAGAAAGAAATGGAAGGGAGAGAGAATGGAAATGGAATGAGCTATTTTATAAGCTCACTTGGAGAAAATTAAGTTGTTTTCACTTCGCTTATCAAAATTGGCTTATTTTTTACTTAAAATAAGCTCATAAGCTAAGCCAAACACAATATTTTTAATAAGCTCATAAGATAACCTAAAAAGTTTCTAAAATAAGCTAAAACAAACACCCTCGAATTCATCTGAAGGGAGAGAGAATGGAAATTGAATGAGAAAAGAACAATTGTATTGAACCTGAACAATTGACTTTGGCGCGACCATACAAGAAGGGAAAAACTATGATGATCGAAATTTATAGAAACAAAAACAAGCTAAAGAATAAAAGTGTAACCGTTGCTCAACTGTTGAAGTACAACCTTTTTGAATGGGAAGAAATCGGAAAGTATGTCTCAAGACTTAAGGTAACTCCCGAGTCTATCACTGTCAAAAAAAAATTAGCTTATCTTTTTGGTAACTATATTAGCCTGCTTTCTATAGAATAAAAGGAAATGGCAAACTGAAAAAGCCCTTGTCCAGCTCAAAAGAAGGAATCCTCCCAATTGTAGGAACATTAATGTTCTTTGCCTAAAGGTCATAAGAATCCTAGTGGATTCTACTTTGTTTATGCTTACCGAATGTTTGATGATTTCCCTCACCTTAAGGCAATATCTATTTATATTTGTCCTTGGGATCTAAAAACCGAGGATGTCTTCACAGCCTTGTTGCTAAGAGTAAGAAAGCTCACTACTACAAAAATATCTTTTCATAAAAAAGCGGGGCTTAAAAGCCTGGGCGCACGTTTTTAATAGATACATGTATGGTTTGTTATAAGAAAACCGGATTTAAAAGTCTGAGACAACACAGGGTCAGAAAGTTGTTTCAAGGTGCCTCCAAAAATGTTTCAATATTCAAACCCAGTTTTTTGTTATATAAACCGAGTCTAAAAGTTTAATAACATTCTAGCCTTGTTTTTTGTTAAAAAAATTAGACTAGAATACTAGCATTTAATGCTCCAATGGTCCTTTTAGCTACCACATACTTACAGACTATGTTATTTGCAAAAAACTAGACTTAAAAGGTGTTTTTATGACATATTGCATTTCTTCTTCCTCACTTCTTCTTTCTCCTCCATCACCTCCCCTTCGTTAATACGTCCAAACAAAATCTTAAATTTCCTCAAAAAAATCATATTTGTATCCCTTCAATCTTTTCAAACTATACATAAATTGTCTATCTAATCTAAGGTATCATATTTTTTTTTATATATTTCATAATCTTTTCTTTATTTTTTTGTATATTTCACTTTTTATATCATTATTGTTGTTTATAGGTATCTTGGTGAAATCATTAACAGGACTACATTGCTTCATCTCGTCAAAAATATTAAGGTATTGTTCTTGATTGTATTAATATTTATAATTACATTTATTTAGGTATTTATATGTACAAACACACACACATACATACATACATATATACACATACATACCTATATATACACATAGATATATACATACATACACACACACACACACATATATATATATATATATACTATATTATAAATCATTTAGGCATTTTGCTTAATCTCTTAAATTTTAAGTCTTTTGAAATTACTAAATTACCCCTCATATAAACTAAATGGAAACTATTATATAAAGTAACTATTAAATAGAGTTAATAAGAATCTTATATTCTATCTTAATAACTAAACCTTCCATATTTAAAAAATTTAAATAAATTAACTTATATATTAAAAAATACTTTCATAATCAAACCTTTTATATTAAATATTATATCATGTAATAAATATTTTAACATAATTATAAGAAAATGTGTACAGGTAGAACTCGTAAATCTAAATAATCCATAATAAGAATTTATAAACATATATTTAAAAAAAATTTAAATAGCTCATATAATTAATATTTTCAAAATAGTTTACTATTTTATTAATCTCTTAATTTTAAATAGTTTGAAATTACTAATTTACACTCGCAACTTAACTTATTTTATAAGTAAAGACTTTTTTTCTTATTTAATTGTTTTCAAAGTTTATTTAAAAATAATAAAAAAGTTGATTAAGAACGGGAAAATAAAGAAAATAGACATGTTACCAATGTAAAATTATTCGTTGTCACCGTATTACGTAAATTCCCAAAACGAACAAGTTATCGAGTAGAAACTATTTGATGTCGCCGCATTACGCGGGTACCATGCTAGTGTGTGTATATATATATATATATATACATATTGTTCATTTTGACATTTAGTATGGGTTCCCCGTTGTTGGGCATACATAGGATCATAGCTTTTAGTTAAAACATACATGTCCGAAATTAATCTAATAGGGATTAATTCGGATTGTCCGCGTATTGGGACTGCTTTTTGAATATCTTATCTCATATACATAGTGAATGCATGTTAACAAATTGAGTATTTAAGAAAAATCGGCAACATTTCCCTATACTCCTATGGGTTTGCGTTTTATATGCATACTTGGGGAGTTAAGGGGAAATGCTTTAAATACTCGATGTGTTAATATGTATTCACATGAGACAAGGTACTCAAAAAGTGGGTTAGGATGAACTACCTGCAACCACATTCATATGTACTTCTATTGTGCATGAATGCATCATAATTATACTGTTTTTTAAATTTCAAATGCATCGTAGTACGTGGATGTACAAGATACCACGTGGTTCGGTTGAATATCTTCATTATCAATCTAATTTCATAGAAGCCGTTGAAGATTATAAGGTCAAAGAAGGAAGATGGGAAATTTTGTGTCCTTGTAAAGTTTGTAAAAATTGTGCCCTGTCTGAATATTCAATGGAAATTAGTGGACATTTAGTAGTAAGTGGATTTATGGATAACTATACTACTTGGTCACGACATGGTGAATTGTTATCAAATACAAATGCGGCTATCTCCAATTTTAATGACCATGATGATGAAGAATTGATCAATGATGACGTTTGTGATAGATTAGATGATATGTTACATGATTTAGAGGGAAATGTAGCCGAAAAAGATAATGATAAATTTCAACAATTATTTGAGGATACCGAAAAACCATTATATGACGGTTGTAGAAATTTCACAAAACTTTCCGCCATTTTAAAATTAGTTAATTTAAAGGTTAACAATGGTTGGAGCGATAAAGGTTTCACAAGTTTGTTAGAGCTTTTGCATGAAATGCTTCCTGAAGATAACGAACTACCAGTTTCACTATACCAAGCAAAAAAAATTGATGTATCCATTGGGATTGAAAATCAAAAGAATACATCATGTCTAAATGATTGTATATTGTATAGAAACGAGCATGAAAACCTAAAAGAATGTCCAAAATGTGGTACATCTAGGTATAAGCAGAAAAAACAAGCAAAAGAAAATAGTGATGATTCTACAAAGAATGGACCTCCCGCTAAAATTATTATGGTATTTTCCCATCGTTCCAAGATTGAGACGATTGTGTACAAACTCGAAAAAGGCAAAATTGCTAAGTTGGCATAAGGAAGAACGCACAAATGATGGAAAATTAAGACATTTGGCTGATTCTCCTCAATGGAGGAATATTGATTCTGAATATATTGAATTTGGTAAAGTGATAAGAAATATAAGGTTGGGACATAGTTCTAATGGAATTAATCCCTTTGGAAACATGAGCGGTTGCTATAGCACCGGCCAGTTCTACTGTGTATTTATAATCTTCCACCCTAGTTATGCATGAAATTGAAATACATCATGATGTCGTTGTTAATTCAAGATCCAAAACAACTAGGTAATGACGTTGATGTGTATTTGGCTCCATTAGTTGACGAACTAAAAGAATTATGGAGTCCAGGCATCGAAGTTTTTGATGCGTACAAGAAGGAGAAATTTTGAATGCGGGCCATGATTTTTTGTACTATGAGTGATTTCCCAGCTTATGGCAATGTGTCGGGATATAGTAAAAAAGGAGGAAAAGCATTTCCTATTTGTGAAGATGACACACATTCCTTGTTGCTGAAAATTGTAGAAATGGTTTATATGGGACACCGAAAATCACTTCATAGGAAACACCCATATTGTAACCACACGATCCAGTTTGATGGTAAAACCGAGAAGCGAGTGCATAGGCGACCATTGGATGGGGAGTCAACCTATTCTCGAGTAGCATGCATAATCAATCAATTTGGGAAAAATGGTACACGTCCTACGAAAAATATATGGAAAAAAAGTCTGTCTTTTGGGATTTATCATACAGGAAGAATTTACAAGTCCGTCACTGTCTTGATGTTATGTATATTGAAAAAAATGTTAGCGATAGTTTAATAGGATTGTTGTTGAACATTTCTGGAAAAACGAAAGACGGGGTTAATGTTAGAAAGGACATGGTTGAAATGGGAATTCGAGATGGCTCCTGTAGAGAGCAAGGGAAGGCGTACTTTTCCGCCACCAGCATGTTATACCATGTCGAAAGATGAGAAAACCAAGTTTTGCAAAAGCTTACATAATATTAAGGTTTCATCCGGCTATTCTACGAATATTTCTAAACCGGTGTCAATGAAAGACTTGAAATTACTTGGTATGAAATCTCACAACTGTCATGTTTTAATGACCGAAATGATTCCTATCACAATCCCTGGAATATTGTCGGATCACATTCGTCACACAATTACTAAACTTTGCTTGTTTTTTAACATGATTCATTCAAAAGTGATGAATCCAGAGGTTCTAGATTTAGGGCAAAGAGATATTATTGTCACTCTCTGTGAGCTGAAGATGTACTTTTCACCTTCTTTTTTTGATATCATGGTGCACCTAATATCTCATATTGTAAATGAAATCAAGGCTTGCAGATCTGTATTTCTACGATACATATATCCATTTGAAAGATATATGGGTTTCCTAAAAGGCTATGTAAGAATCGATATCGACCTAAGGGAAGTATTGTTAAAGGATATGTTGCTAAGGAGGTGATTGAATTCTGCACCGACTACATGAAAATTGTTTCAACTATTGGTGTTCCACAATTACGACACGAGGGTCGACTTTAGGGGGTTGGGACAATTAAGCAGAGAACATAGATCCCCGATCCTTCCAATTTCAACCATGCAAATTTTACGGTCCTACAACACATGTGGGTTATTGCTCCATATGTAAATGACCACATAATGATGTTGAAAGAAAACAACAACAAAAGGACCGAAAAATGGCTAGTCACCTGAACATTTTCACAGTGGGTGAAAAATAAAGTGAACGAAAATCTAAGAAGTGGAAATGTTGATAAAACAATATTAGATCTAGGATATGGTCCACGACATGTTGTGGCAAAATACCAAGCCTATGATATTAACCGTTATAATATTTACACCAAACAAACCAAATGAAAAAAGCGCACAACAAAATAATGGGGTGATGGTAATTGCCACAACAACAGAGTACTTAAGAGTTAATCAAGATGCTCTCAGTAGTTTATTGAGTGGCCACAACGGCACTTATTCTTTCTATGGTAAATCTAAATAATTTTCATAGTTTTGTAGTATTAGTATGATTTACTCAAATACATATGTATCTTTTTAATAGACCCCAAAGAGTGTCGATACATCGAATCAAGAAGCAAAAAGAACACTAGCGGATTAACAAGAAGTAGTGTTAGCACCGGTCAAGAAAAATACTGAAAAAGAAAACAAATTAATGCGTATGAAAAGTAGGAGTGCTGACATTTTCAAAAAGCAGACCTTCATATTTAATCCTTGCGAAGACTTATGTCGCGACCGGACCCTACGGAATGGTTTGACACTATTATCGAGCCTATGGCCTTTAGTAAAGAGGGTTATGAGTACACTCTTGAACCCGTAGATATAGTCGATATGTTATAGGGTACTTGGGTCGATTTTTCCATTATAATTTGGTTTGCAAGGTAAGCACATTAATATTTACTAGAAAAATGCATTTATGTATTTTCTTTCTTATAATGTTATAATATATATATATATATATATATATATATATATATATATATTCATGCTTGTAGGTCACTACATGTGATGATGGACCCACGAAAGAATAGTTTTTTAACACTGAAACAATTCGTTCATCTCAGTGCTTGAAATACAAGGAGGAGGTCATACTTTACTTGACCAAAACAATGCAATGGCAAACTTATAAGCGTTTTTATCTTGCATCGTATTGGCAAGGGTACTATATATTATTATATTTATTGTTATATGATTTGTATGTATATTGTATATACTAATATGAATTGAAACATAATTAGCGACCATTGGACATTGTTTATAATTTTCCGTAATACACGCTCGGGAATTATATTGGATTTCATGACAAATGGAAAGACCCCGTATAGCTTTTACATTACAAAGCATTTGGAAAGGTAAGAATTTCTTAAATTTGTATATAATTCACATTTAATTATAAGTTAATACACCAATATTTGTTTTTAGGGTTGTTAGGACTGTTATGAAAGATACCAAGGAGACTCATATCAAATGGACGTTCGCCAAGGTAAATCATCTCGACCAGTTCATGTTACATATATACTAATATTACCGTGTGTTGAACTTTATTAAACTTTAGTGCAATCAACAATTAAATGATTGGGAGTGTGGTTATTACATCATGCGGTGGCTTCATGAATTTATGCTTCATGGACAATTTTGTTTTCCGGATACAATATAGTTAAGTGCATTTTTTTAATTTTGTATATTGTTACTCTTGAACCACTTAGATAAATTTTATTATTTTAACTTGTATATATATCCCTTGGAAGAACAATAGTCCTTTTAATCAAAAGGACTTGGATGCTATCACGTTTATGCCAATTTTCTTTAACAAGTCATCAAATATTTAGGTATATGTGTGTTTTTTTCCTTTTAGACCAATATGACAATACATTATTCTATTGTGAAATAATATTTTAACGGTGAACAACTTGTTACATATACTTTTATACAATTCATTTATTGTGCTTTAAAATAATTTATAAATGACCCGTTATACCCTTGCTTAAATTCAACATTGATAGAAGCTTACATTTTCTAATGGGTCACGTAATTAATTGTCTTTTACAAATAATAAAAGCTTATATTTTCTAACAGGTCACTAAATTGTCTTTTACAAATAATAGAAGCTTATATTTTCTAACGGGTCACTAAATTGTCTTTTACAAGTAATAAAATTCAAATAAAATGATATAGATAGAAGCGTATAATAGAACTACTTGTAGTTCAAAAATCATCTTATAGTTATTCTCAAAAGGACACCTATAAGTCGAGTTGTGCCAAGTCTAGATGAAATTTTTGAGGGCATTGAAATAGTTATGTAAGTATATTTGTCAAGTTCATTCTGTTTGATATACTATATATTTGGTTGGGTATAAATATAATAAATTTGTGTAATTATATGAATTACACTCTTATTTCTGTAGGGCACATATTGAATGACATGGGATGATCGATTTGTCCGTCTTGCAAGTTAAGAAAATGTTATTACAAAGTGTTATTGATATACAATTATAATATCTAGACTTACTTATCTTATGTATTGGAGCATTAGGTGTAACACCGACTTTGCTTATACTAGATTTTTGCAAAAATTTGCGTTTTTAAACAATATCTTTAGCAGCGGAATATTTACAATAAACTTTGTTTCTGTATCTGGTGTTACACTACAAAATAACTGACCACAATGTAATTATTACAACATAAGTGTTCCAGCCAAAATATCCAGAGGCAGGGGACCCGGCTCACCAGGTAATCTATCTTTGATCTGCAAAAGCAGTTAACATGGCACCGTTAGCTATACTTAGCTAGTGAGCACAAACTTGACATAAACTTCATTAGAGTAAGAACATGTATTTCAGGAATAAGCATACAATGCTATCCTATCACATTGTGGTGTGCTGACACAATCGGTATAAGTTGTTTCTTGCAGGATAGCTAGTCCCACTCAACACCAATACACCGGGGATCAGACACAACCCTCCGCGCTGGTGGGGGAGCATAAAGCAGTCCACCAAGCATCGTTAACGGAACCAGAGGCTCCTTAGGTAACTCAGCCATTTCTGACTGATTAACCCTCATGATATAAGGCACGGCAGTTTTGCAGAATCTACGATCCGGAATGTTACCTCAAATCACCGTTAAATCCTGAATCTCCTGATCAAGGGCCCCTGGGATCCAGCTAACCGGCTGATCTTAACCATGCTTGCTGATGTTCGCCAACACATACACATATCTTGTTCATTTACTTAGCATGTATATTCATTTACTTCTTTTAGCATGCAATTACATTCAGTTACTTCTTTATGGATCCAATCTGGATCCCTAGCATACATATCATTACATCTTTACTTAACTGATTCATTCAGAATCAGTATCATGGATAGCATTTACTTAACTGAGCGGTTCCAGTACTGGATCCCGCTGGCATACACTTAACTTACTTACATTAGTTATTTAACATGGCATTGTACTTTAAATAACATAGCAATTCTTACTTATCAACTTATGAGCACAATCGTACTCAAATCCTTTAACACATAATTCCTGTTCTACTGAGGCTTATGGAAGTCGGTAATCACCTGAGTAACTTAACAGGTAGTTATTTAACTTCTTGCCTTGTCTAGGGTTTCAAGTTCACCTAGAACATTAGGATTTACATTAATCATCTTAACATACTTAGAATAGCCACAAAGCCAACACATGAAATCCCCTAAATCCGGATTCCACGCAAATCCGACAGACTGTCGGATTCCTTGAAATCCGACACTTCAAAGGAAAATCCGATACTTTATGAAATCCGAGACTTATCGGATTTCAACACTTATGAACTTGAAAACTTGGTCACAAAGTTGGAAATCCGACTTTCAATCGGAATCCGATTCTTTTATTGGAATCCAACACTTTTGTCGGAATCCGACACTTATATAGAAACTTTCAGATTTTGACTTGTAACTTACATAGACATTGGGAAATCCGATACTTTCGGATTTAGACCCATAACACGGATTTAAACACGCGGATTTAGACATGCGGATTCCGACACCCTAAAGTCTCACAATCCGACACTTAATCGGATTGTCAACATGCGGATTCCGACACCTTCATGTCTCGAAATCCGACTGTTCTAACATGGAAACCGCCATCTTCAATGACTTATTTCCAGAGCTTATTTCTTGTTTGTTTTGACATTTATACATTCTGAAAACACTTATTTTCGTTGGTATAGCTTTGAAAACACATCAAACCCACACAACAACACCAAACAAACAAAACCCACTTGCAAAGTAAGCTTTGCATGTTCTAAGTAGTGTTTTGCAAGGATTTGAGTTTCAATCATGCTTTTAATCATAAAAACAGTTTCATATGTATTAAATCTTAACAACAAACAAGTATTTACCTTTACTTGGAATGAAAACCACTAGATCTTTGGCTTTGAAGAGAATCCGAGAATCCGATAGTTTAGAGAGAAAACCAAGAGTTTGTGTGTGTGTGTTTGCTTCTTGACAACTTTGACCATATTGACTTTCTAAGTCAATATATACATTTTCATATATTTGTATACATATATACACATTAACACATAACACATTAATATACAATTAACTCTCATCTTATTATCATAACTAACTTTAAATACATGTCTAACAGCTAGGCCCAAATCGAGGATGTTACATTTGGTAGTGGCTAAAACATGTTACTTTAACATATATAGTGTATTAGTTTATTAAACAATGGGCTAGAATTGTTTGAACCAAATATTTCGAATTGTTATTAGTGAGTTGTTTTGGTATGATATGAATATTGTTGGCTAATGATAACAGGAAACAACAAAAAACGAATATTTTTTTTTAAAATAAACATTTAGACACGGTTAATTAACTAAAAAACGGGCTTAAAGTGTATATTTGAACTTTATAATGAAATATAACAGACCTTGTTTTAAAGAATAAAACCGGGCTTAAAAGTAGAAACATATGGACCGGTTAGTTTAATAAACAACAAGGCTTAAAAGGGTATCTTTGGATGCTTATGGGAATACATACAGACCCGGGTTTTTAGCTAATAACCAGGCTCAAAAACAATCTTAAGACCCGGTTTTTTAACTGGGCTTGAATCGCCTGACTTTGAAGGCCTTCAGGCTCCCCGCCTTTCAAGCCCCCATTAAAACTGAGCCTGAATGTCTAAAATAACTAAGCCTGAAGGCCTTTTTTGTAGTATTGGCTCTTCGTGATCCTTTCGCTAGTGACTTTGAAGAAAACCCTCAGCCTACTCACAACTATTGAAAATATATCTTTATTTTTTTGTATAGTTTGTTCTTTGAGTTTCCTATATTTAGAAAAACCAAAAATAGAAGTACTACTTGAAAATACAATAATATTCACAATACAAAAAAGAATCCAAAAAGAATTGTGTAGATCATTGTTGGGAAGATAATCACTTCACCCTAATAATCAACTCTGCCTATCCTAAAACATAGAATTTGATAATAACCAAACCCTACATTTAGTATGACTTAGAAAGAATTCAAACATGTGTTGTTTGAATCAGTTTATATAAAAATATGCTAAGTATGGAACCATCAGCTGAGCATCAGATCCTACTCAATGTATCAGCCAAGGGATATCAGCCAAGGAGCATCAGATGAAGAAAACAAGTAAAGAAGACCATCAGCTGAGGAAAATAAACAATTAGCTGAGTGAAGAAAGTTGATCAGCTGAGTGCCTACACCATCAGCTGAGTGAAAAAAATTGATCAGCTGAGTACCTACACCATCAGCTGAGCAAGGACTTTGCTCAGCTACTCCATCAGCTGAACAAATGGATCAGCTAACGCCCAGAGCATCTGCTAAGTAAGTCTACCTTTACACAAGTCATCTCCCCTCATAAACTGATGTATTTGAATGATCAACTGAGCATTCTTGATCAACTGATCAAACAAATACATGAGCTTACGCCCTCCTAAACTTACTATTGATCAGCTGAGCATCTATATGATCAGCTGAGCAATATGTATCAACTGAGTCCTAGCAAAAAGTGATCAACTGATATGTTTTGTCAACTGAGTAGTGAATATCAGAGTTCCTAGTACAATCTGTTAGCTGAGTCGTGCAAAATGTCAAATCTGTACTATCTTTTCAGATTGTAAGTCATATGTAAAAGGCAGAACATGTGTTGTTCTATTATGCCTTAGATCTTTGTTTGTAAAAGTAAAAATGCACTTTTTGGATCAAGTATGAGACAAAAAGGTTTGATCTTATCCTCTGGAAAAGGATGATGATACCTCAAACAGACGAAGATCTTGAAGATTTGTTCAAACAACTATGTGTGACTGGCAATCCCATTCTTGATAAAGTCAAATCAAACAGAAGCATGGTGTTGATTAAAGTACATGTATGGAAAGGGAAAGAAACTTCTACACGACAGTAGATGTGGGTTTTAATATTTTATATTGTGAGTGGGTTTCACTTTTGCAGAAAAGTACAATTACTTTTATCAATCTATTGATTAAAGTAACTTTACTTTTCACCCACTACCTTTACAAATAAAATATTATATTTCCACATCCTCTCTGTCTCCTACCTTCATGCAACTGGATTCACCAAGATTTCTATATATACTTATGCATGGCGGACATGCAAAACACCACACAGTGAAGTCTCTACTCCACAGAAAGAAAATCTCATCAGTTGAGAAATTCGTAGAGTTTAAGCATTGTGTAGAATCAAACTTGTTCATGTGTTGAACACTCTATATACATTAGTTGTTTTAGAGTTAGCTTGTCTATGTGTTAGACGAATAGATTGCCACCTTTTATTGTACTTAGAATTTCCGCTTCTAGTACATGTAATTCTTGATTCAATATCAATAAGAATTATATAAAAGTATATCAGTGTGTCTTTAAATTTTAAAAGCTAAAGTTTGTATTCAACCCCCAATTCTACAAACATTTGTTGTTGTGTACTCAATCTGGGACTAACAACTGGTATCGGAGCAGGTTAGATAATCAATATCTAGATCTTTTTTGCTTACTCTACAACTGCTTCTACCCCTCTCAATATGGCCTCATAAGCAAACAACATGAATATCTCAAACACTAGGTCCTTAACAAGATATCCCATGTTTGATGAAGAAAATTTCTCCATATGGAAAAGTAGAGCACATCTTTTCTTATCTACCCTTGATATCTAAATGCTTGAAATAGTAACTGATGGTCCTTATGTTCCAACATCAGTGTTATACATTCCATCAGAATCTGAAGGTCAAACCTCTACAACAGAAATAATCATAACCAAACCCATGCATCTATGGATAGATGAAGATAAGAGGTTGGTTAGCCTAGATGTTAAGGCTAGATCAGCTCTTGTCTCTACACTACCTAATGAGATCTATCATCAAGTGCTTAACTATACTTCTGCTAAAGAGATGTTAGATACACTCACAGTTGCATATGAAGGGACTGAAGAGGTGAAGGAGAACAAGAAGCTCCTCCTCAATAGAGAGTATGAATTCTTCTTTGCTCAGAAAGGGGAGAGTCTTACACAGATATACACCAGGTTCAACTGCCTAGTTAATGACTTGAAACATAGGATCACTTTGTCACTGTTCTAAGACATAGTGAGAAGATAAAGGGAATGTCTCTGGTTGCTCTCTATGGTAACTTACTAAACCATGAGCAATCAGTCAAACAAAGGAAGTTGTCATCCAAGGAGATGAAGGAGGTCGTGAAAGCTGCACCAACTGCCCTTGTATAAAGAGATACAAAGATGAGAAGCTTTGCAGCTATTAATTCTGGCTCTGATGAAGAAGGAGATGAAGTGGAGAGTGCTGGAGAAAGTGATGAGGAGATTGGTTGTGAGGAGAGTAACCTGGAGGAGTTGGTTGAAGGTGTAGCAATGCTGGTTAAGAAGTTCAGACCTTTCAAGAAGGGAAATGGTGTCAAGAGGTTCAGCAAGAGGTTCAGCAAGAGGTCATCAAAGTTTGTCAAGCCCAAATCCACATTTGATGCCTCTACAGCAGAGTGTTATAAGTATGGCAAGATTGGCCACATAGCCAGTGACTGTAAGTTCAAATATAACACTGGTTCTTCATCTATGCAAAAGCAGGAGGACAAAATTGATTATGAAGCCAAGTATAAGAAACTCCTTGCTGCTGTCCTTGTCAAGAAGAAGAAGAAGAAAGTCCATGGCCAAGTTCTTGTTGCTGAAGAAGAATATTGGGCAGAAGAAGATCTCTCCTCAGATGAAGATGAGGTGATCTCTGCTCAGTTCTGCATGATGGCCAACAACAATGATGGTAGTTCCTTTGATGAAGACATGAAAAAGGCTGCAAAATCTTGTTCAACTACCAACTGGGATCCTTCTTCTATGTATCAGGTTGGAAAATTTATTAACTATGATGATAATGAGAAGAATGCTGTGTTTGATTACTTGTGTATTGATTTCCAGTCTGCTATTCAAAGAGAGAATAAGCTAAAACTAGAAGTAGAATCACTAAAGGAAAAGTTAATTCTTAAGGATGAGGAACTTAAGGAAATAACAATCTTAAATGAGGAACTAGCTAATCAAAATATACTTAATGAGATCTTAGTAAAAGAAACTAGTGAAGCAACCAAAAAGTTTAATGACCTCCAAAAAGTAGTCAAGTCTTGGTGTGTATCTGCAGAAAAGACCACTAAGTGTGTCAAGGAGCAGATACCCAAACAAGTTCAAGCTATAATTGGTGGAAATTACTCTAAGGCTGCTAAATATGTTGATTCTAATAAGAACCTTAATATCTTAGACAAAGCTGACATTTTGCCATAGACTTTTCACAAAACTGTTAAAGGCAAAAGTGTGTTCACAAATAAGTTTGTTAGAAGCAAAAGTTCCCACTCAAAAGAATCAATTATTCCTTCTATTGAATCATCCTCTAGTAAGATTTCAGAATGTAAAAATACTAATAATATAAAGTCAAAGGATGTGAGTAAAGGAAAGGAATCATTAGTTGAAACCTCACAGACATTATGTTGTCAAACCTTGAAAACAGATGACTTAAATCTTAGCATTTCACAAACTGAAGAATCATTAGCTAATACTACTCCATCAACTGATAGGTTAGTAGATGATAAATGCTCAGCTGATAAGCTAATCATAGCTCATCTTCTTAACAATCAGTTGATCTAGAAGTAATCAACTCTCTTTCAATAGAAGAAACTATGAGTAAAAAGAATGATGTTCACATTGTTCCCATTTCTGCCACTCCAAAGAATGGTCAAAAACTTTCTAAAAACAAAGATCAATCTAAGGTGCCTGTAAATAAAGACCCAAGAAATTTACAGGATAAGCTTCATAAGCTGAATGGTCAAGTTAGTCAAATGATGACTAATAAGAAAACTCATAGGCATTCAAACAATGTTGTTCAATGCTCCAAGGCCACAAAATCTCAAAAATGTTATAAATGTGGAAGCAAAGAGCATAAGGCATTTGAATGTTCTTTAGAAGGGAACTCAAGATAGCGGATTGTAATGATAACACAGTCATTCCTCTCATACATAGAAACCTGAGATGAAGTGGAAAGCTAGGTGCATTCCACAGGGATCCACTAAGTAGTGGATTCCTACTTGTGTCACTAACTCTTCTTTCATTCAATCTGTGCAGAGTGTTGGTTCTTGGTTTCTTGACAGTGGATGTTCAAGAACCATGACAGGTAACAAGACTTTGCTCAGTAACTACAAGAAAGAGAAAGGTCCAAGGGTGACCTTTGGTGACAACAACCATGGGCAAACAAAAGGCTATGGTGAACTTCATAATGGGAACCTCAAACTGTCCAAAGTTTCATATGTCAAAGGGCTGAAATATAATCTCATAAGCATAAGTCAATTGTGTGATGGAGATAATGAAGTCCACTTCACAAAGACAGGAGGCTCCATAATAAATAAAGAAGGTAATACAGTGTTTAGTGCCAAGAGAACCAAGGATGTGTATACACTTGACATGTCCTCTGGTGACCCTTCAAAGGAAACATGTTTGTACTCCAAGAATAATGAGGATACAAATTGGCTGTGGCACAAGAGGCTTTCCCACCTTAATTTAAAAAACATCAACAAGTTGAGCAAGGGTGAACTAGTGTCAGGACTACCTTCTCTGACTTATCTTAAGCCTAAACCTTGCACTGCTTGTGAGAAGGGAAAGCAGCATAAGACATCATTTCCATCCAAGCAGGCCTTCTCAATTACAGAACCTTTCTATATGTTGCACATGGATCTCTTTGGTCCTGTTGCAACTGCTAGTATTGGTGGAAGTAAGTATGCTCTTGTATTGGTTGATGAATTCTCAAGATATACTTGGGTTTTCTTTCTTAAAGCAAAGAGTGAGGCTGCTGAAGAAATTATTTGTTTTATCAAGAAGATGGAAGTGTTGAATGGCAATCTGGTGAGGAGTCTTTGAAGTGATCATGGAACTGAATTCAGAAATCAAACTCTGGAATCTTTCTGTGATGAGAAAGGGATATCTCAAAACTTTTTTGCTCCAAGAACCCTACAACAAAATGGTGTAGCTGAAAGAAGAAATAGAAAATTGATTGAAGCTGCCAGAACCATGTTGTGTGAAAGTGGGTTATCCTTTAATTTCTGGGCTGAGGCTGTAAGTTGTGCATGTTTCACACAGAACAGGTCCCTTATTATCAAAACGCACAACAAAACTCCATATGAAGTCCTCAAGGGAAGGAAGCCAACCATCAGTTTTCTGCATATTTTTGGTTGTCAATGTTTCATACTCAATCAAAAAGATCAATTGCAGAAGTTTGCTCCTAAAGCTGATGAAGGAGTGTTTGTAGGTTACTCAGTGATTTCTAAAGCATACAGCGTATACAACCTCAGAACCAAAGTCATAGAAGAATCCATCAATGTAAGTTTCAATGAAAATGACTTTGTTGCTTCCTGTTCTTCTAATCATGTTTCAGGTGAAGAATTTAATCATCTTATGCAAACTGGAGAAGACACTCCAGAGCAAGTAGATCCCTCTCTACCAGCTGCTCATGATGTAGATGAAACTGTTCCTATCCAAATCTTTAACCATGTACAACCATTCTCATCCAATCCTATACCTCTACTGAATCATGTGGAAAATGACTCAACCTCCTTGGATTCTAATTCCATATCACACATTCCCTCTTCAGTAGAAATACCCACACATTGCACCAATGAAGTTATATCAGTCACTCAAAATGAACTCACTTCTACTGCTGATAGCCAACATATAACTTCTTCTCCCCAAATCCAAATGAATCCCAATTCCCAAGCAATCCAAAAAGCCTTCAAAGACCTCAAGCACCATCCTCATAATTTGGTGATAGGCAACATAGATGATCCAGTTAGAACAAGATCAAAAGCTTGCAACATCTGCTTGTATTCTGGATTTGTCTCAATGATTGAACCAAAGAAGGTTGATGAAGCTCTCAATGATCCCCACTAAATCCATCATTGGAACAAAGTGGGTGTTCAGAAATAAGCTAGATGAAATGGGCAAATCATAAGAAACAAAGCAAGGCTAGTAGCACAGGGGTATTTTCAAGAAGAAGGTATTGATTTTGATGAAACCTTTGCCCCTGTTGTAAGATTGAAAGCTATCAGACTTTTCCTAGCCTATGCTGCTTTCAAAAACTTCAAGGTGTTCCAAATGGATGTGAAGAGTGCATTTCTGAATGGTGATCTGAAAGAAGAGGTGTATGTGAAACAACCTCCTGGTTTTGAGGAGTCAAGCTTACCTGATCATGTTTACTTTCTAAACAAAGCTTTATATGGTCTTAAGCAAGCTCCAAGAGTCTGGTATGATACCCTCTCTTCTTTTCTCATTAACAAAGGTTTTACAAGAGGATGCATTGATAGCACTTTATTTATAAGGAAGTACAAAGGTGATGTGATACTTGTGCAGATACTTATAGAGGAATGATTGGGTCACTTTTATACCTCACTGCAAGTAGACCAGATATAATGTTTTCAACATGTCTCTGTACAAGATATTAGGTAGATCCTAAGGAATCACATCTTGCTGCTGTTAAGAGAATATTCAGATATCTCAAAGGAACTCCTAATCTTGGTCTTTGGTACCCCAAAGACTCAGATTTTGAGTTAGTTGGATATTCTGATTCTGATTTTGCAGGGTGTACATTAGACAGAAAAAGTACTTCGGGTGGTTGTCAACTTCTAGGAGGAAGATTGATTAGTTGGTCTTGTAAGAAACAGAATTCAGTGTCAACATCCACTTTAGAGGCAGAATACATTGCTGCAGGAAGCTGTTGTGCTCAAATTTTGTGGTTACAAAATCAACTACTTGACTATGATGTGAAGTTTGAAGACACCCCAATTCTATGTGACAATACAAGTGTAATCTCCATCTCAAATAATCCAGTCATGCATTCAAAGACAAAGCATATTGAAATGAGACATCATTTTCTCAGAGATAATGTGCAAAAGAAGAAGGTAAATTTGCACTACATCAACACTGATTTGCAAATTGCAGATTTATTCACAAAGCCATTAGATGAAGCAAGGTTCAATTTCCTAATATCCAAACTAGGTATGCTTAATTTTTAGTTTAGAATAGTGGTAATTTAGTTTGTGTTAATTTATAAGTGTTGATATTCATGGATTACTTATCTAAGCATCTCTAAGTCTTACTTAATATGTGAAAACTGAGTAACTATGCTCAGCTGATACCTATCAGCTTATCAAACTTACTCAACTGATCACTCTAAGAAAAGAAGGAAATGCTCAGCTAAGTACTTTCCTCAGCTGATACTCCAAATTTTCACAATCAGCTAATAGTTTTTCATCTGCTGATACCCCTCATCTGATACAAATCTATGATCAGCCGATGATTCAACACTTAGTAAATTTTCACTTTTTACGCTCATTTAATGCTTTTTAACCATAGTTATTTACTCCGTTTGTCAGATTTCATTTAATAGCTAATTAATTTGTTTTCCGTTAGAATTTTGTTAGTAACTAACGATCTCTATTAACTAACCTTCATAAATATCCCACTTTCTCTCTCATTCACCTTTACCTGTTCAAACTTTCTAAATTCCCTTTCTCTCTCTACAAAGAACTACCCTAACTTCTCTCTCCATACTCATTGTTCATCATCCCTACCAAATGGCCACCTATATTCCAGACCCCGCTGTTAACCCTGGTGAGAATGTTGCACCCAACCAACCAATGAATATAACTCCGAACAACATTCTACTCTGCACCACCATTCCTGCCTCGCGAGAAAATCAAGGTTATGAGCCAATGGTTCAGTTTCTTCAGGCTCATCCTTTGTTCGATAGTCTCACTGCTGATCCACACTACATATACCCTATCATTATTGGTAAGCTATGGTACTCTGCAACCTACAACCTAAACGACAACACCATCCACTGTACCCTAGCCCAAGGAAACTACCATCTCGAAATCATCACAGAAACACTTAGATAAGCCATTGGTATTCCTCACTTCCCACCTTATACAACGTTTCCCTCCAGAGCAGAAGTTCAAGCCGTTCTGCAAACCATTGGCTACAATGAACCTGTAGTGCATGGTCAAGTAAAAGTCTCTACTCTTTCTCATCCGTGGAAGTATTTGGCCAACGTGGTCATATGTTGTTTTGGTCCAAAATCTGGAAGCCACCATCTCATCAATCAAACTGAGCTTCTGGTGCTCTATGCCCTAGTCTTTGGGGGTAAACATCGACTTTGCTCAAGTTATATTTTCTGATCTTATTGATAAAATCACTCAGAGCACAAACAAGAAATCATCAAGGTCTCAGGTGCCCTACATTCGATTCTTAAGCCTGATAGCTATGAGGGAGATTGGAGAAAATGATTATGTGGGCTTAACTGAACGTTAAGAGCATATTCCTATCCCTGTCATGGGTGAAAAGATATTCCTATTTCTAAAGGCAAACAGAGGTCCTCCAGTCACTGCCCAAATGCAAGAGTTAATAGATGCTGCAAATGACAATGCTAATGCTGGTGATGATGATGAGGATGATGATGATAATGATGGTGATGATGCTGATGAAAGTCACACTGGCACTAATAATGAAGATGATGATGCTGGTGATGGTGATGCTGGTGAATTTACTCCTATCAGTCCAATGGTATTAAGTCCTCTTGGTGGTGATGGTGATGCCCAAGAACAAGAAATTTCTAAGCAACTTCTGGAGCTCATTGACAAGAGCAGGCACATCATGTCCCAAGGTAAGGACGGTTCTGATTCCACCTCGGAGGATATTCAAATGGTAGTCCCAACCTTTGATAGCCCATCCTCCTCTCCAGTCCATACACCAATCCA
The DNA here is from genome assembly GCA_038502395.1 of Dittrichia graveolens. Lineage (NCBI taxonomy): Eukaryota > Viridiplantae > Streptophyta > Magnoliopsida > Asterales > Asteraceae > Dittrichia > Dittrichia graveolens. The sequence goes on along the minus strand of JARJIL010000007.1, from coordinate 52,285,831 downwards.
ACAGCCAAGCTCTAGTGAACCTCATGTGGTCACTAGTTCTACTCCAATTCGTAGACCCATATATACAAGGTCACCAGAAGTGACTCATTATGAGCACTTTGAGGGAGTGCAATCCACACCTCTGACCTCAACTCTAATTACCCTTCCTCATGTTGAGGGGGAAGAATTGGATGTTGCAACCGTTAAGCCGGTGGATGTATCCTCACAACAGGACACATCTGTAAAAATGGGATCTAAGCCGCTAGCTGAGACAACCTCCCAACATGTTGACCTCATTGAAAGACAGACCTCATTGAAAAACAGACCTCAACCCAAGGTCATACTGTGTCTATCCCACTATTGAGTCAGCCTATACCATTCACATTCTCACAACAGAATGTGGATCCAATAAGGGATTCCCTATTATTGAGTGCATCCCACACTCAATCCACTTTTCTTGCACCTCTTATCAATTCAATTCTTACACAAGCACAGCCTGCCAATGCTAGTGGTACAAACCAACCACTTGTACAGGGCTTAACAATCCTTCCCAATGAGTTTGAGCTTATACACCAAGACTCAAATGAGGGAACACAAACCTTATCCAATTTCTTTGAACCTATCTCCACCCCTTACACTTTTCAACCATCTACCTCTACTCAAACACCAAACCTTACCCTTGTCCAAACCATAAACCAAAACCTTGATAACCTAACACAAACCTTCCAAACCCAAACCTCTACTCAACAGTCTAGACTTGCAAAAGACATTGAGTCCCTCAAGACCCAACGCCAACCCTCCCCTGTACCTACTGCCTCTCCCATTGATCTTACCCCCATCCTAACCAAAATAGACCATCTCTCTACCCTTCTCCCATATCAATCACCCATTCCCATCCTTCCTCAATCCACTATCTCTTCCCTTAACCAAACCATCTCAAACCTACTATCCCAACTCCAAACCCTACGCCCAATAAACCCAAACATTTCTGTCCCTATTCTAGAACAACTCCTACCCATGCCTTCTTATCTTAAAGGCATCCTTGATGACATTGAAGCCTTAACGGAACAATCCAAAATGAGTCATCTCTCATTGTGGAAAGCACTAAAAGATCTCAAGGATGACCTCTCCTTTCAACTTTCTAAACTTACCTCTACCCCAACTTATACCCCTTCCTCAACCCCTGCCTCTACCCAATTCCCAAAACCAACAGCAGGTGACTCCCCTCCTCCTTTTGATGATGCCAAAAAGGGGGAGAAATTCTCAAGTTCTTCCAGGGAGGATGATCCTGACTCTGAGGAGATTGATGCTGCCTACAATGAATCTGCCACCAAAATTCTGCAGCAGAAGCACCCAAAGCAACAGCTCCTCCTACTCTGAAAAGAAAAGCACCTTCTGAGGGGGAGCAAAGGTTTCCAAAAAGATTAAAAAGAATCGCTAACAGGCCAAAGCCAAGAAGGAAAGTTGCTGAGGGTTTCTCTCCACCAATAGCCATTAAGTCTGATTCTGATGATGAGGATGATACTCCACTCCCTGACATCCTCAGAAGAAGAAGACAGAACCCAAAAGGCTTCAACCTCTGCTCCTAAGGACAAAGGCAAATAGAAAATGACATCTGAGCAAGTTGAAGCAGATGAACAAATGCAAAGGGAGCTTGCACTTAAAGAGCAAGAAGAAAGGGAAAATGCCCATATGGCTCAAGCATTGGGTGATTCAGTTGAAGAGATCTATCAAGCCAAGGAGCTAGCATTTCAGCAAGAACAAGAACAAGTTCAAAATCAAGCTGCTGCTCAACACAAATTGGCAAGGGAGAAATCTCAGTCTGAACTGCTCAAAGCTAGATCTCATGCGGATGCCATCAAAACCCTCTTCAACCTTGATCTATCTGCTCCCTACAATCTAAGTCAACAAAGGCTTCAAAGCTTCAGAGAAAAGATCAACATTCTAAGAAACAGAACAGAACCAACTCCAATCACAAGAGCCACTGTCCACAAAGGTGATGGTGAACCCTATCTCAAAGCTATAAGGCAAAACAACTTCAACAACTGTGAAGTTGTATCCTATGAGAGATGTCATATCTATGGGTTCACAGAGTTAGTTGAGATCCTGTACCTTCTCTTCAAATCCAAATCCAAGCTTAAAGTTCAATTCCTTCAGAAAATTCAAAATTGGATAACTCTAGCTCTGTCACAAAGGGCCTTCACTCCAGATGACTATTACACACATGTGCATACAGTTGATAATCTTCATAAGAAAGGCTCCAAGCCCTTTAAACCATTTGAGCTAAGAGAGGTACTACCCCAGCATGAATACTTATCTGACTTTGAGGGTCTCAACACATCTCTGCCATTGAATATCACCCCTGAGCTGTACAAGTTTATAGTTATGCCTATTGAAGGTATATTCTTTCTGGACAGAGTTGGCATTTGGAGGTTCTTTAGACAGTCTAAAATCCTCAAAGCTAGCAAGAAGTTTCTCTTTGGGTTAAGGATATCTACAAGAGGCAGAACTGGAAATGAACATTTTGAAGCCCTTGTACAAGCCCAATGTGAAGTCTGAGCTGAAGCAGATCCCCATGGCAAAGACTTTGAAGTAAAAGAAGAACCATGGTGGGATGATTGAAGACTAATCTAACTCTGAAGATTTGTTGATATCTAGTTGATTGTATGTTATAGACTAGTTAGTTAGTAGTTAATCTCTGTAAATACTTATGTACATTTCTTTATTCTGTTATTTCAAGTGATGTTTATGTATATCAGAAAATCAAAAACATATAAAAATAGAAAAACAAAAAGATAACACAAAAACAGTACAAAATGGTACAACACATAAAAGGATTCCACAAAAATAGAACAAAATGGAACACTAGAAAAGAAACCAAAAACAGAACAAGGTTTAAAATAAAAAGAGCTACCAAAATAGATAGCTAGGTAGCCAAATGTACTTAAAAGTTCAAATCTTTTGTATTCAAAGTCAAACTGATTCTTCAAAAAGAAAAAAGTTTTGTCATCATCAAATAGGGGGAGATTGTTGGGGAGATAATCACTCCAACCTAATAATCAACTCTGCCTATCCTAAAACATAGAATTTGATGATAACCAAACCCTACATTCAGTATGACTTAGAAAGAATTCAAACATGTGTTGTTTGAATCAGTTTATGTAAAAATATGCTAAGTATGGAACCATCAACTGACCATCAGCTGAGCATCAGATCCTACTCAATGTATCAGCCAAGGGATATCAGCCAAGGAGCATCAGATGAAGAAAACAAGTAAAGAAAACAAGTAAAGAAGACCATCAGCTGAGGAAAATAAACCATCAGCTAAGTGAAGAAAGTTGATGAGCTGAGTGCCTACGCCATCAGCTAAGTGAAAAAAATTGATCAGCTAAGTGCCTACACCATCAACTGAGCAAGGACTTTGCTCAGCTACTCCATCAGCTGAGTGAACAAATACATCAGCTGACGCCCAGAGCATCTGCTAAGTAAGTCTACCTTTACACAAGTCATCTCCCATCAACTGATGTATTTGAATGATCAGCTGAGCATTCTTGATCAACTGATCAAACAAATACATGAGCTTACGCCCTCCTAAACTTACTATTGATCAGCTGAGCATCATCAGCTGAGCAATATGTATCAATTGAGTCCTAGCAAAAAGTGATTAACTGATATGTTTTGTTAACTGAGTAGTGAATATCAGAGTTCCTAGTACAATCTGTTAGCTGAGTCGTGCAAAATGTCAAATCTGCACTATCTTTTCAGATTGTAAGTCATATGTAAAAGGCAGAACATGTGTTGTTCTATTATGCCTTAGATCTTTGTTTGTAAAAGTAAAAATGCACTTTTTGGATCAAGTATGAGACAAAAAGGTTTGATCTTTTCCTCTGGAAAAGGATGATGATACCTCAAACAGATGAAGATCTTGAAGATTTGTTCAAACAACTAAGTATGACTGGCAATCCCATTCTTGGTAAAGTCAAATCAAACAGAATCATGGTGTTGATTAAAATACAAGCATGGAAAGGGAAAGAAACTTCTACACGACAGTAGATGTGGGTTTTAATATTTTATATTGTGAGTGGGTTGCACTTTTGCAGAAAAGTATAATTACTTTTATCAATCTATTGATTAAAGTAACTTTACTTTTCACCCACTACCTTTACAAATAAAATATTATATTTCCACATCCTCTCTGTCTCCTAGCTTCATGCAACCGGATTCACCAAGATTTCTATATACACTTATGCATGGTGGACATGCAAAACACAACACAGTGAAGTCTCTACTCCACATAAAGAAAATCTCATCAGTTGAGAAATTCGTAGAGTTTAAGCATTGTGTAGAATCAAACTTGTTCATGTGTTGAACACTCTATATACATTAGTTGTTTTAGAGTTAGCTTGTCTATGTGTTAGACGAATAGATTGCCACCTTTTATTGTACTTAGAATTTCCGCTTCTAGTATATGTAATTCTTGATTCAATATCAATAAGATTTATATAAAAGTATATCAGTGTGTCTTTAAATTTTAAAAGCTAAAGTTTGTATTCAACTCCCCCTTCTACAAACATTTGTTGTTGTGTACTCAATCTGGCACTAACAATCATGTTCATATTAGTTCTCTTTCGGTTTTAGTCTTTTCATTTTTGTAAATAGTTCAAATTTCCTTCTTTCATTATGTATAGTCTATTTGTTTATTCTTTTGTAATAATGATGTATTGTAAACAAATACAAGATTGTTAGTCCTGATTTTTTATAATACCTTAGACATGAAGCCCTTCGAAGAAGACTTTAGAAATGCTAAATAAAGTACTGAAGATCCTATATGTAACACACGAAATTCGAAATTTTATAATTTAATAATCTAAAACAAGTATTAAAGTATTATAGTGGATAGCCTAATTAAGATTAGGAGGTCTTTAGAAACTTGAGGGGTTAAAGTTGTTAACATGAAAGATGAAAGGTTGAGGGACTAGTTATGTCATTTTTCCCAAAGATGTATATATATATATATAGCCAACTTTGACCTTGAGTTAGTCAAAAGTTTCAAAAAGCATTTGAATATACACGTATACTTGAGAGCTGCCTATTTCTACTTCAGTTGATAATAAAAAAAACAAAAGGATTTAAGTAGCCTAATCTTTTCTTAGCAACCCTAAAATCAAAGATATGAACTAGTTAACCCTTTTCTTGATGTTTTATGGGTTTAAAGGTTCTAAAGGTGATTTATGGATTATAGAAGGTTTATTGTTGTTATTTTGATGTTTTTAGTTGTTTGAGGTATAGGAAAACACCCCAGTAGTATTAGAATGAATTATAGATAAGTATTTATGGAGTTTTGGCAGTGACTAGCAGGGCTGTGTATTGAAAGGCATGGGCGTGACCCTCAAGATCAAACCGTGCCCCAGGGCGTACCTGAGGAGGCACGGGCGTACGGGCATGCCCTAGTCTTATTAGGCCCTGTGTATCTCTTGTTCATGGGGGGTACGTGTGGATAAGGTACGGGCATGCCTGGTACATGTGTAGTTTCCCAATTTCAGTTTCAAGTATGAATTTAATAATTTAAATTGTACATTATGTGTAGGACGATATTGTGAACATAATACACCGAGATATTTGAGGCATAACTTTGTGTTATAACTTGATTGCTGCATGTGTGTTATCATATTAGATTACTTACATGAAATGTTATTCATATGTGTGTATAAGCATACTGCTATGTGCTGTAAGGCTCAGATGTGGTACAGTAATGTGACCTATGTTGTTGCCCTAGGTCTAGAACCAGAGGCTAGCATTGATTGTCAGACATACGTGTATTATCTTCATATTATTTTACACGTGTGTTTATATGATATTTAGTTTGGAATACTCACTAAGCTCTCATAGCTTATCAGATACTATTTCAAAAGTATTTTGCAGGTTTTAGCAAAGACAAGGGCAAAACTTTGGTTCGACTACCTTTTTGATAAACTTTTGATATACATAACGCCTGGTTTGTAAACATTAAGTTTTTGGTACTATATATATGTACATATCTTTTGATACATCAGATTTTCAATAATTTACGCTTTCGCAATTGTATAACTTCCAGATGTGTATACCTTTATGTGATTTTATATCAAAATATAAAATTTGGAAATTGGGGCGTTACAACTTGGTATCAGAGCCACAGTTTGAGGTATCTGGATGTGTGTAATACACAGTCTTGAACCATGGTTTTAAAAATTTGTCAAGCTAGAGGCTTGCGACTTGTAGCTTGGTGAGTATACTAACTATTTGCATTGATTATGTGATATACGAGGATTATATGCGACTACTTAATATATTTAGAAATGATATTATTGTCAGTCCCATGTTTAGAATAGTTTGATTAGATGAGACAAACTATAGATATGTATAGATGATATGTTAAGAGTTAGGAATTATGTAAATCTGTTATAGTTTGACTAGTCAGCTGAAGCTGAGTAGTCAGCGTATAAACAGACATAGAGTTTTCTATGTAAGTACTAGATAGCTTAGTGACTTCTAAGCTGAGATAGGTTTTAAGAGTGAAGACTTGAAGACTTGAAGATTCAAGAACCCAAGACTCAAGAACTCAGCTTGACAAGGTCGAGACTGAGTGGTTCAGCTCAGCGTCAGAAGTCAGTTCAGAATTTAAGTAAGTTCTAAATTCTATTATAAACTCTCCATATCTACGACATTTAAATTAGGATATCCGAACCTAATTTAAACTATCTATTAGTTGGATAGAAATCTCAAACAGAATTAATTAGATATGTTCTAATTAAGGAGTCTGTTACGGTTTTAAAGAAAAGATAAGTTCTATCTTTAAACTACGATTTGTTCGTAGATATATCCAGTATAAGTATAAACCTTCTTATGGGTTTTACAAACGTTTACATACGTGAACGAATACACTTAACAGAGTCGACTGCATAAGTTGCAAAATTGCATAAGTCGCAAATCGTACGTGTGTTCGTGATACTTGATACGCGTGTGTTGCGATAACTTTGTAACTTCAAAGTTCGAGAGAGTTTTCAAGAGTTATTGTTAATCAGTTTTAACAAGAAGTTCGATCATCAATTAGTTTGTGATTCAAGAGTGTTTAGAGAGAGAGTTGAGTTTATAATCGTTGTAATATCAAATCATCCTGTTGATTTGATTAGAGAGTGAGAATAGTTATTGTTCTGTTTAATCATTGAATATACATTTGATTAATTTGATTATTTGTTTAAACTGTATTCAACCCCCCCTTCTACACTATATCGGTTGCTTGTTCACCCTCTTTGGGACCAACAATTATCTTATGATTTATGTTACCAGGATGTCTTGTGTTTCAAATAATGACAGAATGTAATATGTAGGTGCTTATAAACCATGTATATTACTAAACGAATCAAGGATGAGATAGTTATATACAATATGTTGTATTGTAATTGACAATGTGATAAATGGCCTAAGCCTGTGAATCGGGACTTTTTCTGGTAAAGTTAAGATCGAATGTGTATAGTGTGTTTGGACTTTTTCTGACTATCCTATGTGGAAATTTAGAGCCATGCTATATCTGAAATCTGTGGATCACAGGATGAGTACCGTGATTCAATATGGCCTAATCATACCGATGATCCATATTACTGCCATTGACAAAACTGTTCCCTCTAGAGAAACTCCCAAGCCTGAAGCATCTTGGACTGAGGAAGATCGTAAACTGTTCAACCTTGATGACAAGGCACAAAGCATTATAGCAAATGCTTTGACAAATTCTCTTCTGCATACTGTGGCTGGGTCCCAAACTGCAAAAGAGATGTGGGATACTCTATGTGTTACGTATGAAGACACTGACTTGGTCAAGCAACATAAGAAGACAAATCTGAGTCGTTCTTATGAAACTTTCTTTGCTAAAAAGAATGAAACTCTGGCAGATTTGTTTACCAGATTTCAATGCTTGATAAATGATCTCATCTTGGTAGGTGTCAAGAAAGATGAGAATGAGTTGGAACTCAAGTTCTTGGATGTGTTACCAGAACAATTCAATGAGATCACCATTGCACTTCATGCTGGAGGAACCTTAGGAAAATATGATCTCAGATCTATCTATGGTTTCCTTCTAAATCATCAACAGATCATGAAACAGAAGAAAGTGGCCCAGCAACAACTAAAAGAATCTATTAATAATGCTGGATCTGCATTAATTGCAGAAAAGAAGAAGAAGGGATCTAAAACGTTTCAAGCTGAGACTGACTCTGAATCTGAATCTGAATCTGAGGAGGTAAGTCCTAACTCCGGTTCAGATGATGAAGAGATGGATGCTCTTACTGAACAACTAGCAATGTTAGCAAGAAACTTTAGAAAGTTCAGAAGAGGAAGGGGTCAATCTGACATAAGAAAAAGTGGTAAGTCTACTTTTGATCCCAAGAAAGCTAAGTGCTATAACTGTCAGAGGATAGGACACGTAGCTGCTGAGTGCAGAGTTAAGAAGGGAGAATCAGCTTTAGTAGCTGACAAGAATGCCTACAGAGCTGATAAATATAAGAAGAAATACCAAAGACTCAAAGGCAAGCCAGATGAAAACACCAAAGGTCTTCTTGCTGAGACTTGGGATACTGAATCATCTACTTCAGATGATGATGAGCTAGATAGGTGTTTAATGGCCATTGAGGATGAAGAGGAACAAGTTGACTATGAGTTAGAAGACAGTTCCTTTGATGAGGATCTAGCAGAAGTGGCTAAGTTGAGTAAGCAAACCAGTAACTAGGATCCTGCCTCAATGTATAAGGTAAATAACTTTAGCTCTTACACTGATGAACAAAAAGGTCTTATGTTCAACTATTTGTTGAATGACTTCAAAACCTCTCTCACAGTTCAATCTAGTTTGAAAACTAAAATTTCAAAATTAAAAGATGAACTTAAACACTCTGAAACTCTCTTAAATGCTGGTAAAAAGATGCAAAGTAATTATGAATGTCAGCTTCATATAAACAAACTTCTAAGTGAAGAACTACAAGAATCAAAAGAACAAGCTGACAATCTAAGAAAGATCTGTGAATCTTGGTGTAAGTCATCAAGAGAAGTATAAAAGTGTATTAACCAGCATATACCAAATCAAGTAAAAGCAGTACTAGGGGGAGATTACAGTGCTGCTGCTGATGAAATCATCGACGATCAAGTCAATCTTGAAGACAAAACGATGAAATCAATTGATATACTCCCAAGAACATTCTTAAGAAACAAGGATGGGAAACAGGTCAAAACCAATAAGTTTGAGAGACCAACCCAAAGTCCTCAGGTTATTCACACAAACCATCAAGCTGAATGTTCCAGATCCAACAATCCTGTGAGAACAACTGTTTTTGACATAATATCTCACGTTAACTCAAAAAGACATAACTCTCAAGCCAAAAATGAAAGGATGTCTAAAAACAGGAAGTTGTCTGTAAGTCAGACTTCACCAAATAAGGGTAACCATAAAGCTGACAAAGGTAAGTCCAAAGTTAGTGAAAATCAAGTAGACGGACTGTCTAAAAGGATTGAAAGGTTATCCACATCTTATGACCCTAAAACTGAATCCAAATTTAATGTTGGAAAACTCAAAGAAATCACCCAAACACCCATCTTTAGAAGAAAATGCTATAAGTGTGGTGATAGAGGTCATGAGGCCAAAGATTGTGTAAGTACCAATCTTAGACCTGAAAACGAAAAGGATGATCAGTCCAAAACAGACCTAGAATATGTTCGAGCTAATCAATCAAACTCTAAAGGATCAGCTAAGTGCTCATCCTCAGGACCCACCAAACAGTGGGTTCCAAAAAGAAACTAATATGTTTAGTTGATCATGTGCAGGGCTCCTACAAGTGGTATCTAGATAGTGGATGCTCAAGGCACATGACAGGAAGCAAGGGGATTCTAAGTGAATTCCAAAACAATGAAGGACCCAAGGTGACATTTGGGGATAATTCTCAAGGAAGGACTAAAGGTTATGGAAAGATAACTGCTAGAAAAGTCACTTTCAAAAAGGTAGCATATGTTGAAGGCCTTAAACACAATCTGATAAGTATCAGTCAACTGTGTGATGAGGATTATGAAGTCACCTTCAGAAAGCATGCATGAACAATTTATGATAAGAAGGGAAAACCAATATTAATGGCAAAAAGAGAGAGAGAGAGAGATATATATATATATATATATATATATATCTATTTGTTAGATCTCAGCTCCACAGATCCTTCAACTGAAACCTGCTTGTATTCTGACTTAACTCCCAAGAGGCTATCACATTTAAATTTCAAATATATTAACAAGTTTTCTAGCAAAGAGTTAGTCTCTAGTCTACCTAAGATCACATTTGCTAAAGACAAACTCTGCTCAGCTTGTGAAATGGGAAAACATCATAAGGGATCCTTCAAGTCCAAACAGATTTTTTCAATTACTGAACCATTGCATATGTTGCACTTGGATCTATTTGGACCTATTAGCACCCCAAGCCTAAGTGGCAAAAAGTATACTCTAGTGATTGTTGATGAGTTCACAAGATTCACTTGGGTGGTCTTCTTAAAAGCCAAAAGTGAAGCTGCATATGAGTTAATCAGCTTCATAAGACAAGAAGAGTTGCAAAAGGGTAAGTCTCCTAAACAACTCGGAAGTGATCATGGGACCGAGTTCAGAAACTCAACCCTCGAAGGTTTTTGTGAAGAGAAAGGAATTATCCAGAATTTCTCATATGTAAGAACTCCACAACAAAATGGAGTTGTTGAAAGGAGAAATAGAACCTAAATTGAAGCTGCCAGAACCATGCTATGGGAGGCAAAGCTCAAGCTGAGCTTCTGGGCAGAAGCTGTAAGTACAGCCTGCTATACCCAGAACAGATCAATAATAGTTAAAAGACATGGTAAAACATTTTACGAGATCTATCATGGCAGAAAACCCAACATTGGATACTTCCACATTTTTGGTTCAACATGCTATGTCCTAAACCAAAGAGATCAGCTCCATAAGTTGGAACCCAAAGCTGATCAAGGTATATTTGTTGGATATTCTTCAATCTCCAAAGCTTACAGAGTCATTAATCTTAAAAGAAAGATAATTGAAGAGTCAGTACATGTTACGTTTGATGAGACAAGTATTGATGAATCCAATAGAGCTCAAGCTGACCCGGTTAGTCTGAGTGAGCTTGAGAGGAGCAAAGAAGATCTCACATCAAATCCCATGTATGTTATGGATGATTCTCATGATGATGATGGTGATAAATCTGACAAGTGTGCATCATCAAAAGAAACTATCAATATTGAAGATAATCAACCTGAGAGTCTTGGTGAATCATCAGGTACATGTTAGATTGAAGATCTAAGTGATCTTCCCATTCCTACTCAGACTGAAGAAGTAAGTCCTATTCAGCCTGAGAGACACTGCTAGGTGCAAAGGAGTCTATTTCCTAGCTCTGAGTCTCTACTGCTAGGTGCAGCAGGTATACTTTCGCATCCCTTATCTCCTTCTCTCTCCTTTACTTCTCCATCTCTAAAACTAGGAGATAGGAATGAGTCAAGCCCAACACAGTCTAACCCCTCTCCTCTACCTCAAACATCTCCATCTATATTACAATCTACAGCCAACCTTGGTCACCCCACTGCTACCAAGGATATATCTTACACCTATACAAGGAAAACTGCCAAAGGTGGTCCTTCACCTCAAAAGGACTCTGGAGTTGATATCACATTGATACCTCCACCGACAGGAGTTGAGGGGGAGACACCTTCTCTTATGGTGGCAACCTCTAGGCTCAGTTCAATCCTTAAGCCTAAACCGGGTATGGTGTCTACTCAGCCCATACTTACTAACCAATCCCAAGGGTCAAATACCCCCTCCTCACCAATAAGCCTAGCTCACCCCACTACCATACCTCACGACATTGGTCATTCTTCTCTTCCATTCTTCCACACTTTAGCACGACCTGTCAATGAACTTTTCATACACCAGGAAGGTTTCCAGGGTCCGCATTCTGGCCCCTTGATTCCATAGGTCAGCGCCAACCTTTGGATATGAGACCCACATCCTTACCTATTGAGGAACACTCAACAGCCACTCCTACAGTGGAAATACACTCTTCCACTGGACAGGAGGACTTTGAGGTATGAAAAAGTCCTGAGGAGCCCAAGCTGATGACCACCGATGCTCAAGTCATTATGGACTATCTACAAACTCAGTTTGAGCTCCTACACAGGAAGAGGAAAGATGACAAAACCAAGTTGATGCACAAACTTAATGATTTGTCAACTTCAGTAGCCAACTTGGAAAGCTTCGTGCTTAAATTCAGACCCTCCCCTATTGATGATGCCAAAAGGGGAGGAAGAATCAAAGAAACGTGATGATAAGGTTGAGGGGGAGCATACAGAGGAAGTACTATTTGAACAAGCTCATGATCAGTTTATGAGTACTGTAGATCAGCCTTCCTAACAACAACAGGCTCCAACAGTTCAAATTACCACAACTTCACAAGCTTAACCAGAAACTCCACATGAAGAAACATCTCAAGCTATTCACACCAACCTTCCTCAAGCTAATTTGCCAAAATTTGTTGAAGCTGAGTCCATTCCAACTTCACAAATAGATAAAGGGAAGAGTAAGGTGTTTGAGATGGTAAAAAGAAAGAAAAGAAGTGTTATGCCTCTAGCAAAAAGAAGAAAGGTTATCATTGCTGAGCCTGAGCCTGAGCCTGAGCAACAGGGTAAGTCTCAACTAGTTGCACATGAATCTGACTCAAGTGATGAAGCTGATGCAGCACAGAAAGCCAGTGACATACTTGTTGAGCAAATGTTACACGAGATGGCTAAAGAACTAGGCATAACAGTGGAGGAAATAAAAGAGCAGCAACTACAAGCTGAAATTCAACGAGAAAAGGCTAAAGCTGAGGCTGCCAGAGCTAAAGATGAAGCTGACTATTCTGGACCTAGAGCTGCCCCAATTCCCTACTCGGATGTGGATCTAAGGCATTGTTATAAAAGAACCCATTTTAATAAAAAAAATTGAATCAATTACACTGAGTAGAAAAGGAGAATTGGTAAACATCAACTTTGTACTAGACAACAAACAAGAAATTGGTTTAGATATGAGATGTCTGTACAAGTTGGGGTTCTCAGAGTTGAAGATCGTAGCCACAACTATCAAACAGATGAAAAGGAGTCAAATCAGACAAGAGATAGTTGATGTGCTTAAGACAATCTTCATAAGAATTGATCAGTTAGGTGAGATTCCTGCTGATGAAATTGATACTTTCCTGAATCGAGGCAAAGCTGCAAGAGTTAGAGCAGCAAGCCAGCGAGCTAAAAGAGACATCGATTTACAAGTTCCAAAGGGAGTTGAATTCAGAGAAAATACTTGTATCACTCAACCTTTGGAAGGATTCTTGTATCTTGATGTGGAAAGTAATCAATGTTTCTTAAGAGTAGCAGATCTTCATTTGGTAAATCTGGAATTGATTCTGTACTTGAGAATTCTAAGTGATGACTCAACTCAGAACTCAGTATTCAGATATCATCTCCATAAAGAAATCAGATCAAGAAGAACTGAGATGAGAGAGCTGCCAGAAGGTGAGGAGATTGTGAATGATGCTATCAAGAAAGTTGCAATATGGAAACTTAAATGTTATGACATGTGGTTAGAAGTTGGAGATCCTATTGATGAAATAGATTAGTTCTATAATTGTGTAAGCACCAAGTGTGCAGAAGCTGATCATAATGATTAAGCTACAATGTAAGTGATATGTTCATTAATACAAACTCAAGTTTGATATGTTCAACTTTTTATTATTTGATATGTTCAAAATTATGTTTGATATGTTCAAAATTAAGTTTGATATGTTCAAACAGACAGCTTTGTAAGTTTAAGCTGATGATTGATATATTCAATTATAAACTAATATGTTTCGTTGTATAAGTTTTGTAAGTTTAGAACTAAAATTATTTCTGATAAGTTCAGAATCTAAGTAATTGTATATTCAAATACTTAGAATACAAGTCTTATAATATATTTGTAACATAAACGTCTTGTAAGTTCAAGATACATGAATAAGTATGGATCAGTTCAATACTTATTTCAAGAACTAACTTTGGTCAGTTCCAGAGTGGTTCGACATAATTCTGTTAACCTATACCTACTTTGATTAAATGTTTTTTCATCATCAAATAGGGGAAGATTGTCAGTCCCATGTTTAGAATAGTTAGATTTGATGAGACAAACTATAGATATGTATAGATGATAGGTTAAGAGTTAGGAATTATGTAAGTCTGTTATAGACCGACTAGTCATCTGAAGCTGAGTAGTCAGCGTATAAACAGACATAGAGTTTTCTATGTAAGTACTAGATAGCTCAGTGACTTCTAAGCTGAGATAGGTTTTAAGAGTGAAGACTTGAAGACTTGAATTTTCAAGAACCCAAGACTCAAGAACTCAGCTTGACAAGGTCAAGACTAAGTGGTTTAGCTCAGCGTCAGAAGTCAGTTCAGAATTTAAGTAAGTTCTAAATTCTGTTATAAACTCTCCATATCTACGACATTTAAATTAGGATATCCGAACCTAATTTAAACTATCTATTAGTTGGATAGAAATCTCAAACAGAATTAATTAGATATGTTCTAATTAAGGAGTCTGTTAGGGTTTTAAAGAAAAGATAAGTTCTATCTTTAAACTACGATTTGTTTGTAGATATATCAAGTATAAGTATAAACCTTCTTATGGGTTTTACGTACGTTTACATACGTGAACGAATACACTTAACAGAGTCGACTGCATAAGTTGCAAAATTGCATAAGTTGCAAATCGTACGTGTGTTCGTGATACTTGATACGCGTGTGTTGCGATAACTTTGTAAGTTCAAAGTTCGAGAGAGTTTTCAAGAGTTCTTGTTAATCGGTTTTAACAAGAAGTTCGATCATCAATTAGTTTGTGATTCAAGAGTGTTTAGAGAGAGTTGAGTTTATAATCCTTGTAATATCAAATCATCCTGTTGATTTGATTAGAGAGTGAGAATAGTTAGTGTTCTGTTTAATCATTGAATATACATTTGATTAATTTGATTATTTGTTTAAAGTGTATTCAACCCCCCCCCCCTTCTACACTATATCGGTTGCTTGTTCACCCTCTTCGGGACCAACAATTATCTTATGATTTATGTTACGAGGATGTCTTGTGTTTCAAATAATAACAGAATGTAATATGTAGGTGCTTATAAACCATGTATATTACTAAACGAATCAAGGATGAGATAGTTATATACAATATGTTGTATTGTAATTGACAATGTGATAAATGGCCTAAGCCTGTGAATCGGGACTTTTCTGGTAAAGTTAAGATCGAATGTGTATAGTGTGTTTGGAGTAATATAAGGGTCTATATTATTATAGACACATGATATATGTTGGAACTTGATGAAATCATGAGAAATCTTGTGAATCGGGTGAGGGGTACTTGTAGGAAATAGTATATTTGTAACATAGGAGTACCTTAATATGAGCAGGGCTACTTCGGATATGAGGATACGTGTATGGATATGTTAAAATGAATACAAACAGTTTGATATACAGGATAGTGTGCTAAAGCTACCTTATGTTTTAATGCTTTATCTATACTTCCAACGTAGTGAGTACAAGGAGAAAATTTTAATCAGTTTAAGGGAAACCTGAGTAGTTTCTTGTTGTAAGAGCCATAATTGATGTAATTTTAGCATGATAATGCAAGAGAATCGTGATTAAACTAATATTCTAAATGATGGTTTTAATAGTAGTCTAGAGAGAACAGAACCAGTGTGACTGGTGAGTGAATATCAATAAAAGAATAACTTACCAAAGTAAGACAAATATTGAATCAGATAATGAGTTAATATCAAAAAGACATGTGAATAAAAGTTGATGTTAACATTATTTATAAATAAATTATGAAGATAGTGTGTTATACCTTATTAAAATAAAAAAATGATACATGGCTTGACTAAGCCTAAATCTGAGTGTAAATAAAATAGTACAAGATACTATAAGTTATGTGTGATATGATAAAATATATTATAGCGGACGGTAAAATATAAAGAAATTAAGAAACTATGATTATGAGGAAAGTGTTTAGACCATTGAACAAGATTTGAATTGGTAATAATATTATACTACTAAATTGTAGTAAATAATTGATTATAAGTAAAAGTGATGATGAATAAGAACAATTAAATATATGATGATTATGATAGTCAAAATTAAATTAATACCAGTACGAAGGTATTTAACGAGAAAACATAAAATATGTTTAATTGAGAAAGATGTCATACTTTAAATTACACATAAGAATAAAATGATTATGATTTATTAAACTCTTCTAAAAAGAGTAAGTGACTTAATGCTATAAAGATGAAATGAGTTACAAGATGAGTAATGTAATATCGAGAATAATATAACGAGGAAAAGTATGAAATTGCAAAGAATATAAAGATGTGAGAGTATCGACACATATAACACTATATACCAGTCTGAGTGAATTGATCAGATGCAAGTAATGATGTATTGATAAAAGTGATAATAAAGTAAATGTACACGTGACGTGTATATGTAACTATAATGAGAAATATGGAAGGAAAGTTAAAGAAAGTGGAGAAAAATATGAGTTGGTATGAACATATAATATCATTTAAAGATAGTAATAGATTAAAGAGTTTGGAAAACAAAGAAAACAACAAGTGATGAGAGGTGTGATGAATATTTAACTTATGTATGACCAAGAATTGTTTTGTTTCAATTCAATGGATTTAAATACAAACCCTAGAGCAGAGAACGAAATAAGGAATGAAGAAAATCTTGATGTAATTACTATAGGAGAAGTGGAAGATTATATTTCTCTTTATGGGGAAAGGTGTGGAGCCATACCTACTAGACACCTCAGGAGTGTCATCGAAGACGAGTTTAGAAAGTGTGTTAGGACAATTATGCCACCCATTATGACATAGATGAAAATGAAATCAGAAGTGCAATTCAAGAAGAATTTCATATACTAAAAGACGAAATGATTAATGAGATGAAGGAAGATAAAGTAGAGGTAAAGGCAAAGGGATCCCGAAGAAGATAAGGATGCGAAACTTGTGGTAAGAATCATATTGGACAGTGTAAACATAAGACCAAAGGTTGTTATACGTGTGGAGAAATGGGACATAATTATAAGGATTGCTTATCCTTAGGAAAGTTTTGCTATGACTGTGCTCATTACGGGCATGAGTCTTCAGAATATCCTAACTAGTTAAAATGTCAGTTAGTCGAGATGTTAAATAAATAAGTGAATACAGTGTAATGTTTTTTTAAAATGTATGTAAATGATGTAAAACCAGCATGTACTTTTATTAGATAATAAAACGTCAAAGAAAGCAAAATTAAAGAAGATTTTGTGTTAATAATTAAAATACGGGTAATGAGTATTTTGTATACATATTATGAATTAACACCAAGTGAGGGAGAATAGTGTGATAAGATTTGAAATAATTATTTATATTAAATAATTCACTTAAACCATCGAGATTGTAATAGAAATGAGTATTGATAAGAATCTCATTTTAATCAAATGAGTTACATAAATTTGAATTAGAATGGAAATTTAAAACTATAATAAGTAATGTTGAATGATTGGTAAGACGAGTAAAACAATAAAATGAAAGAGATTATTATCTCTGTTAAATAAAAATGTGACAGTGACTACATTATTAGAGATAAAATTTGAATGAGTAATGGATAAAATGTGAATGAAGAAAGATATATGATGAGTCACGTACATTTTGATTATCAGAAAATAATTCAACAATAATACAAAAAGGATAGGACGGTAGTGGTGTTAAAATTTTAAAATTATGGGTCTTGGCCTATATATGAGGTGGAATATATAAATTTAGTCTGAAGGTCACGTGTTGATCCGGCAGATATTGAACACGATTAGTGTTTCATCGGTCATTAATATACAAGTAAAATAGTGCTCGAGAAAGAGCGGGAATAGTTAACAAATGATTAATTCTTGAGAATGTGTATTTAATTGAAACTTATAATGTAATTTTTTACTCAACAGAGTTGAATTGAAGTAAATATAATGGTGATAACCACAAATGAATCTTTTAAAGGAAATCAAAACCATATCCTTAATTAATATAGTAAGAAATATATAGTTGAACCAGTAAGGATGAAAACTACAGCAAAAATTGATCAAGGAACATACAATCAACCCTATCATGAATGGTTGTGATTTATTTAATCATTATAATTAATACATGCAATTATTTATGGGAAAGCTAGATAAAGCTTTTCGAACAGGACATTTAGAATTAAATTCTTAATTCGTCAGAAGCAACTAAGATATATAAATACTTAAAAGTGAAATATTGGTGGCTAGTTATGAAGCCAGATGTAACCGAGTATTTGGAAAAGTGTTGCAAAGATTTAAACATGAATGATGAATATTAAATATATGAGGAGTTACAATGTGGATGGGTTAAAAAACAATATGAATGTACATTTTATTTCCATCAATAAATTTTTAAATTTTCCAAATGTTAGTTGATGTTTATGTAAAGAAATTATTTTTGTTAGTGTCCTAATTTTCATTACTTTTACATAAAGATAACTAATTTATTCGAGTTTTTTAAAAGAATTTTATGAAGAGATAAGAGAACAATCCAAAAATTGAAATAAAGTGGCGCATGCATATGTTATAGGTTTTGAAAGAAACTGGAGTTTTCTATATGTGACATCCGTCACCAAAGTAGGTGGGTTGTCCTGACTTGTAACTCACTACTAGTCATTTAATTTAAACCTATGTGCTCGAATGATCCGTTGAAATCTAGACTTGTTAAGTTCTAAGTGTTAAACTTATCAAATGCCTCAAATATCTTAGTTACTCTAGCAATAGAGGGGACACAATTACGGAATATTGAACAAATTCTTAATGTACGAAATAAACCGTACACACATCTTCGGTGCAATTAATTGATGAATTGAGCTATCAAATAAGTAAACGATATTAAATTATATGTAATGAATAAAATAAAATAATAAATAGTACCATAATTATTTTCTAGACATCAAACTCCTTAAGTAAACATAAGACCACTCATATAACACATGAAATGTTTAATGCACCTACATAGAATGTCACACTTAGGATTCAACATAATAATATTAAAAAGAACAAAACAAAAAAAATATATATATATATAAAATCGGCCAAATGGGGGAAAGAAGACCAAATCCCTCTCTTTTGGCAACTCCATCAACCCAACTTGGAAACAATGCACCTTCATCCATTAACACATCTACTAGCCTTATTTCTTCCTCATTCCATACTCACCACACAACCTTTCTCTCCCCTCTCCACCTTGGTCGAAATTTCCAGCCCCACCCTCTCCCATGTTCGATTCTTTGAAAGCCAAGAACAAGCTTTGGTGGTGTTCTTCAAGATTTCAAGAGAATCAAGTCACATTGGTCATCATTCGAAAACACTTAGATCTTTGATCGGGGTTTCATCTCACTAGCTATTATCCACATTCAAGGTGAGTACTCGTGGCCCCTTTTGCAAGTTTTCTTAGGGGAAAATGACACTCAATGAATTGCTTTATTTTTCATGCCATGAATTAAAATTCTTTTCTTTTTGACAACTTGGATTATGTGTTACATGCTTGTGTGAACCCGATTATGGATTATGTCAATCAAACTAACCCGATGATGGGTTAAGTCAATCAAACTAACCCCGTGATGGGTTAAGTCAATCAAATTAACTCCGTGATGGGTTAAGTCTAACCTCGTGATGAGTTTAGTTGATCAAATGAACCCGGTGATGGGCTAAGTCAAATGAATTCAATTTACCCAACTTAGTGCTCCAGCCGGTAGGCCTTGTTGGATGACAAATATCTATGGGACATTGTGGTCCAGTTATCATATACAAAATGGACATTGTGGTCCGGTTATCAATATTCAAAATGGACATTGTGGTCCCGTTATCAATATTCAAAATGGAGATTGTGGTCCGGTTATCATTATTCATATTGGACATTGTGGTCCGGATATCATTATTACAAGTATGTGATTACCCTATATCCATTGTCAAACTAATGCATACATAGCAAATCAATTATTTTGTTTAAACCTTCGAGCTCACCATCCTTTGTGTTGACATTTTTAGAGTGTTCATTTTCAGGTAATACTTACGCCAACGCTTAAGGAGCCTAGAAGGCTCTAGACGGACCTTAGTGTGACTCATAGTGAGAACCGGACTATTACTATTATTGTGTGATATGTGTGCTTGTTGATACTTCGAATATTATTTGGTTTTGGGCTTGTTGCCCTTATACCAGACCCGGGTTGTGGGGTTTATTTTCATACGTTCATTTTCTTTTCGTTGGACGTCTATGTTGCCGTGGAACCGACTTAACACGGCACAAGTCTCCTCTTGTGTCGGGGAAACATCATGAAACGTTGGATTAATTGCATTTAGTGAATTTCTCTATTTTATATCAATGTGTTATGACGATCCTCTCCGTCACACTTTGTGTTTCCGCCTTGGGGGGGTGTGACAGATTGGTATCAGAGCCATTGGTTATAGAGAATTAGGTGGATTGACCTAGACTATAACCTAGGCACCACATATAGTTGCATAATAGGAACTATGTGTGCATTTTACACGTCTAACCTTCGAAATTATGACTAACAGCTTGAACATGTCAAAAGAATGTTACCCATCGTACATTATACCTCCGCCTTCCGGGAAAATGACAAAGCCACACCGCGTAAATGGAAAAGGACCTCTCGTCAGGACAATGGCTCGCAAGAGGGTCGCCCGTGGTCAAAAAAATCACGTTCACGATGCCACAAGGAATATTTAGTGAACCATCGGTACAAGGGCCTTTTAAAGAGTCAAAAGAAGAAGATCCTTCTGAGGAGCCATTTGAGGAGGAACCCCCCAAAGGGGCAACCAAAGAAAATCCGATAGTAATATCGAGTGATGAGTCGTTCGAGGAAGAAATCGACTTGGACCTCGAGTCCGACGCACGGAGTTGAGATATTTAACACTAACTATTTAACACCACTATAGGAGGAATAAGTATATTTTGTTTACATTATTTTCTATGTATGGGGAGAAAGTAGTATATTATAAATAAAGTGGTGAGTTATTTTCAAACTATTTGTCTCTTTACTTCAAGTTGATATATTACGTGTTGATACAATGACTTTTCCCTATGAAGTTTTGTGCATATCATTTGTACTTCTCTTAGGGGAGACCTTTAGACTCCACTACACAATTCATGAAATTCTTTGTTGAGGCGTGCCAAACATACGTGAAACTATACATGATTACTTGACTCTATAATTCTTTATACATGTGTTATTTTAGGTAAGGAAACGGCTGCATGAATACTTCAATAACCATGGGTGAACGAAATTACATAGGCTTAGAATCTTTGGTCTACCTTTACTGCATGTTCTCGTTTGATGTTGCTTTAGGGTGGGATTAATTATTCGAATGACTATGTAAGTTAGTATTATGCATGGTAGGGCATTCATGAAAGCCTGGAACTATAGGGTTTTGTAGTGACCTATGCCAATGGATCGACATGGCTAGTTGTATCTAGAGTGAAGTCATGATAAGTATGGATGCATAGCGTCTGGCCAACGCCATGTACACATACCTACCATGAGGACCCTCGAGATAGAATGGGACATGCTGTGAAATAAGCTACGGTTTAGGATTCGGGTTGACACTCGAGAGAGCAATAGTTACTAACTGCGCGTACTGTGCACTTACTTTAAATTAATCCACAAGTCTACCTTTCATATAGGAAATGCCTCCAAGAAGGTCTAACCGCTCGAATGGACGCGGACGCGGTAGGGGTGGTATTGGTGGTGCCAGTGGTGCTGGTGGTACTAGAGGTGATGAGACAATAAACCCCAATATCGCTGATATGATAGCGCAACAACTCCAAGCTCTTAACCCCGCTATCGTAACTCAAATCAGTAACAACTTCAACAACAACAATGGGGTGGAAACAATCACAATGGAGGTGGGAATAATAACAATAACACAGATGGAGGAGGTGGAGAAGAGGAATTGGAGGGAGAGATTAACAATAATACAGGGGCCGGATGCACATATAAAGAGTTTCTAGCCTGCAAGCCAAGGGAATTTGACGGGAAAGGTGGCGCCTTAACCTTTACCAGATGGATAGAAAAGATGGAGAAAGTCATGGATATCAGCAACTGTGCTGAACACCAGAAAGTCAGGTACGCCGCGTGCTCTTTGGTTAATAAGGCGCTAACCTGGTGGAACACTTAAATTCAAGCAAGAGGAAGGCCTGCTACAATAGATATGACTTGGGAGGAATTCAAGGCACTGATGGAGGAAGAATTCTGTTCAAGCACTGAAATTCAAAAGTTGGATGAAGAGTTGTGGAACCATAAAATGGTGGGTGCAAACCACGCTGCTTACACTGATAGGTTTCATGAGCTAGCCAAACTTGTTCCACAATTGGTTACTCCAGAGTCTAAGCGGATTGAGAGATATATTGCGGGACTCGTACCCCAAGTCTGAGCCATGGTTAAGGCAACTAAACCACCAACAATCCATAGTGCTATACTCAAGGCTGGAGTACTGACGTAGCAAATGGTTAAGAATGGAACCCTAACAAAGGGTACCGAGAAGAGAAAGGAGGAAGGAGAACCAAGTAAGCAAGGGAACTTCAAGAACAACCATAAGAGATCGAGGGTAGCAGCCGGCTTTGTGATAGCTAATCACGTGAGGAAAGAATACACCGGCCCTGCGCCAAAGTGCTCTACTTGTAACTATCATCACTTCCAACATGTACCATGTCGACACTGCTCGACCTGCAACCGTTTTGGGCATTTTACTAGAGATTGTAGAACCGGGGGAAGGATGATCACACCAGTGAATGCTTTGAATCTAACGGGAGGTCGGGGAGTGTGTTATGAGTGTGGCAGTGCTGACCACTATAGGAGCGTGTGCCCAAGGCTGAACCGAACCCCTGGTGCGGGGGTAAACCGACCAAATCAACCAATGGCTATAGAAGGAAACCGAAACCATGGAAACAACGGAAACCAAGTTCGTGGGAGGGCATTTGTGATGGGAGCTAACGAGGCTCGCCAGGACCCCAACATCATTACCGGTACTTTCTCTTTAAACAATTGCTATGCTACCGTGTTATTTGATTCGGGTGCTGATTATAGTTTTATCTCCAATGAATTCGAATTAACTGTGGATATGAATCCTAGCGATTTAGGCACTAGCTACATTATAGAGTTAGCAAATGGTAAGGGGGTAGAAGTCAACAAAGTTTTTCGCGGTTGTAAGTTAGAGTTGGAGGGTGTCACTTTTAGCATAGATTTGATACCTTTTGGGCATGGGAGCTTTGACGTGATCGTGGGAATGGATTGGTTATCAAAGTATAAGGCCGAAATCATATGCCATGAGAAGATAGTTCGAATTTCCCTATCGTGTGGCAAGGTACTAATGGTTCATGGAGACTATTCAGAAAGGGAGACGAAGTACCTTATGAGCGCGAAACCCGAGGAGAAGAAACTCGAAGAAATACCGGTGGTTCGAAATTTTCCAAAAGTCTTTCCCGAAGACTTAACTGGATTACCTCTTATCCGACCGGTGAAATTTGGCATTGACTTAATACCGGGAGCTATTCCCGTGGCAAGGTCACCATACCGTTTGGCACCATCAGAGATGCAGGAACTATCTAGTCAACTACAATAATTACAAGATAAGGGCTTCATCCGACCCATCCATTCACCCTGGGGAGCACCCGTACTATTTGTCAAGAAGAAGGATGGGTCGTTCCGAATGTGTATTGACTACTGTGAGCTGAACAAACTGACTATCAAGAATCGTTATCCTCTCCCTAGGATAGATGATTTGTTCGATCAATTACAAGGTTCGAAATGTTTCTCCAAGATAGATCTTCGATCCGGCTACCATCAATTGAGGGTACGCGAGGACGATATACCAAAAACCGCGTTCAGAACCCGATACGGGCATTTTGAGTTTACAGTCATGCCCTTCGGATTGACAAATGCGCCCGCAGTATTTATGGACCTGTTGAATCGAGTATGCAAACCATTCCTAGACCAATTCGTTATCGTCTTCATAGATGATATATTAAATTATTCCAAGTCCAAAGAGGAACACGAAGAACATTTGAGATTGGTTTTAGAATTGCTTCGGAAGGAGAAACTTTACGCCAAAGGAATTCATGTGGATCCTAGCAAGATCGAGG
This sequence comes from Dittrichia graveolens, assembly GCA_038502395.1. NCBI lineage: Eukaryota > Viridiplantae > Streptophyta > Magnoliopsida > Asterales > Asteraceae > Dittrichia > Dittrichia graveolens. The sequence goes on along the minus strand of JARJIL010000007.1, from coordinate 52,261,557 downwards.
CCATTAAGAAATGGAGGACTCCTACGAACCCATCAGAAATCCGCTCATTCTTGGGTCTAGCGGGTTACTACCGAAGGTTTATTGAGAACTTTTCAAAGATCGCCAAGCTGCTCACCTTACTAACTCAGAAGGAGAAGAAATTTGATTGGAAGCAAGAGCAAGAGGAAGCCTTCCAGATCCTGAAGGATAGGTTGTGTAACGCTCTGATCCTGACTCTTCCAAATGGTTCGGATGACTTCGTGGTGTACTGTGACGCCCCACAGCAAGGATTAGGTTGTGTCTTGATGCAAAAGGGCAAAGTAATTGCATACGCATCTCGACAATTGAAGATACACGAGAAGAATTACACTACTCACGATTTGGAACTGGGTGCTGTAGTCTTTGCACTCAAAAGTTGGAGACACTACTTGTACGGTACGTAGAGTATTATTTACACCGACCATAAGAGTTTGCAACATATCTTCATCAAAAGGAGTTAAACATGAGGCAGAGACGGTGGGTCGAACTTTTTAGTGATTTTGATTGTGAAATCCGTTACCATCCTGGGAAGGCAAACGTGGTAGCAGATGCACTTAGTAGGAAGGAAAGGATTAAGCCCAGACAAGTACGAGCCATGAGCATGACAATTCAATCGGGTATCAAAGGAAAGATACTCGAGGCTCAACTAGAAGCGATTAATGATATGGATAAGGAGATGTTGCGTGGGCTGGATAAACAATTGGAGAAAAGAGATGATCGGGGATTGTACCTGATGGAGCGAATCTGGGTTCCACGAACAGGTGACCTAAGGACACTAATTATGGATGAGGCTCATAAAACCAGATACTCCGTTCATCCGGGTTCGGATAAAATGTATCATGACCTTAGGGATATGTACTGGTGGCCTGGAATGAAAAAGGACATAGCTATTTATGTAAGCAAATGTTTGACTTGTTCAAAAGTAAAGGCCGAACACCAAAGGCCTTCGGCACTATTACAACAGCCGGAAATTCCCGAATGGAAATGGGAAAACATAACCATGGATTTCATCACAAAGCTCCCAAGGACTAGTAGTGGGCACGACACCATATGGGTCGTCATGGACAGAATGACAAAGTCGGCCCATTTCCTAGCAATCCGGAAGGATTACAAAATGGATAAACTATCTAGAATTTATATCAGTGAGATTGTGGCAAGGCATGGGGTGCCTGTGTCGATTATATCCGATCGAGATAGTCGATTTACGTCGCGATTTTGGCAAACACTACAGAAAGCCTTAGGGACAAGGCTAGACATGAGCACAGCGTACCACCCTCAGACCGATGGACAGAGTGAGCGTACGATCCAAACACTAGAGGACATGCTGAGGGCGTGCGTCATCGATTTTGGAGGTAGCTGGGATACGCACCTCCCATTGATCGAGTTTTCCTATAATAATAGCTACCACACGAGTATCAAATATGCACCGTTTAAGGCACTATACGGGCGAAAATGTCGATCACCCATTGTTTGGGCCGAGGTGGGGGAAGGTCAGTTAATAGGGCCGGAAATTGTTCAAGAGACGACCGACAAAATCTTTCAAATCAAAGAAAGACTCAAGACCGCAAGAGATCGCTAGAAGAGTTACGCCGATAATCGGCGAAAACCCTTAGAGTTTAATATCGGTGATCGAGTACTACTGAAGGTGTCACCATGGAAGGGTGTTGTGCGCTTTGGAGTGAAAGGAAAATTATCACCAAGGTATGTCGGACCTTTCGAGATCATCGAACGTATCGGTCCAGTGGCTTACAAGTTAAGACTACGACAAGAACTCGGCGGGATACATGATACTTTTCATGTATCAAATCTGAAGAAATGCTTGGCGGATGCGGACCTACATGTACAATCCAAAAATTGAAATAAAGTGGCGCATGCATATGTTATAGGTTTTGAAAGAAACTGGAGTTTTCTATATGTGACATCCGTCACCAAAGTAGGTGGGTTGTCCTGACTTGTAACTCACTACTAGTCATTTAATTTAAACCTATGTGCTCGAATGATCCGTTGAAATCTAGACTTGTTAAGTTCTAAGTGTTAAACTTATCAAATGCCTCAAATATCTTAGTTACTCTAGCAATAGAGGGGACACAATTACAGAATATTGAACATATTCTTAATGTACGAAATAAACCGTACAAACATCTTCGGTGCAATTAATTGATGAATTGAGCTATCAAATCAGTAAACGATATTAAATTATATGTAATAAATAAAATAAAATAATAAATAGTACCATAATTATTTTCTAGACATCAAACTCCTTAAGTAAACATAAGACCACTCATATAACACATGAAATGTCTAATGCACCTACATAGAATGTCACACTTAGGATTCAACATAATACTATTAAAAAAAACAAAACAAAACAAAACAAATATATATATGTAAAATCGGCCAAAGAGGGGAAAGAAGACCAAATCCCTCTCTTTTGGCAACTCCATCAACCCAACTTGGAAACAATGCACCTTCATCCATTGACACATCTACTAGCCTTATTTCTTCCTCATTCCATACTCACTACACAACCTTTCTCTCCCCTCTCCACCTTGGTCGAAATTTCCAGCCCCACCCTCTCCCATTGTCGATTCTTTGAAAGCCAAGAACAAGCTTTGGTGATGTTCTTCAACATTTCAAGAGAATCAAGTCACATTGGTCATCATTCAAAAACACTTAGATCTTTAAGCGGGGTTTCATCTCACTAGCTACTATCCACATTCAAGGTGAGTACTCGTGGCCCCTTTTGCATGTTTCCTTGAGGGAAAATGACACTCAATGAATTGCTTTAATTTTCATGCCGTGAATTAAAATTCTTTTCTTTTTGACAAATTGGATTATGTGTTACATGCTTGTGTGAACCCGATTATGGATTATGTCAATCAAACTAACCCGATGATGGGTTAAGTCAATCAAACTAACTCCGTGATGGGTTAAGTCTAACCCCATGATGAGCTTAGTTGATCAAATGAACCCGGTGATGGGTTAAGTCAAATGAATTCAATTTACCCAACTTAGTGATGCAGCCGGTAGGCCTTGTTGGATTACAAATATCTATGGGACATTGTGGTCCGGTTATCATATTCAAAATGGACATTGTGGTCCGGTTATCGATATTCAAAATGGACATTGTGGTCCGGTTATCAATATTCAAAATGGACATTGTGGTCCGGTTAACATTATTCATATTGGACATTGTGGTCCGGATATCATTATTACAAGTATGTGATTACCCTATATCCATTGTCAAACTAATGCATACACGGCAAATCAATTATTTTGTTTAAACCTGTGAGCTCACGAACCTTTGTGTTTACATTTTTAGAGTGTTCATTTTCAGGTAATACTTACGCTAACGCTTAAGGAGCCTAGAAGACTCTAGACGGACCTTAGTGTGACTCATAGCGAGAACCGGACTATTACTATTATTGTGTGATATGTGTGCTTGTTGATACTTCGAATTTTATTTGGTTTTGGGCTTGTTACCCTTACACCTAACCCGGGTTGTGGGGTTTATTTTCGTACGTTAATTTTCTATTCGTTGGACGTCTATGTTGCCGTGGAACCGACTTAACACGGCACAAGTCTCCTCTTGTGTCGCGGAAACATCGTGACACGTTGGTTTAATTGCATTTAGTGAATTTCTCTATTTTATATCAATGTGTTATGACGATCCTCTCCGTCACACTTCACGTTTCCGCCATGGCGGGGTGTGATATCGTTAAAGTTTTATATTACACCAATTATTAATTCAGTATCGGGCAGTGGCGGATCCAGAATTTTCCAATGTTTGGGGCCAATTTTTTTAAGTAGTCTAAAAAAACTTAAACATACAAAAGAAAACGACAAGAGATTGCAAATTAGATTTCATTGAGTACGACAAAAAAATACATACTAAATTTGTCCTTTATGTTTATTCATCTTTTGAAAGGTTCGATTACATCTTGATTTGAAACTTTGGCAAGAATCTCCTTTTCTATAGCACACATTAGACAGGAGCTCAGAAAATTATCACCAATTCGATTACGCAAATCCGTCTTCACAAGCTTCATTGCAGAAAAACATCTCTCAACTGTTGCGGTTGCAACGGGTAAAACTAGAGTTAACTTTAATAACCGATAAACCAAAGGATAAGAGAGATGCTTTCTTGTCTTAACCATCACTCTAGAAAGATCGGAAATGTAATTCAAGTTGGCAAAATCTTTATCATTCCGCACATTGTGATGGTACATGTCGAGTTGATGTTCAAGGGTAACTCGTTCCACATCATCAAAATCACAAGGATACAACTCCCTCAATCTTATTAATTTTGATGCGTCGAACTTTGAAAACGAATCACATGGATTCAAAGCCGCCATATTTTTTAGTAATTCGGTGTTTACCTCATTAAAGCGATCACCAAATTCTTGAATTTGCATATCTAGCACCGTGTTGAAACAATCAAACTCATAATAATGTTGATTGGTGATATTGACCCTTCGTCTCTTGCTTCTTAGATTAACATGATTTTTGTTAGTCCCAGATTGAGTACGCAACAACAAATGTTTGTAGAAGGGGGGGTTGAATACAAACTTTAGCTTTTAAAAATTAAAGACACACTAATATACTTTTATATAATTCTTATTGATATGAATCAAGAATTACATGTACTAGAAGCGGAAATTCTAAGTACAATAAAAGGTGGCAATCAATTTGTCTAACACATAGACAAACTAACTCTAAAACAACTAATGTATATAGAGTGTTCAACACATGAACAAGTTTGATTCTACACAATGCTTATACTCTACTAAGTTCTCAACTGATGAGATTTTCTTTTTATTGAGTAGAGACTTCAATGTTGTATTGTGTCGTATTGTTGCATGTCCACCATGCATGAGTATATATAGAAGTCTTGGTGGATCCGGTTGCATGAAGGTAAGAGACAAAGAGGATGTGGAAATATAATATTTTAATTGTAAAGGTAGTGGGTGAAAAGTAAAGTTACTTTAATCAAATGTATGATAAAATTAATTGTACTTTTCTGCAAAAGTGCAACCCATTCACAATATAAAATATTAAAACCCACATCTACTGCCGTGTAGAAGTTTCTTTCCCTTTCCATGATTGTACTTTTAATCAACACCATGCTTCTGATTGATTTGACTTTACCAAGTATAGGATTGTCAGCCATACTTAGTTGTTTGAACAAATCTTCAAGATCTTCGTCTGTTTGAGGTATCATTATCCTTTTCCAGAGGATAAGATCAAACCTTTTTGTCTCATACTTGATCCAAAAAGTGCATTTTTACATTTACAAACAAAGATCTAAGGCATAATAGAACAACACATGTTCTGCCTTTTACATATGACTTACAATCTGAAAAGATAAAGTAGATTTGACATTTTTCACGACTCAGCTAACAGATTGTACTAGGAACTCTGATATTCACTACTCAGTTGACAAAATATATTAGTTGATCACTTTTTGCTAGGACTCAGTTGATACATATTGCTCAGCTGATCATATAGATGCTCAGCTGATCAATTGTAAGCTTAGGAGGACATAAGCTCATGTATTTGTATGATCAGTTGATCAAGAATGCTCAGCTGATCAATCAAATACATCAGTTTATAAGGGGAGATGACTTGTGTAAAGAAAGACTTACTTAGCTGATGCTCTGGGCCTCAGTTGATCCATTTGTTCACTCAGCTGATAGAGTAGGCACTCGGCTGATCAATTTCTTTACTCAGCTGATCAATTTCTTCACTCAGCTGATCAATCTGTTCACTCAGCTGATGGAATAATTTCCTCAGCTGATCAACGATTTTGCTCAGCTGATGGTCTTCTTTACTTGTTTTCTTCATCTGATGCTCCTGGGCTGATATCCTTTGGGTGATACTTTGAGTAGGATCTGATGCTCAGATGATGACTTATTTTCCTCAGCTGATGGTTCCATACTTAGCATATTTTTACATAAACTGATTCAAACAACACATGTTTGAATTCTATCTAAGTCATACTGAATGTAGGGTTTGGTTATCATCAAATTCTATGTTTTAGGATAGGCAGAGTTGATTATTAGGGTGAAATGATTATCTCCCCAACAATCTCCTCCTATTTGATGATGACAAAACCTTTTTCTTTTTGAAGAATCTGTTTGACTTCGAATTACAAAAGATTTAAACTTTTAAGTACATTTGGCTACCTAGCTATCTTTTTTGGTAGCTCTTTTTATTTGAACCTTGTTCTGTTTTTGGTTTTCTTTTCTAATGTTCCATTTTGTTCTGTTTTTGTGGAATCTTTTCTGTGTTGTACCATTTTGTTCTGTTTTTGTGGTATCTTTTCATTTTTCCATTTTTATATGTTTTTGATTTTCTAATATACATAAACATCACTTGAAATAACAGAATAAACAAATGTACATAAGTGTTTACAAAGATTAACTACTAACTAACTAGTCTATAATGTACAATCAACTAAATAACAACAAAATCTTCAGAGTTAGAATCAGTCTTCAATCATCCCACCAAGGTTCTTCTTTAACTTCAAAATCTTTGGCATGGGGATCAGCTTCAGCTAAGACTTCACATTGGGCTTGAACAAGGGCTTCAAAGTTTTCATTTCCAGTTCTGTCTCTTGTAGATATCCTTAGCCCAAATAGAAACTTCTTGCTAGCCTTAAGGATTTTAGACTGTCTAAAGAACCTCCATGTGCCAGCTCTGTCCAAAAAGAATATACCTTCAACAGGCAAAATTATAAACTTGTACAGCTCAGGAGTGATGTTCAGTAGAAGAGATGTGTTGAGACCCTCAAAATCTGATAAAATTCATGCTAGGGTAGTACCTCTCTTAGCTCAAATGGTTTGAAGGGCTTGGAGCCTTTCTTATGAAGATTATCAACTGTGTGCACATGCCTGTAATAGTCATCTGAAGTGAAGGCCCTTTGTGACATAGCTAGAGCTATCCAATTTTGAATTTTATGAATAAATTGAACTTTGAGCTTGGACTTGGATTTGAAGAGAAGGTACAGGATCTCAACTAACTCTGTGAACCCATATATGTGACACCTCTCATAGGATACAACTTCACAACTGTTGAAGTTGTTCTGTCTTATTGCTTTGAGGTAGGGTTCACCATCACCTTTATGGACAGTGGCTCTTTTTATTGGAGTTGGTTCTGTTCTGTTTCTCAAAATATTAATTCTTTCTTAGAAGCTCTGAAGTCTTTGTTGACTTAGGTTGATGGGAGCAAATAAATCAAGGTTGAAGAGGGTTTTGATGGCATCAGCATGGGATCTTGCTTTGAGTAGTTCAGCCTGAGATTTTTCCTTTGCCAATTTGAGTTGAGCAGCAGCTTGATTTTGACTTTGTTCTTGCTCTTACTGATATGCTAGCTCTTTGGCTTGGTAGATTTCTTCAACTAAAACACCCAATGCTTGATCCATTTGAGCATTCTCCCTTTCTTCCTGTTCTTTAAGAGAAAGCTCCCTTTTCATTTGAGCATCTGCTTCAACTTGCTCATCTGTCATTTTTTGTTTGCCTTTATCCTTAGGAGCAGAGGTTGAAGCCTTTTGGACTGATGGGGTTGATTGGACTGGTGGAGCAGATGGCTTAGGGCTTTGTCTTCTTCTTCTGAGGATGTCAGAAAGTGGAGTATCATCCTCATCATCAGAATCAGACTCTATGGTGATTGGTGGAGAGCAACCCTCAGCAACTTTTCTTTTAGGTTTTGGCCTGTTTTCCATCCTTTTCAATCTTTTGGGAAACCTTTGCTCCCCCTCAGAAGGTGATTTTCTTTTAATAGGTGAGGGAGCTGTTGCTTTGGGTGCTTCCTGCTGCATGATTTTGGTGGCATTTTCAGCATAGGCAGCATCTATCTCCTCTGAGTCAGGATCATCCTCCCTTGAAGAACTTGAGAATTTCTCCCCCTTTTTGGCATCATCAAAAGGAGGAGGGGAGTCACCTACTACAGGCTTATGGGATGGGGTAGGGGCAGGGGTATGGGTATGGGTTGAGGAAGGGGTAGAGGTTAGTTTAGAGAGCTGAATGGAGAGGTCATCCTTGAGATCTTTAATGGCTTTCCACAATGAGAGATGACTCATTCTGGATTGTTCTGTCAAGGTTTCTATGTCATCAAGGATGCCTTTAAGAAAGGAAGGCATGGGGAGTAGTTGTTCAGGAATGGGTACAGAGATGTTTGGGTTGATTGGGCGTAGGGTTTGAAGTTGGGATAGGAGGTTGGATATGGTTTGGTTTAGGGAAGATATAGTGGATTGAGGTAGGCTGTGAATTTGTGGTTGAGAGGGAAGAAGGGTAGAAAGATGGTCTATTTTGGTAAGGATTGGAGTAAGGTTAATGGGTGCAGGGGAGGGTTGGGATGGGGTTTTGAGAGACTCAATATCTTTTGTGAGTTGAGACAATTAAGCAGAGGTTTGGGTTTGGAAGGTTTGGGTTAGTTGATCAAGGTTTTGGTTAATGGTTTGGATAAGGGCAAGGTTTGGGGTTTGGGTAGATATAGATGGGGTAGAGGTGGAAGGGGTGGATAAAGGTTCAAAGAACTTGGGTAAGGTTTGTGTCCCCTCATTTGAGCCTTGGTGTATAAGCTCAAATTCATTAGGGAAGAGTGTTGAGCCCTGTGCAAGTGGTTGGTTTGTACTACTAGCATTGGCAGGCTGTGCATGTGTAAGAATTGAATCAATAATAGGTGCAAGATAAGTAGACTGAGTGTGGGATGCACTCAATAATAGGGAATCCCTTATTGGATCCACATTCTGTTGGGAGAATGTGGATGGTATAGGCTGACTCAATTGAGGGATACACAGTGTGACCTTGGGTTGAGGTCTGTCTTTCAATGAAATCAACCTTTTGGGAGGTTGTCTCAGCTATCGGTTTAAGTCCCATTTTTACAGATGTATCCTGTTGTGAGGATACACCCACTGGTTCAAGGTTAGCAACATCCAATTGCTCCCCCTCAACATGAGGAAGGGTAATTGAAGTTGAGGTCAGAGGTGTGGATTGCACTCCCTCAAAGTGCTCATAATGAGTCACTTCTGGTGACCTTGTATATATGGGGCTACGGATAGGAGTAGAACTAGGGACCACAGGAGGTTCACTAGAGCTTGGCTGTTGGATTGGTGTACAGACTGGAGATGAGGATGGGCTATCAAAGGTTGGGACGACCATTTGAATATCCTTAGAGGTGGAATCAGTACTATCCATACCTTGGGACATGATGTGCCTACTTCTGTCAATGAGCTCCAGAAGTTGCTCAGAGATCTCTTGTTCTTGGGCATCACCATCATCACCAAGAGGACTGAGCTCCATTGGACTGAGAGGAGCAAAAACACCAACATCACCATCACCAGCATCAGCATCATCATGCTTGGAGCCAGTGTGGCTTTCATCAGCATCATCATCATTTTCATCATCATCACCAGCATTTGCATTGTCATTGGCAGCATCTATGAGCTCCTGCATTTGAGCAGTGATTGGAGGACCTCTGTTTGCCTTTAAGAAATGGAATATCTTTTCACGCATGGCAGGGACAGGAATATTTTCAAGATGTTTGATTAAGCCCACATAATCATCCTCTCCAATCTCCCTCATGGCTTCCAGGCTTAGAAATCGAATGTAGGGCACCTGTGACCTTGATGATTTCTTGGTTATGCTCTGGGTGATTTTATCAATAAGATTAGAAAATATGACTTGAGCAAAATCAATATTTACCCCGAAGACTAGGGCATAGAGTACAAGGAGTTTGGTTTGATTGATGAGATGATGGCTTCCAGATTTAGGACCGAAGCAACGTATGACCACGTTGGCCAGATACTTCCATGGATAAGCAAGAGCAGAGACCTTGACTTGACCATGCACTACAGGTTCATTGTAGCCAATGGTGTCTAAAACTGTTTGAACTTCGGCTCTAGATGGAAAAGCTGTGTAAGGTGGAAAGTGGGGAATACCAGTGGCTTCACGAAGCGTTTCAGTGGTGATTCTGAGATTATAGTTGCCTTGGGCTAGGGTGCAGTTGATGGTGTTGTTGTTTGGGTTATAGGTTGCGGAATACCATAGCTCACCAATAATGGTAGGGAATATGTAGTAAGGATCAGCGATGAGACTATCAAACAGTGGATGAGCTTGAAGGAACTGAACCATTGGTTCATAACCTTGGTTTTCTCGCGAAGCAGGGATGGTGGTGCAAAGTAGAATGTTGTTGGGAGTTATATTCATCGGTTGATTGGGTGCAACATTCTAACCGGGGTTAACAGCTGGATCTGGAATATAGGTGGCCATTTGGTAGGGATGATGAACAGTGAGTATCGAGAGAGAAGGTAGGGTAGTTCTTTGTAGAGAGAGAGGGAATTTGGAAAGTTTGAACAGGTAAGATGAATGAGAGAGAAATTGGGATATTTATGAAGGTTAGTTAACAGAGATCGTTAGATACTGACAAAAGATCTAACGGAAAACAATTAATGAGCTATTAAATGAAATCTGACAAACGGAGTAAATAACTAGGGTTAAAAAGCATTAAACGAGAGTAAAAAGTGAAAATTTACAAAGTGTAGAATCATCAGCTGATCAAGAAGAGTATCAGCTGAGGGGTATCAGCTGATGAAAGACTATTAGTTGATGGGTATCAGCTGATGGAAAACTATCAGCTGATGGTGAGAATTTAGGTATCAGCTGAGTAAAGTACTTAGCTGAGCATGTCTTCCTTATCTTAAAGTGATCAGTTGAGTAAATTTGATCAGCTGATAGGCATCAGCTGAGCATAGTTACTCGGTTTACACAAATTAAGTAAGACTTAGATATGCTTAGATAAGTATCTTATAATTTTCAACACTTATAAATTAACACAAACTGAATTACCACTATTCTAAACTAAAAATTAAGCATACCTAGTTTGGATATTAGGAAGTTGAACCTTGCTTCATCTAATGGCTTTGTGAATAAGTCTGCAAGTTGTAAATAGGTATTGATGTAGTGCAAAGTTACCTTCTTCTTTTGCACATTATCTCTAAGAAAATGATGTCTAATTTCAATATGCTTTGTTTTTTAATGCATGACTGGATTATTTGAGATGGACATTGCACTTGTATTGTCACAAAGAATTGGGGTGTCTTCAAACTTCATAATCAAGTAGTTGATTTTGTAACCATAAAATTTGAGCACAACAGCTTCCTGCAGCAATGTATTCTGCCTCTGCAGTAGATGTTGACACTGAATTCTGTTTCTTACTAGACCAACTAATCAATCTTCCTCCTAGAAGTTGACAACCACCTAAAGTACTTTTTCTGTCTAATGTGCATCCTGCAAAATCAGAATCAGAATATCCAACTAACTCAAAATCTGAGTCTTTGGGGTACCAAAGACCAAGATTAGGAGTTCCTTTGAGATATCTGATTATTCTCTTAACAGCAGCAAGATGTGATTCTTTAGGATCAGCTTGATATCTTGCACAGAGACATGTTGAAAACATTATATCTGGTCTACTTGCAGTAAGGTATAAAAGTGACCCAATCATTCCTCTATAAGTAGTAATGTTCACTGATTTGCCATCAGTGTCCTTTCCTAGCTTGATAGAAGTAGACATAGGTGTTTTCATTGAAGAACGGTTTTCAAAATCAAACTTCTTGAGTAAATCTTTGACATACTTTGTTTGATGAATGAAAATACCATCAACCTCTTGTTTAATTTGCAAACCAAGAAACTAGTTTAACTCACCCATCATGCTCATTTGATAATTATCAGACATGAGTTTAGAAAACTTTTTGCATAGTTCCAAATTAGTAGACCCAAATATTATATCATCTACATATATCTGTACAAGTATCACATCACCTTTGTACTTCCTAATAAATAAAGTGCTATTTATGCATCCTCTTCTAAAACCTTTGTTAATGAGAAAAGAAGAGAGGGTATCATACCAGACTCTTGGAGCTTGCTTAAGACCATATAAATCTTTGTTTAGAAAGTAAACATGATCAGGTAAGCTTGACTCCTCAAAATCAGGAGGTTGTTTGACATACACCTCTTCTTTCAAATCTCCATTCAGAAATGCACTCTTCACATCCATTTGAAACACTTTGAAGCTTTTGAAGGCAGCATAGGCTAGGAATAGTCTGATAGCTTCCAATCTTGCAACAGGGGCAAAGGTTTCATCAAAATCAATACCTTCTTCTTGACAGTATCCCTGTGCCACTAGCCTTGCTTTGTTTCTTATGATTTGCCCATTTTCATCTAGCTTATTTCTGAACACCCACTTTGTTCCAATGATGGATTTATCCTTTGGTTTGGGTACCAAAGTCCATACATTATTTCTTTTGAATTCTGCCAGTTCCTCTTGCATGGCAGACACCCAGTGAGGATCATTGATAGCTTCACCAACCTTCTTTGGTTCAATTATTGAGACAAATCTAGAATACAAGCAGATGTTGCAAGCTTTTGATCTTGTTCTAACTGGATCATCTATGTTGCCTATCACCAAATTATGAAGATGGTGCTTGAGGTCTTTGAAGGCTTTTTGGATTTCTTGGGAATTGGGGAGAAGAAGTTATATGGTGGCTATCAGCAGTAGAAATGAGTTCATTTTGAGTGGCTGATATAACTTCATTATTACAATCTGTGGGTATCTCTACTGAAGAGGGAATGAGTGTATGGAATTGGAATCCAATGATGTTGAGTCATTTTCCACATGATTCAGTAGAGGTATAGGATAGGATGAGGATGGTTGTACATGGTAAAAATTTGGATAGGAACAGGTTCATCTAAATCATGAACAGCTGGTGGAGAGGGATCTACTTGCTCTGAAGGAACTTCTCCAGTTTGCATAAGATCATTAAATTCTTCACCTGAAACATGATTAGAAGAACAGGAAGCAACAAAGTCATTTTCATTAAAACTTACATTGATAGATTCTTCTATGACTTTGGTTCTGAGGTTGTATACTCTGTATGCTTTAGAAATCACTGAGTAACCTACAAACACTCCTTCATCAGCTTTAGGAGCAAACTTCTGCAATTGATCTTTTTGATTGAGTATGAAACATTGACAACCAAAGATATGCAGAAAGCTTATGCTTGGCTTCCTTCCCTTGAGCACTTCATATGGAGTTTTGTTGTACCTCTTGATAATAAGAGACCTATTCTGTGTGAAACAAGCACAACTTACAGCCTCAGCCCAGAAATTAAAGGGTAACCCACTTTCACACAACATGGTTCTGGCAGCTTCAATTAATGTTCTATTTCTTCTTTCAGCTACACCATTTTGTTGTGGGGTTCTTGGAGCAGAAAAGTTTTGAGATATCCCTTTCTCATCACAGAAAGATTCCAGAGGTTGATTTCTGAATTCAGTTCCATGATCACTTCTAAGACTCCTCACCAGATTGCCATTCAACACTTCCATCTTCTTGATAAAACAGATAATCTCTTCAGCAGCCTCACTCTTTGCCTTAAGAAAGAAAACCCAAGTATATCTTGAGAATTCATCAACTAATACAAGAGCATACTTACTTCCACCAATACTAGCAGTTGCCACAGGTCCAAAGAGATCCATGTGCAACATATAGAAAGGTTCTGTAATTGAGAAGGCCTGCTTGGATGGAAATGATGTCTTATGATGCTTTCCCTTCTCACAAGCAGTGCAAGGTTTAGGCTTAAGATAAGTCAGTGAAGGTAGTCCTGACACTAGTTCACCCTTGCTCAACTTGTTGATGTTTTTGAAATTAAGGTGGGAAAGCCTCTTGTGCCACAGCCAATTTGTATCCTCATTATTCTTGGAGTACAAACATGTTTCCTTTGAAGGGTCACCGGAGGACATGTCAAGTGTGTACACATCCTTGGTTCTCTTGGCACTAAACACTGTATTACTTTCTTTATTTATGATGGAGCCTCCTTCTTGTACACATCCTTGTTTCCTTTGACATATGAAACTTTTGACAGTTTGAGGTTCCCATTATGAAGCTCACCATAGCCTTTTGTTTGCCCATGGTTATTGTCACCAAAAGTCACCCTTGGACCTTTCTCTTTCTTGTAGTTACTGAGCAAAGCCTTGTTACCTGTCATGGTTCTTGAGCATCCACTATCAAGAAACCAAGAACCAACACCCTGCACATATTTGAATGAAAGAAGAGTTAGTGACACAAGTAGGAATCCACTACTTAGTGGATCCCTGTGGAATGCACCTAGCTTTCCACTTCATCTCAGATTTCTTGTGTATGAGAGGAGTGACTATGTTATCATTACAAGTCCGCTGTCTTGAATTCCCTTCTAAAGAACATTCAAATGCCTTATGCTCTTTGCATCCACATTTATAACATTTTTTGAGATTTTGTGGCCTTGGAGCATTGAACAACATGGTTTGAATGCCTATGAGCTTTCTTATCAGTCATCATTTGACTAACTTGACCATTCAGCTTATGAAGCTTATCCTGTAAATTTCTTAGGTCTTTATTCACAGGCACCTTAGATTGCTCTTTGTTTTTGGAAAGTTTTTGACCAATCTTTGGAGTGGCAGAAATGGGAACAATATGAACATCATTCATTTTACTCATAGTTTCTTCTATTAAAAGAGAGTTGATTACTTCTAGATCAACTAATTGTTTAGAAGATGAGTTATGATTATCTGACAGGTTATCAGCTGAGCATTTATCATCTACTAACCTATCAGTTGATGGAGTAGTATTAGCTAATGATTCTTCAGTTTGTGAAATGCTAAGAAGTAAGTCATCTGTTTTCATGGTTTGACAACATAATGTCTCTGAGGTCTCAACTAATGATTCCTTTCCTTTAATCACATCCTTTGACTTTGTGTTATTAGTATATTCACATTCTGAAATCTTACTAGAGGATGATTCAACAGAAGGAACAATTGATTCTTTTGAGTGGGAACTCTTACTTCTAACAAACTTATTTGTGAACACACTTTTGCCTTTAACAATCTTGTGAAAGGTCTGTGGCAAGATGTCAACTTTGTCTAAGATATTAAGGTTCTTACTAGAATCAACATAGTTAGCAGCCTTAGAGTAATTTCCACCAATAATAGCTTGAACTTGTTTGGGTATCTGCTCTTTGACACACTGAGTAGTCTTTTCTGCAGATACACACCAAGACTTTACTACTTTTTGGGGGTCATTAAACTTTTTGGTTGCTTCACTAGTTTCTTTTACTAAGATCTCATTAAGTATCTTTTGATTAGCTAGTTCATCATTTAAGATTGTTATCTGCTTAAGTTCCTCATCCTTAAGAATTAACTTTTCCTTTAGTGATTCTACTTCTAGTTTTAGCTTCTTCTCTCTTTGAATAGCACACTAGAAATCAATACACAAGTAATCAAACATAGCATTCTTCTCATTATCATCATAGTTAATAAATTTTTCAACCTGATACATAGAAGAAGGATCCCAGTTGGTAGTTGAACAAGCTTTAGCAGCCTTTTTCATGTCTTCGTCAAAGGAACTACCATCATTGTTGTTGGCCATCATGCAAAACTGAGCAGAGATCACCTCGTCTTCATCTTAGGAAAGATCTTCTTCTGCCCAATCTTCTTCTTCAACAACAAGAACTTGGCCCTGGGCTTTCTTCTTCTTCTTGTCAAGGACAGCAGCAGGGAGTTTCTTATACTTGACTTCATAATCAATCTTGCCCTCCTGCTTTTGCATAGATGAAGAACCAGTGTTATATCTGGACTTACAATCACTGGCTATGTGGCCAATCTTGCCACACTTATAACACTCTACTGTGGAGGCATCAAAAGTGGATTTGGGCTTGACAAACTTTGATGACCTCTTGTTGAACCTCTTGACACCCTTTCCCTTCTTGAAAGGTTTGAACTTCTTAACCAGCATAGCTACACCTTCAACCAACTCCTCCAGATTACTTTCCTCACAAACTTCTCCTCATCACTTTCTCCAGCACTCTCCTCTCCATCTCCTTCTTCATCAGAACCAGAATCAATAGCTGCAAAGCTTCTCATCTTTGTATCTCTTGATACAAGGGCAGTTGGTGCAGCTTTCACTACCTCCTTCATCTCCTTTGATGACAACTTCCTTTGCTTGACTGATTGCTCATGGTTGAGTAAGTTACCATAGAGAGCAACCAGAGACATTCCCTTAATCTTCTCACTGTGTCTTAGAATAGTGACAAAGTGATCCCATGTTTCAGGGAGGGAGTCTAGAAACTTTTTCACCAAGACAAAGTTACTCTTGGTTATGTTTTCCCTTTTTAAGTCATTAACAAGGCAGTTGAACCTGGTGTATGTCTGTGTAAGACTCTCACCTTTCTGAGCAAAGAAGAATTCATACTCTTTGTTGAGAAGGAGCTTCTTGTTCTCCTTCACATCTTCAGTCCCTTCATATGCAACTGTGAGTGTATCCAACATCTCTTTTGCAGAAGAACAGTTAAGCACTTGATGATAGATTTCATTGGGTAGTGCAGAGACAAGAGCTGATCTAGCCTTAACATCTAGGCTAACCAACCTCTTATCCTCATCTGTCCACAGATGCATGGGTTTGGTTATGATTCTTTCAGTTGTAAAGGTTTGACCTTCAGATTCTGATGGGATAGATAACACTAATGTTGGAACATAAGGACCATCAGTGACTATTTCAAGCATTTGGATATCAAGGGTGGATAGGAAAAGATGTGCTCTACTTTTCCACATGGAGAAATTTTCAGCATCAAACATGGGACATCTTGATAAGGACCCAGTGTTTGAGATATTCATATTGTTTGCGGATGAGGCCGTATTGAGAAGGGTAGAAGCAGTTGTAGAGTAAGCAAAACAGATCTAGATATTGATTATCTAACCTACTCTGATACCAGTTGTTAGTCCCAGATTGAGTACACAACAACAAATGTTTGTAGAAGGGGGGGTTGAATACAAACTTTAGCTTTTAAAAATTAAAGACACACTGATATACTTTTATATAATTCTGATTGATATGAATCAAGAATTACATGTACTAGAAGCGGAAATTCTAAGTACAATAAAAGGTGACAATCAATTTGTCTAACACATAGACAAGCTAACTCTAAAACAACTAATGTATATAGAGTGTTCAACACATGAACAAGTTTGATTCTACACAATGCTTATACTCTACTAAGTTCTCAACTGATGAGATTTTCTTTTTATGGAGTAGAGACTTCAATGTTGTATTGTGTCGTATTGTTGCATGTCCACCATGCATGAGTATATATAGAAGTCTTGGTGGATCCGGTTGCATGAAGGTAAGAGACAAAGAGGATGTGGAAATATAATATTTTAATTGTAAAGGTAGTGGGTGAAAAATAAAGTTACTTTAATCAAATGTATGATAAAAGTAATTGTACTTTTCTGCAAAAGTGCAACCCATTCACAATATAAAATATTAAAACCCACGTCTACTGCCGTGTAGAAGTTTCTTTCCCTTTCCATGATTGTACTTTTAATCAACACCATGCTTCTGATTGATTTGACTTTACCAAGTATAGGATTGCCAGCCATACTTAGTTGTTTGAACAAATCTTCAAGATCTTCGTCTTTTTGAGGTATCATTATCCTTTTCCAGAGGATAAGATCAAACCTTTTTGTCTCATACTTGATCCAAAAAGCGCATTTTTACATTTACAAACAAAGATCTAAGGCATAATAGAACAACACATGTTCTGCCTTTTACATATGACTTACAATCTGAAAAGATACAGTAGATTTGACATTTTTCACGACTCAGCTAACAGATTGTACTAGGAACTCTGATATTCACTAATCAGATGACAAAATATATCAGTTGATCACTTTTTGCTAGGACTCAGTTTATACATATTGCTCAGCTGATCATATAGATGCTCAGCTGATCAATAGTAAGCTTAGGAGGACATAAGCTCATGTATTTGTATGATCAGTTGATCAAGAATGCTCAGCTGATCAATCAAATACATCAGTTTATAAGGGGAGATGACTTGTGTAAAGAAAGACTTACTTAGCTGATACTCTGGGCCTTAGCTGATCCGTTTGTTCACTCAGCTGATAGAGTAGGCACTCAGCTGATCAATTTCTTTACTCAGCTGATCACTTTCTTCACTCAGCTAATCAATCTGTTCACTGAGCTGATGGAATATTTTCATTAGCTGATCAACAATTTTGCTCAGCTGATAGACTGTTTTCCTCAGCTGATGGTCTTCTTTACTTGTTTTCTTCATCTGATACTCCTTGACTGATATCCTTTGGCTGATACTTTGAGTAGGATCCGATACTCAGCTGATGGCTTATTTTCCTCAGCTGATGGTTCCATACTTAGCATATTTTTACATAAACTGATTCAAACAACACATGTTTGAATTCTATCTAAGTCATACTGAATGTAGGGTTTGATTATCATCAAATTCTATGTTTTAGGATAGGCAGAGTTGATTATTAGGGTGAAATGATTATCTCACCAACAATTTTCCTCCACCTTCAACATTGGAATATTATGTTTTTCACAAAAAGAATGGACTTTCTTCAAAAGTGAATCAAAACCATTTCTTCTAAATTCTTGCAATTTTTCTTTTGTTGAATCCACCAATTTCTCCGCTTCTAAGATATTTTGATCTTTCCTTTGGAGAGCTCGTGATAATATATCTGTTACACCTAGAATATGCAACATCAAATGCAAATAAAACATGAAGTCAAATGATTCAAGAAAATTTAAAAGAACAGTTGCTTGATTTTGGTTAGAACCACTAGTGTCTTCTTCTTCAACATACTCAAGCACCTTAACGACGGATGGAAATAGAGTAACCAAACGCAAGATAGTATTGTACTGAGAATTCCATCGCGTATCTCCAGCTTGTTTAAGAGAAAGCTCTTGGTTTAACCCACTTCCAGTTTTAAGTTCATCATTACCAATTTCTTTTATAAGTCTCTCTTTCTCAAGTTCTCGAAGAATATCTTTCCATTTGCAAGAAGCACACACCACATTCATTAAAGTAGCTAACATGTCAAAAAAATTCATAACTCCCAAATGTTTTCTTGCAACCGCCACAACTACTAATTGAAGTTGATGAGCAAAACAATGTACATAATATGCCGATCTATTTTCTTCCAAGATTTTTGCTTTTAAACCATTAAATTCGCCACGCATATTGCTTGCCCCATCATAACCTTGACCTCTTACTCGATTCCAGCTCAATTTATGTTTAGCAAAAAAAGAGTCAATGGAAGCTTTAAGAGATGAAGAGGATGTATCCATCACATGAACAAGACCAACAAATCTCTCTTTAACAAGTCCACTTGTATCGACATAACGAAAAACAATGACCAATTGTTCCTTTTTTGATACATCACTTGACTCATCTACTAGCAAAGCAAAGACATCATCACCAATTTCTTTAAAAATTAAGTCAAGTACTTCTTCTTCAAAACAAGTAGCAACATCTTTTTGAATACAAGGAGCCACCATATGATTATTGCCCGGAGCATTTCGTAAAGTAACCTTACGGACATCCTCATTTTGACTAATAATCAAGTCTAATGTTTCCAAGAAGTTTCCTTTGAAAACAGAATCATCGTTTTCACGATGCCCACGGAATGGTAAAGCACGTTTCAACAAATATCTACAAGCATCAATTGTAGCATTTAATCGAATCCGGTATTCTTTTTTGACAATATCACTTTGTTTATCAAGAGCAACGACAATAGATTGTTTTTGTCTCATTAGATCTTCACACTTTTTTAATGCCTCTATTGTGAAAACTATTAACATCACTCACATGACTAGAAAGTCTCTCTGTTTTTCCAACCATTAAAACCTTCCGTCACAAACGCATCATTCCCACATTGATGATTAGCATGATCTCTAAATAAGTAACAACATAAGCAAAAGGCTTTATCCTTCTTTACACTATACTCTAACCAATTGCCATATTTAGCAAACCAAGCTTCGATAAAACATCTTGGTTTATTCCCTATAATTGTTTTTGGGAAGTCATGGCCAAGTGGTTGACATGGACCTCTAAGCCAATATGCACGATTTATTTCATCTCTTTATTTAGGATTATAATTCAAAATTCTTAGTCTATCAGAAGGGACCCAAAGAAGGTTGTTCATATATACTACGTTAATAGGTGTAGAACAAGTAGAGCTACGTTGTTGAGTCTTATTAGTAGTATTAAACTTTGAAGATTCTTCACCAATATTATCTGATGTTGACAAAGAAGGCACTTTTCTCTTCAAAAACCTTTCCATTTTTCTAAACAAATAACCTAATAATTAACAAATAGCAAAAGTTATTAACTATTATAGATAACTAACAATTAAGAATGAAGTTTAAATCACTACCGGTTAACATTTAACAACAATTATAATATATGAAAAGAACAAAATAAGCAGAAAAGCAGTAAAATAGATTAGCAAAATAGCTACAAATCTACAATTATTATAATATATGCAAAAAAACAAAATAAGCAATAAAGGAATAATAGGTATTAATGCATACCTACCACGCAGTAACTACAACCTATTCTTTGAAGGAGAAAACGAATATCAAATATCAAATAGCTACAACCTACAGCAGTATTGTAGTAACTAGTTTTCTTCCCAATTTCTCATTCAATTTCAAATATCAAATAGCTATTCTTTGACGGAGAAAACGAAGGATATGACTTATAAGTTACAATCGGGACTCAATTGAGAAGACGAGGACCCATAATTTCAATCAAGATTCAATCCAAAAAGCCAACTACTAGGCTGTTTGCTTAAGTGCTGCGATCGAGTTCAAGCTGTGGAGGAGAAGGAGAGGACGGAGAACTGAGACACCGAGGAGCAACTACCGTAAAAGGGTAAGCCTGCTGCCTGCGGTAGTGCCGTTTATGTTTTCAACGTAGGGTTCTTTTCTAATTAGTTGGGGCTTGGGGTCATCATCTTCAAATGTTAGGGGACCTAAGATTTAAGCCCATAAAATTCTATAAAAAAAATTGGGCTGTTGGGGACCTTTCCCCCCTCTTTTGCAAGTAGATCCGCCATTGGTATCGGGATGTCGCTGTACGTCACATTATATAATGAAAGAGGTCGGACCTTAGAATCAGAAAGAAATGAGTAGCAATGAGGTGGTATAGTGAATAAC
Source organism: Dittrichia graveolens (assembly GCA_038502395.1). Lineage (NCBI taxonomy): Eukaryota > Viridiplantae > Streptophyta > Magnoliopsida > Asterales > Asteraceae > Dittrichia > Dittrichia graveolens. The sequence continues at coordinate 52,240,479 of JARJIL010000007.1, read as the reverse complement.
AGGATAATTTATTAAACGAGAAATATATTACTAATAGCCCAAATAGATAAAAGAACTACACCAATAATTGTATATCGTTATTTGAGTGACTGGTGAAAACTATGTTTCATTAATGTGTCATCGTAGAAGAGCATTAGTAGATTAAAAAAAGAAGGAAACTAAGTCCGATGTCGAATGGACCATTTAGAATTATTACTTTTATCGAAAAGTTACGTGTAGACTGAGAAATTCCAGAGGAATTGGGTTATATTTCAGAAAGTGTTGAGTGAGTCTGTATATGTGTTTATACTATTGTGGATATGAGTATCAACGGTAAATATATTGGACGAGATAAGGTCCGGTGGAAATACAGAGGTGATTGAATTAAACTGAGAAAATTGAAAAAGAAATGACGTGTAATTATAAGGAACACTCCAGCAGTTGATTTCGAGGATGAAATACATTTCAAGTGAGGGAGAATTGTAACACCCGAAATTCGAACTTTTATAATTTAATAATCTAAAGCAAGTATTAAAGTATTATAGTGGATAGCCTAATTAAGATTAAGATGTGTTTAGAAACTTGAGGGGTTAAAGTTGTTAAAATGAAAGATGAAAGGTTGAGGGACTAGTTATGTCATTTTCCCAAAGATGTGTGTGTGTGTATAGCCAACTTTGACCTTGAGTTAGTCAAAAGTTTCAAAAACCGTTTGAATATACACGTATACTTAAGAGCAGCCTATTTCTACTTCAGTTGATGATCAAAAAACTAAAGGATTTAAGTAGCCTAATCTGTTCCTAGCAACCCTACAATCAAAGGTATGAACTTGTTAACCCTTTTCTTGAAGTTTTATGGGTTTAAAGGTGCTAAAGGTGATTTATGGATTATAGAAGGTTTATTGTTGTTATTTTGATGTTTTTAGTTGTTTGGGGTATTGGAAAACACCCCAGTAGCATTAGAATGAATTAAAGATAAGTATTTATAGAGTTTTGGGCTGTCGGTGTAACTGCTATTGTGTATTGAAAGGCACAGACGTGACCCTCAAGATTCAACCGTGCCCTAGGGCGTACCTGAGGAGGCATGGGCGTACGGGCATGCCCTAGTCTTATTACGCCCGGTGTGTGTCTCTTGTTCATGGGGGGTACCTGTGGATAAGGTACGGGCGTGCCTGGTACATGTGTAGTTGCCCAGCTTCAGTTTCAAGTATGAATTTAATAATTTAAATTGTACATTATGTGTAGGACGATATTGTGAGCATAATACACCGAGATATTTCAAGCATAACTCTGTGTTATAACTTGATTGTTGAGGTGAGTCTTCTAGACTACTCTTCATATCTGCAGCATGTGTGTTATCATATGAGATTACTTACAAGAAATGTTATTCATATGTGTGTGTATAAGCATACTGCTATGTGCAGTAAGGCTCAGATGTGGTATACTATTGTGCTAGGTCTAGTACCAGAGTGTAGCATTGATTGCCAGATATACGTGTATTATCTTCATATGATTTTATACGTGTGTTTATATGATATTTAGTTTGGAATATTCACTAAGCTCTCGTAGCTTATTGGATACTATTTCAAAAATATTTTGCAGGTTTTAGCAAAGTTAAGGGCAAAGCTTTGGTTTGACTACCTTTTTGATAAACTTTTGATATACATAACACATGGTTTGTAAACATTAAGTTTTTGGTACTATATATATGTACGTATCTTTTGATACATCAGATTTTCAACAATTTACGCTTCCTCAATTGTATAACTTTCAGATGTGTATACCTTTATGTGATTTTATATCAAAATATAAATTTTGAAAATTGAGCCGTTACACTATCTACATAAGACCTTGAAGCGTAATGATTTGAGAGTCTCTCTCCTGAAATCAATTGGTCCCTGTATTGATGTCAACCCTGTCACCCTCGACGTGATAAATCGTGTGATGTAAGCGGTTTTATTTGAAGCTCTCATATTGGTTGAATGAGCATATGAGTTAGTTACTTACTACTTTCAATAGGATCTTATCAATTGTCATTGTAAAAATGGTTAGGATCATTTATATACTAGTATAAATAGCTCAAATCTCTAGGAATTGAGTTAATCTTTTACTTTGTCTAGTCGTAGTTTGTTAGTCAATTTTTCATAGAAGAATTCAATACTCAAGTCTGTTCTTGAGTTATTGATTCAGAATTTGTTCTTCCTTATTGAGTATGTACTCAAACACAGTGTTTGTTTATCAATATAACAAGCATTAAAATCCATAGTATGTTTCTACTCCACACTTGGAAATTATCTCTATATTACTTTACATCTCAAGGGGACAAACACTATTATTTGTGAGTTCATATTATTGAAGGAGTGCACGCCAAGATACAGACTAATATTGTGGACCTAGTGTATCTAGTAAGGTTGGCAATTTTTGGGTCGACACAAAACCCGACCCCAACCCAAAAAGTGACACGAACCCGAAATGTGTTGAGACAAAATTGACACGAAAATAAAAGGGTTGGGTTAGGGACAACTCGAAACTAACCCATTTAAAGGTGAAACTATAACGTTATAAAATTTTCTTTAATACTTAAAATTTGAATTTTGAAAAGAAGATTGTGAAAATAAATAAGGGAGTGATATCTTAGGGCAATAAAACCCATCAAATAAAATTACAAAACCCTTAAGGGGTGTTTGGTTCGTGGTATTTCCTGAGAATCTTTGAGATTGGGATTTCAAATCCTGAGAAATCTTGTGTTTGGTTTGTAAAAATGGGATGGGATTTCAAATCCGAGGAATCTTTGAAATCCCACAAATGAGGGATTTCTAAATCCCCCCACCCCCATGGTATTTACAAATTCCACAGATGAGAGATTTCTAAATTCTGTATTTCGTTCGTCGTTCGTCGTCCGCCGTCGTTCGTTCGTTGTCATCGTCGTTCACCGTCGTCCGCCGTCGTTCGTTCGTTGTCGCCGTCGTTGGTCATCCGCCGTTGTTCACGGTCGTCCGCCGTCGTTCATTCGTTGTCGCCGTCGTTCATCGTCCGCCGTCGTTCACCGTCGTTCGTCATCCACTATCGTTCGTCATCCGCCGTCATTCATCTGTTGTCTCCGTCGTTGGTCATCCGTCGTCGTTCATCTTTGTCCCCCGTCGTTCATCTTTGTCCGCCGTCGTTCGTTCGTTGTCGCCGTCGTTCATCGTCGGTCACTGTCGTTCGTCATCCGTCGTCGTTCGCCGTCGTCCACCGTCGTCCGTTCGTCGTCCGCCGTCGTCCGTTCGTCGTCCGCCGTCGTTGTTTAGTGGTGGTGGAAATCCCACCTAAGAAATATGAACCAAACACAAGATGGGATTTTAAATCCCACTAAATGCAAATCCCACCAAATACCAATCCCATTTGATATCCCAATGCCTTCAAAAACAATACTTGAACCAAACACCCCCTAAAAGTTAAAAACTTAAATTAAACAATAAACAATTTACGGTTAAAACAATAGTATATCATTTTGGTATTTGTTTTTTTGACTATATGATTTTGGTATTTTAAAATTTGATTACATGATCGGTGATAATTTAGTATTTTGAATTCGATTTATAACTCTATTTAATTATGAATATTTTAAATTATTTGGTTGTTTAATAAAATTATTTATTCGTATTTGGTATAATATTAGTACATCACATATTTTATTATATTCATTTATATAAGTTAAATGAAAAAGTAAAATAAAATTTTGAATTGAACCAAAACAAATACCGAATTTAAAGTTTGAATACATTTGAAACTAACATTGAATATTGAAATTATAATATAAACGAAAATCATTTTTGAAATTCTTATTGAAAGTTGGAAAACAGACATAGAATTTGAAATTTTAATAAAGAAAATTATATTTGAAACAGAAAGCTGTACTTGAAATTCGTACACAAAAACCTTATTTGAAAATTTGAAAAAGTACTTGTTGATGTCATTTGGCCGAAATGGATCGACACGAATGTCGAAACAAACCCGGCAATAAAAAATGACACCCTGAATCTAACACGAAAATAAACGGGTAAAAATTGTGTTGGCACGAAGCTAACCGAACCCAAACGACTCTAACCCAATAACACGAATGTTGATTTAGAAAACTCTAATATGGTAAGAAGATTTCCACATATAATATAAAGTGATTCATGAAGAGTACACATATTTGTATTAATTATGTTTAATGAGTTTCAGTGTTTATTAATTTAACCTATTCAGGTATATTCTATTCTATCTCGGGTCAAATGATTATCCTGTGGATGCGACACTTTCTTTATTTCATACTTTTAAATACTCTCTTTATGAATTATGTCTAAATGTGTGTATTGCTATTTTAATTTTAAATGTTTGCTAAAAAGGTTTCTATCCCACTACCGCAACTATTTGAATTTATTAATATGTGTTGTACATTTTTATGAAAATTTTACAACCACAAAACATGCTTCAATCTTCTAAAACTTCTTATAACTCTAGCGTTATGCATGAACTCTAAAGATCTCTCTCTCTCTCGCTCTCGCTCTCGGGTTTGTGGTTATCAAAGAATGTGAATGAGAGATAATGGAGGCTATTCCTCGATGAAAACCCTAATCATGGGTCCATTTTGTAACTTTGACACTTTAGGCCCTCAAACATGTATACTTTGCACCATAGTTCATATATAAACCACTTATGTCTTTACTTTAATATTCTAACTCCTTAAACTTGTCATTTGTTGCATCAAACATGCTCATATATAAAGAAGTAGACTTCGAGTCACTAATCGAGATAATAGAGAGAATTATCTGGTTGTTACACTTAGACTTGACACAAAACACAAGAATGGGTGCAAATGAACCACCAATGTAATATTTAAACTAGAAGGACGAAATCTATGATGTTGAGTAAAAACATAGAGATCAAATATGTAAATAGCTCCGCATTTTACTTATTCTCTTGATGTGAGAAAAGAAAGAATTAGTAGATCACAACTATAATCATTCAATGTTTTAAAAAATGAATTAAGATGATTTAGGGTGTGTTCGGCAACGAGCTTATGAGGGATTATAGGGGTTTGGGGTTCTAGTTTTCATAATTCTCAGCCTTCTAGCCCTGTTCAGGTGTTAAAATCTTGAGGGAATTATTAAAAACATAATATCTTATTAGCCCCAAAAATAAAAGTCTTTTCAAATAGCTTATGGCTTGGGCTTAGGATTATTAATTAATCAGCCACAGCCTCAGCCTCTTTCGCCAAACACACCTTTAATGGAATGAAATAAAATTAAGGTTGCAAGTGGCAAAAGATGGAAAATCAATTTCAAATTGCAACTGCAAATACTACTAAAAGTTGTTTGGTCAAAATGAAGTGATATTTTTCAAAAGATGAATAACCACTCTCACTATAAATGTTCCAAGTATATAGACTAAAATGTTGGTTTGTTTAGTTTCATGTTAAATTATGTGTTAGCAGAGTAAATGTCTTGCAAGAAAAAGTGTTGACTTAGTAGAGTTATGTGCATCATGTAAATTTTCAAGAATATATTACAAAGTGTTTATATATATATATATATATATATATATATATATATATATATATATATATATATATATATATACATCATGTATTACCCAAGTGTTAGTGTCTAAGCTTCTCTGATGATTCACTTTAACCAAGAGTTTTGTGCTTCATGTACACAAAACACTCCATGAAAATCTTCAAGAATGTATTACAAAGTGTTCTTGAGTAAAAGATGTATGTATATGATTAACATTTGTCAAGAAGTTTTTCAGGCATCTCAAAATGATCTATATGCAAAAAAAAAAAAAAAAAAAAAACATAATAGTACATGAAACGTCACAAACCGTTTACTAAACAAAGCATTTGACGGCATAACTCCCTTTTTACTTCGTGTCCGTAACAACTATGCACCATAATAGATTGACCAAGTCTGCTCTTACTCTCTTGCATTTGATATTTAGGATCTGGTTGTTAAAACAGAATGATTAAGCACAAAACGAATCTATAGCCTAAATAATTTAAAGGCTCCGTATGAAAATGTCTCTTATATAATATTCTGTTTGATAAAGGCTCTAAAAGAATGATCTGAACGGCGCATGTTACCATTTTAATATTATATTATAAGATATGATTGTTTAATAAAATAATGAGTGAAAAAAAGTATTATGATAAAATATGTATGCTTAATGATTCGGAACGTACTTTAAATAATGATTCCACAGTGTTTTTCAATTTCATTCGGTACAGACTTTGTCCAGAGGCAGAGGAAGTAATCAAACACGCTGAATACTAAACAATTCAGCATTTAGTGCTAACAACCCCTTAAAAAATTATACCATCACACTTTCATACGATTATCATTTTGAATGTTGATATAATGTATACATCATTACCTCTATATAATAGTGTATATGGTAGTAGAAGATTAGACCCTACAAATTATTTAGGTGCTGCTAGGGTTTTGAAGGCAATCTCTGCTTGTTGGCTATTGCATTTTTGAGCACAGCATTTTTGATCGAGTTTTGGAAACTTGAAATTACTTGCTACTAGAATAGATGTCCATCTTTGAAGACGGTGACATAGTTTCGGGGACGAACTATAACAACATAGAAGAAGATTACGCTGAATAACCAACATGTGGTATCTGACTATGATCTATGTTTTCTGAAACTTCCATAAGAATACCACAGAAGCCGAAAATGTTTACATTATAGTAGCATACATTTGTGCAAAACAAACACTTGTATATAGACCCTAACGCTATAAGAAACGAGGGTAACTGGACCACTGCGCCATCGTATCCATCTGAAGTCCATGCATACCTTAACAATTGCACAATAAAAAAACACACATCTTCAACAACCTGCAATGACAGCAAAGACAATATCTGTACAAATGAACATTTTCAGTGTTTATTGAACTTGTAGAATATTATGCCACAACAGAACAAAAGACGTTAGCAGAAAGTAACATTTCATAAACTCAAAACCATTCATATCTTTTCCCGCCATTCGACTTGTAGCAACAATCACTCCCCACCCCCCAGTCCCACCACTTAGCAATGTAGTCGTCACTCTCACCACTTCCCACCACTAAAAATTCAATGACCCGCCTAATACTCAATAAATGAACTAACCAATCAAAAAGAATAAGGGGGAAAAGAAAATAAAGCTGGCACACTTCCCACCACGCACCCTCTCTGCTACTCCTACTATCCTTGCCAATCCACCATCCATGTCGTGGAGTGGCAAATTGCGACGACAGTATGTTGGTCCACTCCACGCGGCCACAACACCCCACTACAAAGTACAAACACTTGCAAATAATTGAAAGTACCAATTTAATTGAACCTACAAATTTTCATGGAAAGATAGGGCTGATTTTAGTGATGATATTTTACTAGACTGGCTACAGAAATCATCTTTGAAACTGTAGGGAATAGTAAATAACCAAATTTCCATTCTATTCAATTACTTGTAATTAGTTACTCACTCATTTCACAGTTACATTGTGAGACATCTTCGGTATTAGAGGTGCTTTATGTATTCATTAGGATTTATAATTTGGGTTTTATGTAATGATAATGAGAAATTACGTTTAAATTATATTTTACAATAATCCTTAAGATTTTGAAATTAAGAATCATTAACTATTTGAGATATAAATTTAGTGCTTGAAATACCATTACTTTGAAGCCTTATATATATGTGTCATATGTTATTTAAGTAAGTCCCGTAGTACTTTTGTGACCAAAGTGAGAGGAATTAAAGTTTGGGGCTGAAAATGTAATTTAGCTTATAAATACCCGGTTACTTGTCATTGTCCACATAGAACTATGTGGAGAGTTTCTTCATCAATTTGACAGAGAAGGAAGAGAGAGTTTCATGTGATTTTGGAGAATTCATGACGAGAATTTGTTGCATACCGATAATCACCTAATGATATGATATATGGTTGTTAAGGTTTGTTTTGGGTCTGTTTTGATATAATTTTAAGTTTCCAATTGAATTAACTTGTTATAGGTTGCAAAGTTGAGTTGGACTTGAAAAGAAGCAAATTTTGACATGCAAATGTCTCGCGGCACAAGAGGGGTGCCTCATGGCACGAGGTCAATGTTTTGGAGAGTTTTGAGGTTCCGGGGCTTTACTTGCAGCACGAGGAGTATGTCTTACGCGCAAACCCTACTGCAAAATTTGACCAGTTTTGTAAAAATCGTATAAAATTAAAGAAAAAACGTTAGAAGTCATTATATATCGTTGGAAAGCTTTGGACCTTAGATACTTGAGTCATTGCCATTCAATTGAGTAAGAATGATCAACTAAGAGTTGTTTAACTCTTGGAATAGAGATGGAGCCCAAGTCAAACTTCTTGTACAAGTTGATGTCACTAGTTTAGGTGGTGATCCTTCTCACACCATGTAAGTACACCCTGCAGATACTTGGTTTTCAAGGATTGATAAGTCTCGGCAATAGGTTTAAATGATGTGATACACTTATGGGATGCAATGTGATGCCAATGCTCCATAGGTTAAAGATGTTACATGCACATTGACTATGGGTGATTAATGGATGACCAAGCAATGCACAATGTTGTGAAACACTCCATGTTAGACAATGTAATTTATAATTATAATAAATACAGGGTACTTAAATGTAATATCCAAGTCTTTAAATGGAGACAATGTAATGTGCAATTATCAATGAAAATTACGAGGTTTAACTTGGTATCGAGCCAAGTAACCCTCTGTCGATCCTAACCCTAAGTCGGCGCCCAAGTTTAGTCGATAGCTTTCAATCAGCGACCAGTCAAGCCTCTGTCGATAGCTCTCAAACGGCGACCAAGTCAAGCCTCATTTTTTAGCCGACATTTAAGTCTCAATCGGCGCCAACATGCAACTTGGTTTAATCTTCGTTTTTGCAACTCTTTTCTAAACAAGATCAATTAATTAATCATGGCCACCATTGTTGCCTTTACTGCTGCAGAGAAAACAACCCACAATACTCACAAATTCGCTTTCACCCTCTCACCAACCAACTACGGTTTTTGGAAGGCTATGATCGAACCATTCTTGATCACCAATCATCTGATCATGTAAATGGCACCATTAAACGCCCTGAATCAAAGATCACGACAGAGAATGTACAAACTGATAACCCTAGCTGTCATCGTTGGATTGCAAATGATGCTCATGTTCGGATGCTGATTTTATCAACCATCTCTGAAGTCTCTTTTCAACATGTTCAAGGTACGACTTCTAGATCTGTGGTTGTCATTAGAACGTGCATATGCACCGAATTCCGCCTCTCGTGAATATACTTTAAAAACACAGTTGTTGTGAATTGTGATTAAAGGTGATGAAACTCCACTTACTTATCCCACCCAGGCAATGGAATATGCTTCTGCTTTGGCAAATATTGGTGAACCTATGAAGGACAAGGATCTGGTCATGCTTACTATCTCAGGTTTACGAGATGAATATAATGGTTTAAAGTCTAATTTGGTGGCTCGTCAACCACCTGTCACCTTTCATGATTTGCATGCTATTTTATCTGATCATGTCTACACATGATCAGTAAAACAGCCTCACTGCTACATCAACACAGGTGTATACTGCTACAACCAGAGGTACTTTATCTAATTCTTTACCTTCGTTAACCGCCATTCAATCCCAACTTAGCAGCCTGCATCATCTGTTAGCCTCTCAACTAGGGTATCAATTACACCCTATTGGCTCACAAAACACTCAACCACAGACTCATTATGCCTCTCGACCATCAAATAATCAAAACAATCGTCGGAGAAATTTTCATGGCCAGTCAAGAGGTAATTACAACAATCGGGGTCATGATAATACTTCTTCAAACCGACCGTTTCAGTGGGCCTCAACTAAAAATACAGTCTATGGGCATTGTAACCATTGTGGTATAGGTCATCTACCATCTCAGTGTCCAATTCAGTCCAACAGATCTAGTCCTCAAGCCAATTTTGCAACCTGTTCAGATTCTGGATCTACATCACCAACAACATGGTTTCTGACACAGGTGCTAATAGTCATGTTACTCCTGACTTATCAAGTCTTGACAACTCCGACACATATCATGGTAATGATTCACTTCATGTTGGTGACGGTAATCCTCTTCCTATTTTTCATATTGGTTCATCAAAAATCTTTTCACCAAACAAAACTTTTAATCTTACTAATGTTCTTCATGTTCCTCGGATTCAAAAGAATCTCTTATCCATTAAACAATTTTGCTGTGACAACAATGTTTATTATCTCTAGTTGTTCTTTACTGCTTTCAAGCAAACTTAGTTCCTCTTTATGTACTTGTCAATTGGGCAAATCTTCTAAACTTTCATTACCTAGTTCTACTTTTCATAGCAATAAAATTTTGGAGTTGGTATATTGTGATGTTTAGGGACCTTCTCCCACTCTTTCTTGTGATGGTTATAGATTTTTTTCTTTTATGCGTTGATCATTACACTCGCTATATATGGTTTTTATCCTCTTGCACATAAATCTGATGTTTACTCAACCTTTACAAAGTTCACCACCATGGTTGAACGCCAATTCAACACTAAATTGAAAAATGTTCAAACTGATTGGGGAGGGGAATTTTGATCTCTCAACCGCTTTTTTACTTCTCTTGGCATTACTCATAGACGCTCCTGTCCTCACACCAATGAACAAAATGGGATTGTTGAGCGTCGTCACCGTCATGTTATGGAAACTAGGCTTACCCTTCTTGCTCAGTCTCATCTTCCACAACGCTTCTGGTCATTTGCTTTTGAAACTGCCGTTTATCTTATCAATCGTCTACCATCTCGAACCTCTTCCCACAAATCTCCATTCCAACATGTTTATAATCGCAAACCTGATATTCCTTCCTCCGTGTTTTTGGCTCTCAATGTTTTCCTCATCTTTGTCCATACAACCGTCACAAGCTTGATTTTCACTCAATCGCATGCACCTTCCTTGGTTATAGCTCAACTCATCATGGTTATCGATGTTATGATCCTCACACGGAACGTATATATGTCGCTCGTCATGTCCGTTTCAATTAACATATTTTCCCTTTTCACTCTAGTCCATCAACTCAACCCACTTCCACTCCTACTCCTTACACTTCAGTCTTTCCTACACCACCCCCCATGGTACTCCTAGTTCAAGTCCTACATATCCTCTCAACTCTCCTATCTCCCCACCAACCCCGCCTCCGCCCCCGCCTCTACCTCAACCTCCTCGGACTCGACCCCAAAACCTTCGTCCGAATCCCAAACACACCACTCCATTTGATCCTTCTGCTTATACCTCCACTAGTACCTCCTCCTCTCCCATCGAACCCACCTCCTATACCATTGCCAACAACTTTCCCGAGTGGCGCACTGCCATGAATGAGGAGTTTCAAGCACTTGAAAAGAATGGATCATAGTCATTAGTTGTGTACAGGTTAAAGAAAGATCCACGGGTCAATGTTACTCGCTACAAAGCACAGCTTGTCGCGAAAGGGTTTCATCAACAACCGGGAGTTACTATCATGAGACATTCAATCCTGTCATTAAATCAACCACTATTCAAGTTCTTTTATCTCTAGCCGTGACCAACAAGTGGGATCTAAGACAGTTGGACGTGACATGCTTTTCTACATGGAGATTTGCAAGAAACGGTTTACATGAAACAACCTCCGGGTTTTGTTGATCCAACAAAACCAAATCATGTTTGTCTTCTGCATAAATCTCTCTATGGCCTTAAACAAGCTCCACGGGCGTGGTTTAATCGATTATCTACGGCCTTGATCCACCTTGGTTTTTCGGGATCAAAAACTGATCCGTCATTATTTATTCTCAACTATGGTTGCGTTTATGTTCTTGTCTATGTCGACAATATTATCATCACCGACAATAAGGCTGCTGTTGACCATATTATACATCGTCTCAGCGCAACCTTTGCCATCAAAGATCTTGGTCAGCTTCACTATTTCTTGGGCAATGAGGTTGTTTCTCATTAGCAGAGTCTTATCCTGTCTCAAAGGAAATATATTCTTGATTTCTTACAACGGTCAGGTCTTTCAGACTGCAAGCCAGCCTCCTCTCCGATGAGTTCTTCTCAGGTCTTAAACCTAGATGATAGCTCTCCCCTCCTAGATCCGATAAAATACCGCCAAACTGTCGGCGCATTGCAATATGTTACCATATCGCGACCGGACATTGCATTTGCTGTGAACAAGGTTTGTCAATTTATGCATGCTCTAATGGAAAATCATTGGTCGGCTGTTAAACGCATTTTGCGTTATTTAAAAGGAACTACTAATCTTGGGCTGGCAAGACTTAGCATCCTCACTGGTTCAGACATATTCTGACTCTGATTGGGCTGTTAAGTTGATTGTCGGTCCACCGGGGATTTGCTATCTATCTTGGATCGAACCTTGTCTCCTGGACTGCTCGTAAACAGAAAACAGTTTCAAGGTCTTCAACTGAATCTGAGTACAAAGCCTTGGCTGATATTGTCGCAGAATTGATTTGATTGAAAGCTCTCTTGCATGAGCTTGGCGTTTCAGTTAAATCTCCTCCTGTTCTTTGGTGTGATAATCTAGGAGCGACATACCACTCGGCTAATCCTATGTTTCATGCTCGAACGAAACATGTTGAAGTTGATTTTCATTTTGTATGTGAGCAAGTAGCAAGAGGCCAATTAAATGTTCAGTTCATATCCACAAGTGATCAGATTGCAGATGTCTTTACGAAGCCTTTATGTTCTCAAAGATTTCAGTTCTTACGGTCCAAGTTGCACGTCGTTCCCCGCCCTCAACTTGCGGAGGAATGTTAGACAATGTAATTTTAATTATGATAAATAGAGGATACTTAACTGTAATATCCAAGTCTTTAAATAGAGACGATGTAATATGCAATTATCAATGAAAATTATGAGGTTTAACTCTCCACGTAGGAGATGTCTATACACCTTGTGATGGATCATGTTAGTAATATGCATAATGTGGTGAAATGCTCCATGTAGGAGATGTCTATACACATTGTGATGGTATATTCTTGTTTATGATATGTTACATATTATGCGTTATCCACTATGTGATGCTAATGCTCCATGTAGGAGATGTAAAATGCACATTGCGATGACTATGATTTGAATGCAATGTTTAATGTGTTGAGCATGCTTATGTATTTGCTATGGACACTGTTTGATTATGATCATGATTGCTATGTTGTTTCCTTGCCTTAGAGTGTTCATTATTTGTTTGTATTGGACACTAAAGATGAACATAGTGAATACTCAGGACTATGCTAATATTGTTATTAGATATTGGTGTGTGTGATACCTACTATTTGGACGAAGAAGATGTTATCTTTTTTATATCAACAATCACGTTAGGGATGTGATTCCGAAGTGAGCTATACTGTCACTGAGAGATAAATGACCTAGCTAAAGGTCAGTGTTACAAGACTCTGACAGGTGAACGTCTTGATGGCTCTTGCATTCAGCTCAAGGCGGTTGATTCAACCGCGACTTGGCTTAACGAGTAGACGTGGACTGCTATTGCACATTTATTGATACGTACTTTGCAAAACTTGTTTTGTAACCTATGATGACTTGTTTTTGTGAAATACCATGTTTTTTCTTGTACTCGCTAACTATTTTATAGCTAACTTGAAATGCAGGTAGATGCTTTGGGCTTCCCTTTGGTTGGAAGACATGTTTGGTAGCCTTGGATTGGTACTTTTGAACTTGTTTAGTTAATGGTCATCATTGTCAATTGTAACACAAAAAGCTTTGTCTAAGTCACACTTCTTGATAAATGTTTATTAAACACCTAATTGAGAATTTAAAGTGCGACTTATAAATGGTTTGTTAATGAACACCTGAATTTAGTACATAATTCTTATGCTACTACTATCGTAGTAAATGATTTTTAGTTTTGGAAAAATTTAAATTCGAAATTGCAAATAAATTATTCAAAAATGTGATCTACTGTAGAAAAATTCTCTAAAAAAATACACGAAATAAACATGTTGAGGACTCAAACTTATTTTGTTAGTTTATTCTTGATAATAACATTAAAAAAGAGTAAAGTTTTCAAGTAAAATACCAATTCAGCTGGTACTTGCTTCTTTAAGTTCCTCAGCGGCAGGTGCTGGTTTCTCTGAATTGCCTGTATCCCCTATCTGTGAGAGTGACTGCGACTGTGACTGAGCTTGAGATTGTGTATGTGACTGTGACTGTGAATGTGACTGAGCTTGAGACTGTGTTCGTGACTGTGACTGTGACTGTGACTGTGACTGAGCTTGAGACTGTGTTTGTGACTGACCCTGTGACTGAGCCTGTGACTGAACCGGAGACTGTGTGGTTTGCCCCTGACTTGCAGTTTGAGAGTCCTGTTGGATTCCAAGAGCCACCAATATGGACCTGAAAAATAGCAAGTCATTTCCAGTGCAGAACAGACATTAAAGCGACTTAACAACAATTTAGAGGTGGCAAAAAAGGGCATGTCAAATGGATTGGGCAACAGGTCAAAACGGGTTTCTGGTTTGGAACAGACGAACAGTTGCTCAAAATTTTAACATTAATCTTTTTCTTTTTCTTGAATAAAATGCTTTAGAAAGTTGTATGCATGAAGTATACACATTCCACGACTTTGACCCATTTTGACCTATTAGATAGAAAAAAAAAACACGATCTGAATCAACCTATTCATAAGCAAATGGGTTGAAATTGCCACCTCTATTACAACATCAAACACAGTTACTTATTGAACCTTGGAAGTGATGATCGAATGTCTGGTTGGCTTGCATATGAAACCAAGGGAGCCTTGAGAACGGGTTGTTTATTCAACGCAATTTCAAGCTGTGCAGGAGGAAGCTAGAGAAAAGAAAAACCACCAAAAAGAAATAGCACCATGAGACAACTAACCATGTCAGTTTATAAGCTCCCATAGGGCGCAAGCAATTCAAGAATTTGATCAAACATTTTTGAAACCCATATGATCGAGAAGAAGAGAATTTAATGAATAGTATATAAATAACTAGTAGGGTTGACCTGAAGTAGAACGCTGAAAGATTGAGGCTTTGTTAGCTGAGCACATTTCAAGAATCCTACCCAGAGCTTTTGGTTTTTCCAAATCTGTAAGACGATAAAGAATCTCCCATCATATCATATAGTTTTACATGTGTAAGATTTGTATGTACTATAAGGTAAAAAAAGCACAAATTTCACCTGTTTGCTCACAAGACGAGATAGAATCTCCATAATAAAATCCACCTGCATGCATTATATTGTCACTGTCAAAAATCGTTGGTCAAAGAAGTGAAACTATGAGAACTGACATATCTTTCATTCTTTTGTACATAACATAGCACACAAGGTCCCTAGAGAAACAAAAGAAACCTCAAAAAAAGATTTACAATCATACTATATAAATATTCTGAAACAATCGAAGGCCTTGGTCGCAACACCTGATAAATGTTATAGAATGCTTTCTGTACAGGATCCATCATACGACTATTTGAAGCTAAATACCTTCTCATAATCATTAAATACAATATCTCATTCCCTTCTTCCCATAGGAAATTTTGTTGTATTTGTAAGATACGAAAAATGAACACCGTTTGCTAAAATGGGTATTATGTTCATTTTCTAATTCTTTAACCAACTCCAATTTCATCTGAGAGAAATTAGTTCAAATTTCTAACAATTCATATGAAACAGATGAGAACATATTTATGGGCAGTGATTGTACACACACCAGGTTTCTCTAATGTAATCTTCATAAAAGTTAGATACAGAAAGATCTGACAAACACAGAATGTTTAGCATACCTATAAATAAACTTTGACCTCAATCAAATAGTTTCCGTGATGCAATATGTCAGTCTAAAACATTATGATTTTCTTATTGTTTAATCATACATTCCGACAACACAACCGATTTTAACCGGCATGCAAACCTAAAAAATCTAGTGGATGGAGCTTCAGTAGTTTTATAAAGTCGGCTGAGCTGAAGCAATTGTAGCTCCTAAGCTGTAAATGTAGATGCAGCTGAAAATGAATGGAAATCCATTTTTGCTTTAGGCATTCTGAAAGATGAATATCTAAATATAGATAATTAAAGTAGGGATTATCCAGTTTCTAATGTTTGGGTAGCCTACTTCTGTTGATGATTACGTGATTATATCATGTAGGGGGTAATTAATCAGATTGATACTAGCTGCAGCAAAACTAAACCGAGGGTATATAAAGTTTACATATATGCCATATATAAACCTATCACTATCATAAATAATCAGAATTTTTCAAATGCTCAAAACTATCAAAGGTTCTTATAACGAGTTCTTGCTGAAGAAGCACATCCAAACACCATCTTAAGCACCACATTTTATTGCACTTCACTATTTGGTTTTGTTTATTCTATATCGAATCACATAATTACTTTCAATAGGCATCAAAGCACTCGCATAATAGTTATTTTTCACACACGTCTATTTTAAAAACCAAACACTTACATAAAGAAAAGAGAGTAGTATAGTGTAAGTGTGTAACTTTCCATAATCTTACCAGGGTGGGAAATGCACCAATTGTCTGTATAACTGTTCGCATGAACAGCATTGGAAGAGGAATCTGCTCAACCTGTGATCAATAATATGCGACTCCTTATTAGGCATTTCAGTGTTAGCAGCCAATATAGTAAGCTTCACCCCAAGAAACAAAACATAACACTTGGTTATCAAGTAAAAACTAAAAAGTACAGTTTTCAAAAAATGGATGAAGATCGTTTGATTCTGATTTTCAAATTTCTTTGTATACAGCGAATAACAAGTATTTTGTGCTTAAAACAGGGGAAGAGGAGAGGAAATCAGCAAGTATTACACTCCATCAAACTAGAAAAAATTTAGATTGTGGAAAACATTCATTCTCCAATGCTCATGTGAAAATGAACATAGTAACACCAATTGTACCATTTATTTTGCTTGTTACTGAAAAGGAGGCCCTTAATTGTGACAAGTAGGTTATACTTGTAGGCATAGTAACAGGTTGCATAGAGGGGGGAATTTCAACCCATATAAGTGAAAACAGGTCTTTTCGGTTATCTTTAATGACTTAAAGGCCAAACTTAGAAGGAAACAGGTCAACTGACTTAAAAAACAACTGAAAGCAACTCAAGTGTTCACAACCTCCTAGTTCTTTTATAAAAAATGGACCATGAGCCATCAATATAGTATGTTCAATATGTTATTCACAAAAATTAAAACAAAAAAAAGGCCCAAAGAAATGGAAGGTCAACCCAACCCGATTTACCCAGTTTAAGTATTTAACCTGTTCTAATTTGTTGTCACATACTCACATGCTTAAACTCATTACACAAACCACGCAATTTGCCGCTTGGTTGAAGGTTGAACGTACCAGTTGATTTAACACCTTTGCTAGAACTTGTTGGGTAAATATCTGTCGTTGCTGAAAGCAAGTGTTGCATGCATCTGTAACCTGCTTAAGAAAAATAGAACAAACTTTTTAGTTGCATGGTGACGAAAGGAAAAAAAGAAAGAATGAGAGAATACATGCCTTCTTCAGGGGAATCCCATCTTTTTCAGGATCAATGCCATGGATACCAATAAGCACTTCAGCTGGTGTAAGAACCGAAGAACCCTGGGATGATTCCTGATTTCAAACGGCCCATGGTAAATGCATATTTACAAGTTATGTGTGGTTACTACTGGGTAGAGAACTAGAGATGGAAAATTGGTGGGGGATGTAGGTTAGATTCAGGTGAAAGAGTTTAAATCTGGCCATCTGGGTCGGATCAGAATGATCCAAGAAGATTTTACTTTTACTTTCTCTCTCCATAACTTTAATCTTCTAAATACGAAGTTATTCACAAACACAACATTGGTACAAGTCTGTAGCATCATTGTTTTGCATAGGGTATTTTAGCGCTAGGGAAAACACTTAGAAACTAAAAGCTACAAGTTTTTAAAAGATTACATTCAGGAGCACTTCTTCCGGGGGTCGAGCATCAGCTCAGATGTAAGCGGCTTAACCGTTACCATGGCCATTTCCTTATCACCCCTGATCATCTTTTCTTCAAATCCCCATCAGATTAGAACCCTGGACCTCCCCTAAGGGTAGCCATTGCCTTCCGCGGTAGGCCATCAAGTGATGGTTATAAGTTTTTAAACATTCATTTTCATAAAAGTTTAAAACCATATTTTATTTTATGTTAAAAGTCCAAATAACTCAAGTATGCTATATTTTATTGACACTACGCCAAATGAACAAAAAATAATGATCTAGTTATTAAGGAATTGTGACAATATGACTTATATGTAAAATCAAATGTTTTATTAAGAACTTGGATATCTATGTTAATAATCATGATGTGGTTTCATATTTTATATTAGTTATATTTATGAACCAAAAAAGATGGGCAAAAAGAATATTACACCGATCAAGAAAACTCGTTTTGACTCGTAATAAAATCTACTTAAAATCAGTGTTTTCAACTCTTTGTTGAGCCGAATTAACGTAATCTCCAGTTGGTCTTACTAGCCTTGATTTTTCTAGCATATGGTATCAAGACTCTAGAGGTTGCAACTTCAACTTCTTCATTTACGAGTGAGACGATCTGGGTTGTAGTCTATCTCTAACCAGTCAAATGGGTCAATCTGAACAGTCAGCTAAAAGTGAAGCAGTCAAACCACTTGAAAGTGAAGTCGCCCAAAGTCTATTAATAATTCATTAATCTCCTAAATTGGTTTTATTCGATGATTTAGGCTATGTCTATCATATTGTTTCTGTATTCAAAATTAACACAAAAAATAACTTTTAAGAGTTTAAGAATAGACCAAGATTGTCCGCAGTGAACCTGACCCGGCCCATTTTACCTGCGTTAGATTGGCATGTTTCAAACTTTTATCCAGCCCCTCCCAACCCACCCACCCCCCCTTTGTAAAATTGTTTCATGGATTCGCCACTCATCACAGAATTGTAAACATATGAAGCTAAGACAATACCAATTAATAGAAGAGAAACAAACAATGGGAAGGTAAGCAAAAAGATAAAGATAACTAGTGGGCCATATTTACCTGCAAGGTACGGGCAAGTGCAGCCTGGAATTTATCCAGGGGAAGATTTACAAAACGAGGAAAGATACGAAGAACCTGGGAAACAAATACCAACATATGTTAACAGTATTAATACAATACCATATTCACTTTGAAAGAAGGAACGGGTCACAACAGTTAGAAACTAACAGTTCATTCAGGAAGGTACAAAGCATAGCAAATAAAAGTAACACAAATAAATCCAATTAAAGTCACGATATTCTGTTGTAAGTGTTTGGGTAAAAGTAACTTTTTTAATTGCTACGAAGCGGTAACTTGTAATAATATTAATTATTAAGATAAATATAAAATCAATATAACCATCTCCCGATGGCCTACTGGGTAGATCACTTGCCCCCCATGGGGGAGGTCAAGGGTTCGAGTCCAACGGGAGTTTCAATTAGAGTTGGCTAGGGGATGCTTCAGAAACAGGGGTTCCAATCAGAGTCGCCCCCGAAAGGAGCCCTAACCGGGAAAAACTCCTTTTTTTTAAAAATTTGGAGATAAATATAAAATTATCTATTCCTACCTTCAATCAAATGATTACATGATTCTTGACAAGAACGCCCGTTGTTTAGAAGTAAAAACCATGTTATAACAAAACTAGAAACAAGAAAAGAGAAAGACAAGCAACCAATTCAAAATACTTGCATAATAAGAACGGTAAAGAAGAAACCTCATCTTTTGGTAGGAACGGTAATACTGGAATAAGAATCTCTGAATCCTGTGATGTGACAGAATGTAAACAAGTGTTTGAACGTAGAGTTCTATCTTCGATAAAGATAACAAATATTTTACCTTCAACTTGGTGTCATATAACTTTCTGATGGTCGCTATCAAGTCAGGTGAAGGAATTGCCCCATCTGTTAGTGTTTGCACAACCTGTTGAAAAGATAAAAACTTGGAAAAGAACGTTCACCATTTCTTGTGAGAACAATAGAAGTAGCATAAAGACCTGAATCAGAAGGTCCTCGCTTCCAGCAGGTGGATCTGCAATAATTTCAAGAAGCTGAGATGACGAGCCAATAGTGCGAACTAGTTTGGGGATTTGGACGCTAATTGCCTGAATAAAGAGAAAATAAAGATGCCAAACTTGATACGAGCATATTTTTCTTACTCATTTAATTAAAAAAAAAAGAAAAAAATCACAGTTGTAAATTACAAACTACTAAACCTGCTTTGCTGCTTTTGGCATATTCATGTAGACGATTAAAAGTTGACGGAAAAGAGAGTGTTTCTGCAACTCATAAAGATATAGAATGATTAATGAAATTCGAACTCAAAAATCAGACTATGAACAGAGTTAGATGATGATGATGAGTTTTAAGATGTCCAAAGAGTGATGATACCTTTGTACAAAGTGCAAAATAGAGTGACATGCATCGCTGTGCATCGGTTATAGAAGGGGATGGAATGTTTTCAGATGTACAAGGTTGACCGGCCTCAGAGGAACTATCCTTGGTGATGGCACTAACTGATGATGGGCATTCAGTCAAAGGTTTTTCCATCTCAATGTCCTACATACATGAAATGAGAAGTGAAATATTCCATATCTAGTATTTCATTTTTCATATTATATTTTATTTCCAAACCTTTGCAAATTCAGCATTGGAACCATCAGTGATGGCCTTATCAATGAAACGATCACCATTCATTGTAGATAATAGCATTTCCTTTGCAAAATCTTCTATTTGCTGAGAAATGGAGGGTATAGGATAAAGTCTGTTTGCCACCTGAAGATTCAACCACCCTGAATCAAAATCTAGAAAAAACCAAAAAGAAAAAAACCATAAACTTGCTCAGATAATCATTAGTAAATCCGGATATACCAGACGTATCGCCTTCGTTTGTACTTCCTCCAAGCGATGCACTGCACTCTATTCAAAAGTCCAAATATGGTTAGAAGTCCAATTTCAGGATTGTAATATAGAATAGTAACGATATAAAGAATACAAGTAGTTCAGTACCAAGACTGAAAAAACAATTATGCAATCACTACGCTTAGCTTGCTTGTTTATCATAGATGTTTTAACCTCACATGTTTCCTTGTTATAAACTTAATCTTGTAAGAAGATAAATGTAATATGTCAACAAATACATGTAAACTTAAAGTTGAAAAGGAATCATGGATTTTTATAAACTTTAAAGAAATATACCTGTAAAGCAATTTTTAAGCAGACATCTCTAGTGGGTGGTCTAAGCAGAATTAAGCTCCAAACAATGCTGAGACCTTGATGCACTCTCTCTCCACTGTGCAATTCCTCGTCTATACTGCTCCCAGGAACACATAAGCACTCTAATAATTTAAGAACTGATTTTGGCAGGTAAGGAACTTCGCTTAGCAATCTACTCAAAGATTTGTCAGAGGGTGGAAAAGAATCTCGGAGTGCTTCTGCCTGCAATAAGTATTTAGTTTATAGTATGCCTAATTGCCTAGCAGAGGATAACAACACAAAATTGGATAACATTTACAAACCACTTTCAGAAGAAACATTTCATATACAGAAGTTGCAGTTGTCGAAGAAAAGAAGTCATGGTCAGCTTCTGCCTCTCCAAATAATCTATAGAGGACACGCAAGGTTAACTCGTGGCCCTGAAAGAATTAGTAACTGTCATCATCTTGAAAATCTTCAGTTCATACTAATCAGTTGGACTAGACTGGGACACTGGGTCAAAATTGGTTTGGATAAAACATACATATTTTTTATTTTGAGCAAATATAAACAAAAGGCTAATACTTTCAGAATTAAATCATATTTTGTATTCTGTTCTACTATTAAACAAGACAAATGTAGTACAGTGATTAGTGTGGTATGAAGCTTAATCTGTAACATCTCCTACAGAAAGGATGTATTCAGATTTAGTAAGTTAAACCTAGTAAATTCACATATATAGAATACTAATTAACACCAGTATTTTTCAAGATAGAGCAATGGTTGTAAAGTATAATGTACTTGCCATTGTTTTACAAGTTTGCAGTTCTTAAAATTCGTAAGATTGAAGAGTCACTTGCTTATTTAACATAACATCTTTTTGGCATGAATGCTAACCGTTAAACCCTTACACATCATGGAGTTGGAGAAATACCTCATGACTTGTATAATCTGATAGTATATGTGTCTGAAGAAGTCTCCAAGGGTCCAACTCCAAAGGAAACTACCACAACATGCAAGTAGTCAGGATCATAAATAAAAAATAAAAAAACAAAAAAAAATACAGATTACTAGAGGATAGGATTGCTACCTCAACTCCTAAATAAGAAAGTAAAGAAAAGCGAAGGTGAGAGCCTCCAGCAACTGCTATATGCTTATAAGCTTCAATAATGCGTATAAAAGCTGATCTCTGTATGTGATCCTTTTGCTCATCAGTGAGGCTAACAACAGGTGCAGACATCTTTGGCAGGATGATGTTAGATGTTAACTGAACAACAGAAGTTACTGCAGTGGAGGAGTTGATGCTGTTTGTTTCCGCTGCTTTTGGGCTAAGTTCTTCAGTCCTGTCTTCTGAAGGAGCTATATCATCCATTGATGATTTTGTAATTTGCTCTTCCTCACTATTCTCTTCCAAGTCAACAGAATCAAGTTTAATTTCAGGCATCCCGTCATTCCTGGCTGATGAGTCTAGACCAGGTATTCCGTTCTCAAGTTCCCCTATATCTGTATCATCACACGGTATACCTAAACTTACACTCGTAGTAGTTATAGATATAGATGGTAAATCAGCAGAAACTGTTGGAACAGAGGGCACCAAGTCTTCATTGTTGCCAGAATCTGCTACATTACTTTCTTTTGGTGCAGGTTGTTCAACCTTCACTTCTGATTTCTGTAGAAATTAGTAGAATGGCAGAGAGAAAACAGAAACAAAAAGAATGAAATAACCTCCCAATGTAATTAGATAAGTATAATAGAATTGAAAATCCTAGTAACTAAGTAGGGCTGCAAACAAGTCCATCTTTTTTTTTAACAGTTCAATCTCAAACTGGATTTGAGCTCAATTGACATTGCGTTCAAAAACTTATATGTTGGAAGTTGGAACACATAAGGAGTTGAGTTCAAGTTTTTAGGAACTCGACTTAAATTCTTATTGAGATTTTCTAGACACGTATCATATGCATAAACTTATGGACAGGTTTTTGATGTATATACTTTAATTCAAACCTGAACCAAGATTGTTTTAACAAATGTAGTTTTAAGATATTTTCAAGCTACGCGAGTGCGTGAATTGGAAATCGCTAATCAAGCACATATCTGATGGACACTTTTGAGCTATTCGAGCTCCCAATTTTTAATCAAGCCGAGCGCAAACCTGAACCAAAACGATTCATCAAGCAACCTAATTGAGTTCTAGCTTAGCCAACACCGCCTATCAAGCTCAAACCAAGCTTAGCATGTTTGCAGCCTTAGCCGGAACTCCAAGATACACCAACCTCAAAGATTATGGTAAAATACTAATAAGAGCATACCTCATCAATTTGCGTGTCCAAAGCAGAATGTGTAAGTTGAGAATTGGTGGATGGCGAAAAGATGTTTATCAAATATGCAGAGAGATTATTAAATTGTGTAGCACTGACAGCCGTAGCAGAATGGGACGGAGTGTTGGCTGACTTTTCTTCAGGGGGAACTCGTGGAAGATTTGGCATATTAGCTATAACTACTTGAGCTAATAAATCAGCAGATATACTACTAATAAGAATTTCTAACATTCCAGCAGACTGTTCACCCTGGGCAACCAATGAACTAAACATAGAAACAAGCTGCTGCACCTTGCCAGTGTCTACATTTTGTTTTGCTGTGTTTGAGGAATTCCCATAATCATTGCCCTTTGAGTCCTCATTCAAATTCGGGGTTGCTTTCACACGCTTTCCAGGTACAACATCATCATTATTCAGATCACTAGAATCCTGTACTTCGGGCCTTTTCCTAACCGCAGTCAAATGCACAGTATCACGTGCTTCTATTGCAAGTGGTTTTATATCCTGTAAGAAACTGAGCATTCAACTCTATTCCACAAGATTACTATAAACATGGTCGAGTTGGATAAGAGGTCAAAGCAGGTGTGGTCGAGTTAGCTAACAGGTGAAAACAGGTAACCTCTAACAAGGGCTGAACCGGATTGACCTGCTAAAACTTTTTGTCCATGTTTTGGATTTTGTAAATAGTGCATTAAATACGTTTACAAAAGCAACACAATTATAATAATAATCTCGTCTTTGAAAACTTTTACAGCAACTTAGGAGTTAGTAAGCATCTAATTGAGTTTTGAGCGACTATTGACCCACTCAACCTGCTTAGTATTTAGCTAAGTTTTATATCTGACCCGTAGGAAATGAGATATATAACTCAAACCGACCAATAGTTATTAAAAAAATTATGATAATGACATCAGGTACCTGTGCAATTAAAGAACTACCACCAGAAACTTGATGGAGAGCTTCTTCAGCCAGCTTACTAGCACCCGTTTCTCTAAGTGATCCAACTAAACGATCTCGCCACTACAAGAAAAGTTCAAGGACGGTGAAAGGAAAATATATTTAAAAACTTGAAATATGGCAATTTGTTGTTTATCTGTCATAAAAGAAAGACATACATGATTAATGAGATGACACATCACAGCCAAGAAAAATGTAGATAAGATTGGACAGAAAAATGAAATATTTATAAAGATAGAATACATGGCTCAGCTCCAGAAAGGCAATATATTGTCTTGATAATCACATACTCAAGGACAACATGATTTAGCCATGGAAAGTTAACATATTCTGGGAACATTATATAAGCCTGAAAGGTCGACAGGAATATCTATTTGCCTCGGCATTAAATAGATAATACTAGAGGTGGTAAAATGGATGTGTTGGGTAAGGAGTGAATGTGTTTGGGTCCAATGCGTAGTTTTCAAATGCAGATCCACACGGGTCTTGACAGCCTGATGGGTTGGGCTGTACCACCAACACATTTTAGTATAGAAAATTCAGACTAGCTGAATAACTAGTATATCAAATATGATTAAAAAAACTATAATACTTAAAAAATAAGGAAATGGCACTCAAATTTTCTAACAAGTAATTTAGGATGTTGTAAACATCCTAAATGCACTTTGAGCAACTTTTAACCCATTACATTTTTTACTACTTTTTAAAATAATTTACCTACCTGACACGTTGGAGGTAAAATATAACCCAAACCAACCCAGTTCTAAATAAACTAGTCAAGAAATGCCACCCTTGGATATTAGTGGATTAATGGATGCGTTGATAACACTAAAGCTATCCTATAGTATCCCTCCAAATTAGGGCATATCAAGAGGATTCATGACAGAACTAACAAAATACAAAAACCCATGTTGAAGGAAAAATCTTTTGCAAGACTAAAGTTCTGATAGATAACATATTGATTAATTAACTGTGGAACAAGGGAATCCACTCAAAGCACAAAAAGATAGGAACCAACTAAGGAACTTCGTAAGTATATAGACAGATTGCAAGCACATGAATGATCTATGCAGTTATCTCGGTTCAAAATCAAATATCGGTCAAGGACCGATATTTGAAATCGCGGATATCGCGGTGAGATATCGGTTTTTTATATTTTGTAGAATATATATATATATATGGAATTATTGTAAATAGTGTAAGAATTAATAGAGTTTGACACCTGGCTAGTTAAGTTTGAGGGTAGTATAGGTATTTTATCACTATATTTCTCCTTTCATTGATTAGCAAAACCGTGCCCCCACCCCCATTATTTTGAGAACAACATACTATAACCCTAAAACCACCAAAATTCATCGCCGACCCTTCCCTTTAATCTTCATCGGCTACCACTGCAGTTCACACCAGCCTCTCTCTACAATTGACGGCTACAACTATCACACGCAGTCACGTGGCCTATTTGTTGCCTGGAAGGAAGAAACTCATGGCCTGTTTGTCGTAGCTAGTAGCGATAGTCGCTACTGAAATTGTGGGGCTATGTTTGTCGAGTGGAGTGAATCGTGGCTTGTTTCACTCGATCAAAAGGCCGTTGTTGCCTTGTTGGTAGTCGCTGCTGCCTAATCGTATGGAAGAGTGGAACCGGAAGGTAAGAGGGGAAGACGACAGTCAAATGGGAAGCAGACCAAAAAAATCGCTACTATACCGATATTTCGATATCATAATATCGGCCAAATCTCGGACAATATCGCCGAGATTATAGCCTCCGAGATAACCAAGCGATATTTGAAACCGAGATTTTCCTGAGGTCCGATATCCGAGATCTCGGCGAGATATCACCGAGATATCGCCGAGATTGACTGCATAGTGAATGATGAAACAAATAAAGAATGTGGAATAGTTACCGGCGCAGCACCCGGGTGTGTGCATTTCAAGCAGGAGAGGAAGGCGTTCTTTAAAGCAAGATGCACCCCCGAAACATGACCAGCTTTCACAGCACAATTTGATGGATCAAGACCAAGTAAAACTGGAAGAATACGCCCATAAAATGCAGGCCTTTTCTTTGCAATTGCTGAAAGGCTGTGTAAGCAAATGATAAGAAAATAAGTTAAAGTGAGAAAAGCTACAGGACTCTGAGAAGCATTAGCAATGTCAACGAGAACAAGAACTCCAAGCTATAAAGAATAACATGTGAATGAACATTTCGAGTAAAGCAAAGACATGTTCATTTCTGGACTTACCAAAGTGTTCATTATTTTAACTTCTGAATCTGGAAAAAACATGTTTTTCTTCTAAAAAAAGAATTGACCACTTAACAACTGATGAATCACAGTTCTAGAGCCATGATAATAAAGCAAAATTTCATCTTACTCTCTCTTCCCTCCTTATTTCCAGTTCCCCACAACCCACAGTGCTTTCTAACACAGGAGTACTTACGGACTTCTTAAAATGATTTTAACTTGATAAAATACAGTGATACTGCAAACATTCCACGATGGAATGAGCATTGCAACATATATCTGCATTAAAAGGGATCACATGCTCCACAACTCAATCTGTAAAAGGGGAACTCATACTATTATACTTGAGCTATTACTTTTGGCCAGTTAAAAGTAGAGTTAATGACTACAGTTATGCAATTCTATGGGGCACAGGAGCCAAATATGAGACCTGCACTTGCCATGAATCCCACTAAAGGATTTTGAACATTTTAGTTGTACATATCGTTACTTGTGCAAAAGACATGTTTCATTTCATAGAGAAAGTACCATAGCATATGCATGCATGAAGAAGATCAAATACCTCTTGATTAGCACAATGACCACCATATTGCTGAGTGACTTCACAGCTGGATATCTTAGCTGATCAAGCAGCAAACCCAGGTTCTGACTGGCTTCAATTGATAAATCGCCAACATTAAGTATGGCATGGCCTCCACGAAGCCACGCTATGTTAAACTCACCTGTACCTCAAGTGGTTAGACGGAGAACATCAATAACCACAAAATCACAAGATGCAACAAAGAATTAGTACATTCAGGTATATACCAAAAAAAGAAAAAAAAAACAAAATAAAAGGTACCTCCAGAAGTGTGATCTTCAGGTGGTTCAGAAGACGCGCTAGGATCAGCAGTATATAAAAGAGTCACTGCTTCAACAAATTTCAGTGCAAGCAACTTTCTCCCATCGCTTTCCGGCTTGCAAAACATGTGGTTACAGAGGATTAGGCTGCATATGAACTATGCAAAAAAAAGATTGCCAAATCTTTGAGAATGGTGCTCACCTGGTATGCCAACGAATATATTTCATCTTTAAGCTTCAACACCCATAACCATAATGACTCAAGAGAACCATCCAACTCACTTGAATACAGACCCTGAAAGATATACCTTTTAGTATCTCTGAAGCTATATATTTTGGAGAGCAAACTTGATATCCATACTCGTTGAGGAGGCAAATCAAAGATCACATGAATATTTTAAAATTGGGTCTTCTCTACTGCTAGAATTGTCTTTTTACACTAAATTATAAAGGATAAAGAAGCCAATGCACTGTGTGTCTAGACCCTTTCACCATCTCTTTGGAGTGTTCCTTATGAAATTATTAACCGTAAACATACCATTCTATGACTATTATGGTCACAAATTCATGCACAAAATACAATCATCAAGAAATAATTCTAATCCCACTAGGTAAAGATCTTAATCCACATCCAACATAACCGCTGGACCTATGTTATTTGTAAAAAAATGATGAGCCCTAACCGTAGGACCTCCTTTTTTATGAGGGAAACTTCATTAGCTCCTTAAAAGGAGTTGATATTGAAATTGAGTAGCATTCATTATCTTCAGCTTGCTTAGCTCATAGCTTTCATAGATATACTAAATCCTGAAAACTGCAAATCCCTCTATGTATGCAAACAATGGCCATTCAAAGTCTATCTATAACCATGTCTTCTAAGAATCATGATTCAACTCATTAGTTTATTTACAATAACCATAAAAGTTGGAATGTCAACTTTGTTCTATATCACAAAACATTTGCCATTTGTTACTCATCATAAGTTGTTTTAATATAGAAAAGCATTGTTTTAATATAGAAAAGCATATTGAAACCTAATGGATAGACCACTATGCTAGAAAAGGAACGCAATGACGTTATCAACAACTATAGCATCTCCATTAACCTTATATGGGTCTAAATCTAGAAGTTGATCCAACTTAATTCAACAGTTAACATACAAACCTGAATTGCAATCTTCATAAGAGCTCGTCGAAATAAACTGATTCCGCATGTGATTGCCTGTCTAGAAACTGCAGGCGTACCATCTCTTAAGAGAGTGATTAATAAAGGTACAATATCCGGTAACAAATTTGTATGATTCAACCCAACATCGCCAGCGAACCTGCACATGAAAATCAATCAATTAGCAATCTTAGTAAACTTGTTATTAATATAGAGTAAACTATAGACACAAAATCAAATCCACCTATGTATTCTTAGATAGCATGTTCCAAGCCAAGATAAAGAAGAGAGATGTGTGCAGGTCGATGAGCCAGTCTAGTATATAGTTGTTATTGCTTACATGAAAAAATATTAAACCTAAATGGGAGAGGTATAGTATAAGCATCCCAACGTGTCTACAGTGCTACCATATACATATTAACGAGTAATCAATGTATGTAACAACAATAGTTGTAGCTTCCACCAAAAAAACAAATGAATTGCAACATATAACAGCTACACTTGATTCACTTGAACAAGTTGAAAGTTTCAAACGTTGTACCTTACTTGAACTTTCCTTAAAGCTATTACAAGTTATGAATAGTAAAGCAAAAACATTTTACTATTCTAAGTATAGTGTTTTCATAGGGATTTATGCGACCTAGAGATGGCAATTTCAACTCATTAACTTAAAAATTAGACGACTTGCATTAGTTATTAAATCCAAAGTGTCAAACACATCGAACGGATCAAAAGTCGTCCGATTCGTATTACAACTCCTACATCTAAAGAATAGAAAATCACATTAATAGTGTATCTTTGTAAGCATACTTAATACATTGATTATTTATAAAAATACAAGAATGGACAACAAATTGTTTGCTGACAAGTTAACAAAACACACGTTTTCACCATTTAACCAACCTCCTAACCCAGCCATTTTTGCCCCCTCTAATGCAACTACAAAGGTTTTTTCAATTCCAAATTCACGTCTAATGATTACAAATATTAAGCAGTATAACATAATGATAGAAATCAAGAAAAGTCTTTCAAAAACCAAAAAGGATTCCAATGTAAACCCTACAATCTTATCTAGCAAAATTTAAGAAATTTGTGAAGATGGAAAATAAAATGTCAAAACTCTCAAGAAACCAAAGAGAGAGCAGACATGATAACTCCAAAAATTCATAGAAGAATCTGATTCCAATGCTTCAACCAATATCATTTTTGCAAGATAAGTCACGAAGAAGTTTGCACTACGGGCTAGCAACCATAAGGAGGTTTCTTATTAAGGTAACTCAAATTTACCAATTCGTTGCCAACTTCAGAAATGAAAATTTAACAGATGAATGAAACAAAAATGAGGGTTTATGATGCGCACTCTGCAACGAATCTGCGAACAGGGCTGCAGAGGTCGGTGTGAAGATCAATAAGTTGAGGAAGGAGCTCTGTGACCAAGTTGGGGTCTTCTGCGAGCGAAAAATCATCTTTTAGTTTACGTAAGTTGTCGAGCTTCGAAGGAACATCAGTGGAGAACTTGGCGGAGTGAATGAGACCGGCAAACTTCTCCATAGAAATCGCTGCCATCATTCCCACCATGATTTAACAGCAAAACA
The DNA here is from genome assembly GCA_038502395.1 of Dittrichia graveolens. Lineage (NCBI taxonomy): Eukaryota > Viridiplantae > Streptophyta > Magnoliopsida > Asterales > Asteraceae > Dittrichia > Dittrichia graveolens. Next base: position 52,210,124 of record JARJIL010000007.1, on the reverse strand, counting down.
GGGTAATTCCTATTTCATGAGCCCTAAATAGAACCTGATTGAATTGTCGTTTGGAGTTTTTGTGATTTATGTTTTGCAAAATCGTTCCGCTTGGTCAGTTGTTTGTGAGCTGCCGTCAACGTACATGACACTATCGGCTTGTTTAGGGGTGTTTAAAAAAACCGAAAAACCCACCTGTCCCGCATGAACCGAAATCAAAAAAATCGATATCCGTAAAACTCGTAACCCGAAAATTAGGGTATCCGCTAAACACGGGGCGAGTTCGGTTTTTAAAATTTGATATCCGCGGGTACCCGCCCCGCCCCGTGTGCTTTTAACTTATGTGTATATATATATATATGAGGGCTCAAACGAGAACTATTTTTCGTACGAGAACAGTGAGAACCAATCTTGGCCGTTTATTTGGATAATAGAATTCATGGATGAAGAGCGTGGGGAGATCAAGTGTGGCAGGGTGCATGTAAGGAATTCATGGGTGGGCAATCCAATTGAAGAATGGGAAATTGGATGGCTAAGATTGGTTCTCGGGGTTCTCGTACGAAAAACAGTTCTCGTTTGAACTTTTGCCTATATATATATATATATGTTAATATGAAATAACAAAATCATTAGAAAACTTAAATTTCTTAAAACTACCTAACTTACTTCTAGTAGCCCCTACCATTTCCCCCGATTCTTTTTTTGAGCTTCGATATCGAGTTCGCAAGCCTGCAACGATCGAGAGTTCAACATGGAGACACTGAAATCGATCAATGGTGCCAACTTTAATTATATCGGTTTTTTGTTTCTAAGAAACTCTTATCGAAGATCTGTTTGATTCATTATTGTTGACTTGTTTCTACCATTGTTTATTGTTTTTTATGGATCTAAACTTGTTGAAAACAACAAAAATGAAAAACAGTTCAATTTTAGGGTAACCGTGACCCGAGCTGTGGATACCCGCCTCCCTCCGGGTACCCGCTGTTTGCGGTTCGGTTTCGGTTTCCAAAACTAGCTACCCGCCCCGCAGTTGTGGTTTGCAAAAATTCCACTACTCATCCCGCCCCGCCCTATGAACACCCGCACTGTTGTTGGGTTATTAGGATGAGAAAGTAAGGATTGCAAAGAAAAATATGAAATTGTGTCTTTGATTAAAAAGGGAACGAAAGGCTTAGGAGGGGTAATTTTATCATTTAAATGTATGTGTCTTAAATGTTGTTAACTGCACAAATTATTTCTTCATTTTAATTCTACACATCTTAACATTTTATGGGAAAAACTAACGCTTATGATAAATAATTGTCGGGAGAAGCTACAATTTAGTTAGGCTATTGTTGGTTTGGTTTAACATATTGGCAGTGACGGTCCTTCTTAGTAGCCTGCGGTTGCCAATGCAACCACTTAACTTTATCTAAATAGTGTTAATATTTTTCTGAAAAAATCGAAGGGCTACCCCTAATAAAGAAAACTATAGAACCAGCGCTATTTTGATACAAAATAATATCTTGTTTGATAATTTAAAAAAACTAAATAACTTTTAACCTAATAATCAATGCTTAAGCAAACTAACAAAGCCCAAAAAAAAAGATTTAAGCTAAGCTCGGTACCTAACCTAACCATTAATCCAACTTTTGTGGGCTTAAACTCTTGCGATTCTACATCTCTACCATCGAAAGATTTGAAGGTCAGCTTCGTTGTGTGATTGAAGGGTCGTGTGAGGGTTGTGCCTTGTCCGATTGAAGGACTGACGACCTACTAACTTTGTTGTGCGATTGTAGATTGAAGAGCTTTTGAACTTTAAAATATTGGAAGACTGTGTGGCAACCGGGGAGTAAGGGAGGGATTCGAGTCCCCTCTTTTAGCTTTCTTTCTTTTTGCCCTCAATGAACCAAGTAGGAAAAATTTCCTTTTGCCGGCGTTTAGCAATTAACAGCAATATATTTAATGTCTTGGTTTTTTATATATTTAATTCGTCCTTGATAGTTGAGTACTTGTCTTCTTCCATCACAATTTGTGTAATACCTATTTTCGAATTATAAGGTTATTAATATTAGTTGTATTATTAAATTTATGGATGAACATGTGATGTGATGTAGCATTTAATTGCAATTTTGGCTAAGTAATTATAGCAATGTTGAATGGGCCAAATCACTACCATTAGTTGGAATTGGGCCCTTACGAGGCTTAAGGGAAGGTACTTAAGGTGAAATAGGGCACAAACCTCAAAGAATTTCACCATAGCCGACTTCAGTGTTGATTTTAGTGTTATGTGTGTGAGGGTGTGGGCTGCCAAGAGAAAGAGTGTTAGGGAGATAACCATTTCAACCCAATAGTCAAATCTGTCTATTGAAATACATAGATTTGATGATAACAAAACCAAACATTCGGTAAGACTTAGAATGAATTTGAACATGTTGTTGGGTATCGGTGGTTCAGCAAAAGCGCAACGGAAGCAAAAAAGGTGTAATGTAACATCCCAAAATGGGCCTAGTTGTACAATGTGTTCACAAGGTTGTAACCTTGTGAATTAAATAAGAAATAGGAATTAAAGAATGAAGGTGTAATATGATATTAAATGAAAGTTGGTGATAAATAAATAATAGTTGTTATTTATTAAATGGTTTTAGATAAGGATTCCAGAAATATCCCCGTTAGTTAAAACGGGTAACCGGAAGATGAGTTGTAAATTGAAAAGGGGAACAAGATACCCACTTGTGGATATTATCAACCCACAAGTCGGTTCTAATATTTGCACAGATACACACTCATATGTACATACACACATACTCAACACTTTCTTTGTGTTCTTGCAAAATTCAAGAAGAGAGCTCCAAGAGATTAATCAAGTTCAAATTACTGCTGCAAATTCAAGTTTAAGTCCAGAATCTGTTCTTAAGTTAATCATCTTAATCTTCCTCATCCTTAGGTAAGCTTTCTTCCATGGTTCTTGAGTTTTGACCATTTAGGTCAAAATTGCAAATTGATTTCTATAATTGAAATCAATGATTCCAATCTGTTCCTACACCTATCCTAAGTGTTTAGGAATCAAATTTGTGAATTAAAGAGATGATTTTGGTTGGATTTAAAAAAATAAGCTCAAATGGGTCAAAATATATAATTTTGATCTTGATTCTTGAATTTGATGTTAAAGTGCATAAGAATTGTTGTTTCTAGCTTAGTTGTAATGTATATTTCATATGTGAACACTGGAATTTGGATTGGAATCGTTTGGTTGAGTTTTGGGGTTGAAATGGCAAAAACAGGGGCTGGAAGTCGCAATTGTCTGTGTAGACATGCTTGTGGGCGCAAGGGTTTTGCTTGTGGCCACAAAGGGGTTTTTTTGCTTGCGGCCGTAAAGAGGTTTTTTTGCTTGTGGCCGCAAGGGAATTCTTGCTTGTGGGTTGTGACATTCGGCAACAAATTTCCCAGGTTAGCCATTAGAAATTCTAACTTTAAGCCTGTTATGACTAAAAATATTATTTATGATTTAAGTACATCAATAATAATATTAGATTTCATAGAAATCCCGCCTATATGGTTAGAACCTTCCCGAGCTCGAAAAATCGAATTATTAAAAGTCAAGAATTACAAATCATATACAATAATAATAATAACAATAAAAATAATTAAATACATCATAATAAATATAAATAAGTTAAAATATAAAACATATATATATAAACTCATCAAAATAATTAAAACTTTGTTAATTAAAAGATTTAAACAAAATCACCATTTATACAAATTTATTTAAACTAATTACACATAATTTATAAAAAATAAAAAAATAAAAGAAACCCCCCTCTCTTTTCTCTTGCCTCCTTCTCTTCCCAAGAATCACCACTTAATCTCCCCCATGCTCTATATAAGCCTCCTACTACTCTTCATCATTTCCTTTACCACCACACTCCATCTCTTCTCTTTTCTCTCTTCTTCTTTCACCAACAAAAATCTCCCAAGAACAACAAGAATTGTTCATCTTGTGAAGATCCAACACCAAATCAAAGACAAGAGTTGGTAAGATGATCATATAACACTCAACTCTACTCTTCTACTCTTCTATTTTTCTTCTTTCTTCTTTCTTTTATTTATTTTATTTGTTGTTCATCTTATTTCCTTTATATATATATATATATATATATCATGTAAATATAAACATCCTACCAATATTGTAAGGAGCACATGAAATGTGCATCATCCTACCATTGTTGTATGGAACTTAATCAACTAAAAACCAAGAAAATAAGACTTTGATCATGCATGTGTTTCATCTTAACAAATGTTGTAAGGAACACATAAAATGTGTATCATCCTACCATTGTTGTAAGAACACATGGATTATCAAAGCTTATACTCATACAATATGATTATTCATGAATATAAATATGTTATATTAAAGTTATGACCCATAAACAAAAAGAATAACAATCTGGCAGATTCTGATGCTAGAACTCCCTATTTATTTTTGTTATATCTGGAGTTATAGGTATCAAAATCAGTTGATTCTTTTTGCTAATATTATTTTAAAGTGTTACCTTTCATTTAAACCTGGATTCACTAATTTTCATCAACGTTTGATCCTTCAAACATATTTAAAAAGACCCATATGTTGAATCTGGAAATCTGACAGATTTAGAAGGGTACACTTTAAACGCGTGTAACTTACTCATTCTTGGGTCAAAATACATCTAGTTTTTTTAAACGTTTCATCCTTGAACCATGGTTAATTCCCATTTTGAATCATGTAAAAACGAGGTCGTATGGGCCCTAAACAGACGTTTTAGTAACAACATGTCATCCAGACACTGATCAGTGGACATCTTATACACTTTTAATTATTAAAAATATTAAACATGGATTATAAATTCCTATATTTTTACTGGACATTCTAGAAACATGTATTAAGATTATATTAAAATATCAAGCCTTAATATGACCCCTAAAACACAGTCTTTAATTTTTAAAGTTCAATTTAAAGAACTGAAAAATTCCAGTGAACACTTATGATTTATGGAAAAATAAAGACAACCTTTAACTATTTAATAAATAAGTTAACAACAAATGAATAATACAAAATAATAAATAAAATAAGTCTAATAGAGCTACATACCTCTTATATTAGGAAAGGAGCTTCGGTAGGAACAAGAAATCCTTACGAGTGAACACCTTTGCATACCGAGTGAGTATCATAGCCCCTTTTTATAGTATTTCATATTATTTTGGGGTGAAAGCATGTGTATATATTTCATGAAAAGTTTATTGCCTATCTTCTTATTTATTTCAAATATTATTTTGAGCACTTATGGTATTATTCTTTGATGTGCTTGGGTGATCGTTGTAAGGCCCTTTCGTTGGATATTATTCCTTAACCCCGCTAGTGAGCCGATGGTATTTGTAAGTAGCGCTATTTGGAGATTCCGACGTCTCCCATTTATGGTTGACGAACTATAGATGTACTTTACCACTACTAACGTCATTTAATATAGGCGTTAGGTTTATCATGGGCAATTGGTTGTCGGCTAGGTTGGATAATGGCTCAAGCAACAATCATCATAGTATATTACTACCATGTGCAACGTATTGGGCAATATATAATACATCTTCTATCATTCATGCATACTTTTATTTTATTCCAAAAACCTCCATCAATTATTTAAACTTTTCTCATTTAAAAGATATTGTATGCATATATTAAAAACCTATGAACTCACCAACTCTAGTAGTTAACCATTTTCTTTCTTTTACCCGTGCTTTCAGGTGATCATTGTTAGGTACCTTGCATAGAAGCATGATGTGTGGCATCTTCATCTTCATCGTCACGTTTTATAAAAACAATATCTATTTTATTTTCACATCGTACAAGACAATGTCATTTAAATTATTATTTGGTTGTGTAACTTTTATTTATGTTTTACCCGAACTACTTATTTTTGTTAAGTTAATATAATGGTGATTGTCTATTTACCTTGTGCGATGATATCTTGTGCTGTAACACCTCGTGTTTCCGCTTTAGCGAGGTGTGACAGATTTGGTATCAGAGCCTACGGTTATAGAGAATGTTGTTTTCCTTATGGGGGGGGGGGGAACACCAACTATAACCACAGGTTTATAAAAATAATTTTCAAAATAATTTTGTTTAAAATGCATCAAGTGTATTGATAATATAATTAAGTTGAGTACCACATTGTTATACCTCAATTAGACAAAGCTTGATCACCTATGTCTAATTTAGCTATGTACAATATGGGACTTAGGTTAGTTATAATAAAAATATACTTAGAAACAAATTTTATTTATCTTCTTTCTAGAACATGATTATTATGTGTGTGCATAAGCATGACATATCATAAGTACTTGCATATATTAGCACACTTAGTAACCAATTTTATATATATCGAAGTCTGTAATGTCATCATTAGGTTGACGCACTAAGATTACATTTTCTTTATCCATGGAGGTTAGAATAGAAACTTAGTAGGAGAGTCCCCGAGCTTCACGACCTAGTGTATTATCAACACCAACTTCCTGTGAAGCATGTGTTAGGCTCATGGCTAGGAAAAGAGTCCACTTACCAACGAGAGTAACATCGTGACCTTTTCATTAGGAGGGAGAGAACTGCTGATTTAGGGAGCACATAGAGGCACCCTAAGTAGTTACGAGAACTATATGATTGAACATGTGTTGCTTAAATCACGTTATGAAATGTATGATTTTAAAATTTTACATGCATTGCTATATGATTGAACGGGAGTGTTAGTTGTTAGACCTTATATCTTAGGATCACCATAACCTAGCTAAGTAGAATTTATACAAAGGAGAGACCCAAATGTGATTACTAGTATGTTTCTTCTGAACAATTATAATGCATCAATGCTATCTGACTCTAGAATATATAGAAGCTTCGTACCGTAGTAAGTGGTCTCATCATACAACATTGGTAAGTGGTTTCATACCCACTACCGTAGTAAGTGGTGTCATCATACCCGTCACTAGGACGGTCTCGTCTCACCCGTTGTCGTCACAACGGTCTAACATACCCGGCACCGGAGTGCTGGTCTCATCATACCCGACACCGAAGTGTACGGTCTAACATACCCGACACCGAAGTGTACGGTCTAACATACCCGACACCGAAGTGTACGGTCTAACGTACCTGTCACCGGAGTGAACGGTCTAAACCTACCCGTCACCGGAGTGAACGGTCTAAGCATACCCGACACCGAAGTGTACGGTCTAAACATGCCCCACACTGAAGTGTACGGTCTAAGCATACTCGTTACCGAAGTAAACGGTCTAAGTACAATCAACTATAACTCGTATATTCATACATATCTGTTATTCTCATACATACTTAGCATCTAGAATCTATTCAAGTTATAAGTGAGAATACTCACCTGTCAGCTGTCTTAGTTACTTGATTCTTACAACAAGACTCTCATTGTTTTACGCTTTCACCGACTGCTACCTGACCAAGTCTAAGCATTGGTTAATACTGGGTTTAACTGTTATTTACTGAAGTCGCATGGACTTATGCTTGCTACGTGAAAGTCGCATGGACTACTATGAAAGTCGCATGGACTACTGTACATCACCTAAAAGTCGCATGAACTGTTACATGATACTGAAAGTCGCATGGCACATACACAGGCCAACTGAAAGTCGCATGAATTCACAAACTAGGACTCAAAGTCGCATGGTACATACACAGGCCAACTGAAAGTCGCATGGCACATACACAGGCCAACTGAAAGTCGCATGAACTAGCATATTTCACGTGAAAGTCGCATGGTGCATACTCATACACTACTGAAAGTTGCATGGACTACTATTCACCTCATGAAAGTCGCATGGAATCATACTTAACACATAAAAGTTGCATGGGGCATATTCAAAGTCGCATGAACTAGCACTTATCACATGAAAGTCGCATGGCATAACATACAAAGCCTGAAAGTCGCATGAACTCACATACAACACATGAAAGTCGCATGAAACACTATTCATCATATAAAAGTCGCATGAACTGATAATGGATATATGAAAGTCGCATGGCATAACATACAGCCCAACTGAAAGTCGCATGGCACATCTTAGGCTCATGCGACTGTCGCATGGCACCCCCAGGTGTCCATATGACTGTCGCATGGCTCACCTTCTTCACTGTAAGTTCATCTTTTGCAAAACCCAGACTCCATAGCCATAATCAAGCTTTCTAAAAACTCAATCAATTCAACTCAAACTTGTTGCAAAACATTTCTCCACTTATACAAAACCTTCCTTTAAACTTAGAATCATTTTACATCAACATTCAAGGTGTTCTTGGTGAGCTACTTTTCTTGGGTTTTACTTAAACCCTCTAAACCCAAAAACCCCAGACTATAATCATTCAATCAATCACTCAAACATAGCAAGAAGGATGCCTACATGATTCTAAGGAATAGAGAAACATTACGTGATGTTTTCTTTGCTGAAAATCTCAAGTTTCCACAATTGAAGCAACTCCTTCTTCCTCTCGTAGCTTTCAACAGGGCTCTCCACACACACAAACTAGAATGGATGGAACAGTGATTTGAGGGTTTGTGTGGGAGGCTGTGCCCTAAACTACTATTTATACTCTCAAACCACACTTGTGGGCCTAGGCCCATCCCAACCTCTAGTCCAGATCCATTAACTTTCTTTGGATTAATATACAAAAGCCCAACTTATTCAATAAATTCCATCCACAACAAACACTTATATATATATATATATATATATATAAGACAGAAGTCCATCACTTAAATAATTCCCAATCATATTGTGCATAAATTGCCAATAACATTCATTAAAATATTCTTGTACATCTTAAAAATGTGGGTATTACAACTCTCCCCCACTTAAACACGATTTCGTCCTCGAAATCCTTATTCGAATAATGCCGGATAGTTTCTCTTCATCTCGTCTTCGGACTCCCAGGTCCACTCTGATCCTTTTCGGTGCTCCCACTGCACCTTAACCATCCCTACTTGTTTGTTGCATAGCTGTTTGACTCTTCTTTCGATGATCGCTATTGGTTTCTCCACATAATTCAACTTCTCATCCACGGTGATGTCTTTCAAAGGCACAAATTCCTACTCATCAGCTAAGCATTTCCTCAAATGCGAAACATGAAAGGTGTTGTGTATTTTTGATAACTCCTCTGGTAGCTCTAAACGATAGGCCACCTTGCCAACTCTCGCGATGACCTTAAACGGTCCTATGAATCTAGGGTTTAACTTCCTACGCTTCCTAAAACGAATTACCCCTTTCCACGGGGACACTTTGAGTAATACATGATCACCCACTTGAAATTCTAATAAGGATCTTCGCTTATCTTCGTAGCTTTTCTGCCAGCTCTGAGCCGCTTTCAATCGTTCGCAAACTTGTTGCACGCACTCCGACGTTTTCTGAACTATCTCGGTGTTACCAAGCTCTTTCTGTCCCACTTCCCCCCAACAGATTGGGGTCCTACACTTTCTTCCGTACAGCATCTCATAAGGCGGCATCCCGATGCTGGTGTGATAACTGTTGTTATAGGAAAATTCTGCGAGAGGTAAGTACAAATCCCAACTTCCCCCAAAGCCGATCACGCAAGCTCTTAGCATATCCTCAAGAGTCTGTATTGTTCTCTCGCTCTGCCCATCGGTTTGCGGGTGGTAAGCTGTGCTGAGGTTTATCCTCATGCCCAAATCCTCGTGAAACTTGCTCCAAAACCTGGATGTGAACCGCACATCCCGGTCCGAAATGATCGAAACTGGCACCCCGTGCCTTGAGATTATCTCCTTTACGTAAATATCTGCCAATCTCTCTGCCGAGCTAGCTTCTTGGATGGGTATGAAATGCGCGCTCTTGGTCAATCTATCCACTACAACCCAAATGGCGTCAAAGTTTCTTGGTGTCTTAGGCAGCTTTGTTATCAAATCCATGGTTACGTGCTCCCATTTCCACACCGGTATTTCTAACGGTTGCAATTTACCGTGTGGTCTCTGGTGTTCTGCCTTCACCCGTAGGCACATTAGGCACTTCTCTACGTAACTCGCCACGTCTCTCTTCATCCCTGGCCACCAGTAATCCACTTTTAAGTCTCGGTACATCTTAGTAGCCCCCGGGTGTATAGAAAATTTCGACTTGTGGGCTTCATCGAAGATAACACTTCGAACCTCTGTAGCTTTCGGTACCCAAATCCTCTCGTAACGGGTCCACAATCCCCGACTGTCCTTGGCCATGAAGGCTAACTGTCCCTTAATCCGTTCCGCTTTCTGGTTTTCCTCCTTTGCTGCCTCAACCTGGGCCGTCAAAATCATCTCGAATAGTGAGGTTGTAACCATCATTCTTAGACATTTAACACTGAACTGCAACTGGCTCGTCTTACGACTCAACGCGTCCGCCACCACGTTGGCCTTCCGTAGGTGGTACAAGATTTCACAGTCATAATCCTTGATGAGGTCTAGCCACCTCCGCTGTCGTATTTTCAAGTTCTTCTGGTCGGCGAAATACTTCAAGCTTATGTGATCCGTATAGATGGTGCATTTAACTCCGTACAAGTAGTGTTGCCAAATCTTGAGCGCGAACACGACTGCTGCCAACTCTAGGTCGTGAGTTAGATAATTACACTCATGAGGTTTCAGCTGTCTTGAAGCATAACCGATAACTTTCCTTCTCTGCATAAGAACACATCCGAGCCCCACATGAGAGGCATCACAATACACCACTAAGTCTTCCATTCCCTCGGGTAAGGTCAGTATTGGAGCTTCGCATAGCTTGCCCCGAAGGGTCTCGAATGCTTTCTGTTGATCGGCTCCCCAACAAAAAGGGGTATTCTTCTTCGTCAGTTTTGTCAGTGGCACTGCCAGCTTCGAGAAATCCCTGATGAATCGTCTGTAGTAACCGGCTAAGCCCAAAAAGCTCCGGATCTCCGTCGGACTCTTCGGTGTTTCCCATCTGATTACGGCCTCTATCTTTGCTGGGTCCACTTTGATTCCCTCGCGGTTCACCAGGTGCCCGAGAAATTGCACCTCCTTTAACCAGAACTCGCATTTTGAAAATTTTGCGTACAACTTCTCCCTTTTCAACGTTTCTAGCACCTCTCGAAGGTGTTTCTCATGTTCCGCCTCGGTCTTGGAGTAAACTAGGATGTCATCGATGAACACGATCACTGACTTATCAAGCATCGGTCGGCAAACCCGATTCATTAGATCTATGAAAGCTGCGGGCGCGTTGGTGAGGCCGAATGGCATCACTACGAACTCGAAGTACCCGTATCTAGTTCGAAATGGTGTCTTTGCTACATCTTCTTCTCGGACTTTGAGCTGATGATAACCCGACCGAAAATCTATCTTCGAAAAACAGGACGCTCCTTGTAACTGATCAAACAGGTCGTCTATTCGAGGTAATGGATACCTATTCTTCACGGTTACCTTGTTGAGCTCTCGGTAATCGATGCACATTCTGAACGTTCCATCCTTTTTCTTTACAAACAGAATTGGGGCTCCGCAAGGTGAGCTACTAGGTCGGATGAAACCCTTGTCGAGCAATTCCTGCAGTTGCGTCATTAATTCCTGCATCTCAGGCGGTGCTAAACGGTACGGTGCCTTCGCGATAGGTGCTGCTCCTTGTACCAAATGTATACGGAATTCTACTTGTCGGTTTGGTAGTATCCCTGGTAGATCCTCTGGGAATACCTCGGGGTATTCACACACCACTGGTATGTCGGATACCTCCAACTGTTTCTTTTCCTTCCTCGAGTCTATGACGTGTGCGATAAATGCAGCACACCCTTTGCGTAAATACCTTGCGGCTTTGGTTACGGTGCAACATACTGTCGTTCCTTTCTGTTTCTGGCCGTAGATGAAGATTTCTCCCCCACTCGGATTCTGGATCCGTATGATGCCCTGCTTGCACAGGATACTAGCCTGGTGAAGCCCCAGCCAGTCCATTCCCACAATTACTTGAAATTCCCGCATCGGGGTCGGCAGTAAGTCTATAGGAAACCTTACATCGTCTATTACTATTACATTGTTCCTATAGATGGTAGATACACTCAAAGCCTTATCATCGGCTATTTCTACCTCTAGTGGCATTTCTAGCTTCACTGGTTCTACAACGAAACTTTTACAAAACGACAAAGTACAAAGGACTTGCTAGCCCTGGAATCAAAAATTACAAGCGTAGGTAGAGAGTTAATGATGAAAGTACCTGCAATCACGTCCGGTTCTTTCTTAGCCTCTTTCACGATCATCTGGAAGGCACGACCCCTAGGTTTAGGCGCTTCGGGCCTCTTCCCTTTCTCTCCCTCTGTGATTCTGAGTGGCGGCTGCCAAGTTGTCTTTCCACTGCTTCCCGTTGACTCGGGTCACTCCGCCATCCAGTGTCCCGGCTTGTTGCACTTGAAGCATACATTCAGGTGGGCTTTGCAATCTTTGCCATGGTGCCCACCTCTCCCACATCTGTAGCATCTATCCACCCCTTGACGACAGTTTCCAACATGCGTTTTACCGCATCGCCCACACCTGGACCCTACATTCGATTTCTTAACTGGCTGCTTCCCCTGGTGGTTGCCGAGAGCGGCCCGCTCTACAGTACGTTTCTTGTTTCTCTCTGTCAGGTACAATTCTCTCTTTCGGGCCCCCTCAATCAGCTGCTCAAGGGTGGAATACTGTCCATTAGCTACGAACTCCCGAATATCCTCTCTCAACATCTGGGTATACCTGTGCATCTGTAACCCCTCATCATTAGCATAAGCTGGACAGTAAAGCAGCTTCTCCTTGAATACCGCAGTGATCTGGTTGACCGTCTTGGTGGTCTGCTCTAGCTTCATGAACTCATCCCTGACCCTCTCTACTTCAACTTTTGGCGCGTACTCGGCATATAACAACTCGGTAAACTCCTCCCATTTCATCCTGGCGATCGCCTCGCCCTTCATCTTACGTAGCAAATTTCACCAATCCTTTGCTGCACCTCTCAAGAAGTTAGACGCGTACCAAACTTTCACATCGCCTGCACACTTGCAGGTGAAGAACGCCCCCTCCACTGCTGCGATCCATCTGGTACTTAGCACTGGGTCTGGCAGACCCTCAAAAGTTGGCGGCTGACATGCCGAGAAGTCCCGGAAGGTACCTCCTGAAGTTACCTGGTTAGCAGCTGGCATCACTAGCTGAGTGCTTGCCGCAGTCAAACTGGCTTCCTTTGCGGCACACAGAGCACCCAGTTTCTGGTCGATCATGGTGCTCATATCCTGCTTCAGGTCCTCCACCACCTTTGGTAGAAGTTCTTTCAAGGTATTGGTCACCGCTGTGGTTACCAATTCAGCCATATCCGCTTCCCCGAACTCTTCACTTTCAGGGTCATTCGGTACTGCATTCTTAGGAGCCACGTTCTCAGGAAGTGGCTGGTTGACAACCGGTTGCATGCGGGGGTCACTCTCCCCGGTCACACTAGCATTTTCCCCATCTGGCGGGTTTTCATAAACTCTTTCTGCTGGAATAACTCTTCGGTTTCTCGTGTTCACCATACTAGATGTATAGACAGTGCACTAATCAATAGGCGGCATTGCCATACAGTCCTCACTACTATCAAAACGTAAAGTCAAGCATCGCATGGCAAAACCTAGCTAGCTGGCAACCCTAGTCTTTCTAAGGCACCCTAGCTACAGGCATCTTACCTCTACAAGTACCCCTCACCGGATTCACAAAACTCCCTTGGATGCTGGTAGGTTCCCGTAAGTATCGTGTGCAACTAATAATATGGGCCCTATTATTACCAACACGCTATACGTACTGGATCCTAGCATTACCCTTGAAAATCCCGATTCACTGGCTTGGGCCATGTATCATCACTTTCTACAGCATCTAGTTCTCATGTATAGTAGTCACGTGAAGGTCTTACTAACCCCTTGCTACCCTTCTAGAGCAGCCTACTGTCAGAAATCATATACAACTAGCATATAATATAATACTGTAAGTAACTTGTACCTCGCACGTGACCACTCGGACTAGCTCCAGCTGATAGCTCATTGAAAACTTTTATCATTTGCAAGTTATGCACTTTGTTTGAAAATTCTTTAAGAACCAAGGTTTAAGTCTAAACACGCCGAAACGCATTTAGATCCCTTAAACCTAGGCGCTGATACCAAGTTGTAACGTCCCAATTTTTTTTAAAACATAATTCATTCATAATAGATATTCATAATCATTGATATCGTAACTACACATCAAATTGTTCACTGAATAAACATCCATAATTCATTAAGTTACAATCATCCTCATTGTCCGTATTTAAAACTGTTACTGTTGAAAACTATGTTAAAGGGTTGCGGAAGCTTGGGGATTGAGCTATCATTGCTGCGCTGGAGCCCCGCCATGGTCGTTACCTGAAAAGATATAAAACAACAACTGTAAGCCAAAGGCTTAGCGAGTATACTACATACAATCGAAATAGTTCGCATACTACTCAACTCATACCCACTACCGTAGTAAGTGGTCTCATCATACCCGTCACTAGGACGGTCTCGTCTCACCCGTTGTCGTCACAACGGTCTAACATACCCGGCACCAGAGTGCTGGTCTCATCATACCCGACACCGAAGTGTACGGTCTAACATACCCGACACCGAAGTGTACGGTCTAACGTACCCGTCACCGGAGTGAACGGTCTAAACATACCCGTCACCGGAGTGAACGGTCTAAGCATACCCGACACCGAAGTGTACGGTCTAAACATACCCGACACCGAAGTGTACGGTCTAAGCATACTCGTTACCGAAGTAAACGGTCTAAGTACAATCAACTATAACTCGTATATTCATACATATCTGTTATTCTCATACATACTTAGCATCTGGAATCTATTCAAGTTATAAGTGAGAACACTCACGTGTCAGATGTCTTAGTTACTTGATTCTTACAGCAAGACTCTCATTGTTTTACGCTTTCACCGACTGCTACCTGACCAAGTCTAAGCATTGGTTAATATTGGGTTTAACTGTTATTTACTGAAGTCGCATGGACTTATACTTGCTACGTGAAAGTCGCATGGACTACTGTACATCACCTAAAAGTCGCATGAACTGTTACATGATACTGAAAGTCGCATGGCACATACACAGGCCAACTGAAAGTCGCATGAATTCACAAACTAGGACTCAAAGTCGCATGGCACATACACAGGCCAACTGAAAGTCGCATGAATTCACAAACTAGGACTCAAAGTCGCATGGCACATACACAGGCCAACTGAAAGTCGCATGGCACATACACAGGCCAACTGAAAGTCGCATGAACTAGCATATTTCACGTGAAAGTCGCATGGTGCATACTCATACACTACTGAAAGTCGCATGGACTACTATTCACCTCATGAAAGTCGCATGGAATCATACTTAACACATAAAAGTCGCATGGGGCATATTCAAAGTCGCATGAACTAGCACTTATCACATGAAAGTCGCATGGCATAACATACAAAGCCTGAAAGTCGCATGAACTCACATACAACACATGAAAGTCGCATGAAACACTATTCATCATATAAAAGTCGCATGAACTGATAATTGATATATGAAAGTCGCATGGCATAACATACAGCCCAACTGAAAGTCGCATGGCACATCTTAGGCTCATGCGACTGTCGCATGGCACCCCCAGGTGTCCATGTGACTGTCGCATGGCTCACCTTCTTCACTGTAAGTTCATCTTTTGCAAAACCCAGACTCCATAGCCATAATCAAGATTTCTAAAAACTCAATCAATTCAACTCAAACTTGTTGCAAAACATTTCTCCACTTATACAAAACCTTCCTTTAAACTTAGAATCATTTTACATCAACATTCAAGGTGTTCTTGGTGAGCTACTTTTCTTGGGTTTTACTTAAACCCTCTAAACCCAAAAACCCCAGACTATAATCATTCAATCAATCACTCAAACATAGCAAGAAGGATGCCTACATGATTCTAAGGAATAGAGAAACATTACGTGATGTTTTCTTTGCTGAAAATCTCAAGTTTCCACAATTGAAGCAACTCCTTCTTCCTCTCGTAGCTTTCAACAGGGCTCTCCACACACACAAACTAGAATGTATGGAACAGTGATTTAAGGGTTTGTGTGGGAGGCTGTGCCCTAAACTACTATTTATACTCTCAATCCACACTTGTGGGCCTAGGCCCATCCCAACCTCTAGTCCAGATCCACTAACTTTCTTTGGATTAATATACAAAAGCCCAACTTATTCAATAAATTCCATCCACAACAAACACTTATATATATATATATATATAAGACAGAAGACCATCACTTAAATAATTCCTAATCATATTGTGCATAAATTGCCAATAACATTCATTAAAATATTCTTGTACATCTTAAAAAATGTGGGTATTACAGTTTTGCTTGTGGCCACAAGGAGCCCTGTTTCAGCAAACAGTTTACTGTTTCGCATTGTTATGATATTCGGTGTGATTGTTTAGGTGAGCCTAACAACCAGGAAGACCCCGAAAGTTATATTTATCAAGTTTAAGCTAGTTAGTTGAGTACCGGTTAACCTACGCATGATAACAAGAATATTATATTTAGTTGTTTCCATGCTAGAAACCAAAGACTTGATGATTATGCATGTTAGAGGCTTTTTGTAGGCCAATTGAGTTGTAATTTGATATGTATGCATGTTAGAGGCTTTTTGTAGGCCAATTGAGTAGTGATTTGATACGTATGCATGTTAGAGGCTTTTTGCAGGCCAATTGAGTTGAAATTTGATATGTATGCAAGTTAATGGCTTTTTGTAGGCCAATTGAGTTATGATATGAAATATAGGTATGTTAAAGGCCTTTGTAGGCTAATGTTGATATGTTATGACTTTTTTAAGTCAACCATGATGTGTTGTGGCTTTTGTAGGCCAATTTGTTATGTTAAAGGCTTTTGTAGGCCAATGTTGATATGTTATGGCCGGAATTGTGATGTGCTAAGGCCGGAGCAGGCCATTGTATGTTGTACCGGTACTTTGTTGGATGTTGGGGCCAGCTTGTCTGGGTCTTGAGTTGGGGCCTTGTGTCTCCTGCTAGGATGTGCGGCGATTCGATGATCACGAATCTTGGTTCCTGCAGAACCTCCGCCCCTCAATACTTTATGGGCTCTCAGTTCCCGCTGATCCCGAATGGGATATGTTTCCCGATAACGCCATGGTGGACCGCTACCCCGCTTCTCCACCAGGCGCGGAGGAAGTATCGGTTTCCCCAGTTAGGATCATTGAGCCGGATTAGCTACCTCACAAGACATGATGCCTGCTGACTAACCGGTGCTTCACAATGTGCTAGGATAGACTTGTTTGTTGATATGCCATGTATATGATATGTATATGACATGTATATGATATGTATATGACATGTATATGATACTGTTGCTATGATGCTTCCGCTTAGCTGTTACTCACTAGCTATTTATAGCTAACCCTCTCATGTACATTCCATGCGCAGGTAAATAAAGTGACTGGTGAGAATGGGTACCTGCTGGGGATGTCATGATATGTTTTGGGGAACATGCTTTGAAATGCTTTTGTTTGTATTTAGTAATGGTTGGCCGTATCGGTAACGCCTTGGTAGTACTTTTGTGATACAACTTATATATATATATATAAGTTGTAAATTGATAAATTAAAAATAAAGCTTCTGCTGTGTTTTAAAATAAATGAAATGACTCCTCAAATTTAGGCGGCGTTACATGTAAAAATATTTTTTCTTGAACCATACAACACTCACCAAATGGACCAAAACTCTAGACATGTCAATGAAACAAAACAACAAGAAAGAGAAAGAAGTATACCCTTGATGCTTGTCTTCTTTCTTGCTTGCAGATTTGAGCCTTGGAAGAAGAATACACAAGTTAGTGTACCTCTACTGTAGTCCACACCAAGTGCACTTTGATCCCCACTTGCTAGAGTGTAGATAAGCCTATCTAACACCACCAAATGTCTTGTCACTCTTGAACTCACAAAGCCTTGTATTCAAGTGTGTATGCGAGAGTTTAAGCACTAAATCAATTATCACGTAACAAGCATGTCAATAGCACAGGGTGTGGATAAAAGCTTTTGGGGTTTCTCCAGCTTATTCATTAGGGCGAGTGGATGTCAAGGGAGGGGATCATAGTCTTTCAACTCATCTTGAATATCATGGAGGAGCTTCGTGTCCCTGTTCCGGTCCCCGATGCAGCCCCGTCATCAGTAGCTAAAAGCAAGTTCGCCCCCATAAGGCCCTGAAAGTTGTACCTTATTGACCGGACTTATCTGCATCATGCTTCAAAAAAAGTGTTCAACTCGGCGCGTGACTCACATTGGCAACTTTATCCCATTGGTGGGAAACGTTCTTCATTTTAGATAATGAAAGCATTCCATTACTACCAACCCAAAGAAATACGACCTCTCTGAGATATATGGTTTATGCCGGAAAGGTACGAAGTTGGACTAATTTGGAAACATTGGGCAATTTACTTTATACCTACTATTCCGTCCGGTTTTTGGTTCCTTCACATGGTTCTTATAGAACCCAAAAGGACTGTTCTTCAAAAGCTAGTTAAAGAGGTTGTTATAGTGAAGGCATAGGCGTGCCTCTGACCAGGCACGGGCGTGCTAGCCCAACCCGGCCCGCCCAAGTCACGCTTGACTTGGGCTCGGGCTTAGGCTTTGGGCACGGCCGTGCCTTGGCTCACCAGAACCATTTTCTGGTTTTCTCTCTCCTTTGACTAGCTGTGATGTCGGAACCAATACTTGGCGTGTGACCCAATAGGCCCTTGCTTTATTGGCAATGTCACCAACTAATGTGTGTCAATAGGCATAATCCAACAGACTACCACTTGCACGTGACACACCTAAGAAAGGTGGCACCAACATAGAGCGGCCTCTAGCAAGGCATTTATGCCCCCAAGTCAGCATAGGGTATGTCTTCCAAGACAAATACGAAACCAAAAGAATGGTCCTATAGATAAGTGATCATTCATCCCTTCGTTCACAATATCCGGTGTGAATGTGACATGCACTGAATTATACATATTTATTATAATGGATTTCCCGTATTTTGGCACTTTTATTGGCAGATTTACGCGATTTGATGCCTAATATCTTATAAATCTGTTTTGTAGGCTCAGGATGATGGATCGATGATAAATGAAGTATAAAAGACGAAGATCTGTAAAAAGTATCGAGCCTAGCGAGAAACGGCAGACAACACACCCTGCTACATGGCCATGTAGGCCTACACGGCCTGGAACACGGCCCGTGTAGGTGGCCGTGTACATCCCATTCTGCCTTCCCCGTGTACAAGCTACACGCCTATGGTCAACTTTTGTCAACACGGGCCGTGTTTACCTACATGGGCCGTGTTATCCACAATTTAGCAATTCAAGACAGAATCTCAGCCTCATAACAGATCATTCTTCCTCAGTACGTTTTCTCTCGTTGTTCTCTAGTTCCAGGAGCTCTGAAGCTCCTCCTTTCATTCCAAATGATTGGAGGGTGATTCTTGGTGCAATGGAAGGTTATTCAAGCTTAGAAGGGAGTGTGTAGCTCATTGTACATCCCATTTTGTCTCTATTTCGGGTTTGGTATAATCTCTCCTTTTTGATTATGTTGAATCCGATTGTTTGTATGATTTGGGTTTGTTTTTAGGAACTATGAGTTGTATACTTTGATTCATTTGGATTAAACATGTTCTAGTTGTTTGTATTATGTATTTATGATGGTTTGACTTTTGTTGACTTGGATGATATTGTGTTTTGATTCAATGACAACTATATTTGGTGGTATTGATGTTATTTCCAGCCCATGTGAGTGTTTTATGCATCTATGTTAGGTTGACTTTATGTGTGAAATGCTTATCTTCAAGTGTATGTATATTTAAACAAGTTTAAGTTACGTTAAGATTGACACTAGGTTGGTGGATCTTGGTGTAGTTAGACTTGGTATGTGCATTTGTGGCATTACATGAGGTTCGTGGATGATGGTTTGGGATTTCGGATATTAAACCAAGTATGTGTCCTTATGCTATGAGAAGTTATGCTCATTTGTGTTTGGTGTGTTGTTTGAATTATCAAGAAGTTATGCTTATGATTTGGCTAATCACGGATTGAGTCATGATATCTTATCTCCATATATGATCGGGTATTTAGTATTATTTTCCAGTTTAAAAGCCTTATACATCAAGAAGTTATGCTTATGTGTTTGGTGTAATTCGTTGTGCCTATAGATGAATTACTTATTGGAACGTGTATACTTCATAGCCTCTGTGCTTAATAAGTCAATATAGTCATATCACATGATTATATATTTTAATACACTTGACTAGAATGTATCTACTCCGAATGAGTACCTTCCTGCTTTGAATTCCCTCCTATTGCATTGCTCCTGTGTTGTCTTTGTTTCCTTGCTTTTAGTTGTTTAGTTGTAGTCTTTCGTTTGTTCTGCTTCTTGCCCTGTTGTCGACTAGATAATAGTGAAGGTTGATTATTAGGAGCCTCCGTTCCCTGAGTTCGATACTCGGTCTTACAAAAAGAGCTATACTATATACGGATAGGTGATACATGCCTATCACACGTGTAGTCTACTTTTAAGGTGAAACCACTTTTAAAACACCCTGTGTACTCTATAATATTTACACTTAAAATATACAGACGGTACGCGCGTGTCAAGTTTTTGGCGCCGCTACCGGGGAACGGTGATTCTAAGAAAGATCAAAGCTGTTAATTTAGTCATTTTGTGCATATTTTAGTTTCTGTGTTTTTGTTTCTTATTTTTGTTTTTATTTTTGTTCTCTCTGTCTGCTGGTTGTTTGTTTCTGCTGTTTCTTTTGCAGGTTCATGGATCATCAAGAAAATCAGTTATCTTGTAGTTACAGCACATCATGTAGATGTCCAAGGTGTTTTGGTAGGTTTGACTACATAAAACCATACTCTTATTACCAACCTACCACCGAAACCCAGCTAACTCCCTCTGAAAAACCAAAGTCCATCTTAGAGGAGTTAATGCAACATTGCGCAGAGAAAGCTGACGCACCCTTAGAACGGATGAAAAACAGTGCAGTTGTCCAGGTGGATCCTCAATTTAATCAGTACACATATGGTCCACCCAACCCTCCTGACTTAATTCCATGTTATGAACATGCCCAACCTGATCTTGAAGAATTGGTAATGAGATCTGTTGGTGAAATAGAAGGGAAGATGGTAGCACAAGAGGAAACTCTAAATCAGCAGACCTATGCTTTAGAAAAGTTGGAAGCACAAGTAGGTCAAATTCTGAAGATGCTGTTAGAGGAATCTGGTGAGGCACATGACGGCTTAGGCCCAGCAAGTACCGTGCGACCCGGACCTCCTGTGCTCGAATATGAAGAGGTAAGTTCGCAAATCCAATATAATTACCCTGATGATGATGATGTTTTCTCAGATTTTGCAGGAAAAAACCTCGTATATGGAAGAATTAGTGGAAAGGGAAACAATGCATGTTGATCCGTCCATACAAGTCCAAGCTGTATCTCCAATTGTAGAACAAGTATCAAATCATGCTTCTCTTGTACAACCAAAGGCCATTTCAGGTCCTGAGCTGTTGGAAAGTGAAGATGTGGAGAACTGCGCGGATGACATCTTAAACTGCCATGAAAATGTGCTAAAGTACTACTCAGAGCCAAAAGACGATCTTGTTGTTCATTCTGCACGAGAACCAACGGTTGATGCAACCTGGTATTTCTGTCACTTGGTACCGCCTGCTGCGCCTTGCGTAGGTAATTCATTCATCTTAGGTGCGCATCACTATTTCCACCCTCATTTCCTTGCAAATGACGGGGTTTGCACTTCAATTTCTGGATATTAATGCTAGAGTCAAGCTAGTGACTCGAAGAAAAACAAGCGCTTCGCGGGAGGCAACCCGTGTTGTAGTGTAGCTTTGTGTAATTTTTATTTTCTGCAAAACTTTTTGGGTATGTTTTCTATAAACCCTCACAAGACTTCACTCGTCCACTCGGGCTACCGAGAGGTTTAAAAGGCTTGTTGCGTGTGCTAAACGCATCTCGCGTCCTTTAGAAGTCAATTTTTGGAAATGCTTAGTCAATTGTTTGATTATGCGTGTATGCTTGACTTTCATGCTAGGACATTTATATTTTTGTATTTGATAGTTAGTTTTAGTATGCTTAGCTTGTTTGCATGTCCAATTCATCATTTCAATTGCGATTGCGGATTATGGTGCGCTAAATGTTTGCGTTTGCGTGCGGAAAAGATACATGAACTCATATTCCTTTATTCCTGCGCTTGAACTATATTCTATAGAGGTTGTTTGAGTTTATAAACTGCTGAGTTTGAAGTTTTGAGAAAAAATGTAGTGCTGTTTGAGAGACTGGAAAATTCATAATTCTGCAAATGGGTCAAACACGGGCCGTGTAACACTACACGGGCCGTGTTGACCGGTCAAACATGGCCTGTGTTGACCCCTTCCTTGGGTCGTGTTTGAGAAACCGTACACGGGCCGTGTAAAGTTACACGGGCCGTGTTCCATGTACACGACTTATACATCCTCAACACACCCCGTTTCATTTCACCACCATCTGAAACTTTCTCACACTCTCTCTCGATCGCTGCCACCATTTTTCTCCTTCTTTTTCTCGTTTTCCGCCAATCAAACACACAAAGGTATGTTTCTCTTGCTGCTTATCACTCCTAGAACCTTTAATTTAAGTTTAATGTTCGTGATTTTGGGTTTAAATGCGATTTTAGAGGGTTTATATATATCTGTTCGCCGAACGCCCTACACGGGCCGTGTAGCAAAATACACGGCCGTGTAAGACCCTAATATGTTTTCTGGACTGGGGTTCTACACGGGCCGTGTTTACCTACACGGGCCGTGTTTAATCCACCTACACGGGCGTTTTGAGCCCTACATGGGCTGTGTTCATGTGCTGTACACGGGCAGTGTACCTCTATATTGGCCGTGTTTATCCCCTGTTTGGCACATTTTCAACTGTTTTCACATTTTTTCAAACTCGCGCTTCACCGCACCCTCGATTGATCGTTTTTGTTCTCATCTTTGTGTTTCTGATCTTATACTTCGTGGCTTTGTACACAGATGGCTTCTAGTTCTCGCCAGGGCCCCGGTAGGGGCAAGCGTTTGCGCGGTGGCCCTCCGACTCCGCCTCCGTCTGATCCTGATTCTCCGGGCACTGACGAGGAGGTCCCGCTGGTTCACGAGTGGTTGTGATTCGAGGATGAGGACCAAATTGACAGATTGGCTACGCTGATGCAGCGTAAGTTTGAGGTTTCTCGGACTCTTTGTTGGGATACTTTACAGGCTTTGCAGCTGGCAGAGCGGGCTCGGGCCATGATTGGCCCTGTTTGGGAGCGGCTGTTCTCGATTCGCTGGGTTGTCTACAAGGAGCTCTGCTATGAGTTCCTCTCTACCTTTCATTTCCAGACCCCGGTCAGGAGCATTACCCACCCACGCACTCTTACATTTCATCTGGGTGGGGTGACCAGGACATTATCATTGGCCGAGTTTGGGGTTCGCATGGGTTTATACACTCAGGAGGAGACTGTTACTGAGCTTTTCACCGAGGTTATCATTGATTTTCCCGAGGGGTTGTCTTCAGCCGCATACTGGCCAGAGATCGGAGAGGGTCCTTACTATCCGACCAGGACCAAGAGCACAGCTCTCCGCGACCCTCTTCTCCGCATTCTGCACAGAGCCCTTGCCCATTCCATTGCCGGCAGGAGAGACAGTACTGGGGTGGTGACTATGACCGAGGTGTTTATATTATATTGTTTCACTGCCCCCGCCACGTGCAACGTGGCCTACTTGTTGGCTTCTTACCTCTCCAGCATGGTGACTAAGAGGGTTAACAGCCCTATTTGTGGTGGATCTTTCATTACACGCCTTGCCTCATTGTATGGCATCCTTTCCGGTCCACCAGTCTCGGCCATGGAGGAGCTCCCGGGCACCCGACTTATAGATTCCACAGTATTACTTCATATGGAGGTTATCCGGGAGCGTCCGGAGGGAGGCTTCCAGTTGTTAGATGGCCGGAGGCAGCCTTGGCCTCCGGAGCAGCAGCAGGGGCAGCCTGCAGGATGAGAGGCAGAGGGCGCTCCAGCGGGTGCGGAAGAGGGAGAGGCCGAAGAAGATGCTCCGGCTGGAGAAGCGGCAGACCGCAGGCAGCCGCAGCAGCGCTTTCTATTTAGAGGGCCGTAGGGAGGAGTCGCAGCGGCTAGATTTAAGAGACTGGAGCGCCGGGTCGATGAGTTGCGCGGCCAGGTGCATTGGATGAGCCAGGTGTTTCTTGCCGTGGCTGGCCACTTGGGCCTAGAGGTCCCGCCACCCCCAGCATTCGGTGACCCAGAGCAGCAGCAGCAGGACGACCCGCCACCACCACCACCCGCATGAGGGGCCTAGTTTGATGGCCCCGTCTCACATATTTTGTATATTTTGGACATGTATAGCTTAGCTTGAGGTTGTACCGATTTTGTTTTTGTATGTGTACAAGCCTCGTAGTAGTTTATATTAGTTTAGCTTTAGGCTAACTTTCATGGTTGTACGGTTTTGGTAGTTATATTTGTACGAACCATGTTATTATATTATTATATTTCGGGTATCTATGTGTTTCTGTTTGTTTGTTTGTTTGTGTTGCTTCTTTTTGTGCTAATCCGTTCTTTTTGTCCCTTGCTTGAGGAACCATTGGCGTTGGATTGTATTATGATACGCCGTTTTGTTGAGGAATTTTGAATGAAATATGGACCGCCTGTTCTGTCAACTACATAAATCAGGGGAGTTTCTCGATTCCCTTTCTCCTACGCTATTTTGGTTATTGCTTATCTTTTTGTACATTGAGGACAATGTACAACTTAAGTGTGGGGAGGGATTTATATTTTGCCATTTTCTTGTTGTGTTTGCCCTTTTGTATACTTTTGTGTGCATAAAAGCTTAGAAATGGATTTTAACCAAAAATTTTGCAAAATTGTTCTTTTTGGACAATTTTAGATCCTCTCGCATGACAAATTGTTAAGTAAAGTGACACTAGGAGGATTGCACCACAAATAACTTTCATGAAGCTTCCTTTTTACAAATCACTTGAGTTTTGTTGATTATCTGACTTCATTGCACATCCGCACCTACACTTGCATTCCTGAGCATTTGAGCCACAACACTTCATTTCTTGATTCAGTTAGCTCAGGGAATTGCCCACATACATGCTGATTGTTGCTTTGATGATAGAACTTGCTTATAACATGCACTTCAAGACCATGAACTGAATTTGTTGCATTTACATGATAGAGGCACTAGGAAACCCCAATTTAGCCTTTTTGTTTTTGTTTTTAGCCACTTTTCATTTCATTTTCCCCTTAGTTGCCAATTTGAGCCTTAGCCTTTCATTTCACCACCCTTGTAATCCATGTTTTTGTTTTATTTTTGTTTTTAAGTATTCAGAACCAATTTGACCTGTTTGAGCTGCTTAGTTACGTTTAGTTGTATTCTACCCTTCAGTTGGTCATGCACCGATTAGCGGGACATGGAAAGTTGGTTTGTACCTCGCTTTGTTCTGTTTATGTTGCGTGCGACTGAGTTTGAAAATCGAAAAAAAAATTAGAAAATGAGAAAAATGAGAACTTCAGTTGCTTGGCATGTTTTTCCTTGGCTATTTTTGAAGCCTATCATACATTGAGTTGCAGTTTTTTGTCAGTCTTATCTGAGTGTTAGCCATCATTTGGTTGGGTCTGATTTCACTTCTTCTTGGTGAACTGTGTTCTCCAGTTCCCATTATTGGTGCCACATGGTCGTTTCCAAAACGAACATTTCCCGAGTATTTTGGGACATAGTTCGTAAGGAGACTCTTTTCACCCGTCATATGTTTCGAGCAGCCGGAGTCCAGGTACCACCGGCTAGATATCTGTACATTGAAGACAAAATTTGTTGAGGTACCCATTGTGTATTGGGTCCTTGACTGTTAGCAAAAACAACAGTATCACATGTAGCTTCAGTTAATGAATTCGTTGTTAGAATGTTGGGAGTACAAGCTTGTGTCACTGTTTGTGGTTGAGACGGTGGTGGTGTTATGTTTTCTTTGGATATTGTGGGGAAATTGGTTGCTCTGGATGTGACGACAGATTGTTCAATTACCACGTGATTACAGCCTTTTGGTAGTGAGACATCATCGTCGATGTACTCACTTGATTTCTTTGGAATTCTTGCCTTGGTTGTTTCTGTTATCACGTTGATGGGTTTATATTGAACTGTAGGTTGTTTATGCTGTATGAATTGAGTTTGCTTACTCAATTGATTTGTGACAGTTGGTTTGATAGCATTTGGATTGGCGTGATTCCAATTGTTGTGGTATCTGCGATTTGGAGTCCATGAAGTGTGCCGATTGGTAGAATTTAATTCTGGATTATGTTTAAAGAGTACACTTTTATTGTGGTTTCAAAATCAACTACTTGAAAGTCCTTTGTTGTGAAAAAGATGAGTAAACAATGAATACTTGAATTAAAGATGATGAAGTTAGTATGAACAAGTATGAACACTTTGCATGAACTTGAAGATTCTCTCTTGTATATAACTTGAACATAAAGTGCAGAGAATTGTCTATTACAAAGAGTTACCTTGCAAACTAGGTTTGCAAGGATATAAATACATAAGCCACATGGGCCCAATTCTAAATAATTAAACTAGACTAGAAAACACATAAAGAAAGTGGGCCAAGCCCATACAATAAACTAGTCTAGAGATATAAATATTACATACAAAAGAACACAAGGCAAATAAACTATTTAATATCTAACAATCTCCCCCTTTTGTTGCCTTGTGCTGAAACAGGTATTATTCATCCACTTCTCTGACCTAGGAGTCTTTCCCAGCTCCGGATGGCCTTTTTTTCTTGAATCTTTTCCTCCAACTGATCTGCAATTCTGGTCATTTTTACCAATTCTAATTGATCAGGCAAGTGATGGTTTCTGAAGCATGTTCTGTGGAATTTAGATATGCATCTTTGAAGCGTTCTGTCAGAATATGCACTGAGCTCCGAAAGTCGAAGGAATGCTTTGTCTCCATTTAGATTTGGCATGACGAATCCATCGGCTCCTTCATAGTCTTCATCGAACTTTTCTATGATAGTGTATTTTCTGTGTCTGTCTAGCTTGGAATGCTGTTGGTTAGGCCTTTGAAGATTTATCTTTGCAAGATCAGCCTCAGCACCAAGCTGTAGATCGTGGGTTCTACACAGAATGATCTTCTTTCACATGAAGTCTCTGATGACTTGGAAAGCTCTTTGTTCCTCACGATTCTTTTCAAGCTTACAGGCCAGCTCATCTTCCATATGTGTTATGTCTCCCAAATTCAAATATCTAAGCTCGACCTCGTGAAATGTATACCTTTTCCCATCTGCTCTGGTTACATGGAAGTGAACCATTTGGTAGTTGAGGAAGTTACGCAAGTACACGAACTCGATCTTGACGATTGGATATTTGGAAGCCACTTGTTGTTTCTCGATTGTATGGAAGGTGGCGGCGAGTCGGACGACTTTTTCATGCTCTTCTGAGTTCAGTACATACAAGTCATCAACCTCTCTGACAGTCTCTGAGAAGATACCCTGAATTCTTTCTTCAAGATACGGAGTATTTAACCATTGAGTGGGCCAGCGAGGTTAGTCTTTTGCCAGAGCTTCTCTAGGCCTGATGTTTCTGATATTTGGCCTTTCTGCTATTACTCTCTCGTGAGTGGCTAAGGGCATAGGTCCTCCATGATAAGTTGCAGGTACCGGCCACTCACCCTCTTTCTGCTCAGATTCTTGAGGTTGCTGCTGACTTATAAGATCGATGGGCGCTATGTTGAATTGCCCTTGTTCAGGTGGAAAAATGTCAAGCAGCTCCCTGTTTACTGTTGTAAAAACCTTGCGTATGTTGATCAGTGGAGTCTCTTCTACTTCCTCAGTAATCGGCCTTTTGCCTTTGGATTTTTCTATTGAAGATTCAGGAAGAGAGGATTCTGGTTCTTTTGAATGTGTTTGGATTTGCGGGATTTGGATTGATGGACTTGGGATTGTTGGGGTTTCTTGTTTTTCCGTCTCTAACTCTGCCCCCTGAGTCGCTTCAAATTCAAATTCTACCATTGTAGGCTCAGTTGCAGGCTCAGTTAGTTGTTGTTTACCCCCACTCCCACTGCCGCTTTGACCCTCTGACGGCCTTGACACTGGGGCCACTTCAATTCGGAGTACGGTGCTTTGAGCCCCAATGTATCGCCGCTACCGCTTCTCCCCCTCATGATGTCCTGGATCCTCAGGATCATCATGCCTACGCTTACAATATTCGGATTGAGCTTTGCAGGACTCCTCCACTACTTCCAGCCTTTCGCTTATATTTGAGACGGTGGAGGTTAAGGCATTCAAGGCTTATAGGACAGTATCTTGGAAGGTGGTGGAGCTGGAGGAGGAGGGCTGGGGTTGGTGTTGCAGTGCTGCAAGTATGGTTGATTGTTCGGGTGTAGGATTGGCAACACTGTTCAGTTTCGCATGGCAGAGGTCCTTGAGTTCATCGATTGAATAATCTCGCTCAATGACAGTAGGTGGGTGGTTTTCCAGGGCTCGTATTTGGGCTCTGAGGGAGTTGATTTCAGAATGGAGTTGTGTGTTGACATACTCCCTCAGGCTAGAGTCAAGAGAGGAGAACTTAGAATTCAGGAAAGATCTAAGCTCTAGTGTAACCCCGACCTCACCAAGAGGCTTGGTTGGCACAGGTCTTTCAGACCCGTGGCCCTCACGCAGTGTTGGCAAAATGGTAGCACTGGAGGGACTTTCGCTCGATCCTCGCGTTACCTCTGCAGTAAAGGCCGCTACGGGCGTTCCGGCAACGTCACGAAGACGTGCTAGTGGTGATTGTGTGCTAACAAAAGATTGAAAACCCGTCAAGGTTGGTGCTAGACTTTATTGTGCAAGGAAAGAAGATGTGGATGGAATTGTTACATGCGAAAGTCGGATGGCATAAAACTTAGTCTTTTCAGTGTTATTGTGTTTTGAAAGTCGCATGGTGTAAAGTTATTCATTCGAAATTCGCATGGTGTAAAGTTATTCATTCAAAAGTCGCATAGAACAAAGTTCATCCGAAAGTCGAATAGCCCAATTTCATCCGACTGTCGGATGAATCACATTTCCCTTCATCCGACTGTTATGAACACTCAGTTTGTTCATATTAAGTCTAAACATGATTTTTGACATAAAGTAAACTCATGGGCTCAAATTTGGTACCAATAGACTCGGATTTTAACCTCAAACAAGTGTGTACACTCAATCAAACCTAAACAACTCTAAAATTTACACATTTTGACTTGTGGACCTCTGTTCTTCACAACGAAGAACAGTACCTATGAACAACAAAAAATTCTTATTTGGTTCGATTCTGTGTGATTTTGAAAGCTATTTTGGTTCCAGTGGGTTTGCAATCATCCAAATGTTACTCTATGCACTTCAAAGACAACAAACAACACCATTTATGGTGTTTTTTATTCAAACCCATCGAAGGACCAACTGTTCGATAATAGGGGTTGAAAAACCACAAAAAATTCGATTTTTGACATGTAAATGTGCAAAGGATTCACCATTTCTTGTTCAACCCTTCTTACCTTGCAGTTTGATGTTGAAAACAACACAAAGATTTCACTTAAACTCGATTTCAACCGAGAGCAGTTAGGAAGGAAAGAAAGATGAACAGTTTTTTTCTTTGAAATTTGAAAGTTTTGGAAGCGTGAAAGGAAAGAAGGGTCGGATAGTTCTATTTATAGACTATCCGACAGTCGGATGGGTCAGGGCTTTGATCCAACTGTCGGATCGACCCGGTTTGGCCCAAACTTGATGCTTGGTCCAATCTATTTGTTTAAGCCCAAGACTTAAAATTTAGCATTATTTAAGCCCAAAATTTATTATTCATTCTTTTTTTTTGTGGTTTTCTACTTCATTTAAAAGTCATAAAATAAACATCTGACAAAGAATCATCTCCAAAGATGAATTCTGAACATTTCTCCCCCTACACGCATGCACGGAAAACATTCGTGTTAACCAGTGAATCACATCGCTCCCCCTAGACAGGAGCATCTGTATAGCTGTACAGAGAATAAAACAACGCGTAAATATGTTCAAGACATGAAAAAAGTAATGAATTAGAGTTTGAGATTCAGCATTCCAATCTTGGATACCAGAAATGAGAATCGGGCTTCATCCAGTGGTTTAGTGAATAGATCAGCTAGCTAGCTGATCAGTAGGAACGTACTGGAGCTCAATCAGACCCTTTTCGACGTTGTCTTTCAAGAAGTGATACCTGATATCAATATGCTTGGTTTTAGAGTGATGGACAGGATTGCAGGAAATGGCAATTGCACTCTGAGAGTCACACAGCAGGGGAATCTTAGGGGGTGTTTGGTTCGTGATATTTCCTGGGAATCTTTGGGATTGGGATTTCAAATCCTGAGAAATCTTGTGTTTGGTTTGTAAAAATGGGATGGGATTTCAAATCCCAGGAATACTTGAAATCCCACAAATGAGGGATTTCTAAATCCTCCCACCCCCATGGTATTTACAAATCCCACAGATGAGGGATTTCTAAATTCTGTGTTTCGTTCGTCGTCCGCCGTCATTCGTCATCCGCCGTCGTTCACCGTCGTCCTCCATCGTTCATTCGTTGTCGCTGTCGTTCACCGTCGTCCGTGGTCGCCGTCGTTGGTCATCCGCCGTCGTTCACCGTCGTCCTCTGTCGTTCGTTCGTTGTCGCCGTCGTTCACCGTCGTCCGTTGTCGCCGTCGTTCACCGTCGTCCGTTGTCGCCGTCGTTCACCGTCGTCCGTTGTCGCCGTCGTTGGTCATCCGCCGTTGTTCACCGTCGTCCGCCGTCGTTCATTCGTTGTCTCCGTCGTTCATCGTCCGCCGTCGTTCGTCGTCCACTGTTGTTCGTCATCCGCCGTCGTTCGTTCGTCATCCGCCGTCGTTCGCCTTCCGCCATAGCCGTCGTTCACCGTCGTTCGTCTTCCGCCATCGCCGTCGTTCACCGTTGTTCTTCGTCCGCCGTCTTTGGCTGTTGATGGAGTTTAGTGGTGGTGGAAATCCCACCTAAGAAATATGAACCAAACACAAGATGGGATTTTAAATCCAACTAAATGCAAATCCCACCAAATACCAATCCCATGTGAAATCCCAATCCCTTAAAAAACAATACTTGAACCAAACACCCCCTTAGAGTAGGTAAGACCAAAGTCTCGTAGTTGACTTCGCATCCACAGACTCTGAGAGCAGCAACTGGTAGCAGCCACAAATTCAGCTTCAGCAGTTGATGTAGATACACAGTTCTGTTTCTTTGAACTCCAGCAGACCAAACGATCGCCCAAGAAGTGTGCACTCCCTAACGTGCTTTTCCTGTCCAACATACACCCGGCATAATCCGAGTCGGAATACGCAAGCAGTTCGAATGATGAGTCGCGGGGATACCACGGACCAAGGTCAGGGGTCCCTCTCAGGTATTTGAGGATACGTTTCACGGCAAGTAAATGTGATTCTTTGGGATTTGCCTGAAAACGAGCACAGAGACAAGTAGAAAACATTATGTCCGGTCTACTATCCGTGAGATACAGTAAAGAGCCGATCATTCCCCGATAGGTTTTCAAATCGACTGCCTTTCCATCAGGATCAGCAGACAATTTGGTTTTGGAAGACATGGGGGTTGATTTGGACGAGCAGTCCGACATTTCATATTTTCTTAATAAATCGTTAATATATTTAGACTGATTTATGAAAATGCCATTGGAAAGTTGTTTGACTTGTAGGCCGAGGAAGAAATTCATTTCTCCCATCATGCTCATTTCAAAGTTGCTCGCCATTAGTTTTGAAAATTCTAAACTGTACTGTGGGTTCGTAGAGCCTAATATAATATCGTCTACATATATCTGAACTAAGATATAGTCATCCCCAATTTTCTTGGTGAAGAGTGTGGTGTCAATTCATCCCTTTGAATAGCCTTCACGAACCAGGTAGGCGAGAGAACATCATACCAAGCCCGTGGAGCCTGTTTGAGGCCGTAGAGGGCCTTATCAAGGATGTAAACGTCAGTTGGTCGTTTGGGATTAACAAATCCTTCTGGTTGAGATATATAGACTTCCTCATTAAGGATTCCATTTAGAAATGCCGTTTTGACATCCATCTGGTATACCTTGAAGTCCCTGTAAGCAGCATACACGAGAAAAACTCGGATGGCTTCAATGCGGGCAACAGGAGCGAAGGTTTCATCGTAGTCAATACCCTCCTGCTGGTTGTATCCTTTGGCTACCAGTCTGGCTTTGTTCCGAATTACCACACCGTCGGAATCTTTCTTGTTCTTGAAGACCCACTTGGTGCCAACGATGGTCTTGTCATTGGGTCGGGGCACCAGTCTCCAAACCTTTAAACGGGTGAACTGATCTAACTCTTCTTGCATGGCAAGAATCCAGTCTGGGTCCTGCAGGGCGTCAGCAGTTCGTGTGGGTTCTAACAGACTAAGAAAGCTGGAGAACTGACACTCATTTGCTGTGGCAGATCTGGTTTGAATGCCGACATCTTTGTCTCCAATAATTTGCGTTTCAGGATGTGCAGCCGTCCACCTGGTGTTATGGGGAAGAGAGTTATCGATTACTTCATCAGTAACATCCTGAGGGAAGAATTCATCCAGGCGTTGTTGTATGGATGGTTCACCCTCAGGAGTAGATGACTCTGGGAGGGACTGAGGTGTTCTATTTTCGTGATCCTCAGTGGTAGCATCGTCGATAGTGTTTACTGTGGAGTTGGATGCAGTGTACCGGTCACCCAGAATAAGGAATGGGTCAGCAGATGAATTAACAGGCCCTGATGTAGATGTAGTGGCAGTTTGTTGCGTGAGTTCAAGGGATTCCTGAACATCGTCTGTAGGCCTATCAAGAGGTACACTATTAGTTCCAGAATCATCAGTATCTAAGAAATCAAATATATACTTTAAATCAGAAGATTCATTTGCGTGTGTTATATTTGTTTCTTGTTGATTAAGTCCCGGTCCTGAACTGATATGTTCTGAAACGATTGCAGGTGACTCAGGTGATAAAGATGTAGTGGTTAAAGTGTCATCAAAAGTCACATTAATACTTTCAATCACAGCATTTGTTCGTTTGTTTAACACACGAAACACTTTAGACTCTGAAGAATAACCAAGGAAAATTCCCTCATCAGCTTTGGGGTGAAACTTTCCTAGGTTAGCCTTGTCATTAAGAACAAAGCACCGATTACCAAACACGTGAAATTGTTTAATATTGGGCACTCTGCCATTTGCAAGTTCATAGGGAGTTTTGTTAAAGCGACGGTGAAAAATTGTGCGGTTTTGCGTGTAGCATGCTGTGTTGATAGCTTCTGCCCAATAGGAAGGTGGCAAATCAGCATAGGACAACATGGTTCGAGCTGCTTTTACAAGCGTTCGATTTCTTCGTTCGACAACCCCATTTTGTTTAGGAGTATATGCTGCGGAGAGCTGATGCATGATTCCCACGGACTCAAGAAAAGAATCCAAGACTTTGTTCTTGAATTCGGTGCCATTGTCGGTTCGAATGGTTCCAACAGTTCCTTGTGATTGATTCTGCACCTGTTTGAGGAACGAGATGATTGTAGATGGAGCTTCATCCTTCGTTCTCAAGAACTTGGCCCAAGTGTATCTCGAATAGTCATCAACTATCACGAGAAGGTACTTTTTCCCATTACGAGATTGAACCCTCATTGGCCCGCACAAGTCCATGTGCAACAGTTGGAGAGGAGCTTTTGTGCTGGACACCTGTTTGATTTTGTGAGATGCCCGTTTCATTTTGCCCCTCTCACAGTGCTCACAGAGGTGCTCTTTTACAAACTTCAGTTTGGGCAATCCGCGAACTAAATCACCGTTGACCAATTTGTTGATATTCTTGAAGTTTAGGTGAGATAATTTGCGGTGCCACATCCATGTCAGTTCCGATGAAGCCTTGGACAGAAGACATACTGACTGTTTTCCTTCCAGATCTGCGAGATCATTGGTGTATAGATTTGACCTTCTGGACCCTGTCAGTACCACATCACCGTTTTTAGTCTTAACGGAGCAAGTTTTGGCCTTGAAGTTAACTTATAACCCCTTGTCACAAAATTGCCCAATACTGAATAGGTTGTCTCCCAACCCTTCTACATACGATACTTTGCTTATTTTTATATTTTCTTTGATAATGTCTCCAGTTCCCATTATTGGTGCCAGGTGGTCGTTTCCAAAATGAACATTTCCCGAGTATTTTGGGACATAGTTCGTAAGGAGACTCTTTTCGCCCGTCATA
The DNA here is from genome assembly GCA_038502395.1 of Dittrichia graveolens. Classification (NCBI taxonomy): domain Eukaryota; kingdom Viridiplantae; phylum Streptophyta; class Magnoliopsida; order Asterales; family Asteraceae; genus Dittrichia; species Dittrichia graveolens. Next base: position 52,175,804 of record JARJIL010000007.1, on the reverse strand, counting down.
TGTTTCGAGCAGCCGGAGTCCAGGTACCACCGGCTAGATATCTGCACATTGAAGACAAAATTTGTTGAGGTACCCATTGTGTATTGGGTCCTTGACTGTTAGCGAAAACAACAGTATCACATGTAGCTTCAGTTAATGAATTCGTTGTTAGAATGTTGGGAGTACAAGCTTGTGTCACTGTTTGTGGTTGAGACGGTGGTGGTGTTATGTTTTCTTTGGATATTGCGGGGAAATTGGTTGCTCTGGATGTGACGACAGATTGTTCAATTACCACGTGATTACTGCCTTTTGGTAGTGAGACACCATCGTCAATGTACTCACTTGATTTCTTTGGAATTCTTACCTTGGTTGTTTCTGTTATCACGTTGATGGGTTTATATTGAACTGTAGGTTGTTTATGCTGTATGAATTGAGTTTTCTTACTCAATTGATTTGTGACAGTTGGTTTGATAGCATTTGGATTGGCGTGATTCCAATTGTTGTGGTATCTGCGATTTGGAGTCCATGAAGTGTGCCGATTGGTAGAATTTAATTCTGGATTATGTTTAAAGAGCACACTTTTATTGTGGTTTCAAAATCAACTACTTGAAAGTCCTTTGTTGTGAAAAAGATGAGTAAACAATGAATACTTGAAGTAAAGATGATGAAGTTATGAACAAGTATGAACACTTTGCATGAACTTGAAGATTCTCTCTTGTATATAACTTGAACGTAAAGTGCAGAGAATTGTCTATTACAAAGAGTTACCTTGCAAACTAGGTTTGCAAGGATATAAATACATAAGCCACATGGGACCAATTCTAAATAATTAAACTAGACTAGAAAACACATAAAGAAAGTGGGCCAAGCCCATACAATAAACTAGTCTAGAGATATAAATATTACATACAAAAGAACACAAGGCAAACAAACTATTTAATATCTAACACTACTTGACTATGATGTGAAGTTTGAAGACACCCCAATCCTGTGTAACAATATAAGTGCCATTTCCATCTCAAATAATCCAGTCATGCATTAAAAAACAAAGCATATTGAAATCAGACATCATTTTCTCAGAGATAATGTGCAAAAGAAAAAGGTAACTCTTCACTACATCAACACTGATTTGCAACTTGCAGACTTGTTCACAAAACCATTGGATGAAGCAAGGTTCAATTTCCTAATATCCAAACTAAGTATGCTTAATTTCTAGATTAGAATAGTGGTAGCTTTGTTTATGTCAATTGGTAAGTGTTGAATATCATGTTTTACTTATCTAAGCATCTCTACGTCTTACTGAGTCTGTGTAAACTTAGTAACTTTGCTCAGCTGATGTCTATCAGCTGATCACCCTCAGCTAAGAAAGAAATGCTCAGCTAAGTACCTTTCTCAGCTGATACAGCCAAAATTTTCACTATCAGCTGATACTTTTTTCATCAGCTGATGCTTTTCAACTGATACATTTCAATGCTCAGCTAATGGTTCAACACTTAGTCAATTTTTATCTTTTGTGCTCAATTTAATGTTTTTCTAACCCTAGTTATTTACTCCGTCTGTCAGATTTCATTTAATAGCTCATTAACATGTTTTCCGTTAGAATTTTTGTCAGTATCTAAAGATCTCTGTTAACTACACTTCATAAATACCCCACTTCCTCTCTCATTCATCTTTACCTGTTCAAATTCTCCAAATTCCCTCTCTTTAAAAAGCTTTACCCTAACTTTTCTCTCTCGATACTTCTCCATTTCTATCACTGTTCATCATCCCTACCAAATGGAAACTTACACTCCTGATCATGCAGTCATTCCCGGTGAGAATGTTGCACCCAACCAACCCATGAACATAACTCCCAACAACATTCTATTATGTACATCCATACCCACCTCACGCGAAAACCAAGGATACGAGCCAATGATGCAGTTCCTTCGAGCTCACCCTCTGTTTGAAAGTCTCACTGCCGATCCCCACTATATATTCCCTACCATCATCAGAGAACTATGGTACTCTGCAACCTACAACATCAATGATAACGCAATCCATTGTACCCTAGCCCAAGGTAACTATCATCTTCGAATAACCACTGAAACCTTAAAAGAAGCCACTGGTATTCCTCACTTCCCACCATACACTGCTTTTCCCTCAAGAACTCAAGTTCAAACTGTTCTACAAACAATCGGCTACAATGAGCCTGTGGTGCACGGGCAAGTAAAAGTTTCTGCTCTATCCCATCCTTGGAAGTATCTGGCCAATGTGGTCATTCGTTGTTTTGGTTCTAAATCTGGAAGCCATCATCCTACAATCAAACTGAGCTTCTAGTCCTATATGCTCTGGTGTTTGGGGTAAACCTTGATTTCGCTCAAGTTATCTTCTCTGATCTTGTTGACAAAATTACACAGAGCACCAACAAGAAATCCTCAAGATCTCAAGTGCCGTATATTCGATTTTTAAGTTTAATTGCATTGAGGGAGATCGGTGAAAATGATTTTGTTGGGCTAAATGAACATCTTGATAGCATTCCTGTCCCTGCCATGGGTGAGAAAGTATTCCATTTTATAAAGGCAAACAGAGGTCCTCCTATCACTGCTCAAATGTAAGAGTTGATAGATGCTGCTGCTGAGGAAAATCCAAATAATGATGATGATGATGTTGATGGTAATGGTGCTAATGAAAATGATGATGATAATGATGGTAACAATGCTGATAATGGTGATGATCATGATAGTAATGATGCTGTTGTTGGTGATTTTGTTTTTGCTCCTCCAAGTCTAATGGTCATGAGTCCTCTTGAGCTCATTGATAGAAGCAGGCACATCATTTCCCAAGGTATGGAACATTCTGACTCAACCTCTGAGGACGTTCAAATGGTAGTCCCAACCTTTGATAGCCCATCCTCATTTCCTGTCCAAACACCAATCCAACAGCCAAGCTCTCGTGAACCTCCAATGTTCACTAGTTCTACTCCTCCTAGTAGCCCTCTATATACAAGGTCAACAGAGGTTGCTCATCTTGAGCCCTTTGAGGTAGTGACATTCACACCTCTGACCTCAACTCCAATTACGCTTCCTCATGTTGAGTGGGAGCAATTGGATGTTGCTAACCCTGAGCCAGTTCATGTATCCTCCTAACAGGATACATCTGTAAAAATGGGACTAAAACCGCAATCTGAGGGAACCTCCCAAAAGGTTGTTCTCATTGAAAGACAGACCTCATCCCTGTTGGTATATGCCCGCTAACACGAACGAGTTAATGGTAGTACCGATGAAGTATAGGCCAATTGGGTCACACACCAAGTTTTGATTCTGGCAACACGATCAAGCAAAAGAGAGGAAAAGGCCAAAATGGGTTTTGGCAGGATGGTACACGGGCCATGTGGCCGAACACGGGCCGTGTCCAGTCCAACATACACAGGACGTTTTGGCCCGATTCAAAGTTGTGTAGTTTGGGCCGACACGGCCGTGTAGATGAACACGGGCCGTGTCTATCCTATTAGACACGAGCCGTCTTAGCCCAATTGGAGCCATGGACTTTGGGCCTACACGGCCGTGTTGGTGAACACGGGCCGTGTACGTTCGCTGTAACAGCAGAATTAACAGCCTTAAACACTTGGTTTAGTGGTGTTTATGTCAACTTATTGTGGTAGACAAAGAGGCAACATTTTCTCTGCTCTAGAATAGACTTTTGGCTTGTTTTTTTGTTCTTAGTTCATACACAAGAATTCTCTCTAAGTTTTTCTTCTTCTTGGTGATCTTTTGGTGCACAAGAGAGCAAGAAATACATACTTGATTGTTGCTTTGGTGTTTACATCAACTAACTAGCATTTGGGAATCAAAGGAGCTTGTGGTGGACAACATTAGAGGGATTCTTATTTGGATTCTAAGCTTCTTGGCAAGAAAGGTTTACTTTGTGATTTGCATTGAGGTATAACCTTTTCTTCCCATCTTGTTTATTTATTTAGTTGCAAGTTCATGATTAGATTTTGGTCCTTGGAAGTATTCGTTGGTTTGGCTTTGAATTTTTGTTACATACTTTGCTTCCGTTGCTACTTGATTATGCCAAACGAATACCTTCAGTGGTATCAGAGCCATATCTAACATGGCTTTGTACTATTGAGTCTAGAAAAACCATAAAAGTATTTTATTTGATAAGAAAATTGTTTTCTTAAAATGGTTTTTCATGAAGACTCTTGTTGGGCTAGAATTGATATATTTGTAGTCTTGTTAATATTTTAGTTTTTATATTTATATATTTGTTGTAACTTGGCATGAAGTGTACACAAATATATACTTATAAATGTATATATGAATATGTGTTTCAAAAATGGTTTGGTACACTAATGCATATGTACAAGGATTGTCACTTTGGTGCCTTTGATGTTTTTGACAATCTTAACTAAAATATAGATATATTTTTGTAGCATGGTTTTGTGTGGCACACCATGTTTCTTTTGTTGTGTTTGGTTAGATTCTGTAACATGATATGCCCTTAGACCTATGTGTTGTGGTGGTTGATTGATTTGGGTTTTTTTTCAGCCTGCGTGCTTTATTGTTGTAATAATATTTATTTATTTTTTATTGGTGCGGCTTGCACGCCATTTCTTTTATTCCATGTATTTGTATAAATAGTATAGGAATGCGACCTGCGTGTCGTTTAAATATATTCTATGTATTTGTAAATAGTATAGAATTAGAACCGGAGAAGTCAACGGGAGTCATGGCGATGACGTCTTGGCGAGAAGGAATCAACACGCTATTGGAGGTGTTGGATTCAGTGGGAGCTCACCCAACGATACTATACCTTGTCCTTAGGTTTTGGCCTCGTTTTCCCCGTTGTGGCTCACGGGGAAAACGCATAGGATTTTTGGGCATGTTAACAAATTATGTATATATATTTGCGTTGTTGTATTTTATTTTTCTATGCATGGATTAGGATTCGAATGCTAGACAATTTTTCTATAAAATTAAATAAAATACAATGTTTGTTAAAATGGTTAACAATCTCGCGCGAATAGAATTGACAAAGAAAATATAAAGATGGTATTATATTTAAAAGTGCTTAAAATCGTTTTTGACACTTACTTTGTTAATTCACAAAAAGGTTTTTTTTATAAACCGGAAACAAAATCCCGTTTTTAAAACGTAAATCACACACCATCCGTAAGATGACACCACCCGAATCTAACGAAGCAAGGATGATTGTCGAGCTAAGCACGAGTCATTCCTTGTGAAGTTGTGTGGAAGGTGAGTGGGGTAACTCGCATGATTGGTTGTCGAGCTAAGCACGAGCCAATTAATGGTCGAGAGTGCCACCCGTGTGTCTTGTCGGACGATTTACAATTTTAGTACATAATTCTTGGTTAGTTGTCGAGCTAGGCACGAGCTTAACAAAAATTATTCATTAAGATTGGTGTAAGGAAGGGATCAAACATGCCAACCGACATAATGGATGTCAACGGATCCCGCAAGTGTCTAAGAGTTGTAATAGAGATTACAATTGGTAAAATGGTTGCCGGCCTAAATAGCTTCGCCACGTGATCCGCGGTAAACCCGTCACGGTGCGAGGTGAAATAAGGTTTTTAGCCCTTGTTACGAATAATTGTTTTGTTTAAAACTATGGGTACTTATTTTTAACAAGGAATTTCAAACTAACTAAAACTACTTTGCTATTTTAGATGGCGTCTTCAAGCAACACCAACACCAACACCACCAACCATTTTTCGCTTAGAGTTTTCCTTGAAAAGGAGAAACTCAATGGTAACAACTTCTTGGATTGGTTTAGGCAACTTAAGCTTGTCTTACACCAAGAAGGGAAGATGGTTACCATAGAGGAGGCCCTACCCGAGGCTCCTGCTGCCAATGCCACTCGGGCTATCCGAGACGCTTATGAGAAGCGTGTCAAGGATACCGAGGACATTACTTGCCTCATCTTGAGTACTATGATCCCCGAGCTCCAAAAGCAAATGGATCATTTGAGTGCTTTTGACTTGATCGCTCAACTTAAAGAAATGTTCCAGCAGCAAGCGAGACAAGAGAGGTTTGAGTATCTTAAGACGGTTCTTGGTAGCAAGATGGCCGATGGCGGGAATGTAAGTGCTCACGTGTTGTGCATGAAAGCAAACGTGGAGCGCATGGAACGGCTCGGATTTACCATAGGGAGGGAGCTAGCCGTGGATTTGATCCTATGGTCCCTGCCCACTGCGTATGATCAATTAATCATGAGTTATCATATGCATAGTATGGATAAATCTATTATGGAGCTACATGGTATGCTTAAGACAACGAAGTCTATCCACTAGATCAGATACAATCTCAATACGCATAAACTGGATAGAACTTCTCGCTCCCTTGCGGCTTAAGGCATCTGCCACCACGTTTTCTTTGCCTGGGTGATATCTTATTTCGCAATCATAATCTTTAATCAATTCTACCCAGCGTCTCTGTCTCATATTCAACTCTTTCTGTGTAAATACATACTGTAGGCTCTTATGGTCGGTACAAATCACGCACTTGGTGCCATACAAGTAGTGTCTCCACAGCTTTAGGGCAAATACAACTGTTGCCAATTCCAGGTCATGTGTCGGGTAATTCTTCTCATGGGGTTTCAACTGTCTTGAAGCATATGCAATCACCCGATCCCTCTGCATAAGTACACAACCCAATCCTACAAACGATGCATCACAATAAACTATAAAATCTTCTGAACCATTTGGCAATGCAAGAATAGGGGCCTGACATAACAACTGTTTCAACATCTGGAAGGCTTTGTCTTGTTCACTACCCCATACAAACTTCACATCCTTTCGAGTCAACTTAGTCAACGGACCCGCAATTTTGGAGAAGTCTTTAATAAACCTGCGGTAGTATCCAGCTATCCCAGAAAACTCTTGATCTCGGACGGTGTCTTTGGAGCGTTCCAATTCATAACAACTTCTACCTTTGAAGGATCCACTTTTATTCTCTCGTCACAGATTACATGCCCCAAAAACTGTACCTCTCTCAACCAGAATTCGCACTTAGAGAACTTAGCAAACAAATGCTCTTTCTTCAGTGTCTCCAAAATCTGTCTCAAATGCTTCTCGTGCTCTTCCTCAGTCTTTGAATATATCAGGATGTCATCAATAAAAACTATTACAAAATCATCAAGGAATGGTTGACAGACTCTGTTCATTAAATCCATGAAAATCACAGGTGCATTGGTTAAGCCGAACGGCATAACCAAGAACTCGTAGTGCCCGTAGCGCGTACGAAAAGCTGTCTTTGACACGTCTTCCTCTGAAACCCGCACCTGGTGATACCCTGATCTCAAATCAATCTTGGAAAAGAACGAAGCTCCCTGTAGTTGATCAAACAGATCATCAATTCTTAGCAATGGGTACTTGTTCTTTATCATCCTCTTGTTTAGCTCACGGTAGTCGATACACATTCGTAACGTACCGTCTTTTTTCTTTACAAATAATACCGGTGCTCTCCACGGAGACGAACTTGGACGGATGAAACCCTTATCTAACAAATCTTGTATCTGAGTCATCTTCTCCCGGATCTCTGACGGTGCCAACCTGTACGGTGCCTTTGCTACTGGTCGGGAACTAGGAATCAGATCTATCTTAAATTCCACCTCACGAACTGGAGGCAATCCTGGCAATTCTTCTGGAAATACCTCCGGGTATTCCGTTACCACCCGGATGTCGTTCATTGTCTGTTTCTCCTTCTTTCCATTAATTACATGGGCTAAATACGATTCACAACCTTTATCCAATGCCTTTTTAGCCTTCAAACACGAGATAATCGGAATTATAGATCCAGCCTTCTTACCCCTTGCTACTACTCTTGTGCCATCAGCCAACGGGAATGAAATCAACTTCTTGTGACACTTGATACTGGCCTGATTCAAACTCAGCCAATCCATCCCGAGCACCACATCGAACCCAGATAATAGCATTACAAGAAAATATACAGGAAAACAAATACCGTCTATATCTATTTTAGCTCCAGCCACAGCAGTCATGACCGGAACCATCATACCATCAGCTACCTCTATTTCTAAAGCAGTAGCAAGTTCAGTTAAAGGCACATTCAATCTACCACAGAATCCTACAGATACAAAGGAGCGATTTACCCCAGAATCAAGTAACACTCTAGCAGAAGTAGAGTTTATCAAAAACATACCAGTTATAACATCATCTGTGGTAGTGGCATCATCCACAGTCATTCTGAATGCCCGACCCTCAGTCGTGGGTGGGTTCTTTCTTTTCTACCCTGCTGAAGATGATCCCCCAGCTCCTCCCCCTCCCGATCCTGACCCGGCTCCAGCTTTCTTACTCAACGGGCAATCACCGACAAGGTGCCCCTCTTTCTGACAATTCCAGCAGACGCTCCTCGGCAGTCTGCAATTCTTCAAATCGTGGCCAAACTGACCACACTTTACACATCTCATGGATTGGGGCGTACATTGCCCGTGATGATAAGAATTTGACCGGTTGCACCAAGGTGCCCTTTGAGCAGACCCACCTGCAGTAGATGTCTTATTCAGGTTACCCTGTCGATTTCCACTGCCCTGCCCTCCGTGCCTCTGTTGAGTATTATAATGTTCAAACTTTGATTTCTGTTGGGAAATTCTTTCCCCACTCAACCTATTTCTTGCTATCAAATCTCCTTCAGCCGACTTGGCTAAAGTGAATGCCTGGGATAGAGTGGTAGCGCACCTAGTGGTGCTACGGAGATCCGGATGCAATGCTCCAACGAAATGAACGATCTTTGACTCTATATCTGGTACCCAGTGCTTTGCAAATCGCATTTTCTCGTTGAATTGTTTAATCAGTTGATCCACCGTCATATTCCCAGTCATCTGTAACTCCATAAATTCCCTCTTTATTTTAGCAATCTCAAATGTTCCACAATACTGCTCACAAAGTTTCTCTTGAAATTGACTCCAGGTGATGCTCTCCTGCTGTTGCTCTGTAAAGTGGCCGGTAATTGAATCCCACCAGACCACTGCATCCCCTTTTAACATCCTCGATGCGTATTTTACCTTCAACTCGTTTTCACAATTGCAAGCATCTAAGGTCTTCGTCATTTCTCTAAGCTAGTTCAACGTGAAACTGGGATCAGAACTCCCCCGGTATTCAGATGGTTTACAGTCGAGGAATTGCTTGTATGTGCATGGTTATTTATATCCTGGAAACGCAAATGGATAACCTCCAGGTTGTGGATACGGATAGAAAAATGGTTGTTGCATCATCTGTGTCATTGGTGGTAATGGAGCTGACACTAGCAGTATAGTTGCTTGTGTAGTTATCGCAATTGGTACAAGTGGTGGTTCTGATTGGTTTAATCTCTGCTCCATGTTCAGGACTTTATTTTGAAGATCCATCAATTCATTCTCTAGTTTGAAGATATATTCGCTCTGGTCTTCCTCTTGCTCTTGCCCAGATGTTCCAGCTTGGTTTACATTACTCAAGTCTTCAATTGCTGGAGCCTCTGATACAGCTTGGGTCACAAGAGGTAGGATGGGAGTCTCTCTATCAGCCATAATCTGTTACAATCACATCACCTCATTTTTCATTAGCATAAACCGTTAGTATCCAAAATACTAACTACTACAGAAAACTCTAACTCACCCTAATTCCCCCGAAGGAAAGCTTGACCCATCACGAGCCAAGATTTGGGAATGGAACCCTCTAGCCGTGCATGCATCGCCAAACCTAGGCTCTGATACCAAACTGTAACACCGGAAATTCACAAGCCATTTTTTTTAATACGCACTGCGGAAGCTAATTAAAACTAACTTGATTACATAAAACCAATATTTACAAATATACATACATTTGTTCAAAAGACAACCACAACAATAGTTTGGTGTTACAAAATAAAATTGGCTAGTCTCTTTTTCAAAATAAGTATCAGAGTAATGGTCAACTCTTCCTTATTCTACCACAAACACCAACCTGCAAAACATCAACTAAGGGGAATTAGCACAAAGCTAAGTGAGTAGAGACTAAAACATCAAATGCAAACATTCACAATCAATCATCGATCATGTAATCACATATCCAGAGAAGACTGGAGGTTCGTCGCAAAACCTACAACCAATGCCGGCCAAAGCAAGGGTTTACCGATATCTTTCCCCTAGATTGTGTCACACCCCGCTAAAGCGGAAACACGAGATGTCACAGCACAAGATATCATCGCACAAGGTAAATAGATAATAACCATTAGATTAAATTAACAAAATAAGTAGTTCGGATGAAACATAAATAAAAGTTACACAACCGAATAATATTTAAAGGACATTTTCTTGTACGATGCGTAAATAAAATAGATATTGTTTTTATAAAACGTGACGATGAAGATGAAGATGCCACACATCATGTTTGTAAGCATAAGGTACCTAACGGCGATCACCTGAAAGCACGGGTAAAAGAAAGAAAACGGTCAACTACTAGAGTTGGTGAGTTCATAGGTTTTTAATATATGCACAAAATATCTTTTAGATGAGAAAAGTGTAAATAATTGATGGAAGTTTTTGAATAAAAATCCACGTATGAAATAATGATAGAAGATGTATTATATTGCCCAATACGTTGCACATGGTAGTAATAGACTATGATGATTATTGCTTGAGCCATTATCCAACCTAGCCGACAACCAATTGCCCATGATAAACCTAACGCCTATATTAAATGACGTTAGTAGTGGTAAAGTACATCTATAGTTCGTCAACCATAAATGGGAGACGTCGGAATCTCCAAGTAGCGCTACTTACAAATACCATCGGCTCACTAGCGGAGTTAAGGAATAATGTCCAACGAAAGGGCCTTACAACGATCACCCAAGCACATCAAAGAATAATACCATAAGTGCTCAAAATAATATTTGAAATAAATAAGAAGATAGGCAATAAACTTTTCATGAAATATATACACATGCTTTCACCCCAAAATAATATGAAATACGGTAAATAGGGGCTATGATACTCACTCGGTATGCAAATGTGTTCACTCGTAAGGATTTCTTGTTCCTACCGAAGCTCCTTTCCTAATATAAGAGGTATGTAGCTCTATTAGACTTATTTTATTTATTATTTTGTATTATTTATTTGTTGTTAACTTATTTATTAAAATAGTTAAAGGTTGTCTCTATTTTTCCATAAATCATAAGTGTTCACTGAAATTTTCAGTTCTTTAAGTTGAACTTTAAAAATTAAAAACTGTAATTTAGGAGTCATATTAAGGCTTAATATTTTAATATAATCTTAATACATGTTTCTAGAATGTCCAGTAAAAATATAGGAATTTATAATCCATGTTTAGTATTTTTAATAATTAAAAGTGTATAGGATGTCCACTGATCAGTGTCTGGATGACATGTTGTTACTAAAACGTCTGTTTAGGGCTCATACGACCTCCTTTTTACATGATTCAAACTGGGAAATAACCACGACTCAAAGATTAAACTTTTAAAAAAAACTAGACGTATTTTGACCCAAGAATGAGTACGTTATACGCGTTTAAAGTGTACCCTTCTAAATCTGTCAGATTTCCAGATTCAACATATGGGTGTTTTTAAATATGTTTGAAGGATCAAAAGTTCATGAAAATTAGTGAATCCAGGTTTAAATGAAAGGTAACACTTTAAAATAAGATTAGCAAAAAGAATCAACTGATTTTGATACCTAGAACTCCAGATATAACAAAAACAAGTGGGGAGTTCTAGCATCAGAATCTGCCAGAATGTTATTCTTTTTGCTTATGGGTCATAACTTTAATATAACATGTTTATATTCATGAATAATCATATTGTATGAGTATAAGCTTTGATAATCCATGTGTTCTTACAACAATGGTAGGATGATACACATTTTATGTGTTCCTTACAACATTTGTTAAGATGAAACACATGCATGATCAAATTCTTATTTTCTTGATTTTTAGTTGATTAAGTTCCATACAACAACGGTAGGATGATGCACATTTCATGTGCTCCTTACAACATTGGTAGGATGTTTATATTTACATGATTATATATATAAATAAAGGAAATAAGATGAACAACAAAGAAAATACATAAAAGAAAGAAGAAAGAAGAAGAGAAGAAGGGTAGAAGTGTAGAGATGATGTTTTATGATCATCTTACCAACTCTTTTCTTTGATTTTGTGTTTGATCTTTAGAGATGATCAAGACTTGGATGTTCTTGGAGATTTTTGTTGGTGAAAGAAGAAGAGAGAAAAGAGAAGAGATAGAGTGTGGTGGTAAAGGAAATGATAAAGAGTAGTAGGAGGCTTATATAGAGCATGAGGGAGATCAAGTGGTGGTTCTTGGGAAGAGAAGGAGGCAAGAGAAACTTGAGGGGGGGGGGGGATTTTCTTTTTTTTTTTGAATAATTAAGTGTAATTTGTTTAAATGAATTTTGTATAATTGTTGATTTTGTTTAAATCTTTTAATTACAAAGTTTTTATTACTTTTATGAGTTTATTTTTATATGTTTTATATTTTAACTTATTTATATTTATTATAATTTATTTAATTATTTTAATTGATATTATTTTTATTATTGTACCTGATTTGTAATTCTTGACTCGTAATAATTCGATTTTTCGAGCTCCGGAAGGTTCTAACCATATAGGCGGGATTTCTACGAAATCTAATATTATTATGGATGTATTTAAGTCATGAATACTATTTTTAGTCATACTAGGCTTAAAATTAGGATTTCTAATGGCTAACCTGGGAAATTTGTTGCCGAATGTCACAGTCTCCCCTGATTAAAAGAATTTCGTCCCGAAATTAATCGTTGACGTCTTGGACTTGCTTTTTGGCGAAGAGGTGTGGATATTTGAGTTTCATATAATCCTCTCGCTCCCAAGTGTATTCAGGTCCGTGCCTTGAGTTCCAACGAATTTTTAAGATGGGGATCTTGCTTCTCCTTAGTCTTTTGACCTCCCGGTTAAGGATTTCGATTGGTTCTTCTACAAAGTGCAACCGGTCATCAACTTGCACATCTTTTAAGGGTAGGACTAAGGTTTCCTCCGTTTGGCATTTCTTTAAATTCGACAGATGGAACGTGTCATGGATGGCGCTCAGTTCTTGTGGCAGTTTTAGCTTGTAGGCTACCGGTCCAATCCTTTCGATTATCTCGAATGGCCCAACGTACCTGGGACTTAACTTGTTCTTTTTTCCCAAAATGCACTATCCCTTTCCAAGGTGATATCTTTAGTAGAAATTTATCGCCAACTTGAAACTCTAGGGGTTTCCTGCGATTGTCGGCATAGCTCTTTTGTCGGTCCCTAGCGGTTTTGAGCCTTTCCCTGATAATCTTTATCTTATCAGTGGTTTCCTGCACGACGTCGGGTCTGGACAATTGTCGGTCTCCGATTTCCAACCAGCTGAGCGGGGATCTACATTTGCGTCCGTACAATGCTTCATAGGGTGCACACTGGATACTGGTGTGATAACTATTATTGTATGAAAATTCAACCAGTGGCAAATGCGAGTCCCAGCTCCCACCAAAATCTAACACACAAGCACGTAACATATCTTCCAGCGTTTGAATAGTCCTTTCTGATTGTCCGTCTGTTTGAGGGTGGTAAGAGGTGCTTAAATTGACTCGCGTTCCCAATGCTTTCTGAAGTGATTGCCAAAATCGTGAGGTGAAGCGACTATCCCTATCCGAGATGATAGAGATGGGCACTCTATGACGCATGACGATCTCATTGATGTAGATTCGTGCCAGTTTTTCCATCTTGTAATCTTCACGAATGGGAAGGAAATGTGCTGACTTTGTAAGCCGGTCTACTATTACCCAGATGGAATCGTACCCTTTAGCGGATCGGGGTAACTTAGTCACAAAATCCATAGTTATCTGTTCCCATTTCCATTCCGGGATTTCTGGTTGCTGCAGTAATCCAGAGGGTTTCTGGTGTTCTGCCTTAATACTATCACCCAAGCACATCAAAGAATAATACCATAAGTGCTCAAAATAATATTTGAAATAAATAAGAAGATAGGCAATAAACTTTTCATGAAATATATACACATGCTTTCACCCCAAAATAATATGAAATACGGTAAAAAGGGGCTATGATACTCACTCGGTATGCAAATGTGTTCACTCGTAAGGATTTCTTGTTCCCACCGTGTTTAACTTCCACTCACCTCAGTTTCAGCTTGAACTCAGATATCTAATTTTACTGAGCTTCTAGATTGCCTGTAAACACAGCAATAACTAAATCAGTCACAATCTCATAAATATATCTTATCCATATATTTATAAATCATTCATCAAACAATAAACAAATACAAATTCAAAACACATGTATGGAATTTCCCAAAACTATCGGATTCCAAGAATCCGCAACTCATGTCTCGGATTTTACTAATATCGGATTTGGGAATCTGATGGATTCCATACTGTCGGATTTTCCTTAATTGAATTCCAAGTACCCGGATTTCACTATAGTCGGATTTAGGAATCCGAGGGATTTCAAAACCATCGGTTTTAACTTAATCGGATTCCAAACATTAGGAATCTAGGAGTATCGGATTTCACTAAGTCCCGGTTTTGGGCTATCGTATTTGAACTCTTGTCTCGGATTTAACTTCACCAAATTAGAGTTTGTAAGTTTTGGGTATCGGATTCTATCATACGGATTTCAAGTCTACCAGATTTGGGTCTCGGTTTACAAGTATCGATTTCTCAAAGTGTAGGATTTAGAGTGTTGGTTTTAGAGTTCCGGATTTCAAGTACTTTGGTTTGCAATAATCGGATTTAGGGTTTCGGATTACAAGTATCGGTTTTCAACACTCGGTTTTCCAAACTTTCGGTTTTGCCTTCTTCATCCATCAAATCCGAGAGTTTCATAGATTCATCTAAATCACCATCTTCATAACTCAAACCCAGAAAATATGAACTCATCATATCCTTTCATAATCATATTTAAACACTTTTAAACACATATTCATGTATCAATACATCATATTAACATACAAATCATATGAACACAAAACCGACTCAAAACTTATGTTCTTCAAAAACCGATTCTATGGTTCATCATGCAATCATGTTAATTTAATCAGAATTCAATCTAACAACGTTTAACCATGATATTAATAACATCTAACCTTGAATCTTGATCTAAAACACAAAATATATAAAATCAGATCGTTTTTCTTCTTCTTCTTCGGTTTTCTTCTTTGGGCAGAGAATAACACAATAACACACACTTTCACCTTTTCTTAATTGAAATGTTGCATGCTTCATTTAACAAAACCCCACGTATACAATTCAGAAAATAGGAGGTGGCATCACCTCCTCAAACAACACCCACGTATACACCTATATACATGCATACATACGGTTTTATACTTACAATACATACACAACATAATTAACCACACATATTAAATCAAATAATTTCCATAAAACATAATAAACAGTTAAGCACATACCACAAACCCTGCTAATCTCCTAGCCCAGGTTTGCGGGTGTTACATAAAGACTTATTGGACATTATACATTCCGATGTGTGTGGTCCATTTAAGCACATCACAAGAGACAATTCTAGATACTTCGTTACCTTTATAGATGATTATAGTAGGTACGGGTATGCCTACTTGGTTAGATAAAAGTCCGAGACCTTTGAGGTCTTTAAGACTTTCCAAAACGAAGTAGATTATCAATTGGGCAAAAAGATTAAGATACTTAGATCGGATAGGGGTGGAGAGTATCTTAGTCAAGAGTTTCGTGATCATCTTAAGAGTTGTGGAATTATCTCACAACTTACACCTCCTAGGACGCCACAATTAAATGGTGTCGCCGAGAGGAGAAATCGAACATTGTTAGAAATGATTCGTTCTATGATGAGTCACACCCAAGTGCTTATAAGCCTTTGGGGTTATGCTCTTGAAACGGCAACAAGAATCATTAATCTCGTTCCAACGAATAAGGTCGAGAAAACACCTTTCGATATGTGGCATGGGAAGTCTCCCGTTCTTGCCTATCTAAAGGTTTGGGGTTGTCAAGCCTACGTACGACGTGAGATAGAGGACAAGTTAGAGCCCCGATCCGAAAAGTATTATTTCATCGGATATCCGGCTGCGGGTATTGGATACATATTCTATAAACCTTCCAAGAACAAAGTGTTTTTTACTCGGAGGGAGGTCTTTTTAGAAAGGGAATTGATATCCAATCAGCAAGGCGGGAACAAGATTAACCTTGAAGAAGTTCAAGAGTCACCGGATGAAAGACCTGACGTTGGCACTAGCCAACAACCTAGTGAGGTTGAGTCTGAGCATGACAATGCGGAGACTAACGTACATCCATTACCTCCTGTAGATCCGGTAGAGCTCGCCATGAGCCAGAGAGATATGGGTTTCTCATATCTGTGGGCGACGAGCTATTGGTGGATCTTAACGAGCCCACCAACTATCGGGAAGCGGCAATGGGCCACGAGTCTGCTAGATGGAAGGAGGCAATGGATAACGAGATGCAATCCATGGAGGATAACCAGGTTTGGGAACTGGTTGATCCTACACCCGGTTGTGAACCAATAGGGTGTAAATGGGTCTTGAAGAAGAAAACCGACATGGATGGAAAATTAACACTTTCAAAGCCCGACTGGTGGCTAAAGGTTTTACCTAGACACATGGTGTCGATTATGATGAAACTTTTTCCCCAGTGGCCATGTTGAAATCTATTAGGATACTTTTGGCAATCGCCACATTTCATGATTACGAAATATGGCAAATGGATGTCAAAACCACCTTCCTTAATGGGAAGCTCTCCGAAGAGGTGTATATGACACAGCCTGAGGGTTTTCTACATCCAAAGCATCCTAATAGAGTGTGTTGACTAAAGAAGTCTATTTATGGACTTAAGCAAGCATCTCGTAGTTGGAATCTATGCTTTGACGAGAAAATCAAAGAGTTTGGTATCTCGAAGAGTGTAGACGAGCCATGTGTATACGTTAGGGCTAGTAGGAGCGCCGTTGTTTTCTTAGTCTTATATGTGGATGATATCCTACTCATTGGAAAAGATATTCAAACCTTGCAAAGTGTTAAAAATTGGCTTGGAAAATGCTTTTCAAGGAAAGACTTAGGAGAAGCAGCATATATTCTGGGTATCAAGATCTATAGAGATAGATCTAGAAAACTTCTTGGGTTAAGTCAAAGTACATACATTGACAAAGTCTTGAAGCGGTTCAAGATGGAGGATTCCAAAAAAGGAAATCTTCCCATGTCACATGGAGTGATATTGAGTAAGACTCAATGTCCTAGTTCTCAAAAGGAACTAGAAGTAATGAAGCGAGTGCCATATGCATCGGCCGTGGGCTCGATCATGTACGCCATGTTATGTATTCATCCTGATGTGTCATGCGCTTTGAGCTTGACTAGTAGATATCAGGGAAACCCGGGGAAAGCCCATTGCGTTGCGGTAAAGAACATTCTTAAGTATCTTAGGAGGACTAAAGAAATGTTCTTGATCTTTGGTGGTGAGGAAGAGTTCAAAGCAAAGGGTTACTCTGATGCTAGCTTCCAAATTGATAGGGATGACTGCCGATCACAATCGGGGTTTGTGTTCCTATTAAATGGTGGAGCTATTAGTTGGAGAAGTTCAAAGAAAGACACAGTAGCTGATTCTACTACAGAGTCAGAATACGTTGCGGCAAGTGAAGCTGATAAAGAAGCTGTGTGGATAAGGAAGTTCATCGGAGACCTTGGAGTGGTTCCTAGCATATCCGACCCTATTGAGATCTTTTGTGACAATGAGGGTGTGGTAGCCTTAGCGAAGGAACCGAGAGCTCACAAGAGAACGAGGCGCATACCTCGAAAGTACCACTTGATCAGAGAGATGATTGAAAGTTGTGAAGTCGCTATTACTAGAGTAACCTCGGAAGGCAATTTGGCCGATCCGTTTACTAAACCGTTGTCACAAGCTTCTCATGATTCTCACACTATGGCAATAGGTGTTAGATTTGCTCATGACTTGGTTTAGATTTAGTTTTAATTTATGTTTGGACCATTATGTATTTGGGAACGTTAAGCAGTAATGTCACTAATGTTTGTTTCGATTTATATAGTAGAGATCTATATATACGCGTGTTGCTGTTACTTACATTTAGTCTTTATTGTATTCTGTCTTTGCATGTTTAATCTCTACCCGAGTTTACTTCATGATTTTAGTCACAAGTAACTCAGGATAGTAATGACATTTCATCCTTAAACTAGAGATACATGTGATCTCAAAGCATAGGTCTGCTTTGCTTTGATCGTTTTCTAACGCGGTCCGTAACTGGTCGTTATAAGGGAGATGATTGGGTAGAGTATTATCTTTGTAGCGGGACTATGTAGTCGAAAGATATTTGTTCCTCTATGGATAGAGAAGTTATCTATGGGCCCCTCGATGATTGAGTGCTGACGTTCATATGAATGGTCGTGCTCAAGTTACATTGATGATGGATCAATGTTAACTTGGTTTGTTGGTCACCACTAATCTAGAATCGAGAAACATAATCGTGAACGATCTGAAGGTTGACTATATTCCATGCCTTGTGTTCACATTGGATATCGTGAACAAAGAGATGTACATGTTCGTTTATCTTTAGGACAATAATTTTATGATTGGGGATCTTGTCAAGAGTGGCATACCCTATACTAACTTGGGAGCATAGATGTCTTGCTAGAGGTCACTCTATGTTTGTGTTATTTTTTGTAGTCGTGTCACGTGCAAGTGGGAGTCTGTTGGTATATGCCCGCTAACACGAACGAGTTAATGGCACTACCGATGAAGTATAGGCCTATTGGGTCATACACCAAGTTTTGATTCCGGCAACACGATCAAGCAAAAGAGAGGAAAAGGCCAAAATGGGTTTTGGCAGGATGGTACACGGGCCGTGTGGCCGAACACGGGCGGTTTCCAGTCCAACATACACGGGACGTTTTGGCCCGATTCAAGGTCGTGTAGTTTGGGCCGACACGGCCGTGTAGATGAACACGGGCCGTGTCTAGACTATCAGACACGGGCCGTCTTAGCCCAATTGGGGCCGTGGACTTTGGGCCTACACGGCCGTGTTTGAACACGGGCCGTGTACGTTCGCTGTAACAGCAGAATTAACAGCCTTAAACACTTGGTTTAATGGTGTTTATGTCAACTTATTGTGGTAGACAAAGAGGCAACGTTTTCTCTACTCTAGAACAGACTTTTGGCTTGTTTTTTTGTTCTTAGTTCACACACAAGAATTCTCTCTAAGTTCTTCTTCTTCTTGGTGATCTTTTGGTGCACAAGAGAGCAAGAAGTACATACTTGATTGTTACTTTGGTGTTTACATCAACTAACTAGCATTTGGGAATCAAAGGAGCTTGGGGTGGACAACACTAGAGGGATTCTTATTTGGATTCTAAGTTTCTTGGCAAGAAAGGTTTACCTTGTGATTTGCATTGAGGTTTAACCTTTTCTTCCCATCTTGTTTATTTATTTAGTTGCAAGTTCATGATTAGATTTTGGTCCTTGGAAGTATTCGTTGGTTTGGCTTTGAATTTTTGTTATATAATTTGCTTCCGTTGCTACTTGATTATGCCAAACGAATACCTTCAATCCCAAGGTCACACTGTGTCTATACCTTCATTGAGTCAGCCTATATCATTCACATTCTCCCAACAGAATGTGGATCCAATAAGGGATTCCTTAGTATTGAGTCCATCCCACACTCACTCCACTTATCTTACCCCTATAATTGTAACACCGTTTCTGAATTCAATTGCTTTAATGTCAAAACAGGTTTTAGCAGCGGAAATTTTTTTTTCTTTTTAAATCAACCAAACAGTTATTTACATTAATAACTTCTTAAAACATCCAGGTGTTACCAAGTACAGGAACCGACCATAGCATTTATTTACAATACATCATAAAATATAAGTGTTCCACCCACAAGGGGCAATACATTTTCCCAAAAGCAACCCGCCTCGCAGGCCATATAGTCTTTACCTGAAAAGGGAAACATAGTATCATTAGCTACACTAGCTAGTGAGTATGTACAATCATAAGCATCAATATAGCAAGTCATTCGTCATATCATAAACAACCATTGCTAGCTTAGCACATAGCGGTGTGCTGACAAGATCGGTAAGAGTCGTGTCTTGCAGGGAAATCAATCCAGCTCAACAACTCAGACCGGGGGATCAGACACGACCAATCCGCGCTGGTGGGGGAGCACAAGGCAGTCCACCAAGCATCGTTCTCAGAGCCAGAGGCTCTACAGGTAATCCAGCTACAATCAGCTGATCACCACTCACGTTAAGGCACGGTGGTTCTGCAAAACCTTGACCCGGGATGCACCCCGAGTCACCGTTAAATCCAGAAATGACCAAAGTCCTGTTAGGATCCAGCTAACCGGCTGACCTTAACCATGCGTCAGATAGTCTGTAGACAGTTCACATACACATATACGTACATTTGATCCCACAGGGATCCATCATCTTACATATAACATCATTAAGCAGTTATTCATGCATAGCATCATATACTAACTAAGTGGTTCCAAACTGGACCCACTGGCATGCTCCTGGCACATATTCTAACATCATACAAGTCACACACTTACCTCTCTGAGCGTACCTGCAAAAGCAAGTTAGTCATAGTACATTCTCACAATCACTTAGCAGGCAAGCCTTACTCTACTGAGTCTCATGATCATAGGCACTCACCTGAGCTGTTGCTAGGCACAAATATTGGCTTGAGTCCTCTAACAAGTTCACCTAACATACATACTTACATTATTCACATGTGCATACAAGACTTCACGAAACAACATTCAACTTTGGACATTACACAAATCCGCTAAAACTGTCGGATTTGGGGGAAATCCGATAATTCTGCCGGATTCATGAAATCCGACACTTTCGACCATGAAATCCGATACTTAACATTCAGATTCCAACACTAATGAATTCCAACCATGCACACAAAATCCGACACTTGCGGATTCCGATACATAGAAGGAAATCCGATACTTCTATTGAAATCCGATACTTATCGGATTCCGACACTTAGAATCCGAAACTATGGAAATCCGATAGACTTGCGGATTCCATATTTAAAAGGACTACAAAACATGAAATCCGACAGAGTTGCGAAATCCGACACTTCTATCGGATTCCGACACTTCCTTCGGTTTTCGTCACATTCGGATTCCGACAACTTCATAGTTGTGGAATCCGACTGCTTCATCAACTGAAATTCCGACAACATCATTCAAGCATCCAAACAACTTTATTTTGGCATGCTTTAAGCCCAGAATATCATAACATCAGCATCTAATTGTCATACACGCATGAAATCCCAACAAGAACACCAAATATACCAAAACCCACTCTAAAGTAAGCTTTTGCATGTTCTTCATGGTGCTCTTGCATGATTTCATGATTCTAATCTTCATGAAATCTTCTAACATCAATGATTCTAAGTTGCTAACCTTTTGTAGATTAAACAACCGAGAATTCTTGTTCTTCTTTCTTCTTTTCTAGAAATCCGAAAGCAATGAGAGAGAGAGCAGCGAGAAACCGAGAGAGAAAGTGTGTGTTTTCTTGTTTGCTATATTTGACTTTGGAAAGTCAAATTACACATATATATACTTTCTAAATACCAGAGGCGGTTGCCTTTTTCTTCACTATGGGTTTTTCCTCTTTAATTAACTAGACACACACTTAACATACATACATATTCAACATGCATGCATACGTACATACATACACAAACACATAATTCACAAATACTCATTCATTTAATTCAATAAATACTTACATAATACGTCTTATTAAAATAACTATACATACGTACACACTAACTACAACTAGGCCCAAGTTGAGGATGTTACAATAATCAATACTATTCTTACACATGCACAGCCTGTCAATGCTAGTGGTACAAACCAACCACTTGTACAGGGCTCAACAGTCTTTCCTAATGATTTTGAGCTTATACACTAAGGCTCAGATGAGGGAACACAAACCTTACCCAAATTTTTTGAACCAATCTCAACCCCTTCCACTTCTCAACCCTCAACCTCTATCCAAACACAAAACCTTATCCAAACCATCCGTCAAAACCTTGACAATCTTACCCAAACCTTCCAAACTTTCCAAACCCAAACCAATACTCGACTGTCTAAACTTGCTCAAGACATAGAGTCCTTTAAAACCCAAACCCCACCCTCCCCTGCCCTGCCCCTCTCCACACTTCAACTAACCTATCTCCCATTCTAGCCAAAATAGACCAATTATCTACTATTCTCCCATCTCAACAACCTACTCCCATCCTACCTCAATCCACTATTTCTTCCCTCAATCAGACCATCTCAAACCTTCAAACCCAACTACAAACCCTCTGACCAATCACCCTAAACATTTCTGTCCCCATACCAGAATAACTTCTTCCCAAGCCTTCCTTCCTAAATGGCATCCTTGATGATATTGAAGCCCTCTTTAAACAAAGCAGAATGAGCCATCTTTCTCTCTGGAAAGCTCTAAGGGATCTCAAGGATGAACTCTACCTCCAACTCTCAAAACTTACTCCTACCCCTTCCTCAACCACTAAAACTACCCCTGCCCCTACCCCATCCCTAAAACCAACCGCAGGTGACTCCCCTCCTCCTTCTGATGATGATAAAAAGGGGGAGAAATTTTCAAGTTCAACAAGGGAGGATGATTCCTGATTCAGAGGAGATAGATGCTGCCTATTCTGAAACAGCCACAAAGATCTTGCAGCAGGAAGCACTCAAAGCAATAGCTCCTCCTACTCTCAGAAGAAAAGCACCTTCTGAGGGGGAGCAAAGATTTCCCAAGAGATTGAAAAGAATGGCAAACAAGCCCAAGCCAAAAAGAAAGGTTGCTGAGGGTTGCTCTCCACCAATCAATGTAGAGTCTGATTTTGATGATGAGGATGATACTCCACTTTCTGACATCCTTAGAAGAAGAAGACAAAGCCCCAAACCATCTGCTCCTCCAGTCCAATCTACTCCAAAAGTCTAAATGCCTTCAACCTCTACTCCAAAAGATAAAGGAAAAAGAAAAATGACTCAAGAGCAAGTTGAAGAGGATGCACAAAGAAAGAGGGAGCTTGCCCTTAAAGAGCAAGAGGAAAGGGAGAATGCCCAAATGGCTCAGGCATTGGGTGTTCCAGTTGAAGAGATCTACCAAGCCAAAGAGCTAGCATATCAACAAGAACAAGAAAAAGCTCAAAGTCACGCTGCTGCTCAACTTAAATTGGCAAGGGAGAAATCTTAAGCTGAGATGCTCAAAGCAAGATCCCATGCGGATGCAATCAAAACCCTGTTCAGTCTTGACCTATCTGCTCCCTACAATCTAAGTCAAAAGATGATACAAAGCTTCAGAGAAAGAATAAATATTTTAAGAAACAGAACCTAGCCAACTCCTATCACAAGAGCTACTATCCATAAAGGTGATGGTGAACCCTACCTCAAAGCTATAAGGCAAAACAACTTTAACAATTGTGAAGTTGTATCATATGAAAGGTGTCACATCTATGGGTTCACAGAATTGGTTGAGATCCTGTACCTTCTCTACAAATCCAAGAGCAAGCTCAAAGTGCAATTTACTCAAAAGATTCAAAATTGGATAGCTCTTGTTGTGTCACAAAAGGCCTTCACTCCAGATGATTACTATAGGCATGTGCACATAGTTGATAATCTACACAAGAAAGGCTCCAAGCCCTTTAAACCTTTTGAGCTAAGAGAGATACTGCCCCAACATGAATATCTATATGATTTTGAGGGTCTCAACACAGCCTTGCCACACAACATCACTCCTGAGCTTTTCAAGTTTATATCTATGCCTGTTGAGGGTATATTCTTCCTGGACAAAGGAGGCACATGGAGGTTCTTTAGACAGTCTGAGATCCCCAAGGCTAGCAGAAAATTTCTCTTTGGACTAAGGATATCAACAAGAGGCAAAACCTGAAATGATCAATTTGAAGCCCTTGTACAAGCCCAATATGAAGTCTTAGCTGAAGCAGATCCTCTTGCCAAAGCCTTTGAAGTCAAAGAAGAAGAATGGTGAGATTGAAGGCTGATCTATCTCTAAAGAATTGTTGATCACTCTAGTTGATTGTATATACATTGTAAATCCTGTTTAGACTAGTTTAGATTAGAGTTTAATCTTTGTAAATACTTTTGTACTTTCCTTTATTCTGTTATTCAAGTGATGTTTATGTAAATCAGAAAATCAAAAATACATAAAAATGGAAAAAAGAAAAGATACCACAAAAACAGAACAAAATGGTACAACAAAGAAAAAGATTCCACAAAAACAAAACAAAATGGAACACTAGAAAACAAACCAAAAACAGAACAAGGTTCAAAATAAAAAGAGCTACCAAAAACAGATAGCTAGGTAGCCAAATGCACTTAAAAGTTTAAATATTTTATATTCGAAGTCAAACCGATTCTTCAAAAAAAAAAGGTTCTGTCATCATCAAAGGGGGAGATTGTTGGGGAGATAATCACTTCACCCTAATAATCAAATCTGTCTATCCTAAAACATAGAATGTGATGATAACCAAGCCCTACATTCAGTATGACTTAGAAAGTATTCAAACCTGTGTTGTTTGATTCAGATTTTGGAAAATATGCTAAGTATGGAACCATCAGCTGAGTATCAGCCCCTACTCAAAGTATCAGCCAAGGGACATCAGCTAAGGAGTATCAGATGAAGCAAACAAGTGAAGAAGACCATAAGCTGAGGAAAATAAACTATCAACTGAGTGAAGAAATTTGATCAGCTAAGTGCCTACACCATCAGCTGAACAAGGACTTTTGCTCAGCTACACCATCAGCTGAGTAAACATTGGATAAGTCGAGGCCCAAAGCATCAGCTAAGTAAGTCTTTTCAAATACAAGTCATCTTTCTACATAATCTGATGTATTTAAATGATCAGCTGAGCATTCTTCATCAACTAGATCATATCACACTACAAGAAAACACGGAGTTTCCGAGGACAGATTCCCTTGGAAATCCCTTGAAAATAGCTATTTTCGAGGGATTTCCGAGTAAAATCGGCCCTAGTAAAAACCCTCCTCGGAAAACAGTTCCGAGGAATTTCCTAGGAAACTTTCCGAGGTTTTTCCGATGAGATACATGTTGGAATATGCCCGCTGACACGAACAAGTTAATGGCATTACTGATGAGGTATAGGCCTATTGGGTCACACACCAAGTATTGATTCCGGCAACACGATCAAGCAAAAGAGAGGAAAATGCCAAAATGGGTTTTGGCAAGATGGTACACGGGCAGTGTACAGTCCAACATACACGAGGCGTATTAGCCCAGTTCAAGGTCGTGTAGTTTGGGCCTACACGGGCCATGTAGATGAACACGGGCCGTGTAGTGCCTGTTAGACACGGGCCGTCTTAGCCCAATTGGAACCGTGGACTTTGAGCCTACACGGCCGTATAGACCTACACGAGCCGTGTACGTTCGCTGTAACAGCAGAATTAACAGCCTTAAACACTTGGTTTAATGGGGTTAACTTCTCATAATTGTGGTAGACAAAGAGACCACGAGTTATCTGCTCTAGGAGAGGCTTTTGGCTCACACTTGGTCTCTTGGTTGATACTTGAACTCTCTCGCATGGAGTGATATTCAGTAAGACTCAATGTCCTAGTTCTTAAGAGGAACTAGAAGTAATGAAGCGAGTACCATATGCTTCGGCCGTGGGCTCGATCATGTACGCCTTGTTATGTACTCGTCCTGATGTGTCATACGCTTTGAGCTTGACTAGTAGATATCATGGAAACCCGGGGCAAGCCCATTGGGTTGCGGTAAAGAACATTCTTAAGTATCTTAGGAGGACTAAAGAAATGTTCTTGATCTTTGGTGGTGAGGAAGAGCTCAAAGTAAAGGGTTACTCTGATGCTAGCTTCCAAACTGATAGGGATGATTGCCGATCACAATCGGGGTTTGTGTTCCTATTGAATGGTGGGGCTATTACTTGGAGAAGTTCAAAGCAAGACACAGTAGCTGATTCTACTACAAATTCAGAATACATTGCGGCAAGTGAAGCTGCTAAAGAAGCTGTGTGGATAAGGAAGTTCATCCGAGACCTTGGAGTGGTTCCTAGCATATCCGACCCCATTGATATCTTTTGCGACAATGAGGGTGCGGTAGCCTTAGCGAAGGAACCGAGAGCTCACAAGCGAACGAGGCATATACCTCGTAAGTACCACTTGATTAGAGAGATGATTGAAAGTGGTGAAGTCGCTTTTAGTAGAGTAACCTCGGAAGGCAATTTGGCCGATCCGTTTACTAAACCATTGTCACAAGCTTCTCATGATTCTCACACTACGACGACAGGTGTTAGATTTGCTCATGACTTGGTTTAGATTTAGTTTTAATTTATGATTGGACCGTTATGTATTTGGGAGCATTAAGCAATAATGTTACTAATGTTTGTTTCGATTTATATAGTAGAGATCTATATATACGCGTGTTGCGGTTACTTACATTTAGTCTTTATTGTGTTCTATCTTTGCATGTTTAAACTCTTCCCTAGATTGTTTTACGATCTTTAAGTCTCCACAATCAGTCATACTTTGAGGGAAGGAAGTATGAATTAAGATTGAGGTAAAGAATTGGTTTTGATAAAACGTGATTCTTGCCTATACTTTAAAGGGGTTTCAAGTGATTGGAGGACCCGCACCCGAGTTTACTTCATGATTTTAGTCACAAGTAACTCAGGATAGTAATGACATTTCATCCTTAAACTAGAGATACATGTGATCTCAAAGCATAGGTCTGCTTTGCTTTGATCGTTTTCTAACGCGGTCCGTAACTGATTGTTATAAGGGAGATGATTGGGTAGAGTATTATCTATGTGGCGGGACTATGTAGTCGAAAGGTATTTGTTCCTCTATGTATAGAGAGAATATCCATGGGCCCCTCGATGATTGAGTGCTGACGTTCATATGCATGGCCGTGCTCAAGTTACATTGATGATGGATCAATGTTAACTTGGTTTGTTGGTCACCACTAATCTAGAATCGAGAAACATAATCGTGAACGATCTGAAGGTTGACTATATTCCATGCCTTGTGTTCACATTGGATATCGCGAACAAAGGGATGTACATGTTCATTTATCTTTAGGACAATCATTTTATGATTGGGGATCTTGTCAAGAGTCGCATACACTATACTAACTTGGGAGCATAGATGTCTTGCTAGAGGCCGCTCTATGTTTGTGCTATTTTTGTAGTCGTGTCACGTGCAAGTGGGAGTCTGTTGGAATATGCCCGCTGACACGAACGAGTTAATGGAATTACCGATGAGGTATATGCCAATTGGATCACACACCAAGTATTGATTCCGGCAACACGATCAAGCAAAAGTGAGGAAAATGCCAAAATGGGTTTTGGCAGGATGGTACACGGGCCGTGTTCCTGAACACGAGTAGTGTACAGTCCAACATACACGATGCGTATTAGCCCAGTTCAAGGTCGTGTAGTTTGGGCCTACACGGGCCGTGTAGATGAACACGGGCCGTGTAGTGCCTGTTAGACACGGGCCGTCTTAGCCCAATTGGGGCCATGGACTTTGGGCCTACACGGCCGTGTAAACCTACACGGGCCGTGTACGTTCGCTGTAACAGCAGAATTAACAGCCTTAAACACTTGGTTTAATGGGGTTAACTTCTCATAATTGTGGTAGACAAAGAGACCACGAGTTATCTGCTCTAGGAGAGGCTTTTGGCTCACACTTGGTCTCTTGGTTGATACTTGAACTCTCTCTCTCTCTTGTTCATCTTGTTCTTGGTGTTCTTGAGCACAAGAAGCAAGACATACACACATTTGATTGTTGTTTTGGTGGTTGCACATCAACTTGCTAGCACTTGGGAATCAAAAAAGCTTGGGGTGGACTTCATTGGAGGAGTTCTATATTGGATTCTAAGCTACTTGGCAAGAAAGGTTTTCTTTGTGACTTGCATTGAGGTATAAACCTTTCTACTCATCTTTAATATATTTTAGTTGCAATTCCATTGTTAGATTTTGGTCCATGGGAAGTATTCAATGTTTGGCATAGATTTTTGTTACATGCTTTGCTTCCGTTGCTACTTGTTTTTGCCAAACGAATACCTTCAATACATTCCCGAGAGAATTCCGTGGACATAAACTTTCCGAGGGATTTCCGAGATAATGAGTTTCCAAGGGATTTCCAAGGACAAATTTCCTACGGATTTCCGAGGGATGGTTTCCGATAGATTTCTGAGAACGTTTTCCGACGGATTTCCGAGGACAGTTTTCCAATAGATTTCCGAGAACATATTTCCGAGAGATTTGCGAGGATAAGTTTCCAAGGGATTTCTGAGAACAACGGGGATCGCAAATCTATTGGAAAACCCTCGCTAAATATCAAGTTTTCCAAAAATATCAATTCTTAATTTTGTTTTATTACCTAAAATTTCCATTCAATATAAAAATAAATAGTCCATGCACAAAATTAAACACCGTCACAATTAATTTCATAAAGTTAGATAAACTACAATGACGAAGTTGATAAAATATCCAAAATACAATCCAAATTCGACAAAATGTTCAAACATTCAAGTTTCTGATTAAGAAGTAGGGAAGATATGAATCCTAGTTGGATGAAGGAGGATCTCGAGGTTGAAGTTGTTGAGACATCATCCGAGTCAAGGCTCTCACTTCTTCTTGCAACTCTTTCGTTTGTTTTTCCGTGGAGAGTTTTTGGGCTTCAATTTCTTGTCTTAATGTTTGTTCACTCTCTTGGAGTGTTGCTACAATCTCTTTCGATCTTTGCATCTACAATTTGTAAACACATAAATATACACAAAAGTTACTATCTATATATAACTAAAAACTAGGGGTGTCGAAAATGCTACAAGATGTAGAATATAAAAAAGAAATTATTAGAGATGTATTGCTCTCTTTAGACAAGCAAACAAGCGTGTTAGGATAATTAAGTGGAAGTAGCTAAGAAATGCAATAGATATTATACTTGAGTTGAAATCTCAATAAATAATTCTATATAAACCACATGGCCGGTTCTAGGTATTTTGTTGCCCAGGACAGAACATTAGGAAAGATGCCATTATCAACAATATTTTTGAACCAACAACATACTATTCTTGGGGTTTAAATTATAGCCAAGCCGAACCAACCATGTTTAGAAGCACGATTAAGATAAAGAATGTATTATGTAAAACCACTACCATGTTTAGAAACATGATCAAATAGAAAATACCAAACATATAATGATATAAAGCTTAATTTTCTATAACTTATGCAGTTAAAAAAAATACTCTACATCATTTTGTACAAACATCCAAACACCTTAGGGTAAGTAATCACAATTCTATGTACAAACAAAATTATTACTGAACTCCAAATCCTCATCCAATGTAGGCAACAATGTTAACATGCTTGTTCATATTCATATATGATCTCTTTGGTTGTATCTTTGTACAACTTTCTACATCGATTTATAAAACCTTTCATGGTATGTATATTATTTTTTATAACCACCCACATTACAGCTTTAAAACTCATGTTAATTTCTGCAATTATACAAACAATCAAAGAATAAATCTAATAACTGAACAATCAAACAAATACTACAAAAGATAGACAGCAAACAGATACAATTATACAAAGAATCAAATAATAGATACACAATAAATGAACAATCAAATCAGATACACTAACAATGTAGAAAATTGATACATAGATACCCAAACAGATGAACAATGAAACTAAGTATAAACTCTTACATGCAGAAAACAAAAAAGATGCAGAGTTCCACAAACTGATACAATAAAGTCAAAGCATGTTAATAATTAGTTAGATACATACATACATTCAACCACATAAATTATGTAATTAAACCAAAAAATTTAAACACATTCTCTAAATTTACCCTAAGTGTGCTTGTGTCAAAAACTAACAACCTATATACATACACATATTAGTAATAAAAAGTTCATTGAACTGGAAGAAAAAAATTAGGTTCAAAAAAATATTGATAATTAATTAACATCCTAACAAATGTAAATCGATCAACATTAAACTGGAAAATAAAAACTAACCACCTAAACACAGCCCAGACACATATTGGTAAAAAATATTAACAACCTTAGAAATTGACAAAACAAGGTTTAAAAAATGAAAGTAAAAGTTAGTATGTAACTCGGAAGTTAAAAATTAGGTTTAAAACCCACTTAGAAATTAGGCTTATAAAGATAAAAGCCTACCAAAAGACATGAAATTGAAGATGCTAGTAGAACTAATAGTAATAATACTACCAAAATTTAGATGAAATTAGGGCTTTTTTACGGAACCATAGTCTAAATCGTAAGAGAAATGGAAGATGCAAGCAGAATCAACATGAAGAAAGCAAGATTGAATATGTTACCTAAAAGATAACCGGAGATGTGGACCAAACGTGGAGCGGTGGAGGCGTCGTCGGTCACTTAGATATCCACATGGCCGTCGTCTTCAATGCTAAGAGGGATTTGGAAAATCATATGTATTCTTAAGGATGAGATGAGATCAAAAGAGGGCCAAGCATTTTCACTTTCTTGTTTGTGTACTTTACTTCTTCCCTAAACTGCAAAATATTGCTGTGAAGCACAAACAAGCAACCTGTCAAAAAGTATTAGTGGGTTACCAAAAAAAAAGGAAATGATAAATCAAATGGTGAGGCACTTTTTATAATAAAGGGGACTCGACCTAAGTGGGTAAAGTGCTAATCTTCATGTTGGCCATCACGTGTTCGAGTCTAGTTCCTTTTCTTATTTTATTTTTTATACTTCTCGATCTCGTTTAACCGTCGTTTTATAGTTATTGTTTTTTATAATGATTTAATAGTTATTGTTGATGTGCTTTTACCCTGGATTTATGTAATTATTTTGTTTAACACAAAAGCGCAACTCAAATTTTTAATATAAACACCATATACTTTAGCCCCAAAAAAAATTGTATAACACAAATGCCCAAGTAGCCAAATTTAGTTACACGAAAAAATATATTAACTGAACCGTATCTGATTTTAACCCATACCTGATACCCGAATATTAAAAAGGTTCGGTAATCGGTTACATTTTTAAAAGTAAAATAACCGCAATACCCAAAACTCGAAAAATTACCCAAAAACCACACTTACATATACGTATGTTACAATAAATATACTAATTTGTCTTCTAAAGTGATAAATATATAAAAATTGCATTTTAACCCTCGGAAATTTCCGAAGGCTTTCCAAAGACAAAAATTGTTTTTTTATATTTTACACTATTTTTTAATGCAAAATACACATAAACGCATGCATGTTTCATAATAAGCATAATTAAATAAATAAATCATAATAGGATAGTAATATAATATACACTTCATGATGACACATACAAATCACAAGCACGTTTATATATACGTATTTGTTTACGCACGTTCATTCATATAGGTACGTTACTATAAATATTGTAATTTATGCTTAAAGATAAATCTAGATACATGTATTTGTATATCTATGTCTATATGTTTGATAATTTGTGTTCTAAAGTGATAAATATATAAAAATTACATTTTATTCTTCGGAAATCACTCGGAACTTTCCAAGGGCTTTCAATATAGGATACACTTTTCATTATGCAAAACACACAAACACATACACTTTTTATTATGGGCATAATAAAACAAATAATTCAATATAGGATATTAATATACTATACAAATCATGATAACACATACAAATCACAAGCACGTTTACATATATGTATTTGTTTACGAACATGTATTCACATATGTACATTACTATAAGTATACTAATTTATGCTTAACAATAAACCTAGATACATATATACGTATATGTATACCTATGGGTTTGATAATTTGTTTTTTAAAGTGATAAATATATAAAATTTCATTTTAACCCTCGGAAATTTCCGAGGGCTTTCCAAAGACAAAAATTGTTTTTTTATATTTTACACTATTTTTTAATGCAAAACACACATAAACACATGCATGTTTCATAATAAGCATAATTAAACAAATAAATCATAATAGGATAGTAATATAATATACACATCATGATGACACATACAAATCACAAGCACGTTTATATATACGTATTTGTTTACGAACGTTCATTCATATAGGTACGTTACTATAAATATAGTAATTTATGCTTAAAGATAAACCTAGATACATGTATTTATATATCTATGTCTATATATTTGATAATTTGTGTTCTAAAGTGATAAATATATAAAAAATACATTTTATTCCTCGGAAATCACTTGGAACTTTCCAAGTGCTTTCCAAGGACGAATATCGTTTTTTTATCATTTATACTATTTTTATGCAAAACACACATAAACACATACACTTTTCATTATAGGCATAATAAAACAAATAATTCAATATAGGATATTAATATACTATACAAGTCATGATGACACATACAAATCACAAGCACGTTTACATATATGTATTTGTTTACGAATATGTATTCATGTAGGTACATTACTATAAGTATACTAATTTATGCTTAACAATTAACCTAGATACATATATATGTATACGTATGCCTAAGGGTTTGATAATTTGTCTTCTAAAGTGATAAATATATAAAAAATGCATTTTAACCAGCGGAAATCACTCGGAAATTTCTGAGGGCTTTCCAAGGACAACAATTTTTTTTATATTTTACACTATTTTTTAATGCAAAACACACATAAACACATGCATGTTTCATAATAAGCATAATTAAACAAATAAATCATAATATGATAGTGATATAATATACACATCACGACGAGACATATAAATCACAAGTAAGTTTATATATACGTATTTGTTTACGAACATTCATTCATATACCACGTTACTATAAATATACTTTTTTTATTTTTATGCTTAAGAATAAACCTAGATACATGTATTTGTATATGTATGTTTATATGTTTGTTAATTTGTGTTATAAAGTGATAAATATATAAAAGTTATATCTTCATCCTTGGAAATCTCTCGGAAATTTCCGAGGGCTTTCCAAGGGAATTGTAATTCTCGAAAATATCTCGGAAATTTCTCGATAATTCGTCATACAGGTTACTTTCTCGAAAATGCCTTAGAAATTTTTGTGAGGAATTTCCAAGGGCATTTTAGTTCTCGGAAATATCTTGGAAATGTCTCGGAAATCTCTCGATACGTTATTTGAGGGTTTATTGAGTTCCTTGGAAAATTTGCGAGGAATTTCTCGGCCTCAGAAATTTATCGGAACACTCTAGGTAGCTTACCTGAACTCAAATTTGTCGTAAATAAGTAGGAATTCCCTCGGAAATTTTTCTGAGAGAATTAATGCCCTCGGAAATCTCTTGGAATTCCCTCTATTTTCTAGTAGTGTCAATACATGAGCTTACGTCCTCCTAAGATAACTATTGATCAACTGATCATATATATGATTAGCTGAGCAATGTGTATCAACTGAGTTCTAGCAAAAATGATCAACTGGTCTATATTGTCAACTGAGTAGTGAAATTTAAAGTTCTTCGTACTTTCTGTTAGCTGAGTCGAGCAAAATGTCAAATATGCTCTATCTTTCAGATTGTAAAAGTCATATGTAAAAGGCAGAACATGTGTTGTTCTATTATGTCTTAGATCTTTGTTTGTAAAAGTAAAAATCAATTTTTAGATCAAGTATGAGACAAAAAGGTTTGATCTTATCCTCTGGAAATTGAGAAAGATACCTCAAACAGACGAAGATCTCGAAGATTTGTTTCAACAACTAAGTATGGCTGGCAATCCCATAGTTGGTAAAGTCAAATCAAACAGAAGCATGGTTGTTGTTTAAAGTACAAGCATGGAAAGGGAAAGAAAGTTCTACACGCCAGAAGATGTGGGTTTGAATATTTTATACTGTGAGTGGGTTGCACTTTTTCAGAAAAGTACAATTACTTTTATCAAACAGTTGATTAAAGTAACTTTAATTTTCACCCACTACCTTTACAATTAAAATATTATATTTCCACATACTTTTTGTCTCCTTCCTTCATACAACCGGATGCCTAAGCTTCTATAAATATTCATGCATTGTGGACATGCAAAATAACCGGAGATAGTTTCTACACAACACAAAGCAATCTCATTAGTTGAGAAATATTCGTAGAGTTTAGCAATTGTGTAGAACCAAAATTGTTCATGTGTTGAAGACTCTTTAAATATTAGTTGTTTTAAAGTTAGCTTCTCTATGTGTTATACAAATTGATTGCCACCTTTTATTGTACTTAGAATTTCCGCTTCTAGTACATGTAATTCTTGATTCATAATCAATAAGAATTATATAAAAGTATAATGGTGTGTCTTTAATTTTAAAAAAACTAAAGTTTGTATTCAAACCCCTCCCCCCGTCTACAAACATTTGTTGTTGCGTACTCAATCTGGGACTAACATGTTGACTGTGAATAAATTCCGAGGACGGAATCCTTTTAACAAGGGAGGATTTGTAACATCCTGATTTTGGGCCTAGTAGTTTCATAGGCTTTGGTAAGTAACACTTAGATTATTAATTCTTTTAAGTATTTATTATTCCTTGATTTTGGAGTTTTCTTAAATTAATTGTTGATAATTAATTAAGTAAACTATAAGTTATGTATTTAAATATAGATATGTATATGCGTACGTATGCATGTATTTGAAGTTGGAGTTTGTGATTTAAATTAATCAATTGCATGTTTTAGATATGACACCTCTTGCTTGG
The DNA here is from genome assembly GCA_038502395.1 of Dittrichia graveolens. Lineage (NCBI taxonomy): Eukaryota > Viridiplantae > Streptophyta > Magnoliopsida > Asterales > Asteraceae > Dittrichia > Dittrichia graveolens. The sequence goes on along the minus strand of JARJIL010000007.1, from coordinate 52,141,054 downwards.
TATTCGGTGTTGTGTACGTAGGTAATATATGAGATTAAGTTATGAGGTTAACCTTCTCATTTGAAATCTGCTAGTGTGTGTGTTTTTAAGAGAAAGTTGAGAGAGAAAGAAGAACTAAGAATCGGAATTGGTTTCTTGAAGTTGTTAGATTCTCGAATTTGTAGATTCAAGTTAAGGTTGGTTGATTCTTGTTTTGTTTTTAAAACATGATTCATGATAACATGCTATAGTTTCTGTTAATAAGTTGTTGGGTTTTATATAAACACCATGGATGAACTTGTATGAAAACTTGATAAATGGGTTATGTCGGTTTTGCTATGTTCTTGAGTTTTTATGGTGTTTTGATGCATAAAAGCATGTTTATAGATGATTGAATATGTTTTGGTATAGTTTTAATATGATTCGTTAAGCTGTGGAAATGATCCATGGAGGTATTGAATTTGGCGGATTGTATATTGAAGAAGATGATGATGGAATCCGACATTGAGAAATCCGATTACCCTAAATCCGAGGAACCCAAAATCCGGGAATAAGAAATCCGGTAATGATGGATTCCGACAATGTTGGAATCCGGTGTTGATGAAAACCGATGGCCAAGAATCCGGAACCTAAATCCGACAAATGTGAAATCCGATGGTGGATTCCGAGAGGATGAATTCTGATGGTGAAGAATCCGATGATGTTGAAATCCGACACATTGTATCGGATTTCAAGAAATCCGACAATTTTGTTGTTTGTTGATTCTATGATGCTATATGCTAAATGTACATGCATATGTGACCTTAGTTGCTTGTATATGACTAAAGAAGATATAAATATATGTTTGATATATATATTTATGAACTGAATATTGATTTCGGTTTACTGTGTTCTCAGGAACGGACAAGGCTCAGTAATATTAGACCACTGAGTGGAGATTGAGATCAAGAGGTGAGTGGACGTTTAACTCATGACTAATGTTAGTTGTAACTGGTTTTGGTTATAATTGTTTGTGGTTATAATTGGTTTTGGTTATAATTGTTTTGTGGTTTTTCAACCCCTGTTATCGAACAGTTAAGCCTTCTGTGAGTTTGAATCAAAAACACCATAAATGGTGTTGTTTGTTGTGTTTGAAGGGCATAGAGTAACATTTGAATGTTTGCGAACTCACTGGAACCAAAATAGCATTCAAAATCACACATAATCGAATCAAATAGGAATTTTTTGTTGTTCTTGGGCACTGTTCTTCGCTTTGAAGAACAGAGTTCTTCGAGTCAAAATGTGCATACTTTAGAGCTGTTTAGGTTTGATTGAGTGTACACAATTGTTTGAGGTTAAAATCCGAGTCTATTGGTACCAAATTTGAGTCCATTAGTTTACTTTATGTTACAAATCATGTTTGGACTTAATATGAACAAACTGAGTGTTCATAACAGTCGGATGAAGGGAAATGTGATTCATCCGACAGTCGGATGAAATTGGTCTATCCGACTTTCGTATGAACTTTTTTCTATGCGACTTTCGAATGAATAAATTTACACCATGCGACTTTTGAAACACAATAACACTGAAAATACTAAGTTTTATGCCATCCGACTTTCACATGAAACAATTCCATCCGACTTTCGCATGAAACAATTCCATCCGACTTTCGCATGACTTTTGCATGACTCATTTTCCCATCCGACTTTCGGATGAATTTTGTTCATCCGACTTTCGAATAGAATATGTTCATCCGACTTTCGAATGCAACTTGGGTTATCCGACCTTCGCATATTTCAAACCATCCGACTTTCGCATGAATTAAGCCCATCCGACTTTCACTTGACTCTTAAACTCATGCGACTTTCAAGTTAAATGTTTCATGCGACTTACACTCCATGCGACTTTCACCTCATGCGACTTTCGCATAACTTAGGTTCATCCGACTTTCAACAATTAGAAAATTTTTGACTTGATTCCAAAAACTCCAATTAAGGGTGAAATTTCATAAGTCACAAAATCAAGGTCAAAGTCAAAACCAAACATTCACATGTGCATTGAACTACAAAACACATATTCATTCATATGTTCACAAGTGCATCACACACTATCTGTTTCTTCTCTACTAATCTGCTCTATCTTATCTGTGACAGATGGCTACTAACCAACCCCTTCCCGAGGAAAGCCTAGTCCCTGCTGCTGACAGGCTTGAAACACTGAGTAACAACGTGTACTTTGACCTAGCCACAGATACCAAAATCCCTATCATCACTGAAATTATCCGTGCCCATCCTCTCCGCTAGGCCATCACTGAAAATCCAAACACATCACCCACCCACGTACCTAAAATTTACCTGCAACAGCTGTGGTATACCTTTACTGAGGGTGTCACTCGCGTGAGACACAAATGCCTCCGTGGCAAAATTGAGAATCTCCACACAACTCTTTCTACTGTCAGGCTGAGAAATCTACTGGACCTACCTGCTGCTGATCACTATCCAGACAAAGCTGACTTTGATGAAAATCCTGGAGTTGATGCAGTACTATACCTAATTAGAGGTCTTGGATATCAAGGGGAGCTGAACCAAATTAACCAGTTCAGACGAACAAATCTTGCGCCTCTCTGGTAGATGCTTGCCACTATAATCTCCCGTACGCTTACTATTCACCGAGGTACAGATGGCGGATCCTACTACTCCCTACTCCTGTTGGCTGGTGTTGCTTACCATCGCCACTTAGACTACGCCACCATCATATTTGAGGAGATCGTTCGCATGGTCAAGGAAAAGGAAACCACTCACCAGAAAACCTTCATACCCTTTCAACGATTCCTGACCATATTCATCGCCACCTATCTGGAAACCTACCACACCATTCCTCGGCGACTCAACAACCCGCAGGTCCAAGTACAACGCATCACCAGATTCCTACGAATCAGAGACCTCCCCAACATCGTAGCCATGACCGTGCCTGTTGCCCTTCTTCGAATCCTAAATCTGGAAAGTGAGGCAGTGCGTGAGTACATGAGAGTCAATAGGATTGATCCTCTGGCGCAACCAGAGCCGGTTGTGCCTGCCCCGGGAGTAGTGGCACCTGGTGAGGGTCCTAGCGGTATTAGGGCTCGGGTACGCAGGGGTTCTCCGAGCAGGGTTGTGATTGAGAGGGAAGAATCAGTAGAGAGGGGTGGTGGAAGTGGTGAGGGAGGAGCGATACACGAGAGCGAGGGTGTTGTGATAAGTGACTCAGAGGCCTCCACCCATGCCGAATCAGAGAATAAGTCCTCAACAGAAAGGACTCAAACAGAATCGTCCTCCTCCGGACAATCAATCTCATTTGGCCCACGACCTTCTCCAGTCCGTGCTGAATCCACTAGCACGCGACAAGTATCTGATCATCCCAAGGACATCCATCACGATCTATCTGACATATCTGCCACCTTTGGTGATGTACCGTTAATGGAAAGAGAAGATGAAGAAGTAGATGTTGTGGTGAGCGATAGTGAAAGTGAGAAAGAAAAGAATGAGGGTGAGAGTACCCCAGACCGAGAAAGCCAGGAAGCCTCATCCACTACCGGTCGGGACACTGTTCCGGCTGGTATTGAAACAGACGCTGGCATCCCACCAGTGCATGCACCTCACCCCACCAGCCACTCTGCTTCCACTCAAATGGAAGTAGTTTCATTGCACGGGGATTTATCACATACACGGTCGGCAACTCGTTCGGAGTTTGCTGGCTTTGAAATCAGTGGACCGCCTCCCCCGTCCACATCTTCTTTCCATGCACCATCGAGTCTAGCACCAACCTTGACAGGTTTCCAATATTTTGCTAGGACACCATCACCACTAGCACGTCTTCGTGACGTTGCCAGAACGCCCGTAGCAGCCTCTACTGCAGAGGTAAAGCGAGGATCGAACGGAACTCCCTCCAGTGCTACCATTTTGCCAACACTGCGTGAGGACCACGGGTCTGAAAGACCTGTGCCAACCGAGCCTCTTAGTGAGTTCGGGGTTACACCAGAGCTTAGATCCTTCCTGAATTCTAAGTTCTCCTCTCTTGACTCCGGCCTGAGGGAGTATGTCAACACACGACTCCACTCTGAAATCAACTCCCTCAGAGCCCAAATCCGAGCCCTGGAAAACCACCCACCTACTATCATTGAGCGAGATTATTCAATCGATGAACTCAAGGACCTCCTCCATGCCAAACTAAAAAGTGTTGCCAATCATACACCCGAACAATCAACCATACTTGCAGCACTGCAACAACAACCCCAGCCCTCCTCCTCCAGCTCCACCACCTTCCAAGATACAGTCCTACAAGCCTTGAATGCCTTAACCTCCACCGTATCAAATATAAGAAAAAGGCTGGAAGTAGTGGAGGAGTCCTGCAAAGCTCAATCCGAATCTCGCAAGCGTAGGCATGATGATCCTGAGGATCCAGGACATCATGAGGGGGAGAAGCGGCAGCGGCGATACATTGGGGCTCAAAGCACCGTACTCAGAATTGAAGCCGCCCCAGTGTCAAAGCCGTTAGAGGGTCAAAGCGGCAGTGGTAGTGGGGGTAAACAACAACCAACTGAGCCTACAATGGCAGATTTTGAATTTGAAGCGGGTCAGGGGGCAGAGTCAGAGACGGAAAGACAAGAGACCCCAACAATCCTCCCAACAACCTAAACTCCATCAATCCAAATCCCGCAAATCCAAACACATCCAAAAGAACCAGAATCCTCTCTTCCTGGATCTTCAACTGAAAAATCCAAAGGCAAAAGGCCGATTACTGAGGAAGTTGAAGAGACTCCACTAATCAACATACGCAAGGTCTTTACAACGGTAAACATGGAGCTGCTTGACATTTTTCCACCTAAACAGGGGCAATTCAACATTGCGCCCATCGATCTTATAAGTCAGCAGCAACCTCAAGAATCTGAACAGAAAGAGGGTGAGTGGCCAGTACCTGCAACTTATCATGGAGGACCTATGCCCTTGGCCACTCACGAGAGAGTAATAGCAGAAAGGCCAAATATCAGAAACATCATGCCTAGAGAAGCTCTAGCAAAAGACCAACCTCGTTGGCCCACTCAATGGCTAAATACTCCGTATCTTAAAGAAAGAATTTCGGGTATCTTCTCAGAGTTTGTCAGAGAGGTTGACGATCTGTATGTACTGAACTCGGAAGAGCATGAAAAAACTGTCTGATTCGCCACCACCTTCCATACAAGCAAGAAACAACAAGAGGCCTCCAAATATCCAATCGTCAAGATCGAGTTCGTGTACTTGCGTAACTTCCTCAACTACCAAATGGTTCACTTTCATGTAACCAGAGCAGATGGGAAAAGGTATACATTTCACGAGGTCGAGCTTAGATTTTTGAATTTGGGGGATATAACACATATGGAAGATGAGCTGGCCTGTAAGCTGGAAAAGAATCGTGAGGAACAAAGAGCTCTCCAAGTCATCAGAGACTTCATGCGAAAGAAGATCATCCTGTGCAGAACCCATGATCTACAGCTTGGTGTTGTGGCTGATCTTGCAAAGATAAATCTTCAAAGGCCTAACCAACAGCATTCCAAGCTAGACAGACACATAAAATACACTATCATAGAAAATTTTGATAAAGATTACGAAGGAGCCGATGGATTCATCATGCCAAATCTTAATGGAGACAAAGCATTCCTTCGACTTTCAGAGCTCAGTGCATATTCTGACGGGACGCTTCAAAGATGCATATCTAAATTCTGCAGAACATGCTTCAGAAACCGACACTTGCCTGATCAATCAGAATTGGTAAAAATGACCAGAATTGCAGATCAGTTGGGGGAAAAGATTCAAGAAAGAAAGGCCATCCGGAGCTGGGAAAGACTCCTAGGTCAGAGAAGCAGATGAAAAATACCTGCTTCAGCACAAGGCAACAAAAGTGGGAGATTGTTAGATATTAATTAGTTTGTTTGCCTTATGTTCTTTTGTATGTAATCTATATATTCCTAGACTAGTTTTATGGGCTTGGCCCACTTTCTTTATGTATTTCCTAGTTTAGTTTAAGTATTAAGACTTGGGCCTATGTGGCTTTTTAGCCCATGTGGCTTATGTATTTACATCCTTGCAAACCTAGTTTGCAAGGCAACTCTTTGTAATTGTATTCTCTGCACTTTACGTTCAAGAAATATACAAGAGAGAATCTTCAAGTTCATGCAAAGTGTTCATACTTGTTCATACTAACTTCATCATCTTTACTTCAAGTATTCATTGTTTACTCATCTTTTTCACAACTAAGGACATTCATAATCCCCCACCTCTCACTCCTTTTACAGATTGCTGGTGAGTTCTACGGTTCGGTTGTAAGGGGGTGTATCTTGGGGAATAATTGGCGGGCACTCTGATTTAAATTGTGATGAGCCGTGGTTTTTGTAATACTCGTATTTTGACTAAACTGGTGTTGGAAAACTGTTTGTATATATTTTCTGTTATAAATATTTTAGTTTTAGTATCGCTTCCGCAGTGTTTGAAAAAACATTAGGTTGAAAATACGGTGTTACATCACTCTACCTCGTGACGGGTTTACCGCAAATCACGAAGCAATTTATTTAGGCCGGTAACCATTTTACCGATTGCAACCATCTTGTAACTCTTAGATCCTTGTGGGATCCTTTGACATCCATTATGTCTAAGGCATGTTTGATCCCTTCTTACACCAACTCCCTTACATCACTTAAGTGTCACAAAAGAATTCGTAAGTCATCCGTCAAGACACACGTTGGTACTCTCGACCAATAATTGGCTCGTGCTAAAGCTCGACAACCAATATTGCGAGTTTCCACACTCACCTTCCACACAACTACACAAGGAATGGCTCATGCTAAAGCTCGACAATCATCCAAGTTTCGTTAGATTTGGGTTGTGTCGTCTTAAGGATGGCGCGTGACTTACTTTTGAAAAACAGGTTTAAATTTTCCCGGTTAAACCATTTTTAACTCGTTTGGCAAATTAACAAATAAGTGATAAAACCATTTTTGACCACTTTTAATATAATACCATTTTTATAAATCTTTGTACTTTAATATATATTTTGAAAAATTGTCTAGCATGCGATTTCCTATATATCCATATAAGAAATAAATGTATATAAAACACAACCACGCATATAAATATCAAATCCGGTAACATGCCCAAAATCCTATGCGTTTTCCCCATGACCCATACGAGGAAAACAAGGTCATCTAAGGACAAAACCAAAGAACCTCGTTGTGTGGGCTCCTACAAATCTGGGATCTCAATTAGCACTCCGGGTTTGCCTCGCGAAGACATCACCGTTGTGACTCCCGATGGCATAATAGAATTTGTTTTAAATACAAATACATAGTAATAAGGAAATGACATGCAGGCCGCGATCCTGATAAACAATTACAAGTACAAAGAATAAAAGAAACGGCATGCAAGCCGCACCCAACATATATAATTACATCAAATACGGCACGCAGGCCAAAACCAAAACAACCATCCATAACAACACATAGGGCAATGGGCATCTAGTGTTACTGAATCAACACAAACAACACAACCAAAGCAAAACCATGGTGTGCCACTCAAAACCATGTAAATATATATTTTGATCAAGATTGCCAACAAACATTCAAGGCACAAATGACAATCCTTGTACATATGCATTAGTATATTAATACCAAGTTTAAAATTACATATTCATATATACACCTATAGATATATGTTTTATGCACTTCATGCCAAGCCATACAAAACATATAAATATAGAAATCAAAATATAGTGGGATAGACCAGATCCAAGACTAGTCCACAAAATGGTCAAAATTGGATTTTTAAGTTTTTCCTAAATTTGTTTCAAAAACCATATTTTTGCCCGAACATGATGGGCACAGGCGTGCCCACCAGTGTGCCAGTTTACAGTTTTAAACATTTTAATCCTTAAAAGTTTCCTGCCGGTACGACCCGTGCCCCGGCCGCTGGCACGCCCCATACCGCTAGAATACCATTTTTGACAGAAAATCCAGTTTTCAAACCCAAATATGCAAAACAATGTTAGAGATGGCTCTGATACTTCTGTTGGGTATCGGTGGTTCAACGAAAACGCAATGGAAGCAGAAAAAGGCGAAAAACAATTTTCAAGAACCACACAATACTCACCAAATGGACCATGACTCTAAACATGTCAAAACAACATAAATAAAATAACAAGAAGGAAGAAATATACCCTTGAAGCTAGACTTCTTTCTTGTATCCGGATTTATGGCTTGGAAGATGAATACACAAACGAGTGTACCTTTAGTGCAATCCATACCAAGTGCTCATTGGCTCCGACTTGCTAGAGTGTTAGTGTAACACCGCCTTTGAAACCTTAAAATCAGATAAAATTTGAGTTTTCAAACTGCATGGGTCCGTTTGTAAATTGAATGTTTACCTGTTAGTTAACTTAACCGAATTTCAAAAGCAAAGCAGCGGAATTTTTAAAACAATAAAAAAACCCAAGCCTATTAACTATTACAGTTTAAAGCACATGTTTGGCGTATATACAATTATACAAAACAAAACTTGCCAAACATAACAACCGGTGTTACTTTTATCTAAACCGACCATTGTATATTATATACCAAAAAGCAGTGTTCCAACAAAAGCCTGTACCACAGCTACAAGTGTTTCCCCACTCACAAGGTCTGCCTATTCTTTGTCTTAAAAAGGGAAACAACAACATTAGCTATATAAAATAGCTAGTGAATACAGACAGGTATGAGTACAATAATAGCAAGTCATGAATCAAGAATGAGAATACAATGCTATCCTAACACATAGCGGTAATGCAGATATGTCCAGCAGTGCTATATCTTGCCAGATAGCTAGTCCGGCTCAATAACAACCACCGGGGGAATCAAACACTGCCAACCGTGCTGGTTTCATCACCTAAGTGACTCCACCTGCTCGTTACGGAGCCAAAGGCTCATTAGGCTCAGCCAGTTAAGGCAATCACCCCAAGAGTTTAAAGGAATGGCACTCGAGTACCATTAGTCCCGAGCAATTGCCCGAAGGCCCCTGAGACCCAGCCGAAGCTGACCTTCCATACATATATGTCCGGACTTTCACATAGCTCATAATTAACCCATAATAGGGATCATAGCATGCACGCATTCACATATGAATTCATATTCATCAAAATATCACAATAAATATACATGTACTTAAATACATGTCAAATATATCATTCATCACGTCAATACTTGTTTTCTAAGCTTATATATATAAATATACAAGTCTATGTGCAATAAGTAGCATACCGTGTTCGTTTAAACAAATTAGCATTCAAAAACTTCCTTTATTGGATTCATAAGAGCCGGTACTCACCTTGGTGCTCAAAACAAGTCAATTATGTATTTGGCCTTCCTTGAATGCTTAATTACCTGTTGTACACATATAAGTTCACTTAGATTACCACATATCATACACATATACTAATTCTAGTTTTAAGTTCTCTAATTGTGTCTAAATTAGTACAAATGCATAAACTAACCTAAATACCTCTAAAATGGTCAAAAATGATACAAATATAGTCCATATACCCTGTACATTGAAAAACAACAATCTGCCTGCTGCACACAAGGTCGCACCGCGACACCCTTAAGGGTCGCGCCGCGACACTCATCCAGCCCTGCGATTTTGAGTTCTGCACAGCTCTAAGCCATTCCAAACCCAAGTTCAACATGTTCTTAATTAATTCCAGCTTTTGTACTAGTTTTAGGACATCAAAGGGAGTTCATAAACATATAAACATCATACTTTAACATCAGATTCTTGTTTGATTCATCTAATCACCATATTTCACCCATTTAGTCAATTTCAAGAAATTTAATCAAAATAGCAACTTTAATTCATAAAATAAGTTCCAAACAACTCCTAAATGATCCTAGAACATATTGCTATCAAGAAATCTAAGCTTGGTTAACTAAACTCGTTTTACCCATTTTTGACCTAATTACAAAAATGAAGAACAAGAGAGGAGAAGCTTACTAAGGATGAAGATGATGATGAATAGCAGATTGTAGACAACTAATGAGCAATATTTGAACTTGATTCCACCCTTAGTTACGCCTTGATCAGTGTTTTCTTCTTCAATAACAAAAGAGGAACAAGAGGTGAGGTGTGTGTGTGTGTTTCTTCGTGAGTCTGTGTGTGTATAGAAAGTGATGACTTAAAAACCGACTTTGGTTTTTGAGTTATCCACAAGGGGTATTTTGTTCCCCTTTTCAACATACAACACGACACCCAAATAACCGTTTCAACTAACGAGGATATTTTCGGAAACCTCGTTTGAAACCAATTACTATTTTATCATTCTTATCTAATTTTATTACTATTTTTAATTTCACATTTAACTGGCCAATAGCTAATTTCTATTAATTCTTACAAATATATTTATGTTTAATTCGTTTAAATAAATTGACGTACCAAATGGAGCGCACGAATAGGCCCAATTTGTGGATGTTACTACTCTACCCCGTTAAGAAGATTCCGTCCTCGGAATCTGTTCATCTAGGAATAAGTGAGGGTATCGTGCCTTCATGTCATCCTCTGTTTCCCATGTCAGGTTGGGACCTAGGTTGTGTTTCCACTTGACAAGAACCAGTCTGATCATCTTCTTACGCAGCTTCTTTGTCTTTGCGTTAAGAATTTCAACTGGCTCCTCTACAAGGCGTTTAGCCGAATCAACCTTCAACTCTTGTAGAGGTAGAACTTGGTTTTCTTCAACTTTACACTTTCTCAAATAGCATACATTGAAAGTGTTGTGAATACCAGATAACTTAGGAGGTAATTCAAGAGATATAGTCTGCTCGTTGACTTTTCGGGTAATTCTGAATGGACCAATATAACGTGGACTCAGCTTACCTTTGCGTCCAAACCGAATTACACCCTTCCAAGGGGATACCTTCAAGAAAACCCGATCACCCACACTGAATTCAACAAGTCGGCGCTTTGGGTCTACATATATCTTTTGACGATCACGAGCTGCTTTTAGTTTCTCCAGAGCTATCTAAACTTTATCAGAAGCGGTCTGCACAATTTCTGGTCCGACATACTGCTTCTCACCCGGTTCAAGCCAACAAGTGGGAGTGCAACAACGCCTCCCTCATAACATTTCATATGGTGGCATCCCGATACTAGAATGATAAGAGTTATTATAAGCAAACTCTATCAAAAGGAGATGAGAATCCCAAGAACCACCATATACAAGTACACATGCCCTAAGCATGTCTTCAAGAGTCTGAATTGTTCTTTCAGACTGACCATCCGTTTGTGGATGATAAGCAGTACTCAGATGAACCCGTGTGCCAAGCTCACACTGCAAGCTTTGCAAGAAGTTAGACACGGAACGAGAGTCACAGTCAGAAACAATAGAACAAGGTAAACCGTGACGAGTGACTCTCTCATTGATATAGAGTTGAGCTAGGCGTGTCAATGATGCAGATTCGTTTGTAGCAAGAAAATGGGCACTTTTGGTCAATCGATCAACAATGACCCAAATCATGTTGTGCCCCTTCAGTGTCTTAGGTAGCTTGGTGACAAAATCCATTGTAATATGATCCCACTTCCATTCTGGAATGTCAAACTGTTGCAGATTGCCATAAGGCCTTTGATGTTCGGTTTTGACCTGTGCACATATTTGACACTTCTCCACGAAGGAAGCAATGTCTCTTTTAAGAGTAGGCCACCAATACAGCTTCTTGAGATCATAATATATCTTTGTAATACCTGGATGAATAGACAACCTGGAATTGTGTGCTTCCTATAATATCAGATCACGGATGTCTCCAATTAATGGTACCCAGATTCGGGATTGAAAGGTCTTCAAACCCTAGCTATTATCAATAAGCTGATCCTTCAGCTTTCTCATAGTCTCTGCCTTCAGATTCTCCTCCTGTAGAGCCAATTGTTGTGCTTCCCTCAATTTTGAAATAATATCAGGAACCACAGTAAGCTTCATGAATTTGGCTTCAGTTGAAACCCATTTTCGGCTTAAGGTATCAACTACTGCATTAGCTTTGTCGGTATGATAACGGATCTCACAATCATAGTCTTTGATTAACTCAATCCAACGTCGTTGCCTCATATTGAGTTCTTTTTGAGAAAAGACATATTGTAAGCTTTTGTGATCCGTGCATACAACACATTTGTGCCATATAAGTAATGTCTCCACAGCTTCAATGCAAATACAACTGCTGCGAGTTCAAGATCGTGTGTTGGGTAGTTCTTTTCATGTGGTTTTAATTGCCTTGAAGCATAGGCAATCACATTATCGCGTTGCATTAAAACACAACCCAATCCAGAATAAGATGCATCACAATAGACGATAAAATCCTCCGACCCGTTAGGCAATGTAAGAATCGGAGCCTCACATAATAGCTGCTTCAAAGATTGAAAGGATTGCTCCTGTGCATCAGACCACACATAAGCAACATCCTTCCATGTCAATTTAGTAAGAGGACCAGCAATTTTAGAAAAAATCATGGATAAACTGCCGATAATAACCAGCTAGACCAAGAAAACTCTTGATCTCTGTAGGAGTTTTGGGAGCCTCCCAATTCATTACTGCCTCTACTTTAGCAGGGTCTACTTTAACACCATCCATGCAGATAACATGGCCAAGAAAGTGCACCTCCCAAAGCCAAAACTCACATTTAGAAAGTTTGGCATAAAGTTGTTCTCGTCTGAGAGTATCAAGAACTTGACGAAGGTGTGATTCATGTTCAGCTTCGGTTTTTGAAAAGATCAAGATGTCATCAATAAAGACTATCACGAACCTGTCCAGAAATGGACGACAAACTCGGTTCATGAGATCCATGAAGATAGCTGGTGCATTGGTTAAGCCGAATGGCATAACCAAGAATTGATAATGGTCGTATCGTGTACGAAAGGCAGTCTTCAGTATGTCATCAGTATGAACCCATACCTGATGATACCCTGATCGAAAGTAAATCTTGGAAAAGCACGTTGCTCCCTGCAATTGATCAAACAAGTCATCTATGCGCGGGAGTGGGTATTTGTTCTTTACAGTTCACTTATTAAGCTCCTTGTAATCTATGCACATTCGCATAGTGCCATCTTTCTTCTTGACGAATAGAACTGGAGCTCCCCAAGGAGAAGAGCTCGGGCGAATAAAGCCCTTGTCAAGTAGTTCTTGTATCTAATTCATCATCTCGCGGATCTCTAAAGGAGCGAGACGATATGGAGCTTTAGCCACCGGAGTAGCTCCTGGAACAAGATCGCTTTTATACTCAACATCCCTGACTGGAGGTAGCCCGGGTAATTCATGTGGAAATACCTCAGCATATTCTAACACTATCCTGATGTCTTCAACTGGTTGCTTCTCCATCTTAGCATCAATAACATATGCTAAGTAGGATGTACAACCTTTCGCCAATGACTTAGAAGCTTTGATAACTGAGATGATAGGAATGTCAGATTCCCGTCCTTCCCCCTTGCTATTGCATAAGACCCATCTGATAAAGGAAACTTGATAATCTTCTTAGAACACAGAATCTCAGCATTGCGAGTGCTGAGCCAGTCTATTCCAATCACAATATCAAACCCATCAATAGGCATGATAAGGAATGAAATAGGAAAACTAATGCCATCAATATAGATAACCGCGATAGGAACTTTATCAGTAACAGAAACTATTGTACCATTAGCGGTCTCTACTGTAATCGGATCAGTTAATGCAGATGTAGGCAATTGCAACTTATGGCAAAAAGATACCGAGACAAAAGAATAAGTAGCCCCGGAATCAAACAATACACATGTTGTTCCACATAATAACAAAGTGTACTTGTCTTTTGCCGTTCCACATAATAACTTTATATCGTACCTAACTTTTCATTTTACTAGATACCCAACTATACGGTATGCTCCTTACGTCTCTGCTTGCTAACTATTATTCACAATCGAATATGTAACCTCCTCTAAGAAGAGGTACTTTGCCTACTAGAAATCTCTGTAAGTACACCCTATCTCTTATAACTTATCCATTCTGGCCTTGATTCTCTCAATTCTTTGAACATACATCATTGCAGCCTACACCGCTGCATCTACTCCTTTCTATAACATCACTTTTAGTCTCCCTTACACTTGCTTAACCACTTGGTTGCTTATACAAGGAACATTTATCTGCAGGGCTTTACCCAACTCTGCAGCTATTGTCTCTCTTACCATACTGTTCTCATATTCTTGCAATTCCTCTATAACTGGAATCTTTCACTTACTACCCGCAGGTCTAATGGTTAGGATAGGAATTGCACCTAAATTATACCTGTCTCTAACTTTTCTACATACTTTCTTCTGAAAATCAGAAATCATTCACATACAATATGTAACATCCTGATTTTGGGCCTAGTGGTTACGTAGGCCAAGGTATGTTTAAACACGTGATTAGTGTTTAATTATATGTTTAATTATTTACTAATGGCAATTATTGAATTAATTGATAAGTTAATTAATTAAATATTTATTTATATATATATGTATACGAATATATATATTTAAGTATGTATGTGTGCAAGTGTGTGTGCATGGTTTGGAAGCTAGGGAGGTTGACACCTCCTGCTTATGTATTTGAGGATTATTTCTGATATGTTGTATCATTTAGAAAACCAATAGTCAGTGTGTGTTGTGTGTGTTCTTGAAAGAAAAGCATAGAAAGAAACATAAACTTGAAAAAAGTGAAAGATTGGATTTGTGGGTGTTAATCCAAAACAAAGGTATGATGATAATTCTTGCATGATGCTGATCATTTTGTCGTGTTTTGTTGTTAAACTTGTATTGGTTTCATGAAAATGTCATGGATGGAGTTTATGTGTAAACTTGACAAATGGGTTTTGGTTGAAATTGGTGTTTTAAATTGGTTATGATGTGTTCTTGTTGTTGATTACATGTTATAATATGTTTATACATGTTTTGGAAGTCTTCTTGTGGGAATCCTAGTTTTTAATCGGATTTTGAGAAAATGGATGTAGCTGCAAATCCGACACTTTAAAGGAAGAAGGAGGCTGGAAATACGACGTCGCGGCGCGACCCCGAGAATCCGGGTTTGGTGAAAATCCGAAAAAAGGAAATCCGGAACTCTAGAATCCGCAACCCTAAATCCAATACTCAAAATCCGGAACCTAAATCCGATAGTGTCGCGGCGCGACACGGGAGTTGGTCGCGGCGCGACAGGGTGATTTTTTAGGATTATGATTTTTTTATGCTTACTTGTTTGGGATGTGATGAATTACCATTTTATGGTTATTTCATGTTAATTACAAGTTATATAGAGATATAAATATATGTGTGGTATATATTTATGAATCGGTTATTGATTTCAGTTTATTCTGATCTCAGGAAAGGACAAGGCTCAGTAACATTAGACCACTGAGTGGGAGTTCGAGAACTCGAGGTGAGTGGATGTTTACTCACGGGTGTTATTAGTTGTAACTGGCTTGGGTTGCAACTGTTATTGGATTGATGCATAGATAGACTGTTGTCTATTAATTGATTAACTGTGATATGTTAATTGATTGTTGCGCCTATTGTGAAGTCAGCTATCGGCTGGGCATATTGGGCTGGGTTTGTTTGCTATCGGCTAATCAGAATTGTGGTCTTTTGATGCATTCGTTGCAACTTAAGATAATACTGTGTGATAATAGCAAATAGACTATCGGTAAACCTTTGCTTGGCCGGCATTGGTTGTAGGTTCCTGCAGAACCGCCGGTCTTCTCGTGAGGCAAAGGGTGATTATGTGTTTACTGTTGTTGATATCATGCGGTTATTTGCTAGTATACCTGTGGTGGTTTACTTCCATTCACTTAGCTGTGTGCTAATCCCCCACCTCTCACTACTTTTACAGGTGGCTGGTGAGTTCTGCGGTTTAGTCGTGAGGGGGTGTTGTCTGGGGAATAATTGACAGGCACTCTGATTGGAATTGTGACGAGCCGTAGTTTTTGTAATACTGTATTTTAAACTGATCGGTTTTGTTAAACGATGGTTTAACTTCAATTGTAAATACTTTTATGTTTTGGTAAACGCTTCCGTAGTTTTAATTTAAATGAAAATTTTATGGGTGAAAATACGGTGTTACACAATACAATAACAACTTTCTCTGTACCATCACAGGTATACTGGTCTACATACACATGCTATCAAACACATAATCCGCAGGGTCCATCATGATCTTGTTGAGCTTAAGTATGTATCATGTGTTTATAATAATATGGGCCCTACATTATTATGAACACACTATACCTTACCTATTCTCAACTTAACCAATCAGATTCCCGCTTCATAACATTTAACACTTGGCCACATAACTGTTGTACATGCATAAACAGGCTAACTCATACTCAATCTATAAAACAGATATCAATCATAATCTTCTACTAACCGTATGCTCACCAAGGTTTACTTCCCCAGGGATAGCTCCACTTAATCTCAAAACCATGGTTTAAGTTCAGACATCACACTCATGTGTGCCCAAATCCCTTAAACCTTGGCTCTGATACCAAGTTGTAACACCACTTTTCCAAATTAGATTTAAAAATATTATCTTACAAGTTAGCACCAAAAAGATATCAGAGTTTCACAAAAATACAATTTCTAAACATAAACGTGCTAACATTTTCAAAAGTAGTGTCAAAGTTTGCTTCTTGAAAATCAGGATCTATCCAGCTGAGCACCGCATTGGGGCCTTACCCTGCTATAACCTGCATTACCTGCAAACATGCAATACTGAAACATAAGCTAACGCTTAGTGAGCATACTAACTGAACATAACAACATAAAACAGGAGTAAAATCTCCCCAGGATGTATCGCATCCAAACTATAACAACAGGAGTAAAGTCTCCTCAGGATGTCTCGCATCCAAGCTGTAATACCTGCAAACCTGCACAACTGTTACTATGCTAGGGTTTATCTACACCTCGGGGTGGAATATCCCCCAATGCTTTACTTGGGTATAAAGAGCTCGATATACCCCTTTCCACTTTCTGGGATACAAAGCTACGCTTGCACGTACTGAGTATCCTCTGTGCCGGGCTTATCTACACCTCGCAGGTGTAGCCTATCCCAGCTTTTCTTGGTATACAGATCACTGTATACCCTGTTTAAACAGGAGTAACAACTCCCCAGGATGCCTCGCATCCGACTCACGGGAGTAACAACTCCCCAGGATGCCTTGCATCCGACTCGCAGATAAAACACATAACAGTTTTATCATACAGTTCAATAATTATAATCATGTATTGCTCATGCTAAAGAATAGTATATTCATGGCATGGCTATACGCATGTACTTGCATCATATATACATATCATATATCATATCACATCATACCATATCATATCATCTGCTGTACGTATACATATACTAACTCACAGGTACTTACTCTGCTTTAGTATACAGCTACACCATCCGCGTGGCTGTACACCATAACACTGTACTTGGTACAAAGTTACGCCTCGCGCGTACTTTGTACCCTGCTGCTTTATTGAATATCTATAACATTCATATCTTATAACACAGATATCATGTTATTCATTTAATGCATACTCATATGCTAAACCTGCTGAAGGAATAGTATACTCACCTCAGTAACGAGGATGGTTCAAATAACAGCACCAATATCGATAATAAAGTCACCGCATACGTCAACAAATAGTACCTACAAGCAATATATAGAAATCATACAAATTCTAAGTATTGCAAGCCGGGCACCCCCCCTAGGCACACCCTAGGCATGGATGTGCCTTCCCCCAGGCATGGCTGTGCCTTTCCCTCAGGCACGCCCATGCCTTCCTCAGGCACGCCCGTGCCTTCCCTCAGGCATGGTTGTGCCTTTCCCTCAGGCACGCCCATGCCTTACTCAGGCACGCCCGTGCCTCAGTCAAAAAGCACGAGAAGTACCGTATGAACTAGGTTTTGCCACGGGGAAGTAAGGCACGCCCGTACCCTCCTTAGGCACGCCCGTGCCTCCCCTGCTCTGCACCAGAATGTCGGCCAGAACGCTGTTTTTCCGACCAAAACTCAACCAAACCTATTTCTAATCAGTTTTTAACCTCATAGGAGTGTTTTCCTACACCCCTAACAGCTACTAAGCTATAAACAACAATCATAACATCACTAAATCCTTGATTCACCATGAATCAACTTAAAACCCATAAAAACTTCAAAGATATGATCAAGAATCCTTACCTCAAGCTTGAATCTATGCTAGACTCAGTTGTCACTAATTGTATCCCCTGATATAGATCAAAATGTTGAGAGAAAATGGCTGGTAGAGAAAGCTACGTGAACTTGAAATGAAACAATGAAGACTTTGACTTTCCATTGTCAAAGTTGGCTATATATATAAAAATACTTTGAGAATTGACACAACAAGTCCCTCAACTTCTCATTTTACCTTTTGACAACTTTAACCCCTCAAGTTTCTAAACACCTCCTAATCTTAATAACGCTTAGCCATAATAACTTTTGAACTTTGGGGCGTTACAAGATTCACCCCTGCACTGGATGCGATCGCCCTCCATTTGTCGAGTTGTTTCAAAGGCTCGATCCAGATCACTAGCTGCTCTGACATGAGCTCAAAACTCCAAAGGTAATGTTTTGACAAACCTCCGGATCTTTGTATTTTCATCTGTCATAAAATGAGGAACAAACCTCATTTTATCAGTATAAGCACCGATGTGATCCTGCATAGACTTATCCCCTTTTCGAAGATTGTTGAATTCATGCTCCAATTTATCCGGATCATACTGAGTGCAGTATTTTCTCTAGACCTTCTCACTAAATTGCTCCCAAGTCAGAGCATTAAGTACCTCCTTTTTGACAGAGGCTTTGACCGTGTCCCACCAGAAGATGGCACGGCCCTTTAACATCCTTACTGCATATTTCACGAAGTATTCAGGTTCGCATTCGCAGGACTCGAATGCCTGCTCCATCTCCTGAATCCACCTCATAGTAACCGTGGGGTCAACACTCCCCTCGAAGGTAGGTGGGTGGCATGATAAGAATTTTTTGTAAGAACATGGCTTACGGGTTAGTTACCCAAAGCAGAGTTGAGTAGAAGCTCCTTTACAGTACGGAGCTCCTCCTCAAGGCGTCTGATGTACGCCTGTTGTACATTATCAGTAGGAGCACCTTCAGTATGGTGCTGAGACTGCTCGTCTGCAGCTTGCTGAGGTATATGGGAGGCCTCATCCTCCATTTTCTTAAGGGTCTGTTCAGTAGCACCCGGTTGGGCAGACATATTCAACTTTTGCTATATGAAAGAAGGAGCGTTCATTATAGCAATTATACTTACTCATATACATATAGACTAGCTATTAACAAGTACTTATCATATAACTCTCATACTCAAACCCCTTTACCCAATTAGGAACACTTCATAATGGTCGGGCCCGAGTTTGAGATTGAATACTCTTTCAAGTACCAAATTCCCTCAAACTTAGGCTTTGATACTTAACTTGTAACACCGCCTTTAAAACCTTAAAATCAGATAAAATTTGAGTTTTCAAACTGCATGGGTCCGTTTGTAAATTGAATGTTTACCTGTTAATTAACTTAACCAAATTTCAAAAGCAAAGCAGCGGAATTTTTAAAACAATAAACAAACCCAAGCCTATTAACTATTACAGTTTAAAGCACATGTTTGGCATATATACAAATATACAAAACAAAACTTGCCAAACATAACAACCGGTGTTACTTTTATCTAACCGACCATTGTATATTATATACCAAAACGCAGTGTTCCAACAAAAGCCTGTACCACAGCTACAAGTGTTTCCCCACTCACCAGGCCTGCCTATTCTTTGTCTAAAAAAGGGAAACAACAACAACATTAGCTATTTAAAATAGCTAGTGAATACAGATAGGTATGAGTACAATAATAGCAAGCCATGAATCAATAATGAGCATACAATGCTATCCTAACACATAGCGGTAATGCTGACATGTCCAGCAGTGCTATATCTTGCCAGATAGCTAGTCCGGCTCAATAACAACCACCGGAGGAATCAAACACTGCCAACCGTGCTGGTTTCATCACCTAAGTGACTCCACCTGCTCGTTACGGAGCCAAAGGCTCATTAGGCTCAGCCAGTTAAGGCAATCACCCCAAGAGTTTAAAGGAATGGCACTCGAGTACCATTAGTCCCGAGCAATTGCCCGAAGGCCCCTGAGACCCAGCCGAAGCTGACCTTCCATACATATATGTCCGGACTTTCACATAGCTCATAATTAACCCATAATAGGGATCATAGCATGCATGCATTCACATATGAATTCATATTCATCAAAATATCACAATAAATATACATGTACTTAAATACATGTCAAATATATCATTCATCACGTCAATACTTGTTTTCTAAGCTTATATATATAAATATACAAGTCTATGTGCAATAAGTAGCATACCGTGTTCGTTTAAACAAATTAGCATTCAAAAACTTCCTTTATTAGATTCATAAGATCCGGTACTCACCTTGGTGCTCAAAACAACTCAATTATGTATTTGGCCTTCCTTGAATGCTTAATTACCTGTTGTACACATATAAGTTCACTTAGATTACCACATATCATACACATATACTAATTCTAGTTTTAAGTTCTCTAATTGTGTCTAAATTAGTAAAAATGCATAAACTAACCTAAATACCTCTAAAATGGTCAAAAATGATACAACTATAGTCCATATACCCTGTACATTGAAAAACAACAATCTGCCTGCTGCATACAAGGTCGCGCCGCGACACTCATCCAGCCCTGCGATTTTGAGTTCTGCACAGCTCTAAGCCATTCCAAACCCAAGTTCAACATGTTCTTAATTAATTCCAGCTTTTGTACTAGTTTTAGGACATCAAAGGGAGTTCATAAACATATAAACATCATACTTTAACATCAAATTCTTGTTTGATTCATCAAATCACCATATTTGACCCATTTGGTCAATTTCAAGAAATTTAATCAAAATAGCAACTTTAATTCATAAAATCAGTTTCAAACAACTCCCAAATGATCCTAGAACATATTGCTATCAAGAAATCTAAGCTTGGTTAACTAAACTCGTTTTACCCATTTTTGACCTAATTACAAAAATGAAGAACAAGAGAGGAGAAGCTTACTAAGGATGAAGATGATGATGAATAGCAGATTGTAGACAACTAATGAGCAATATTTGAACTTGATTCCAGCCTTAGTTAAGCCTTGATCAGTGTTTTCTTCTTCAAGATCTAAATGCGTAGCTAGGCTCAGTGTCAATTCAAAAACAAAAAGGTGATGTGTGGTCTTGCTCAGGCAAAAAAGACGGAAAATTATCGGTTAAATGGCTGTGGGGATTTTTAGACGAGAAGTTTCAAGTATCGGGACATCTGCTTTCTACTTTCTGGTCTAAACTTGTGCCGAAAAAAGTGTGTATCTTCTCTTGGAGGGTAGACCGTGAGAGAATTCCTGTGTTGAAAAAGCTAGATGAAAAGGGGATCGATGTGGATTCGATACTGTGCCCAAGGTGTAAAAATACGATAGAATTGGTTAATCATGCAATCTTTTCATGCATCAACATACAAGCCATTTGTGCTTTTATACATAAGTGGTGGGGGATTGAATTCAGGGGGGATTCTTCATTTGCTGACTTGGTGTGTTTAGCTAATTGGAAGCTGTCGTCTTCGGGGGTTAAAGTGTAGGAGTTAGTTATAAGGTCAACGGCTTACTTTGTTTGGAAAAATAGAAACTCGATTATTTTCGCAAATGTTAACCATGGAATTGATTCGGTTATTTTCGAGATACAAATGAACCTGTATCAGTGGCTAAGGGCTCGCGCAAAAAAAGGGAAGAACTTACAATGGAGTGTTTGGCTTACAAACCCAACTAGTATCACGGCAATTTGGTAATACTTTTCTTGTTGGGTTGTATTGTATATATTAGTGTAGGTGATCGAATGAGGGGTTGTAAGGTATATATTTGTGTAGGGGAAAGTTTGAGGCAGTTGTTAACTCTTTAATTGGGCCATGAGCTGATGCATTTAGAGGGTTAACAATAGGGCTATGGTTCGGATCCTTGCTAATACTACTTGTATTTTGAGGGTTGTAGTTGTAAATCCTGTGAGTAATCAATATCAGTATTAGCTGTCTTTAAAAAAAAAAGAGGCTGTTACAGTGAAGGCACGAGCGTGCCTTTGACCTGGCACGGGCGTGCCAGCCCAACCCGGCCCGCCCAAGTCATGCCTGACTTGGGCTCGTGTATGGGCTCTGGGCATGGCCGTGCCTCGGCCCACTAGAACCATTTTCTGGTTTTCTCTCTCCTTTGACCAGTTGTGATGCCGGAACCAATACTTGACGTGTGACCCAATAGGCCCTTGTTTCATTGGCAATGTCACCAACTTGTGTGTGTCAATGGGCATAATCCAACAAATACCACTTTTTTGCTGTCACATCTACCCTCACTTTCACGTCGACGTTTCCACCGTTGGTTGGAATGTTGACGCCATTTGTCGTCATTTTTAATTATTATTTCATTCATGTTTTATAGTTATTTAGTATATTTTTTATCAATATTTAATATTTATTATCTTTTAAATAGGGATGTAAACGAGCCGAGCCGAGCTGAGCCGAGCTAGACACTTATCGAGCCGGACTCGTTTAGGCTTTTTTAGGCTCGAGCTCGGCTCGTTTAGAGCTTATGATGTTGAGCTCGAGCTCGGCTCGTTTAATGTTTATGAAGCTCGGGCTCGGCTCGTTTAGGCTCGAGTATTATTTTGATATTTTTATTAAAATGATATATATAATTAATAAAAATTAAACATATAAAATATAAATTAATTATATATGGAGCTCGTTTAGGCTCGTTTAAGCTCGCGAACCCACTCTTTGAAGCTCGAGCTTGGCTCGTTTATTAAATGACCTTTAATCAAAGCTCGAGCTCGTTAAGGCTCGGCTCGTTTCGAGTTTTTAACGATCCGAGCTCGAGTAGCTCACGAGTAGCTCGGCTCGTTTACATCTCTACTTTTAAACTAATACGTATATCGAACGAGTATTTAATATATTTTACCGTAATATTAAACATCGTTTTAGATTTACCCGATCAAAGTTGTCATATCGAGTCCTGGTGTTGGTTCTAACGTACTACAATCACTTGGAGCCGCGTCTCTAACGAGACCGGGTTACGGTCCAATCATTTCCCGGTCCATCTTTTCCAGGCTGTTCCCAGTGCTTCGACACTGTAAACTCCGAATTCCGTTTCTACCCCTATAAGAACTAATATCATCGCCTCCTACGAGGGCAAATTCGTAAATATCTTCATGCCACCGGTGCCGACCGGCCTCTCTCCACCGCAAAAAGGTAGATCTAGTGATCTCATTTGAAATTTCGTAAACCACACCACAGAAAAACCCTAGAAATTTAAACCAGTTCATGATTTTGGTTTGAATCTAAGGCCAAAAAATGGGGGATTTCAATCTCGCGCTTGTGATTGTGGCTATAGTTGTTTGTGTACTGGTGTTCATCTTCAATTTGTACCTTCTTGTCAATTACCAGCATCCCGATGACAAAAACCAGGCGTATTTTCCTAAATTTGTCGTTGTTTTGGGGCTCTCCGTTGCTGCTATCTCCATACTTATGCTCCCCGCTGATGTTGCCAACCGGCAGGCTTGCCAGCACTCTATATACAACGGTGCTTGTAATCTTACATTGCCGATGAAGGATCTGTGGCTTGCTATTTACATTGTTGATGCTATACTTGTGTTCTTCGTTATTCCTTTCGCTATGTTTTACTACGAAGGGGACCAAGACAAGTAAGTTATTCATTCCATCTAAATCGGTTAATTTTCAGCTGCAATCGATGACGCCATAATATCTAGGTTATAAAGTCCCCTACTTATAGCTAAATGTTGATGTTAAGCTTACAACATTGTTGGATCCAAACTTTTCAAAATTCAAGGTTTGACTTCTGAAATCAACATGTATTTTCTTTCTTGCGTTTTTAACAACAGGGCTGATGTTAGTTCTTCTAGAGAAAAGCTTACTAACTACGTTTACCTTTACCATGATGCGACAAATAGGAAATATGAAGGCCTTAAATTTTCTATCCTAATCCACTAGGTTTGAAATCCAATTTCAGACTGACTTCAAAGTCAACTTGACTAGTCTTCTGTTCTTTCTCTAGAAGTGATATTGAACTGTTGGGAAATTTTCATGGATTATCGATCTTGTTAAGAATATTACACGAACAATATAAATTCAATCCTGAGTTATTTGGTGTGAAAATTCGAAATGGATCTCCTTTATGATACTGAAATACTTGTTAGATTATATTAAATTTTGAATATGTATGTTTATATATGAAGCTTTTGTTTGTAGGACTGTTGGCAAAAGGATTAAAAGTGCATTGATCTGGGTGGTAACTACAGCTATTGTTTGTGGTTTGGTGCTGGGTATTTTGTACGGTCAGTATTCCCACTTATTTAATTGTATTACTACCATAAACATTTTTCATTCTGATCAATTGCGAGTACAGGTAGAACTAGTGTTAGTCAATTGTGATGCATCTCTGTGATTTCTCACTCAGCTAGGTAAGATGCACAAAAGCATTAGCTTATGCAGGGTTATGATGAAAATTACTGTACTTTGGCTTTTTGTATAGTTATTGTAGCCAGTAGGATCATTGAATGATACATTTCCATGTTGTAAATCTAACCATGGTTATTATTATGGACTTATGGTGAAATTAGATGATAACTGGACATGATGCTTGAGTTAAAATCAACTCTTATATGGGAGTAGAAGTTGATGGTACGTCGCTAAACAAAGACTCTGGCTTATATTAAAAAATGCACTCTAAAACTTGTGCAATAAGAATTCACAAAACCGTGTATTAAATTTTGGTAGGTGCTTTGTATTTGAATACATGAATACAGGTCATGTACCATTCATACTGAACTGAAACGGGTACCTTCTATCAAATGGGGATACAAATTGACTATAATTCTATATAAGCTTTTATGATTGAATTGCGGAGGGGGACCTATGCAAGGAAAATCAACCCGTACGTTTGAAAAGACCAAAACCAAGAGTCTCAAATAGAGTTTTGGATATGTAATATATAGCTGTCAGTAGCTGACTATGGACAAAAATATAAGCACTTACATTTCCTATAATTTAGATTACAGTAACTCAATTTTATACACAAGTCACCTCTTGCATGTATATATTTGTAGAGAACTCTATCCCATAAATGTTAGGCCTTATGAGAGGATATGGAACATCCCTCATTATTGTAGGACAATGTAATAAACAAATGATAAACCAACCTTTTAGCATATTGAAATGAAACCTTTTCTATCACTTCCCCTCAACAATCTCCTGCCTTACCACCACCTGAACTTTCTGATGTTTTATCTCTATGCGCCTAAACTGTGAGTAATGAAAAAGCAGTGTTGTAAAACTCGGCCTAGGCGGCCGAGTACTCGGGGAGTACTTGGAAATCAGCCACCTGCCGAGGCGAGTCGGGGCTACTCGGCCACGTTACTCGGATTTGGTCAAAACTCGGTCCTACTCGGCATTACTCGGCCCTACTTGGACTACTCGGCCAAATGAGGTCAAAATTTTTTTTTTGGATTTTTCAAAGGCATACGGCACGCAAATAACTATATTTTTTAACCTTATCTATTTCCTCTCTTCCGCTATTTATCACGAGTACGAAATCAATAGTATCTCTTCCACTTTTTCTCATGACCATCGACTATACGAAGCAATTTGAAGTTTTTAACAATTATGTTTATGTTTCTAACATATATCTTGGGCCCTATGAACAATTTTATATATATATATATATATATATATATATATATATATATATGAGTATTCATGAACATACTACATGTGAATTTTTGAATTTATAGATAATAAAACCCAATCCGAGTACTCCCCGCCTAGGCCGAGTACTCGCTACTCCCCGGTCGGCCGCTAGAGTAGCGCCTAGCCATTTTTGCAACATTGTGAAAAAGTTTTAAATGGAAAATCATACAAGGGATATTTTTTATAGATTTTTTTTGAAAGGCGGGATATTTTGTATAGATGTCCAGAGATAACACATCATAAGAGAAGCAATGTGATATACGATGTACTACATTGTCACAAAGTATACAAGTCTATCTTTGCAAGGGGTTAGTTATGAGAGTTGATAAATATAGAATTGGTGAATCACTTTATATCCTTAAATCTTTAATATATTATGAAACAAAAGTTTCCAGGAACCAATATCTAGGAAAAATTACTCTAATTAGTTACTAGAAGATACCAGTCAAATAGAAGAAATTATACGCTTTCGTATATACTTCTAGGATAACAATATAACCTGCTATGGTTCTCAGGGTAGAATATTGGGCAGTAAAAGTTTTTACCTATTAGATCAGTATGACATGAATCTTTATGTGGAGTTATGTTGGTGTGACTATTCAGTGAATGCACTTAAGCTGATGCTCAAAAGGAATTGAGGAGAAACTTGGCACTCCTCAGGAAATGGTTGTCATCTCCAATTTAGATCTTTGAGCTAAAATGTGTGACACATGTGAGTTAGTAGAATATAACCAAATGAGTTGGCTCTAGGTGGGAGCGCGTGGAGGAATTTTATTCATTTCCTGATTGTGTGGATCACCCATTGTTGATTTCTATTGGGTTTCACCTAATACATTCTATTGATTTGTATATTATCTCATCATGTATTAATATGGGATAAAATGATAAATGGTACTTTTGTTTTATTTTGAACTTTTGAAGACCTAGCCTTGTAAATTAAAGAAACTAGAATCATATCTCTCCCAAGTACCTGTTTTATAAGAAAAGAATTCCGCGTGTGCTAAATTAACATATAGAGACTTCGTGTTGTATCCTCTTTTCATGTTTGACTTGGTAACTTATGATGTCACTTGTCATAATATGTTCAATATTATTATATCTTTCTAGATCATGCCAATTTCACTCTTTTAAGCCGTAACGCATTTTTTATGGCTTAAGTTATTGCCGGAACGTTTCGTGAAAGGGTGCCTTGTTGCCTAAGCATTATAGCATCAAGACATTGTCTTGATTTATCTGGTGTAAACTATGTTCATTTATGATTATTCTATTTAATGTTATGGAATAGGTGCTGGACATATTACTGATATAATAGGAAGCCTGTAATAACTCATCTTTGTACTCCTTTTGAATGTTTGTTGCTGAGTTGTACAAATTTCATTTGCTAGGTGTTATTGGAAAAGTTGATTTCACTGTTAGACACTTGTCTTCTTCTACAATGTCATTCCCAAGCACGTTCCAATTTTCTAATGGTCAACCATGTGTCGGTAATGGTCGCCAGGTGAGTGAACAAAATCTATTATGTTACTTCTTGTGTATTTTTTGCAGCACATTTTTGCTTGGCCTCTTAGCATATTATCCATCATATCTAGTTCTTATATCTCTTTTCTATGAATGGTAGTGTTCTGCCTACGATGCTAGTCCTTCATCAGAGACAACATGGACCATGCGCTCAACTTTTCCAGAATATGTTGTTGCTCTAGCTACTATTGTTGGCTCTGTTCTTTTCTCTGTAAGTTCACATCTTGGACTTCTGATTGAGAATTCCATGTTGCATATAGGGTATTGATAGTTCATGCTGAAAGTATTTCATCACAAAGCATGACTATTTGGTGTTTCAGAAAGGCACCCTTCTTTCTCTACAACATTTGTTGTCATCCACTAATAGATGTGATAATAGAAATTCTTTCTGCACAGTACTAAAGCTTTACCTTGTCATTAACAGATATTTGGTGGTGTTGGCATTGCTTGTCTCCCCCTAGGGCTTATATTTTCATTCATAAGGCGGCCAAAGGCAGTAATTACTAGATCACAGTATATCAAGGTAGTCTCTACATTCTTGCCGTTCATTGAATCACATGACATGTAAATGATTTCAACTAAAATTAATGTCTTGGTTTTCTTAATTGTGTAGGAAGCAACAGAACTTGGTAAAAAGGCAAGAGAATTGAAGAAGGCAGCTGATGCACTTCATCAGGAAGAAAGAAGTGGTTCAAAAGGAAGAAAATGGCGTAAAAACATGAAGGCTGTAGAAAAGGTATGGTTTACTAGAAGTCCTATATACTGTAAAAATTGAGGTGGTTTAAGGTGTTGCCTTGTGTTTTCAGATTGTGTTGAATATGAATGTTATTTACCCCAACTACAAAAATCTGTCGTTTTCTTTTCCCTTGCTGTCCAGGGGTTGGGTAATGGAATGGAACTCAAAGATAGATAAGTGACTATGGTACTCTGAGCTTGTTGTATGCAGGCAATGGGCTCGTCAATGTTTGCTGCATATTAGACATTAGGTTTCATGTCATGTTGCTATAAACAATACTCCCTCTCTCCCTATTTGGATGTGTGCAATATCATGTTGTTATGTCTCAAGATATACCTCTTACCCATTTCATATAAAACTTGGGAAAGTTTTGAAATTCTACCTGGAAAATTTAATAGATACGGTCAAAGAAATAAGAACGAACCTTGTAAAACTGATGAAAGTGGGATTTGACTGCATGTCGGCATGAACAGGTAACATACTTAGATATCATCATCTAAATCTACATCTGTGTAAACTGTAAAGAAACTTGCTGGCATCTCGAGAAGCTAGTGTACAGGTACTAGGATATGTGTATACACCATTTGGAGACAAATCCAGCTGAGAAATAGCAGGGGACACACCACAGATTAGATAAGTGCGTGTACCAACATAAAGATAAAAATCACAGAGTGCAATAAATGTTCTCAAATTGTAAGAGTCTAAATCATATAAAATTGTTGGCCAATTTCCAACTTGGATATCTTGGAAATCTGTAAGTAGGCAATATAAACTTTCTGAAGAATTGCTGTATCCCACGTAATTGTTTTGTGAACAACACCAATATCGAGGTATGGTTGCTTCTTACGTGACAGGCCCCACTAAATTGTCGCGTCCAAAACAAAGTAAAACCCCCATCTCAAGGATCCGCAGTTGTAGCGTTCAGCTTTTTCTATGCAAGTATGCAATATATGTTAGGGCAAACATATAGAATTTTCTCTGTTTATGTGTGTAAGTTATGTTGGTTTCTATATTGCAATCATGTATTAGAATCCTACACCTCCCCTGAAAAGGGATACTAACAAATAATTCTTTTATGTAAAAAAGTACCATATCAAATAGAAATCCAATAGAAAGTTGAAACATTTGATATATAAACAGGTCCGTGGTGGCAATCACGACAGTTTTTTGTAGAGTACGAACACAATTTTTTTGTTCTTCACTTCATCATCCTTCTTAGCTGTTGTTGACACTTGACGTCATGTTCCTCCATGTC
The DNA here is from genome assembly GCA_038502395.1 of Dittrichia graveolens. Taxonomy (NCBI): domain Eukaryota; kingdom Viridiplantae; phylum Streptophyta; class Magnoliopsida; order Asterales; family Asteraceae; genus Dittrichia; species Dittrichia graveolens. Next base: position 52,111,689 of record JARJIL010000007.1, on the reverse strand, counting down.
ATTGTTATTATCTGGACTGGAGAGATGTTATCTTTGGGTTGGTGTGGAGAAGAGGGACTATAATGTGTTTAGCACCTTCAAGGAATAATTTAGAAAGTGAACAACTTTTTGTGCTTAGCGTTGAATTTTTGACCTCATTATTGTGGCAACTTATTGATAGTCAGGTAAAAGAGAAAATCAATCTTTCGACGCTGTCAATATTTTGCGAGCTGTTTTATTTGTCTGGAAACAAATATGCTAAGCCTAAACAAGTTATCTTTCACTGCACTCAAAATATGAAAAACATAAAGAAAAACAGAAGCACAACACAACACTGAAACTATGTCTTATTTATATGACCTCAGAGGGAGTGTGTTCATAGATTTGATAATTAGCATGGTGTTGTTTAACGTTGTTGCTATTATGTAAATTAGATAATTAGTTGATTTTCAAGGCTATTCATTCCTATCCTTCAGGAGTTGCTTCTTTTGGAGGATGATGTAAAGGCTTTAGAAGAGATGTACCCTCAAGGAGAAAAGGTAATAAACATGTAACATTTGTTCTGATTACTTTGCTTTATTGATGTTTTTCCTACTGGCTCACTGCATATAGTTTTAATTTTCCCAGGCAGAGGCTACCTGGGCTATGACTGTTCTTGGCTATCTGGCAAAGCTTATACTAGGAGTCTTTGGGTGAGTGATCCTAATAGCTGGCATGCTGTTTGTCTATTTTAGTGTGATTCTTTAACTGAACTTGTTTTCTTCACTTTATTCGTACAAATAAAAACTGCCTTTGTTTCCAATTGCGAGTGCCTTTTGTACCAAGTTATACTTGTTAGAACTACATCCAGCAAACCAAAAACATCTCACTGTTATGAGGAATCATCCAAAATGTTAAACGGCTGCATATTTGAGTATTTGACGTGTGTCAAATGCACTGGGGGTTCTTCTTTGAACTTCAGAAATTAGTAAAAGTTGTGGTTTTAGACTAAAAACATAAATTGATTTACAATCATAAAACAAGAAAAGCTAAAACCTTCCATATCGAATTCTAAGTAAAAGATTAGCTCTTTTTTAGTACTTGCACCTAATGAATTTATCGCAACGGTTATAGTTATGAAAAATCATACATTAAATGGAAGTAGTATCAAGAAAATAAAAAAAAAAAGATGACTGTTATTTTAGTTTTTATTATAACTGTCTTTGTGGCATTTTAAATTTCAGTTATTATATAAAAAAAGTCAATACTTTGGGTTACTAATATTATAATACGGTTTAGTATTAATTGTTTTAGGCTATGTGTAGTGTTCATATCAAAAGTTGGTTTCTTCAATTAATCAGGAATGTAAATTGGAGAGCGAGACAAAGGGAGATGTTTGGTTCAACTTTTTGACCCATTAACCAGCCAATTACGTGCTCATTTGACCCGTTACCTGATTTGCTCTGCTATCCGAGTTATCCAATTCACATGTTTACCTGATATTATTCATTTTGGTTTAGAAGTGTTTCTGTATTAGTATGTTGTAATTTAGATATTATTCATGGCAAGTTGTGGGTTTGCATCTCTTTGTTCCTTTCTAACAGAGTAGCTCAAGGTAAGGGAAATTTTGAGTTGACGCAATTTTGGTCGTGACCAGAAATTTGTGAATAGTCAGCAGACAAAGTCGGAACCAATATCATTTATGATAAAATAATTATAGATTTGTCCTTTGTTTTTATTTGTCAACACTAGACTAGATCTTCTATTGCTTATTTTAGATGAGAACTTGTTATATTAGTCAGATATTTTTCATGCTTTATACCTTAGCCTTGTCTTTCTAATCGTGCTGGTACATTTTCAGCCACATCTTACATTTGTTGAAATGTGTCCCCCTGTTAGGTTGATTGTTTCAATTGCTTGGGTTGCACACATTGTGATATATTTGTTGATTGACCCTCCACTTTCTCCGTTCCTAAATGAGGTGTTCATAAAGTTGGATGACATTTGGGGTAATTCTCAATTGCTATCCTCTTTCTTCCTATATGCATTTTGCTTTTAGTGCATACACACATACATATGTGTGTGTGTACAAGAAAACATACATTGACAAAATACTACTACAACAGGTCTTCTGGGTACTGCGGCCTTTGCATTCTTCTGCTTCTACCTTCTGCTGGCAGTAATTGCTGGGGCAATGATGCTTGGTCTGAGACTAGTGTTTATCACCATCCATCCGATGAAGTAATGGCCTTTTTACCTCCACTATTTCTGTTATTTTTATGCTCTATTAGTTAATCACCAGGTGGTATATCTTCTGGTTATTAACCTGTTAAACCTTGTTACAGGTGGGGAGCTACTCTCATGAACTCTTTTCTATTTAATGTGGGTCTCATTCTTCTTTGCTCAATCAGGTAGGCTGATTCGTTTTCTTATACTTTTTTAAACCCGAATATTGGAGCATAAATGTTATAAAATCTTCAATATGCCAGAGACCACGTTAGGTTTAGTATTTATCTTCTTGTCATACATGTTCTTTAAATGAGTACATATTTTTATCAACCTTCTTCTTTCTCCTTTCATCAGCACATTGAATCACAAATCACAAATACATGTTAAAGACATAGATTGTAGGTAATTGAATGGAGCCTACTAAGTTTACTATTGAACTTAAAATTGTCCTTATGCCGAAGTGATATGGAGGCCCACAAACCAAGAGGTTGTGGGTTCAAGCAGGGCCATAAATGAATCGATTGAACATGAGCATAACTTGTTTGTATTATTTTAGCCGAACAAAAGAACAATTGAACTGATAAAAAGAACGGATTTTTGTGTTCGTGTTTGTTCTTTAAACTTCAGCCAAACAAAGGAATGAGAACAAAGGATAAATGAGCAAATTTTGGGTTTTTTGTCATTCGCTAAGAAAAGAAATTTGTTCTTTCTTTTGAATGCTGAACGAAACGAACGAACATATAAATAGAAACAATATGATAATTTCCAGATTATAAAATAAATATTCCAAATTGTGAACGTTCACGATCGTAAATCAAAGAACAAGATCGTTGTTCATCTTCCTTTTTTTGAACTAAATGAACAAAAAATCCTTTAATGTTTGTTGATTTATTTAACAAACAAGCATAAACGAACTTACAGCAGAATGATTCATGAACTGTACATCGAACGTTTGGTTCATTTATAGCCCTAGGTTCAAAACTCAACAAGGATTCGGTGTCATTCGAAAAAAGAAAAAAGTTTACTATCAAACTTACTATTGTCCATTTGTAGATATGACTAAACAAAATGAAAATGCGACCCTTTTTTTCTCATGCACATTGACACTCATAACATTAGATGGTAAGTTTAGTAGGCACTTTACAATCGCCCTTAGCTTATAGTTCAGAACCATTTACAAGGGTTGTTTTACTTATAATTTTTTCCCTTTCAACTTTTCGAGTAACTCTTAAAGGGCCTTGAGCTCCATCTATTGATTTATCTTCTGGTTATTCTTTTCTTCAATGTCGTCTTGTACTTGTACTCATAATCATCTTGTTTTTGTTGTTTTAGCGTGATTCAATTCTGTTCAACTGCATTTGCATACTATGCTCAAGCTACAGCAGCCCAAGAAATCTTTGGTCATACCTTACAATCTCTTCGTGGAATCAAATACTTATACAAGTCGGTCACTATTATTTCTCTCTCCCATAATATATTTTAGTGTTTTAATCTCGTCTCATATGTGATCATTCCATTGGCAGGTATAACATATTCCAAATCGCATTTGTCGTTTTAGCAGGCCTAACCTTGGTGTATTATGCCGCCTTTGTAAGTTCCACTTTCCCTGATTTCTCATATTTGTTAAAATGATCTCAAAAGAAAACATACATACTCTCCTCTGTTCTTTGATAGTTTATATAGAATTTTAAGTTTAGATATCAACTGAACTGCTCCAACCATCACAATTGATGCATGTTTTCTCAATTTATAATCCATACCTATATCAAGACCTAAAATTACTGTTTTCGTGATATCATTTATAGATACCTCACCTTTTGTGTGTGTATCTGTTTGAAAGATTCATGACGACAATTCTCTGCAAATCTGATTTTGAAATTGTGAACAACGATACGCAGACAACTAAATTGTAACCATCTATTATTGATCAGGGATGGAGAAGAAGAAAACCGAGTGGCAGATTCCAACTATCATCTTGAAGCCGTGTTATGACCTTAAAAACATGAAAATTCATATCTAGACCGATCCATGGGAAATTTTCAGTTAAATTGATTTATTGGGAGTGCTTCTGTATCGGGTGTATACGGCTGAATCTTTATATCTAAGAGTTATCATCCTATTACAAGTGTTGAATTTGTGAGGTTGATTGCTGCTATTTCTCTGATTTCAACACCATTTGTATGTATTTTCCCTGTAATATCTTCTGGTTTCAGTGATCATAACTTCATGTAGTATACCTAAAACTGTAACACGATTCCTTGGTACATGATTCATGTTTTGTGTGCAATTCATTTGTTATTTGGTCGTTATGCAGGTTATTACAAGCATCGACACATTGTCAAAGTTTGGTTCTATCAGTTCTCGTGTGTTCTATTGTAAGTTGATAGTTATACATTTGTTTTCTTGTGTAATTGTCGAAATAGCGTTGTAGATTTATCAATCACCAGAAAGTTTAGTACATGAAGAGCATAAAATATGACGACAAACATCTATATATGTAGCTAAGAAAACAAGGCAGCTTGAGAAAGTGAAACCTAAAGTCATATCGATTGCAAGTGAGCAATTGCTGCTGAAGGAGAGCTACAACCATTTAGTATGTTAGTGATCTATTGGTACGAGGTAGGCCGGACAATTTGGGCCGTGTTTGTGTTAAATGGTTCGTGTCGTATTTGTGTCAACCATTTTCGTGACCCATTTTGACTCAATTTTAGTTTCATGTCGGGTTCGGTTCGTGTCACTTGATTCGTGTTGTTTTTCGGTAAAAAACTTGATTTTTAGCTTGCATTTCGTATGACTTATTTTCCGGGAAATAATTTTATGTAGAACTTTTTTGTATTAATTTTACTAAACTTTTATATAATGGATGTACGTCACTTTCTTGGTCAATCAAAGACATAGTTAATTCAAATAAGGAAGTCATGGTCAGTATTGGTTAATAGAAATTTTTTTTTGTATAAAATAGTTAAATGTTGGTTATATTAGTTAATTATAGCCATACTTGATTTAAACAGTATCATCGTCAATATTGGTCCATCACAATTATGCACGACTGAAATAATCAAATCATGGTCAACATTGGTCAATCTAAGTAATTTATTGTTTAAATAGGTGAAACATAGTCCATAGTAATCAATAGAGTCATTCTTGGTCATTGTTGATATGGTTAATTAAGAATGTAGTTAATTCAAACAAGGGAATCATGGTCAAGAATAATCAATCTAAGTCATAGTTGGTTTACATAGGTAAATAATTGGTTATCATTTTAGTCAAACTCTATTAATACAAGTCAAACATGCTTAACAAAAATCGCAAAGCTTGAACTAAAATCAAAGTCAAAAAATATTAGTGGCTAATCACGTATCATATGACATAGGGTGTTCTTAGGCTTTAATATGTGGTTAATTCATAGTGTTTATGTGTCATTTATATTTAATAGAGTTTAATACAACTCATTCGTCCATGTGAATTGAGGTCACACTTGATTAAAATAGGTCACAGTTTATCATAAGTTAATTATGATCAACAATAGTTAAATTTGCGATTTGTTAAAGAAGCCAATCATAGTTAACAATAGTCAATCAATATAATATTTTATTCAAATAACATTTGGTTCAAATAAGTAAATAAGGATCAATATCTAGTCAAACATGATTCGATTTTGTTCAAATAAGTTAAAAACACAATAAATTTTATCTCAAAAAGATGTATTTTAATTAATTTTGTATTAGAATATTTAAAATTATTTAATATATGTAACTAAGATATATGTATATTTTTTTAAATATAAATAGCTATATAATAACTAAAATATAAAAAATTAAAAAAATAACTTTAATATCAGAATTTTGTATTATCACCTACGTACTAATAAAAAAACATAAAACAATTGATATAAAGTTTTAATTTTCTTTATCTAATTTCATATTCCCTTTCAAATTTTTACTTTTCCTTCTTTTATTTTTTTACTCCCCAATCCTCGATCAAACATCGTCCCACCTACCTTTTATCTTCTCACTTTCCCACCTTTTTATCTTTGGATTTAGTTCATCAAAATGTATCCAAGTTGTTATGTTTTACTATTGTATGTATTGAACTTAAAAAAATTCTATTGTGTATATCGAACTTTTAATTTGTCGTTATTGTGTGTATTAAACTTTCTATTGTATGTACTAAACTTGTAAAGTTTTTACTTTTTTATGTAACAAAAATACATACAATAGCAGCGAATTAAAAGTTTGATACACGCAATAGAAACTTTTAAAGTTTGATACACACAATAACATAACGTGACAACTTGGGTACATTTTAGTAAACTAAACCCTTTATCTTTTCATTCTCTCTCAAATATCACTTTCCCAAATTCTTATTGTTATTGAGAAAACTTATTATTATTGTTTTACAAAGAAACTGGGAAAGTCATTTAAGCTATAGGTTTAAATGTTTAATATTTGAGAAAAAAAGAGACTTAAAGAGGCGTTTAAATAACATATATCGTTAAAATGTGTTCCATGTAACAAATAACGTGTTTAAAAACAGGGGGTTCTATTCTCATTAGTTATTAGTTTTAAATTAAATGTTCTTTTTACTTTTATTTTAAAAATTGTGTTAAACAGGTTTGTGTCGTGTTTATGTTGACTAGTTTTGTGTCATTTTTGGGTCAACCCATTCTTGACCTAATTTAGTTTCGTGCCGTGTTTGGTTCGATTCGGGTTTCATCTCGTGTCAGGATTTGCGGCCCTAATATGAGGTATATGTGAGGATCGAATATCACTTGTTAGGATCGAACTTGAAATCTTAACAAGAACATGTTATAAGATGCGGATAATAGTAACAAGATAAACATGATACCTTGATATAACGTGATTCGGTCGTCAGGGTCACGACCTAAGTCATGGGTAGGACTTCTTTATTATGATTAAAAGTGTTTATATAGATGTCTCCCCAAAGATGCATAGGTATGAGCCATAAAAGGTTGAATGACAAGAACCCTAACTATGATATTCATATACACAAACTAGAAACCCTAATGAACCTAATAGGGGCCGTTGATAATCTTTGCAAACAAGTCGTGATCCAAGAACCAATCTCCACGTGAGGTCTTCGAGAAACTAGAGTGTTCCACGCTGTGCACTTCTCGAATCCAGTAAACTACCAATCCGATTATCAAACGTTGCACGTCGAGCTTCCCCTTAATTAGATTCTAGTCCAATCGTACCACCAATTCGAGTTATTCCTAACAATCTCCCTCTTGACTTGAATTCTCTTTAATTGTTAAAGAGAACACCAAAGAATTGTCTCTTCAACCTCCCCGAATGAACTACCTCCTCATATGAGCCACGAAGTCCGAAACCCCATAACACGATTTTCCCGGAGACCAACTCCATCCGTGATGCTTTGACTTCGTCTGATCTATTTCCTGCTTCAACTCTTCAGGATAGTACATTTAAACCTTCTGACATCCAGAGGAATAGACATTGCCTCTGATAAAGCTTATCACATAAATGTTCTCACAGAGTAGCAGTTGTTCGATCTACCTCCTTGTACAACACCTCATCAGTCAACTATAGAAAAACCGCATAACCTGCTTTTTTTAAATCGTCTCTCATTTTGCATTCTTCCCCATATCCCTTGGAAGTTTATCTTCTTCTGCGAATGCAGCGGCACAACTTTACTGAACCAGAATAGCCCTCATCTAGCAAAACAACAGAACATGCTTTTGCTAGAGATTATCAATCAACAATACATGAGCCAAGAGAACCTAGCTCTGATGCCACTTGTAAGGATAGAAAACCAGTTGTTAGGATCAAACTTTAAACTTTAACAAGAACATGTTAGAAGATGCTGATAATAGTAACAAGATAAACATGATACCAAGATATAGTGTGGTTCACTCGTCAAGGTCATAACCTACGTTCACGGGTAGGGGTGTTCATGGGGCGGTTTGCAACGATTTTAAGCTCAAACCGAACCCAATCCGCTAATTTCGGTTTTAGGATTTTCAAACCCAATGGTTTCGGTTTTGGCGGGTTCTGGTTAGTAACGGTTCAGTTTCAGTTTTAAAACCGAATCCACCTCGTTTTCAACATTAATATATGATTTCTTGTACTAACCTTCATATTTCTAACATTATGTAACACCGTGCTTTTGAGAACCAAATTTTTCTTTTTAAAATACAATTTAAGTTTTCAAATCGCGTGGGTTTGACTGTAAATAGAATATTTAAACCTGTCTTATAAATTAAAAGTGCAACGGAATTAAAAACACGTGGCAAACTGTATAAACAGTCAAAACGTTGCCACATACAACATTTGGTGTTACGGACACATAACCGGCCGACCATTATCTTTAAACAAACATAAACATATTATAACAGAGTGAAACAAATCCAATGTTCCTCCTAAAAACATGCAACTACCCGCAGGCACCCGAGCTCACAACCTAAGGAACACCTGCACATGTGGAGAGTAGTATCTGTTAGCTATAATAGCTAGTGAGTACACGATAGCATGCAATCAATATAAACATACCACATATCATCAATCATGCTCAAATAGTTCTATCCTAGCATCTCTCGATGAGCTGGCGTAGTCAAGAGGTAGCATATCTCGCAGGGTAGCGAACCCGGCTCAATGCACCAAACTGGGGTACCAGACACATCAACCGCTCCGGTGGGGGAGCTGTTAAGCGTCCACCGCTGCGTTTTGGAATCAACCAATTCCTCTGCTGTACAGCCGCAGCTATACCCGAAAAGGACATCTTTGTCCGGGGCAAACCTTGCCCAATAGGTAAGACAGCTTTGTCCGGGCAAACCTTGCCCAATCACAAACACATAATCTGATTCAACCGAATCATTAATCAATCCATAATCATGTCCACATAACATACACCTAAACAGATGCATATTATTTATACCAATCAAATATCTAGCATCATCATGCCATTCATTCTTTACCTCATTGCGCGCACGCAATAATGTATATATATCTATCATCATAACATACACCTAATCAAGTGCATACTATTATGTATATCAATAAGTTAAGCCTAGCATCATCATGCTATACAATCTACACTTAAACAAGTGCGTATCATACTGTGTCAACATGTTAAGTCTAGCATCATCATGCTTTACAAACTACACTTAATCAAGTGCGTATAATATCCTGATAATCATTTATCATACATACTACAAGGTATACAACCTTTCAACAACATATTCAAACGCTTAATCAATTGCTTACAAGTCCGGGTATTCAATTCAATTCATTGTTAATATATGTTATAGATATATTAATCGTTATGTTATCAGGCACTCACCTGTTAGGCTAGAATAAGCAAAGACCTTGCTTTGGCGCTCACGGATTGTCAATTCAACCTATAATACCAAGACTTACGCATCAATCATTTGAACACGCGAGGAACGTCTAGGATACTTGAAACAATACCCTAATGGTGTTTTTAAACCATTTATTAACTAACTATAGCAGTCCAAGCAACAACACGCGAACACGTAGCACAAAACAGCAAAGCAAGCTGTGTGCAGGGGTGTCGTGCCACGACCAGTTTGCAGAGCTGCAACAATTGTTTGTTTTGTGCACAGCAACCCCATTTTGGCTCATTTCAATTCCAAATCAATTTTGGTAAAATTCTAGTGTTTCATAGAACCATTTGACACTTGTGGAAGCTTTCTAACATCAAAAAATCCTATCTAATTAATTCATACGAAAATCCCATTTAAATAGACAAAGACGTGCGCATGATGGCCAAAACTTGGTGTAGACCAATTCCAACACTTGCAACACACCATATACACCTAATATGATGTATTGAAGGTGTTGCAACTGACCAAAACCTTTAAACTCATTGTTTGGTATCATTTCCAATTTCTTGCCTATTTAAGGCCTATTTTTCACTATTTTAGCCAATTCAAGCAAAACAACCATTCCAATTCAAAACCAATGTTATAATCAATTCATAAAAGTCATATGAACCTATTAGAACCTTAAAAATCAGTTCTTGATGTGTAAAAACAGATTTAGGCCATTTTGGCCATTTTGACCAATTTAGGCTAAATATTGGATTTGTGCAAAAACACCACTTCTAATGCACCAATTGAGTTCTAATCAATCCTAACAAGTTATAGGATCAATTAGAACACTAAATTTCAGTTCTTGAAGGTCAAAATCAGTTTGATCCGTATTTGACCATTTTTGACCCATTTGAGCCAAAATTCAAAACTCATCAAGAACACCACTTTAATTCATGGAATTGATTCCTATACACTTATAAATGATATTACAACCTATATCAATCATAAATTTCAGTTCTTGATTGCTAAATCAAAGAACCCACTTGAAACCTAGAATTTCAAGTCTTGAAAGAGCAAAATCAAGAACAAGGATGAATTGGAACTTACAATGATCAAAGGATGATTAGGAACTACTTGTAAGACCAATTAGAAGCTTAATTCTTTGCTGGAACAAAGGTTTGTGAGTTTTCTTTCAAAAACTCAAATTCAAGAATATGAAGAACAAGCCATGGAGAAGATGAAGATGGAGCTTACCATGGAGAATAGGATGATCTAGGGCTGATAATCCTTCAATTTGTGGCTGGAAATCAGAACTTCAAATGATCTCCTTGATGATTTCTTCAAAGCTTCAAGAACAAGAGGTTGTGTGTGTGTGTATACATACGTATGTGTGTCTGTGTTTTGATAAAAGCCCAAAACCGACTTGTGGGTATTATTATCCACAAGTGGGTATTTTTTTCCCCTTTTCAACTTACAACTCATCTCCCGTTTAACCGTTTCAACTAACAAGGATATTTCTGGAATCCTCGTTTGAAACCGTTCGATATTTTATAACCTTTATCTATTTTTATTAATATTTTTAATAACCCATTTATCTATTATTTTCATATTTTATATCATTTTCTAAAATATATATTTTATTTAATTCAATTAAATACTCGACGTATCACGATCGCACACGTTTAGGCCCGTTTTGAGGATGTTACACATTATATACAAATTTCAGCCACAATATCTAAATTCTAGAATACTAAATACCATTTCTAGCTAAAATATTCAAAATATAAACATATTTTGTATTATATAATCATAATATAAACATCGATTTGAAAAGAGGTAAATGACAAAGAGAATGAAAAGTTATTAACCTTAATAATTGGACCTTGATATTTAATGAGCTTCATTAACTTTTATTTAATAACTATAAAATTAAAAAATATATGATTTTTTAAATATTAGTGGGATAGTTTCTTAATGGGACGGTTTCTAGTTAAAACCGAAACCATCAATGTTTTCAACATTGAAAATCGAACTGTTGGTTTTGAAATGGTTTCGGTTTTATCGGACTGGTTTCGGTCTTTCAGTTTCTATGCACACCCCTATTCACAGGCAGGAACTAGAAGTTTTTAAAAAGATGTCACCCCAAAAATGCATATGTGTAAACCAAAATGGTTAAATTATAGGAACCCTAGCTATGATATTTATAGTTACAAACTAGAAACCCTAATTAACCTAATATTGGCCACCATACAAGATAATATTTGCAAACAAGTTTTGTTCCAAGAACCAATCTCCATGTCATGGATCAATACCACACTACATGAGGTATACAAGAAACCAGAGTGTTCCACATCGTGGACTTATGCTCCATGCTATGCACTCCTCACCTCCAACAAACGGCAAATCCAATTATAAAACACCGCACATCGAGCTCCTCCTTAATTAGATTCTAGTCCAATCATACCAGTAATTCGAGTCATTCCTAACAATATATAACTATAAAATAGGAAATCAAGGAATCTTTGCGAAGCTTTGTCAATCTAGGGGTGTTCAATAGTTTTGGTTTCCATTTAAATGGTTCGGTTCATTTGTTTATCTTTTTTATTATTATTTTCGCCACAACTGTAACCGAATATATTGAATATAGTAACCTTATAACCGAACCAAGAATTGAATTCTGCTTCGGTCATGATTTGAGTTTTAACCGTTTTCAACTGTTATTCAAATAAGAGTTATGTTCAATAAAGTCCATTTAAAAAACATAGTATTGAAATTTTGATATTTAATCACAAGTGATTCGGTATACAATCACATGTGATTTATAAAAGCATCACATGTGAATTATGAAAAATTACGAAAATACCACTCCGTCCAAATTTTTAAAATTTAATCTGGATCATTGATGATATTGATCTAAAGGCTAAAATTAGTCCATTGAGACTATAAATTAATTATGGACTACATCGAACATTCTTCATTCAAATAAAAGCCCATTTTGATAACCCTTTGACATTTTAATTGTTTACCCAGCGATTTTGTTAACTTGGCCCACATTCAGGCCAAATTAGACCCTCTGCATCGGAGAGCCAACCCGATGTGCGGTTGTATCGGGTAAGCCATGAACACCATCGTCCCTAGTGGGGTTCGGATGGATCCGGCACCCGTCTAGTCGTGGAACCTGTTGCGGGTTGTTTTTTCTCTTTTTCTCTCTTTCTCTCTTTCTCTCTCATTTAATATATATATATATATATATATATTATTAATATTTGATGTGGGGTTGAATAGGGTTGGATGTGGGGGTTTGTGGGGTAAGTTGGGTTGAAAGTGAAAGATGATGTGGATGCTGATGTGGCAGTGGGGTAAGTTGGGTAACATGAGTTAGATGCGGATGGTCTTAGAATATAGAGTGTTCAATATAAATATTAAAGAATCAAATATCCCATGTCTAATTTTTTAAAACTGCTCATAAATCTACTCTAAGTCCAATTGACCAGGAAAAAAAAACCATAATCTGTGACCAAAATTACAATGCCTACAAACCAATTTGGCACCCCAAAATCAAATAAGAAGGGGATGTTTAATCGGTCGGTTATTTGGTTTATAGATTTAATTAGTTTGGTTTAATTGGAATTTAGGAAAAAAAATTAACTATTCAAAATCCAAACTAGAAGGATACTAAACCAAACCAATCCAATTGAATAATCATTAGGTTGGGTCTCGTAAAACCAAATAAGATATTATATATATATATATATACACATACATAAAAGACTTACCATTAGTCACAGACACTTAAAATTTGCCCACAAGATCATCAAATGCAAATAATTCATATTACTATATTAGGTATAAAATAATTAATCAATATGTCAGAACAATAATACGACTATAATTTTTAAAGACATATATACTTGACTTTTGTTACCCACACAAGCTTTTAAAGTACTATCTTATTCAATTATTTATAAAGACGTTCAAGCTTAATAAATTATTTTAAGACAATTATATGATATATATCTTAAAAGTGAAAATGCAATCTCTTTATTTTATTGAACTAGTGGGGTACCCTCGCAATACGACGGCGGCGAATAAAGAGGAGGTTGTGATGAGTTTTGTGCAGAATAATCACAAAGAGTTAATATGAGTTTGTGAAGATTCTTTGCGAGATGAAGATAATATGAGTTTGTGAAGATTCTTTGCGAGAGCAATTTTGAAATTAAGAATTAAATTACTAACTCTGAGTTATTTGTCTTTCAGTTTGTTGGAAGAGTTTTGTCGCATGGCTGAATCATGAAGTTGCTGATTATATATATGTATGTATATGTGTGTGTAATGTTTCATAGTTCCAATTATTATGTAATTGAGTTAGAATGCAATGTTTATAAATTTCAACTCTTTGACTCTTTCATTTGTTTGGTGTTTGTGAAATCTTTTGAACTTGATTTATTGAAAACAAGAATTTAGGTGATCTCATAAATCATAAGTTAATATTAAAAATATATTATTAGACTTAATCCAGTTATAAGTATGGTGATCTCATGAATCAAAAGTTAATATTAAAAATATATGGTTATAAATAATTCAGTTATAAGTATTGGTTTAAATTCATTAATTGTCGGTTATGTTTTTAATATTTATTTGTTTAAATTCATTAATTGTGGACTTAAAGGAGGGGTAAATGAGAGGTATAAAGGAGGGGTATTTTAGTCAATTTACTCTTCTTAAAATTAAGAATTTTTTAGATGATAAATGCATTATATATAAGTAAGATATTCGGACGGACCCAAAAGAAAAACTTAAAATCTAAATCCAATCGAATTAAATATTTGGGTATATCCAAATAACCGATTCATATTCAAGTAAGCCTTAACTAATTAACTTAAACTCACATATATTGTGTGGATTTTCTTGATGAAACCAATTAATAAACACCAAAGTAAATATTCTCTTCACTTTTCATAACTACAAGTCTTTGAGACTTCAGCCCCCAACATTTTTATACTTCGCATAATTTGCGTTAATTACGCAACAAAATTATTAGTCTCAATATTTAAAATGACCCCAGGATTTAGAAACCATGGATCGACATGAGTATGTTAAGTGGAGGATTTTGGGAAGCACCGTCTTTAGGCATTCCAGTTCTCAGGATCATACGAAGAAAGGCTAAAGATCGTATTGAACACAACCCTATGATATGAGTGAAGGCAAGCCAGGTCATTACCTATGGGTAAAAGTATGTCTGTCTACATTTTACCTCCCCTATATTCCGCTCGGACGAGATTGGGTTTAGTGGTTATTGGACATGAGTATGTTATGAATATGGTCATATCTGTCTCTCTTTTTGGCTGACTCTTTATCTCCCTCCGCCGGTATCGAATTACTATTGGCCATTGTTGTTCCCTTTGAGTGATGATTCTCATTATCTTCTTATTCCCTACTATATACATTGCAAATAAAAATATATTAGTTTTTCCTTTACCACACAATGTTGTAAAACTTCTATTCCAAGGCCGAGTACTCGTGACAAGGAAAGTGATCTAGCTGAGTTGAGGTGAATCCAAGTACTACAAAACTTAACCCCAAGTCGGTCAAACTAAAGATGAGTTGGTTATAATTTTTTTACAAATGCCTAGTCTTCTTGGTTCACATAATTAAAGGTATTAATACATACCTAGTTTCCTCGTGTTATGAGTTAATAACCTATTTAAGTATTTATTTTTCTAATTCTATAGTCTGTCATACCCTATAATTTTTAAATTTATATATAAAAGTTGCAATCTGAATACTCTTTGAGTACTCCCCACCTAAGCTGATCACTCGCTACACCCCGTCAATAACTCAAGTATCGCCTAACGAGTTTTACAACATTATTACTACTACCACTACGTCTCTTGCCCACCTTGTTGCCACCGTTGCACCTATTGTTATGTTAATTCCTCGCCACTTTGACACATGAAGTTTTCTTTTATATATATTATTTTCCTCTCTCATGTATTGTATTTTTTATTGTAATTTTTACTTTAGTGTAAGCGTTCAACCTTATACTACTCTTACTGTCTCGGTATTAGGCAGAATGATATTAAAGTTTAGTATATGATGAATGGCTAGATTATATACATGACCATTGTTCATTGCGTTCTAATTAGGGTCTGTTTGGTTCGTGGGATTTCGAGGGATTTTGCAGGATTTATATTTCACCCTTGAAATCCTATGTAGGGGTGTTCACTGATCGGATAAAACCGAATTACCGAACTGAAAATTTTGGATCAGACTATTTGGTTCGGATATTTCGGATTTTTGGATCGGATTGGATCAAAACTGAATAATTAGTATGGATTCCGGTTACTATAATTTAAACCGAATAAACCGGATAAGAATATATATATATATATATATATATATATATATATATATATATATATATATATATAGAGGGAGGGAGGGAGGGAGGGAGGTTCATGCGAAAAGCTTTTATTTTACGAAAATTAAGAACGAGAAGCGTTTTAGACTGTTAGATTAAATATTCAATGTATTAGATTGTTTATGGCCGTTTTGTAATTAGTCTCAAGATTAATGATGGTAAATAAATATGAGAAGGGGTACAATGGTCATTTTAATTAAAAAAACCATTTAAATCCCATTAATCCCCCATTCACGGCATATAGCATATCAATTTCCTCTCTCTGTCAATAACCCTCTCTTTCTCGATCTCTCGATAACTCTCTCTCTCTTTGCTTGTTTGCAACCAAGAATCGACGGCCACCAAAGAACCGCCGGCATTCACCGGGACATTCGCCGTCTCGCAATTGAAAACCACCACCGTCTTTGTCTGATCTAGGGTTCCGGATTCCGGTTATCGAAGTTTCCAAAATCTTACGGATCGCACCGGATCCGATCTAAGGTTCTGCCGCAACGTCTTACGTCGCCGCCGCAACAGATCTTACAAATCGCAACACTTGTTATGGATCGTCCGTAACACGTTGCCGCCGCCTCCTCTAGATTTAGGGTTCCGGCGCCTCCTCCAGATCCGACAACCACCACATCGCCGCCGCTCCCGACGAACCTGAATCACTCATCTCCTTCTAGCCGAGTACCACTCTCCGTTTGGTATATCCGACGATCCACTCGTTGTCGGCCCCATCTCCATCTCTTTTTTTTTGTATATACATTCTCATAACTTTTTGCATCTATGTTTATGTGATTTTTCTTGTTTTGTTTTTCTAGTTGTGCAAAACATCTCTGAGATTTGAGATTGTAGGTATTTAGATTATATGGTTTTTTTATTGTTTAATATTGAAGAGCTTCACTGTAAATGAATAGCTACACATTTTTGTAGATTACACATATATTTCTCTTGTTTATTAATGAACAGTAATGATTTTGGATGAATACCTATATAATTGTTAGATTATGATTCACTAAAATAACAAATATAGATTTTTAATTGTTATTTGTGGGGAATATGTTTTAAATTCATTAATAAACAATCATAGGATAATCAACTTTAAAAGTACTTATGGAAAAACTTGTATTGAATATTATAAAATTCATATTCAACTTTCTATACTTTTTAGCTGTGTTCCTTATTAAATATAGTAATAATGAAAAATTCGTATATATTATTGGGTGTATTCAACGGTGAACATAGCATAAATGATAAAAAAAGTAGTAAATTTTTTGTTGTGTTCACTAATACACACCGTAAAATACTAGAAAATCATTTAATTTATTTTATTAATTTAAAATTCAGGAGAGAAAAAAATATAAGAGAGAAATATCTATAGATTGCAAAGAGAAAATTTTTTATTAGAGATTGGAGAGATAAAATATTTTATATTTACTAATTTACCCTTTTGAATTAAATAAAAATATAAATTATGATTAATGTGAATCACAAGATAGAAAACCAATCAATGGCTAGAATTGCTTCTCGCACTTTTCGCAAATAAAACACTTTTTGCATGAACCCTCCCTTATATATATATAGTGAAAAGTTTATACATATATATATATATATATATATATATAGTGAAAAGTTTATTTGAGAACCGTTTTTATTGTGAGAACCAATCTTAGCCGTCCAATTCTCCTTCCTTTAATTGGATTGTCTACCCATGAATTCCTTACATGCACCCTGTCACACTCAATCCCCCACGCTCTTCATCCATGAATTCCATTATCCAAAATGAACGGCTAAGATTGATTATCGCGGTTCTCGCAATAAAATTGGTTCTCCAACGAACCCTCCCCTATATATATATAACACTAGTGAAACAAAGTAATTCATACAAGTCATGTCTATGTTTATATACAACTAATTATTTTTAGTTATATACTTATAAACTCACTAGTTCTAATAGTTATTGTAACTTGGACAACTATATTTTAATCTTAGTAGTATATGTATCGAATCTAGTTTTTAAAATATCTTGACTCTTTAAGCATGTATTTATGTAAGAATGAAAACCGAATTGTAAAAACCGATCCAATCAGATTGTTTGGTTCAGATTTTAAGATTGTTTGGATAGATCGGATCCCACTTTTCAAAACCGAAATCCATTTGGATTTACTCAATCGGATCGGATTAAAGCGATCTGTCCGAACGTACACCCTTAATCCTATGTTTGGTTAAAAATAAGAAGGAAAGCATTTGGATTTCAAATCCTATAGGTGTGGGATTTCAAAATCCTTAGGGGAGGGATGGTATTTATAATCCCTCATATGTGGGATTTCAAAATCACGACCTATCTAACCAACAATTCACACTTCACCTTAACCACATCAACCGACGCTTCACTCTCGCCATCGCTACTTTAATCGGTTATCGCCATAACTGTCACCAGCATCACCATTGTCGGCCACCACCACCACTGTAACCGTTGCCCTTCACTGTCTCCACATTCTTTGTCATCTCCCTTTGTTCATTGTCTCCATCACCACCCTAATAGGCCACCGCCGTAACCTTCTGTTTCCTTTTCCTATCTCTGTCGTCGCCTTTTCTCGTCTCCATCATCTACCTTTCCCATCTCCACCGTCACCCTTCCCTATCTCCGTTAGGGGTGTTCAAAAAACCAAAAAACCGACATGCCCCACATAAACCGAAACCGAAAAAACCAATACCTGTAAAACCTGTAACCTGAAAACTAGGGTACCCGCTAAACACATGGCGGGTTCGGTTTTTAGAATTCGATATCCGCGGACGGCGGGTACCCGCCCGGCCCCGTATGCTTTTAAAATATATATATATATATGTATGTTAATATGAAATAACAAAACCATTAGATCTTAAATTCTTTAAAACTACCTAACTTAACTCTAGTAGCCACTACCATCTCCCCCGATTCTTATTTTTTGAGCTTCGATATCTAGAGTTTGCAAGCCTGCAACGATCGAGGGTTCAACATAGAGACACTGAAATCGATTAACTATGTCAACTTTAATCATATCGGTTTCTTGTTTCTACGAGGCTTTCATCGAAAATCTGTTTGACTTCTGGTAGTGATTTATTTATTATTATTGACTTGTTTATGCTATTGTTTATTGTTTTACTATGAACCTAAACTTTTTGAAAACAACAAAAAAGAAAAACAGTTCAATTTGAGGATACCCGCAACCCGAACCGTGGATACCCATTTCTCTTCGGGTACCCGCTGTTTGTTGTTTGGTTTCGGTTCCTAAAACTAGGTACCCGCCCCGCAGTCGCGGTTTGCAAAAAATCAACTACCCCCCGCCCCGTGAACACCCCTAATCTCCGCCGCCACCTCCGCTACTGTCGCCTTTCACCGCCTCCGCCGTTGTCGCCCTTCACCAAAATCGCCCCACATCGACTCCGCCTCCGTTGTCGTCGCCCTTCTCAGCAGCCGCCGTCCTTCACCGCCTCTATCACCGTAGCTCTTCATGGCTTCCGCCGCCGTGGCTTTTCACTGCCTCCATCGCCATCGCCCTTTAATGCCTCTTCCTCAGCCGCCGTTACCCTTCACCACCGATTCCGTCGTCGCCCTTCACCTTCACCACCTCCGCCTCTGTCGTCGTCGTGGTCGCACTTCACCGAGCTCGCCTCTATCGTTGCCATCTTTCACTTTCTCTACCTTCCCAGTCTCCGAGCTAGTCAAGTTGTAAAGGTAAGTCGACTCCTTCACTATCTTTTCCCTAGAAATCCCAATGTCTTTTACAAGAGGGATTAAAAATCCCATGGGATTTGGAGTCCTTAGGATTTCAAGTCCACGAATCAAACACACCTTACGGTTTTTGTTGCATCATTTATACTTTATGTATAATGATCCGTATAACACAAAATACCTTTCCATATGTACTTTTATTTATATGACATTATATTACATGAAGAATGTTCAATATAGTCTATATTTAATTCATAGTTCTAAGGGACTAGTTTTAGCATTTCGATCAATGGCATCAATGGTCCAGATTGCATTTTAAAATTTTGGGCGGAATAGTATTTTCGTAATATATTCACATGTGATGTTTTTACAAATCACATGTGATTGTATACTGATTCACGTATGATTGAATATTAATTTTTTTTAGATTATGTTTTTTACATGGACTTTATTGAACACAACTCTATATTACATATAAAACACTCTTTCATACTTTAACTTAGTGTCTTAAAATTTTAGCAATCGAAAATTATTAATATACCCCTCAAATAACCTCAATTTCTCTCTCCTACTTTACATATTCACCAATAAATATATTCTTCTATTACTACACACTTCCCATTCACAAAAAATTAAAAAAAAAGTTGTTTTGTTGCTTTATAGAAATTTGTTTTAGAAATGAAGAAAAAGTTGATGGAAAAAGGAGAGAAAGAAATGAAACAGCACGTTACCACATATAAAAAATTCATCGAATACTACAACCTTATATTTTATAAAACGGTATATTATCAAGTAGAAACTATTCGTAATCATGGCATTTCGCGGGTCCTTTATAATGTATAAACTCATTAGCTTTCAAACTTTGAAAACGTAGTATCTATCAAGATCGTCACATCCAAAAAACAATAGCCAATAGGTATGAGATTTCAAAATCATTAGAGGAGGGGTGGTATTTCTAAATCCTTTACACGTGGGATTTCAAAATCACGATCTATCTAACCAACAATTCACAAATCGTCTTCACCACATCAACCGACGCTTCACTCTCGCGTCGCTACCGTAATCGGTCACCGTCATAACCGTCACCAACATCACCATTGTCGGCCACCACCACCGCCATAACCGTTGGCCTTCACTGTCTCCGCATTCGTTTTCATCTCCCTTTGTCCATTGTCTCCATCACTACCCTAACCGGCCACCACCGTAACCTTCCTCGCCTTTGCTTTCGCCTTTTCATGTCTTCGTCATCGCTCTTTCCTGTCTCCATCGTCGCCCTTTCACGTCTCCGCTGTCACCCTTCCCCATCTCCACCTCCACCTCCGCTACCGTCGCCTTTCACCAACTCCGCCTCCGCCGTTGTCACCCTTCATCGTCATCACCCCACACCGACTCCGCCTTCGTCCTCGTCGCCTTTCACCGAATCCGCCTCCTCCGTCGTCGCCCTTCACTGCCTCCGCCGCTGTCGCCCTTCACCGCTTTCGCCACCGTCGCCGTCGTCCTTCACCGCCTCTGCCGCATAGATCTTCACCGCCTCCGCCGCCGTCACTCTTCACCGCCTTGTCCGCCGTCGCCCCTTACTGCCTCCTCCGCCCTTGCCCTTTACTGCCTCTACCGCCGTTGCCCTTCACTGCCTATGCCGCTGTCGCCCTTCACCTTCACCACCTCCACCTCCGCCACGGTCGTTACCGCCTTTCACCGAGCCCGCCTCTATCGTTGCCGCCTTTCACCGTCTCTACCTTTCCAGTCTCCAAGCCAGTTAAGTTGTGAAGGTAAGTCGATTCCTTCACCATCTTTCTCCTAGAAATCCCATTATATTTTACATGATCCAAACAAGAGATGTGATTGGATTTAAAATCCCAAGGGATTTGAAATCCCATGGGATTTGGAGTTCTTAGGATTTCAAATCAATGAACCAAACACCCCTTTAGGGTTTTTGTTGCATCATTTGTACTTTATGTATAATGATTAGTGTAACACAAAATACCTTTCCATATGTATTTTTATCGATATGACATTATAGTACATATAAAACACTCTTTAGAGGCGACATTTGTCGCCGTAAAACAGCTATAATTCTTTTAGTGTATGTCACAACTCTGCCTCCGCCGTTGTCGCCCTTCAACGTCATCACCCCACACTGAAACTCCGCCTCCATTGTCATCGCCCCACACCGACTCCACCTCCTCCGTCGTTGCCCTTCATTGCTTCCGTTGCCGTTGCCCTTCACCGCCTTTGCCTCCGTTGCCCTTCTCCGCCGCCGTCATCCTTCACTGCCTCTGCTGCGTAGCTATTCACGGCCTCCGCCACCGTAGCTCTTCACGGTCTCCACCACCGTTGCTCTTCACCGCCTCCGTCGCCTTTGCCCTTTACCGCCTACGCCGCCGTTACCCTTCACCTTCACCACCTCCGCCTCCACCGCCATCGCTGTCGCCCTTCACCGAGCTTGCCTCTATCGTTGCCTCCTTTCACCGTCTCTGCCTTTCAAGTCTCCGAGCCAGTCAAGTTGTGAAGGTAAGTCCACTCCTTCACCATCTTTCTCCTGGAAATCCCGTTATCTTTTACATGATCCAAACAAGAGATGTGATTGGATTTGAAATCCTAAGGGATTGGAAATTTCATAGGATTTAGAGTCCTTAGAATTTCAAGTCCATGAACCAAACACCCCTTGAGGGTTTTGTTGCATCATTTGTACTTTATGTATAATGATTAGTGTAACACAAAATACATTTCCATATGTATTTTTATCGATATGACATTATAATACATATAAAGCACTCTTTCGGTCTTTCATACTTTAACTTAGTCTTTTAAAATTTCACCAATCGGAAATTACTAATATACCTCTCAAATAACCTCAATTTCTATATTCTACTTTATACGCTCACCAATAAACACATTCTTCTATTACTACTGCTTCCTCACTCACAAAAAATAAAAAAAGAGTTGTTTTGTTAATTTATAGAAATTTGTTTTCGAAATGCAGAAAAAAGTTGATGGAAAAAAAGAGAAAGAAATAAAATAGCATTTTATAAAAATTCGCCGAATACTACAACCTTATATTTTATAAAACGACATATTATCAAGTAGAAATTATTCGTTGTCACGTCATTTCGCGAGTCATTTATAACATATAAACTCGTTAGCTTTTCAAACTTTGAAAACGTAGTATCTATCAAGATCGTCACATTCAAAAAATAGCCGATAAACATAATTTATATGACTTAATTACATTTTTGGTATATGTAATTTACATGAAATTTCATATTTAGTCATTTTACTTTAAAAATCATAATATTGAGCCTTATGGTTTATATTTCGTTTTAATATTGGTTCTTAGTCCATTTGAAAAGAAAATTCTCTTATCTTATAGGTTGAAAATTAACACCATGTATAAAAAGTTGAACGATACTAATGACTACCTCATACTACATACTATGTCTACCACTAACATTAGCATTATACTCATACCATATAATCCATCGTAAAGCTCACTGGGTTATATCTATTATCACTACAAAAAAATGATTTTTAAAGGCGACAAAATGTCGCCGCAAAAGAGTAAAAAGTCACCGCAAAAACTCTTTGACGCGACAATTTTAACTATTGCGATGAAAAATGATCCGCCGCAAAACTCATCCTAAAAACTTATTTGCGACGACAATTTTAATAATTGCGGCAAAAAATGACTAACATTTGGTCTTTTACCGGATCTTTAGAGGCGACACTTGTCGAAAAAGGCTATAATTCTTGTAGTGTATATTACACCAAATTCTTGTACCAAGGTATAACAAAAAATATAGAAAGATCTACCACACCGACCTCTTTCCGGTGATCAACACCAAGCCGCTTGATCATCATTGTAAGATCAAATACCAATCATACCGATAACGGCCCGCTAAAAATAACCGGAATTTGTAATCGAGGTTGATCATTTAGAAGTAATCGACTAATCGTCAACAGAAACATTCAAATTTGTTTCAAATTTTGGTTCGGTTTTGGATCAAAATCAATCAAAATCAATCCATGCTCTCTTATTTGCAAAGTGATGTTGACACGTATCGGTGTCAATAAAGTTGAAGTGAATTGTTCATTCGTGATTTCGTGTTCGTGGATGTGCACGTGCAACAAGCTGTCAGTAAACCAAACCCCATGGTCCTTCTTCTAATTTGACCCATTCAATTAGCATGTTGCGTAAAGTCCATATACCCCTACACATCCACCCAAAACCCCACCCCACCCTACTCGCCCATTCGTGTACTGTTTTATAAAGTTGAACTGACAGCTATGCACCAACCCATACATACACTTTAATAATCCATCACTCTTATGTGAAGTTTCTATCCAAACTTATATAACGAATCGAGTCGGGTTATGACCCGTTATTTATGGTTCGATTGTGGTCTGGTTGGATCCAAAATTAGATTCGGTTTGGTTTATATTATTGAGACGACATCTTTATGACTAGCAATTGCGTTTTAGTCACTCGTATGGAAGTTTGAGTCTTGTTCACGACTAATTTGTGATCAAAGTGGTTTTAAGTTAGGTTATCTCTTAGAATGCTGTTTGTGTTTGTTTTGGTTAGGGCGGAGCTAGAGTTAGAATTATTGATAATAGGAGGGTCCTATTAATGATAACACAAAC
This sequence comes from Dittrichia graveolens, assembly GCA_038502395.1. Classification (NCBI taxonomy): domain Eukaryota; kingdom Viridiplantae; phylum Streptophyta; class Magnoliopsida; order Asterales; family Asteraceae; genus Dittrichia; species Dittrichia graveolens. The sequence continues at coordinate 52,087,434 of JARJIL010000007.1, read as the reverse complement.
CGAAAATTTAAAATAGAAAAGGAGAGAGTATTTGTGGGAAGCATAAAATCTATAAGCGAGTAATGACTAGTAAGAACAGAAATGAAAAACTAAAACCATGAAAACTTAAGTGCAATTTTCAAATAATTGACTGATTTAGCTTATTTGAAGGCTTGATTATTTGAAATCGATTGAGACTCATAAGCGTAAATTCCATAAACCGCCATATTAGGTGTCGTAAATTGCATAACATAGCCAATTATGTTTCATACGTCACTTTTTGCGTAGCACCGCTTTAGCATTTATAATTCGTTATATATGGCCTGAACTTTAATCGAGATGGATTGATTACAAATTAATTAACTTGAACTAATAATATGTATGCAAACTAGGCTAACTAAAGTGGGCCCAACACCCTTCAGTCCTCTTGTCCCTGCCTCGCTGTACGTGGTTTAAGTTACGGCTGACAAATCCTAACATGACGTGAAACCCAACCAGAACTGAACATGACCTAGATCAACATGAACACGACGTGAAACTGAATTATGTCAGAAATGGGTCAACTCGAAAATGGTCGACAGGTTCATGATAACCCATAGGTGACCTGTTTAACACAAATTTTTATAATAACAAAAAAAACCTTTAACTTGAAACTATTAACAAATGATAAGTAAGGGATGGGTCAAATGCATACTTACTATTTAGGGTGGATGTTTCTGTCTTAAGATCAAAAACAGTTGAGTTCATTAAGGAATTTCTATTCATATTTACCTACAAGTTTTGGTGGTGCACAAAATAGAAAATTGGGATAGCAAATTTGATTGCAACAAAGTATTGGACAAAAGAAAATATGAATTTTCTTTTACCATTATTGATTTTACAAAAACAACTTGTAAAAATGTGACATCTTCATTATTTAACCAAAGAAACAAAAGAAAGAGGGAAATGAATAACTAAAACCAGAAGTGAGAATTAGGTGGGAACTAGGAAAGGAAAATAATAGGTAATATGAGGGAAATAGGAAATTAGATGGAAAGAAAAAATAATGGGTGAAAGTGGAAAAGAAAGTGTTGGAGGAAAATGAGAAATTAGGTGAGAAAGGTTTATTTTAATTTTTGTTATATTTTTATATAAATATGTAACTAATAAGTCTAAAAATAAAGTAATTTAATTTTTAAATAAGAATGTAAATCTTAAAACTAAATTTAATTTTACATACTCATATAATATTTAAATATATTTTAAAAGATATAGTAAACAATATTAGAAATTTCATAACATAGACATTTAAAAATATATTCTTCCTTATTAAAACATATATATAAACAAATTTAAATATAAATTTAAAGTTATAAGTTAATCATATTTTATGTCTTTTCCTATTATGAATTCTAATATATATATATATATATCTATATATCTATATATATATAAATTTGAAATTACTTTAGTGTTGGAGGTGGTTGATATATTTGGTTTTAAGTATGTTTGCAATACCGATTGTAATCCCCGTTTGAGTAATGTAGTGCACAGATAATAGATCAATTTTGTCCATGATTAATGTCTTTGAACAAATATTGACAATGATTCATCAATTTTAACAAAGTAGTATCTTCCATGGAGAAACACCAAACGTGATTGACTTATTTAAATAAATCATGACTGATTTGAAACAAATGGACATTGATTGACCTCTTTGAACCAAGTTTGGTTATGATTGACCTAACGTTGACCATGCATGATTCACTTAATTGAGCTAAATATGAATTTGGTTGATCAATTGTGACCATGATTAACTTATTTAAATAAATTATGACATATTTAAACCGTGCTTCACTTGGATTGACCTATCTCACAAAGTCCTACCATGATTAACCCAGTATTGATCATGATTTATTTAATTGTATAAAGTATGATATTGATAGATCACTATTGACAATCTTTGACTTATTTGAATAATTTATGATCTATATGAATCAAGTGTGACTTTAATTTACCTTATTGAAGTAAGTACATGATTGACCATGATTCATTTCATTTGAACAAAGTATGACTGTTATATGTCAACCTTGACTATGTTTGACTCATTTGAACAAATTATGATCTATTTAAACCAAATTTAACTCTAATTAACATATTCGAACCAAGTCTAACCATCAATGAGGTGGCAAGGTGTTTGAAGGTGCAAAGCTTATTGTCACGGAGACAATTAAAAATATGATATATATTGAAACAATTTGTAATTTTTAAGAATTTATTTTTTGAATATTTTACGGTCATTTAAAAATAATTTTTTAGTTGTAATCATGTATTCGTAGGTTTAAAGGATTTTTAGTTATACGCTTGAATTTTAAAACTTATGTTGTAAATTTTACTTGATTTATGTTTTAGAGCTATTTAATTTTGATTCTTGATGCTTGCTATTTGAAAAATTAGACAATTTAAATGGGTTTTAAAATTTTAGTAAAATTAACACAAGAAACTTCTTTATGCAATTTTTACTGAAAAATAAGTTTATACAAAACCTAATATGAAAATCAAGTTTTTTGATTGAAAACACAAATGCTTTTTATTTGAAAAATGGGCCGACACGAAAACACAGCTAGAACCGAACAAGAATAGTGACACGAACCGAACCGAACCGTATCAGTGTTGTAATACTCGGCCTAGTCGGCTGAGTACTTGGGGAGTACTCGAAAATTGGCCACCTACCGAGGCGAGTCGGAGCTACTCTGCCACATTACTCTGATGCGGTCAAAGACGGTCAAAACTCGGTCCTGCTTGGCATTACTCGGACCTACTTGGGTGTACTCGGCCTACTCGGTCAACCTAAGTCAAAATATTTTTTTTGAATTTTTCGAAGGCATACGATATACACACAACTTTATTGTTTAACTTTATTCATTTTTTCGCTTCTGCTATTTATCACGACTATGAAATCAATAGTCCCTCTTCCATTTTTTCTCACGATTGTCGACTATACGATACAATTTGATGTTTTTAACAATTATGTTTGTGTTTTTGACATATTTCTTCGGTCCTATGAAGAACTATATTTATGTTTGAGTATTTATGAACATACGACATGTATAATTTTCAAATTTATATATAAAAATCCCAATCCGAATACTCCCAGAGTACTCCCTGCCTAGGCCGAGTACTCGCTACTCCCCGCTCGGCCACTCGAGTAGTGCGTAATGATATTTACAACATTGAACCGGATACAAAACTAAATTGGATAAAAAATGAGTCGACATGAACTATTTAACAACACAATTCGAATTACCAGGCGTAGTTTAAGTTATCCTCCCTTGGTTGTTATTGGTTGGTGTATGAAGATGCTACATTTTGATTATTAAAAAAAGGGGTTTATTTCATCAAAATGTATCCAACTTATCACATTTTGCTATTATGTAAATGAACTTTAAAAGTTTCTATTGTGTGTATCAAAATTTTTATCTATTGCTATTGCATGTATTTTGCTTATAATAAAAAGTTTAATGCACACAATAGCGATAAATTAAATGTTCAATATACACAATAGAAAATTTTAAAGTACCATACACATAATAACAAAACATGATAAGTTAGATATATTTTGGTAAACTAAACCCTAAAAAAACCAATTTAAACGCATGCTAATATTGAATATATAATCTAATTTTGATACAAGAAATAAATCGTACAAAAGGATTTTTCAAAAGTTAGTTTACTACCCTTCTAAAATTTCTAACTCGTTATAAAAAGGTCTAACTTTATAGAAAGATATTTGGTCTTAAAAAATAAATTTGTTCATAATTTTAATTTATATAAAGGATGAACATATTTATTTCTAAAATTTTAATTATATCTTTCTATTTAGCTTTAATTTTAGAACTTTCATTTGTCACATGTTCCAAGTCAACACCATATTAGTCTAGCGGTCAATGAAATAAAATCTATTATGAAAAGGTTTAGATGATAGACCTTCAAACATGTCCTTTAAGTGTGATTATGTGATTTATTGCTTCCATTCGGTAGTGGAATGTCAGTGAAGGACTCTTTAGGATGTTGGCAATGGGTGGGGTCCCGGCGGAAGAGAGCCCTGCTAGCAACTACACTACAGGTATTTTACATTTGTCCTAATTTCACATTCAATACATTAGAATTGGAAATTATGATGTTAGTCATTTAAAAGAAAGTAGTTACATGAATTGTCATTTAGATAACTTTGTCTTATTAGAGGCAAAATAGTCATTGTTTGTTATCGGTGGCATCTAGAAAATGCGGCGGAAGTAAAAACGAATAATTAAAAGAAAATGCCACCAACGCACTGCTCAATGGAACATACTCTAGACACTAGCACTTCAACAAAAGAAGAGGAACAAGTATAAGAAATATACCATATGAATAGTCTTCTTTCCTTGTTGATAATAGTGGATGTGAGAACACAAGAAGTGTTCCTCTACCGGTATCCACATCAAGCGCGTTTGATTCCACTTGCAAGAGAGCTTGGACGCCGCCAAGAACAACTTCGAATATTATATACCAAAACTTGAAGAATGCCTTGATCACAAGAACAACAACTTCCAAGTGTGTATATTGTGAGAGAGAGAGTTCATATGTTTCTACCAAGAACCAACAAAACTCATTAGTCATTTTACTAGCACTTAGAACAAGTTATGTAACTCCCAAGAGCCTAACACCGTCATTTAAATGCTAGTATCAATAGCCATCAATGCCACTTTTAATCTAGACTTAAAAGTCTAATTAAAATGGTTGTTACAGCGTCTGACACGGCCATGCTCCACGAGGTAAGCCCGTGCCGGCCCACCCAAGTCACGCCGGACATTGGGCTCGTGCCTTAGCACAAGGTGCCGGTCCCATTTGGTACGCCCTAGACACGCCGGTCTTGGGCCCGTACCCGTCCGATGGGCACGCCCGTACCTTCACTAGACACGGCCGTGTCTGGCCCACCAAAAACATCTTTTAGCGTTTTTTTTCTCTCTCTCTCGTTCAAAGGTGTTTCCGTAATCAGTACTTGGCGTGTGACCCAATAGGCCTATGCCTCATCGACAATGTTACCAACTCGTGTGTGTCAGTGGACATATTCCAATAGACTCCCACTTGCACATGACACACCTATGAAAGGTAGTACCGACATAAAGTGGCCTATAGCAAGGCATCTACGCCCACAAGTAGCAAAATCTTATTTGAAAACTCCCCTTATAGCAGCCAGTTACGAACCGCGTTAGAAAACAATCAAAGCAAAACAAGATAATACTCAAATATCACATGTATCTCTGGTGTAAGGATAAACAATATTATCATCCTGATTTACTCGTGACCATGTCCAAGAAGTAAACTCAGGTGCGGGTCCTCTAGTTACTTGATCCATTATCAAGTACAGGGTAAGTGTTGCGTAACCATGTATTCAATCCAAGATGAATACCTTTACCAACTACTTACCTCAGTCTTAATTCACTTCTTCCTTCCTAATGAAGAACGACCGACTGTGGATAAGTCGCTCCACGTGCATTACCAAATCCCCATTTGATAATCGGTACAAATCATAAGTACAATATTGCTTAATTTTCCCAACTCAAACATATCAAATTTAACTAAAACAAACTTAAGCCAAAGCCACTCGTAAATCAAGTGTAGGCAAGCCTAGTACGAAAAATCATCACTAGCTTGTAACTATAGCTTAGTAAACGGATTCACAAAGTGATATCCGTGTGTACTCTAACAATCGCCATACCTCTATTCTCGACCAATCATTTAAAAGTGTGCGTCGGCAAGATCATGGTGTTTTATCCAAGCTCTCGTACTCTCATTGTTTCAAAGAACCCAATAGAGTAAACGACGCTTTGAACAATAGTTCTTGTATATGAGCCATCATACCCTCATTGTCATAAAAGATCCCAATAGGGTCACGATGCGGAAGACTATGGTCCACGTATATAAGCCATCATACTCTCATTGTCTCAAAGAACCAAGTAGAGTCAATGATGATTAACGAACCATTCCAAGTGACAACATAACAACAACAATTCCATTTAAAGTAAAAATTTACTCTCAGCTCCTTGTCACCACCGAACATTAAGAACATATTTCAATATTTCTAACTCCACTAAGTCCGCTTTGTATCTACTAAATTTTATTATGATGTACCAATCCCTCAACGCCGGTTTTAGAAAACACCAAGTTAGGACATTATCTTTAATAAGATGTATATTATAGATACACAATACTAGGAATACAAATGCTCCCACTAGCTCTGTCATTTATCTATGTTCAATCTTCTCTTCTCGAAAAACCAAACCCATGATTTTCTCATTAAATCAAAGATTACAACTTCGAGATGCTTCTTGGGCTTGTAGACTCTACAAGGATACTTATAATGTACAAGACTCTTGGAGAGTGTTAAACACTTCCTCAAAATTCCTATGAAGGAATACGGTCTTTACATTTCACTACCATACCTTCATAGCCGTGAGAAGGTAGTGATAATCCATAAGTCATCCGAGTAGATTTCAACATAACTACTGGGAAAAATTCCTTATGATACCATCCTCATGGTCAATCATAATAGAACTTTTACCACTAGTCGGTATTTGAAGTTTTCTATATAATCCATGTTAGTCTTCATCCTCAAAGACCCATGTACACCCTTAGGTTTACACCAAGGTATTGGATCAACCAAGTCCAATACTTGTGTAACATCCGCAAACCCGGGCTAGTTGTTAGCGGGTTAGCGGTACGTGTTTATGTGTGTTTAATTTATTTATGTGTTTTAAATTGGAAATTAATATATGTATATGAGTGTAAGTATGCTGGAAAGTATGTATGCATGAGGTATTTATTTATGTATGCATGTGTATTTGGATACGGCTACTTAACACCTCATGCTTGGATAACTAAAAGTGTAAGTATACATGTATATTGTTAGAGTGAATGAGTATTCACCATCTCATTTAGAAACTAAAATTCAAGGTATTGTGTGTGTATACTTTGTGAAGAAGAAAGCTCTAGAAAGCACAAACTTGAAAACTTGGAATTGAGATTTGGTGGTTGTTAATTTCATATAAAGCTTGGTATGTGTTTCTTATGAATTATAATGATGAATTATGATGGTTTTGCCATGCTTTTACTAAGTTTGATGTTTGATTATGTTTAGAACACCATTGTTAAGAAACTTGGCATGTGGGTTTTGCTACTTTTGTTGTTTTAAATTGTTTAAAGGTGTTCATGATGATTTATAGCATGATATATGAAGTTGTATATGTTTTAGAAGTGTTTTGTTGTAAGAATTAGATTTTAGATATGGATTTTATGTGAGTTAAGTCGGTTGGATATGAACTGAAGAAGAAGATGAACCGGAAATAAAAAGATTGCGGCGTGACTTTCGTATGTGTTGAACGACTTATGAGATCCGACTTTCGGTCCAACTTATGAGAGATCCGACCCCGATATGATGTGATTTTCGGATGGGTGATCCGACTTTCTCGATCCTAACTTTGTCGTGTCGCGGCGTGACACAAGTGATGGTCGCGGCACGACGAGTACATTTTCAGTGATATTCTTGTTTTATTATGTGTTTGTTATTGGTTATACTACGTTATCACTTATGTGATTCTATTAAGTTGTATATGAGCAATATATATATATATATATATATGTGTGTGTGTGTGTGTGTGTGGATGTATATATTTATGAATCAGAGATTGATTTCAGGTGTTGTTGTGTTTCCAGGAAACACAAAGGCTGAGTAACATTAGATATTTGAGTGCCGCGTTTGAGAACAAGAGGTGAGTGGATGTTAACTCAGGGATGGTAAAGATTATGATTGATATGATTGATGTGATGCATGCGTTTGTGATTGATAGACTGTTGAGTCTGATTATTGATGAATGTTGATTGATTATCTGATTGTATGATTATTTGGTCGATACGCACTATTTGGATGATATGGTGTTGCGTTTGAGAAGTCAGCTATACGTGGAATTGGGCTGGGCTCGTCTGCTGATTGGTTGAATAGTTCTAGTCCTACTGATGCTCATCAGGCGTTGTGTTAGAGGAGAATTTGACTGTGCCAATTAAGCGGAGGGCTATCGGTAAACCTTTGCTTTGGCCGGCATTGGTTGTAGGTTATGCGCTGAACCGATGGTCTTCTTGATTGTGTGATTACATTCTTTTGTATCGATTGTTGATGTTTGCTTTCGTGTTTAGCTTCCTCTCACTTACCTTTGTTCTAATTCCCCACAGTTGATTGTTTTTGCAGGTTTGTGAGTCTGTGGAGTTTGTAAAAGGAAAACTTGACCCCGCTCTGATATTGGTTTTATTCTGAAACGAGCCATGTTATGTTTTGTAACTGTAACACCGTAAATTCTCAAGCCATTTTTTTAAAACCACTACGGAAGCGTTTACTGATTTCATTAAAACAAATACAAAGTACAAAGTACTATTTACAAACTTCACATCAATTTGTGTTACAAAATATTTACAAACATGGCTCGTCACTTCTCAAAACATAATATCAGAGCATTGGTCAAATTTCCCTTCCCCACAAACAAAGCTAAACAGCCAAACCTGCAAAAAGCAATCAACTGAGGGGAATTAGCACAAAGCTAAGTGAATGGAAGCTACAAACAAGTATCCACAAATAACAAGCACAAGCAAACAGATCTCAACAGATCAACAATCTCCACAAGCCAATCCAATCTCTAGAGGAACGGCGGTTCTGCAGAACCTTTAACCGATGCGGGCCAAAGCAAAGGTTTACCGATAGCTATTTGCTACTTGGTACAGTTAAAGCCCCTTCTACTGCAACAAATGCATAGAAGATCTAGAACTGTGCAACCAATAGCAGATAGCCCAGCCCAAAACATACGATAGCTGACCCCCAACCATGTACGCATATAATTAACCATACGTACAGGTCTCGCCACGTGCACATATAATTAACCATGTACATTGGCCACGCCACAATCCAAACAATCTCAATCAACAAGCAACAATCAACTAACAACGAATAACGATCACACAGTCTGTCAACACATATCAAGTAACACTTGCAATCCTAGCAACTTAACTTAAACATTTTATCATGGCATCTTAGACTAAACAGTCTAGCATATATGGCATCTTAGACTAAACAGTCTAGCAAAGCAACTCAGACTAAACAGTCTAGCAAGGCAACTCAGACTAAACAGTCTATCATGGCATCTCAGATCATAAGAATATCTCAATTCATGTAACCACAAATGTTACCACCATCACCACTCGTGAGTATACTTCCACTCACCTCAGTCCACGTATCACGCATGCTCAATTGTCTAATATCACTGAGTCTGTGGTTTGCCTGAAAACACAACAATAACCGAATCAGTCTCGAATATATAAATATATCTTTCCACATATATTTATATCCCATAATCATGTAAATAACTTGATTTAATCATACAATTAACAATTCAACTTATCCCAAATGAAACACGAACAAAACAATTAAACTTTCTGAAACAGGCCTCGTTGCGACGCGACACACTCTTGTGTCGCGCCGCGACACAATCGGATTTTGATTCCCGGATCTCACAATCGGATTTGAGTAGCGGATTTTGGTTCCCGATTTTCTAGTGTCGGATTTGGATTTAGATTTCACGAACTCGGATTTCAAGTGTCAGATTCTAGGGCTTAGGGTTAGAAAACATTCGGATTCCTCCACAAACTGACTCATTCTGTCGGATTTCAAGAACGTCGCGCCGCGACCTTCAAGGTAGCTCCACGACACACGGATTTCCAGACTTCTTCTTCCTCATATTGTCGGATTTTCAGCCATCAAGAAATATATATATCATAACAACCTCTAATCCCTTGATTCAAAACATTTCTAATATACATATAACTTCATATCAACATGTTATAACCATTTATAAACACTTTTAATCATACATAACAAAAAATACATCAAAACCCATTTCTTCAAAATCAATAATGGTGAATCCCGAAATAACCATGTATCCAATCAACTAAACACGTCAGAATGCATCATAACATAACATAAACATGTTCTCACCTTTTCTTGAATTTATAGAATACAAATCCTACACTTTTTAAATTCAAGTTTCTCTCCTTTTTCTTTCTTGTTTTTCTTTTCCAAAGAAACTCATGCACACACACACACACACACACTTACTTTTCCTTCTTTCTTTCAAATGAGCAGGTAGTGGCAATAGATATTCATACACATACACACACACACGTGTACCTCATAAAATGTTAGGTGTCAACACCTAACCAATTTACATACATACATTTAATCACATACATGCCTACAATCCCTTACATACATACATATTAATTCTTCCATTTACTCATAACTCCCATATTTATATTTTTCTTATCCATCATTACATAACTAATTTAATTACTTCCAAATAACCACTTACCCAAATAAACTCAAATAATCATAAAATCACATACCTCTTACTCGTCAAACAACTAACCCGGATTTGCGGGTGTTACAGTAACACAACAGATGTTTTAAGGATTATGTTTGTAAACAGTTGTAAATATTCGTGTTTTATGTAAATCTTTGTTTGATGGTTCCGCAGCGTATTTAAAAAAGATGGCTTAGGATTTTCTGGTGTTACAACTTAGATATCCGACACTGATTTCATCCCATTCTCATCACCTCTCTCCTTTTAGTAGACTCTAGGCTTACTACAACTTCCAATAGTTGATGAATTCAGCTAATCCATCATCGAGATATCTTCCTTTAGATATAAAACATATATCTTCCTGGCCTTACGACAACTCCTATCACATATAGGAAGAGTAATGATTTATGCAAGGTACTCCAGCATTGCCATGCTGAGTTCCAATCATTACTGATTTTATGCTAGTGACAACATCAGGTTTTATCATTCAAGGCTCACTTTACTCCCACTGGCACCGACAGATATCAAGTTTCCACTTTCCATTCGAGCAACAAAAACTTGTCCTCAAAAGTTTGTAAAACAAATATCCCATGGTCTCAGCAGATGCCTAATGGAGTAGCATCTCTAGTCCCCGGATTCTTCCATCTCACGTCTTTACGCAGGCTGTACAATCTAGGCTTTAAGATAGACAAGCAAAGATATTCTTTCTAGTCTTATCTCCTAAGATGCATACTTGACCGTCTTTGTTGGTTCTATATTTAGAACATTACCCGCCACTTTCAAGAGTTCCCAAAACTTGGACACGAACATGCAACACATCAAGTCCGGATCATATCCAAAATATCCATTCCTCCACTAATGGACCCCATATGATGATGTGTCTAAGGAAGAATGAATTGTGAGATAAATCTCATAATTCTTATGATCATTACAAAATTCAAATATTAAGATACTTAACATCTCTACAAGATTTAAGCAACTTAACCTCTTGCCCACAAACCTCGTTATGGTAAGTCTTGAACACCTTAAATGTTTCAAATATATCCATTCCTACTACCACCACCAGTAAAGGCAACGAAGTATTTGTAGTTATCCCCATGGATTGCTTGAACGAATTATACAACATGTGTGAAATATATTCAACAAGCTTACAATCCTCTTACATACTCTAATGAAGGATGTACAAGTCACTTAGCCTAATAAACAAATTTTGTATTCAACATTTGATCAATTACCAAATGTATCCAAGATTCCATACCACACGGACCTTGGTGAATCAAGTCTTGTTTATATGGCTAAATTGATCTTGCCATAAGGGTAACTTATTCAAACCATTTTTGGCCTTAAACATATCATTCATGATCATCTTATTACTTTTAAGCAAATTCCATGGCATGGATAAACTTTGAAATAAATTTCCACGAATATATATATATATATATATATATATATATATATGTGGGGGAGATAATCACTTCACCTTAATAATCAACTCTATCTATTAAGAAATATAGAATTTGATGATAACCAAACCCTACGTTCAGTAAATTCATGCGATATAAATTCGTCTATTTCATAAATTCATGCGATAAAAAATATTTATTTTAATTACATAATTAATAAATACATAAACACGTAACAAACATAATCACTTACACCAACCCGTTAACGACTAGCCCGGGTTTACGGCTGTTACACATCTCTTCCTTCATCAATTACATTTGTCTTGCTACTTCTTCAGACACATCCTGTTTTTGGCGGGACTTTCTTTTTTTTTCCAACAATATGTGACATTCCTTGTTTCAAACCAATATTATCCCATCGTCCTTGTTTGACGAGGATACTTCGGTCCTAACGCCATTGTTAAAGGATCTGTGCCAGGACCAGCTTGCACTAAGCATTCAAATATTTCTTTATCCTTCTGTTAAATAACAACATATTTATATTTATGTTATAAACTGTCTATCAAATTTATATGCATAACAAGGTCGTACCAGTTGCTCTGCCAAAATTTTAAAGTTCATTTGGTAACCTAAGTTGACCATCTTTATCGTGTATCCTCCTAGCCAACAATTTTTTTTCGCACGCTCATCCTTAATCATATGGATATTTGAGCACAACTCTGAATTCTTCTCTTTTTCCCACGTAGATAGATGTCCACGGTACCTAATTGGGCCTAATCGAGCTCGATTCACGTTCTTCTTTGCATATTCCTTACCGTTTAAGCGTTGTTCCTATACTTAGATATAATAAATAAAAAGAGTAATGCGTGTGTGTGTGTGTATATATATATAAACATACATGCATATATATATATATATATATATATGTGTGTGTGTGTGTACATATGTATGTTTATATATATAGACTGTTATGAAGTCACATATACCACCACTTAATCTCTTTTTTTTAACTTGGTGCAAATTTTCCAATCCTCTTGTGATAAATATTTATACTCTTTACATGCATCCTTTCCTTCATCCATTAATCTTCGAAGTGTTTTCTTGAAGTCCTTCCAAGAGTGGTTGCACTAATAAAGCACTTGATTTTTTTTGTTTATTGTCTTGAATATTCCAACGACGCTGTTTTGGGAAAGGAAGCTTCTTAAATTCTACTACATATAATAAATAATTAAATAAATAAAAACACACAAAAAGAACATGAGATATTATACCTTTATATTTAATCATAGTTGGTCTTTTTCTTTTTGTTCCACTTTTTTCCAAGAATCAATGTTAATACACATCATACTTCTTGTTGTAAGGTTTACATATGTTGCAAATCTCGATTGCTGCTTTTCAACCGCTTGATTATGCTTATTGAATTCAATATCTAACTCTCTTTCTAGGTCCATTAAAGATGTCTTCCCTCTTTTTTTCTTGATTTTTGGTTCTTGACTACTTGAACTATCCGAGGAAGCCTATAATAAAGTAAATAAAATTAACTACAAAATCATATATTATTTGATCCATTAAAACACAAATAAGCATACCATCCATGTTGATCTACTACAATTATTGAACTTGTATAGTAGTTAGCACAACCTCAACAATCTGCAAAAGAACTATATATTATACTAGGTTAGAATTGTCGTAGGTAAAATGCAAATTGTCATAGATGTTGCATTTTATATAATATTTTATGATCTATCCATGGTTATATACTTTAAAGGGTGTTTGGGATTGCATTTTGTATGAGATTAACCGATTAATCATGAAATAGTGACGGTAACCATTTGAGATAAAAAGATCACTTATATTTTCCTACAAAAAAGCAATTTTGAAAATGTAGGTTAGAAACTATTTATTGAAAACTCTGTTTGCAAGTGAAATATTTAGTTCTTTCATTGCAATAGGAATCACTTATGTCATTAAAACATGACGGTCATTAGACTTCATACCACACAATTTTAGTTCTTTCATTGATACTAGTCTAGAAATGTTGGCAGAATACCTGTTGGAACCTTAACACCATGCAAGCACTTGCAAAATTTTGTTTTCTCCGCCTTCGATTAAATATATCATACTGGTGGAAGAAAAGTATGTCTTCCCTCATTCTCTACCGGAGCTAGCTCAAGTCGAATTCTTATTTCAACCATGTTCTTTCTAACATTAACCCCATCTTTTGTTTTGCCTGAAATGTTCAACAATAAGCCTATTAAACTATCGCAAACATTTTTTTCGATATGCATAACATCAATACAATGCCAAACTTGTAAATGCTTCGAGTATGGTAGATCCCAAAAAATATACCTTTTCTTCCATATATTTTTTTGAAGGAGGTGTACTTTTCTTACCAAACTGGTTAATTATACCTTCAACTCTGGAAAATGTAGATTGTCCATCAAATGGCCGCCTAAGCACTCGTTTCTTAGTTTTACCATCAAACTAGATCGTGTAGTTACGATAAGGGTGTTTCGTGTGAAGTGATCTCCGATGTCCCATGTATACCATTTTCTTACAATTTTTCAGTCATAAGGAATGTGTGTCATCTTCGCAAACAGGGCAAGTCTTTCCTCCTTTCGTACTATACCCTGCCAAATTTCCATATGCTGGAAAATCACTTATAGTGCAAAAAATCATTGTCCGCATATGAAATTCTCCATCTTGTATGCATCATAAACTTCGGCACTGACACTCCACAATCCTTTCAAGTCATCAACTAATGGAGCCAAATAAACATCAATGTCATTACCGGGTTGTTTTGGACCTTGAATTAACAATGACATCATGATGTATTTTCGTTTCATGCATAGCGAGGGTGGAAGGTTATATATATAGAAGAACCAGTCAAGTGCTATGTCGACTGCTCATGTTTCCGAATGGATTAATACCATCTGAACTAAGGCCCAATCTTATATTTCTTAGCTGTTCGCCAAATTCTACAAATTCATGATCAATATTTCTCCATTGAGGAGAATCGGCCACATGTCTTAGTTCTCTATTGTTCTTACGTTCCTCTTTATGCCAATGCAATAACTTTGCATCTTTGGGGTTTGCAAATAATCTTCTTAATCTTGGCACGACGGGCAAGTACCACAAACAATTTTTTCATTTACTTGTTTTTTTCCGCTTGTACCTAGATGTACCACATATAACACATTAATGTAGATTTTCGTACTCTTTTTGATATAAAAGACAATCATTTGGGCAAGCATATATTTTTTTGATTTCCAATCCCATTAGATACATCTTTTTCTTTGTTTGGTATAATGAAATTGGTAATTCATCGTCTTCTAGAAGCATTTCATGCAAAATCTCTGACAAATTTGTGAAACTTTTATTACTCTAACCATTTTCGGCTTTTAAATGAAATAATTTAAGAACGGTGGAAGGTTTGGTAAATTTGGTACAACCAGCATAAAACGATTTTTTAGAGTCCTCAAACAATTTTTGAAATTTATCGTAATCTTTTTGAGCCACATTATCCTCCAAATCACGAAGCATGTCTTCTAAATTATCGCAATCATTCTGTTAGTCCTAGATTGAGTACACAACAACAAATGTTTGTAGAAGGAGGGTTGAATACAAACTTTAGCTTTTAAAAATTAAAGACACACCATTATACTTTTATATAATTCTTATTGATTTTGAATCAAGAATTACATGTACTAGAAGCGGAAATTCTTAGTACAATAATAGGTGGCAATCAATTTGTCTAACACATAGACAAACTAACTCTAAAACAACTAATGTATAAAGAGTGTTCAACACATGAACAAGTTTGGTTCTACACAATTCTTAAACTCTACGAAATTTTCTCAACTAATGAGATTGCTTTGTGTTGTGTAGAAGCTTCACACTTTGGCATGTTCTCCATGCATGCATATATATAGAAGTCTTGGCGTATCCGGTTGCATGAAGGAAGGAGACAAGGAGTATTTTGAAATATAATATTTTAATTGTAAAGGTAGTGGGTGAAAAGTAAAGTTACTTTAATCAACTGTTTGATAAAAGTACTTGTACTTTTCTAAAAAAGTGCAACCCATTCACAATATAAAATATTAAAACCCACATCTACTATCGTGTATAACTTTCTTTCCCTTTCCATGTTTGTACTTTAAACAACAACCACGCTTCCGTTTGATTTGACTTTATCAAGTATGGGATTGCCAGCCATACTTAGTTGTTGAAACAAATCTTCAAGATTTTCGTCTGTTTGAGGTATCTTTCTCATTCAAACCTTTTTGTCTCATACTTGATCCAAAAAGTGCTTTTTACTTTTACAAACAAAGATCTAAGACGTAATAGAACAACACATGTTCTGCCTTTTACATATGACTTTTACAATATGAACGATAGAGCATATTTGACATTTTGCTCGACTCAGCTAACAGAAAGTACTAGGAACTTTAAATTTCACTACTCAGTTGACAAGATATATCAGTTGATCAATTTTTGCTAGTACTCAGTTGATACATATTGCTCAGCTGATCATATGGATGCTCAGTTGATCAATAGTTATCTTAGGAGGACATAAGCTCATGTATTGATATGATCAGTTGATCAAGAATGCTCACCTAATCATTTAAATACATCAGTTTATGTAGAGAGATGACTTGTGTTAGAAAAGACTTACTTAGCTGATGCTCTGGGCCTCAGCTTATCCATTGTCCACTCAACTGATGGTGTAGCTGAGCAAAGTCCTTGTTCAGCTGATGGTGTAGGCACTCAGCTGATCGAACTTCTTCACTCAGCTGATAGCTCACTTTCCTCAGCTGATGGTCTTCTTCACTTCTTTTCTTCATCTGATACTCCTTAGCTGATATCCCTTGGCTGATACTTTGAGTAGGATTTGATACTCAGCTGATGGTCAGCTGATGGTTCCAACTTAGCATATTTTCCAGAATCTGATCCAAACAACACATGTTTGAATTCTTTCTAAGTTATACTGAATGTAGGGTTTGGTTATCATCAAATTCTATGTTTTAGGATAGGTAGAGTTAATTATTAGGGTGAAGTGATTATCTCCCCAACAATCTCCCTCTATTTGATGATGACAAAACCTTTTTCATTTTGAAGAATCAGTTTGACTTTAAATACAAAATATTTAAACTTTTAAGTATATTTGGCTACCTAGATATCTGTTTTTGGTAGCTCTTTTTATTTTGAACCTAGTTCTGTTTTTGGTTTCTTTTCTAGTGTTCCATTTTGTTCTGTTTTTGTGGAATCTTTTTCTTTGTTGTACCATTTTGTTCTGTTTTTGTTGTATCTTTTCATTTTTCCATTTTTATATATTTTTGATTTTCTGATTTACATAAACATCACTTAAAATAACAGAATAAAGGAAAGTACAGAAGTAATTACAAAAGATCTAGTCTGAACTAGTCCAAACAGAATTTACAATGTATATACAATCAACTAGAGTGATTAACAATTCCTTAGAGATAGATCAGTCTTCAATCCCACCATTCTTCTTCTTTGACTTCAAAAGCTTTGGCACGAGGATCTGCTTCAGCTAAGACATCACATTGGGCTTGTACAAGGGCTTCAATTGATCATTTTCTGCCTCTTGTAGATATCTTTAGTCCAAAGAGAAATTTTT
Source organism: Dittrichia graveolens (assembly GCA_038502395.1). NCBI lineage: Eukaryota > Viridiplantae > Streptophyta > Magnoliopsida > Asterales > Asteraceae > Dittrichia > Dittrichia graveolens. The sequence goes on along the minus strand of JARJIL010000007.1, from coordinate 52,069,990 downwards.
TGCTAGCCTTGGGGATCTCAGACTGTCTAAAGAACCTTCAAGTGCCTCCTCTGTCCAGAAAGAATATACCCTCAACAGGCATAAATATAAACTTGAAAAGCTCAGGAGTAATGTTGAGTGGCAAGGCTGTGTTGAGACCCTCAAAATCATATAGATATTCATGTTGGGGCAGTACCTCTCTTAGCTCAAAAGGTTTAAAGGGCTTGGAGCCTTTCTTGTGTAGATTCTCAACTGTATGCACATGCCTATAGTAATCATCTAGAGTGAAGGTGTTTTGAATAAACTGCACTTTGAGCTTGGTTTTGGATTTGTAGAGAAGGTACAGGATCTCAATCAATTCTGTGAACCCGTAGACGTGACACCTCTCATATGATACAACTTCACAGCTGTTGAAGTTGTTTTGCCTTATAGATTTGAGGTAGGGTTCACTATCACCTTTATGGATAGTGGCTCTTGTGATAGGAGTTGGCTCGGTTCTGTTTCTCAAAATATGTATTCTTTCTCTAAAGCTTTGTATCCTTTGTTGACTTAGATTGTATGGAGCAAATAGGTCAAGACTAAACAGGGTTTTGATTGCATCCGCATGGGATCTTGCTTTGAGCATCTCAGCTTGAGACTTCTCCCTTGCCAATTTTATTTGAGTAGCAGCTTGAACTTGTTATTTTTCTTGCTCTTGTGCATATGCTAGCTCCTTGGCTTGGTAGATTTCCTCCATTGGAACACCCAAGGCTTGAGCCATTTGGATGTTTTCCCTTTCCTCTTGCTCCTTGAGCTCAAGCTCTTTTTTCCTTTGCTCTTCCTCTTCAACTTGCTCATTTGTCATTTTTATTTTTCCTTTATCTTTGGGAGCAGAGGTTGAAGGCTTTTGGACTGATGGAGTTGATTAGACTGGTGGAGCGGATGGTTTGGGGCTTTGTCTTCTTCTTGTGAGGATGTCAGATAGTGGAGTATCATCCTCATCATCAGAATCAGACACAACATTAATAGGTGGAGAGCAACCCTCATCAACTTTCTTTTTGGACTTTGACCTATTTGCCATGCATTTTAGTCCTTTCGGGAACTTTTTCTCCCCCTCAACAGATTCTTTTCTTTTGGGAGCAGGGGAGGCTGTTGCAGTTGCTTTTGATGCTTCCTGCTGCAGGATGTTTTTCGCAGATTCAGTATAGGCAGCATCAATGTCCTCTGTGTCAGGATCATCCTCCCTTGTTGAACTTGAGAATTTCTCCCCCCCTTTGGAATCATTAAAAGGAGGAGGGGAGTCACATGTGGTTGGTTTAGGGGATGGGGAAGAGGCTTATGTAGGGGTAGGGGTTTGGGTTGAAATTTTGGAGAGTTGAAGGGTTAGATCATCCTTGAGATCTCGGAGAGCCTTCCATAATGAGAGAGGACTCATTCTGGTTCGTTCAGTGAGGGCTTCCAAATCATCAATTATGTATTTTAGAAAAGAGGGGACAGGAAGAATTTCTGGTGGAATGACTACAAAAATATTTGGGTTTATGGGTTTGATGAGGTAGAGCTGGGTGAGACGGTTAGAGATTGTTTGGTTTAGTGAGTCTAGTGTGGATTGAGGTAGGCTTGGGGTAGGTTGTTGAGATGGGAGAAGGGTAGAGAATTGATCAATTTTGGTTATGATAGGAGTGAGGTCAGGTTGGGTGTGAACAGGTGCAGCGGAGGGTTGGTTGGTTTTAAGGGACTCTATGTCTTGAGAAAGTCTAGACAGTCGAGTATTGGTTTATGTTTGAAAGCTTTGGAAGGTTTGGGTAAGGTGGTCAAGGTTTGTGGTAAGGGTAGTTAAAAAGTTATGGGTTTTGTGTGGAAGTAAGGTAGATGGTTGAGATGAGGAGGAGGAGGTTAGGATAGGTTCGAAGAATTTGGGTAAGGTTTGTGTTCCCTCATCTGAGCCTTGGTGTATAATCTCAAATTTATTGGGAAAGACTGTTGAGCCTTGTACAAGTGGTTGGTTTGTACCACTACCATTGACAGGTTGTGCTTGTGTAAGAATATAATCAATTATAGGGGCAAGATAGGTGGAGTGAGTGTGGGATGCACTCAATATTAGGGAATCCCTTATTGGGTCCACATTCTGTTGGGAGAATGTGAATGGTATAGGTTGACTCAATGGAGGTATAGACACAGTGTGACCTTGGGATGAGGTCTGCCTTTCAATGAGATCAACCTTTTGGGAGGCTCTCTCATATGGCGGTTTTAGTCCCATTTTTACAGATGTATCCTGTTGGGAGGATACATCCACTGGCTCAGGGTTAGCAACATCCAATTGCTCCCCCTTAACATGAGTAAAGGTAATTGGAGTTGAGGTTAGAGGTGTGGATGTCACTACCTCAAAGGACTCAAGATGAGCAACCTCTATTGACCTTGTGTATAGGGGGCTACGAGGAGGAGTAGAACTAGTGAACACTGGTGGTTCACCAGAGCTTGGTTGTTGAGTAGGTGTATGGACTGGAGATGAGGATGGGCTATCAAAGGTTGGGACTACCATTTGAATATCCTCGGATGTGGAGTTAGTGCTATCCTTACCTTGGGATATAATGTGCCTGCTTCTGTCAATGAGCTCAAGGAGTTGTTCAGCGATTTCTTGTTCTTGTTGTTCAGCATCATCACCAAGAGGACTCATGACCATTGGACTTAAGGAGTGAATTCAGAGTCACCAAAGTTACCAGCATCACCAGCATCACCATCACCAGCATTATCATCATCATTATTGACATTATGACTTTCCTCAACAGCATCATCATCATTACTATCACCACCACTACCATCACCATCTACATTATCAGCATTTGCCACAGCAGCATTATCAATCAATTCTTGCATTTGGGCAGTGATGGGAAGACCTCTGTTTGTGTAACATCCTGCAGTTAGGCCTAGTAGAAACGTAGGCTTGGGTATGTTACGTATGAACCATTATGTGATTATGTTTACTTGATTATTTAATTATTAATCATTTAAATTATAAATGTAGTTAATATATATATATATATATATTTGTATGTATGCATGCGGATTTGTGTGTGTGTGCATGTGCTTAGACGGTTAAGCTTGCCACCTCATGCTAATGTTTTCAAAGCATGTATATACGTGGGTTTAAGGTAATCATTACTACACTTTGAAGCTATTGCGTGTGTGTAATTTGGGTGTAGAACCGAGAGCAAAAGAAGAAGAGGAAAAGCAATCGGATTGTTGGTTTCTTGATTTTGTGATTCAAGCTAAAAGGTTTGTTTGATTATTCTAGGTTTCCTGAATCATGATTCTTGTAACATGCTATGTTCCTTGAATTTGAAAAGCATGCTTCGGTTTTAATCTTGTTGGGTTTTGTTGTGAACACCATGAATGTGTCGGATTTGGTGTTCTTGGGGTGTAAAGGTGTTTTTGATGCATGCTTGCATGTTTAAACATGTTTATATGTGTTTTGATAAATTTGTATATGAATTGTATAATCTGGAAAGTGGGGTTATACAAGTTTGAAGTTATCGGATTCTTGAAATGGTGAATGTGGCGGATTCTGATGAAGATGATGAAAAACCGGGTGTTGAAATCCGAAACTAGTGAAATCCGGAACTTAGAATCCGGAACATGTTTAAATCCGATGGTTGAAGTCCGATGGTGGATTACAAGTATGAAATCCGAATGAGTGTAATCCTATCTACAAATCCGACAGTTGGAAGCTCAAAGGATAAAATCCGATGGTAGTGTCGGATTTCATTGAAAACCGACAAAGTGTTGCGGATTGACTTCAAATCCAATTGATGTATCGGATTTCTATGAAATCCGATAGGAGTAGCGGATTCCGATGGTAGTGTCGGATTTCCTATGAAAACCGACAGTTTTTGATAGTTGATTGCATTGTTTAAATGCTATGTGTTGTATGTGCATACGTATGTGAATCTTACATGTTTTATGTTTGATTAAATGGAAATAATATATGTTTGATATATATTTATGAATTGAATACTGATGGTTGGCTGTTGTGTTCTCAGGGACAGACAAGGCTTAGTAAAATTAGATCACTGAGTGGAAAAAGCTGAGAACCAGAGGTGAGTGGATGTTTACTCACGGGTAATATTAGTTGTACTAGTTTGGTTGCAACTATTGTTGGTTTGATGAATAGTTGATAACTGATTAACCGTTGAATGTTAATTGTTGCATCTGTGATATGTATACATGATGGAAGGGAAGTCAGTTTTCGACTGGGCTTATGGGCTGGGTTTATTTGCTATTGGCTATGCAGTATTAGGACCTTAAGATGCATTTGTTGCTACTAGAGGATAATACTGTGTGAGAATAGCAAATGGACTATCGGTAAACCTTTGCTTTGGCCGGCATTGGTTGTAGGTCCCTGCAGAACTGCCGGTCTTCCCAGGGTGTTTATTAGTGGTTGTTGATATCATGCGGTTCAGGCTGATATATCTGTTATATTTTACTTCATTCACTTAGCTTTGTGCTAATCCCCACCTCTCACTCTTTCTACAGGTTTTGGTAAGTCAGCGGCTCGGCTGAGAGTGGTTAGCTTGGGGAGTAATCACCTAGGCCTCTAATGTGTATTTGTGACGAGTCGTAGTTTTTGTAATACTGATATTTGAACAAGTTATTTTGTAAACAGTGGTTTATGATTAGTTGTAAATACTTTTGTATTTAACCGCTTCCGTAGTGTAATTAAAAAGTGAAAATTTTTGGGTTATAAAATACGGTGTTACAAGTTTGGTATCACAGCCTTGATTTGGTAGTGTAGGCACAGTGAAGTGTTACATTCCCAAATATTGGCTCGTGGTAGGTCGATTACTTCTTGGGTGTGGGATTGGGGTGTATTGGAGTGTGGTGGAGTTAGTATGTTATGTACTAACGGATTTATCTAATAAATTGTGAGGTGATGTGATTGTTACAGATAACAATGGCTAGACATGATTTCTCAACCGGTGCCCCTACTGTCCCATCTTCTGCTGAGGTCCCTACTACAATAGTTGAAGTTACTACCAATGCTGGTACATCTGGTACAACGGGTGATGAGAGAGATAAGTACATTTTTCAACTAGAGGGTCAGCTACAGGATCCGAGGAAAGAGCTAGAGCAGTAGAGACAGGTTCCTACAGCACAACCACCGGTTATGCCCATAACTTCAAAAACTATTGAGATACCACATATCTTTCCGGTAGTCACTACATTGGCAGAGGTGCCTCCAATGTCAATGCCGATACCACCATTTACACAACCGATGTCTCAACCCTTCTACTATCCATTGTTTCCTCAGGGACCCTATCCTCAAGGATCTATTCCACAGAGGTCGATGCCACAAGGATCTTATTCGTATCCGTATATGGGATTTCCACCCGGCATGGGATACAGGCAGCCGTATACCTACAAACAGTTCTTGGATTGTAAACCGGATGAATACCACGGCAGCACGGATCCTAATGTTACACTGAACTGGTTAAGAGATATTGCAAGGATTTTGGATGCTTGCAATTGTGAGGAGGAGATGCGAGTTTGTTTTGCCGCCAGGATGCTTAAAGGCAAGCCAATGGTTTGGTGGGATTCCATTACCACCCATTTATCGAGAGCACAGATGGATTCTATCACGTGGAATCAATTTCGGGATAAACTCTGTGAACAGTACTGCAACGCCTTTGAATTGAATAAAATAAGGCAGGATTTCATGGAACTGAAGATGACGAGGAAGATGATGGTGGATGAATTGATTGAGCAATTCAACGCGAAACTGAGGTTTGTGACTTAGTGGGTGCATGATGAACCTTCATAGGTTCAACATTTTATCGGAGCGTTATTGCCAGAATACAGGAGTACAACACGATTAGTTGGATCTTTGTCCCAGGCTTTCACCTTAGCAAAATCTGCCGAGGGGGACATCCAAGCTAAAGACAAACAGAACAAGGATGAGGCGGCTTTGCAGAAGTCGAGGTATGACCAGGCTGGGAGTAGCCAGCAGAAAAAGAAGTGGCAGGGTAACCAGTCCCAGAGTAACCAGAACAGGAAGGTATTCACGGGGGATTCGGGGATTAAATCTCAGTGGTGCACAAGGTGTAAGGCTACTCACACTGGGCAGTGTATTGCTTAGACTATGCGTTGTTTGAGATGCGGAACTCATGGGCACGAATCGAAGGATTGTTGGTACCCCCGAAATGTCTGTTGGAACTGTCATCAGGAGGGGCATAGGGCAGGTGATTGCCTTACAGGGAGAAGACCAGTGCCTGGGACAGGGTCAGGGACAGGGGCAGGGGCTGTTGGGGGTTCGTCAGTGGCAGGAGGACAGAAAAGGAAGAATCCTCCGACTCCGGAATGTAGGGCGTTCCGGATGACAGTAGATGATGCTACTACCACTGATGATGTTACTACCAGCACGTTCTTTATAAACTCCCTAACTGCTCGTGTATTATTTGATTCTTGAGCGAATCGCTCCTTTATTTCCGTAGCATTTTGTGCTAAGTTGAATTTGCCTACTACTTTTATTTCTGTACCGATTGAGATAGAAGTAGCAGATAGTAAGACAGTGCCTGTTACGACTTCCGTGACGGGTGCTGAGATAGATATTGATGGTAAGTGCTTTCCTGTATCATTCTTATTGATGCCATTAGTGGGTTTTGATGTGGTTTTAGGGATGGATTGGCTGAGTAAGCACATGGCGAGCATTAAATGTCATAGAAAGCTGATTTCTTTTCCGTTATCAGATGGGTCGCACGTGGTGGCTCGTGGGGAAAGAAACAAGTCTGCGTTTCCTATTATATCTATGTTAAAGGCCAAGAAATCCTTGAGTAAGGGATGCGAATGTTTTCTAGCATATGCTATTGATGCTAGAAAGGAGAAGCGGGCAGTTACTGATGTATGGGTCGTATCAGAATATCCTGAAGTGTTTCTGGATGAGTATCCTGGGCTACCTCCCGTTCGAGAGGTAGAGTATAAGATTGATTTGACACCAGGTTCAATCCAGTGGCGAGGTCTCCTTACCGGTTGGCTCCTTCTGAGATAAGGGAGATGATGACACAGATTCAGGATCTGTTGGATCGGGGATTTATTCGTCCGAGTTCTTCACCGTGGGGTGTACCAGTCTTGTTTGTGAAAAAGAAAGATGGTACTCTACGTATGTGTATTGATTACAGAGAACTGAATAAGAGGACAGTGAAGAATAAATACCCTCTGCCCAGGATTGATCATTTTTGATCAGTTGTAGGGTGCTTCGTATTTCTTGAAGATTGATCCGAGATCGGGTTATCACCAGGTACGAGTTTCTGATGGAGATGTTTCTAAGACTGCTTTCCGTACCCGGTATGGCCATTATGGGTTTTTAGTCATGCCGTTCGGTTTGACTAACGCACCTGCAGCGTTTATGGATTTGATGAACCGGGTTTGTCGACCGTTCTTGGATAAAATTGTGATAGTATTTATTGAGGACATACCGGTTTATTCTAAATCTGAGGCTGATCATGAGATTCATTTGAAACAGGTTCTTGAGACGTTAAAGCGGGAGCAATTGTATGCCAAGTACTCGAAGTGTGAATTTTGGATGCGAGAAGTTCACTTTCTAGGGCATGTCATTTGCAGTGATGGAGTCAAAGTGGATCCGGCAAAGATAGAAGCAATAATGAACTGGGAGGCTCCGAAGTCGCCTTATGAGAATACAAGCTTCTTGGGATTGGCAGGGTATTTCAGGTGGTTTATCAAAGACTTTTCTAAGATTGCGAATCCCATGAGTAAGTTGACTCGCAAGGAGGTTCCATTTAAATGGAGTGATGAATAGGAGAGAGTTTTTCAGACGTTGAAACGACTCTTGTGCCAGGCTCCTATTCTTGCTTTACTGGATGGGTCAGATGACTTCATAGTTTACTATGACGCGTCCTTGCCAGGGTTGGGTTGTGTATTAATGCAACGGGATAGAGTTATTGCGTATGCTTCTCGTCAGTTGAAACCTAATGAGAAAAACTATCCAACCCATGATTTAGAACTGGTAGCTGTGGTTTTTATGTTAAAATTGTGGAGACACTATCTTTATGGTACAAAGTGCGTCATTTGTACGGATCACAAAAACCTACAGTATGTGTTTTCGCAGAAAGAACTCAATATACGACAGAGGCGATGGCTGGAACTTATTAAAGATTATGATTACGAGATTTGCTATCATCCAGGGAAAGCCAACGTGGTAGCCGATGCTTTGAGTCGCAAGGAAGTTAGTGAACATATCAAGTTTATGCGAATTGAAATAGTCTCCGACTTGATTGACAGATTAAAGGCAGCTCAATTGGAAGCCTTGAAGGATGAAAATCTGAAGTGAGAGATTATGACTAAGAAGAAGAATGACTTGAATGATGATTCTAGGGGATTGAAGGGTTACCAATCTCGTGTCTGGGTGCCTTTGCTTGGAGGTCCCCGGAGTTTGATTATGACTGAGTCTCACAAGTCTAGACTATCTGTTCATCCAGGTAGCACAAAAATGTATAACGATCTAAAGGTGTTGTATTGGTGGCCTACAATGAAGACAGATGTTGCACAGTTTGTGGAGTCTTGCCATATTTGTGCGTAGGTTAAGGTAGAGCACCAGAAACCCTATGGATCACTGAAACAGTTACAGATTCCAGAGTGGAAGTGGGAGCACAGAACGATGGATTTCGTAACTAAAATCCCATGTACGCAGAGGTTTAATGATATGATTTGGGTGATCGTTGACAGACTGACCAAGAGTGCTCACTTCTTGGCTACTAGTGAGACGGCATCACTTAGTAAGTTGGCTCAGTTGTATATAGATGAAGTCATTTCACGACATGGTATACAGCTTTCGATTGTATCAGATAGAGATTCTAGGTTTGTGTCGAACTTCTAGAATAGTTTACAGCGGGAGTTGGGTACACGTGTGAATCTGAGTACAGCTTACCATCCTCAAATAGACGGGTAATCTGAGCAAACTATTCAGACACTTGAGGATATGTTGCGTGCATGTGTGTTAGAATATTGAGGTTCTTGGGATTCCCATCTACCGTTAATCGAATTCGGGTACAACAATTCTTATCATTCGAGTATCGGTATGCCGCCTTATAAGATGCTATATGGTCGTCGCTGCCGTACTCCTACGTGTTGGTTAGAGGCGGGTAAGAAACAGTATGCAAGGCCTGATATTGTGCAGATCACCGCAGACAAAGTGGCTATTGCGCGAGAAAAGTTGAAAGCTGCGAGGGATCGACATAAAATGTATGCTGATCCACGTCGTAGGTCTGTTGTGTTTGTTGAGGGTGAGTTGGTATATCTGAAGGTTTCTCCGTGGAAGGGGGTTATCCGTTTTGGGAAGCGGGAAAAGTTGGCTCCTCGTTATATTGGGCCGTTTCGTGTCCAACGGGTAGTTAATGATCAGACGGTTACTCTCGACCTTCCGGCAGAATTGTTAGGTATTCATAATACCTTCAATGCCTGTTACTTGCGGAAATGTAGAGGTGAGGATGAAAGTCAGATTCTACCTCTACAGGATCTTAAAGTGGATTCCAGCAAGAGGTTGGTGTAAGAACCCATAGAACTATTAGATCGGAAAGTGACGAAACTGCGATTTGTAACATCCTGCAGTTAGGCCTAGTAGAAACGTAGGCTTAGGTATGTTACGTATGAACCATTATGTGATTATGTTTACTTGATTATTTAATTATTAATCATTTAAATTATAAATGTGGTTGATATATATATTTGTATGTATGCATGCGGATTTGTGTGTGTGTGCATGTGCTTAGATGGTTAAGCTTGCCACCTCATGCTAATGTTTTCAAAGCATGTATATACGTGGGTTTAAGGGAACTATTACTTCACTTTGAAGCTATTCTTTGTGTGTAATTTGGGTGTAAAACCGAGAGCAAAAGAAGAAGAAGAAAAACAATCGGATTGTTGGTTTCTTGATTTTGTGATTCAAGCTAAAAGGTTTGTTTGATTATTCTAGGTTTCTTGAATCATGATTCTTGTAACATGCTATGTTCCTTGAATTTGAAAAGCATGCTTCGGTTTTAATCTTGCTGGGTTTTGTTGTGAACACCATGAATGTGTCGGATTTGGTGTTCTTTGGGTGTACAGTTGTTTTTGATGCATGCTTGCATGTTTAAACATGTTTATATGTGTTTTGATAAACTTGTATATGAATTGTATAATCTGGAAAGTTGGTTTATACAAGTTTGAAGTTATTGGATTCTTGAAATGATGAATGTGGCGGATTCTGATAAAGATGATGAAAAGCTGGGTGTTGAAATCCGAAACTAGTGAAATCCGGAACATGTTTAAATCCGATGATTGAAGTCCGATGGTGGATTTCAAGTATGAGATCCGAATGAGTGTAATCCTATGTACAAATTTGACAGTTGGAAGCTCAAAGGATAAAATCCGATGGTAGTGTCGGATATTTCATTGAAAACCGACAAAGTGTTGTGGATTGACTTCAAATCCGATGGATGTTTCGGATTTCTATGAAATCCGATAGGAGTAGCGGATTCCGATGATAGTGTCGCATTTCCTATGAAATCTGACAGTTTTTGATTGTTGATTGCATTGTTTAAATGCTATGTGTTGTATGTGCATACATATGTGAATCTTACATGTTTATGTTTGATTAAATGGAAATAAATATATGTTTGATATATATTTATGAATTGAATACTGATGGTTGGCTGTTGTGTTCTCAGGGACAGACAAGGCTCAGTAAAATTAGATCACTGAGTGGAAAAAGCTGAGAACCAGAGGTGAGTGGATGTTTACTCACGGGTGATATTAGTTATACTGGTTTGGTTGTAACTATTGTTTGTTTGTTGCATAGTTGATAACTGATTAACTGTTGAATGTTAATTGTTGCATCTGTGATATGTATACATGATGGAAGGGAAGTTAGTTTTCGACTGGGCTTATGGGTTGGGTTCATTTGCTATTGGCTAAGAAGTATTAGGACCTTGGGATTCATTTGTTGCTACTAGAGGATAATACTGTGTGAGAATAGCAAATGGACTATCGGTAAACCTTTGCTTTGGGCGGCATTGGTTGTAGGTTCCTGCAGAACCACCAGTCTTCCCAGGGTGTTTATTTGTGGTTGTTGATATCATGCGGTTCAGGCTGATATATCTGTTATGTTGTACTCCATTCACTTAGCTTTGTGCTAATCCCCCACCTCTCACTCTTTCTACAGGTTTTGGCAAGTCAGCAGCTTGGCTGAGAGTGGTTAGCTTGGGGAGTAATCACGTAGGCCTTTGATGTGTATTTGTGACAAGCCGTAGTTTTTGTAATATTGATATTTGAACAAGTTGTTTTGTAAACAGTGGTTTATAACTAGTTGTAAATACTTTTGTATTTAATCGCTTCCGCAGTGTAATTAAAAAGTGAAAATTTTTGGGTTAAAAAATTCGTTGTTACACTTTGCCTTAATAAAATGGAATACTTTCTCACCCATGGCAGGACAAGAATGCTATCAAGATGTTCATTGAGTCCAACATAGTCGTTTTCACCAACCACCATCATTGAAGCCATACTAAAAAAGCGAATGTAAGGCACTTGAGCTCTGGAGGATTTCTTGTTGGTGCTCTGAGTTATTTTATCCATAAGGTCAGAGAAGATGACCTGAGCAAAGTCGATGTTTACCCTAAACATTAGGGCATACAACACCAGTAACTCGGTTTGATTTATGAGATGGTGGCTTCCAGATTTCGGACCAAAACATCTAATGACCACGTTGGCCAGATACTTCCATGGGTGCGAGAGAGCAGAGACTTTGACTTGCCCATGTACGACAGGCTCATTGTAGCCGATGGTTTGAAGGACAGTTTGAACTTGGGTTCGAGAGGGAAAGGCATTGTATGGTGGAAAATGAGGAATACCAATAGCTTCCCTTAAGGTTTCAGTGGTGATTTGCAGTTGATAGTTTCCTTGGGCTAGGGTACAATGAATGGTGTTGTCATTTAGGTTGTAAGTGGCGAAATACCATAGTTCGCCGATGATTGTGGGGAATATATAGTGGGGATCAATAGTAAGGCTTTCAAACAGAGGATGAGCTCGAAGGAATTGTACCATAGGCTCGTATCCTTGGTTTTCGCGTGAGGCGGGTATGGACCAGGAATATAGGTGGCCATTTGGTAGGGATGATGAACAGTGAGAGAAATGGAGAAGTATCGAGAGAGAAAGTTAGGGTAAGGCTTTTTAGAGAGAGAGGGAATTTTGGAGAATTTGAACAGGTAAAGATGAATGAGAGAGGAAGTGGGATATTTATGAAGGGTAGTTAACAGAGTTCGTTAGATACTGACAAAAATTCTAACGGAAAACATATTAATGAGCTATTAAATGAAATCTGACAGACGGAGTAAATAACTAGGGTTAAAAAAGCATTAAATGAACACAAAATATAAAAATTAACTAAGTGTTGAATCATTAGCTGAGCATTGAAATGTATCAGTTGAAAGGCATCAGCTGATAGTGAAAATTTTGGATGTATCATGTAACATCCTCAAACCTGGGCTAGGAGATTAGCAGGTTTGTGGTACGTGTCTAATTGTTTTAGTTATGATTAAATGTTTAATTAATTGATTAAATGTTAGAGTTACATTTGTGTTTAAGTCTAGTCACAATCTAATGTTTTATGATTTACTTCGTACTTAGTATATATAGTATTGTAGTCTTCCTTTTTCTGTAACCTTTGATATAATATTGAATAGAAAACACACACATTAAGGTGTTTCCATACATTTCTCTCTACTTGAATCTATTGTGTATTCATTTGATTGCTCTACAATTGGTATCAGAGCCTAATCTTTGCTAATATAAGGCTCTTGATTGAAGATCTCGAGAGATAACAGCAACAATCCGAAGGAATTTGTCAGATTTTGAGGTATTTTTGTCGACTTTGAGTATAATCTGATTTCTATCGAATTGTGTATGAAAATGGAGGATTAGAAGTTTATTGGATTCACAATCATCATTAGAATTAATCTGTGTGAGTCCACGATCAATCACTACAACAGTTTGTGTTGAATTTGAGATTTTGTATTTTTCGGTTTTTGAGAAAAACTGATCTAAAATGTATTCTAGAGGTTGAATTTTGTTGTAAATTTGATTTTGAATTGTAATTAGTGTGTATACGAACCCTCTGGAACAAAAAATTCACGAATTTGATCTAAATTCGGAAGAATTTGAAGTTTGAAAGTTGGCGGTTACAACAGTTGCAAGAACTTGCGGATTTGATCTAAAGAACAATCGGATTTTACAAAATCCGAAGATATCTATCAGATTCCGATACTTTTTTATCGGATTCTGTGTTGCGGATTTTGGAAATACAAGGATTGAGTTGCGGATTTGGGATTTGCAATCGGATTGTTTGGTTTGCCATTGGTTGAGTTTCGGATTTGCAAAGTATCGGATTTTTGAAGTCACGGATTTAATCAACGGATTTGATTGATCGGATTTACAAAGTTGGAATTGCCTCGGGTTTCAAATCATCGGATTTGAATTTCTCGGATTTTGTCTCATTCGGATTTCAAATCGGTTTTTTAATCTTTCGGATTTTGAATCATTCGGATTTCAAATTGGTTTTTCAACCTTTCGGATTTTGAAGCATTAGGATTTCAAAACATTATCGGATTTCAAATCTATTGGTTTTTGAATCCATCGGAATTCACTTCTATCGGATTTCAGCTATCAGATTTTGACTCTAGGATTTCAAATTCACTCGGTTTTTAAGTCTCGGATTTTGAAGTTTTGATAGGAATCAGATTTTAAGAATCGGATTTTAGACAAGTGAGTTTCGGATTTCAGTGAGTATCGGATTTCAAATTCCAAAAGAATTCTTCAATCAAATATCTTACAAAGAAAAGATCCTCAAAGCAAGAATGAGTACATACAGTGAAACACTTTCATTCGGTTCAGACACGAAGTCACCAGTGTTGTATAGAGGAGAATATCATGTATGCAAAGGTCGGTTTATGGATTTTATAGACAACAATGAGCAATATGGTGAGGAAATGAAGAAAAACATACTGGAAGGAAATGGGATCTTTAGGATAGATCAAGAAGCAAATCCTCATCATAATCCACATTTGGATGAAATCCACTGAGAAAAGCTTCCATCTGAGTATACTGCTGAAGAAAAACACAGAGCCACAGCTGATCGGAAAGCAAAATACTACCTAAAACATGGCCTTTCTTCAAAATTTTACATCAAGGTGAATGGTCTCAACACTGCAAAAGAGATATGGGACGAAATTAAGAGTCAGATGGAAGGCACAGAGTCAGGGGTCTGGATCAAGGAGACTACACTGGTTAACTCCTTTGATCATTTCAAAGCCAGAGAAGGGGAAGCATTGATTGAAACTTACAGTCGCTACTGTAAACTACTCAATGACCTCAGAAACCAGAAACTCGATGATTACTCTAATCTAACGAAGAATACTAGGTTTCTAAACTCTCTAGGGTCTGAATGGAGATCCCAAGTGGCAATCTACAGACAAATGAATCAAAAGAACCTCAACAAAGTCACACATCATATGATTTTTGAGGAACTAAATCAATATCAGGATGATGTTGGTTTAGGTACACAAAAAGACACTGTAGATCCACTGGCTCTGGTGGTAAATGAGAAAAGAGTTAAGAGCTCAACGAAGTCTGTTAAAATGAAACAAGTTATAGAGACAGAAACTTCAGATTCGGAGGAAGAAAATGTGGTTGATAATGAAAAGATCATGGAGGCAATGGCCTATTTGACCAACATGATGCAGAATAAGTTTCTGAAGAACAAGACAAACAACAGACAAAGGTTCACGTCTGGCTCAAGAAGGAGAGATGACCAATTCCCAAAGAAGTATGGTCAGAGAATGGAAAGAAAGTATGAAAGAAAAGTAGAAACTGCCCAGGAGCGCAAATGTTATAACTGTGGCGGAACTGGGCATTTTATCAAGGATTACAAAAAGCCCAAGGTTAAGGACTCAGAATAGTACAAGACTAAACTCAACCTCATAAATCAAAGAAATAGTGGGAGGGCATTACTTGCAGAAGAGGATCAATTCTTGTCTGACATTGATAACAGTGATGAAGATCCTAATGTCCATGCCCAATTTGTTCTAATGGCTGAGGTAGAGGAGTGTCAGTTTAAGGAAACCGATGGGGAGAGTGAAGATGAAATCGTGGGAAATGACTCTGGTTTTATGGCCAGGTTTGATGAGTCCGACATGGAGAATGAGTATGAGGAAGAGGAAGAGGAAGAAATTGAACCAAAGGTTGCTACTGAAGGCACCAACCCATCAGTTGTTGAGAATGAAGAAAAGGTATTAACAGATGACTCTGAATTTCCTACTGAGTATTTACTAACTCTTATGCAACAGGTGGAGATCCTAACTTCTCAGAATCAATCTCTCACAAACAAGAACCAGAAGTTGCATCAAAAGAATATAAATCTAAAAATGGAACAAGCAACGAAAAGTGAAGTTGAACTAAAAACTCAATTCTCAAAAATAGAACAACTTCAACAAGAAATAAAAGACAAATAAAATGCACTCAACAAATTTCAAAAAGAAACAGAGTTAAAAGTGCATGACTTGAATGCAGCCAAACTGTCTGCAGAGATAAACTTAAATTTAATAATGAAGGAGAAAAAGAATCTTGATGAGAAAGTTCAACATCTTGAAGATATAGTTAAAAAGCAATTCCATCCAATACACGTCATAGTATTTTCAAACATCTTGAACCAAATGTCAAGAACAAATATAAAGGGTTACGGTATGATGAAAATAACTTCTTCTCAAAGATCAATTGCACTCAATTGTATCATTTAGAACGAATGAATCAAGGTTGGACTTCAAAAATGGTGTTTGTGGGAGAGGAAGAAATTAAACATGAAGAAGAACTCAAAAGAAAAACAACAAAGAAAATGTAAAACTCAATTAATTATGATGAACTGAATGCGTCATACGCAGACACTAAGAAGAGTGGTGGTTGTGCATTAGAAGAATGTTTCATTCCAATCCCACCTGCAGTAAAGAAAGTTGTTGAAGAAGCACATGATGGAAATGCTCGAGTGTACATTCCACACATGGAATTACAAAGGAGGCAGGAATTGCTCGAAGTCGCATGCATCGATCAGAAAATTAAATTTGATGTGGAAAATTGTGTTTTAAAATAAAAAATCTTCAATCTTAACAAGAAAATAAACTCCGCTGCATCTGAGATAAAGATTGAAATATCTGATGATAAAAAAAGATAAAAATTTTGATATTGCACAATATCTTATTCCACAATTTATTTCCAATGGAATCGAACGGAGGATGCTTGAAGAAAAGGTGGAAAGATTGCTAACTGAATTGGAAAGGTATCTGGATATTGTGAATCCACAGTGTCCAAAGGCTTGCAAAGAGTTCATGTCACATAAATGCAATAAATTTTGTGATCCAAACAGTATTATAGAAAAAGGATCATCTTCAAACACAAAGCAGATTCCTGAAACTTGAAAAATCAAAAAGTCATCTACTGTGCATACTTTAAAATCTGTTAAATCACTTCACGTGTCTAACAAAAATTCCTTGTCTAAATCAAAATCAACTCAATCAAAAAGGAAAGAAGGTTCAAGCAACAACATGAAGAAGTCAAACATCAAAGATGTGAAGAAAAGAGAGACAAAAACACGAATGAAGTGGATTGCGAAGGAAGATTTGCAAGAAATAGAGAAAAAGAAAGCACATGTAATCAATGTTGATTCCAAGAAAAAGTGAAACCATTTTGTAAGATCCATAAATCATACTGTAATAAAAATTGTGAGTTACTCTTTTCATGGAAAGTCAAAACGGAAAGCTCAACAGCAAAAATACTTGATAATATAATGTGTTGTACTGGAGATGGCTGTCCTGAAGGACAATGTAAGTTCAAATGTGAAAATCATCAAAATAAACAAAAAAGTGGATTAAAATCCAACAAAAACTGGAAGAATCCAAATGATAATAAGATTCTGTTTTGGTTTGTCAACAAGAATGGATTCATTATTCACCAATGGATTCACAAACATCAAAAAGCAGGATTATTAAAAGGTATGCTAATCGCAAGATACCAGTCCTCCCAGGACAGTGGAGAGAACATATGAACATAATGAACAAAAATCAAACACATTCTCCAACTTCAGTAGTTCGTAACAAATTCACATCTTTTAACCAATCACAACAGAAAGCTGTTTCAAATTCATCATATACATCATATTCAACGAAGAATCAAAAACAGATGATGAATACACCTGTGTCATATCAACCCATAACGGAAAGCGTGTATGTTGTCAAAAACAAGCATTTCTCACCTGTGACATGAGAAATCAACTGGGAAATGGATTGTAAAGAAAATGCTTAACAAAGGAAGTTTGAATGTTGTCAAAACACCTGAAACATCTAACACAACAAATCAAACGAGTTTCTTTTCCATGTGCAAAAAGATCATGTTTGGTACATGGACTCGGGCTGCACTAAACATATGACGGGGGAACAAAGGTCTTCTCAAACACTTTGTGAGTAAGTATACAGGGAATGTAAAGTTTGGGAATGACCAAGTCTCTCCGATCTTAGGCCACGGCGTAATAGAAACAGGAAATTTGAAGATAGAAAAAGTATCCTATGTGGAAGGCTTAGGCCACAATCTTTTTAGCATAGGACAATTCTGTGATAAGGGTATGGAAGTAGTTTTCAAGAAAAGCTCCTCTTCATTAAGAACTGAAGATGGAGCAGAAATTTTGGGTGGCAACAGAAAGTCAAATTTGTATACAATTGACTTGTCTAAGAAAGGTTCCGGCGCACCAGTATGCCTGTTGTCTAAAGCATCATCAGATCTAAACTGGTCATGGCATCGTAAGTTGTCGCACTTGAATTTCAAAAACATAAACAAGCTGGTGAATGGTAACTTGGTCAGAGGTCTACCGAAGCTTAAATTTGAGAAAGATTATCTCTGTAAGGACTGCGAAGCGGGCAAAATCAAGAGAGTTTCACACAAAGTAAGCCAGATATCTTCAACTACCGCGCCTTTACAGTTGATTCACATGGACCTCTGCGGACCAATGAAAGTCCAGTCAAGGAATGCAAAGCGATATATTTTGGTGATGGTGGATGATTATTCCCGGTATACTTGGGTCCGGTTCGTGAGTCATAAGAGTGAGGTACCACAACAAGTGATTCTATTTCTAAAGAAACACAAGACTCAGAACGGACAACCGGTGAAGAGTGTTCGAACAGACAATGGGACAGAGTTCAAAAATAGAACTTTAGATTCCTATTTGGATTCTGAGGGAATTAATCATCAATTCTCGGCAGCATATACTCCGGAGCAAAATGGAGTAGTTGAGAGGAAAAACAGAACCTTGGTTGAAGCTGCAAGAATAATGTTGCAATACTCAAAGCTACCACCATCCTACTGGGCTGAAGCCGTGAATACTGCATGCTACACCCAAAACAGATCCTTAATTCATCGTCGCTTTAATAAAACTCCATACGAATTATGTAATGGAGTAGTACCTAATATTAAATACTTTCATGTATTTGGTAATAGGTGCTTTGTGTTGAATGAATCGAACAAACTGTCAAAGTTTGATTCGAAAGCCGATGAAGGAGTCTTTTTAGGTTACTCAATGGATAAAAAGGCTTTTAGAATTCTGAATCGGAGAACTAACATGATTGTCGAAAGCATAAATGTTACGTTTGATGATTTAGTCAATTTAAATTCCTTAACGAGTAAACCTAACTCATCCAAACATTCAATTTTTACTAATAACAAAACAGATGAGTCATTCGCACATGCAGAAGATATAAGCTTGGATTTTATGTTTGATTTCTTTAAAAATAATGATAACACATCTACTATCTTGCAGGATATTCAGCAGGAGTCTGTGTCAATAACTGAGCCACCAAGTGTATCTACAGTCCAACAGACTACAAATTCTGATAACTCGGAGTTTGAAGCTACAAATATCCCTACAAATGAACAAAATCCAAGATATGATCAAGTAGCAGAAGACATTAATTCATTTGATCTTCAAAATCTTAATGACTTCATTCAAGTTCAATTCCCCGAACCTGTTTGGCTAAAGAGTCATCCAGAGAGTCAAATCATAGGAAGTTTGGACTCCGGTGTTCAAACTCGATCTACCATAGCTAACATATGTCAACACTCTAGTTTTCTAAGCATGGTCGAACCCACACGAGTGTCGGAAGCTCTAGCTGATCCTGATTGGATTATAGCTATGCAAGAAGAGCTAAATCAGTTTGACCGACTCAAAGTCTGGAGACATGTACAAAACACACAAAAATCAAAAATATTTTTTTCTTCATCTCAAATTGTTGTACATTTGTGCATAATTTGAGGGGCAGTTTTATTTTTTGTTTTGAATTAAAATTGTCAAATTTTTGAAAGTTTCATCTTCATATTCAAAGAATTATTTTTATAGGTGAAATATAAAGTTTAGGGGGAGTGGAATGATTTGAAAAATCAAATTTTTAATAAGAAGTGTTGAAAATCCGATAAAAGTTGTCGGATTCCGATACTTTTGTCGGATTCCGATACTTTTGTCGGATTCCGATACTTTAATCGGATTTTGACCAAAACCGAGTGTTTTTATCGGTTTTGTGGGTTCCGGATTTCTTGTGGATAGGATTTTACCCATTCGGATTTCGTGGGTCGGTTTTTCCTATAAAAACAAAAATCCGATTTCATTATCGGTTTTCCAAACCTTTTCAAGAAATCGAGAGTTCAAATAATCCAAGAATTTCGAAGTGTTTATTTGTGCAAACAAACAACAGATCCAAGTTCGCAATACCTGTCTGATTCTAAAGGTATATTTTGTTTGCATTTTCATCAACGTTTGATTGGTTTTTAATCGATTCTTTTGACTGAAAAACCCTCGAATCACTAGATACTCAAATCTTCAAAATCATGTGTTGTTAACATGATTAGACTCGGTTTTAGTTGTACATTAATGGGTTGTTTGTCGATTTCAAAATACTCAATCTTTAAGTTGAGTATTTAGTGATTTAAATCTGTCGGTTTTTTTCGAGTTTTATCAGGAATGTTGGTTAAAACGAGGAAGGGTTCTAGTGGTTATTTGTGTTGTTTGATCCAAAAGGAGTTCTTAGTTTAGGTTTAATTGCACAAATATGTTGAATTTTAAGTGATAAATGAAAGAAGTAAGAATTTTTGAAAGAATCGGATTGTCAAACAAGTTACTCTGTTCATGAACATGAACTGTCGGATTTCATGAAAATCCGATAGTTTATCGGATTTCATGTTCAATCGGATTTTGACAAATCCGAATGTTTACATTGACAAGTGTCGGATTTAATAAACAAACAAAGCAAAGGATTTCAATGTTATCGGATTTTATACAAATCCGAATGGTTGTCGGATTTCATGTAAATCCGAGTGGTTGTCGGATTTATGTAAATCCGAGTTGTAGTCGGATTTCATGTAAATCCGAGTGGTTGTCGGATTTTAACACAACCGGATTTTCAAATATCATCGGATTTTGAAAGTGTCGGTTTTTCATACTAATCGGATTTCAAGTTTAAAAGACTCGCAATTTTGAAATAAATGAGTGTCAGTTTTTAACATGTGTCGGATTTTTAAACAAAAAGGGTGTCGGATTTCATGTTATCGGATTTCTAAGTGTCGGTTTTTGTCAACACTTAGGAATTTTCAAAAGTTTTGGAAATTTTTGAGATTTGTAGTAATCTTTTTATTTCACAGATGGCTCAAATTCCATCCAATACCCTTTTCCCTCAAGCCAATTACTTACCAAACCAACTGAACAACGCCTACTTCGTACCAGACATTACCAAAATCGAATACCCGATAATCACCGAACTTATAACATCTCACCCATTAAACCACATATTCACTTTTAATCCTACTGAAGCCTTCCCTCATGTCCCAGAGGTGTACGTACAACAATTATGGATATCATTATCGTTAACTGAAAGTGATGAAGGCCTTCCCGTACTTGCTGGCCAAATTGAGCAAGTTGAATTTGAGATGGGTATCAAAAGCATCTGCAGAATCTTAAGACTACCCAAAACAACCTCTTATCCAGCAAAACCTGACTTTGATCCAATCCGTACTGACAAACAAATTTTAACCCATGTGATGGATCATGGATGGAGAGGAGATGAATTAACCGGCGTGTCAAAGTTCAAACGTTCAGGAGTCGTTCCTCAATGGCAAACTCTATATGCTATAATCATGTGGTGTTTGACGAGTGTGACCAAAGGGATAGACGGTGCTAATATCTTTGCATTGAAAGTACTGGTTGGAATGGCTAAGCACTTTCATTTTGACTATGCAGAAATGTTGAATATTAATATAGCCAAGGTGGCCAGGGAGAAATTGATGCCTGGAAAAAGACGTAACTTCTTACCATTTCCGCGATTTCTGTCTATGATTATTCAACGGGTGATGGCTAGAGATACCGATATCTCGAGGCGTGATGGTGAACCAGCAGTGCAGATTCAGATGATGATCAAATTATACAAAATCCCGGCGATGCCTGATATTCAACCATTCGTGATGCCTGTTGAGTTAGTACATTTGTTGGATCTGGAAAGTGAGGTGGTCCAGGAGTATGTGACAGAAAATAACATTGTTCTTATGGATCGACAAGATCCTGTTGATCCTACCATAAGAACGTTAGGATCCCCGAGTGCTAGTGATATTAGGAGTCAGTCTTCTACGGGAGAAGTTGACAGGGGAGAGCATAGAGAAAAAATAGTTGAGAGGGGTGGAGAAGAAAGTGAAGGTGTTGGTGAGTTTAGAGAGGGAGTTGCTTTGGACACATCTGAAAGTGACACTGATTCATTCCAAACATATATTGAGAAAATGTTTTCAGATCAGATTGAGGAGGAGTTAGGTCCTGATGGTCAAAGAGTACATACTAGTTTACCTGATTATGACCAAATGATGGATTTTTCGGATATTGATAGGAAAATGATGTATGATGATATTACTGCGCTTAATGTAGATGAAGATGCTGAGAGGCAAAAACAAAGTGAGGGAGTGAGTTCTGTAAGAAAAGAATATGTGAGTGCTGAGATTCCTCCAGCCATTTTTAGCCGGGAAACCACATCTACTGTCGGGTTTATACCTGGCATTGAAAAAGACTCTGGCTTCCTACCAGAGCATGCAAAAACCCTTCCAAGCCACTCAGTATCCTCTCAACAGGTTATTGTTTCATCACACGGAGATAAAGCACATAATCTAACGGTTCCTCATTTGGAAGAAACTGTTATTGAAACAAGTGGCACTCCTCTCCAGGCCACACTTGTCGTTTCAGCGCACATCGATAACTATCAACAGATTGTTGATTTTCTTTCAAAACACAGGGAAACACTTGAAGCAATAACTGGTCTATTCAGTGATAGACCAGCTGGAACTACTATAGGTGAAGCCTTCACAGGCCATATCCGAGGATTAGTAGGAAATCCCACCACAACCAACGTCAATCCAGCTGTGAAAGTGGGTGGTCCTTCATCTACAGAATTCGTTTCTGGAGATGCTGGAACCTCAACGGCTAATCTAAGTGATCCCAGTGTTGCAACTTCTGAATCTGGATCGGCTAAGGAATTCGTTTCCAAGGCTGATTTTGATGTTGCTCTTGAACATTTGCACGTCAGAATTGATGATATTCAAATATTACAACTTGACAGACTCACCAGAATTGAAAAGAAATTGGATGATTTAGTATAACAAAAAGAAATGGAAGTAAAGGATAAAGTTACAGATGCCTTGTCAGTGGATGAGTTAAAAAGCTTATTAATGGTTAAATTGATTGGCAAGGGTGATAGCAGTTCTGAGGATTTAGATATCTTATCATTGTTGAGAACTGAGGTGGAGTCTACGTGCAAAGCTGCTGCCGGGTCATCAAAACGACCTAGGCATGACGATGATGACTCATACACCGATCGTCCTGAGGGGGAGAAATGTTTGAAAACTTATTTTGATACCCCGGATGCTCAGCGAATCGGTGCAGTTGCTGCCAGATTGGAGGAAACATCGTTTAAACAAAAATATAAGGGCAAGCAGACTGTGGTTAAATTTGAGGAGTCAAATGTGCCTGAGGTTGAGGCAGAGGATGAGGATCTAACGCTAGCCTTACGGCTGAGCAAGCAAGAGGTTGAAAAGCCTTCTTCCGAGATAGTTGATGAATCTGGGCTTGAAAGATACAATTTGGATAGTGTGATGAAAGTGCATAAAGAAGTAACAGAACAATTTCCACCATCTCCTAAGCAATTCAGAGTCACTCCTTCAGACATCAGAAAACAACAACTAAAAGAAAGTCAAATCAGAGAAATATCTAAACAGTCAGAATGGAATATTCCTAAAACTACTTAAATAGATCCGGTTCACACTGGGTCTTTACCAAATGTAAAGAAAAGCTATGTGCTAACTAGGGAGGCCTTGAAGAAAACCGTTAGAAAATGGAGATATCAAGATATACCAGTGGCCTTTCTAGAAGAAAATTTTGTTGACATCTATGCAGAGGAAATAGAAGAAATGTTGGATGTGAATATGATGGGTGCCAAAGATGCAGAAGATGTTAAAGCAAAGATGATTCTCAATATGCATACTGCAAAGAAAGAGGAAGTCAAATCAAAATATCAGATCATAAAACTCAATTTTGTTGGAGTTCAGAGAGTTGTCTACAAAGAAATGATCAGTTATCTAGTCACAAGGCCGGATATGAAGAGTTATACAATTGGGCATGTGGACCTAAAATTCTTAAACCTTAGTGACATTAACTTTCTGCTAGAGGATCTTGAAATGAAACTAGAAAAGAATGCTGAAGATTCAGCTGGTTATAAGAAGCTCAGGGAGTTCATTAGGCACCGATGTCAAATTGCAGAGTATACAGATCTTCAGTTGGGAGCCGAATCTGATAAAGCCAAAATAAATCTGCTGAAGCCAAACACAAAACATTCAAATATTGACCAACTGAAGATGTTTCAAGTTGTATGGAGTGATGATGAAGAGTTTGAGGGAGATGAAGGGATTGTCTTGTTTAACAGCAAAAGAGAAAAGTTCTTCTTAAGGTTCAAAGAAGTTAATGCTTACTCAGATGGATCTTTGAAGATTTAGACCTTAAAAATTTTGGATTATAGTATGAGCCTAAGGTATGAAGTAGACCAAGCACCCAGAGTCAGATTAACTGAAGTCATAAAGCTACTCGATGCCGAACGAGATGAACGAAAGATGATCAGACATTGGCAGAGAAAGATGGGTCAAAGACATATGAGCTAGACTTAAACAAGGGGGAGATTGTTAGAGTTACATTTGTGTTTAAGTCTAGTCACAATCTAATGTTTTATGATGTACTTAGTACTTAGTATATATAGTATTGTAGTCTACCTTTTTCTAGTAACCTTATTGAATAGAAAACACACACATTAAGGTGTTTCCATACATTTCTCTTCACTTGAATCTATTGTGTATTCATTTGATTGCTCTACAATAAATTAATTATAAGTAGGTTATTTTGCATGTGTTATATATATATATATATATATGTATGTAACCGTATGTATGTAAGTATTTATTTGTGTGCAAATGTATGCATAATAGGTTAATTGCTTAAGTGAGTGCCACCTCATGCCTAATTGCATGTAAACGTGTAGATGGTGTAAACTTTAATTTATTATTCTCAAATTAAGCTAAAGTGAAGTGTGTGTTTGTGTACCCTTCTCTGCCAAGAAACCGAAGGAAAAGAAGAACAAGAAGATAGAATCGGATTCCATTTTCTTTTTGAAATTTAAATCAAGTTCAAGGTTAGATGTTTTAAATATCATGATTATATGTTTACTAGATTGAATCCTGATAAAACTAATATGAATTTATGAAGAAACAATAGGATCGGATTTGAATGAAACATGTATTTTGGGTCGGTTTTGTGTTCATATGAATTGTATGCTAAAATATTGTTTTGGATGCATGGAATATGTGTTTATGATGTTAAAACATGTTTATGGAATGATATGTTAAAATTAAAAATCTGGGTTTGAGTTAATGATGGTAGACTGGATGAACATATGAACTAGTGGTTTTGGGTATTGGAGAAGAAGAGGAATACCGATTATGAGCAAAACCGATTATTTGGAAAACCAGAAGTTGAAATCCGGAAACCTATGGAATCCGATTGTTATATGAGAAATTCTATTGATTTAAATCCGAAACCTATAAACCGACACTCAGTGCTAGAATCCGACACAAGTCCTAAATCCTATACTTGGAAATGTCTAAGTCAGAATCCTATATTCCAAAATCCTACACTTGAGAAACAGACACATGAATTCTATATTTCTAAATCCGATGGTTTGAAAACCGAGACTCTAAATCCGAAACTTGTGAATCCGATACCCTTGAATTTTAATGTTTGGAATCCGATTAAGTTAAAATGAACAGTGTTGGAATCCCTCGGAGTCCTAAATCCGACTATGATGAAATCTGGTGCTCAAGTTGCGGATTCTTGGAAATCCGGGAGTTTAGGGAAATCCGATACTTTGTGCTTGTAGTTATGTTTGTTTATCGTTTGCTGTTATTTAATAAATGATTTATGTATATGTGGATATATATATATATATATATATATATACTTATGGGATTCAGACTGATTTCGTTGTTGCTGTGTTTTCAGGCAATCCAAAAGCTCAGTAAAAACTAGATATCTGAGTTCAAGCTAAAACTGAGGTGAGTGGATGGTAAACACGGATGGTAAAGATTGTAGTTAATTTTATTCATGTGAAGCATGATTGTGGTTTGAGATGGGATTGATTGAACTGCTGATTGTGATAATGATTATTGATAATTGCTGCATGACTATTTGGTCGATACGCGCTCTTAGGATGATTTTGAGTTGCGTTTGAGAAGTCAGCTATACGTGGACTTGGGCTGGGCTTGTCTAACTGGTTGGTTGAACAATAGTAGCCTTTCTGTTGCATTTGTTGCTCAGAGGGGAGTTTACTGTGCCAATCTAGTGGAAAGCTATTTGTAAACCTTTGCTTTGGCCGGCATTGGTTGTAGGTTCTGCACCGAACCGTCGGTCTTCTCTGGATATGTGATTACATGATTGATGATTGATTGTGAATGTTTGCATTTGTTGTTTAGTCTCTACTCACTTAGCTTTGTGCTAATTCCCCTCAGTTGTTGTTTTTGCAGGTTCGTGATAGATTTGAAGAAGAAAGAGTTGACCACACTCTAATACTAGTTTTTAAAAGAAACGAGACAGTATTTTTTTAACACCAAACAATTGATGTTTTTGTTGTCTTTCAAACAATGTTTGTACATTTGTAATAATTGATTATATGTAATCAAGTGGTTTTAATTAGCTTCCGCAGTGCGTTTTAAAAAAAATTTGGCTTGTGATTTCCTGGTGTTACGGTTTGGTATCAGAGCCTAGGTTTGGCGATGCATGCACGGCTAGAGTGTTGCATTCCCAAATCTTGGCTCCTGACGGGTCAAGCTTTCCTTCGGGGGAATTAGGGTGAGTTAGAGTTGTCAGTAGTAGTTAGTATTTTGGATACTAACGGTTTATGCTAATGAGCTATGAGGTGATGTGATTGTAACAGATTATGGCTGATAGATAGACTCCCATCCTACCTCCTGTGACCCAATCTACAGCAGAGGCGCCAGTTATTGAAGATTTGAGTAATGTAAATCAGGCAGGAACATCTGGTCAGGAGCAAGAAGAAGACCAGAGCGAGTGTATCATTAAACTAGAAAATGAATTGATGGATCTTCGAAATAAAGTCCTTAACATGGAACATAGATTAAATCAACCTGAACCAACCCCTGTACCAACTGCGATATCCACACAAGAAACAGTACCACCAGTGTCAGCACCTCTACCACCAATGACACAGATGTTGCAACAACCTTTCTTCTATCCGTATCCACAACCTGGAGGTTACCCCTTTGCGTTTCCGGGATACAAACAACCGTGCACTTAGAAGCAATTCCTTGATTGTAAACCATCTGAATACCGGGGGAGTTCTGACCCCAGTATCACCTTGAATTGGCTTAGAGAAATGACAAAGACATTAGATGCTTGCAACTGTGAGAATGAACTGAAAGTAAAATATGCCTCGAGGATGTTGAAAGCAGATGCCATGGTCTGGTGGAATTCGATTACCGGCCATTTTACGGAACAATAACAGGAGAGTATCACCTGGAGTCAATTCCAGGAGAAGTTATGCGAAGAATATTGTGGAACTTTTGAGATTGCTAAGATAAAGAGAGAATTTATGGAGTTGCAAATGACTGGAAATATGAATGTGGATCAACTCATCAGTAAATTCAACAAAAAGATGAGGTTTTCCAAACATTGGGTGCCTGATGAAGAATCAAAGATTGCCCATTTTGTGGGAGCATTGCATCCAGATCTTCGTAGCGCCACTAGGTGGGCTACCACTCTATCTCAGGCATTCACTTTAGCCAAGTCGGCTGAAGGAGATTTAACAGCTAGGAA
Organism: Dittrichia graveolens; assembly: GCA_038502395.1. Lineage (NCBI taxonomy): Eukaryota > Viridiplantae > Streptophyta > Magnoliopsida > Asterales > Asteraceae > Dittrichia > Dittrichia graveolens. The sequence continues at coordinate 52,042,509 of JARJIL010000007.1, read as the reverse complement.
CAGGTTGAGTGGGGAAAGAATTTCCCAACAGAAGTCGAAATTTGAACATTATAACACTCAACAAAGGCAAGGAGGGCAGGGCAATGGAAACCGACAAGGTAATCAGAGTAGAGTAATTACTGTAGGTGGGTCTGCTCAGAGGGCACCTTGGTGCAACAGGTGCAAGTCTTATCATCATGGGCAGTGTATGCCCCAATCAATGAGATGTGTAAAGTGTGGTCAGTTTGGCCATGATTTGAAGAATTGCAGACTGCCGAGGAGCGTTTGCTGGAATTGTCAGAAAGAGGGGCACCGAGTCGGTGATTGCCCATTGAGTAAGAAAGTGGGATCTGGGTCAGGAGGGGGAGGTGCTGGGGGATCATCTTCAGCAGGGCAGAAAAGAAAGAACCCACCCACTGCTGAGGATCGGGCATTCAGGATGACTGTGGATGATGCTACTACTACAGATGATGTGATAACTGGTATGTTTCTAATAAATTCTACTCCTGCTAGAGTGTTATTTGATTCAAGGGCAAATCGCTCCTTTGTATCTGTAAAATTCTGTAGTAGGTTGAATGTGCCTTTAACTGAACTTGCTACTGCTTTAGAAATAGAAGTAGCTGATGGTATGATGGTTCCGGTCACGACTGCTGTGGCTGGAGCCAAGATAGATATAGATGGTACTTGATTTCCTGTATATTTTCTTGTAATGCCATTATCTGGGTTCGATGTGGTGCTTGGGATGGATTGGTTGAGTCTTAATCAGGCCAGTATCAAGTGTCACAAGAAGTTGATTTCATTCCCGTTGACTGATGGCACAAGAGTAGTAGCAAGGGGTGAGAAGGCTGGGTCTGTAATTTCGATTATCTCCTGTTTAAAGGCTAGAAAGGCGTTGGATAAAGGTTGTGAATCGTACTTGGCTTATGTAATTGATGGAAAGAAAGAGAAACAGACTATGAACGACATCCGGGTGGGAACGGAATACCCGGAAGTGTTTCTAGAAGAGTTACCAGGGCTACCTCAAGTTCGTAAGGTAGAGTTCAAGATATATCTGATTCCTGGTTCCCGACAAGTGGCAAAGGCACCGTACAGGTTGGCACCGTCAGAGATTCAGGAGATGATGACTCAAATACAGGATTTGTTGGATAAAGGGTTTATTCGTCCGAGCTCATCTCCGTGGGGAGCGCCAGTGTTGTTTGTGAAGAAGAAAGACGGTACATTGCGAATGTGTATCGACTATCATGAGCTGGATAAGAGAATAATAAAGAATAAGTACCCATTGTCATGAATAGACGATCTTTTTGATCAATTACACGGAGCTTCATTCTTTTCCAAGATTGATTTGAGATCAGGGTATTATCAGGTGCGTGTTTCAGAGGAAGATGTGTCAAAGACGGCTTTTCGTACACGCTACGGGTACTACGAGTTTTTGGTTATGCCGTTCGGTTTAACCAACGCACCTGCGATTTTCATGGATTTAATGAACAGAGTCTGTCGACCTTTCTTGGATAATTTTGTGATAGTTTTCATTGATGATATTCTGGTATATTCAAAGACTGAGGAAGAGCACGAGCAGCATTTGAGACAGATTTTGGAGACACTGAAAAAAGAGCATCTGTTTGCCAAGTTCTCAAAATACGAATTCTGGTTGAGAGAGGTACAGATCTTGGGACATGTGATATGTGACGAGGGAGTAAAAGTGGATCCTCCAAAAGTAGAAGCAGTTATGAATTGGAACGCTCCGAAGACACCGTCTAAGATCAAGAGTTTTCTGGGGTTAGTTGGATACTACCGCAGGTTTATAAAAGATTTCTCCAAGATTGCGGGTCCGTTGACAAAGTTGACTCGAAAGGACGTGAAGTTTATTTGGGGTAGTGAACAAGACAAAGCCTTCCAGATGTTGAAACAATTACTATGTCAAGCCCCTATTCTTGCATTGCCAAGTGGAACAGAGGATTTTATTGTATATTGTGATGCGTCATTTACTGGATTGGGTTGTGTACTTATGCAGAAGGATCAGGTGATTGCGTATGCTTCAAGACAGTTGAAACCACATGAGAAGAATTACCTGACACATGACTTAGAGCTGGCAGCAGTTGTATTTGCCCTGAAATTGTGGAAACATTACTTATATGGCACCATATGCGTAATATGTACAGATCATAAGAGCCTGCAATATGTGTTTACTCAGCAGGAATTGAATATGAGACAGAGACGCTGGGTGGAATTGATTAAAGACTATGATTGCGAAATCAGATATCACCCAGGAAAAGCAAACGTGGTAGCAGATGCCTTAAGTTGTAAGGTAGCGGGAAGTTCTATCCAGTATATGCGTATTGAGATTGTATCTGATCTAGTGGATAGACTAAAGTCTACACAGTTGGAGGCTTTGAAGGAGGAAAACATGAAGAATGAAATGATGAAGAAACGTAAGGATGAAATTGCTGATGACTCTCGTGGATTAAAAGTATATAAGACTCGTGTGTGGGTGCCTATGCTCGGAGATTTGAGGAAGCTGATTTTGACAGAAGCACACAAGTCCAGATTGTCAGTACACCCAGGAAGCACTAAAATGTACAACGACCTGAAAGTGTTTTATTGGTGGCCTACTATGAAAACAGATGTGGCACAGTTTGTGGAATCATGCCATATCTGTGCACAGGTGAAGGCTGAACATCAGAAGCCTTACGAATCTTTGAAGCAATTAGAGATTCCTGAGTGGAAGTGGGAACATATAATGATGGATTTCGTGACTAAACTTCCACGAACTCAGAGGAATAATGATATGATTTGGGTGATTGTGGATCGGCTGACCAAGAGCGCTCACTTTCTGGCTACGTGTGAGACGGCTTCTCTGAGTAAGTTGGCTCAACTTTATGTGAACGAGATTTTTGCAAGGCATGGCATGCCATTATCAATAGTATCTGACAGAGCCTCCAGATTCGTTTCTAACTTCTGGAGGAGTTTACAGAGGGAATTGGGGACAAGGATTGACCTAACTACTGCTTATCATCCCCAGACAGACGGTCAGACTGAACGAACCATACAGACACTTGAAGATATGTTGCGTGCTTGTGTGATTGAGTATGGTGGATCTTGGGATTCACACATGCCATTAATTGAGTTTGCGTACAATAATTCTTACCACTCCAGTATTGGAATGCCTCCGTACGAAATGTTATACGGTCGTCGTTGCCGTACTCCGACATGTTGGTTAGAGGCAGGTGAGAAGCAGATTGCAGGGCCTGAGATAGTTCAGATGACAGCAGATAAGGTTGCTATTGCCAGAGATAAGTTGAAGGCTGCCAGAGATAGACAGAAAATGTACGCAGATCCATGTCGTCGCCTAGTTAAGTTTGATGTAGGAGAGTTAGTATACCTGATGGTTTCTTCGTGGAAGGGTGTGATTCGATTTAGTAAACGCGGGAAGTTAGCTCCCCGTTACATTGGTCCCTTCCGCATACGTCAGATTGTGAATGACCAAACGGTTACACTAGATCTTCCAGGAGAGCTTGCAAGAATTCATGATACATTCAACGTCTGCTATCTGAGAAAGTGCAAAGTAGAAGATGAAAACCGGATTCTCCTAGTGCAAGAATTGAAAGTTGATTCTAAAAAGAGATTGATAGAAGAACATGTAGAACTGTTGGACCGTAAAGTGACCAAGCTTCGAAAGAAGCAGATACCAATGGTGTTGGTCAAGTGGAAGCACAGTCTAGGTTCCGATCTAACTTGGGAGACTGAGTCAGAGATGAAGGAAAGATATCCCCGTTTGTTTGAGTAGGAAAGGATTCCGAGGACGGAATCCTCTTAAGGGAGAGAGATTTGTAACATCCTCAAACCTGGGCTAGGAGATTAGCAGGTTTTTGGTACGTGTCTAATTGTTTTAGTTATGATTAAATGTTTAATTAATTGATTAAATTAATTATAAGTAGGTTATTTTGCATGTGTTATATATATATATATGTATGTAACCGTATGTATGTAAGTATTTATGTGTGTGCACGTGTATGCATAATAGGTTAATTGCTTAAGTGAGTGTCACCTCATGCCTAATTGCATGTAAACGTGTAGATCGTGTAAACTTTAATTGATTATTCTCAAATTAAGCTAAAGTGAAGTGTGTGTTTGTGTACCCTTCTCTGCCAAGAAACCGAAGGAAAAGAAGAACAAGAAGATAGAATCGGATTCCATTTTCTTTTTGAAATTTAAATCAAGTTCAAGGTTAGATGTTTTAAATATCATGATTATATGTTTACTAGATTGAATCCTGATAAAACTAATATGAATTTATGAAGAAACAATAGGATCGGATTTGAATGAAACATGTATTTTGGGTCGGTTTTGTGTTCATATGAATTGTATGCTAAAATGGTGTTTTGGATGCATGAAATATGTGTTTATGATGTTAAAACATGTTTCTGGAATGATATGTTAAATTAAAAATATGGGTTTGAGTTAATGATGGTAGACTGGATGAACATATGAACTAGCGGTTTTGGGTATTGGAGAAGAAGAGGAATTCCGATTATGACCAAAACTGATGATTTGGAAAACCAGAAGTTGAAATCCGGAAACCTATGGAATCCGATTGTTATATGAGAAATTCTATTGATTGAAATCCGAAACCTATAAACCGACACTCAGTGCTAGAATCCGACACAAGTCCTAAATCCTATACTTGGAAATGTTTAAGTCAGAATCCTATATTCCAAAATCCTACACTTGAGAAACCGACACATGAATTCTATATTTCTAAATCCGATGGTTTGAAAACCGAGACTTTAAATCCGAAACATGTGAATCCGATACCCTTGAATTTTAATGTTTGGAATCCGATTAAGTTAAAACCAACAGTCTTGGAATCCCTCGAATTCCTAAATCCGACTATGATAAAATCCGGTGCTCAAGTTGCGGATTCTTAGAAATCCTGGAGTTTAGGGAAATCTGATACTTTGTGCTTGCAGTTATGTTTGTTTATCGTTTGTTGTTATTTAATAAATGATTTATGTATATGTGGATATATAAATATATATATATATATACTTATGGGATTGAGACTGATTTCGTTATTGCTGTGTTTTCAGGCAATCCAAAAGCTCAGTAAAATTAGATATCTGAGTTCAAGCTAAAACTGAGGTGAGTGGATGTTAAACACGGATGGTAAATATTGCAGTTAATTTTATTGATGTGAAGCATGATTGTGGTTTGAGATGGGATTGATTGAACTGCCGATTGTGATAATGATTATTGATAATTGCTGCATGACTATTTGGTCGATACGCGCTCTTAGGATGATTTTGAGTTGCGTTTGAGAAGTCAGCTATACGTGGACTTGGGCTAGGCTTGTCTAACTGGTTGGTTGAACAGTAGTAGCCTTTCTGTTGCATTTGTTGCTCAGAGGGGAGTTTACTATGCCAATCTAGTGGAAAGCTATCGGTAAACCTTTGCTTTGGCCGGCTTTGGTTGTATGTTCTGCGTCGAACCGCCGATCTTCTCTGGATATGTGATTACATGATTGATGATTGATTGTGAATGTTTGCATTTGTTGTTTAGTCTCTACTCACTTAGCTATGTGCTAATTCCCCTTTGTTGTTTTTGCAGGTTCGTGATAGATTTGAAGAAGGAAGAGTTGACCACACCCTTATACTAGTTTTTAAAAGAGACGAGCCAGTATTTTTGTGACACCAAACAATTGATGTTGTTGTTGTCTTTCAAACAATGTTTGTACATTTGTAATCATTGATTATATGTAATCAAGTGGTTTTAATTAGCTTCCGCAGTGCGTTTTAAAAAAAATTGGCTTGTGATTTCTTGGTGTTACATATTAGTTGAGAAAGGTACTTAGCTGAGCATTTTCTTTTTATCTGAGGGTGATCAGCTGAGTAAATTTGATTAGCTGATAGACATCAGCTGAGTAAAGTTACTTAGTTTATATAGACTCGGTAAAACTTAGAGATGCTTAGATAAGTAACTCATGATATTCAACACTTATAAATTAACATAAACAAAACTACCACTATTCTAATCTTAGAAATTAAGCATACCTAGTTTTGATATTAGGAAATCGAACCTTGCTTCATCCAATGGTTTTGTGAATAAGTCTGCAAGTTGCAAATCAGTGTTGATGTAGTGCAGAGTTACCTTTTTCTTTTGCACATTATCTCTGAGAAAATGATGCCTGATTTCAATATGCTTTGTCTTTGAAAGCATGACTGGATTATTTGAGATGGAAATGGCACTTGTATTGTCACACAAAATTTGGGTGTCTTCAAACTTCACATCATAGTCAAGTAGTTGATTTTGTAACCACAAAGTTTTAGCACAACAACTTCCTATAGCAATGTATTCTGCCTCTGCAGTGGATGTTGATACTGAAATATGTTTCTTACTAGACCAACTTATCAATCTTCCTCCTAGAAGTTGACAACCACCTGAAGTACTTTTTCTGTCTAATGTACACCTTGCAAAATTAGAATCAGAATATCTAACTAACTCAAAATCTAAGTCTTTGGGATACCAAAGACCAAGATTAGGAGTTCCTTTGAGATATCTGAATATTCTTTTAATAGCAACAAGATGTGATTTCTTTGGATCTGCTTGATATCTTGCACAGAGACATGTTGAAAATATTATATCTGGTCTACTTGCAGTGAGGTATAAAAGTGACCCAATCATTCCTCTATAAGCAGTAATGTTCACTGATTTACCATCAATGTCCTTTCCTAACTTTATAGATGTAGACATAGGTGTTTTCATTGAGGAACAATTTTCAAAATCAAATTTTTTAAGTAAATGTTTGACATATTTTGTTTGATGAATGAAAGTACCATCAACCTCTTGTTTAATTTGCAAACCCAGAAAATAGTTTAATTCACCCATCATGCTCATCTGATAGTTATCAAACATGAGTTTAGAAAACTTTTTGCATAGTTCCAAATTAGTAGACCCAAATATTATGTCATCTACATATATCTGCATAAGTATCACATCACCTTTGTACTTTCTTATAAACAAAGTGCTATCAATGCATCCTCTTGTAAAACCTATGTTAATGAGAAAAGAAGAGAGGATATTATACCAGGCTCTTGGAGCTTGCTTAACACCATATAAAGCTTTGTTTAGGAAGAATACATGATCAGGTAAGCTTCACTCCTCAAAACCATGAGGTTGTTTTACATACACCTCTTCTTTCAGATCTTTATTCAGAAATGCACTTTTCACATCCATTTGGAATACTTCAAAGTTCTTGAAGGCAGCATAGGCTAGGAACAATCTAATAGCTTCCAATCTTGCAACAGGGGCAAAGGTTTCAACAAAATCAATACCTTCTTCTTGGCAATACCCATGTGCCACTAGCCTTGCCTTGTTTCTAATGATTTGCCCATTTTCATCTAACTTGTTTCTTAACACCCACTTTGTTCCAATGATGGTTTTATCCTTTGGTTTAGGTGCCAAATTCCATACATTATTTCTTTTGAATTCTGCCAGCTCTTCTTGCATGGCAGTCACCCAGTGAGGATCATTAAGAGCTTCATCAACCTTCTTTGGTTCAATCATTGAGACAAATCCAGAGTACAAACAGATGTCGCAAGATTTATCTTGTTCTAACTGGATCATCTATGTTGCCTATCACCAGATCATGAGGATGATACTTGTGGTCTTTGAAGGCTTTTTGGATTTCTTGGGAATTGGGATTCATTTGGATTTGGGGAGAAGAAGTTATGTGTTGACTATCAGTAGTAGAATTGAGTTCATTTTGGGTGGCTGATATAACTTAATTGTTACAATCTGTGGGTGTCTCTACTGAAGATGGAATGTGTGATATGGAATTAGAATCCAATTATGTTAAGTCATTTTCCACATGGTTTAGTAGAGGTATAGGATTGGATGAGGATGGTTGCACATGGTTAAAGATTTGGATAGGAACAGGTTCATCTACATCATAAGAAGTTGGTGGAGAGGGATCAACTTGCTCTGGAGTGGCTTCTCCAGTTTGCATGAGTTCATTGAATTCTTCACCTGAAACATGATTAGAGGAACAAGAAGCAACAAAGTCATTTTCATTAAAACTTACATTGATGGATTCTTCTATGACTTTGGTTCAGAGGTTGTATAGTCTGTATGCTTTGGAAATCACTGAGTAACCTACAAACACTCATTCATCATCTTTTGGAGCAAACTTCTGCAATTGATCCTTTTGATTGAGGATGAAACATTGATATCCAAAAATGTGTAGAAAGTTGATGCTTGGCTTCCTTCCCTTGAGCACTTCATATGGAGTTTTGTTGTGCCTCTTGATAATAAGGGATCTGTTCTGTGTAAAACATGCACAACTTACAGCCTCAGCCCAGAAATTAAAAGGTAACCCACTTTCACACAACATGGTTCTGGAAGCTTCAATCAATGTTCTATTTCTTCTTTCAGCTACACCATTCTGTTGTGGCGTTCTTGTAGCAGAGAAGTTTTAAGATATTCATTTTTCATCATAGAAAGATTCCAGAGTTTGATTTTTGAATTCAGTTCCATGATCACTTCTAAGACTCCTCACCAGATTGCCATTCAACACTTCCATCTTTTTGATAAAGCATAAAATTTCTTCAGCATCCTCACTCTTTGCTTTAAGAAAGAAAACCCAAGTGTATCTTGAGAATTCATCAACTACAAGAGCATACTTACTTCCACCAATACTAGCAGTTGCAATAAGACCAAAAAGATCCATGTGCAACATATAGAAAGGTTCTGTAATAGAGAAGGCCTGCTTAGATGGAAATGATGTCTTACGTTGCTTTCCCTTCTCACAAGCAATGCAAGGTTTAGGCTTAAGATAAGTCAGATAAGGTAATCCAGACACTAGTTCACCCTTAACTTGTTGATATTTTTGAAATTAAGGTGGGAAAGCCTCTTGTGCCACAGCTGTAACACCTGCAAACCTGGGCTAGGAGATTAGCAGGTTTGTGGTATGTGTTTAAATAGGTTAGAACATGTTTCTGAAATGACATAATAAATTTATGAATTCTGAGTTCATGGAGTTTTGATGAAGTTTTGAAGTTATGGTTGAAGATATGAAGTTCTCGGATTTAGTGGAAGAAGAAGGTGAAAACTGATAGTTGGAAAACCGTGAGGTTGAATCTGATGAAAGCTAAAATCGATACTTGTAAACCAAAGCCTAAATCCGATAGTTCATAATCCGGAAGTTTGGAATCCGGAAACCTATAAACCGACACTCAAATCGTATACTAAAATCCGATTGTTATATAAGAAATCTAACACTTGCGAAACTGAGACTTAGAATCCGATACTTTTGAAATCCGGATTTATGAAATCCGATACTTTAAAAATCCGACAATCATGAAATCCTATCCTTGGAAAGTGATAAGTTAGAATCCGATACTCTCAATCAATACATGTGAAATCCGCGTACTTGGAATCCGAGTGATGAAAATCCGATAACCCCAAATCCGGTGAAGTAAAATCCGAGACTTCGATGAAATCCGACAGATGAATCCGATATTCGTGAGTAGCGGATTCTTGGGAATCCGATAGTTTTGAGAAATCTGACATTTTGTGTTTTGAGTTGTGATTGTTTAATGTTGTTATTTATTTGATAAATAAATTATAAATATATGGATAAATATATTTATGAGATTGAGAGTGACTTGGTTATTGCTGTGTTTTCAGGCAATCCAAAAGCTCAGTAATATTAGACATCTGAGTTCGTGTTGATATTGAGGTGAGTGGACGTTATTCGCGGATGGTAAAGATTGTAGTTAATGTTATTGATGTTATGCATGATTGTGATTGAGATTGGATTAATTGAACTGTTGACTGTGATAATGACTGTTGATATCTGCTGCATGACTATTTGGCCGATACGCACTCTTAGGATGATTTTGAGTTGCGTGGGAAGTCAGCTACACGTAGAATTAGGATGGGCTCGTCTACTGGTTGGTTGACCAGCTGTAGCCTTACTGATGCATATGTTGCATCAGAGGGGGATTTCACTGTGCCAATTCAGTGTAGGGCTATCGGTAAACCTTTGCTTTGGCCGGCATTGGTTGTAGGTTCTGCGCCGAACCGTCGGTCTTCTCGGATATGTATTTACATGCTTTGATATTTATTGTGAATATTTTTCTTTTGGTGTTTAACCTCTACTCACTTAGCTTTGAGCTAATTCCCCTCGGTTGATGTTTTGCAGGTTCGTGTTTGAGATTGTAGAAGGAAGAGTTGACCATTACTCTGATACTTGTTTTAAAAAGAGATGAGCCAGTTATTTTTGTAACACCAAACAGTTGTTCTTATGTTAAGCTTTTGAACAATTATTGTACATTTGTAAATATTGGGTTTTATGTTATTAGGTTGGTTTGAGTTAGCTTCCGCAGTGCAATTAAAAAAATGGCTTGTGATTTTCCGGTGTTACAGTTTGGTATCAGAGCCTAGGTTTGGCGATGCATGCACGACTAGAGTGTTGCATTCCCAAATCTTGGTTCGTGACGGGTCAAGGTTTCCTTCGGGGGAATTAGGGTGAGTTAGAGTTGTTTGTATTAGTTACTAATGCAACAGATTGTGAGGTGATGTGATTGTACAGATATGGCAGACAAAGATACCCCTATTGACACTCCTGTGACCCAAGAAGTAGCTAGAACTTCAACAGTGAATGTGATGGATATGGCATATCAAACACGTACATTGGGATATGAACAGAGGGATGAGCAGAGCAAGTGTATTGATAAATTGAAAGATGAGATACAAGAACTTCGGGATATTGTTCACCGTATGGAACAAAAAAGGATAACCCAAAATGCTCAAACTCATATTTCTCAACCTATTACTACTCAGAATACAACCTTTCTCGTTCCGGTTTCATTTCTTCTATGGCACAAGTAACACAACAATCGTGCTTTTATCCAGTCCCATTTCAGGGAGCCATGCTCCCGGATTACTCAAGCGTTACCAGGAAGGATAGTACTTCTTCACAAACTATTGACTTAACTGAGTTGGAAAGGAGAAATGTGGAAGCCAAAAACAACAAGACCCGAGACCAAGTACCTCAACATAAATCTACGATTGAACAATATAATACTAAAACGCGAAAAGAGCAAAGTGGTTAGAGACAAGTGAACTGGAATTGTGGACCTATGTTTAGTGGATCTAATCAACAAGCACCACGGTGTGGAAAGTGTAAGTCTCACCACACAGGACCTTGTACTTACCAAACTATGCGATGTCTTACCTATGGCCAGTTTGGTCATGAGATGAAGGATTGTCATTTCTCTCAGAAGGTATGTTGGATTTGTTTTAGGAAAGATCATAGAGCGAGGGATTGTAGTATTAAAAGAGAACTTGAATTTGGATCAAGAATTGGGGAGCCCTTGTCAGCGGTTGGTCAGAAGAAAGAAACTCAACATACTAGGCTTACATCAGGTAGATTTAACCGAAGTTCCTAGTGGTGTCGTTGGTGTAGTTATGTTCATATGGGGATTTGCACACTTCAAACTTTGCATTGTGTGCGATGCGGATTGTTTGGTCATGAGTTAAACGATTGTACTCTTCCTCAGAGTGTTTGTTGGAATTGCCAAAGAGAGGGTCATATTGTGAGAGACTGTGACGAAGATAAAAGAATTCGGACAAGGCCAGGAGTTGAGGCAGTTGGGGGGTCTTCGTCAACAAGTGGACAGAAGAGAAAGGACCCTACTACGTCTGAGAGTAGGGCATTCGGTACAACGAGAGGTTATGTTACTCGACCAAGGATGACATAACGGGTATATTTTGATAACCTCTATACTCATACGTGTATTTATTAACCTAAAGAGTTAATTATTGATGTTGGATGTCTATGTGTGTTAAGTGTATGTGTTTACTTCTTGAAGAGAATGATTCTCTAGAAATAGAGATAGTTGATAATATATGTTATCTAAACTGTGAAATTATCTGATAACCATGATAGTAAGTAATGTAATAGTAGGATTGTGATACATGATATGATATGAAATGGGTATAAAATACCACAGAAATAATGTTATCAGATTAGTTAAATCATAAAGCTATGCTTTGTGTTGCAAGACTCGTTTTGCTTTCTGTGTTTGTATGTGTGTAAATATGTGTTTGTACAAAGAAGAAAGAAAGTGGATAAGTTACCGAAGATTTGAAAGATTTGGTGATAAATCAAGAGATGTTCTTATATAAGTATGACTGAAGTTACGAGTTATTGGGAAACCTAATGAGTAAATATTGTCTATGTTATTGATTAAGAAGTTGACGAGATATACGATATGATGAGATAATGTATTTGTTGAATTAACATATGAAGATGTGCTTAGAAAAAATAAATAAATAAATAATTTAAGTCTAGCGAGAGTTAAAGATTCCTGAGAGAAATGATTCAACCCATGACTTGGAGGCTACAGCAGATGTATTTGTATTGATAATATGGATATTGATTAGAAAGTATATGTGAGATCTAATTATTAAGAAGAACGACGGATCTTTGTACAGATGAGTAGAACGTGTGATAGAGACAATGTTCTTAATGAATTAAATAATGTGATTGAGAGATTCGATATTATTTAAGAAGAGACTAGTGGATGTTAGACATGTTGATATATGACGGAGTTAGATAACATTAGAGTTATATGAATTGAGGAATACTTGACTTAGTGGATAAAAATTGAAATTACCTTTGCTGGAAATTGATGAATTAAAGATTGAAATTATCAAATACAAAGAAGAGGAAAGAAGAATCAATTGTCAAAACATGAGGATTAAGGAATTATAGAACTTTGTATAGATATGCCTATGATTGTATTGGAGAGTGATTTTGATGAAGAGATATGAATTTAAATTGCCAGTACACTAGGAAGGGCTAAAATTATAAATGCCATACAACGTATTGTAATGATAATCTACTAAGAGGAGTAAACGAGATATATTTCGTGAAAATATGATGTAATTATGTATGAATCATATAGACGATTGAGGATAACAGAATGGTAATGATGACAACATGCGATGAACTAGTTTTACTATATGAGATGAAATCCAGATATATTATGAGTAATTATAATTGTTCAGTAAGAAACACCAGTATTATTACCACAAGTGGGATATGATCTTTCGAAAAGAAATATGTTAATGAGATGATTCAAAGATAAGATGTTTACATACTCAGAGATTTCTGAAGGAATTTGAAACAATTGATTAAGCTTCTGGATGGATTTATTACAAGAATTGAAATGTGAGACAAACAGTACAACTAAAACCTTAGTATATAGTAGAGTAGAAAGAGTTGTGCAGATATTTGAAAATGAATTGTGTTTATGTGGGATGAAGTTTGAGGATTCTTGGTATTCATAAATTGATCAGATTAGAATGATGTGTGCGATTTCTACCGAATGGATGTTGAAACATCAGTTGGAAATTGCTATATGAAAAAAAAAACATGATAATGTTCTAATATGTTAATTTGAAGCAAGAAAGAAGAAGTATATGGATACTGTTATGATGGACAGTAAATGAAAGATATTTGAAATTTTTTTTACTGAGATCAACAGATTGAGATAGACAATTACTGTAAGCAAGTATGTAAGAAATGTATATGCGTTATAAAGGACTTAACAATCAGAAATGAATATGAAGAGTGCTCTTTTCTAGCTACTCGTGAGACGGCTTCTTTTGGTGAGTTGGCTCAACTGTACAATGATGAGATTGTTGCAAGGAATGGAAAACTGTTGTTTATAATATTCGATAGAGACTCCAAACTGACGGTCAAACTAAACGAACTATACAGACATTTGAGGATATGTTGCGTGTTTGTGTGATTGAGTATGGTGGATCTTGATATTCACACTTTCCCTTGATAGAGTTTGCGTATAACAACTATTACCACTCCAAGATTGGGATGCCTCCAAATGAACTGTCATACAGTTGTCGTTGCCGTACTCCGACCTGTTGGTTGGAAGTTGGTGAGAAACGGTTTGCAGGATCTGAGATTGCTCAATTAACTGCTGACCAAGTTATTATTATTGCCAGAAGTTGAAAGTTGCCAAAGACAGACAGAAAATGAATGATTGAAGCTGAAAGTCAGATTCTCCCGGTGCATGAATTGAAAGTAGATTCGAAGAAGAGATTAATAGAGGCACCCATGGAACTGTAAGATTGAAAGATGACCAAGTTCCGAAAGAAGCAGATTCCAATGGTGTTGGTCAAATCAAAGCATAATTTAGGTTCTAATCTAACTTGGGAGACTGAGGAAGAGATGAAAGAAAGATATCCCCGGATGTTTAAGCCGGAAAGGATTCCGAGGACGGAATCCTCTTAAGGAGGGGAGATTTGTAACACTCGCAAACCTGGGCTAGGAGATTAGCAGGTTTGTGGTATGTGTTTAAATGTGTTTAAATAGGTTAGAACATGTTTCTAGAATGATATAATAAATTTATGAATTCTGAGTTCATCGAGTTTTGATGAAGTTTTGGAGTTATGGTTGAAGATATGAAGTTCTTGGATTTAGTGGAAGAAGAAGGTGAAAACCGATAGTTGGAAAACCGAGAGGTTGAATCCGATGAAAGCTAAAACCGATACTTGTAAACCAAAGCCTAAATCCGATAGTTCATAATCCGGAAGTTTGGAATCCGGAAACCTATAAACCGACACTCAAATCCTATACTAAAATCCGATTGTTATATAAGAAATCTTACACTTGCGAAACTAAGACTTAGAATCCGATACTTTTGAAATCCGGATTTATAGAATCAGATACTTTAAAAATCCGACAATCATGAAATCCTATGCTTGGAAAGTGATAAGTTAGAATCCGATACTCTAAACTAATAAATGTGAAATCCGAGTACTTGGAATCCGAGTGATGAAAATCCGATAACCCCAAATCCCGTGAAGTAAAATCCAAGACTTTGATGAAATCCGACAGAAGAATCCGATATTCGTGAGTAGCGGATTCTTGGGAATCTGATAGTTTTGAGAAATCCAACATTTTGTGTTTTGAGTTGTGATTGTTTAATGTTGTTATTTATTTGATAAATGAATTATAAATATATGGATAAATATATTTATGAGATTGAGACTGACTTTGTTATTGCTGTGTTTTCAGGCAATCCAAAAGCTCAGTAATATTAGACATCTGAGTTCGTGTTGATATTGAGGTGAGTGGACGTTATTCACGGATGGTAAAGATTGCGGTTAATGTTATTGATGTGATGCATGATTGTAATTGAGATTGGATTAATTGAACAATTGACTGTGATAATGACTGTTGATATCTGCTGCATGACTATTTGGCCGATACGCACTCTTAGGATGATTTTGAGTTGCGTGGGAAGACAGCTACACGTAGAATTAGGATGGGCTCGTCTACTGGTTGGTTGACCAGTTGTAGCCTTACTGATGCATATGATGCATCAGAGGGGGATTTCACTATGCCAATTCAGTGGAGGGCTATCGGTAAACCTTTGCTTTGGCCGGCATTGGTTGTAGGCTCTGCGCCGAACCGCCAGTCTTCTCGGATATGTGTTTACATGCTTTGATATTGATTATGAATGTTTTCTTTTGGTGTTTAACCTCTACTCACTTAGCTTTGAGCTAATTCCCGTCAGGTGATGTTTTGCAGGTTCGTGTTTGAGATCTTAGAAGGAAGAGTTGACCATTACTCTGATACTTGTTTTAAAAAAAGACAAGCCAGTTATTTTTTAACACCAAACAGTTGTTGTTATGTTAAGCTTTTGAACAATTATTGTACATTTGTGAATATTGGGTTTTATGTTATTATGTTGGTTTGAGTTAGCTTCCACAGTGCAATTAAAAAACATGGCTTGTGATTTTCCGGTGTTGCAACAGCTAATTTGTATCCTTATTATTTTTAGAGTACAAAAATGTTTCCTTTGAAGGGTCACCAGAGGACATGTCAAGAGTATACACATCCTTGGTTCTCTTGGCACTTAACACTGTATTACCTTCCTTATTTATTATGGAGCCTCCTGTCTTTGTGAAGTGGACTTCATTATCTCCATCAAACAATTGACTTATGCTAATGAGATTGTATTTCAGCCCTTTCACATATGATACTTTGGACAGTTTAAGGTTCCCATTATGAAGTTCTCCATAGCCTTTTGTTTGCCCATGATTGTTGTCACCAAAAGTCACCCTTGGACCTTTCTCTTTCTTATAGTTACTGAGCAAAGCCTTGGTGCCTGTCATAGTTCTTGAACATCCACTGTCAAGAAACCATGAACCAATACCCTGCACATATTGAATGAAAGAAGAGTTAGTGACACAAGTAGGAATCCACTATTTAGTGGATCCCTGTGGAATGCACCTAGCTTTCCACTTCATTTTAGGTTTCTTATGTATGAAAGGAATGACTATGTTATCATTACAAGTCCGTTGTCTTGAATTCCCTTCTAAAGAACATTCAAATGCCTTGTGCTCTTTACTTCCACACTTATAACATTTTTGAGATATTGTGGCCTTGGAGCATTGAGCAACATTATTGAATGCCTATGAGTTTTATTATTAGTCCTCTGACAATTATTAGTTATCATTTGACTAACTTGGCCATTTAGCTTATGAAGCTTATCCTGTAAATTTCTTAGTGTAACACCCGCAAACCTGGGCTAGGAGATTAGGGGTTAGCGGTATGTGATTGGTTTGTTTTAATTGATTATGTGTTTATTAAGAGTTAATGACATTAATTAATTTAAATCTAAATATATATATATATGTTACTAATGAATTCTTTAGTTAGAAAGAAAAGAAAGTACAAGTCAACTATGCATGTAGGTTAATATGTATGTATGCATGCATGAATTAAAAAGAATAGGATTTCATATGTTTGCCACCTCCTACTTGGTGAAAATCATATATATGTACGTGTTATAGTAAAATCCTCTGCTCATATTTCTAAGTGTAAAAGGTGTATTATGTGAAGAAAACCTCCAAGAGAAGCAAATTGAATTTGAGAAGCAAAGATTTAGTGTTCTTTAATTCCAAAAGAAGGTAAGAAAGTGTTTATGGCATGATATGAATGGTATTGGTATGTTTATATATTGAAAAGCATGAGTTTATGCAATTTCACCATTGATAAGTTTGGAAGAAAGCTTGATAAATGGGTTTTGTAGATTTTGATGTTATGATTAAGTAAAAAGGTGTTTATGATGATTTGTAGACTTGGTATATGTTATAAATATGTTTTGTTGAGAAAAAAAATGAGGTTAGAAAAGGTTACAAGATTGATATGTGAGCTGAAAATCCAACATCAACAAAGAAGACAATCTAAAAATTAGCGCGTTGCGGCGCTACACCTTAATATCGCGGTGCGACATCGAGAAATCCGGGACTTTGAATTGGATTTGAGAATCCGAAAGGTTTTTACAAAACCGACCCTTGAAATCCGGAACCTTGGTAAATCCGACACTAAAATCCGACATATTAGAAATCCGCCACTGAAATCCGATGTTGACTCTCGGATTTGAAATCCGATACGGTCGCGGCGTGACGGGGTTTGTGTCACGGCGTGACGGGGTTTGTGTCGCGGCGCGACGAACCCCATTTCAAAATGTTTCTTGTTTTTTTGTTGTGTTTTGCATGGAATAACTTGGCATGTTAATTATGTCATTTTATTGAGTTGTCTTTATGGATTTAAGATATAAATATATATGAGAAGGTATATTTATATATTCGAGACTGGTTTGATTGTTGTTGTGTTTTCAGGCATTCGAAAGACTCAGTAAAATTAGATTTCTGAGCCCGTGTTGATTTTGAGGTAAGTGGACGTTAATCGCGGATGGTAAAGATTTCGGTTAATGTTATTGATGTGATGCATGACTGTGATTGAGATTGGATTGGATTGATTGAACTGTTGATTGTGATTATTGATGATTGATATCAGCTGCATGATTATTTGGCCGATACGCACTCTTAGGATGATTTTGAGTTGCGTTGGGAAGTCAGCTATACGTAGATTGGACTGGGTTTGTTCACTGGTTGGTTGAATAGTGTTAGCCTTACTGGTGCATATGTTGCATCAGAGGGGGATTTTCACTGTGCCAATTCAGTGGAGGGCTATCGGTAAACCTTTGCTTTGGCCGGCATTGGTTGTAGGTTCTGCGCCGAACCGCCGGTCTTCTCGGGATATGTGATTACATGCTTTGATATTAACTGTGGATGTTTGCTTTTCGGTTTAGCCTCTACTCACTTAGCTTTGTGCTAATTCCCCTCAGTTGTTGCTTTTGTAGGTTCGTGTTTGTGAGGTTGGCTGAAGGAGAAGTTGACCTGACTCTGATATTAGTTTTTGAAAAGAAACGAGCCTGTAGTTTTTGTAACACAACAATGATATTTTTGTTTGTGAACAATGTTTGTACATTTGTTAATATTGGTTTGTATGTAAATAATTTGTTTACTTAAAGCTTCCACAGCGTATTTAAAAAAAATGGCTTAAGTTTTCCGGTGTTACAGTTTGGTATCAGAGCCTAGGTTTGGCGATGCATGCATGGCTAGAGCGTTGCATTCCCAAATCTTGGCTCGTGACGGGTCAAGCTTTCCTTCGGGGGAATTAGAGTTAGTTAGAGTTGTTTGTAGTAGTTAGTATTTTGGATACTAACGGTTTATGCTAATGAGTTATGAGGTGATGTGATTGTAACCGATAATGGCTGACAGAGATACTCCTATCCTTCCTCCTACGACCCAAGCTACAACTGAAGCTCCAATAACTGAGTACTTGGGAGATACAGCTACTGCAGGAATGTCGGCTCAAGCCCGGGAAGAGGATCATGGGGATTATGTGTACCAATTGGAAAATGAGTTGGTTGAACTCATAAATAAAGTCCAAAGAATGTAGCAACAACAACAACAGCAACCTGAACCAACTCCAGTACCGACTGCGATTCCTACACAGGAAACAACCGCACCGGTGACAGCACCTTTACCACCTATGACACAGATGATGCAACCACCATTTTATTACCCGTATCCGCAACCAGGAGCCTATCCGTTTGCGTTCCCTGGATATAAACAACCATGCACCTACAAGCAATTTCTAGATTGTAAACCATCTGAGTATCATGGGAGTTCTGATCCCAATGCAACATTGAATTGGTTGAGAGAGATGACAAAGGCACTTGATGCCTGTAATTGCGAAAACGAATTGAAGGTCAAGTATGCATCATGAATGTTGAGAGTAGACGCATTGGTCTGGTGGGATTCCATTACCGGCCATTTTACCGAACAGCAACAGGACAACATCACCTGGACTCAATTCCAGGAAAAGTTGTGTGAACAATATTGTGGAACCTTTGAGATAGCCAAAATCAAGAAGGAATTCATGGATCTGCAGATGACTAGGAACATGACTGTGGATCAATTAATCGAACAATTTAACGAGAAAATGAGGTTTGCCAAACACTGGGTACCGGATGAGGAATCGAAGATTGCCCATTTTGTAGGGGCACTGCACCCGGATCTCCGTGGCGTCACCAGGTTGGCTACCACACTGTCCCAGGCTTTCACTTTAGCCAAATTGACTGAAGGGGACATCATTGCAAGAAATAGGTTGAACGGGGAGAAGATCTCCCAACAAAAATCGAGATTTGAACACTACAACGCTCAATAGAGGCAGGGAGGGCAGAGAAGTGGGAGCAGGCAGGGGGAGCATAATAGAAGACCTACTTCGGGTGGGTCTACTCAACGGGCACCTTGGTGTAGTAGGTGCAAATATTATCACAACGGGCAGTGTACGCCCCAGACAATGAGATGCGTGAAATGTGGCCAGTTTGGCCATGATTTAAAGAACTGCAGGTTTCCAAGAAGTGTATGTTGGAATTGTCAGAGGGAGGGGCACAGAGTTGGTGATTTCCCGATGAGTAAAAAGACTGGATCAGGGTCAGGAGTGGGAGGATCATCTTCAGCTGGTCAGAAGCAAAAGAACCCACCCACTACTGAGGGCCGGGCGTTCAAAATGACGGTGGATGATGCCACCACCACCGACGACGTGATCACGGGTATGTTTCTAATAAACTCTACTCCTGCTAGAGTATTGTTTGATTCAAGAGCAAATCGCTCCTTTGTTTCTGTGGAATTTTGTGAAAAGTTGAATATGCCTGTAATTGGACTTGATACTACTTTAGAGATAGAAGTAGTAGATGGCATGATGGTTCCGGTCACGACTGCTGTGGCTGGGACTAAAACTGATATAGATGGCGTGTGTTATCCTGTTTATTTTCTTGTTATGCCATTATCTGGGTTTGATGTGGTGCTTGGGATAGATTGGCTGAGTCTGAATCAAGCCAGTATCAAGTGTCATAAGAAGTTGATTTCTTTTCCGCTAGCTGATGGTACATGGGTAATAGCAAGGGGAGAGAAGGCTGGGTCTGTGATTCCTATTATTTCGTGTCTGAAAGCAAAGAAAGCGTTGGGCAACGGATGTGAATCTTACTTGGCATATGTGATTGATGGAAAGAAAGAGAAACAAGCAATGACTGATATTCGGGTGGTAACGGAATACCCGGAAGTCTTTCCAGAAGAGTTGCCAGGATTGCCTCCGGTTCGTGAGGTAGAGTTCAAGATTGATCTGATTCCTAGTTCTAGACCAGTAGCGAAGGCTCCGTACAGGTTGGCACCTTCAAAGATCCGGGAGATGATGACGCAGATTCAGGATCTGCTAGATAAGGGGTTTATTCGTCCAAGTTCGTCCCCGTGGGGAGCACCGGTATTGTTTGTAAAGAAGAAAGACGGTACGTTGCGTATGTGTATCGACTACCGGGAACTGAATAAGAGGACGATAAAGAACAAGTATCCGTTGCCAAGAATCAATGATTTGTTTGATCAATTGCAGGGAGCTTCGTTCTTTTTCAAGATTGATTTGAGATCAGGTTATCATCAAGTGCGTGTTTCTGAGGAAGATGTATCGAAAACGGCCTTTCGTACACGCTACGGGCACTATGAGTTCTTGGTTATGCCGTTCGGCTTAACCAACGCACCTGTGATTTTTATGGATTTGATGAACAGGGTCTGTCGACCATTCTTGGATGATTTTGTGATAGTCTTCATCGATGATATTCTAATTTATTCAAAGACTGAGGAGGAATGTGAACAGCATTTGAGACAGGTTTTGGAGAAACTGAAGAAAGAACATTTGTTTGCCAAGTTCTCAAAATGCGAATTTTGGTTGAGAGAGGTTCAATTCTCGGGGCACGTGATATGTAATGAAGGAGTGAAAGTGGATCCTTCAAAAGTGGAAGTTGTAATGAACTGGAATGCTCCTAAGACACCGTCTGAGATAAAGAGTTTTCTGGGTTTGGCTGGATACTACCGCAGGTTTATTAAAGATTTCTCTAAGATTGCGGGTCCGTTGACTAAGTTAACTCGGAAAGACGTTAAGTTCGTTTGGGGTAGTGAACAAGACAAAGCTTTCCAGACTTTGAAGCAGTTGTTATGTCAGGCTCCCATTCTCGCCTTGCCAAGTGGATCAAATGATTTTACTGTATATTGCGATGCGTCGTTTGCTGGATTGGGATGCGTGCTTATGCAGAGGGATCAGGTGATTATGTATGCTTCAAGACAGTTGAAACCCCATGAAAAGAATTACCCGACTCATGATCTAGAACTGGCAGTTGTCGTATTTGCCCTAAAACTGTGGAGACACTATTTGTATGGCACCAAGTGCGTAATTTGTACTGATCATAAGAGTCTCCAGTATGTGTTTACACAGAAAGAACTTAACATGAGACTGAGACGATGGGTGGAGTTAATAAAAGATTACGATTGCGAGATCAGATACCGCCCTGGGAAAGCAAATGTGGTAGCAGATGCCCTGAGTCGCAAGGGAGCGGGAAGTTCTATTCAATTCATGCGTATGGAAATTGTATCTGATTTGGTGGATAGACTAAAGTCTGCACAGTTGGAAGCTCTGAAGGAAGAAAACTTGAAGAATGAACTGATGAAGAAACGTAAGGACGAGCTTGCTGATGATTCTCGCGGATTGAAGATGTATAAGACTCGTGTGTGGGTGCCTATGCTTGGAGAATTGAGGAAGTTAATTTTAACCGAAGCACACAAGTCAAGATTATCTGTACACCCAGTAAGCACTAAAATGTACATCGATCTGAAAGTGTTTTACTGGTGGCCTACAATGAAGACAGATGTGGCACACTTTGTAGAATCATGCCATATTTGTGCACAAGTGAAGGCAGAACATCAGAAGCCTTATGGATCCTTGAAGCAATTGGAAATTCCTGAGTGGAAGTGGGAACATATAACAATGGATTTCGTGACTAAACTTCCGCGAACTCAGAAGAATCACGATATGATTTGGGTGATCGTGGATCGACTGACGAAGAGTGCCCATTTTCTGGCTACCTGTGAGACGGCTTCTCTGAGCAAGTTGGCTCAATTGTATATTGATGAGATCGTTGCGAGGCATGGTATACCATTGTCGATAGTATCTGACAGAGACTCCAGGTTTGTTTCTAACTTCTGGAGGAGTCTACAGAGGGAGTTGGGGATGAGAATTAATTTGAGTACTGATTATCATCCCCAGACTGATGGTCAAACTGAACGAACCATACAGACACTCGAAGATATGTTACATGCATGTGTAATTGAGTATGGTGGATCTTGGGATTCGCACCTGCCATTGATAGAGTTTGCGTATAATAATTCTTACCACTCCAGTATTGGAATGCCTTCGTATGAGATGTTGTACGGTCGTCGCTGCCGTACTCCGATTTTATTGTTCAGTTAACTGCTGATAAGGTTGCTATAGCCAGAGAAAAGTTGAAAGCAGCCAGAGATAGATAGAAAATGTATGCGGATCCACGACGTGGTCCAGTATCGTTTTATGTGGGGGAGTTAGTGTATTTAAAGGTCTCTCCGTGGAAGGACATGATTCGATTTGGCAAACGCGGGAAGTTGGCTCCCCGTTACATTGGTCCTTTTAGATTTCGTCAGATTGTAAATGACCAGACAGTTACATTGGATCTCCCAGCAGAGCTTGCAGGTATTCACGATACGTTTAATGTCTATTATTTGAGAAAATGAAAGGTTGAAGACGAGAGTCAGATTCTCCCAGTACACGAATTGAAAGTGGATTCAAAGAAGAGACTGATTGAGGAACCTGTTGAACTGTTAGATCGTAAAGTGACCAAGCTCTGAAAGAAGGAGATACCGATGGTGTTGGTCAAGTGGAAACACAGTTTAGGTTCTGATTTGACGTGGGAGACTGAGGCAGAAATGAAAGATAGATACCCCCACTTGTTTGAGCAAGAAGGGATTCTGGGGACGGAATCCTCTTAAGGATGGGAGATTTGTAACACCCGCAAACCTGGGCTAGGAGATTAGTGGGTTAGTGGTATGTGATTGGTTTGTTTTAATTGATTATGTGTTTATTAAGAGTTAATGAAATTATTTAATTTAAATCTAAATATATATATATATATATATGTTACTGATGAATTCTTTAGTTAGAAAGAAAAGAAAGTACAAGTCAACTATGCATGTAGGTTAATATGTATGTATGCATGCATGAATTAAAAGAATAGGATTTCATATGTTTGCCACCTCCTGCTTGGTGAAAATCAGATATATGTACGTGTTATAGTAAAATCCTCTGCTCATATTTCTAAGTGTAAAAGGTGTATTGTGTGAAGAAAATCTCCAAGAGAAGCAAAGTCACAAACTTGAATTTGAGAAGCAAAGATTTAGTGTTCTTTAATTCCAAAAGAAGGTAAGAAAGTGTTTATGGCATGATATGAATGGTATTGGTATGTTTATATATTGAAAAGCATGAGTTTATGCAATTTCACCATTGATAAGTTTGGAGGAAAGCTTGATAAATGGGTTTTGTAGATTTTGATGTTATGATTAAGTAAAAAGGTGTTTATGATGTTTTGTAGACTTGGTATATGTTATAAATATGTTTTGTTGAGAAAAAAATGAGGTTAGAAAAGGTTACAAGATTGATATGTGAGCTGAAAATCCAACATCAACAAAGAAGACAATCTGAAAATTAGCGCGTCGCGGCACTACACCTTAATATCGCAGCGCAACATCAAGAAATCCGGGACTTTGAATTGGATTTTGAGAATCTGAAGGTTTTTACAAAACCGACCCTTGAAATCCGGAACCTTGGCAAATCCGACACTAAAATCCGACATATTAGAAATCCGCCACTAAAATCCGAATGTTGACTCTCGGATTTGAAATCCGATACGGTCGCGGCGCGACGGGGTTTGTGTCGCGGCGCGACGGGGTTTGTGTCGCGGCGCGACGGACCCCATTTCAAAATGTTTCTTGTTTTTTTGTTGTGTTTTGCATGGAATAACTTGGCATGTTAATTATGTGATTTTATTGAGTTGTCTTTATGGATTTAAGATATAAATATATATGAGAAGGTATATTTATATATTCGAGACTGATTTGATTGTTGCTGTGTTTTCAGGCAATCAAAAGACTCAGTAAAATTAGATTTCTGAGTCTGTGTTGATTTTTGAGGTGAGTGGACGTTAATCGGGGATGGTAAAGATTTCGGTTAATGTTATTGATGTGATGCATGACTGTGATTGAGATTGGATTGGATTGATTGAACTGTTGATTGTGATTATTGATGATTGATATCAGCTGCATGATTATTTGGCTGATATGCACTCTTAGGATGATTTTGAGTTGCGTTGGGAAGTCAGCTATACGTAGAATTGGGTTGGGCTCGTTCACTGGTTGGTTGAACAGTGTTAGCCTTACTGGTGCATATGTTGCATCAGAGGGGGATTTTCACTGTGCCAATTCAGTGGAGGGCTATCGGTAAACCTTTTGCTTTGGCCGGCATTGGTTGTAGTATCTGCGCCGAACTGCCGGTCTTCTCGGGATATGTGATTACTTGCTTTGATATTGACTGTGGATGTTTGCTTTTGGGTTTAGCCTCTACTCACTTAGTTTTGTGCTAATTCCCCTCAGTTGTTGCTTTTGCAGGTTCGTGTTTGTGAGGTTGGCTGAAGGAGAAGTTGACCTGACTTTGATATTAGCTTTTGAAAAGAAATGAGCCTGTAGTTTTTGTAACACAACAATGATATTTTTGTTTGTAAACAATGTTTATACATTTGTTAATATTGTTTTGTATGTAAATAATTTGTTTACTTAAAGTTTCCGCAGCGTATTTAAAAAAAATGGCTTAAGTTTTCCGGTGTTACAGTTAGGTTTTTATTTTCAGGCACCTTGGATTGATCTTTGGATTTAGAAAATTTTTTACCAATCTTTGGAGTGGCGGAAATGGGAACAATGTGAACATCATTCTTTTTACTCATAGTTTCTTCTATTGAAAGAGAGTTGATTACTTCTGGATCAACTGATTGTTTAGAAGATGAGCTATGATCAGCTGACAGGCTATCAGCTGAGCATTTATCATCCACTAACATATCAGTTGATAAAGTAGTATTAGCTAATGATTCTTCAGTTTATGAAATACTAAGATTTAAGTCATCTGTTTTTAAGGTTTGACAACATAATGTCTCTGTGGTCTCAACTAATGATTCCTTTCCTTTACTCACATCATTTAACATTGTGTTCTTAGTATTTTTACATTCTGAAATCTTACCAGAGGATGAATCAACTGAAGGAATAATTGATTCTTTTAGATGGGTACTTTTGCTTCTAACAAATTTATTTGTGAACACACCTTTGCCTTTAACAGTCTTGTGAAAGGTTTGTGGCAAAATGTCAGCATTGTCTAAGATATTAAAATTCTTATTAGAATCAATATAGTTAGCAGCCTTAGGGCAATTTCCACCAATAATAGCTTGAACTTGTTTGGGTATCTGCTCCTTGACACACTGAGTGGTCTTTTCTGCAGATACACACCAAGACTTTACACTTTTTAGAGGTCATTGAACTTTTTGGTTGCTTCATTGAACTTTTTGGTTCTCATTAAGTATCTTTTGATTTGCTAGCTCATCATTTAAAGTTGTTATCTGCTTAAGTTCCTCTTCTTTAAGAATTAATTTTTCCTTGAGTGATTCTACTTCTAGTTTTAGCTTCTTCTCTCTTTGAATAGCAGACTGGAAATCAATACACAAGTAATCAAACATAGTATTCTTTTCATTATCATCATAATTAATATACTTTCCAACCTGATACATTGAAGAAGGATCCCAGTTGGTAGTTGAATAAGCTTTTGTATCCTTCTTCATATCTTTATCAAATGAACTACCATCATTGTTGTTGGCCATCATGCAGAACTGAGAAGAGATCACCTCATCTTCATCTGAGGAAAGATCTTCTTCTGCCCAATCTTCTTCTTCAGTTACAAGAACTTGGCCCTGGGCTTTCTTCTTCTTTTTCTTGTCAAGGACAGCAGCAAGGAGTTTCTTATACTTGGCTTCATAATCAATTTTGCCCTCCTGCTATGGCACAGATAAAGAACTAGTGTTATTTTTGGACTTACAGTCACTGGCTATGTGGCCAATCTTGCCACATTTGTAACACTCTGCTGTGGAAGCATCAAAAGTAGATTTGGACTTGACAAATTTTGATGGCCTCTTGCTGAACCTCTTGACACCCTTTCCCTTCTTGAAAGGTTTGAACTTCTTAACCAGCATGGCTACTCCTTCAACTAGCTCCTCCAAACTATTCTCCTCACAACCATTCTCAACCACTCTCCTCTTCATCTCATTCTTCATCAGAACCAGAATCAATAGCTGCAAAGCTTCTCATCTTTGTATCTCTTGAGAGAAGGGCAGTTGGTGCAGCTTTCACAACCTCTTTCATCTCCTTGGATGACAACTTCCTTTGCTTGACTGATTGCTCATGGTTGAGTAAGTTACCATAGAGAGCAACCAGAGACATTCCCTTAATCTTTTCACTATGCCTTAGTACAGTAACA
This sequence comes from Dittrichia graveolens, assembly GCA_038502395.1. Classification (NCBI taxonomy): domain Eukaryota; kingdom Viridiplantae; phylum Streptophyta; class Magnoliopsida; order Asterales; family Asteraceae; genus Dittrichia; species Dittrichia graveolens. Next base: position 52,015,658 of record JARJIL010000007.1, on the reverse strand, counting down.
AAGTGATCCCATGTTTCAGGGATGGAGTCTAGAAACTTGTTCACCAATACAAAGTTGCTCTTGGATATGTCTGCCCTTTTCAAATCATTTACTAGGCAGTTGAACCTGGTGTATGTCTGTGTAAGACTCTCATCTTTCTGAGGAAAGAAGAATTCATTCTCTCTGTTGAGGAGGAGTTTCTTATTCTCCTTTACCTCCTCAGTCCCTTCATATGCAACTGTGAGTGTATCTAACATCTCTTTAGCAGAAGTACAGTTAAGCACTTGATGATAGATCTCATTGGGTAGTGCAAAGACAAGAGATGATCTAGCCTTAACATCTAGGATAACCAACTTCTTATCTTCATCTGTCCACAGATACATGGGTTTGGTAATGATTCTTTCTGCTGTGGAGGTTTGACCTTCAGATTCTGATGGAATGGATAACAAGGATGTTGGAACATAAGGACCCTCAGTAACTATTTCAAGCATTTGAATATCAAGGGTGGATAAGAAAAGATGTGCTCTACTTTTCCACATGGAGAAATTTTCTACATCAAACATGGGACATCTTGTTAAAGACCCAGTGTTTGAGATGTTCATGTTGTTTGAGGATGAGGCCATTTTGAGAGGGGTAGAAGTAATTGTAGAGTAAGCAAAATAGATCTAGATATTGATTATCTAACCTGCTCTGATACCAGTTGTTAGTCCCAGATTGAGTAATCAACAACAAATGTTTGTAGAAGGGGGGTTGAATACAAACCTTAGCTTTTAAAAATTAAAGACACACCATTATATTTTTATATAATTCTTATTGATTTTGAATCAAGAATTACATGTACTAGAAGCGGAAATTCTAAGTACAATAAAAGGTGGCAATCAATTTGTCTAACACATAGACAAGCTAACTCTAAAACAACTAATGTATAAAGAGTGTTCAACACATGAACAAGTTTGGTTCTACACAATGCTTAAACTCTACGAATTTTCTCAACTAATGAGATTGCTTTGTGTTATGTAGAAGCTTCACACTTTGGCATGTTCTCATGCATGCATATATATATATAAGTCTTGGTATATCCGGTTGCATGAAAGAAGGAGACAAGGAGTATGTGAAAATATAATATTTTAATTATAAAGGTAGTGGGTGAAAAGTAAAGTTACTTTAATCAACTGTTTGATGAAAGTAATTGTATTTTTCTGAAAAAGTGCAACTCACTCACAATATAAAATATTAAAACCCACATCTACTGTCGTGTAGAACATTCTTTCCCTTTCCATGCTTGTACTTTAAACAACAGTCATGCTTCCGTTTGATTTGACTTTACCAAGTATGGAATTGCCAGCCATACTTAGTTGTTGAAACAAATCTTCAAGATCTTCGTCTTTTTGAGGTATCTTTCTCCTTTTCCAGAGGATAAGATCAAACCTTTTTGTCTCATATGATCCAAAAAGTGCTTTTTACTTTTACAAACAAAGATCTAAGGCGTAATAGAACAACATATGTTCTGCCTTTTACATATGACTTTTACAATCTGAAAGATAGAGCATATTTGACATTTTGCTCTACTCAGCTAACAGAAAGTACTAGGAACTTTAAATTTCACTACTCAGTTGACAAGATATATCAGTTGATCAATTTTTGCTAGTACTCAGTTGATACATATTGCTCAGCTGATCATATGGATGCTCAGTTGATCAATAGTTATCTTAGGAGGACATAAGTTCATGTATTGATATGATCAATTGATCAAGAATGCTCAGCTAATCATTTAAATACATCATTTTATGTAGAGAGATGACTTGTGTTAGAAAAGACTTACTTAGCTGATGCTCTGGGCCTCACCTTATCCATTGTCCACTCAGCTGATGGTGTAGCTGATCAAAGTCCTTGCTCAGCTGATGGTGTAGGCACTCAGCTGATCGAATTTCTTCACTCAGCTGATAGTTCACTTTCCTCAGCTGATGGTGTTTTTCACTTGTTTTCTTCATCTGATGCTCCTTAGTTGATATCCCTTGGCTGATACTTTGAGTAGGATTTGATACTCAGCTGATGGTGTTCCATACTTCGCATATTTTCTAGAATCTGATCCAAGCAACATATGTTTGAATTCTTTCTAAGTCATACTGAATGTAGGGTTTGGTTATCATCAAATTCTATGTTTTAGGATAGGTAGAGTTAATTATTAGGGTGAAGTGATTATCTCCCCAACACATTCAAGATCAACTCTTGGTTATGTTCATTATTTAAATTGCCATTTACAAACTTTACAAGGACACAAAATTTCACGCTTTCTTTCTCTGTCCTTATAATCCGCAAGAGCTTTGATGAAACTAGACAAATAATCAAGATATATAGTTGAACTACGTGGTATCTTGTACATCCATGTATTACGATCAATCTGAAAATTAGAAAAATAATATAATTAATATGATGCATGTATGTATGAGGCCAAGGGTGGTCTATGGTAACCCACTTTTTGAATGCATTGTCTCATATGTGAACACGTAGTAACAGATTATGTATTTAAGAAAAAATTAGTTGCATTTCCCCTTAACTCCCCAAGTTTGTTTATAATAACACAAACTTGTTGAATGATTTGTCTCATTTAGGATGTGAATGGGTATTAGCATATTGTGTATTTAAGAAAAAATCAGAGTAACAGATTATGTATTTAATTATGTATTCAAGAAAAAATTAGTTGCATTTCTCCTTAACTCCCCAAGTTTGTTTATAATAACACAAACTTTTAGAAGTAAAAAGAAATGTACTGATTTTTTCTTAACTACACAATATGCTAATATGCATTCACATCCTAAATGAGACAAATCATTCAACAAGCAGTCACAAATAGGGACAATCCGAAATTAACCTCTATTAGATTAATTACGGACGAGTATACATACTAAAGTTTATGTTAAATCATATGTTTGCCAAACAATTGACAACTGATACTAAGATAATGCAATTATATATATATGTGTGTATGTGTGGTTGTGTGTATATATAAGTATATATATATATATATATACACACACACATATATATATATATATATTATATATATAAATTTGTATAAACTAGATAAATATCATTGTATAAATTAAGACAATCGGAATTAGATACGCATACCTTAATATTTTCAATGTAACCAAGCAATATAATCAAATAGATTCCTTACAAAAAATACCTACAATATATAACAAACAACCAAAATTATCAAAATGAATATGAAACATAAAAAAAACTATGAATACTTATATTATATATAATACCTTTAAATATTTAATCAAATAGACAATAAATGTAGACATTGGGAAGAATTTAGTACATAAAAATTAGAATTTAGAGAGAAATTTTAGATTTTTTCGGATGGGTATTAATGTGAAAGTCAATTTTTTAACCAGGTAGCACACCTTTTAACCCCGATTTTTTGAACCCGTAGCATTAATTTTCACCCGGTAGCACACCTTTTAACCCCAATTTTTTGAACTTTTTACTAAAACAGGGTTTTAGGGGGGGAACTAAAAGTCAATTTTGTAGTAGTGTATTATAATAAAATAATGTGTTAATTAAAAACTTTAGAGGAATTGATTTTGTAACACTACGAAGAACTTTTTCATATAATCTTTTATAATAAAAATCTTCTATCTTTTAATATTAATAAGGGTTTAGTATCCGAAAGTATATCGAAGTTGTCACCTTTTGCTATTGTATATACCCAACTTTCAAAACCACCATTTGATGTATCTAAGTTTGAAAAACTTACATTTGGTGTATGGTTACCTACAATAGAAGGTTACCAATATTCAAGCAGGTCATACTATTTTAAAAAATTAAAAATTAAACAAATATTGTTTTAATAATAATAATCAAGAACACCATATATGGATTTCACATTTCATTTCTTTAAAAAACCATCGATTGATTTCAAACCTTCATCTACCTATTGCGTTTCTTTAATGCTCATGCATTTCTTCAATCGATTTTCGTTTCTTTAAAACACCGTTGATTAATAACCTTCATTAATCTATTGCATTTCTTCAAGAACACCATTGATCGATGGTGCCATGGTTTGTAGAACAGATTTGATTTCTTCCGGAACACAATCAATTGCGTTTGTATCGATTCTTTGAGAACACAATCGATTGCGTTTGTATCGATTCTTCGAGAACACAATCGATTTGGTTTTTGGTTCTTCGAGAACACAATCAATTTGGTTTGAAGAAGAGAACTGGTTCTTTGAGAACACAATGGATTTGGTTTTTGGTTCTGAATTTCCATCGATTGTATCTGAGTGAAGGATTCCAGCAGTTTTGTTCGAATTTAGGATTCATTCATGGGCAGATTAGGGTTATTTCGATTTGAGTTTTTTATTTTATCGATTTTGTTTCAATCTTTGTCATATCATCTTCTGTTTGAATGTGTTTGCTTGATTTTATGCTTTAGTTGATCATATGATTTTGATATTTGCAACCTGGTTGTGAGTTCATACAATTTTGGATGAAGATGAAGCTTCATCTTCTATTTTTCCAGATTTGAGATTAAAAAAAATCAAAATTAAAACTATTACCTGCAACCTATAGAGGAGGTTTCTTGATACATTAACCGGTAGATTTTGTAAATTCGGTACATTAAATAGTAGTTTTAAAAATTGGGTATACACAATAGCAAAAAGTGACAACTTCGATATACTTTCGGATACTAAACCCTATTAATAAAAGACTAACTTAAATAAAATTTATTAGATAATGTTAGTCATTTATTTACATTAATATTTTAATATTAAATCTAAAAGAGCAAACTATATTAAAATACAACGAACTTTGACTAGTCTACCATTGTATACGATGAACTTTTTTTAAATCTTCTAACATTAATAAAAGACTAACCTAAATAAAATCTATCAGATAATGTTAGTCATTGATTTACATTAATAGTTTAATTTCAAATCTAAAAGGGCAATCTAGATTAAAACACGTCGAACTTTGGCTAAACTACCGTTATATACCACAAACTTTTTTTTTAAATTAATACAAGGAACTTACAAAATCATACCATTATATGCAATAATCGATAACATGAACCACATGTAACCAATCATTTTTTATATTTTCTTATTTTAAATTCATTAGTTCTTCAAGATGTTCATGTGTGTTCTTCAACTTTATGAACACATATAAGATATTCAAGCATAAACAAACTTATTTTAAGTAGAAATCAATCTATTCTTGTTGTTCATCTGAAATCTATAACTAATTTAATCATAAACAAAAAACATTCATGTAGATTTGAATATAAACTCAATTCTATAAACTGAATACAAAATCACATGGTTTAATGCACAAATCAAACATAACTCATGAAAGACATATCTGCCACAAACCCTAGAACTGCAAACAAACCCCCAAATCACCCAAATCATGAAGATAAAGAACCCTAATATACAATCTAAACTTGAAAGCCCTAATATACAATCTAAACTTGAAGATGAAGAAATTGAAAGGAACTAGTTGCTCAAACCTTAAATAAGCGGCGGCTTGGTGGTTTGAAGCAAAAATCGGTAGTGATGGTTGGATCTTGAAGCGACGGCGGTGGTGGTGGGTGGATTTTCAAAGCAATGGCGGTGGTGTTGGTTCGGTGGTGATGGTGGCTCAATCATGATAAATTGTTTATAAAGATGTGGTAGGTATTTGTGTCTTAAGTAGATGAACATTGCAGAAGTAAAAATCATTTGAAGATAATGTGGTGGTTTGAACACGAAATCAACGACGGTGATGGTGGTTTAGACAATAAACCGGCTGTGGTGGTGGTGGTCGGACAAACCTATGAAGGAAACCAGTGGGAGTGATGATGGTTTGGAACAAAAACCGGTGATGATGGTGGTTGTTGTGATCGGAGAAACCCACGAAGGAAATAAGCGGTGATGGTGGTCTGGACCAGAAACCAGTGGTGGTCGGAGAAACCCAATAAGGAAATCAGTGGTGATGGTGGTATGGACAAGAAACTGGTGGTGGTGGTGGTGGTCATAGATACCCACGAACGACACCAGATTTGTGGGATGTTTATGCGTGGATCTTGGCGAGATTTGTGGTAGGTGTTTGTGTTTGAATAAGCATCTTTGATCCGAAAACTTGTAGCTTTTCTGGGGAAGTGTTTGGATACTCTTCATTTGGATGTAATTTAATTAAATTTATTAGAAATAATAAAATAAGGGTTACCAGTTGATACAAGGAAAGTGACTTGTTATAACATGTCACTTGTATACAATGGTAAGATTTTAAATTCGTTGTATTATTTTTTTTACTGTTCGTTGTATACAATGACCACTTACCTAAATTTCATTGTATTTTGATTCAATTTGCCCAATCTAAAACTTCATCTTTGGTAAAAACCGAATGAAAGTTATTAGAGATAATTTAATATATGTCGTTAAACATTATAAGATCGTATTTGTCTATCCTAATTTATAAATATTATATTTTCCTTTTGTAGCATTTAATCTAATCTAATATAAATAAAAGAGTAATTGAGATAAAATTTATTATATGATCATAACCCTTTATTTACAAATATTATATTTACCTATTATAACATTTAATCTAATCTAATATAAATAAAACAGTATTTGAGATAAAATTTATTGTCCGGTCATAACCCTTCATTTATCATTAAATTTAATTATACAATTTTTACCATTCATTTACACAAATTTGAGAGAATCAATTTTGACTTGTGGAGGTAAAACTAATCCTTAATTAAAAAATTCGGAGGAATTAATTTTGTAATGTTACGAAGAACTTATATATCTTATATAATAAGAAACTAACGTGTTAATTAAAAACTTCGGAGGAATTGATTTTGTAAAATTAAGAAGATATTTTACGTATAATCTTTTATAATAATAATCTTCTAACATTAATAAAAGACTAACATAAATAAAATGTATTAGACAATTCTAGTTATTGATTTAGATCAATATTTGAACTACAAATTGAAAACATCCATTTTGGTAAAATGTGAATCAAAGTTATTAGAGATGATTTCATGTATGTCCTTTTTAAATATTAAAATATTGTGTTTATCAATCATAGTTTATAAATATTATATTTACCATTTATAATATACTAGTTGAAAGACTTGTGCAATCAAGTGGGAGCTTTAAGAAACCTTAAACATCCAAATTGGTAAAGCATAAATAAAATATATAAACAATTTAAATGGACATAATTATATCCATACAAAGAATAACTTAAAAACATGTTTGTTGACTGTTAGAAGATTAAAATGAAGACGACCTTTATGTTTTAGGTAGTACTTTTTTTATACTACTTTCATAGTTTTATTTGTTAGGTTATCGTCATTGTCATAAAAAAGAACCTTAAGCCCTTTTTCCTTGTGACATGAGAAACAACCACATACAATTATCCATGTGAAAAAACTAGACGTCTAAAAACAATTTAACTTGAGATAATGATTGGACTTGACTTTTATTAATGGTAAGGAACCGTGTTGTTAAAATTTAACTGAATTCTTGCATCGGAAGAAATTAGTTTCATTTTGAGAATATAGGTAAAAACTCCAACATTTTTAACAGAAATGACTTTTGTAACAATTTTCAATATTTATACTTCTTCATTGTCACTTAGGGTATGCATAAATTTGCAGAGGTCAGAGAATTTGTAAAATGATTTTACATGCTTTCAAAACTTAAATTCATTATAAGGCCTCTAGGAATTACATATTTTCCTACACGTTAGAATATACCATCATTCCATAATTATACAAAAGGAAAAATAAAATGATTTATCTTCCGAGGTCAAATCTATTACCTTTCAATTTTAAAGTTTAGATATGTAACCATATGGAAATATAATGAAATTATTAAAAAATTTGTAAAAAAATTAATACACTTAAAAAGTATTAAAATTATTACACTTAAAAAGTATTAAAATTATTGCAAAATTATTTAGTAAATACCACAAACTTCAAGTTTTTGACGACGAATTTGAAATATGTTATTACACAAAATATTGTCATGTCCAGCTTATTCACCCATATATAAACCCGGGGGATTCATAGCATAACTTTTAAACATTTATATTATGAAATACTATAAACATATATAATAAAAGAAAATTTTGTAAATAATACGGTAAATTTATTAGAAATCTGAAATTCATACATGTATTATAGAAAAGATTTATCAATTGTTCAATTAGTGAAGTAAATTAAGAAGTTTTAGTTAGTTACTACATAACACAAAAATAAAAATATTCTCAAACTAAGAACAAATACTCCAAATTTGAACCTACCCTTTAAACAAATCTCTCACGAACCTATGTAGCCAATCAATTTGCATTAAAACTGGTTTAGAGTTTTTATAAAGAAGATGAATAGAAAAATACTTATTTAGAAAAGATAGTAACTCACTTTCTTCAATTATTTAGGTCAAGAAAGTATTATGACCATTTGTCAATAAAGATAATGTTAAGAATGTATTATGACCATTTGATTGATTAGTTATTTTTTAATGAGAAAATTACCGAGAAATGTAACATAATTATTGAAATTTATCAATAAAGATAATGTTAATTTTTTTGGGTTAAGAAAGGATTCTAAATTTTAATTTCTAACAAAAAAGGGTATGGTGACCTGAATGACCTGCTGAGCGCTTAGTCAACAGGTTAAGATTGTCCAAATTTGCTAATAAAGGTAATGTCTAATTTTTTAAGTCAAAAAAAGGATGATAAATTTCAATCTGTAGTAAAAAGGGTATACTGACTAATGCTGACAACTTGCGACGAGTTCTTGTTACCGTGTTCGTGTCAATTATGTGTCAACCCATTTTGACCATTTATTTATCGGTCATGTTTCGGGTCGACCTATTTCGGCCAAATGTATTCGACGAGTATTTTTTTCGATTTTCCAATACTGGTATTCTTTCTTTGTTTTGATACGAACTTCAAATGTGATATTCTTCAATTCAAACTTTAGAATTCAATACTCATTTTGATTTGATTTGAACTTCAAATTTGATGTTTATTTCAATTTGAATCGAATTTTGAATTTTAAATTTTGTTTACGTTCATTTAATACAATTATAAAGCCAATATAAAATATTAAAGTACCAAAATATCAACTGTAAGTAATCAAATGCCAAAGTACCAACATAATATTTTCAAATATCATATACGAAAATGATGTAAAATTATTTTAATTTTAAATATTTTATTATTATATAAAGGAAAGAGAACATATACAATAACATGAATACGAACCTAGATCCAAACATCATGTTTTGTTTCGAATTGGATCTAGAAAAAATGAACATTACCTTTATTGAAAATTTTTGATATTTATGTTACCTTTTTTGTCAATTTGCATAATATAAAAATTAGCCACGTCATCAATTTAACCTGTTACCTGCTACGACGGTAAACGGTTACCTTTAATGTTAGAAATTGAAATTTAGAATCCTTTCTTGGCCCAAAAAAATTCATATTACCTTTATTGGCAAATTTAAATATTTATGTTACGTTTCTCGATAATTTTTCCTTTTTTAATTGATCCTCTCATAAACATTTGATTGATTTCTAAACCGTGTAGTATGTAAACTTTTTTTACTGTTCCAGCATATTTTTTATATTCTTATCATTTATCATCTTTCTAAAGTTTCAATTTTTTTCACATCTAATAATTATTTAATATCTTTTTATTAATCTTTAATTATTATTATTTTTAAACCAAATACCTAATCCAGTAGATATATAAAATTGTACCTTTTATTAATTATCTCAAAATAAACTTCGGTTATACACCATGTAACATCCAAACGAAAGAACCTTTTATTCTAAAAAGTGATTTTATACAATAGCTTTATTGTGTAGAATACATCATAAATTCTATAAAAATATTTGAATTGTATTATGATATTAGGCCAAGAGTTATACATTTCCTTTTTTTCCCTTACCCAATACTATATCAGCGTCACATCATTCCCTCTTTCATTTTATTTACCCTACCCAAAATAAGTGTTATACCCTCCCTTTACTTACCCAAACCTTTTTTATATATTTTTATTTACATATATATATATGTGTGTGTGTGTGTGTGCGCGCGCGCGTATGTGTGTGTGTGTGTGTTGGTTGGGGGAAGGGGGGGAGTCTCACTGCTACTCGCTCGAGTAAGTTAACCCGGAGAGGATACCCGATGCGCTACCCGAAACACCTGAAATGGTGTTTCCGAGGGTACCCGAGTTACCTGATGAAAATCGGGCTACCCATAACGCTCGGTCTTACAATGTAAAGAGCAATTTATGTATAGTTCAAATCAGCTCATTAATTGTTGGCCTATCCCCTTTGAATTCTAGTAACACATGCATTAAAGAAGGCCGATAATGTGAGGGGTCACAACATGTAACATCCAAATGAAAGTACTTTGCTAAAAATGTTTTGCACTTTATTTGGAATAGTCCATATTTCCATAAAGGTTTTTAGCTTTCTTTAAATTTATGTCACTTGATGGTATACATGTACCTAATAAAAGCTTACTGTTTTTCATTGTCATGTAAGAGACAATTTGTTTGTTGTTTAATGTAAACATTTCATTTATCGTTGAATGCTAAATCGCAATGAAATAGAAAAATATTGCTTAATCATTCCACATTAAAATAAATTCAGAATCATTAAGCACAAAGTAGTTTACCTAATACTCATTCTTTTACACGTTGTCTTGTTAAACAATGATATTATATAATATAATATATCACTATTAAGGTTAAAACGATAATTTGCATCATTCAAATTATTCATTTAGAACCTTTATCAAACAACATATCACATTCAGAGGTAGTTTCATACATAGTCTTTGAATTATTCAGATCACAAAATCATTCGATGCTTAATCATTCTATCACCAATCATATAAACGAGATAAAACTAACCTGAGCGTTGCGGCGGGATGTAAAAAAATTAGGATTCATACTTAATGGTATATCATGCACATATTCCCCAAAGTAAGTCTTTATTATTTATCGTAAACTAATTTATATTTTGTTTAGAAAGAACTACCTCCCACCATAGAATAGAATATATAAATAAAATACAAATAGTAATGTTAATGTTAATGTTGAGTTAAGATCAAATGAGAAGATCTTTAAAATAAGAATAGAGAGAACACTTTTGGGCCTTTGATTTCATTGATCGGATGGTTTAAAAACTGTCACGTTTTTTTTGAGGCTTTGATTTAATTGATCGGATGGTTTAAAAACCTGTCACGTTTTTTGATCTTCTGTTTGACTATATACCTGATGCATCAATGCATACAAAAATCTTTGTCGATGAATCAATGCATACAAATCTTTAAATTGTTAACATTATAGAAATAATTTTGTTTTTAAGATTTAGGATATAAACTTGACTTTTGGGTAGTTATGTGTGAACATGAACGTAAAGAAGAAATATTAAATTACATGTTTACCTAAGTTCTCATCTATCTATTAAGGAATTTTAAACTAATTGGGAAGGGACTTGATGAAAATTGTGAGGGGTTTTATAAAACATGTGAGGGGCTTTTAAGAAAATGTGAGAGTTTTATAAAAATTGTATATTAATGTAATTAATTATAGGTTCTTTATAAATAATGTTTAGTAACTTGTGATATATTTTGTTTAGAGAAAAAGTAATTATATATTTGTGACCGTCTCATTTTTATCTACGTTTTGGTGTAAATTTTATTGTAATATGACACTTTTTTTTAAATTAGTATATTCTTAATTTTTTGTTATCCATTAATAGTAGTGGGTATGTAATTTTTTGTTTAGCCGAGGGGTTTTTTATGTGATTATGGTGATGAGCTGGGTGATCAACTTGAATATGCTATTCAAAGTGTTTAATTATTGATTTTAAAACATGTTATCTTATCTTATATCTTCTTATAACTTTATTAAAATAAAAAGGATGATGACATCATCATTCTTTTCAAAACTAAATTTCCACCAATCACAACATTTCATTTAAAAAAAATCGTGTTTAAGAATATAGTGACGTCATAAAAAAACTAATTTTTAAATTTTAGATTAGTTACAACTAATCTATTCAAATTAATGCTTCAATTTATGACTAAATGATAAAAATTATTCAACGTATTAAAATTTATGACCAAATTAAAATTTATTTTAATTTCTTTAACTAATTAACCAAATTTTAGGATGATATTTAATTAATTAATTAGTTACAACTTTAATTGCAATTCGGAAACCTAAATTGTACAAATTTTTTTTTTAGTTTTAGATTAGTTACAACTAATCTATTCAAATTAACTAAATATGAGAAATTTTAGATGAGTTACAACTAATCTATTCAAATTAACTAAATATGAGGAATTTTAGATGAGTTGCAACTAATCTATTCAAATTAAATAATACTATTATTTTAGACGAGTTACAACTTTCGAATTTTGCTAAATAAGTGGATATATGAGAAATTTTAGATGAGTTACAATTAATCTATTCAAATTAAATAATACTATTATTTAAAGTATCCGATTATACATGAAACATTAATTTAAAATGGAAAATGATTCAATTGTAGTATAGTATTCTTGTCAAAATTTCCACCAATCACAACATCTCATTTAAAAAAAGTAAACAAAAAATCGGGTTTATGAATACAGTGATGTCATCCAAAAAAACAAATTTTTAAAATTTAGATTAGTTACAACTTACAACAAATCTATTCAAATTAACTAAATATGAGGAATTTTAGATCAGTTACAACTAATCTATTCAAATTAAATAATACTATTATTTAAAGTATCCAATTATACATGAAGCATTAATTTGAAATCGGAAATGCTTCAATTGTAGTGTAGTATTCTTGTCAAAATTTATTTACCCCCAAATAATTAGAACTTTGAATTTAAACCATAAGTGAATATATATAAACTAATCGGTTACAACTTCTAAACTTTTGAATTTATACATATAAATCGGATTTAGGATTTTGGATGAAATTATATGTATCTTCGGATGACGTATATAGTATATATACTCAATCTTTTAAACACAAAATTCTTTGCAACTCCTTAAAAAGATTGCATTATTTTATTACTGTTCTTCAGATAAATAAGTTTTGCTTACATTTCATGAAAATGATTTACATATGCTAATGTAATATATTGATCTTTTTATTATAGCCATTAATTATAGAGAATAAACAACCTGCTTCATTTGCTCCAAAGTGATATTCATTGGAAAAACATTAAAAAGAAATGATGAAATCAAGGGTGATTCAGTCTACATATGACAACTCTGTTCATAACAGTTCAATAACGATTAAAAATGATATAATAAGTTCACGGATTCCTTTAAATGATATATCTAACGCTACGTTTAATTTCAAATTAGAAATTAGTTATAAATTTACATAAAGTCCATTAGAATTATATTTATTTTATATGCTTTATGATGAGAGTATATATATATACATATACATATGATTGAGTAAATGATTCCATCGTTATTTTATAGTCACTTATTGTTTTAATCTTTGGATGATTTTCAATAGGTATATATTAAAGTTAATGGAATTTTTAAGTAAAATTAAAGATATGAATTATAATAAACTAATCAACTTGAACTTATGGCCATGATTAACATTGTTTCTCGAATCTGCCGACCATAATTGTTTGTTAATCGAAATTGCTTAAATGTATTTATAATTATTTTTACTATACGTGTTAGTACTTCTTAAAGCTACATAAGTTTAAATTTGACTTATATCATCCCATGTTAACACATGGGTCGCTTAGCTAATATAGTAAAATAAGAATAAATAAAATATAGTAATCATGTAAACAAGAAAAATGAAAAAATAATTAAAAAGTATAAAAGAAAAAAATCAACGTTAGCTAAGTAAAAAAAAGAATTATTTAAGAAGAAAAAAGTAGGGGAGGCGGTGCCATTTATAAAAAAAACGCAATGAGGTGGCGGAGAGATTAAACATTATGGTTATTATAGAAATATCTTACCAATTCATCTATTTAGTATTTAAATGAATTTCTATGGTATCTATCTTTATTATATTATATAATGTTTATAAAAAATATAAATTATAACGTAATATGATATGATAGAATGCAACGAAATATATTTTTTTAGTATTATAATTTTAGAAAATAGATCTTTTAGATAAATATTAGACTAGATGTCCGTGTGATACACATGTTGGTTTAAATGATAATCAATATTAAACATTAATAAAAACGTATTAAATAATAATAAAACACGAATTAAATGAGAATTTAAAAAAATGATAACATACGACATCAGCACTTTAACAAGAAGTGGAAATATCGAAGCGAGTGAGAGTGCAGAATTGACGGCAGAAACGTGGTATTATGATATGAAGAGATGTGATTATATTTCTTATATAAGTTATCAATCATTATCGTTACAATTAGGGGTAATAAAGTTAAACGTTATTGGTTATAATTAAAAAAGATTTAAAATGATTATAAAATATTTTAGAATGATAAAACTAAGAATTTGGTTAATTATGATATTTTAAATATTATAAAGGATAAATATGATATTTGTAAATTAAGGTGGCAAATACGATTTTATATGATTTAATAAGGGCAAATATGAAATTATCTCTAATAATTTTGATTCTAAAATGTCAAAATTGATTTTTTTGATTAATTCGCTCCAAAGACCCTTTTAATCGCTCCGCTGGTGCGATCTGGTCGATAGGTTGTCCAGTCATCTCGGTGAGGAATTTCGCTATGCCCCCGCTGACCTTTCATTGTGAGTACTGCTGTAGTAAAGCCAATGGGAAGATCAGTCCCAGGGCTCAATCTAGGCTGCGAGCCAAGATGAAGATGGATTGAAGGGGTTGTCAAGGAGCTTCCTAGGAAATTGTAGGATCCATAGCTGGAAAGACTGAAGGAAAAAAGGGGAACATAGTCGCTAGGAAATCAGATTCCATAGAATGGTCAAGATTAAATATTTTTTAAATGAATGGCTCAGATCGTCTGATAAATTTTATCAAATTAATCTTTTATTTATATTAAAAGATTGTATTATTATAAAATGTATATAAAAATGTAGATAAAATAAGAACGTAATATATATTCATTCTTACAAAGAACAAAACATATTAAAAGTTATAAGAGAAAAATAAATATTAACCAAAGGATTTTTAACCTAACAGTAATATCCCTTTTCTTTGAAGTCGCTAGTTAAAGTAATATTAAAAGTTATAAGAGAAAAATAAAAATGAATCAAAGAGTCTTTAACCTAACAGTAATATCCCTTTTCAATGAAGTTGTTGGTTCAAGTAATATTGAGGATATAAGTGCATATTAGGATGTGTGTTTACCGTTAAAATTGCAATAGTAGGCTGTGAGCCATGTGTTCTCAAAAAATAAAAGTTGCAGTTGCTTACTATGTTTCGAACACTAAACCATTCGTTGGCCGACATACACACTAAACCAATCCCCTGCAAATACAAATGATATTGTAATTGCAACAAAATTATTTAACATGGACAGAAAAATTACAGTTCATAAAGTCACATCATTTCTTATAAATGTTAGAATATATAATTACCAATCAAAACGTACATAACAAAAAAAAGAGAAAGAAACTCATTATGCCTCTATTTCCCGTGATCAACATCACGCCACACCACTAGAACGTGATGATGGTGTGGCTTGACCTCTTCACGAGTTGTGATGCATCCCAAAACGGTTCTCACTTCATATACTTTATACTATTCTCTTAGGTAGTAAATCATGTTTTAAAAAATTTATGTCACTCGTGTAACAAATATAATGTTAGACTATTTGTTTCTTACTTAATTAAGGTCGTAGATTAGTTTATTTTGAAGCAATGGAAGCTTGTTGGAGGTTTTTACCGTCGGTTAAAAGTAATGGCTTAACTAAAAATCGATTAAGATATGGCAACAACTTGATTATTTCTTATTTAAATCTAAACTGAAATGACTAGCTTTTGTTGTTTTATTTTTTTAAGAGTTAATTATATATTTGGATTATGTGATTTAATGGTTTTTAAGAAATAAAAAATAAAAACTAAAAATTTGACATATTTATCTTCTCTCTTTTATATCATAATAAACTCTTTCTTTTATCCCGCTCTGTGTGACACACACTCTATCATACACCACCACCATCACCTTGCTACCACCACCTTACCATCACCACGTCACCACCATCACCACCTTCACCACTGTAATGCCCCCTTCCAAGTATATATGTAATTACTATTATTATCAGGGATGTCTTTGAGGGAGTGCAGGAGGTGCGGCCGTACAGGACCTACGTGTGAAAGGGGGCCCACTTTTATGTGTGTGTATATATATATATATATATATATATATTATAAGTTTCAAAAGCCCACAATTAAAAAATAAAATTCTATATTGTCTATGTTTTGATTAATATATTAAAGAAATGAATATATTGATCGAATATCTCAAAGAGTTCAAAGAAAGAGTGTTATTTAAGACTATTTGATGATGCGAAGGACTTGCCATTGAAATGAATATTGATCGGTATTCCCTTAAAGGCGTCAAGTTCGTAGAAAATAAAACAATTTTAGAAGAATCATAGTGATCAAGATGTCTTACTTTCAACTCAGGAGAATTATAAAGTTAATTATTTTTTATATATTGTTGATTAAGCTAGTGTTTCTCTTAAAACCAGATTTGAACAGTATAAAGAGTATGAAAAAGTATTTTGTTTTTTGTTTCCTAAAAGGTTGAAGGAATTTGATTGCAAAAATCTTAAGTCATGTTGTATTCGTCTTGAATTTACACTTAAGTATGATCGAACGATTAGATTTTGATGCAAATAAACTTTATATGAAGTTGAAGCTGCTTGACACGTTTTTATCGGAGTAAACTATCCGAACTAACGATGTCTTAAAATACCTGAAAGTAGTTGATTGTATTGAAGTCCTACTTACTGTCTAAAATATCACAAGAAAGACTTAGTAAATTGACAATGATAGTTATTATGAACGATATCCTGGAGAGTATTGATTATGAAAAGTTGATTCATAACTTTGTTTTCACTAATGCTAGGAGAGCTTCACGATTCATCATTCATGCAACTATACAGAATAAACTATTTTACTATCCTTCTTTTGTTTTAGTTTTTGATATAATAAATACTGTATTATTAGTGAACTTTTGCTTATGTGTGTGTGTATAAAGGGCCTATTTTTTAACTTCGTACAGGGCCTTCAAAATTCACGAGACGCCCCTGATTATTATTACATTTAAATATTAATAAAAGTTGGTCTCTTAATCTAATTATTTGCTTTGGTGTTAATCTTTTTCACTAGGAGGCTGAGGGATCATTTTCTATTATTGGAAGATAGAAAAGAGTAGAAAAACATTATTTATGGCATAAAACCATAGGATGAATCAGCCAGCCGCATTTAATATTATCTAGTGAGCTGTGAGTGTTTGTTCACCGTTTCTATCACCGAGAAGAAGGAGAATGGATAGTTAAATTATTTTTGCACCTTTTTGCTTGGAAATTGATTGGAAATTGATTGGAAATCATCAAGATATGCTTCTTCTACTAACTATAATCATTTATCTGCATGATTTAAACATTCTAGTCGAGTTTAAATATATCCAACTTATCACCTTTTGCTATTGTGTGTATCGAACTTTCAAAGTTACCATTTAATGTACTAGATTCTCAAAAGTTACCATTTAATGCATCAAACCTACTATAGCAGGTAACATAGTGATGTGATGCCAATTTTGCTTACGTAGCTAATGACTTGAGAAATGACATGGAGTTTTAAATTTAAAAACAAATCCAAATAAAATAAATATTTATTTTTAATAACAATAAATAAATATTCATATTAATATGTTATTGTTTCCCATATCCATGTATTGGATTACAATCATCGTTCTCAATTTGCTCTTCGATTCCATCGTCTGAATGATTTCTGGTTTCATTTTTATGTTCGCGATTTCATCTTCAGCTTCGAATGGGTTTCCGACTTCCAATTTAGGGTTTCGGACTAAATGGGTTTCCGACTTCCAAATTCTGCTTCGGTTTCATCATCATCTTATGCGTTTGTGACTTTCAATTTAGGGTTTCTTTGTTTTTTGATTCACTCAAAAAGGTATGCACTCGAACATGTTCAATTTATGGTTTATAGTTTGGGTTCTCGATCTGCCAAGCATCATATAAGTTTCGATTTTGATTTAAGGTAAGTTTGATTTAGGGTTTTTTAATCAATGTTCATCTGTGAGTACATGGTTTAAGCTTTGATTAGGAATCAATTTTAGGGTTTCTTCACAACCCAGATCTGCGATTTTGGTCTTTAGGGTTATTGGTCTTCAAATCCAAATCTCCAATTTTGGTTTTTAGGGTTATTGGTCTTGTTCTTATGTTTCTTTACAAACCCAGATTTACGGTTTTGGTGTGCGATTACATTTAAATGGAGATTCCCGGATTTGTTAGAACTCATACCATTTATGTAATACCACAATTTCAACCCATATTTTTTTAAATGCCGAGAACACATGATAACTAGAATTGGTAATCAATTCTTAATTATCTTAAAATATCAAGTTTAGCACCAAACGGGTCAAAACCAACCCATTGCATTTCACATATGAAAACCAACATTTAGAACATGTCTAAGTTGCATACAATCTACTTACATGATACAAAACATGTAGCTATCAACAAAACACATTCAAAGTGTATATATATATATATATATATATATATAACAATTTACTCGCAAATGGGTCAAAACCAACCTGTTATGCCTAACATGTAAATCCAGCTTGAAATACATGTCCAACAGTCTAAGATCACTATACATATATCACGAATACGAGTCATCTAAGTCCGTTTCTTGAAATCAAAGTAGGCATTAATCTCAATTAACAACCATATATGCTAACCACCATGAAACTAACCTAAGTATAACATATGAATCATGTTAGAAATACGTTTAAACTATAATAACATAAAACCATAGAATTAATGCAGGAAAGAAAACAAATTGAGTCTGCACTGCTGGGTCGTGTTATGACCCATCTTCCTGTTGCGGCACGACGTGCCTCGAATAGCAGATATGCAATTCTGCTACTGCCCTGTCCCAGGTCCATTCAAACCATACCAAAACCAATTCCAAAGCCTAGAAATTTACTAATAGCAGTTTATTAACACTTATAAACATACACAACATGGATTACAACAACAAGAACATATTAGAATCATCAATTCAACATAACCCATTACCATCTTCATCTCCTACCTCCATCAATGGAGTTCTATGCTTTAATCCATAAATGTATAAGATTTAAACATGAAATCAGTAGTATAACCACAAGAACTTAATACCAAACTCAAAACCAATACCAATTTCATCATTTAAGCAAACACCCAAAAATCAAGAACCCTAATTGAACAAGAAATACATATCTAATGCAAGAGATAATCAAGAACACAACTAACCTTTAATTTGTAGCAATTAATCCAACTCAAATAAGCAAGAAATTCAATAATCAAGGCTGCCTCTAATTTTCTTCAAAGCAAAGCTTAAGAACACACCAAGAGAGGATAAGTTCAAAGTATGATACTAGGAGGTGGAAGAGGTTGTAACATGACTCACGTAAATTGTACAGATAGTGCACTTATCTGTCTTCTAACTCACAGTTAATTAATTAAGCAATCCTACTCAATTAATTATTAACAACGAGGTATTATTCGTGACCTTATCTAAAAACGAATTCATATAATAAAACACATACAAATATATAATATATATTTTCCCCTTTTTAACCTCGTGGCTTTAATTTAATTTAATAAATTCTCTAATAAATAGCAGATAATAATAAACAAATTACACACATACCACAACACGTGTCCTATTAGGCAATTGTCTAGGGTGTTACAAACCCCCCCTCCTTAAACGGATTCCGTCTCGGAATCTCCTTGTGCATAAACAAGTGAGGGTAGCGAGTCTTCATGTCTGCTTCAGTCTCCCATGTCAGATTAGAACCCAAGTTGTGTTTCCACTTAACCAACACCATCAGAATCTGTTTCTTGCATAGCTTTATCACTTTCCGATCCAACAACTCCACAGGTTCTTCCACCAATCTCTTTTTCGTATCCACTTAAATTCACGTATAGGGAGAATCTGAATTTCATCATCCACTTTGCACTTTCTCAAATAACAGACATTAAAAGTATCATGAATACCTGCTAATTTCAAAGGAAGATCAAGTGTAACCGTCTCATCATTAACTACCCGTGGGACGCGAAATGGACCGATATAACGAGGAGCCAGTTTCCCGCGCTTCCCAAAACGGATAACCCCCTTCCATAGCGATACATTCAAATATACCAACTCACCCTCAACAAACGAAATAGGTCGGCGACGTGGATCTACATACATCTTCTGTTTGTCTCTAGCCCCCTTCAACTTCTCTCGTGCAATACTAACCTTTTATGTTGTGATCCGAACAATGTCGGGGCCAACATACTGTTTCTCCCCTGCCTGTAATCAACACATAGGTGTACGGAAACAAAGACCATATAGCATCTCATAGGGTGGCATACCGATACTCGAATGGTAGGAGTTATTATACGTAAATTCGATCAAAGGTAGGTGTAAATCCCAAGAACCACCATATTCCAACACACATGCGTGAAGCATATCCTCTGAATAGTACACTCTGTCTGACCGTCTGTTGAGGATGGTAGGTTGTACTCAAGTTAACAAGTGTCCCCAACTCCCGCTATAAACTCCTCCAGAAATTATAAACAAACCTGGAATCTCTGTCTGACACAATAGAAAGCGGAATACCTCGCCGGAACACTATCTCATAAATGTATAACTGAGCCAGTTTTCTAAGCGAAGTTGTCTCACTGGTAGCCAGAAAATGAGCACTCTTCGTCAACCGATCAACTATAACGCATACCATATCATGACTCCTATGCGTACGTTAAAGTTTAGTCACAAAATCCATCGTGATGTGCTCCCATTTCCACTCTAGAATCTTTAACTATTTCGGTGAACCGTAGGGTTTCTGGTGTTCTTCTTTGACCTGAGCACAAATATGACAAGACTCCACGAATTGTGCAACATCTTTTTTCAATGTGGGCCACTAATACAACACTTTCAGATCATTATACATTTTTACAGACAACCTCGCCTTGTGAGCCTCTGACAAAATCAATATCCTGAAGACCCCCAAATAACGGCACCCAAACACGAGACTGATACAACTTCAATCCCCGCGAATCATCATACAAATCACCTTTTCTTTTCAACATAATCCCCGTTTTCAAATTTTCATCTTTCAATGTCTCCAACTGTGCTGCTTTCAACTTATCTACCAAGTCAGAAATTATCTCGATCCGCGTAAAAGAAATACCATCGCCCATTCCCTTACTACTCAAAGCATCGGCTACTACATTAGCTTTCCCCGGGTGATAATGGATCTCACAATCATAGTCTTTAATTAGTTCTAACCATTGCCTCTGTCGCATATTCAATTCATTTTGTGAAAAGACATATTGCAAACTCTTATCATCAGTACATATAACACATTTCGTACCGTATAAGTAGTGTCTCCACAGCTTCAATGCAAAAACTACGACTGCAAGTTCCAAATCATGGGTTAGATAGTTCTTCTCGTGAGGTTTCAGTTGTTGAGAAGTATAGGCAATAACTCTGTCATGTTGCATTAAAAGACAACCCAACCTTTCAAAGGATGCATCACAATAATCTACAAGATTATCTAACCCATTTGGCAATGTAAGAATAACAGTCTAACATAAATGCTGCTTCAATGTCGGAAAAGCTAAATCCTTTTCATCATTCCACTGAAATCGAACCTCCTTGCGGGTTAATTTAGTTAAAGGATTCGCAATTTTAGAAAAATCCTTGATGAACCTGCCAATCCAAGAAAGCTTTTAATCTCTGAAGGAGATTTAGGAGCATTCCAGTTCACTACCGCTTCAACCTTAGCCGGATCGACTTTAACCCCATCTTTGCAGATAACATGCCCTAGAAAATGCACCTCCCGCATCCAGAACTCGCATTTAGAATATTTAGCAAAGATTTGCTCCCATTTTGGTGTTTCAAGTACTTATCTCAAATGTACCTCGTGATCAGCTTCAGATTTAGAATATACCAGGATGTCATCAATGAATACAATAACATATTTATCCAAAAATGGCCGACAAACCCGGTTCATTAAATCCATGAAAATAGTAGGTGCATTAATCAAGCCGAATGGCATGAATAAAAACTCATAATGGCCATACCTGGTATAGAAAGCAGTTTTAAAAACATCCTCGTTAGAAACTTGCACCTGATGATAGCCTGATCGCAGATCAATTTTAGAGAAGTATGATGTACCCTGCAGCCGATCAAATAAATAATCAATTCGGGGTAAAGGGTATTTATTCTTTACCGTCCTCTTGTTTAATTCCATCTAATCAATACACATGCGTAAGGTACCATCTTTCTTTTTGACAAATAAAACCGGTGCACCCCACGGTGATGAACTAGGACAAATGAAACCCTGATCTAACAAATCCTGAATCTGTGTCCTCATCTCCCGGATTTCAGAAGGAGCTAACCTGTAAGGAGACTTTGCCACTAGGCTGGAGCCTGGAATCAAATCAATTCTGTACTCTACCTCTCGAACCGGAGGCAAATCAGGTAATTCGTCACGAAATACCTCTGGATACTCAGATACTACCCGAACCTTTGTAACTGCCTACTTTTCTTTTCTAGCATCGATAGCATAAGCAATAAAGCATTCACACCCCCTGGCCAGAGATTTTCTAGCCTTCATGTAAGACATAATAGGAAAAACAAATTTAATTCTCTCCCCACGAGCCACTACGTGTGACCCATCAGATAAAGGAAAATAAATTAATTTCCTATGGCATTTAATGCTAGTCTTGTGCCTACTCAGCCAATCAATACCCAAGACTACATCGAATCCAAATAGAGGCAATAACAAAAATGAGACAGGAAAGCATCTACCATCGATATCTATCTTAGCTCCAGACAAAGAAGTTGTGATAGGAACTATCTTACCATCGGCTATTTCTACCTCAAGTGGTGAAGGCACAACGGAAGTGGGCAAATTCAATTTATCATAGAAAACCACAGAAACAAAGGAGCGGTTTGTTGAGGGTTCTTCCTTTTTTACCCCGTCGAAGATGATCCCCCGGATAATCCTGCCCCTTTCCCTGAACCAGAACCAGAACCAGTCTTCCTTGCAAAAGGACACTCACCAGTCCTATGCCCCTCCTTATGGCACTTCCAACACACATTACGTGGAAACCTACAGTCATTTATTTCATGTCCAAAAGCCCTGCAACGGATACACCGCATAGTCTGAGGAGTACACGGCCCTAAATGAGAAGACTTACATCTAGTACACCATTGAGGCTTCTGATTAGAACCACCGGCTATTGTCTTGTGGTTCTGACATCCCTGTGTTTGGTTCCCCCGCCATCTCCTCCTCTGTTGGTTACTATCAACCCTTGGCTTCTTCAAAGCCACTTTATCTCTATTTATTTTCTCCTGTGCTTTAACATCACCCTCTGTAGATTTGGCCAAAGTAAAGGCCTGTGATAGATTGCCAGCTAACCAGGTGGTACTCCTATACTCAGGTAATAGTGCTCCAATGAAGTGCTGTACCTGTGATGCCTCGTTTGGTACCCACTGGGTTACAAATATCAACTTCTCATTAAACTGTTGAATCAACCATCAACAGTCATCTTCTCTTTCATCTGTAGGTCCATGAATTCCTTTCTGATTTTATTCATCTCAAATGCATTGCAATATCGTTCACATACCTTGGATTGAAATTCATCTCAAATGCATTGAAATATTGTTCACATACTTTGACAGTATCCCTCAGCCAGTTCATAGTGATATTAGGATCCATGCTACCGTAAAATTCAGATGGTTTGCAATCCAAGAATTACTTATATGTACACAGCTGTTTGAATCCCATATGCGGAGGATATCCCATGTAAGGATAAGAAAACAATCCTTGAGAAATCACTAGATAAAGGAATGGTTGTGATGCCGGTTGAGTATAGTAGTTGTTGGGTTTTGGTGGCATCTAGAAAACGCAGCGGAAAGAAACGAGTATAAAATAATTTTGGATTTATGCCACCAATACACCACCCAATGACAATACTCTAAAACAATAGCAATGCAACCAAAAGGACAAGATAAAGGATAGAATTATACCATGCAAGCTATTTCTTCTTCTTTTTGTGTTCAAAAGATATGTACACAAAGTAGTGTACCTCTACCGGTATCTACACCAACTTTGGTTTGATCCTCACTTGCTAGAGTGCTTGTGTGCCAACAAGAACACCACCACTATTGAACTAACATCACTTGAAGATTGGTAGTGCCTATACTATCTTCCAAGTGTGTATTGAGAGAGATATAAACTAACTTGAAGTGACAAGTTCACATGCTTTGTTACCAAGAATCAAGAAGATTCATATGTCATATTCTAGTTGTAAGAACAAGTCTATAGATCAAATCTACAGCCAAAACATTCCATTCGTTACTAGTATGAATAGCCATAAAGCCACATTAAATCTAGACTTAAAAGTCCAATTGAATTGGCTGTTATAGCGTGAAGCACGGCCCTGCCTCGTAAAGCACGGCCGTGCCAGCCTAAACAAGCACGCCCCAAGGCACACATGACTTGGGCCCATACCCTGACCATAAGCACGACCATACCATCAAGAAGCACGGCCGTGGTCGGCACACCACGACCGTACCAACAAGAAGTACGGCTGCGCATAGCACCACCAAAACCATTTTTAGGGTTTCTCTCTCTCACTCTCGTTCAACGGTGTTGTCGGAGTCAATACTTGGCGTGTGACCCAATAGGCTTATGCTTCATCGGCAGTGATACCAACTCGTGTGTGTTAGTGGGCATTTTCCAACAAACTTCCACTTGCATATGACACACCTATGAAAGGTAGCACCGACATAGAGCGGTCTCTAGCAAGGAATTTATGCTCCTGAGTTAGCGTAGGGTATGTTGCCCATGACAAGTACCAACCTGTAAAGAATGGTCCTATAGATAAGTGATTATTCATCCCTTCGTTCAAGATATCCGTTGTGAATGGAGGTCATGGAACACCGTCAACCCCAAAACATCTACGATTATGTTTCTCTATCTAGACTAACTATGACGAACAACAAAAGTTGCAAAATTGAACAACTATCAATTCAACTTGAGCACGGCCATGCATTTTGATGTCACCAGTTTAGTCAACGAGGGGCCAGGGATATCTCTCTAAAGAGGAACAAATACCTTTAACTACATCGTTCTATCATAACAACATGTTCTTGCCTGAAAACTTCCCTTATAACAGCCAGTTACGAACTACGTTAGAAAGCAATCTAAGCAAGACCATATTATTAATCAAGAAGCGCATGTATCTCCAGTAGAAGGATAAACAATATTATCATCCTGATTTACTTGTGATCATGTCCATAAAGTAAACTCAGGTGCGGGTCATCCAATTACTTGATCACTATCAAGTACAGACTAGTGTTGCGTAAAAATGTATTCAATCCACTATGAATACTTTACCAACCACTTGCCTCGATCTTAATTCACTTTTTCCTTCCAATGAAGAACGACCTATCGTGGAGCATTTAGAATAAATAAATTTATTCATGGAAGTAGTTAAACATGCTAAGATGGAACACAATAAAGGTTAACGAAAATACCCGCTCCGCGCGCATAATCAAATCTCCATTTGATAATCGATACAATCAAAGCACATTATTGTTTAATGTTCCCAACTCAAACATTTCAAATTCAACTAAAACAAACTCAAGCCAAAGCCACTTGTAAATCATGTGTATGAAAGCCTAGTATGAAAACTTATCACTAGCTCGCAATCAAGGCTCAGTAAATGGATTCACAAAGTGACATCCATGCGTACTCTAACAATCACCATATCTTCTGTCGACCAATCACTTATAAAGTGTGCGTCGGCAAGATCATGGCCCTTTGTTCAAGCCTTCATGCTCTCATTGTTTCAAAGAACCCAATAGAGTTAACGATGCTTCGAACAATAGTTCTTGTCTATGAGTCATTGTACTCTCATTGTTTCAAAAACCCAATAAAGTCACAATGCACAAGACTATGGTTCATATATATAAGCCATCATACTCTCATTATCTCAAAAGAGCCTAATAGAGATAATGAAGCTTAAAGAACCATTCTAATCGATAATGTTCCACTTAACAACACAACAATAACAATTAACCAAGAGTAATACATTACTCAAAGTTCCTTGTTGCCACCGAACATCAACTTGAAGAACAATGTACCAAGAGTTCTTCCAAGTACGTCAAAATGAGAGTAAAGAAACCATGTGATAAACCAAGTTGCTAATTAAATTAACACACTAGTCCATCATGTTTCAATATCACTCACTTAGTTTTGTCACTTCGAAAAAATCCATTTTGTATCTCCTAAATCTTCTTATGAAGCAATAATTCCTCAACCCCGGTTTTATGAACTGCCAAGTTAGGATATTATCTTCAATAAGAAGTGTATCATGAATACACAATATAAGGAACACAAGCGCTCCCACCAGCTTTGGCATACATCCAAGTTTAATCTTCCCTTTTCAGAAACTCAAATATATGATTTTCTTCATTAAAGTGAAGATTACAACCTTAAGATGTTTATTCAAGTCTACAAGGATACTTTCAATGTATAAGACTTTAAGAAAGTGCTAAAACACTCTTCCTCAAAATTCTTGTGAAGGAGTACAATCTTTACATTATAGTGATAAACACACATATCCGAGCAATCTTCAACATAATCACTAGGAAAATTTCCTTATGGTACAATCCTCATGGTCAATCATAACGGAACATTTATCATTAGTTAGTATTTGAAGTTCAAGTCCATCAATAGACTTCTTGGGCTTGTAGACCTTACAAGGATACTTATAATGTACAAGACTCTCGGAGAGTGTTAAAACACTTCCTCAAAATTCCTATAAAGGAATAGGGTCTTTACATTTTATTGCCATACTTTCATAGCCATGAGAAGGCAGTGATACACCATAAGTCATCCAAGTAGACTTCAACATAACTACCGGGAAAAATTTCATTCATGATACTATCCTCATGGTCATATCAGAACTTTTACCAATAGTCGGTATTTGAAGTTGTCTACATCTCAATCCATGCATACCCTTAGGTTTACACCAAGGCATCGTATCAACCAAGTCCAATACTTGGATATCCTACATGGATTGCATCCCATTCTCATTACCTCTCTCCTTCTACTAGACACTATGCCCACTACGACTTCCGATAGTTGATGAATTCAACTAATCCATCATCGAGTTATCTTAATCTAGATATAAAACATATATCTATCCAGCCTTACGACAACTCCTATCAGATATAGGAAGAGTAAGGAATTATGCCAGGTACTCCAGCATCGCCATGCTGAGTTCTAAACATTATTGATTGTATGCTAGTGCCAACATCATGTTTTACCATTCAAGGCTCCGTTTACTCCTACTGGCTCTCATAGATATTAAGTTTCCACTTGCTATCGAGCAACAAAACTGTAACACCGCCATTTCGAGGACCAGATTTTTCTTTTTAAAATAGTAATATATCTTATTCATTTAAAAAAAACACGCAGCGGAACTAGAAAACACGTGGCAAATATATTACAATCAAAAGTTGCCACATACAAGTTTGGTGTTACTGTTACTTATCCGGTCGACCATTATCAGTTACAAACAAACAATATATCAGAGTTATTACAAACACAGTGTTCCTCCTAAGAAATCAAACTACCCGCAGGGTCCCGAGTGTTGGAATATGCCCATTGACACGAACGAGTTAATAGCACTGCTGATGAAGTATAGGCCAATTGGGTCACACACCAAGTATTGATTCCGGCAACACGATCAAGCAAAAGAGAGAGAAAGGGCCAAAATGGGTTTTGGCAGGATGGTCACGGGCCGTGTTCCTGAACACGGGCTGTGTCCAGCCCAACTAGCACGGGACGTTTTGGCCCAAGTAGAGATCGTGTGC
This sequence comes from Dittrichia graveolens, assembly GCA_038502395.1. Taxonomy (NCBI): domain Eukaryota; kingdom Viridiplantae; phylum Streptophyta; class Magnoliopsida; order Asterales; family Asteraceae; genus Dittrichia; species Dittrichia graveolens. The sequence continues at coordinate 51,987,523 of JARJIL010000007.1, read as the reverse complement.
TTTGGGCCTACATGGCCGTGTAGATGAACACGGGCCGTGTTGGGTCTGTTAGACACGGGTTAACTTGGCCCAATTGAGGCCGTGGGCTTTGGGCTACACGGCCGTATTGACCAACACGGGCCGTGTAGAGTGCCTGTAACAGCAGAATTAACATCTTTTAAGTCACTTTTTAATGGGATTAACTAGAGGTTAATAGTTGCTACGTTTTCCTCGGCATATGAACAAACTTGAGAGAGTTCAAGAGCTTCTTGGAAGTTCATATTCTCTCTTGGTTGTTCTTCTTGAAGGTGATGAAGTTTGATGCGCTAGAGAAGGTAACATACACTTTGTGATCAAGCTTTGATGCACAAAAGTGTTGCTTGTTCTTGTATTGTGTTGTTTTGGTGGCTACATCAACCTACTAGCATTGGGGAATCAAGTGTGCTTGGGGTGGACTACTCTAGAGGAATTCTTCCTTGAATTCTACACACCTTGACAAAGAAGAAAGCTTTGGTGATCTTGCATTATGGTACAACCTTTCTTCTTCCTTGTTTATTTTATTTAGTTGCATTTCCATGTCTAGATATTGGTCCATGTGAAGTGTTTGTTTGGTTAGCTTATTATTTTGTATTATATCTTGCTTCTGTTGCTACTCGATTATGCCAAACAAAAACCTTCAGTGGTATCAGAGCCATATCTAACATGGCTTTGCACTAATGAGTCTAGAAAAACCATATGAATATTTTATACAAGAAAATTGTTTTCTTGAAAGTTTTTCGTGAAGATCTTCATTAGGCTAAAATTGATATATTTGTAGCCTACATAATAATCATATAAATATTTTTATATTAGAAAATTGTTTTCTAGAAATGGTTTTTCATGTAGATTCATGTTAGGCTAAAATTGGTATATTTGTAGCCTACCTAAGATGTTAGTTTTTACATCAAGTCTCAAAACCCATATAAGTACATTTATATAAGAAAATTGTTTTCTTAAAATTGGTTTTTTCATTGAGACTCTTGTTGTGCTAGAATAGATTTATTCGTAGACGTGTTATAGGTTTTGGCCTTGTTTTCCCCGTTGTGGCTCACGGGGAAAATGCGTAGGATTTTTGGGCATGTTACCGAATGATAAATATATATATATTTGCGTGGTTGTGTTTTATTTTTCTATGCATGGATTAGGATTCGCATGCTAGACAATTTTTCTATAAAATTAAATAAAATACAACGTTTGTTAAAATGGTTAACAATCTCGCGCGAATAGAATTAATAAAGAAAATATAAACTTGGTATTATATTTTAAAAGTGATTAAAATCGTTTTGACAGTTACTTTGTTGATTCACAAAAGGTTTTTATAAACCGGAAACAAAATCCCGTTTTTAAAATGTAAATCACGCACCATCCGTAAGATGACACCACCCGAATCTAACGAAACAAGGATGATTGTCGAGCTAAGCACGAGTCATTCCTTGCGTAGTTGTGTGGAAGGTGAGTGGGGTAACTCGCATGATTGGTTGTCGAGCTAAGCACGAGCCAATTGATGGACGGGAGTGCCACCCGTGTGTCTTGTCGGACGGTTTACAATTTTAGTATATAATTCTTGATTAGTTGTCGAGCTAAGCAGGAGCTAAACAAAAATTATATATTAAGAATGGTGTAAGAATGGGATCAAACATGCCAACCGCCATAATGGATGTCAACGGATCCCGCAAGTGTCTAAGAGTTGTAATAGAGATTACAATTGGTAAAATGGTTGCCGGCGTAAATAGCTTCGCCACGTGATCCGCGGTAAACCCGTCACGGTGCGAGGTGAAATAAGGTTCTTAGCCCTTGTTATAAATAGTTGTTTTTGTCTAAAACTATGGGGTAATTATTTTTAACAAGGTTTATCTAGACTAACCAAGACTCGTATTATTGTTATTTATAGATGTCAAACCATAACAATACCACGTCAAACATCTCACTTCGTGTGTTCCTAGAAAGGGAGAAACTCACGGGGGTGAACTTTATTGCATGGCTTAGGCAATTGAGAATTTTCCTTTGCCATGAGTCAAAGTTGCACATCCTTGAGGAACCCCTTCCGGAGCCACCTGCTACCAACGCGACTTGGGCCGTCCGATACGGGTATGAAAAACGTATTGAGGACACGCATGATGTTGCCTGCCTCATGTTGTCAACTATGAGCTCGGATTTTCGAAAGCAGCTTGAGCACATGATTGTGTACAATATGTTAAACAAGCTCAAGGACATGTTCCAACAGCAAGTTAGGCAGGAACACTATGAGTGTGTTAAAAGCCTAGTCGGTTGTAGGCTGCAGGAAGGCGGGAATGTTGGTCTTCACGTCCTTAAGATGAAGGCGAACGTGGACCAAATGGAGAGGTTAGGATTTCCTATTGGGAGAGAGCTCGCTGTGGATATTGTACTCCAGTCTTTGCCCGCATCATATGGTCAGTTTGTCACAAACTATCATACGCAAGGAATAGAGAAGTCCTTAAGCGAGTTGCATGACATGTTGAAATCTGCGGAATCTGACATGGGCAAGCATAATTCCACCTCAACCACTCCCGTCTTGGGCTTAAAGAAACAAAAGAAAAGGAAGAAGAAACCGACCCTAAAAGGAAAGGTTGGAGTTCCCAAGCCTATCCTTAATGTTGAGTCGAAGGACATAGAGAATGTGCCTCAAGATGAGACTCTAAAAAAGGTGGTTTGCTACTTCTGTGGAAGATTTGGAAATTGGGGCCGTCACGCCTACGTGCCGTGAGGATATAAAACTTCTCAGGAAAGAGAGAGTTAACTTTCCATCTTCAGGTACGTTCATGATTCATTGCTATTCTTCAATAAGCTGGGTTGTTGACCCGAGCTGATTGACTCACGTTTGTCACAAATATGTTTGTTACAAAGTGTAGGTCCTTTGTTGAAAGAAAAGCATGAAGAACCGGATCTCTAACGAGGAAACCATGGTGATTGTCCTCCAAGAGAAGATAAGGAGACTTGATCTCGCTTTTGTCACCGGTTTATTTATTACTTTATTTTATTGCCCTGCGTGGCAAGTAACATCTCTTTGTATGCTCGTTTTAGTTACGGTGAACAAAATTTTGAAGTTTTAAGAATTGATGTTGAACCTTTTTAAACGTTATTTGTTCAAGGTTTTATGTCATAGCTCATGTGTTGTTTTGCCGTGCGTGGCGTACAACTTTACATGTGGTGACAATGAGTTATTCTTAAAATACGAAATTTATTATGAAAATCTATTGTGAGATAATTTTGTTCGAAATTTCCCATGTCATGGCATACACAAGGATTTGTTACAAGTAATAGAATATTCATGAATAATTGATTCTTAATCCAAAATAGTTTGGATGAGTTATCTTTGTGTGATAATCAACTTAATCACATAAACAAGAAATATATCACCTAGATCCATGTGGTTAGGATCTTGGAATAGTTTAGTCTCGGGCTAAACGCTTTGATGTTGATCTTGTTTATTAGGCTAAGATGATTATGAGATCCTTCGCCGGAGTTTGTGAGAGGATTATAAGCTTGTTGGATATTGATCACATTTTGTGGATAATCCGTTCAAGCATACCACAAAGAATAACGAAAGCGAAACTTCTTCGTCACTACCTTGATGGTAGTAGTGGCGAGACGTTTATTAGTTTTGGTATATGTCTGAAACCGTGTTGGTGTTCAGAATTAACCAAAACAACTATAAGAATCAATAGGGCATATAGATCAAGTTGCTTAGATCTAGTTAAGATGCTAAGGTATCTATTATCTATATATTGGATGACCATATAGTGAATTGTGAAATTGTTTCACAATTCATATCCTACTAAGACACATTGGTACGTGGTGTCATGGAGTAGGGAACCGGGTATTGTTGATCCGGTTTATGACGGGTCAAGAATGTGTGTCCGATTTGTTGGGATATTCATTTACCATTGTGACTAAGTCCTCAAATCCAAATTTAATTGATAGTGTATTTAGCATTTATTGAGATACGACTAGAAAGGTTCTTTGCTAGTCTATCTTATAGTTCAAAGTTATCCATTCTACATTCAGTGGGAGATGGATAAACTTGAAATCGAGAAGTGCTAATACATTTGAGGAGTTCTTCTAAGTTTTAGTTATTTAACCTTTTGAGAACAATGTTTGTTGCTTAAAAGGGGAAGAAGAAAGAAACTAAAACTAAGGCATTCCAGTGGAAGAGCGTGGAACTTAAATGAAGACTTGATGATGATACTATCATATAATCTGATATCTTTGATAGATGATCAGCATGGTTATGCTGGTATTCCTGACTAAGAATCATTACTTCTTTTAATTCCTTTTAATGGTGAATCGTGGTAATGACTTAATGGTGAGTCTTGTTGAGTTCACCACCTATCGGAAGACGTAGTGGATCCAGAATTTACTAAAAATAAAAGAAGTAAATGATAAAGAGATGCAATCCATTTGGAATGTACTTGACTTGATCCCATACCTAGGTGTATACCAAGGTGGTAGTGATGGGATTAACATGGATGGAATTTTAGACAACTTCAAATACCGACTAGTGGTAAAGTTTTCATGGTGGTTATGGAGAAACTTGTCCTAGTGGCTATGTTGAAGAATGTTTGATACTCGTGGATATAAATGACCGCGTTTCGTCATGAAACAATACGATGAGGAAGTGCTTATAACACTATCCGAGGGTCTTAATATACGTCCGTAGTATCCGAATTATGTCTACAAAAGTGGATAAGACCACTTCGGGCTTATTCTTATTCTTGCATCTTGAAGGAAAGATACCTTTGCTTACTATTAGAAGATCATAGTGATGAGTTTTCTAAAAGCATAGATAATGCCTTTTACGTATGTCAGGGCTAGTGGGAGCTTTGTTGTATTCCTAGTGTTAAATGTCTATGGAAGATAATGTCCCGATATTAGGTTATCTGCAAACCTAATTCAGGAATTACTGCTTCATAAGGGCATTTAAGAGATACAAAATTGGATAGTATTTAGTTCAAGAAATATAGAGATTTGTTCTTGATGTTTGACGACTTGAATAGGCTTGGAGTAAGTAGTTACTCTAATGCATGTTTCTGCTAGGATAACGGTTGATCTTTGATCAAAGTTGATGATCCTAACTTGTGGTGTTGTTTGTTGATTCTTAAAGTATCACTAACCTTATTGTGGGTTTTTGAGATAATGAGTGTGTGATTACTTTAATTTTTTGAAAAGTAAGATCTCTTTGACGCATACTTTTAAAGTAGTCTTGTCAAAAGAGATATAATTGAATAACAAAAGAACTTGTGGATGTTGTGGGACAAATCCATTAGTTAAGCCGTTGTTATGGACTAGTGGTGTTTGTCATACTAGGTCCATTAGCATGTCTAGTGCGTATAACTTGGCTTGAATATGTTTTGGTTTATGATTGATTTGTACTTATGTTTTGGGGACGTTAAGCAGTATTGCAGTTCATACTATATCGATTATTAAATGGAGATTTAATAATACGCCGAGGGCGGGTATTTTATGAATCCTTATTGTGTTCCATCTTAGCATGTTTAAACACTTCCGAGAATGTTTATCATTCTAAAATATCCACAATCGGTTATACTTTATGGGAAGGAAGTATAAATTAAGATTGAGGTAAATAGTTGGTTTTGTTAAACGTGATTCTTGCCTATACTTGAATGGGGTTTCAAGTGATTGGAGGACCCACACCCGAGTTCGCTTCATGATTCTAGTCATAAGAAACTCGGGATGATGATGACGTTTCATCCTTAAAATAGAGATGCATGTGATTCCAAAGTATAGGTATGCTTTGCTTTGATCATTTTCTAACGCGGTCCGTAACTGGTCGTTATAAGAAAGATGATTGGGTAGAGTATTATCTATGTGGCGGGACTATGTAGTCGAAAGGAATTTGTTCCTCTATGTATAGAGAAGATATCCATGGGCCCCTCGATGATTGAGTGCTGACGTTCATATGCATGGCCGTGCTCAAGTTATATTGATAATGGATCAATGTTAACTTGATTTGTTGGTCACCGCTAATCTAGAATCGAGAAACATAATCGTGAACGATCTGAAGGTTGACTTTATTCCATGCCTTGTGTTCACATAGGATATCGCGAACAAAGGGATGTACATGTTCATTTATCTTTGGGACAATCATTTTATGATTGGGATCTTGTCAAGAGTGGCATACCCTATACTGACTTGGGAGCATAGATGTCTTGCTAGAGGCCGCTCTATGTTTGGGTTATTTTTCGTAGTCGTGCCACGTGCAAGTGTGAGTTTGTTGGAATATGCCCGCTAACACGAACGAGTTAATAGCACTGCTGATGAAGTATAGGCCTTTTGGGTCACACACCAAGTATTGATTCCGGCAACACGATTAAGAAAAAGAGAGAGAAAGGGCCAAAATGGATTTTGGCAAGATGGTACACGGGCCGTGTTCCTGAACACGGGCCGTGTCCAGCCCAACTAGCACGGGGCGTTTTGGCCCAAGTAGAGACCGTGTACTTTGGGCCTACACGGCCGTGTAGATGAATACGGGCCGTGTTGGGTCTGTTAGACACGGGCTAACTTGGCCCAATTGAGGCCATGGGCTTTGGGCCTACACGACCGTGTTGACCAACACGGGCCGTGTAGAGTGCTTGTAACAGCAGAATTAACATCTTTTAAGTCACTTTTTAATGGGATTAACTAGAGGTTAATAGTTGTTACGTTTTCCTCTGCATATGAACAGACTTGAGAGAGTTCAAGAGCTTCTTGGAAGTTCATATTCTCTCTTGGTTATTCTTCTTGAAGGTGATGAAGTTTGATGCACTAGAGAAGGTAACATACACTTTGTGATCAAGCTTTGATGCACAAAGGTGTTGCTTGTTCTTGTATTGTGTTGTTTTGGTGGCTACATCAACCTACTAGCATTGGGGAATCAAGTGTGCTTGGGGTGGACTACTCTAGAGGAATTCTTCCTTGAATTCTACACACTTTGACAAAGAAGAAAGCTTTGGTGATCTTGCATTATGGTATAACCTTACTTCGTCCTTGTTTATTTTATTTAGTTGCATTTCCATGTCTAGATATTGGTCCATGGGAAGTGTTTGTTTGGTTAGCTTATTATTTTGTATTATATCTTGCTTCCGTTGCTACTCGATTATGCCAAACAAATACCTTCACTGAACTCACTGAGGATCACCTGCACATGTAGGGTGTAGCATCTGTTAGCTATAATAGCTAGTGAGTACTGAAATAGCATGCGATCAACTAAATACATCACATATCATGAATCATGCTCAGATAGTTCTATCCTAGCATCTCGCGATGAGCTGCCGTAGTCAGGAGGTAACATATCTTGCAGGGGAGCTAACCCGGCTCAATGCACCAAACTGGGGTTCCAGACACATCAACCGCACCGGTGGGGGAGCTATACAGCGTCCACCATTGCGTTTCAGAATCGACCGATTCTTCTGAGTAAATCCCTGAGCTAAACCCACAGAGGACAAACCTTGTCCGGGGAAAACCTTGCCCAATCAATAGGACAACTTGGTCCGGGGCAAACCTTGCCCAATAGATCCGTACCGATCACAAACAGATAATGTGATTTAATCGAATCATCAACCAATCAATCAATGCGCGCACATATTCAATTATCATCATAGCATACACCTAATTAAGTGCATACTACATTGTGTCAACATGGAATATTCTAGCATCATCATGCGATCTTACACTTAAACAAGTGCGTGTAGAAATTGTGGTATACAATTCCGTAACCATTGTTAATATATGTTATAGATATATTAATCGTTATGTTATCAGGCACTCACCTGTCGAGCTAGAATACTTTTCTCTACGATACAGTAGCTTCTGGATCAACTGGAATACCTAAACAAGGTTTACAGCTATTAAAACCTTGTAAAACAGATTCAGCCAGGGGCAGGGCATGCCCGTACCTAGCCAAGGCACGCCCGTGCCTAGCGTGGCACGCCTCGTACCTGGTTCTCAGATACACCCCGTGACTTCAGGGTACCCCCCGGGCCTACTAGGGTTAGGCACGCCCCGTACCCTTGGAAGGTACGGCCGTGCCTCCCAGGTGCGCCCTGAGGTACGGTCTGTTCTTGAGAGGCACGCCCGTGCCCTTCAATGTACAACAGCAGGTTCGTGCAGAACCTGCTGTTTCCATCCAAAAACATTCCAAAAGTTTACCAAGACATTACCAATCAGTTTCTATTGTTCACATATGAAATAACTCATCAAAAACAACCTAAAGGTATCATTTTTACCTACCAAAACAACCAATTCAGTGTTTGGGACCAAAATCATCATTTTGACCCATTAACCACTTTAATTCTTGAATTCCACTCAATTCATCACTTTAATTCCAGATTTTGATTTCTATTAACTTAGAAACCTCCTAGAAACAGATTGGTAACATCAAACTTAATTATTGGTATCAATTTCACCCAAACCCAATTGGAACCTAGGCTTGGTGAAACTTAGAAAATCAAGAACAAAGATTAAGAACTCACTTGCAGATTAGAAGTATGAGATTTATCAGCAGATTGAAGTTGAGATTAACACTTGAATTCAGCAAATCAGATTGGTAATTGAATCTTCAATGGCTTCTCCTTCAATTTTGCAAACCAAGAGCTAAAATGAGATAAGCACAAGAAAACTTTGTCTGTGTGTTGTGAAGAGGCATACACGACAGGTGCCCACTTGTGGGTTAATAATATCCACAAGTGGGTATTTTGTTCCCCTTTCCAACATACAACTTAACGCACGAGTACCCGTTTTAACCAACGGGGATATTTTTGGAAACCTCGTTCTAAACCATTTAATAATTTATTATTCTTATCTATTTATCATAGTATTTTAATATTATCATTTCTTTATTATTTTCTTATATTTTTCACAAATAATCAATTATATATAATTCCTTTTATTTAATATTTAATAAGAATTTTTAGACGTACCAGATTCGAACACGACTAGGCCCATTTTGAGGTTGTTACAAATCTACCCCCTTAAAAAGATTCCATCCTCGGAATCTACTTTAAGTGAACAGATCGGGATAGCGAGCCCTCATATCCTCCTTGGTTCCCACGTCAGGTTTGACCCGAGGTTGTGCTTCCATTTGATCAAGACCAGCTGAATAGTCTTCTTTCTCAGCCGCTTAGTCTTCGTGTTCATAATCTCGACGGGTTCTTCCACGAGCCGTGTAGAAGAATAAACTTTCAAATCATGCAAGGGTAGAATCTGATCTTCATCCACCTTGCACTTACGAAGATAGCAGACATTAAAGGTATTGTGAATACCTGATAGCTCTGGAGGTAACTCCAAAGATATTGTCTGCTCATTAACTTTCTGGATAATCCTGAAAGGACCAATATATCTTGGACTCAGCTTTCCCTTCTTGCCGAATTTGATAACACCCTTCCAGGGAGAAACCTTCAAGAATACCCGATCACTAATTTCAAAGGTAACCGGCCTGCGTTTAGGATCAGCATACATCTTTTGCCTATCCCTGGCTGCTTTAAGCTTCTCCCGTGCAAATTTGACTTTATCAATAGTAATCTGGACCAGATCAGGTCCAACATACTGCTTCTCCCTTGGTTCAAGCCAACAGGTAGGTGTGCGACAACGCCTACCATAAAGCATCTCATACGGTGGCATACCGATACTAGAATGATATGAGTTATTATAAGCAAACTCAATCAAAGGCAAATGAGAATCCCACGAGCCACCGTATTCAAGTACACATGAACGTAGCATGTCTTCAAGAGTTTGGATAGTCCTTTCGGACTGTCCATCTGTCTGTGGATGATATGCGGTAATCAGATGAACACGAGTACCTAGCTCCCTTTGAAGACTTCTCCAGAAATGTGAAACAAAGCGTGTATCCTTATCAGAGACGATAGATAGATGAACACCGTGTCGGGCGACAATTTCATTGATATATAGCTGAGCAAGACGAGGTATAGAAGAAGATTCATTAACTGCTAGGAAGTGTGCACTCTTGGTGAGTTTGTTAACAATCACCCAGATCATGTCATGCCCTTTTGAAGTCTTGTGCAGTTTAGTAACAAAATCCATGGTAATGTTGTCCCATTTCCATTCTGGAATTGGTAATTGTTGCAATTTACCATAGGGTCTTTGGTGCTCGGTCTTCACCTGTGCAAAGATCTGACATTTCTCCATGTAGGAGGCAATGTCACGTTTAAGAGTAGGCCACCAATAAAGTGCCTTAAGATCATGGTACATCTTAGTGCTCCCAGGATGAACAGATAGACGAGAACTGTGCGCCTCCTTCAAGATTAGATCCCGGTTCCTTCCGATGCTAGGTACCCAGATTCGGGACCTGTATGTCTTCAATCCCCTGCTGTCATCTTGTAGCTGCTCCTTCAATTTAGCCATAACTTCTGCCGTTAGATTAGCTTCTAATAAGGCTTCCTGCTGAGCCTCCTTCAGTCGATTAATAAGATCAGAGACAATGGCGATTTTCATGAATTTGATGCTATCAATAGAGCCCTTTCGGCTTAATGCATCAGCCACCACATTAGCCTTGCCGGGTGGTATTTGATTTCACAATCATAGTCCTTAATCAATTCCATCCATCTGCGTTGCCTCATATTGAGCTCCTTCTGTGTAGAAACATATTGGAGACTCTTATGATCAGTGAATACCATACATTTGGTGCCATACAAGTAGTGGCGCCATAGTTTCAGAGCAAAGACAACAGCTGCCAACTCCAGATCATGAGTCGGATAGCTCTTCTCATGTGGCTTCAGTTAGCGGGAAGCATAAGATATAACCTTGTCCTTCTGCATAAGGACACTTCCCAAACCTACGTAAGAGGCATCACAATAAACAATAAAATCTTCTGACACATCAGGCAGTGTCAGAATTGGAGCTTGACATAAAAGTTGTTTCAATGTCTGGAAAGCCTTATCCTGTTCATTAGACCACAAATTGGGAATATCCTTTCGTGTATGTTTCGTCAGAGGACCTACAATCTTGGAAAATTTTTGGATGAACCGCTGATAGTAACCGTCAAGTCCTAAGAAGCTACGAATCTCAGATGGGGTTTTTGGAATTCCCTAATTCATCACCGCCTCAACTTTGGCTGGATCAACCATTACGCCATCCTTGCTTATCACATGCCCAAGGAAGTGTATCTTTTCGAGCCAGAACTCGCATTTAGAGAATTTATCATATAATTGTTCTCGCATCAAAATATCAAGAACTATGCGAAGATGTGTCTCGTGTTCTGCTTTAGATCTGGAATATATAAGAATGTCATCGATGAACACAATGACAAATTTGTCAAGAAAGGCACGACAGACACGGTCATAAGATCCATAAATATTGCTGGAGAATTCGTCAATCCGAAAGGCATCACAAGAAACTCATAATGCCCATATCTCGTCCTGAAAGCCGTCTTTGGAATATCTTCATCGCGTACACGGACTTGATGATAACAAGAACGAAGATCTATCTTTGAAAAGCAGGTAGCACCCTGAATTTTATCAAACAGATCATCAATATGAGGAAGAGGGTACTTGTTCTTTACTGTTTGCTTATTCAGCTCCCTGTAGTCAATGCACATCCGCATTGTCCCGTCTTTCTTCTTAACAAACAAGACTGGAGCTCCCCAAGGCGAAGAACTGGGACGAATGAAACCTCTATCAAGAAGTTCTTGTATCTGAGTCATCATTTCACGAACCTCAGATGGTGCAAGACGATAAGGAGATCTTGCTACAGGCGTAGCACCTGGTACAAGATCTATCTGATATTCAACATCTCTTACCGGTGGCAAAGCCGGTATTTCATCAGGGAAAACACCCGGGTATTCAGAAACTACCCGTATGTCATTTACAACTTTCTTCTCCATGTGTGTATCAATAACATAAGCCAAATAGGACTCACATCCCTTGGCTACAAACTTGCGAGCTTTCATCAAAGAAATCAATGGAGTTTCAGAAGTTCTTCCTTCACCACGAGCCACAGCATATGACCCGTCAGAGAAAGGAATTTTAATAATCTTTTTAGAGCAAATAATCTTAGCATTTTGACTGCTGAGCCAATCCATCCCGATTACTACATCAAACCCAGCAATCGGCATAACCAGAAAAGTAACTGGGAAACTAGTCCCGTCAATATCAATCAGTGCGATAGGAACTCTATGAACAACAGAGACTATCCTACAACTAGCAACTTCAACGCTTAATGGATCAGTCAGTGTACAGATAGGCAGTTGCAGTTTAGCACATAAGAATGCAAAGATGAAAGAATATGTTGCTCCTGAATCAAATAAAACACAGGCAGGAGAATTATTAATAAGAAAGGTGCAGGTGATAACATCACCTGCAGCTTTAGCCTCATCGGCTGTCATATGAAAAGCCCTGCCTTGTGCACGTGGTGCAACATTCTTCCACCCGACTAGAGGAAGATCCACCAGGTCCTTCTGATCCGGTGTTGGAACCCGACCTACAGTCAACCGATTGGTGTCCCGGCTTGAGACATTTATAGCACACATTGTCTTTATATTTACAGCTTTCAGCTGTGTGCCCCTTTTGCCCACATTTAGGACACCTTAAAGTATCCTTGGTACAATGGCCGGTATGCCTAGATCGACATGAAGCACACCATAGATCATCAGAAGGACTATACATTGAACTCCCTTGTTGCTGCTGGTGTTGCTGTGGCTGCCTCTGCCATGATCCTCCACCTATAACCTTCGACCCTAAAGACTGTTCAAACTTCCTTTTGGAAGTTCCTCTAGCCTATGATGCATGATCAGTCTTATACCGGCGTTCAATATCAAATGCCTTATCCAGAGTGGTGGCAAACCGGACGGATGATCGATACTCCGGTGGCAGAGCGAGTGCAAAGCGATTAATCTTTGCATCCTCATCAGGTAAAGACCCCTGCACGACACGAACCAATTCGGTATACCTGGTAATAAGTTCCTCAATTGATGGATTGCCTTTAGACAAGGCTCGGAACTCGTTATCCACCGATTCTACTGATTGGGCTAAACAATATTTAGCCCTCAATATCCTTAGAAAATCCGTCCATGTCATGGAATTAAGGACAACAGCCGGTGTAGAACCTATCACCATATCATACCAGGAAACCGCTCTACCTCGCAGCATCTTTCTTGCATATGCCACCTTCTTGGACTCTTCAGCCTCACATGTCTCGAATGCCAATTCAGTATCACGGATCCACCACTCCGCGACAACCATATCCATATTACCATCAAAAGTAGGTGGTGAACACATCATGAAGGCCTTTAATCCCATGGCTATTTTCTTTTTAGGGACTCGTTCCTCAGAGGCTTTAAGACGAGCCTCCAAGTCACGAATATACGCCTCCTGATCATCACTTCCCGACACCCCAACACCTCCCGAGGAACACTTGAAATAATGGCCGAGAACCTGAATTTGAGACGGAATACTCTTTCAAGTATCCAATTCAATCAAACTTAGGCTCTGATACCAGCTTGTCACACCTCCATTTCGAGGACCAGATTTTTCTTTTTAAAATAGTAATTTATCTTATTCATTAAAAAAAACACGCAGCGGAACTAGAAAACACGTGGCAAATATATTACAATCAAAAGTTGCCACATACAAGTTTGGTGTTACTGTTACTTATCCGGTCGACCATTATCAGTTACAAACAAACAATATATCAGAGTTATTACAAACACAGTGTTCCTCCTAAGAAATCAAACTACCCGCAGGGTCCCGAGCTCACTACCTGAACATGTAGGGTGTAGCATCTGTTAGCTATAATAGCTAATGAGTACTGAAATAGCATGCGATCAACATAAATACATCACATATCATCAATCATGCTCAGATAGTTCTATCCTAGCATCTCGCGATGAACTGGCGTAGTCAGGAGGTAACATATCTTGCAGGGGAGCTAACCTGGCTGAATGCACCAAACTAGGGTACCAGACACATCAACCGCACCGGTGGGGGAGCTATACAACGTCCACCATTGCGTTTCAGAATCGACCGATTCTTCTGAGTAAAGCCCTGAGCTAAAACCACAGAGGACAAACCTTGTCCGGGGCAAACCTTGCCCAATCAGTAGGACAACTTGGTCCGGGGCAAACCTTGCCCAATAGATCCGTACCGATCACAAACAGATAATATGATTCAATCGAATCATCAACCAATCAATCAATAAGCGCACATATTCAATTATCATCATAGCATACACCTAATCAAGTGCATACTACATTGTGTCAACATGGAATATTCTAGCATCATCATGCAATACTACACTTAAACAAGTGCGTGTACAAATTATGGTATACAATTCTGTAACCATTGTTAATATATGTTATAGATATATTAATCGTTATGTTATCAGTCACTCACCTGTCGAGCTAGAATACTTTTCTATACGATACAGTAGCTTCCGGATCAACTGGAATACCTAAACAAGGTTTACAGCTATTAAAACCTTGTAAAACAGATTCTGCCAGGGGCAGGGCACAACCGTACCTAGCCAAGGCACGCCCTAGGTACGCCCCGTACCTGGTTCTCAGATACACCCCGTGACTTCAGGGTACCTGTTGGTCCCAAAGAGGGTAAACAAGCAACCGATACAGTGTAGAAGGGGGGGGGGGTTGAATACACTTTAAACAATTAAACAAATTAATCAAATGTATATTCAATTATCAAACAGGACAATAACTATTATCACTCTCTAATCAAATCAACAGGATGATTTGATATTACAATGATTATAAACTCAACTCTCTCTCAACACTCTTGAATCACAAACTAATTGATGATCAAATTTCTTGTTAAAACTTATTAACAAGAACTCTTGAAAACTCTCTCGAACTTTGAACTTACAAAGTTATTGCAACACATGCATATCAAGTATCACGAACACTGTACGTTTTGCAAATTATGCAGTCATGCAACTTATGCAGTATCACGTACTTGTTATCGTATATCTTCGCGCATTCGTTCGTGTATGTATTCGTGTATATAAACCCAGAAGAAGGTTTATACTTATACTTGATATATCTACGAACAAATCGCAGTTTAAAGATAGAACTTATCTTTTCTTTAAAACAGTAACAAACTTCTTAATTAGAACATATCTAATTAATTCCGTTTGAGATTTCTATCCAACTAATAGATAGTTTAAATTAGGTTTAGATATCCTAATTTAAATGTCGTAGATATGGAGAGTTTATAATAAAATTTAGAACTTACTTAAATTCTGAACTGACTTCTGACGCTGAGCTAACATACTCAGTCTTGACCTTGTCAAGCTGACTTCTTGAATCTTGGATTTTTGAATCTTCAAGTCTTTAAGTCTTCAAGTCTTCACTCTTAAAACCTATCTCAGCTTAGAAGTCACTGAGCTATCTAGTACTTACATAGAAAACTCTATATCTGTTTATAAGCTGACTACTCAGCTTCAGCTGACCAGTCAGTCTATAATAGACTTACATAATTCCTAACTCTTAACCTATCATCTATACATATCTATAGTGTGTCTCATCAAATCTAACTATTCTAAACATGGGACTAACAATCTCCCCCTATTTGATGATGACAAAACATTGAATCAAATTAGTTATAGGTTAACAAAATTATGCTGAACAACTCTGGAACTGACCAAAGTTAGTTCTTGAAATAAGTATTGAACTGATCCATACTTATTCACATATCTTGAACTTACAAGATATTTATGTTACAAATCTATTATAAGAATTGTATTCTGAGTATTTGAATATACAACTACTCAGATTCTGAACTTATCAGAATTATTTTAAGTTCTGAACTTACAAAACTTATACAACTTAACATATCAGTTTATAATTGAACACATCAATCATCAGCTTAAACTTACAAAGCTGTTTGTTTGAACATATCACACATAATTTTGAACATATCAAATAATACAAAGTTGAGCATATCAAACTTGAGTTTGTATTAATGAACATATCATTTACATTGTAGCTTAATCTTTATGATTAGCTTCTGCACACTTAGTGCTTACAAAATTATAGAACTAATCTATTTAATTAATGGAATCTCCAACTTCTAAAAACATGTCATAAGATTTAAGTTCCCAAATTGCAGCTTTCTTGATAGCCTCATTCACAATTTCTTCACCTTCTGGCATCTCTTTCATCTCAGCTTTCCTTAATCTTATTTCTTTGTAGAGATGATATCTGAATACTGAGTTCTGAATTGAGTCATCACATAGAATTATCAAGTACAGAATGAATTCCAGATTTGCCAAATGAAGATCTGTTACTTTCAAGAAACATTGATTACATTCCACATCAAGATACAAGAATCCTTCCAAAGGTTGAGTGATATAAGTATTCTCTTTGAATTCAACTCCCTCTGGAACTTGTAAAATGACGTCTCTTTTAGCTCGCTGGCTTGCTGCTCTAACTCTTGCAGCTTTGCCTCGATTAAGGAAGGTATCAATTTCATCAGCACGGATCTCACCTAGCTGATCGATTCTTATGAAGATTGTCTTAAGCACATCAACTATCTCTTGTCTGATTTGACTCTTTTTCATCTGCTTGATAGTTGTGGCTACGATCTTCAACTCTGAGAACCCCAACTTGTACAGACATCTCATATCTAGACCAATTTCTTGTTTGTTGTCTAGTACAAAGTTGATGATTACCAATTCTCCTTTTCTACTCAGTGCAATTGATTCAATCTTGTTATTAAAATGTGTTCTTTTATAACAATGCCTTAGATCTACATCTGAGTAGGGAATTGGGGCAGCTCTTGGACCAGAATAATCAGCATCAGCTTCAGCTCTGGCAGCCTCAGCTTTAGCCTTTTCTCGTTGAACTTCAGCTTGTCGTTGCTGCTCTTTTATTTCCTCCACTGTTACGCCTAGTTCTTTAGCAATCTCTTGTAACATTTGCTCAACAAGTATGTCACTGGCTTTTTGTGCTGCATCAGCTTCATCACTTGAGTCAGATTCATGTGCAACTAGTTGAGACTTACCTTGTTGCTCAGGCTCAGGCTCAACAATGATGACCTTTCTTTTATTTGCTAGAGGCATACCACTTCTTTTCTTTCTTTTTACCATCTCAAACACCTTACTCTTCCCTTTATCTATTTGTGAAGTTGGAACGGACTCAGCTTCAACAAATTTTGGCAAATTAGCATGAGGAAGACTGGTGTGAATAGCTTGAGATGTTTCTTCAAGTGGAGTTTCTGGTTGAGCTTGTGAAGTTGTGGTAATTTGGACTGTTGGAGCCTGTTGTTGTTGAGAAAGCTGATCTACAGTACTCATGAACTGATCATGAGCTTGTTCAAATTGTACTTCCTCTGTATGCTCCCCCTCAACCTTATCATCACACTTCTTTGATTCTTCCTCCCCCTTTTTGTCATCATCAATAGGGGAGGGTCTGAGTTTGAGCATGAAGCTTTCCAAGTTGGTTAGCGCATCAACTTGGCTTTGTCATCTTTCCTCTTCCTGTGTAGAAGCTCAAACTGAGTGTGTAGATAGTCCATAAGGACTTGAGCATCAGTGGTCATCAGCTTGGGCTCCTCAGGTCTTCTTCTTACCTCAACGTCCTCCTGTCCAGTGGAAGAGTGTATTTCCAGGCATCAAGGGTGCCAGAATGGAGACCCTGTAAATTATAGATTGTAAGATATATGGAGAGGGGTTAGACTGAGTTAGGCTTGACTCAGTCCTATCTCCTAAGTTTGGAGATGGAGAAGTAAAAGAGAGAGGAGATAAGGGTTGCGAAATTATACCTGCTGCACCTAGCAGTGGAGACTCAGTGCTAGGAAACAGACTCCTTTGCTCAGAACTCGAAGTGGTGGATGAAATTATTTGAGTACGGGGTTTGAACTGAGTCCTAGGTTGATCAGCTTGAGGGGACTCAGCATCAGAACCAACATCCTATTGAGTGTTCCTCAGTAGGTAAGGATGTAGATCCCATATCCAAAGGTTGGTGATGACCTATTGCATCAAGGGTGCCAGAATGGAGACCCTGTAAATTATAGATTGTAAGATATATGGAGAGGGGTTAGACTGAGTTGGGCTTGACTCAGTCCTATCTCCTAAGTTTGGAGATGGAGAAGTAAAAGAGAGAGGAGATAAGGGTTGCGAAATTATACCTGCTGCACCTAGCAGTGGAGACTCAGTGCTAGGAAACAGACTCCTTTGCTCAGAACTCGAAGTGGTGGATGAAATTATTTGAGTATGGGGTTTGAACTGAGTCCTAGGTTGATCAGCTTGAGGGGACTCAGCCTCAGAACCAACATCGTCACCCACTTCTTCCGCAGCTTCCTCCTCGAGGGTATCGAGGGTGCCAGAATGGAGACCCTGTAAATTATAGACTGTAAGATATATGGAGAGGGGTTAGACTGAGTTGGGCTTGACTCAGTCCTATCTCCTAAGTTTGGAGATGGAGAAGTAAAAGAGAGAGGAGATAAGGGTTGCGAAATTATACCTGCTGCACCTAGCAGTGGAGACTCAGTGCTAGGAAACAGACTCCTTTGCTCAGAACTCGAAGTGGTGGATGAAATTATTTGAGTACGGGGTTTGAACTGAGTCCTAGGTTGATCAGCTTGAGGAGACTCAGCCTCAGAACCAACATCGTCACCCACTTCTTCCGCAGCTCCCTCCTCTGTCTCAGCTTCACTTGACTTAGGAGTCGGAAGCTTTACATACACCCTCATCTGAGCACTCATTGTAGGGTGCCCAGGGAAAATATCATGGGCGAACATTCTGTAGCTGAGAACAGGAGTAGGAATGGACTCATATTGAGCAGTATATCTTCTACCCAACCTGTCCTCGATAACCATGGATATAAATCTTGCGAATGGCATAATGGTGTCCCTTATGTTCTTGGTCACCAATGACTTGAATGCGTCAAAGATCAACTCGGCGTAATCCACTCGTCGATCATAAAATAAGTTGTATAACAGTTGCATTTCAAAGTCTAGAAAACAGATTTCCGTATGACGCCAATGACTTGAGGATGACCTATTAAGGGTAAAACGCTTCGTGATGGTTCCCTAGAAACCGTTGCTTCATACTGATTATGAATCGGGAGATGAAGAATTCGGCGGAGACAGTTTGCATCGACTTCTATTACCACTTGTCTACTTAGGACTGTGCCCCGTATAACCGGTTGAATTGCATCCAGTTTACACGTATAGCAGAATTCCGTAAGAAGTTGAGGAATGAGCACAGCAGGTCCACGAAGAAATGCATGTGCCAGGGGTCCCTTGCGAATGTAGGAGACC
Source organism: Dittrichia graveolens (assembly GCA_038502395.1). Classification (NCBI taxonomy): domain Eukaryota; kingdom Viridiplantae; phylum Streptophyta; class Magnoliopsida; order Asterales; family Asteraceae; genus Dittrichia; species Dittrichia graveolens. The sequence continues at coordinate 51,968,264 of JARJIL010000007.1, read as the reverse complement.
CACTCCTCATATCCCCTGCAAATTTTGGACTTTGGAATGTTGGTACAGGTGATGACGTTGTTTTGTTTGTAGGTGGGGAGTGCGTTGTTCTTGAAATTTCCACCACGGATCATTTGTTCAGTTAGATTTAGAGTATACCCCTCCATTGAAATCGAACTTATCGTATTGGATTGCACTTAGCAGTAGTAAGCACTTAGCAATGAACTCTGCACACAACAACGTTAGGGTTTAAGAGAGAAGAATATTTTGGAAGTTTAAACGAAATATGAAGAAAATTCTCTCTTATTTATACCTTTTCAATGTGAGAGAAAAGTTACCGGGTAATAAATATGACCGTTACCGTAAAAAAACTTCTACGCAGTTTGTTACGACAGTTAAATTTATTGTTAGTTACCTAAACTCACACTGTTATATTGAAAAGATATTTTTATGAAAAAAATATATCATAAACAATTTCTAAACGACCGACGTTTATTTACCGGACACACCGTAAATATTTTGGACTTACCATATTATTGGACATACCGTTTGTTAGGACTAACCTACACATGTGGAACTGACCACACTTTGGAACGGAGTACTCAGCTGATCCTTAGTGTTCCGCTGAGATGATGCACTCAGCTTCAGATGTAGTACTCAGCTCAGCTTGAGCACTTAGCTCAGATTTTGACACTTAGTCAAATATAGCACTTAGCAAAAATTTAACAGAGATAAAGAATGGAACATACCGAATAAGGGTTGAGCATTCCAAGCTTGCTGAGTAGAGTTGTGAATCTTGTGCCTTGTATTGGTTTAGTGAAGATATCCGCAAGCTGATCTTCAGTCTCAATGAAGACTAACTATATCTTTCCCTTTTCTACAATATCTCTGATGAAGTGATGTCTTATCTCAATATGCTTGGTTCTTAAGTGAAACACTGGGTTGTGTGTAATGGCAATAGCACTTTGATTGTCACAAAATATAGGAGTCTTCGAATAATGCAAATCAAAGTCATTAAGTTGATGTTGCATCCACAATATTTGAGCACAACAGCTCCCTGCAGCTACGTATTCAGCTTCAGTTGTTGAAATTGCCACTGAGTTTTGTTTCTTGCTTGTCCAGCTAACTAATTTTCCACCCAAAAGTTGACATCCTCCCGTAGTACTCTTTCTATCAAGACCACATCCTGCGAAGTCTAAATCGGAGTACCCTATCAGCTCAAATCCTGATCCTTTGGGATACCACAAACCTAAGTTTGGTGTTCCCTTCAGATATTTGAGTATTCTTTTAAGCTAGCAAGTGTGATTCCTTTGGATCAGCCTGATATCATACACAAACACATGTAGCAAACATTATATCAGGTCTGCTTGCTGTTGAATAGAGTAATGAACCTATCATTCCTCTATATGTAGTCTGACGTACAGATTTTCCATCAATGTCCTTGTGTAGCTTGACATTGTATAACATTGGAGACTTTGCGAGATGGCTTGAGTCTAATCCATATTTCTTAATCAGATCAAAGACATACTTGCTTTGATTAATAAATATACCATCTTCTTTCTGATAGATTTGAAGTCCCAAAAAGTATGTCATCTCACCCATCATGCTCATTCTGTATTGATTCGACATTATCTTGGAGAACCAATCACACAGATCTTGGTTTGTTGATCCAAAGATAATGTCATCCACATAAATTTGAACCAGAATGACATGTCCTCTGCTCTTTCTTATGAAAAGAGTTTTGTCAATACTTCCTCTGACAAAATCATTTGATAGCAAATAGGTGGATAGTGTATCATACCAGGCTCTTGGAGCTTGCTTGAGTCCATACAAAGCCTTGTCTAACTTATAGACATAATCTGGATGTTTAGCATCAATAAAACTAGGGGGTTGTTTCACGTAGACCTCCTCCTGTAGTGCTCCATTTAGGAATGCACTTTTAACATCCATTTGATACACTTTAAAGTTTTTGAAGGCTGCATAGGCTAGAAACAACCTTATAGCTTCAATCCTTGCAACAGGGGCAAAGGTCTCATCATAATCAATACCTTCTTCTTGTCGATACCCCTAAGCTACTAGCCTTGCCTTGTTTCTGATCACTACTCCATCCTTGTCCATTTTATTTCTATAGACCCACTTAGTGCCTATAATTGTTTTTCCTTTGGGGGCAGGGACAAGGGTCCAGACCTTATTTCTTTGAAATTCTGTCAGCTCCTCTTGCATAGCTTTAATCCCATCATATTTTAGAGCCTCTTCAGTCTTCTTTGGTTCCATTTGAGATAGAAAACTAGCATAGGCAGCATAGTTTGCATTTGCTTTAGATCTAGTTAACACACCATCTTCAATGTTTCCAATGACATCATCAAGAGAATGATCTTTTAATACTCTGAAGGTTGTAGTAGGAGACTGAGGTTCTGGGTCTGATTCAGAGCAGTGTCTCTCAGGCTGAATAGGACTTACTTCTTCAGTCTGAGTAGGAATTGGAAGATCACTTAGATCTTCAATCTGACATGTACCTGATGATTCACTGAGACTCTCAGGCTGATTATCTTCAATATTGATAATTTCTTTCGATGATGCACATTTGTCAGATTTACTATCATCATCATCATCAGAATCATCCATAACATACATGGGATTTGATGTGAGATCTTCTTTGCTCCTCTCAAGCTCACTCAGACTAACCGGGTCAGCTTGAGCCCTGTTGGATTCATCAGTACTTGTCTCATCAAACGTAACATGTACCGACTCTTCAATTACCTTTCTTTTAAGATTAAAGACACTATAAGCTTTGGAGATTGAAGAATATCTAACAAATATCCTTGATCAGCTTTGGGTTCCAACTTATGGAGCTGATCTCTTTGGTTTAGCACATAGCATGTTGAACCAAAAATGTGGAAGTATCCAATGTTGGGTTTTCTGCCATACATCTCGTAAGGTGTTTTACCATGTCTTTTAACTATAATTCCCTTCTCTTCACAAAATCCTTCAAGGGTTGAGTTTCTGAACTCAGTCCCATGATCACTTCTGAGTTGTTTAAGAGACTTACCCTTTTGCAACTCTTCTTGTCTTATGAAGCTGATTAACTCATATGCAGCTTCACTTTTGGCTTTTAAGAAGATTACCTAAGTGAATCTTGTGAACTCATCAACAATCACTAGAGTATACTTTTTGCCAGTTAGGCTTGGGGTGTTAATAGGTCCAAATGCAACATATGCAATGGTTCTGTAATTGAAAAATTCTGCTTGGACTTGAAGGATCCCTTATGATGTTTTCCCATTTCACAAGCTGAGCAGAGTTTGTCTTTAGCAATTGTGATCTTAGGCAGACCAGAGACTAACTCTTTGCTAGACAACTGTTAATATATTTGAAGTTTAAATAAGACAGTCTCTTGTGCCATAACCAACTTAGCTAGGGAGTTAAGTCAGAATACAAGCAGGTTTCAGTTGAAGGATCTGCGGAGCTAAGATCTAACAAATAGATATCTCTCTATCTTTTTGCCATTAATATTGGTTTTCCCCTCTTATCATAAATTGTCCCTACATGCTTTCTGAAGGTGACTTCATAATCCTCATCACACAGTTGACTGATACTTATCAGATTGTGTTTAAGGCCTTCAACATATGCTACCTTTTTGAAAGTGACTTTTCCAGCAGTTATCTTTCCATAACCTTTAGTCCTACCTTGAGAATTATCCCCAAATGTCACCTTGGGTCCTTCATTGTTTTGGAATTCGCTTAGAATCCCCTTGCTTCCTGTCATGTGCCTTGAGCATCCACTATCTAGATACCACTTGTAGGAGCCCTGCACATGATCAACTAAACATATTAGTTTCTTTTAGGAACCCACTATTTGGTGGGTCCTGAGGATGAGCACTTAGCTGATCCTTTGGAGTTTGATTGATCAGCTCGAACAGATTCTGGGTCTGTTTTGGACTGATCATCCTTTCCGTTTTCAGGTCTAAGATTGGTACTTACACAATCTTTGGCCTCATGACATCTATCATCACACTTATAGCATTTTCTTCTAAAGATGGGTGTTTGGGTGATTTCTTTGAGTTTTCCAACATTAAATTTGGATTCAGTTATAGGGTCATATGATGTGGATAACCTTTCAATCCTCTTCGACAGTTTGTCTACTTGATTTTCACTGACTTTGGACTTACCTTTGTCAGCTTTATGGTTACCTTTATTTGGTGAAGTTTGACTTACAGACAACTTCCTGTTTTTAGTCATCCTTTCATATATGGCTTGAGAATTGTGTCTTTTTAAGTTAACATGAGATATTCTATCAAAAACAGTTGTTCTCATAGGATTGTAATCCAATCTTTTGAAAACTGACTTACAGTTTCTGTTGGATCTGGAACATTCAGCTTGATGGTTTGAGTGAATTACCTGAGGACTTTGGGTTGGTCTTACAAACTTATTGGTTTTGACCTGTTTCCCTTCCTTGTTCCTTAAGAATGTTCTTGGGAGTATGTCATCTGATTTCATCGTTTTGTCTTCAAGACTGACTTGATCTTCGATGATTTCATCAGCAACAGCACTATAATCTCCCCCTAGCAATGCTTTTACTTGATTTGGTATCTGCTGGTTGATACACTTTTCTGCTTCTCTTGATGACTTACACCAAGATTCACAGATTTTTCTTAGATTGTCAGCTTGTTCTTTTGATTCTTGCAGTTCTTCACTTAGAAGTTTGTTTATATGAAGCTGACATTCATAATCACTTTGGATCTTTTTACCAGCATTTAAGAGAGTTTCAGAGTGTTTAAGTTCATCTTTTAGTTTTGAAATTTTAGTTTTCAAACTAGATTGAACTTTGAGAGAGGTTTTGAAATCATTCAACAAATAGTTGAACATTAGACATTTTTGTTCATCAGTGTAAGAGATAAAGTTATTTACCTTATACATTGAGGCAGGATCCAAGTTACTGGTTTGCTTTCTCAGCTTAGCTGCTTCTGCTAGATCCTCATCAAAGGAACTGTCTTCTAACTCATAGTCAACTTGTTCCTCTTCATCCTCAATAACCATCAAACACCAATCTGGCTCATCATCATCTAAAGTAGATGATTCAGTATCCCAAGTCCCAGCAAGAAGACCTTTGGTGTTTTCATCTGGCTTGCCTTTGAGTCTTTGATATTTCTTTTTATATTTATCAGCTCTGTAGGCATTCTTGTCAGCTACTGAAGCTGATTCTCCCTTCTTAATTCTGCACTCAACAGCTATGTGTCCTATCCTCTAGCAGTTATAGCACTTAGCTTTCTTAGGATCAAAAGTAGACTTACCACTTTTGCTTCTGTCAGATTGACCCCTTCCTCTTCTGAACTTTCTAAAGTTTCTTGCTAACATTGCCATTTGTTCAGTAAGAGCATCCATCTCTTCATCATTTGAACCAGAGTTAAGACTTACTTCCTCAGATTCAGATTCAGAGTCAGTCTCAGCTTGAGACTTTTTAGATCCCTTCTTTTTCTTTTCTGCAATTAATGCAGATCCAACATTGTTTATAGATTCTTTTAATTGTTGTTGGGCCACTTTCTTCTGTTCCATGATCTGTTGATGATTTAGAAGGAAACCATAGATAGATCTGAGATCATATTTTCCTAAGGTTCCTCCAGCATAAAGTGCAATGGTGATGTCATTGAATTGTTCGGGTAACACAACCAAGAACTTGAGTACCAACTCATTCTCATCTTTCTTGACACCTACCAAGATCAGATCATTTATCAAGCATTGAAATATGGTAAACAAATCTGCCAGAGTTTCATTCTTTTTAGCAAAGAAAGTTTCATAAGAATGACTCAGATTTGTCTTCTTATGTTGCTTGACCAAGTCAGTGCCTTCATACGTGACACTGAGAGTATCCCACATCTCTTTTGCAGTTTGGCACCCAACAACAGTATGCAGAAGAGGATTTGTTAAAGCATTTGCTATAATGCTTTGTGCCTTGTCATCAAGATTGAACAGTTTACGATCTTCCTCAGTCCAGGATGCTTCAGGCTTGGGAGTTTCTCCAGAGGGAACAATTTTGTCAGTGGCAGTAATATGGATCATTGGTATGATTGGGCCATCTTGAATCACGGTACTCATCCTGTGATCCACAGACTTCAAATATAGCATGGCTCTAAACTTCCACAAAGGATAGTCAGTGCCATCAAAGATAGGACAACCTTTTGCCGCCATTGTTGGTATATGACTTGATTGCTTGCTAGTAGACATCTTAACCTCTTGAAAGCGGATCTTGATCTTCAACTTATGAAGAAACTTGCTTTGATACCAGTTGTTGGTCCCAAAGAGAGTAAACAAGCAACCGATACAGTGTAGAAGGGGGGGGGGGGTTGAATACACTTTAAACAAATTAATCAAATGTATATTCAATTATCAAACAGGACAATAACTATTATCACTCTCTAATCAAATCAACAGGATGATTTGATATTACAATGATTATAAACTCAACACTCTCTCAACACTCTTGAATCACAAACTAATTGATGATCAAATTTCTTGTTAAAACTTATTAACAAGAACTCTTGAAAACTCTCTCGAACTTTGAACTTACAAAGTTATTGCAACACATGCATATCAAGTATCACGAACACTGTACGTTTTGCAAATTATGCAGTCATGCAACTTATGCAGTATCACGTACTTGTTATCGTATATCTTCGCGCATTCGTTCGTGTATGTATTCGTGTATATAATCCCAGAAGAAGGTTTATACTTATACTTGATATATCTACGAACAAATCGCAGTTTAAAGATAGAACTTATCTTTTCTTTAAAACAGTAACAAACTTCTTAATTAGAACATATCTAATTAATTCCGTTTGAGATTTCTATCCAACTAATAGATAGTTTAAATTAGATTTAGATATCCTAATTTAAATGTCGTAGATATGGAGAGTTTATAACAGAATTTAGAACTTACTTAAATTCTGAACTGACTTCTGACGCTGAGCTGACATACTCAGTCTTGACCTTGTTAAGCTGACTTCTTGAATCTTGGATTCTTCAATCTTCAAGTCTTCAAGTCTTCACTCTTAAAACCTATCTCAACTTAGAAGTCACTGAGCTATCTAGTACTTACATAGAAAACTCTATATCTGTTTATAAGCTGACTACTCAGCTTCAGCTGACCAGTCAATCTATAACAGACTTACATAATTCCTAACTCTTAACCTATCATCTATACATATCTATAGTTTGTCTCATCAAATCTAACTATTCTAAACATGGGACTAACAGTACCTCCCGGGCCTGCTAGGGTTAGGCACGCCCCGTACCCTTGGGAGGTACGGCCGTGCCTCCCAGGTACGCCCTGAGGTACGGTCTGTTCTAGAAAGGCACGCCCGTGCCCTTCAATGTACAGCAGCAGGTTCGTGTAGAACCTGCTGTTTCCATCCAAAAACATTCCAAAACTTTACCAAGACATTACCAATTAGCTTCTATTGTTCACATATGAAATAACTCATCAAAAACAACCTAAAGGTATCATTTTTACCTACCAAAACAACCAATTCAGTGTTTGGGACCAAAATCATCATTTTGACCCATTAACCACTTTAATTCTTGAATTCCACTCAATTCATCTCTTTAATTCCAGATTTTGATTTCTATTAACTTAGAAACCTCTTAGAAACAGATTGGTAACATCAAACTTAATTATTGGTATCAATTTCACCCAAACCCAATTGGAACCTAGACTTGGTGAAACTTAGAAAATCAAGAACAAAGATTAAGAACTCACTTGCAGATTAGAAGTATGAGATTTATCAGCAGATTGAAGTTGAGATTAACACTTGAATTCAGCAAATGAGATTGGTAATTGAATCTCCAATGGCTTCTCCTTCAATTTTGCAAACCAAGAGCTAAAATGAGATAAGCACAAGAAAACTTTGTCTGTGTGTTGTGAAGAGGCATACACGATAGGTGCCCACTTGTGGGTTAATAATATCCACATGTGGGTATTTTGTTCCCCTTTCCAGCATACAACTTAACGCACGTGTACCCGTTTTAACCAACGGGGATATTTTTGGAAACCTCGTTCTAAACCATTTAATAATTTATTATTCTTATCTATTTATCATAATATTTTAATATTATCATTTCTTTATTATTTTCTTATTTTTTCCCAAATAATCAATTATATATATATACATATAATTCCTTTTATTCAATATTTAATAAGAATTTTTAGACGTACCAGATTCAAACACGACTAGGCCCATTTTGAGGTTGTTACAAAAACCTTGTCCTCAAAAGTTTGTGAAACGAATATCCCATGGTCTCAGCAGAATACCTAACGGAGTAGCATCACTAGTCCCTCGATTCTTCCACCTCACGTCTACACGTAGGTTGGACAATCTAGGCTTTGAGACAGACAAGCAAAGACACTCTTTCTAGTCTTATCTCCTAAGATGTGTACTAAACCATCTTTGTTGATTTTATTATATATAGATCATTGCCCGCCATATTTGAGCATCCCAACACTTTGGGTATGAATTTGTGATCCATCGAGACCCGAACATTTCCAAGAATGTTCAGTCTCCCCTCTACGCGACCCCATTTGCCAATGTGTCCTAGGAGAAATAAACTATGAGATAAATCTCATAATTCTTTTGATGGTTACAAAATCCACAAATTAAGATACTTAACATCTTCACAAGATTTAAACAACTTAACCTTTAGCCCCCAAACCTCGTTATGGTAATTATTGAACACCTCAAAGGTTTCAACCATACCCATTCCTACTACCACAACCGGTAAAGGTAACGATGTGCATGTAGTTATCCCCATGGATTTTCTTGAACAAATCATTCTCACAAGTGTGAACTAAATTCAACAAGCTTTTAATCCTCTTACATTCGCCGATGAAAGATATACAAGTCATTTAGCCTAATAAACAATTCTCGCACTCAACATTTGATCAACTATCAAATGCATCCAAGATTCCAAACCAAACGGACCTTGGTGAAGCAAGTCTTGTTTACATAGCTAAAATAACCTTGTCACTTGGATAACTTATCCAAACCATTTTGGATTTAAACATATTATTCATGATTATTTTATTACTTTTAAGCAAGAGCTTATAAATGCCATGACATGGATAAACTTTGAAATAAACCACTAATATATGTATATCAAATACAAAGTAATATCCATCGTCAACCAATGCATAATAGACTTAATATTTCTCTCGCCACGCAGGGCATATAATATATTAATCTAATATAGTAATAAAATAGCTAGATGGAATGGTGAGATCTAAACTCCCAATCCTCTCAATCAATACAACGTGTAGGTTTCAAATCTTGAGCTTTAGCTCTCCATGCCTTATTAGCTACTTCTTTCGTTTAACACCTGCACTTTGTAACAAAACATTTTCGCAACAAACATGAGTGTTATAGCCAGCATTTTAAAAATATAGCTAAGAAGTAGAAAAACAATTAAGTTAACCATGAATGTACCTGATGACGAGTAGCTATTCCCTTCCCTCACAGGAAGCTTTAACTCCTCCGAACACTCAGGACAAGCGTGGCGGCGCCAATCTCCATATTTACCGCAAAAATAGCAAACTTCTCCCCTAGGAGTCGTATTCACTTTCTCGGTTTTATTTTTCCTTAAATAAACGGGCGGGAACGAACTTGTGTTTGGCGATGTTAGACTCGAAAGTCTTCAGCATGCCATGCAACTCATCTAAGGATTCTACCATTTTGTCCTTTTGATAGTTTTTGATAAACTCATCATAAGACGCGGGCAGGGACTGGAGAATCATATTCACCGCAAGCTCCCTCCCAATGGGAAATTGTATTATTTCCATTTGGTCAATGTATGCCTTCATACGAAGCACATGAACACCAACCTTCCCACCTTCCTACATCCGGCAACCGACAAGGGCCTTGACACACATAAAGTGTTTTTCTCTAATCTGATGTTGGAACATGTCCTTCAACCGATTAATCATGTCGTACGCACTCATATGCCCGAGTTGCTTTCGCAGCTCGCAACTCATAGTCGATAACATGAAAGAAGAAACGTCTTTTGCGTCCTTGACACACTTTTCAATGGTGTATCTAGTGGCCCTAACTTGTGTTGGTAGCAAGTGGTCCCAGAAGAGGTTCCTCAAGGATGTGCAACTTAGACTCATGGCGAAGGACGATTCGCAATTGCCTATGCCAATCCACAAAGTTCACGCCTACGAGTTTCTCCTTTTCTAGGAACGAACAGAGTGATAAATTCGGTGTGGCGTTGTTAACGTTTATCATCTACAATTTTAGAGTACATGTTTTAGTGAATTTAGATATGATCCTTGTAGAAATAATTACCCAAATAGTTTTCAAAACCAATTATTTAAATAAGGCTAGAAACCATATTTCACCTTACCTTATGATAGGTTTACCGCGGATCACAAAGCAAAGCTATTTAGGCCAGTAACCAAATAAGCGATTGCAAACACTTTGCAACTTCTAGATCCTTGCGGGATCCTTTGACAAGTAAAATGTCTTTTGTCATGTTTGATCCCTTCTCGCACCAATTCTAACTTGATCCCCTTAAATGACTCGGCTAGAGCTCGACGCCACCTAAGTGTCACAAAAAGAATTGTAAACTGCCCGTCAAGACACACGGTGGAACTCTCGCCAATAATTGGCTCGTGCTAAGCTCGACAACCAATATTGCGAGACACCACACTCACCTTCCACACAGTTCCACTAGGCATGACTCGTGCTAAAGCTCAACAATCATCCAAGTTTCACTAGATTCGGGTGGTGTCGTCTTAAGGATGGCGCGTGATTTAAAAACATGATTTTATTTTTCCGGTTAAAACAATTTTAACTCATTTTGCGAATTAAGAAATCAAGTGATAAATACAATTTTTATCCACTTATAATATAATACAAATTTATATTATCTTGTTAATTCTATACGCGCGGAAAGTTATAAAACCAATTTTATAAATCTTTGCATTTTTATATATTTTGAAAAATTATCTAGCATGCGACATCGTACACATCCATGCATAATAATAATATATATAAAACAACCACGCATACACAATAGTTCGGTAACATGCCCAAATCCTATGTGTTTTCCCCGTGAGCCATACGAGGAAAACAAGGTCAACAAAGGAATCCACAATCCAAAGTACCCAGTCGGGTATGCTCCCACTGAAGCCGGCATCTCCAAAAGGTAATTCGGACTCCACTTTTCCGAGACATCAACGCTGTGATTCCCGTTGGTGTATTATATATAAAATCAACTTCTATACTATTATACCAATATATAGAAGAAGAAATGGCGCAGGCCACAATCCTATGCTACTATTACTAGTACAGAGGAATAAATAAACGGCATGCAAGCCGTACCAAATAATAATTATAAAAATTACAACAATACGGCGCGCAGGCCAGCAAAACCAAGTAAACCAACCACCACAACACATAGGTCTAAAGGGCATCTAGTTACCGAACCACAACCAAACACATCCAAAGCAAAACCATGGCGTGCCACAAAACCATGTCAATTATATTTTGATTAAGATTGCTAACAAAACACTAAAGGCACAAACGGCAATCCTTGTACATATGCATTAGTAATTTTAATATACCTTTAAAATTACATATTCATATATACACCTATAAATATATATATATTTTATGCACTTCATGCCAAGCCATACAAAATATATAAATTATAAGAATCAAAATATAGTGGGGAAAACCAGAACCAAGGCTAGTCCAAAACCAACAAATCCGGAATTTTAAATATAATTTAAAAATATGTTTCAAAAACAGTTTCTTGCCCAAAATGCGAAGGGCACGGGCGTGCCCGCCCATCCGCCAGTGTACAATTTAAACAGTTTTAAACATTAAAACTATTTTGCCGGCACGGACCATACCCCCACTTGTACGGCCATGCCCGGTCACCGGAAAACTAAATTTTGACAGAAAACTTAAAATTCTGGTTTCAATCCAAAAGTGCAAAGCCATTTTAGAGATGGCTCTTATACCACTATTGGGTTTTGGTGGCATCTAAAAAACACAGCAGAAAGAAACGAGTATAAAATAATTTTGGATTTATGCCACCAACGCACCACCCAATGGATCATACTCTAAAACAATAGCAATTCAACCAAAAGGACAAGGGAAAGGATAGAATTATACCATGCAAGCTATTCATCCTTCTTGTTGTCTTCAAAAGATGTGTACACAAAGTAGTGTACCTCTACCGGTATCCACACCAAGTTTGGTTTGATCCTCACTTGCTAGAGTGCTTGTGTGCCGATAAGAACACCACCACTACAGAACTAACATCACTTGAAGATTGGTAGTGCCTATACTATCTTCCAAGTGTGTATTGAGAGAGATATAAACTAACTTTAAGTTACAAGTTCATATGCTTTGTTACCAAGAATCAAGAAGATTCATATGTCTTATTCTAGTTGTAAGAACAAGTCTATAGATCAAATCTACAGCCAAAAACGTCCCATTAGTTACTAGTATGAATAGCCATAAAGCCACATTAAATCTAGACTTAAAAGTCCAATTGAATTAGATGTTATTGTTGGGTTTTTATCATGGCACGCAACGGAAGCAAAATAACAAGAATCAAACAAAACAAGTGGTTCAAAGAATCAAGATGCCAATAAAACCCACCACATGGACCAAGATCTACATGCAAGTAATGCAACAAGAAAAACAAGGGAAAAGAAGTTATACCATACAAGAATTGGGGCTAGAGAAGCTGAATTTGATGGATGAACTAGAAAGCTAAACCAAGCCTTCCTCTATCGATAGTCCACACAGAGTTTCCTCAATCTCCTTGTACTAGCAAGCCTCCAAGTGATCTACAAGGACTTGTAATCACTTCTGGAACAACAACTCAGTACCTTAATGCCTCTTGGTAAGCCTCTTGCATGAAGACACAAAGAACACTCATGGAAAACCCCTCACAAGTTGATCTAAGTGTATATTTGTCTTAGGATGTTCAAGAAGGACTTTGGAGCTTATGCAATGTCTATATATAATCCGAAAGATGCCCCCTCAGTTCCCTAAGTCCGACAAAAGACTCTTGGTGAAGATAGACATGCATTGGTTAATGTGGGTGGCAACATGCAAAAGCTGACAGCAGTCTGCACAACAGTTCACGCCGTGAACTCAATAGAGTTCACGCCGTGAACTCAATAGAGTTCACGCCGTGAACTCAATAGAGTTCACACCGTGAACTCTCTCTGGACCACCTCAATTTGGAACTCAAATGCAATTGATTCCTTTTAGCCCCTATGCTTAGGTTTTTGTCGAGATCAATCCCCGGTATGTGACCCAATAGGCCTATGCATCATCATTAGTGATATTGGCGTACGTGTGTCAGTGGGCATACTCCAACAGACTCCCACTTGCACATGACATACAGTACCCACAGTACCACATGCAAAGAGCGGCCTCTAGCAAGGCATCTTTGCGCCCAAGTCAGCATAGGTTTTGTCATCCTGGACAAATGCCAAATCTCAAACATAAGTATGAAATGGCCCTATAGATAAGTGATCAAATTATCCCTTTGTTCGCGATATCCATGTGAACACGAGACATGGTTAAATATCATCTCCAGATCGTTCACGATTATGTTTCTTGATCAAGATTGATGGTGACAAAAATATCTAGTTGCAATCGATCAAACATCATTGCAACTTGAGCACAGTCATGCTTTTTTACGTCAGCTCTCAATCATCGAGGGGCCCATGGACATCTCTCTAAAACTAGAGGAACAAATTCCTTTGACTACATTGTTTCGCCACGTACACCATGCTTTACCCAAAAACTCCCTTTATAACAGCCAATTACGAACTGCGTTTGAAAGTAATCAAAGTATCAAAGTAAAACAGTACATGCTTTGACACACATGTATCTCCGGTCTAAGGACGAAATGATATTATCATCCTGAGTTACTTGTGACAGAAACCATAAAGTAACTTCAGGTGTGGGTCGTCCAATCACTTGAAGAAATCAAGCATAGGCGAAGTGTTGCGTCCCTTGTATCTAATCCATTATTGGTTACGTGACCAACCTCTTCCCTCACTCTTAATTCAAACTTCCTCCCCACGAAGAATGACTGACTGTGGACATTTAGAATGATGAAGCATTCCGGGAAGTGTTTAAACATGCTAAGATGGAACACAGTAAGGATTCATGAAATATAATACTGCTTAATGTTCCACAAATAGATAAATACAAATCAATCATAAACCAAAAACAATATTTAAGCCAAGTTATAGGCATTTAGAAGTGGTAGCTGACCTAGTATGATAAACATCACTAGTCAATAACAACGGCTTAACTAGTGGGTTTGTAACACAACACCCACATGTACTTTTGTTATTTACTTATATCTCTACTAATCAGACCTCTCTCAAAGTGTCCGTCAAAGATATCATAATAGAAAGTGCTAAAGTAACCATACCCTCATTGTCACAAAAACCGAATATAGGGTAAGTGATACTTAAGAACCAACAATTAACACCACAAGGTAGGATCATAAACTTTGATCAAGATCGACAGTTATCCTTATAGAAACTTGCACTAGAGTAATTACTTACTCCAGACTTTTTCTAGTCCTCCAACATCAAGAACATATCTCGGTATTTCTTGAACTCAAAATATTCTATTTTGTATTTCCTAAGTGTCTTTATGAAGCAATAATTTATGAATTAGGTCCACAGACAACTTAATATCGGGAAATATCTTCCATAAACACATATACTTAGGAATGCAACAAAGCTCCCACTAGCCCTGACGTATGTAAAAGTCTCATCCATGCTTCTAGAAAATTGTCACTAGATTTCCTTAATAAAAGCAGAGATCTTACCTTTTAGATGCTAGCATAAATCCACAATGTATTTATCCATGCTTATAGACTTAATTTTTTTTGATATTATGGATTCATAAGACCCTCGGAGAGTGTTGTGAGCACTTCCTCATAATGTTGTTCTATGACAGAACGCGGTCTTGTATATCCGTGTGCTATCTCTTATTGCCACAAAAAAGCAATAATAGCCACTTGTATCAAATATTCTTCAACATAAACACTAGGAAAAGTTTCCTCTTAACTATCATGAAACCTTTTCACATAGTCGGTATTTGAAGTTTTCTACAACTCCATTCATATTAATCTCACTTGTACCTTCTTGGTTTTCACCTAGGTACGGGATTAAGCCAAGTCAAATACTTGGATATTTCGAATGGATTACATCTCTTGATCAATTACTTCTTTTAACTTAGTGAATCTGGGTTAACTATGTCTTCCGATAGATGGTGACCTCAACATGACTCACCATCAAGTAATCGCCGCTTAGATATGAGAGACCCATATCTCTTTGCCTTCATATGACTCTTATCAGACATAAAAGTAATGATACTTAGTCAGGTATACCATCATATCAATGTTGGTTCTCAATCAATTAAGATTGATTATTTGCTAGTGTCAATCATTAGGTCTTTCATTTAAATTCCATGTTCTTCCATTGGAATGCCTTAGTTATTTTCTCTTTTTAGAGCAACAAAACACCATTCTCAAAAGGTTAAATATCTAAAACTTAGAAGAACTTTTCAAATGTATTAGCACCTTTCAAGTTTATCCATCTCCCACTGAATGTAGATGGGATAACTTTAAACTATGAGATAGACAAGCAAAGAACTCTTTTAGTCATATCTTATTTTGTGCTAATTAGACCATTGATTGGTTTTAGATGTGAGGACTTAGTCTGTCATGTTAAGTGAGTGTATCAACAAGCTGGATACACATTTATGACCCATCGTAAACCAGATCATGTTTCACAAATATATGATTTCCTACAAGATGACACCATGTACCAACGTATCTAAGTAGGAAATGAATTATGTGCAAAACCACAATTCATTATATGGTCATTTATTATAGATACAAGGTATCTTAATATCTAAGCTAGATCTAAGTATCTTGATCTATATGCCCTATAGATTCCGTAAGAAGTTTTGGTTAATCCTGAACATCATCAAGGTTTCAAACATTTTACCCAAATTAGAAAACTTTCCGCAATGGCTACTAGAAGGTAGTGATGAAGAAGTTTTCCTTTAGTTATCTTTGTGTTGTGCATGAACGGATTATCCACAAAAGTGTGATCAATATCCAATAAGCTTTTATCCTTATCACACATGACAATGAAGGGTCTCATAATCATCTTAGCCTAATAAACAAGACTAGTATCTAATGTCTAACCCGAGGTTAAACTATTGTTAGGTTTATTAATTGTATAGAATAGAAGATTACATTTTGAGTGAAGTTTGTATTAATTACAAACTAGATGGTCTTAATTGTAAATATACTCATGGAGTATATAAGCCTATGATTAAAGCTAATCATGTATCAATTGCTATAATCAATGATATGAACTATGTGTTAATCAAGGTGTAATTAGCATTCTCTCATAGTTCTACACATGCAATTAAAGATTAGCTTGATAGTTGAATAATTAAGGGATTATCAATTGGTATTAGAGCCTAAGGAGTGATTTGATTGAAGATTGGATCAAGAATTGCAAGAAATCTGAAGAAATTTTGAAGATATTTTTGCAATTTTCGGATTATTTTTGGGCAGAAACTTTGAAAAAATCTAGAAAATTCATATGATCTAATTTTTGGATATGTTGTTGTGTATGATTGCAGGAACCTACAGTAAAATTTCAAGTGCAAAATCCAATCCATTTGAGAGAAATCGAAAAATCAATTTCTGGGTTTTTTAATGATGTTCTTGAGGATGGAATTTGGAATTTCGAGTTCTAGTTGGAATTGATTGCTGAATTTTTGAAAGAAGTTTAGCAATAGCATCGTGATTGGAGTTGAAAAATCTCAAAGCTTAATTCAAAACACACAAGGAGAAATTATGAAATCTTTTTCTTGATGTGTTCCTAAAGATTTTGATCAATTTTGGATCAATTCGTGTTGTTTGATCGAAATTCGTGATAAAGGAGTGTTAGAAAAGTGTTAGGGAAGGTGGAGAAATATAAATTTGATCATAAAAATCATTTTTGAGGAGTTTTTGAATAATCAAGATTGATGGTGTTCTTGATGTTCTTGAGTAGAAGATGAAGAAAGGAAAAGTTTGATCCAAAATTTTAAGTCAAAAAGTGTTTTTGGTGTTTGTGTGTGAGAAGGAAAGAGATTGGAATTTTTGAATGTGTCAAAAAGTATCGGAATTCAAAAGAAAATACAAACTATCGGATTTGGTTTAGAAGTGGGACTATCGGATTTGGCTTATAAGTTCCGGATTTGTGTGAATTAAAAGTTAGCGGATTTTGTGCCAATAATAATGTCTAAACCATCGGATTTTATCTGATTTTATCGGATTTTATGATTTTATCAGATTTTATCGGATTTTTAACTTTGTATCGGATTTTGATTAAAACTAAACCATCGATTTGATTTATGCGGATTTGAAAGTTATCGGATTTGAACTTTACCAGCCCTGCCCCTTGGACCCCGCTAGGGGTTGCCACCCCTTGGACCTTGCTATCAGGGGCGCTGCCCCTAAACCCCGTAGTTGTTGTGACTAAATTATCCCAGAATGTTTTGTGATTTGGTTGTTTTAGTCGTATCATAGTCAGTTTAATTGATTCTTCTAGTACACTTTTAATCATTGTTGATCAGACCCAACTCATTCTTAATTGATCAAATCATTGTTATTGATTAAATTCTTGAACAAATCAAATCATTTCTAAACGATCGTATATTTTTCAGGTATCAAAATAAATATCAAGATGTCAACGAATTTCGGCACAACAGATTCAATTGAACAAGAGATTGACAAATGGAGAAAGAACAAATATCACTTAAGTGAAAATGAATTATTTCTCTTGCTTAGATTAAGAAAAATGTTTGACATTCATAAACCTTGGTATAGTGCTTGTTTTGAGAAAGGTGATTTAATTGTAAAGCTACAAAAAGAAAATTTAGCTCTTGTTAATGAAAATGCCAAATTGATTGTCAAACTTCAAGTTTGTGAAACGGAGATTCCACAAGTTGAAGTAAATTTTGAGAAAAAGAAGGCAGAAGGATTGGTTTATGAGAATATCCAGCTCAAAGAGAAGATTTCTTCACTGAACAAAGAGATTCACAAATTGACACGGAGCAATCAAATTTATGATTTAAGGATTGAACGTAAATCGGATGATATAATAAAAAGGAGAAACAGATGCAAATTCTGAGTGGAGAAAGTTCATTACTAAAAGAAGAAGCTGAGTTTGAAAAGAAAAGAGCAAGTGAATTACAACTTGACAAAGCTAAGTTGCATGATAAGTTGAAACAACTTGAGCAACAACTACTTGTTGAAAAAGTTGAGTTGCAGAAAGAAACAAAGGTATTAGACTTAGAAAAGAGTTTGGAAAGTGAAAAGAAAATGTTTGAAGAAGAAAGAAGCAAATTTGTGGAGAAAATCTCTCAACTTGAAGTACATTCTGAAGTGGAGAAAAAGAAAGTGGAGATTTTGTTAGAAGAGAATGACAAGTTCAAAGAGCAAATGTCTAAAGTGTCTGAGGAACTTCAACTTTTGGAAAATAAATGTCAAGAGTATAAAGTTGAAGTTGAGAGAAAGGAAGCAGATATAGAATAGGTAAAGAATAGAGCAAATGATTTGAAAGAAGAGAATGCGAAGTTTTAAGATTTCATATCTGAATTTTCTGCTGAACGTCAAGATTTTCAAAGGATGTTGTAGAATGATGATAAGTTGATAGGGAGTTTAGGCATTGAAAAGGCTGAATTGCAAAGAAAAGTCACAGGACTTGAGCAACAGTTTCTTGCTTCTTCTAAACCATATATTCCCAGCTTAGTGCTGGTAAACAAAATATATGAGTTTCAGAAGACTCTGGACACAGAGAAGAAAAAATTTGAGAAAGAGAAGACATAGTTGATGGCTAAAATAATCAATGCTGAGCTTAGTGCTGTAAAACTTGCTGAATCAACAAAGACTTCCACTGACACTATTGATTTTGATTCAGTTACACATTGTAGTAGCCAGACTGATTCGTTTTTCTCTGTTGCAGGTTCTGAAAATTCAGATAAAGGTTTCAACTACACTAAGAAATCCAAGAAGAGATCTACAAGTTCTCAAACAGTGAAACCAACTACTTTTGCAACTAAATTCACTCAGAAACAACAGACGCCAGTATTCAAAACTCATCAAAATGCTTACTATTCAAGCAGTACTAATTCTGATTGTTTTGTCATTACAGATGATTCTTTGCCAATGAATAAGTAAGCTTGGACTCCAAAGAAGATCCAAGCTGACAACTTTGCAAAGATAACATCATTCTGGACTCCAAAGAAAGAGACGAAAGATACTTCAACATCAATTCGTTGTGACGAATCAGACAACGATTCTGAACCTAGGGTTTCTGAATTCGGAGTTAAAAATGTCATAAATGATGATTTTTCGTTAAACTATACCTGGACATCTTTGAAACCTGAGGTTAGTAAGAAGAATGTCATGAAAGATATGCCTTCAAGAAACATTTATAGGAAATATCATTCTGCTCAGTGGCACAATTCAACCAACAGATATCACGAGGACACAAGAAATTATCATTCTTTTAAAAATAACAACAAAAACAAATTCTTTTCAGAATCAAAAAATAATGCTAATTTTGTGCTAAAAACTGATGTCAAATATCCATTTGTGGCATACTCAGTAAAGCACTTAATCAGATTATCAAAAGAAAATATTTGTAAGAATTTAAGGCCAATACATGAATTCGTTGTTAAAGAAAGAATTCCTCAATGGCATACATGCCCAATGAATAGATATATTCATAAACCTCGCTGGACCCAATCTCAAATGGGTACCAAAGTGTGCTTAATCTGTTTTGTAGATTAGTCAGAGACATTGTTGGAACACAATGAAGATCATTCAGAATGCGTTGAAAAGCACATCGTGTTTAGTATGCTAACAAGTTCAACATCCTGAGTTGAAGAAAGAAGAGTGTTCCCTGTAGTCCATTTCATAAGTCATTGTGTTCAACGTTAGCTCGAGTCTAATGATCTGAGAAACTTAATGTTTTTAGTTTATCATTCCTTGATATAACATGTGTGATAATGGTTCATTATTTGCAGGGGAGCAAGAACGACATCGATTCTTTGACAGTGAAATCATTTTCGTTGAGAACCTACAAGATTGAAATTTTGTTTTAAAATGAAAACTATTTTTGTGCATTCTTGTAGGGGGAGCAATTTTTTTCTAACCTAGTTGATGAAAAATCATTTTCGAATTCAAATGTGTCTACTTAGGGAGATTTTAGTTTAAAAATGAAAATTTCAAAAACAATACAAAATTTTAAAATTCAAAAAGATTTTCAATTTTCAAATTTTATCGTTTTCCCATCGAGAAGGCATTCATTCATCGATTCATTCTGATGTCTCTCTTGATTCATTTGATTGTTGATCTTCTGACCGCTCATTTTTCATTTCATGAATTCTATCCCGATAATAATTCTGGAAATCCTTCCTTTACTGTCGAATATTCCATTCATTATGGAAACTGTTTATTCTTGTGTCAATCACTCTTCATACATTGTGTAAATCATTCATGTTATATACTATTAAAGTGATAAAAAAAGGCACCAAAGAGTGAGGGAGTGTAGGCAATTTTTACTCCTATGGTCAATCCAGAGCTGGAAGGACCTGCCCCAGGAGTTCACCTTATTCTAGACTACAAAGTAAGGGTTTAATAGGTTGATTAGGTGAGCAGAATCAGTTATCATGGGATATTGATTGGTGTGCAGAGATAAAATGAAATCGAGAGGGGTGGAGCAGGAGATGGGGGTGCATATGATCAACAAATCAATTTGAGCATACATGTCAAATCATTTTGTCATTTCCTGCTTCAAAATTCTTTGAGTGTCTATATTTTTTGATTTCTCAAATAATTCTTGACAATCTTTCTCAACTGAATATTCATTCTTGTTGACATCAATATGATTGCTCATAATCATTTGAACATTCATTTGTATCCAACGGAGATACAAACATTCATTTTGGAAAGAGAGTTTGAGGGAGAAGTTGAAAAGTATTTAGAGAGCTGAGGGTGAGAGATAGGATCAAAAGAAAAGAAATATCCTCTCCAAACAGTGTCAATCTGGGTAACCACATATACTACTAGATTTCAATTGTTGAAATTTGGTATTGAAGAAGACATCATGAACCCAGTGATGCAATGCACTAACCCCACCCAGCTACTCAATTATCTTTTAAAAGATGATTGTTTCAACTTCACATGGAGAATTAACACATTTCTATTAACATCTCACTCGGAGATTGTTAATATTGAAGCAAAGAGGACAGCTACTCCGGTCCCGACTTCTTTCATGCACTTATAGAGTCTAGAGCTTATTGCTATATTATTTCATTTCTTAGGACACATGATGGAAATGTCATAATTATCTAGTTTTCGTAACTGAGACCGGAACATTTTGAGTGTTATCTTTGTGATATTCACGATGATAGATGGAAATCCTACCAGTGCTATCATTATTCCAACACTGAATGTAGGTCACACAGTTAAAAAACTGTTGTGTTAACGAGCAATCTATGTGATCTCGGTGTTAACATTTTCCCACAGGAACTTTGAGATGGTGCCCTAAAGACCATCTTGGATACTTTCATTGCAATGTCATTATGGTCCCAATGTCAAAGAGATACATATTTGATAAATTCAACTGAATGTCATGATGAGGATTCTAAGCTATAAATGTTGAAGTATTCTTGCACAAATCAAGCTGAATGTCAATTACAATTGCATGATGTTCATGAAGAATCCTGATCATCATTAGGGGGAGAAAGTTTAAAGAAATTGGAATTCAGTTGATCTTGAAAGCTCATCAAAATTGTGCAGCTAAAGAAGACCAGATTCATGTGTTGAGAGGGAGACAGAGAAAAGTTTAATTCTGAAAAATCAATATATGTCAAGTCAAGGGGGAGCAAAGAAAAGAGATATCTATCAAATATGAAAAAGATCAAAAGATTCAAAAGAAAAGATAATTGTGTGATCAAGACATTATGAACAGGATAAACAAGATCAAGAGCTACATTCAAGGGGGAGAGAACAAAATATTCCTCATGCAAAAGCAAAGCTTATTTTAAGACAAGAGAGCTCAAGATCAGAAAGAATAGGTTGAAGATTGAGAAAAGCTGAAAATCACTACATGTTAAATTGATTATACAACCAAAGGTTGAAAAGCCTAAGGTTACCAATGCAAAAGAGGAGATTGAAGAGAAAAGATGCCATTGTATGCTATCAAGTTTCAAGTTCTCATCAAGATGTTGAAGTGAATAATATTCTCGAAGTGAGGAGTCTCTATTTGAAGATGAGAAGTCATTTTGAAGACATTAGGTAAAGGTTTGAAGATTCCCCAAAGCTTCAAAACAATATTAACCGAAAAAGAATATCTGCATGATTCAAAAGGGGAGATTGTTAAAGTTTGCGTGAGATGCCAAAAAGACATAACATCTTCTATTTCTATACAAAGGGGGAGATTGTTAGGTTTATTAATTGTATAGAATAGAATATTACATTTTGAGTGAAGTTTGTATTAAGTACAAACTAGATGGTCTTAATTGTAAATATACTCATGGAGTATATAAGCCTATGATTAAGGCTAATCATGTATCAATTGCTATAATCAATGATATGAACTATGTGTTAATCAAGGTGTAATTAGTATTCTCTTATAGTTCTACACATGCAATTGAAGATTAGCTTGATAGTTGAATAATTAAGGGATTATCATAGACTGTTTAGTCTGATTTGCCATAATAGACTGTTTAGTCTGATTTGCCATGATAGACTGTCTAGTCTCATATGTGTTGATAGACTGTGTTGACTGATATTCGTTGGTAGTTGATTGTTGTTTGTTGTTTGTTGTTTGAGATCTCTTGGTTTGTTATGTGACCCGTGTTCATGGTTAATGGTATGTGCACGTGGTGAGACCTGTACGTATGGTTAATGGTATGCGTACATGGTTGGAGGTCAGCTATCGTGTGTTACTGGGCTGGGATATCTACTATTGGTTGCACAGTTCTTGATCTTTTATGCATTCGTTGCAACAGAAGGGGTTTAACTGTACCAAGTAGCAAATAGCTGTCGGTAAACCTTTGCTTTTTCCCGCATCGGTTGCAGGTTCTGCAGAACCGCCGTTCCACTAGAGGTTGGTTTGGTTTGTGAGATTTGTATGATCTGTTTGTGTGATCTGTGTGTAGATCTGATTGTTTGATCTGTTTGAGATCTGTATGCTTGATCAGTTGAGGATTGCTTGTGCTTGTTGTTGGTGGTTGCTTGTTTGTAGCTTCCATTCACTTAGCTTAATGCTAATTCCCCCTGGTTGATTGCTTTTTGCAGGTTTGACTGTTTAGCTGTGTTTATGAGAAAGGGGAATTTGACCAATGCTCTGATATTATGTTTTGAGAAGAGACGAGCCATGTTTTATAAATATTTTGTAACACAAAGTGATGCAATAGTTTGTAAATAGTACTTTGTACTTTGTAGATGTTTGTTTTAATTAAATTAGAAAACGCTTCCGTAGTGATTTAAAAAAAATGGCTTGAGAATTTACGTTGTTACAAATTGGTATCAGAGCCTTGGTTTGGCGATGCAGGCACGACCAGAGTGTTGCATTCCTAAATCTTGGCTCGTGTTGGGTCAAACTTTCCTTGGGGGAATTAGAGTGAATTGGAAGCCCTGTTTCAGTTAGTATGTTATGTACTAACGGTTTATCTAATGAGATTGTGAGATGATGTGATTGTACAAATATGGCTGACAGAGATACCCCTGCTGATCCTCCCGCGACCCAAACTGTGGTTGAGACTTCAGTGATTGATACTGTGGATACGACGAATCGTGTGGGTACTTCGAGTTATGAACAGGAAAATGATCGAGAGGAATATATTTACAAGTTAGAGAATGAACTTCAGGAGCTCAGGGATATAGTTCGTGGTATGGGAAAAGAGAGGATTAATCAAAGTGTGTCATGACATATACCAACAACTGTTACTACCCAATCTACTACTTTGTCGGTTAACGTTCCGCTTCCTCCGGTAACGCAAGTGACTCAACCGTTGTTTTTCAATCCTCTCACCTTACAGGGAGATTATCCTTTTGGATATCCAGGATTTAAACAGCCTTGTACGTAAAAACAATTTTTGGATTGTAAACCATCGAAATATCATGGGAGTACTGATCCGAATGTAACTTTGAATTGGTTGCGAGAAATGGTAAAAGCTCTTGATGCGTGCAATTGCGAGGATGAATCCAGAGTTAAATTTGCGACTCGTATGCTTAAAGGAGATGCGATGGTATGGTGGGATTCAATAACCGGACAATTTACCGAGGAACAACAGGAGAGTGTCACTTGGAATCAATTTTAGGAGAAGTGTGCGAGCAATATTGCAGCTCATTCGAGATTGCGAAAAGCAAGAAAGAATTTATGGATTTGAAGATGATAGGAAACATGACGGTAGACGATTTGATAAAACAATTCAATGAGAGATTGCGATTTGTGAAATAGTGGGTGCCTGATCAGCAAAGATGTAACACCCGCAAACCTGGGCTAGGAGATTAGCAGGATTTGTGGTATGTGCTTAATTGTTTTGTTATAATTAAGTATTTAATTATGTTGGTCAAAATAATTCTTAATATGTGGATATTATTTATGCATGTGTTGTATATATATACATGTAACCGTATGTGTGTGTATGTATTTTGTTGAACACGTGTGTGGGTCAAATTAAGTAGAAGATGGGTTTTTTTGCCACCTCTTCATTAGTTGCATGTATACGTATATGGGTTTTAGATTAAACATTCATTATTTCAATTAAGCAAGGTGTAAGTGTGTGTATGTGAATTGCTCTCTGCCAAGAAACCGAAGAACAAGAAGAAGAAGAGGGCTGTGAAATAGCAGTTTAAGAGTCCCATCTAAGTATGCCATTAAGTCTATCATCCGAATTAAGATCTTTCGGCGGCGTTGATTGACAAAGATGACACCTCTTTGACCCGCGAAGCTAGGATGATTTTCATCAATGATTGTGAGCTCCTCAAGGGTTTGTATATCTGTATGATGCTACAGAGGTCTGAGCAGATTCACCTCGAGTTGATTACTCTCGGCGCCTAATTGTAGATCATGCTCCTATATAAATTCAATAAATCTCCTCATATATTTCATTAGAGCTGATCGTCCTTGTTGTTCTTCATAGGACTTGTTGATCTTTGTGGAGAGCTCCTCGTATATGAACTCACTATCATGCAGCTTTACATGTCTGAAGTCTGCTTCATTGAGGGAGATTTTCTGACCATCTGCTCTTTGACATCATACACAGCAAATCTGTACCTTAATGATTTTTGCATGCTAACCCGAAAAACTTTGCTGATTGGGTACTTTGACACTATTTGCTCCCTTGGAGTTTTGTATTCGTTGCGAATGTGAGTGTATGATCTCCTTTGCGTATCATCAAGACCCCTCATTTCTGGGGGAATCTTGTCTCTGATTTGAGAAGCGTAGATGGTAGGGATCCGATCCTCAAGGTAAGCAGCATTTACACCATATTTTCCCCAAATAGGGTCTTTCATAGCTTCCCTGGTGTACATGTTGTATCTATCAAGGCCTGGGTCTGAAGTAGTTGGAATCGGACGTGCTGGTTGGACATTAGGAGTAATAGGCCAATCTGATGATGTTTGTTGTAATAGTGCCTGCTCAGTTTCTTGATTTTTCCTCAGGATGTCGGCAGCAGACACCTGGAATTTCTTAGCTTCAGGAGGAAATAGTTGATGAACCTCCTCTGATATGCCCCGAAGAACCCTAGTAAGATCTAGCCTTTTAATGGTATCCTCCATTTGCCTTTTAGTGACCAACTCCCTCGCAGGCTTGCAACCCTTGAAGAAGCTGGCTTTGGAACGGTTTGCACGGGCATATCATCAAATCTATCCACTATCTAAACCTCCTCGGTTCTTTCTGGCAGCTTTTCAAACGAGAACCCTTCTATCTATTTCAATAATTCATCCGACTCATCCCTTTCATCAGTATCTGCGGTTTCCATTTCAAATTCAAAATCTGGGATGGCAGGTTCAGGCTCAGACATATGTTGTTGCTATTGCTGTTGTTGTGGTTCTGGTTTTGATTGTAGCTGTTGTTGCTTTTGTTGTTGTTGTTGTTGTGGTTCTGGTTCTGCCCCAATCCCCATAGCAACTGCAAGTCGTTCGGTTAGAGGGGTAAAGGTCAAAACGCGGGGTCTTTTCTCCCCCTTGTGGCGATCATGATCAGGTTCATCATCATCACGCCTACGTTTTGACCCAGCAGCTAGGGATTTACAAGTAGTTTCAAGCGTTGTAAGCCTTGTTTCGACAGAATCTAGCTTTTGTAATACTACATTCCCCAGATCCTCCATTGAATTCATGACAGTTTCTTTAAACTCAGAGAGGTTTCTACCCTTATATGTTTGTTCGTTGCGAAGGGTTTCAAGGAGATCCAGGTTTTGTTCGCGGTCGGGGGCTCTTTCCAGTAACCGCGCATAAAGCAGGGATTTGAGTGTGTTAGTAGATAAGCTCGAGCCGTCATCAACTTTTGATTTCAGAGAAGTAAGTGTTTTTTTGATGTTAGCTATTCTCTCAGTAATAGGGTTGAGAGCCTCCTGCAGTTCCTCTTTTGTAACATACCGAGACTCACGTAGAGTGCTCGTTGAAGTCTCCGCCACAGAGGCTGAGCTACTCGTAAGTGAAGCTGATGTTGTGAACACTCCACCGAGATTTCCACCCGATCCTCGAGTGACACTTTCAGTAGTGCCACCTACGGGTGTTCTGGACGGTTGTCTGGTAAACAACGTCGTAATATGTGCTAGTGTGGTTTGGTGTCTTGAAAGAAATGCAAAAATCTGCGGTATATCAATGTGCGCTAAAGAAAGAGGCGAGGTCAAGAGAGGCAGACCTCTGGTTTCAATACCAGCCATCTCCGAATGAGAGGCCGGTAGAGTATGTGTATAATCTCTGTGGAATGAAGCAGATGTCTGTTGAGAGACACCTGAGTGGCTGGAGGGGTTAATGTGCACTGTTGGGATGACAGTGACTGTTTCAACACCAGAGTCGACAATGTCAACTCCGATGGCAGGTGTGGCTTCCCGGCTTTTTGGGCTTGGGGGACCCTCGGCACTCTCCTTTTCTTTTCTCCCCTCTCTCTCCTCTACCACAACCTCTTCTTCTTCTTCTTCTTCTTCTTCCACCTCTTCCTCTTCCTCAAAATCATATCCTTCACTGCCTTCGTCAAGAGGACCCGATTGATAGCCATATAAGAATTCAGTTTCTGAGTCGAAGGCTATGAGTAGATTTGGGAATAGATCAGAGAAGCTCAAATCTTCCTCTTCAGCCACCACTGGCGTTTTGGCTCGTTGTTCGTCTGTATTATCACGAACCAGTGGTGCTGCTCCAGGGGTAAAATCAATAACAGCTAAAGTATCAGAAGCAAAATCCGGAGCAGTTGCAGCTATTGTTATTTCTAGTGCAGAGGATACTGGTACATGTTCGGGAGCTGGAAGCACATCGGAAAAGGAATCTATCATAGTCTGGATTTGCGCAGGGTCATACTCCGCCCCTCCCTCGCTATGTGTTTCACCGACATCCCCTTCACCACCCCTCTCATCACTTTTATCGCTCGTCTCTCCCCGCTCAGCTTCCCCCGTGGAAGGTTGAGGCCTAGGTTCTAGTACCTCACTTGGAGCTATGGGCCCTTGGGTAGGTGCAACCGGCTCTGGTTGCGCCATAGGACCAAGTCCTACACTCTCCCTATATGCTCACACCACATCATTTGGTGCACACAAATCCAGGAGCGAAGCCGGAAAAGGTCGAGGTTGAACCGGATGATCAGCAGTGAGAACCTTGACATACATGAACTGCTTTGGCCTGATAGAAGCATGATTTGGCCAGCGGGGAATTTCCTCATTTTTGTCCATGGCGAACTGGACCATCATCGGCAAGAACCTTTGGTACGGCAGAAATCTGCCCTTTGCACGTTTAAGATCAGAAAGCTTGCCTTCAACTTGCTGCAAAATATCTAGAAATATCAAAGAGGCATAATCAATGTGTAAGTGATTAGCCGCAACATATATAAGTTTGATCTGATTTGTGTTTGGATATTCATATCCAGTATGCTTTGGAGTGAGACATCGTTGAAGAATGGTGAGAAATGTATAGAAGATGGGGTGAAGGTTTGCTCGTTTGAAGTGGGAATAAAGTTGTAAGTCCCCAATGTACCCCATTGCACGAATGCCCTCAAGGGCAGTTGACTCATCAGGCATCTCCTCAAAATCAAAGAGAGGAGGCCTGCTTCTAGAAGTTGGGAGTTGAAGTATTTCACGAAGTCGACTGCCGGTTATATTGAGGGTGAAGTGATCTACATCACCACGAACTGAGACTCGGCCAGTGTTTGGATTTGTATGAGTATGAACGGTGTTCCAGAACTGTTGTACATACAACTCAGGAACATGAGTTCCCGAAGTTGAGGGATCAAATGTAAGGGCATGGTTTAGGGGGTGTACGCAGAGTATTTCAGTGATGATTGGGAAGTTTGGGTTTATGAAGTTGTTGACATTAATGAAATGGTTATTATCATGAGTGACCACTGAAAGAAATTGGGTTCTTGGAAGGAGTTGGTCATCAGGATTATGGGATTGGCTACCTGTCGAAGAACGGTACGAGACAAAATCGTCTTCCATAGCCGTAGTATGTCCTGTTAGAATAGCCAAATTTGATAGACAATTGATCATTCACATGTGAATCTCTTGGTCAAAACCCAAAAAAATTTCTATCACCCGAGAAAATCTTCATTGAGGATGTGGTGATTTTAATGAAAAAAAATGTTTTTAGACACATGTTTTACAATGAATACATGTATCTAAACATTTTCTTAACACTGAAATTTTTCCTATTTTGCCCATAAGATGAAGATTTAGCCAAAAATTGAAATCAAGGCCATCTTCATCCATACGAAGAACACGCAGCACACTTTTCAAATTTTGTAAGTTTTTCTTTGATGAAAACTTTGTTCATGTGTTCCTAAGAGTCATCGCAAGTGTGGAATAAGTTAACATAATCGTTTGAAGATCGAACAATGCTTTGGAAGTTCAAAGAGGTGGTTTCCGAGTTCTACAGTAGGGTATTCGTTTTTGTTCATTTGAATACGAAGTAAACTTGTTTTGTCATGCATTTGATGTATACCTTTGGGAAATGAGCACGTTTATCACAAAAGTTCAAAATTTTGGCAGTAACTTATGAACACTTATCGCAAAAAATCGTAACTGGAGATTCGTAAAAGTAGAGGCAAGAAAGCGTATGAAATACGACTTACCCACATCTATTTATAGTAAAAAAATTCAAACGGTAATTATTAAAAAAAACACGCTCGAAGTGTGAAGAGATTCGAGGTAAAAAGACGCGCTCGAAGTGGTCTTGAGGACCACTGTTGAGCTCGAAGTCCAAGTAGCTTCGAATTCGAAGTGGTAAAGCTTTGAACTCGAAGTGAGTTGGGTTTGATCCCTGTTCATGTCCGCTCGAAGTCCATTGAATTGGCACTGTTTAGAATGCGAAGTCTACTAGCTTCGAATAGAAGCTAGTAAACGCGCTCGAAGTGCACTAAGGATTAGTGACTTCGTATTCGAAGTCAACTGAGTTCGAATTGGCTCCCATAGAACACGCTCAAAGTTGCCTTGGAATTAAAACCTTCGTATGCGAAGTCCATTGACTTCAAATTGTCCAAAGGCCGCTTGAAGTGAACTCGAAATTGAGGATTTCGAGTTCGAAGTGCTCTAACTTCGAATTTGAATTAAAGTACTCGAAGTCCACTTTTGATTACATGCTTCGTGTTCGAAGTCCATAGACTTCGAAGTATTTGTGTACTTCGAGTTCGAAGTCCATTGACTTCGAATAAGACTTGTGAATTCGAAAATAATAATTTTTTTTGTATTTTTCAACTTTCAAAGAAATAAAACATATTTTTGATATTGTTCTTTGTTTTGTGAATGTTTTTGCTATTTTCTTTGATTTTCTAAATGTTTTTGATATTTTCTTTAATTTTCTAAATGTTTTTGATATTTTCTTTGATTTTCTAAATGTTTTTGATATTTTCTTTGATTTTCTAAATGTTTTTGATATTTTCTTTGATTTTCTAAATGTTTTTGATATTTTCTTTGATTTTCTCCCCCTACAAGCATGTGTATCTTGTACGAATGATTGACACTCCCCCTCAAATAGTGCTTGGATTATCTGCAGCATGAACAAACAAAGTGAACTACCCACTCAATTGAAGACTAGTGGTCAGACTTTATAATTCAACATACCTAATTTGGATACTAAATCATTAAAACAAGATTCGTCCAATGGTTTACTAAACAGATCAGCTAGTTGATCATCATTTTTGACATATTGAAGTTCTATTAGACCTTTCTCCACGTTATCTTTAATAAAATGATACCGTAGTCAATGTGTTTGGTCTTTGAGTGGTGGACTGGATTGCATGAGATGGCAATGGCAGATTGTGAATCACACAATAATGGTATCTTGTCATAGTGTAGGCTAAAGTCAGAGAGTTGAGTCCTAATCCACAAACTTTAAGAGCAGCACATTGCAGCAGCAACATATTCAGCCTCAGCAGTTGAAGTGGAGACAAAATTCTGTTTCTTAGAAGCCCAACACACTAACCGATCTCCCAAAAAGTGTGCACTGCCGGATGTACTATTTCAGTCCAGCATGCAACCAGCATAGTCAGCATCTGAATAGGCATATAATTGAAGACTAAAATCCCTTGGATACCATAGACCTAGATCAGGGGTGCCCTTGAGATACTTGAATATTCTTTTGACTGCCAGCAGATGTGATTCCTTTGGATTAGCCTGTAATCTAGCACATAAGCATGTAGAAAACATTATATATGGTCGACTAGCCGTTAGATACAGTAATGAGCCAATCATACCCCTATATGTTTTTAAATCAGCTACTTTTCCATCAAGATCAGCAGACAGTTTTGCTTTGGAAGACATAGGGGTAGATAGTGAAGAACAACTAAGCATGTCATACTTCTTCAACAAGTCTTTAATGTACTTGGATTGACTAATGAAGATGCCATGACTCAGCTGTTTCACTTGTAATCCAAGAAAGAAGTTCATCTCTCCCATCATACTCATTTGAAAGCGATTTTGCATGGTATATGCAAACTCATCACTGTACTTTGGGTTTGTGAAACCAAAAATAATGTCATCAACATAAATTTGTACTAAGATTAAATCCTTTCCTTTGGCTTTGGTGAACAAAGTGGTGTCGGTTTTTCCTTTTATGTATCTCTCACTCAACAAATATTCTGACAAGACATCATACCATGCTCTCGAGGCTTGTTTTAGTCCATATAGGGCTTTGTCAAGAATATACACATGTTGAGGTAATTTGGAATTGACAAAACCTTCTGGCTAAGACACATAGACCTCTTCCTTGAGGATACCATTTAAAAAGACTGTCTTAACGTCCATTTGAAAAACCTTGAAGCTTTTATAGGAAACATGGGCTAAGAAGAGTCGAATGGCTTCTATCCTAGATACAGGAGCAAATGTTTCATCGTAGTCTATACCCTCCTGTTGATTGTAACCCTTAGCAACCAGCCTACCTTTGTTCCTCACCACTGTTCCATCGGAATCCCGTTTATTCTTAAAAATCCACTTGGTACCAACCACTGATTTTCCCTCTAGAAGTGGTACCAGTCTCCAAACTTTGAGCCTTTCAAACTGGTTAAGTTCTTCTTGCATTGCAATGACCCAATCTGCATCGTTTAAAGCATCAGAGACTTTTGTGGGTTATATCATGGATAGGAAACTGGAATAGAGACACTCATTTGCCGTTGCAGAACGAGTTCTTACTCCATCATGAACATTGCCTATTATTTGAGATTCAGGGTGGGATTGTGTCCATCGTATACCTCGGGGGTTTTGGATCGGAGGAAAGAACTCATTTAAGCGATTTGAGAGTTCAATGTCTTCCTCTGTTGATATAGGGTCTGAATCATAGACTGGAGTTCTCTCATAAACCGGCTCATGAGGAACTATGACTGGATTGACAGTTGATGTAGACGGAGAATCCACGGTTGGATACGAAGACGAGTTGTCAACCTCCGTTGCAGTTGTAGCAGGAGACACCGCATCACTCCTGTCACTAGCATTTTGAACATCAGATTCAGACTGTAAGAAATCAAATAAGAAATCTAAATTATTTTCTGAAGATGATGGATTTATATTTGTTTCTTTTCTTTGAAGAACTGGTCCTGAACTGACTTGATCAGAAGCAACTTCATTTCCCTTTTTAAAAGTGTTAACATCCAACATGTCGTCAAATGTAACATTTATACTTTCCATAACACAGTTAGTTCTTATATTTAACACTCTGTAGACTTTTGACTCATGTGAATAACCTAAGAAAATTGCTTCATCAGCCTTGGCTTCGAACTTCCCTAGATTATCCTTTTCATTGAGTACAAAGCACCTATTACCAAATATATGAAGATATTTGATATTAGGCACAATTCCATTTGCCAATTCATATGGTGTTTTATTAAAACGCTTATGTATGAAAGAACGATTCTGTGTGTAACACGCAGTGCTTACGGCTTCAGCCCAATAGGAAGGTGGGAGACCAGAATAAGCAAGCATGGTATGAGCAGCCTCAACCAGAGTTCGGTTGCATCGTTCCACGACTCCATTCTGTTGTGGAGTGTATGCTGCAGAAAATTGATGAGTAATCCCCACGAGATCAAGGTAGTCTGACAAGCATTTGTTTTTGAACTCAGTTCCATTATCAGTGCGAATGGAGGCCACACTGTGTTCATACTTGTTCTGCTGTTGTTTGATGGAGCTGATGATAGCAGGAGTTGCTTCATCTTTTGAATTTAAGAACTTGACACAAGTATATCTAGAGTAATCATCAACAATTACTAAGATATACTTCTTCCCATTGCGTGTTTGTACTCTCATCGGACCACATTGATCCATGTGGAGAAGCTCCATTGTTTTCTTTGTACTTGAGATTTGCTTTACTTTGGGTGATGTGCGTTTCATATTCCCTTTTTCACACTCTGCACACAGATGATCTTTGAAGAACTTCAACTTAGGCAGGCCTCTCACCAGATCTCCAGTAACTAGTTTGTTGATGTTGTGGAAGTTGAGATGGGAGAGTTTCCTGTGCCACTGCCAAGTGAGGTCTGATGAGGCCTTGCTGAGTAGACAAATGGAAGTGTTCGTGTTGTAGTTGTTCAGATCTATTGAATATAGGTTAGAATTTCATGTTCCCGCGAGAAGTACATCACCCGTGTCTGTTGTCACTGAACATGAATTCTTTTTTAATGTAACTTCCAAATCTTTGTCACAGAACTGACCAATGCTAAACAGATTATGGCCCAGTCCTTCCACATAAGAGACCTTCTTTATTTTTATATTTTTCTTTTCTATATCTCCGTACCCCAGTATTGGTGCAACATTGTCATTCCCAAAATGAACATTCCCGGAGTACTTGGGAACGAAGTTGTTGAGAAGACGTTTGTCACCGGTCATGTGCTTTGTGCATCCTGAGTCCAGGTACCAGAGATTTGGTTCCTGCATACAGAGAAGAAAGAAGGTTTAGGTACCCATTTTGAGATGGGTCCTTGCGTGTTAGATGAAACACTAGTGTGAACTATGTCTTGAAAAATGCAGTGTATTCTTTTTGGTGTCTTCCATTGAATCATTTGTTGTTCTTTGTTAAACTTTGAAGTTTTCATCCAGAAAGGATCAAGAACAACCTTTGATACAATGGTTAGAGGAATTTCTCCTCTTTCAAGAATTGGGGAACGTTCTGTGTTTTTGATGTCCATAACTTCAACCACATCTTTTCGTTGCCAAATTTGAATCATTTTTGGTTTTGCAACTGTTTGAGATATGGGTTTCGTTTTGGTGGTAGTATGGTTGGTTTTAATAGTGAATGGTTTTGTTTCTTGCTATTTGATTGATTTTGCTCTTGAGCTTGAGGTTTTTGATTTTCTATTTGATGACTGAGACTTGGTGCATTGTGATTGAGATTTTTGTTTGTTAGATTCTGTTTTATTCCAAGCCTTCATAAACTCTTTGTAGCCCCCTTTCTGTATGCTTCTAGCTCTTGAATCGTGATGAGTCTATTTGTATAGTTCCAATAATTCATGAGTTTTAGAGTGTGTTTAGTCACTCACTGATGAATGAATATATCATATGAGGAAATAAAGGGGGCATTTACTTGATTTGACCCAAGTGATCTCCACCTCTCACATGCACTAATACCCAACTGTTTACGAAGCCTGTCATATTCACACTTGTATTCACAATGTCCATGCAAA
The DNA here is from genome assembly GCA_038502395.1 of Dittrichia graveolens. NCBI lineage: Eukaryota > Viridiplantae > Streptophyta > Magnoliopsida > Asterales > Asteraceae > Dittrichia > Dittrichia graveolens. The sequence goes on along the minus strand of JARJIL010000007.1, from coordinate 51,933,854 downwards.
CATCCATTACTTGTGTAGAAATATGTGCTTGCTTTGATTTCTTTTGAGGAAAGTGAATTACAATTACAAAAGAAACTTGTAATGTGATGACACTTTTTGGAAAAATCAAAACACGGCTTAGAAACTCTGGGTTTAAACTTTCTTGTGATTCCATTGGAGCAAACACTCTTCATCTTGTTGTATTTTCTTCTTACAGCTGAAACATTCAAAACGTGGTTAGGTGTGAATGGTTTTATGTTATTGTGGACAACATTTGGTGGTGATTTTGGTGTGTTTTTGGAAGAGTGTGTGACATGGGCTTTGGGAATGGCATTCGGTTGCCTTTTGGTGGGTTCAGTTAATTTATGTTGAGACTTTGAAGTCCATGATCCTTCCACCGTAGATTTCCCTTTTTCTTCTCTGGTATATTTGCGTGTTGGTTGAGAAGTAGATGGAGTGGAAACGCATGTCAAGATTTTCCTTTGACAGTGACATGAAAGACTCTTTTCTGATTTATTTATTTCTCTTTCCAAATCATAAGTGATAATGGTTTGATAATAATAAGCTACAAGCTGTTCAAGTTGCCTTTGTAACACCATATGTGGTATATATATTCGGGCTTCGAGAACTGTTTGTGGCTTTTTGATATCATCAGGATAGGTGAAACCATTAGACTCATCTATCATACTGAGCTTATGAGGCTCAGATGAGATAGAATCATTTAATTCTTGATAATTAAAATAAATTTCAGATTTTAGTGGATTATTTCTTTTAAAGTCTTCTTCCCTAACCTCTTCTTCTCGTCCAACTAATACCATTCTGTTTGTGATGCCAACATTCATTAAGTTAAAGTCATATAATTGCTTGGCTGTCACTTTCTCACTGATTTGTGGGTTTTCAAATCCAAGACCATCATAGGTCCATTTTGAGTATTTTCTTTCTTTGGATTTGTTTAGAAAAATTGTTTGTTCTGTTTGACCCCGTTTGATCAGTGTATCTTCAAGCTCTTTTATTTTTTAGCACAGTTCACCCTTTTCCTTAAGAATAAATTTTGCATCATTTTCGGCGATGATCTTCTCTGCTTTTAGGTCATGCAGTTGAGTGCTCATGTTTGCAGTTAGCTTAATGAGTTCGTTTTCCTTTTCAATGATTTTCATTTTGAGCTGTTCAATTTCTTTATCAACATGTAAGGATTCCATTTGTTGATTTCTGATTACTTCTTTTAGTTTTTCTTTGTTTAGTTTTGATTTTAGTACCTTTTTCTCTAACTTGTTCATTCGTGATATGATGATCTGAACATGTTCCATGCTGCAGACCACAACCTGCAATGGAGTTAGAGTGTACCTCATCATCATCATTGACAGCATCGAGCCCTTCATCATCAGAATTGTCATATTGTGCCACTGGCTCGGCTTCATCATCACTAAACTCTTCTTCAACGTCTACCATTAAGCAGAATTGAGCTTGTGCCTCTTCCTCAAGATCACTGTCATCAGTGTCAGTGAGGAACTGGTCTTCGTCCACCAACATGGCCCTTCCTGCACTCTTCTTTTTGGCCAGTCTAAGCTTTTGCTTGTAGTACTCAGCATCTTTCTTCTTTTTCAGTGTGCAGTCTTTTATGAAGTGGCCGTTTCCCCCACAATTGTAGCATTTGCGATCTTCTTTCCTCTCATCCTTGGCAATTCTTGTTTCTCAGCCACCTTATAATTTTCTGGTCTTCGGGACCTAGAAGTGTACCTTTGGCGATTGTTGGTTTTAAAGTACCTATTCTTAAACGCCTTGGTGATGAATGACATGGCTTTGATGACTTGTTCCATTTCTGTACCATCTGACTCATTAGATTCTGAGTCAGATCAAGCCACTTGTTTGAATTTCTGGTTCTGGAGGACTCGCGGGGGGTTGGTTCTGAAGCAATTAAGGCCAATGGATCAGCTGTGAGTCTGGGAGAAGTTTTTGAGACCTCATCTTGATATTGTTGAAGGTCCTCAAAAATGTTGTGGTATGTGAAAATTGTAAGGTTTTGGTTGATGTGTTTGTACAGCTTGACATGCTCTTTCCATTATGGCCCCAGAGCACGAAGAAATACGCAATTATTATCCAAGTCTCTCCTTTCAACCTTGGTTGTCCTGAGTTCGTTTTGGAGTTTGCAGAAACGACTGTAAGTGTCAACTAACAGTTCGTTCTCCCTAGCAGAAAATTCGTGAAACATGTTCACCAATTGTGTTCTCTTTATGTGCTCTCCTTGCTTAGTCCCATGCAATTGTCGTTTGATCTCATCCCAGATCTCTTTGGCGGTAGCTAAGCTATCAACCTTCATGTACATCTCAGAAGATAGACCTTGCTTTAGATAATACTTAGCCAACCTGTCAGCTTTCTTTCTTTCTTTCTCAGCAGCTGTTAACTCATCATGAGTTTTCTCTCTCACTGTTCCAATAATTGGAGGATTATTGTCTGGTTGTACATCCATGATTCGATAGAATTTCTTTTCTCCGTTGAGAATAGAATCGATCATCATTTCACCATAAACTTCATTATGTTCAAGAAAATCCATGAACCTCCTTCTCCATACAAGGTAGTCATTTCGAAAGAGAACAGGGGGTTTTGAATCCGTGCCAATGGCCAATATCTCATTGGAACTTGACATTGTTGATTGAATTACTTGAAGTTTCAAAGTGATCGTTAACTTGAAAAAGTTGGGTCATTGGGTTAGAAGAAGGTTTCTTCGAATTGGAAGAGTTTGAAGTGGTGAATTCGTCTTGAGCTATGAGTTCGAATTGGAATTGTTCAAAGATGATTAACTTGGAAGTAGTTTGAGGCTAATCTTGGAATTCGAAGTCAATTTTGAAATGAACTTTGAATGGAACAGTTCTTTTGATCTTTTGAATAGAAGTGAATTATCTTTGAATGTTTCGTTTTCGGAGTCAACTTCGAATGAAATAGTGACTTCGAATACGGAATGTGAGCAAGGCAAGTTGGTTTCGAATTGTATTCACGCTCGAAGTCTGTGGTAATGCGCTCGAAGTCCAACGGTTGTAATGGACTTTGAATTCGAAGTGTTATTTGGAATAAAATCCGCTCGAAGTCAAGGAGTTTGAATGGGCGTTGAATTCGAAGTGTTCTTGGGGAATTAAATCAGCTCGAAGTCGCCTATAACTTGTTTCGAATTTGTAACTTGTATTGACTTTGAATAAGAAGTGTATAGTCTTCGAACTTGAGATATTTTTCCTTCGAATTTGAGTATTTGATGCGCTCGAAGCCTTCTTTAGGTAACAATTTCCGGATTTTACGGGATTTGTTTCCAACAACCTTGCTCGAAGTCTTCTTTGCAATATTAGGCGCGCTCGAAATCTATAGTAAACATCAAAAAACTTTCGAAAAATTGATTTCACTCGATCAAACACTCAGATCTCGACTGTTCTTCATCATCTTCAACCGTTTTTGACAAAAATCACAATCCTTATAAAAAACAATGCAAAATCAATTGATTTTTATACCCTCTTGGTCGTAATCCTTTGTAGATCCAGAGTATATCAATTAATTCATCATTCCAATTAATTCACATGAACTAATGAAGCAAAACTATAGATGTATTCCACTAAAACCTCACGAATTTGTTTGATTTTTATCCAACTCAAATCGTAATTGATTGTTTAGAATTTAGAGTCGATTTCGAGATGAATAAAATAAATTCTAATAGGATAAACACTCAAACCTTCATAGCTTCGATTTCAAAACAGTAGCCTTCTTCGATGATGCATGTTAATCGCCGTTTTCCTAATCAAGAGCCAACTTAGATCAAGTTAGGCTCTGTTACCAATTGAAAGATGTAAATCAATGATTGTATAACCTTAAAGGAATCAATGGCAATATAATTATCGAGAGAGAGAGAGAGAGAGCTACACACACTTTCACGTTCAAAGGATATGGCATATATTTCAGGAATCATAAAAGGCGTTCGCTGCCTTTGGTACAAAGGTCCTATATATAGGCTAAGCCTACTACTTGGGCCTCATGGGATTTCCTACATTTTAACTAATATTAACAAGAATTAGGAGAGAAAGAAGGAGATGAGGGAAGAGAAGTCATACCTGTTGCACCGAAGAGTGGAGACTCAGAGCTAGGACACACATTCCTTTGCTTAGAGCTGGAAGTGGTGGAGGAAATCCTTTGGGCACAAGGTCTGAGCTGAGTCCTTGGAGGTTCAGCTTGCGAGGACTCAGCCTCAGAATCATCAGTTGGACCTTCTTCCACCTCAGCTTCGTCATCCTCCTCAGCTTCACTTGACTCAGAAGTCGGAAGTTGTGCAAAGGATCGTATTTGAGCACTCATCACTGGATGTCCCGGAAAGATGTCATCCTTGAACATTCTGGAGCTGAGAGCAGGGGTGGGAGTTGTTTCATATCTTCTTGCATATAGGGCTCCAAGCCTGTCCTCAAACACCATTGATAGAAAACGAATGAAAGGAAAATTGACATCTCTTACTGCTTTGGTGACTTGTGATCTGAGAACTTCGAAGATTAATTCTACATAATCCACATTTCTCCCATAATATATGTTGTACAACAACTACATCTCGAAGTCGTTCACATTGTCAAGACCACCAACCTTGTACCCTAGTGAACGCACCACTGTAGATACCATAAAACCCCAACCGGTTTGGAAGATTGACTTCTTGATTACACCGGTTACGTGTGGATGACCCAAGAGTGGGAGCACACTTCTAGCTGTTTCCATAGAAACAGGTTCATCGAAATGTGGGATGACAGGTAATCATAATACTTTGTGTAAGGCATTTGCATCGACCACCATCTCCTGTTGTCCACTTAGGACATTTCCCCAGATAACCCTGTGATCAGCTTCATAGCGACAGGTGTACCAAAACTCTATCAGTAATTGAGGAACTAGGACGTCGGGACCATCAAGAAAGGCATGAGATAGAGGTCCTTTGCGAATGTAGGAAATCCATTCCTCGTATCCGCGACCTTGTTTGGAATGAGGAATGTCGAAGCAAGATAGGACATTGTTTTGATTATACACCGGAAGAACATTGTTCTTGAATGTACCTCCGTGGATCATCTGATCAGTCAGATTGAGAGTGTGTCCCTCCATAGGTATTGAACTGAACATGTTGGATTGCATTTAGCAAATTTAGGGTTTCGCACTCAGCAAATAATTCTGCCCAAAGCAATGGTAGGGTTTAGAAATAGAGAGGAAAGTATAGGATGTGGGAGAGTAAGCGAAATACGGTGAAAAGTCTCTCTATTTATACCTTTTCAATGTGAGAGAAAAGTTACAGTTATTAAATGGTAATAAATATAGCCGTTACAGTAAAAAATGATTACCAATTCGGTTACGACGGCTATTTTTGGTGTAAGTTACCTAAACAAACACTGTTACACTGATCCATATCTTATCGAGATCAATGGAATTTTTTTAAGAACATATCTTTAAAAAATCTATAAACGACTTACGTTTATTTTAAAAAGGACATACCGTAACTATTTTAGACTTACCATAGTGTTGGACTTACCATTTGTTAGGACTAACATAGACATGTGGAACTAACCACACCTTAGAACTGATTACACAGCATAGACTGAGCACTCAGCTTAGATTGAGCACTCAGCTCGGATTGAGACACTTAGTCAAGTTTAGCACTTAGTATGTATTGAACAAAGACAAAGAATAATGGAACATACCAAATTAAGGATTGAGCAAGCCAAGTTTGCTAAGCAGAGTCGTGAATCTTGTGCCTTCAATTGGTTTGGTGAAGATATCTGCAAGCTGATCTTCTGTTTCAATGAAGACTAACTGTACCTTTCCCTTTTCAACTATGTCTCTGATGAAGTGATGTCTTATTTCAATATGTTTTGTTTTTGAGTGGAAAACTGGATTGTGTGTAATGGCAATAGCACTTTGATTGTCACAAAATATGGGAGTCTTTGAATAATGTAAACCAAAGTCCCTAAGCTGATGTTACATCCACAATATTTGAGCAGAACAGCTCCCTGCTACAACATACTCGGCTTCAGCTATGGAAATTGCTACTGAATTTTGTTTCTTACTTGTCCAGCTGACTAACTACCACCCAACAGCTGACATTCTCCAGTAGTACTCTTTATGTCTAGACCACAACTTGCGAAGTCTGAGTCTGAGTACCTTATCAACTCAAATCTTGATCCTTTGGGATACCACAAACCTAAATTAGGTGTTCCTTTCAGATATTTGAGTATTCTTTTGACAGCCTGCAAGTGTGATTCCTTTGCATCAGCCTGATATCTTGCACAGACACATGTAGCAAACATTATATCAGGTCTGCTTTCTGTCAAATAGAGTAATGAACCTATCATTCCTCTATATGTAGTCTGACATACAGATTTTCCATCAATGTCCTTACTCAGCTTGACATTGTGTAACATTGGTGACTTTGTAGGATGGATTGAGTCTAGTCCATATTTCCTAATCAAATCAACGACATACTTGCTCTGATTAATAAATATACCATCTTCTTTCTGGTTAATTTGAAGTCCCAAAATGTAAGTCATCTCACCCATCATGCTCATTCTGTATTGATTAGACATTATCTTAGAGAACAAATCACATAGATTTTGGTTAGATGAACCAAAGATGATGTCGTCTACATAGATTTGAACCAGAATGACATGTCCTCTGATTTTTCTTATAAATAAGCTTTTATAAATGCTTTGTAACGTCCCAAATTTTTTTGTAAAAAAACAATTAAACTAAAAGTAAGATTGATAATTCATCGCATGTGAACATTGTATGAGTTAATTACAGACCCGGGTGATAACCCGTCGAATCCAATTGTAATCGTGTAGAATATATCTTTAAAACAAAATAGTTTAAACACTGTGGAAGCTTGTGGAAATATGAGCTATCAACCGTGTGCTGGAGCCCCGCCGTGGCGATCACCTAAAAAGAAGGTTAAACTACAACCATAACCACAAAGCTTAGCGAGTACACTTACTTACAATCAACCATATGACATCACATCATTTGCTCTACATTCATGTTACCTCTTTCATTCTCGCTACAGTAGTAGTCGGTCCCACATTCCCGTCACCGAAGTGTACAGTCCCATCATATCCGTCACCGTAGTGAATGGTCTAGTCATTCCCGTCACCGAAGTGAACGGTCCAATCATTCCCGCCACCGAAGTGCACTATCTCATCATTCCCGTCGCCGAAGTGAACGGTCTAATCATTCCCGTCACCGAAGTGTACGGTCCCATCATTCCCGTCACCGAAGTGAACGGTCCAACATTCCCGTCACCAAAGTGAATGGTCTAAACAATAGCATAACATGACACAAATATAAGTTCATCAGTTATTATTTCATCATTTCATCAATTCATCAACTCATCATTCATCAATCATATAGCACATAACACTTTTAACACACACATCACAGGGTTTAATTAGTAAGTAAGAATACTCACCTGTCTTGCAGTCTCAGTTTCTCAATCTTATCTTACTAGAACACTTGTCATTGCTTGCTTAGCCAACCGTCACGTACAATAGGTCTAACAATCAATGCCGTGCATGAATCCCTCGTTCGTTTATCCCCGTAATACATTCGGGTTTCACAAGACATGTAACAGTAAGATCGAGGGACGCGTCGCGTCCATCAAACCAACGTGTCACGTCAATGTAAAGTATCGGATTTCCATTAATTCGGATTTCCCCTCATTCGGATTTTCAACTATCGGATTTCAAGTCGTCGGATTCCCACTATCCGAGTTTCCACTTATCGGATTTCCATAAGTCACATGGCTAATAGGCATAAGTTGTATAAGTTATCAATCTGAAAGTCACATTGGGGTTCAAGGCATGAAAGTCGGATGAGGTTTTAAACATGAAATTCGCATGAATCTCCGTGCGACAGTTGCATGATGCGAAAGTCGCATGGTGCAAGGTTTAAAGCAAAGGTCGCATGAGTTGGTTCTGGTGAAGTCGCATGGATACTCAAGGCATGAAAGTCGGATGGAACAAAGTGTGAACGTCGCATGGAAGGAATAAAAGTCGCATGGGTTCAAAGCAATAAGTCGCATGGAATGAAATAATAGGTCGCATGGGGCAAATTATGAAAGTCGCATGAAGTGGTGGTGATAGCCATGCGAAAGTCACATGGGGTTAATTTCAAAGGTCGCATGAAACACACAAAGGTCGCACGACATTCATACAGAAAGTCGCATGGATGATATTCATCCATGTCAGTTCATCTTTTTCAACTTTCAGGCTCCATGGCCAAAATCATGTTCTTTCAAAACTTAACCAAATTTTTTCATTTTGGTTTCAAAACATTTCTCCATTTATTTAAACACTTCTTTCTAGATTTAAGCATATTACAACAAGTATTGAAGCTCGTTCTTCCATTTCTTTTTCTCTGGTTCTTCATAAAACCCATAACCCAAAAACTCAGATGCTAAATCATGCTACCATCAACCAAACAAGATAAAATTGATACCTACAGTATCCTAGTGAGGTAAGAAACATTACCTAATGATTCTTGTGGCAATTCTTTGAGTTTTCCAGATGATTCTTGCCTCTTCTTCCTTGCTTTCTCGTGAGGTTTAAGCATACACAAACACACAGTCCTCTCTCTCTCTCTCTCTCTCTCTCAATGTAACAGTGTTTTGAAAGAATGTTGGAGGCTGTGCCGTACTTCCACATATATATGCCTCCAAAAAGGCCTAAGCCCTTTTCCATATTGAAGAAGCCCATTAACATTATCCAATTACATCACCTCTCATAAGCCCATTAATCAACTATTCACATATATATGTATATATAGATTCAAGCCCATAAAATCTCTAATGTATCACACAAATAAATTCACAATCAAACATAATTTATCATTCCTCGATAATTATTCTTTTATTTATTTTTCGAAGTTCGGGTATTACATGCTTCCTCTAATAAAATCGTTTGAAAGCAGATAGGTGGACAGTGTATCATTCCAGGCTCTTGGTGCTTGCTTGAGTCCATACAGAGCCTTGTCCAACTTATAGACATAATCTGGATGTTTAGGATCAATAAAACTAGGGGGTTGTTTCACGTAGACCTCCTCCTATAGTGCTCCATTCAGGTATGCACTTTCAACATCCATTTGATACACTTTAAAATTCTTGAAGGCTGCATAGGCAAGAAATAGTCTTATAGCTTCAATCCTTGCAACAGGGGCAAAGGTGTCATCATACTCAATACCTTCTTCTTGTCGATACCCCTGAGCTACTAGCCTTGCCTCATTTCTGAGCACTACTCCATCCTTGTACATTTTATTTCTATGGACCCACTTAGTGCCTATAATTGTTTTTCCTTTAGGAGCACGGACAAGGGTCCTGGCCTTATTTCTTTGAAATTCTGTCAGCTACTCTTGCATAGCTTCAATCCAATCTTCATCCTTTAGTGCCTCTTCAGTCTTCTTTAGTTACATTTGAGATATAAAACTAGAGTAGGCAACATAGTTTGCATTTGCCTTAGATCTAGGTAACACACCATCTTCAATGTTACCAATAATATCATCAAGAAGATGATCTTTTACCACTTTGAAGGTTGTAGTGGCAGACTGTGGTTCTGAGTCTGAATCTCAGTAGTGTCTTTCAGGCTGTATGGGACTGACCTCTTCAGTCTGAGGTGGAATTGAGAAATCACTAAGATCCTCAATTTGATTTGTACCTGAAGATTCACCTAGATTCTTAGGCTGATGATCAGATTCACAGACCTCATCTGTGTGATCATCTTCAATGTTGATGGCTTCTATAGGTAACACTGTTTTATTAGATTTAACATCATTTTCATCATCAGAATCATCCATAACATACATGGGATTTGATGTGAGATCTTCTTTGCTCCTTTCAAGATCACTCAGACTAACCGGGTCAGCTTGAGCTTTGTTAGATTTATCAATACTTGTCTCATAAAACGTAACATGTACCGATTCTTCACTTACCTTTCTTTTAAGATTATAGACTCTGTAGGATTTGGAAGTTAAAGAATATCCAACAAATAAACCTTGATCAGCTTTAGGTTCCAACTTATGGAGCTGATCTCTTTGCTTTAGCACATAGCATGTTGAACCAAAGATGTGGAAATATCCAATATTAGATTTTCTGCCATGATACATCTCATAAGGTGTTTTACCATGTCTTTTAACTATTATAGATCTATTATGTGTATAGCAAGTTGTACTTACAGCTTCTGCCCAAAGGCTCAGCTTGAGCTTTGCTTCACATAACATGGTTCTAGTAGCTTCAATTAAGGTTATATTTCTCCTTTCAGCAACTCCATTTTGTTGTGGAGTTCTCACAGACGAGAAATTCTGGATAATTCCCTTTTCTTCACAAAAGCCTTCCAGGGTTGAGTTTCTAAACTCAGTCCCATGATCACTCCTGAGCTACTTGATGGACTTACCTTTCTGCAACTCTTCTTGCTTTATGAAGATGATTAACTCATTAGCAGCTTCACTTTTGGCTTTTAAAAGAGATCACCCAAGTGAATCTTGTGAACTCATTAAAAATCACTAGGGTATAATTTTTACCACTTAGGCTTGGGGTGCTTATAGGTCCAAATAGATCCAAATGCAACATATGTAATGGTTCTGTAATTGAAAAATTCTGTTTGGACTTGAAGGATCCCTTATGATGTTTTCCCATTTCACCAGCCGAGCAAAGTTTGTGTTTGGCAAATGTGATCTTTGGCAGACCAGAGACTAACTCTTTGCTAGACAATTTATTAATATATTTGAAATTCCGGTGTGACGGTCTTTTGTGCCACAACCAATTCAGCTTGGGAGTTGAGTCAGAATACATGCAGCTTTCTTTTGAGGGATCTGCTGAGCTGACATCTATCAAATAGATATCTCTCTCTCTCTCTTTTAGCCATTAATATTGTCTTTCCCTTTTTATCGTAAATTGTTCCTGCATGCTTTCTGAAGGTGACTTCATAATCCTCATCACATAATTGACTAATAATTATCAGATTGTGTTTAAGGCCTTCAACAAATGCGACCTTTTTGAAAGTGACTGATCCAGCTGATATCTTTCCATATCCTTTAGTCCTTCCTTGAGAATTATCCCTAAATGTCACCTTGGGTCCTTCAATGTTTTGAAATTCACTTAGAATCCCTTAACTTCCAGTCATGTGTCTTGAGCATCCACTGTCTAAGTACCACTTGTAGGAGCCATGCACATGATTAACTAAACATATTATTTTCTTTTAGGAACCCACTGTTTGGTGGGTTCTGAGGATGAGCACTTAGATAATCCCTTAGAGGCTGACTAATCAGCTTGAGCAGGTTTTGAGTCCTTCTTAGACTGATCATCCTCTATTTTCTCAGGCCTCAGATTGGAACATACACAATCCTTGGCTTCATGACCTCTGTTACCACACTTATAGCATTTTCTTCTAAAAATAGGTGTTTGGGTGATTTCTTTAAGTTTTCCAACATTAAATTTGGATTCAGTTTTAGGGTTATGAGATGTGGATAACTTTTCAATCTTCTTAGATAGTTTGTCGATTTGACTTTCTCTGACTTTAGACTTACCTTTGTCAGATTTATGGTTACTCTTATTTGGTGAAGTCTGACCTACAGACAACTTCCTGTTCTTAGACATCCTTTCATACCTGATTTGAAAGTTATGTCTTTTTGAGTTGATATGAGTTATCCTGTCAAAGACAGTTGTTCTCATAGGATTGTGATCAAATCTTTTGAAAACTGACCTACAGTTTCTGTTGGTTTTAGAGCACTCAGTTTGATGGCTTGCATTAATAACCTGGGGGCTTTGGGTTGTTCTGACAAACTTATTGGTTTTGACCTGCTTACCATCCTTATTTCTTAAAAATGTTCTTGGAAGAATATCATCAAATTTCATATTTTTATCTTCAAGACTGACTCGATCTTTGTCAATCTCGTCAGCAGCAGCACTATAATCTCCCCCTAGCACTGCTTTTACTTGATTTGGCATCTGTTGGTGGATACATTTTTCTGCTTCTCTTGATGACTTACACCAAGATTCACAGATCTTTCTTAGATTGTCAGCTTGCTCCTTTGATTCTTGTAACTCTTCACCTAGAAGTTTGTTGATGTGAAGCTGACACTCAAAATCACTTTGAGTCTTTTTCCCAGCATTTATGAGAGTTTCAGAGTGTTTAAGTTCATCTTTTAATTTTGAAATTTCAGTTTTCAAATTAGATTGAACTGTAAGAGAGGTTTTAAAGTCATTCAACAAATAGTTGAACATTAAGCATTTCTGTTCATCAGTGTAATAGCTAAAGTTGTTTACCTTGTAAATTGAGGCAGGATCCCAGTTGTTGGTCAGCTTACTCAGCTTAGCTGCTTTTGCTAGATCCTCATCAAAGGAACTTTTTTCTAAATCATAATCAACCTGTTCCTCTTCATCCTCAATGGCCATCAAACACCAATTTGGCTCATCATCATCTAAAGTAGATGATTCAGTATCCCAGGTCTTAGCAAAAAGACCTTTGGTGTTTTCATCTGGCTTGCCTTTGAGCTTCTGATATTTCTTTTTATATTTATCAGCTCTGTATGCATTCTTGTTAGCCACTAAAGCTGACTCCCCTTTCTTAGCTCTACACTCAGCAGCTATGTGTCCTATCTTCTCACAGTTGTAGCACTTCACCTTTTTAGGATCAAAAGCAAACTACCACTTTTGCTCATGTTAGATTTACCCCTTCCTTTTCAGAACTTTCTAAAATTTCTTGCCAGCATGGACATTTGTTCAGTAAGAGCATCCATCTCTTCATCATCCGAGTCTGAGTTAGGACTTACCTCCTCAGATTCAGACTCAGAGTCAGGAGACTTTCTAGATCCTCTCTTCTTCTTTTCTGCAACCAATGCAGATCCAACACTATTGACAGATTCTTTCAACTGTTGCTGGGCAACTTTCTTCTGTTCCATGTTATGTTGATGATTTAAAAGAAAACCGTAGATAGATCTGAGATCATATTTACCTAAAGTTCCTCTAGCATGAAGAGCAATGGTGATCTCATTCAATTGTTCTAGTAACACATCCAAGAACTTGAGTACCAACTCATTTTCATTTTTCTTGACACCTACCAAGATTAGATCATTAATCAAGCATTGAAACCTAGTAAACAGACCAGCCAGGGTTTCATTCTTCTTAGCAAAGAAAGTCTCATAAGCACGACTCAAAATTGTCTTCTTATGTTGCTTGACCAGGTCAGTGCCTTCATAAGTGACACTTAGAGTATCCCACATCTCTTTTGTAGTTTGCACCCAGCCACAGTATGCAGAAGAGGGTTTGTCAAAGCATTTGCTATGATGCTCTGTGCAATATCATCAAGATTGAACAGTTTACGATCTTCCTTAGTGCAAGATGCTTCAGGCTTGGGAGTTTCTCAAGAGGGAACAGTTTTGTCAGTGGCAGTAATTTGGATCATGGGAATAATTAGGCCATCTTGAATCACAGTATTCATCCTGTGATCCACAGACTTTAGAAACAGCATGGGTCTAAACTTCCACCCTTTTGCCGCCATTGTTGGAATATGATTTGATTGCTTGTTCATAGACATCTTGGCCTCTTGACAACGGATCTTGATCTTCAACTTATAAAGAAACACTACTCTGATACCAGTTATTGGTCCCAAAGAGGGTAAACAAGCAACCGATACAGTGTAGAAGGGGGGTGAATACACTTAATTAGTAATTAAACAAATCAATAGAAATTATATTCAATAATCAACCAATGTATTACAAATCTATTCTTTAATCAAATCAACAGAATGATTTGATGTTACACTGATTATAAACTCAACTCTCTCTAAACACTCTTGAATCACAAACTAATTGATGATCAGACTTATTGTTAAAAACTGATTAACAGGATCTCTGGAAAACTCTCTTGAACTTTGAACTCACAAAGTTATCGCAACACACGCGTATCAAGTATGACGAACACACGTACGTTTTGCAACATATGCAGAACTCTCTCTATTTTAAAACCCATAAGAAGGTTTATCCTTATACTTGATTTATCTACGAACAAATCGCAGTTTAAAGGTAGAACTTATGTTTACTTTAAAACCGTAAGAAACTCCTTAATTAGAACATATATAATTAACTTCGTTTGAGATCACTATCCAACTAATAGATAGTTTAAGTTAGGTTTAGATATCCTAATTTAAATGTCGTAGATATCGAGAGTTTATAACAGAACATAAAACTTACTTAAACTCCTAAACTGACTTTTGGCGCTGAGCTGACTTACTCAGACTTGACATCGTTAAGCTGAGTCTTGGATCTTCAAATCTTCAAGTTTTCACTCTTGAAACCTATCTCAGCTTAGAAGTCACTGAGCTATCTAGTACTTACATAGAAAACTCTATATCTGTTTGTACGCTGACTACTCAGCCTAGGCTTACTAGTCAGTCTACAACAGACTTACATAGCTCTTAACACTTAACCTTTCATCTACACATAGCTATGGTTTGTCTCATCAAATCTAACTATTCTAAGCATGGGACTAACAAGTTATTAAACTCTAATGATTGTAATGCAACAAAGATGTGTAGAAAAAGCGATTTCTGTGTTTGATAGTAAGATGTAAATGTGTATGAGTTACAATTGACTGGACAATCAGAAATGAATATGAAGAGTGAATATTTCTGTTTGATGTATGCTATGAGATTCCGAGGATGGAATCCTCTAAAGGAGGAAAGATTTGTAACACCCGCAAACCCGGGCTAGTGGATTAGTGGGTTAGCGGTATGTGATTTCGTATTAATTGCATTTATTTGGTTAAGTGGTTATTTGGGATTAACTAAATTAACTAATGAATTGAATAAAAATATATATGTATATATATATATATATTTGTGTACATGAGAGTTTGAAAATAAAAGAAAAGTTATGTATGTGGAAGTGTATGTATGTATACTAGTGTGCATGCATGTGTTAATTGAAAATAATAGTAGAAAGTCTTGTTGCCGCCTCCTGCGTGGAATATATGAGATATATGTACGTGTAAGTTCGTGATAGATATCAGCTCATATTTTGAAAGTGAATAAGGTGTAGTGTGTGTTGTAAGAAATCCTCTGTTGAAGAAAGAAACTTGACAAACTTGAGAATTCAAAAGTGAAAGATTTGCTAAGATGATGGATTTCTGTGGGATCAAATGTACGTATATGTGTATGTGCACTGTTTGCAGACTATCTGACGCATGGTTAAGGTTAGTCGGTTGTAACTGGATCCCTCTGGATTTCATGGTGATTCAGGAGGCATCCTGGATCATAGGTTCTGCAGAACCGCCATGCCTTGACGTGAGTGGTGATCAGCCGGTTGTAGCTGGATTACCTGTGGAGCCTCTGGTTTTGTGAACGATGCTTGGTGGACTGCTTTATGCTCCCCCACCAGCGCGGATTGGTCGTGTCTGATTCCCCGGTTTGAGTTGTTGAGCGGGATTTATTACCCTGCAAGATACGACTCTTACTGATCTTCTCAGCACACCGTTATGTGATAAGCTAGCAATGATTGTTTATGATAAAATGCATGAATTACTGTATTGATGCTTATGACTGTATGTACTCACTAGCTAGTGTAGCTAATGGTGCTATGATCCCGTTTCAGGTAAAGACTAGATGTCCTGCGAGGCGGGTTGCTTTTGGGAAATGCTTTGCCCCTTGTGGGTGGAACACTTGTACTTGTATGATGTAATGTAATTAGATACAATGGTCGGTTCCTGTACTTAGTTACACCAACGTTGTTTTGATAAGTTATTAATGTAAATAACTGTTTGTTATTTTGAAAAGAAAAAATTTCCGCTGCTAAAACCTGATTTGCAGTTAAAGTATCTGAATTCAGAAGCGGTGTTACATGTTCAGCCTGAAAGACACTACTCACATGCAGACTCAGAACCACAGTCTCCCACTATAACCTTCAAAGTGTTAAAAGATCATCCTCTTGATGATGTTATTGATAACATTGAAGATGGTGTGTTAACTAGATCAAAGGCTACTGCGAACTATGTTGCCTATTCTAGTTTTCTATCTCAGATGGAACCAAAGAAGACTGATGATGCACTGAAGGATGAGGATTGGATTGAAGCCTTGCAAGAGGAGCTGACTAAATTTCAAAGAAATAAGGTCTGGACCCGTGTCCCTGCCCCTAGATGAAAAACTGTTATAGGCACAAAGTGGGTTTATAGAAATAAAATGGACAAGGATGGAGTAGTGATCAGAAATAAGGCAAGGCTAGTGGTTCAGAGGTATAGACAAGAAGAAGATATTGATTATGATGAGACCTTTGCCCCTATTGCAACGATTGAAGCCATAAGATTGTTCCTAGCCTATGTAGCCTTCAAGAACTTTAAAGCGTATCAAATGGATGTTAAGGTGCATTCCTAAATGGATCACTACAGGAAGAAGTCTATGTGAAACAACTTTCTGGTTGTGTTGATCCTAAACATCCAGATTATGTCTATAAGTTGGACAAGGCTCTTTATGGGCTCAAGCAAGCACCAAGAGTCTGGTATGATACACTATCCACCTACCTGCTTTCAAACAATTTTATTAGAGGAAGCATTGATAAAACTCTATTTATAAGAAAAAGCAGAGGACATGTCATTATGGTTAAAATCTATGTAGATGATATTATCTTTGGTTCATCTAACCAAAGTCTATGTGATTGGTTCTCTAAGATAATGTCTAATCAATACAGAATGAGCATGATGGGTGAGATGACTTACTTTTTGGGACTTCAAATTAACCAGAAGAAAGATGGTATATCTATTAATTAGAGCATATATGTCTTTTATCTGATAGAAATATGGACTAGACTCAAACCATTCTGCAAAGTCTCCAATGTTACACAATGTCAAGCTGAATAAGGATATTGATGGGAAGTTTGTATGTCAGACTACATATAGAGGAATGATTGGTTCATTACTCTATCTGACAGCAAGCAGACCTGATATAATGTTTGCTACATGTGTCTGTGCAAAATTTAGGCTGATCCAAAGGAATCACACTTGCAAGCTGTCAAAAGAATAGTCAAATATCTGAAGGGAACACCTAATTTAGGTTTGTGGTATCCCAAAGGATCAGGATTTGAGTTGATAGGGTACACGGACTCAGACTTCGTAGGTTGTGGTCTAGACAGAAAGAGTACTACTGGAGATATAAATTGTTGGGTGGTAAGTTAGTCAGCTGGACAAGCAAGAAACAAAACTCAGTTGCAATCTCTACAGGTGAAGCTGAGTATGTTGCAGCAGGGAGCTGTTGTGCTCAAATCCTCATAACAAAACATAGTCCAGTTTTCAAAGACTCAGGGACTTTGATTTGCATTATTCAAAGACTCCCATATTCTGTGATAATCAAAGTGAAATTGCCATTACACACAATCCAGTTTTCCACTCAAGAACAAAACACATTGAGATAAGACATCACTTCATCTAAGACATAGTAGAAAAGGGCAAGGTAGAGTTAGTCTTTATTGAAATTGAAGATCAACTTGCAGACATCTTCACTAAACCAATTGAAGGCACAAGATTCACGACTCTACTTGGCAAGCTTGGTATGCTCAACCCTTAAATTGGTATGTTCCATTTTTATTTTGTCTCTGTTCAATACTTGCTAAGTGCTAAATTTAACTAAGTGTCAGCATAAGAGTCACTCACTCACTCACTTAGAGCTGAGGTCTCAGTCTATGCTGAGTACTCAGTTTACACTGAGTAATTAGTTTCACAAGTGTGGTCAGTCCCACATGTCTAGGTCAGTCCTCATAAATGGTAAGTCCAACATTATGGTATGTTCAAAATTTTAAAGGTATGTCTTTTCTAAATAAACGTAAGTTATTTATAAAATATTTTTTAAGATATATTCTTAAAAGTAATTCCATTAATCTTGGTAAAATCCAGATTAATGTAACAGTGTTAGTTCGGTATCTTACATTAAATAGAGTCGTTGTAACAAATCAATTTTACTGTAACGGCTATATTTATTACCATTTAATAACGGTAACTTTTCTCTCACATTGAAAATGTATAAATAGAAAGACTCTTCACTGGATTTCGTCTACACTTCCAAACCTTATACCTCCCTCTCTATTCTCTAAACCTTAACATTGCTTTTTGCAGCATCCATCGCTCAGTGCGAAACCCTAAAACTGCTAAGTGCAATTTCACACGATTAGTTCAATACTAATGGAGGGATACGTTCTTAATCTGACTGATCAGATGATCCGAGGAGGTACATTCAAGAATAATGTACTTTCGGTGTACAAGCAAAACAACGTACTAGCGTGCATCGACATTCCACAATCCAAACGAGGTCACGCATATGAGGAGTGGGTCTCCTATATTCGCAAAGGACCCCTATCACATGCCTTTATTGATGGTCCTGATGTTCTAGTTGCTCAGTTGTTCACAGAATTTTGGTATACCTGTTGCTATCAAGCTAATCACAGGATTATTCGGTGAACTGTCCTAAGTGGACAACAGGGGATGGTGGTTGATGTAAATGCTCTACCGAGAGTATTACGACTACCTGTGGTCCCACATTACGATGAACCTGTTTCTAGGGAAACAGCTAGGAGCGTGCTACCACTCTTGGGTCATCCATGAGTAACCGGAGTAATCAAGAAGTCAGTCTTCCAAACTGGTTGGGGTTTCATGGTATCTACAGTGGTACGTTCACTGGGGTACAAGGTTGGTGGTCTTGATAATGTCAATGACTTCGAGATGCAGCTGCTGTACAATATGTATTATGGAAGACAAGTAGATTATGCAGAGCTGATCTTTGAGGTGCTCTGATCACAAGTCACCAAAACGGTGAGAGATGCAAATGTGCCCTTCATCCGCTTTCTATCGATGGTCTTCTGGGACAGGCTTGGGGCTTAATATCCAAGTAGATTTGAAACCATTCGAATTCCAGCTCTCAATTCAAGAATGTTTAAGGATGATATCTTTCATGCACACCCAGGATTGAGTGCTCATATGAGGGCCTTTACACAACTTCGTACTCCTGAGTCAAGTGAAGCTGAGGAGAATGACGAAGCTGAGGAGGAAGGAAGTGATGCTGGTAATTCTGAGGCTGAGTCCTCTCAAGCTGAACAACCAAGGACTTAGCTCAGACTTCGTGCACAAAGGATTTCTTCCACCACTTCCAGCTCTTAGCAAAGGAGTTTATTTCCCAGCTCGGAGTCCCCACCGCTAGGTGCATCAGGTATAACTTCTCATCCCTCATCTCCTTCTCTCTCTTTTACTTCTCCAGTACCTAAATAGGGAGATAAGATTGAGTCAAGCCCAACTCAGTCTAACCTCTCCCCCACCACAAACATCTCCATCCTTTCTCCAATCTGAAACCAACCTTGGTCAGCCTACTGCTACCAATCTAATATCCCACACCTATACATGAAAAACAGCCAAAGGTGGTCCTTTACATCAAGAGGATCCTGGAGTTGATGTTACATTGACACCTCCACCGGAAGGAGCTAAGGGAGAGACACCTTCTCTTAAGGTGCCAACCTTAAGGCTCACTTCACCCATCCAGCCTTTACCGGGTATGGTGTATACTCAGCCCATACCTACTCGAGCCATGGGAAAGCCTACTTTTGTGCCTTCACAGACCCATGAAGCTTACATTAAACATTTGAGCAATCCCCAGGGTCATCTAACCCCCTCCTCACCACTCAGTCCAGCCCCCACTACGACCATATTGCACGATTTTGGTCCTTCTCCTTGGTTTCACTTCTCACACCCTCTTGCATTGTCATGCAATGATCCTCCAAGACACCAGGAAGGATTACAGGATCCACAATCTGGCTCCCTTGATTTCAGAGGTCAGCACCAACCTTTGGATATGGAGCCCACAATCTCACCTCAGGAGGAATACTCAAAGGTCTCTCCTACAGTGGAAATTCATTCCTCCACTGCCCAGGAGGGCTTTGAGCTCAAAAGGAGGTCAGAGGAGCCCAAATCTGCCTCCTTTGATGACACTGAAGCCGCTGATGCTCAAGCCAAATTGAAATATCTAAAAATATAGTTTGAGCTTCTACACAAGAAAAGGAAGAAAGATAAAGCCAAGCTGATCGGCAAATTCAATGATCTATCCAAGTCCGTGGCAGAGTTGGAGAGCTTAGTGGTCAAGCTGAGAACGTCCTCTATTGATGATGACAAAAGGGGGGGAGGAAGAATTAAAGAAAAAAGATGATGAAGTTGAGGGGGAGCACACTAAAATAGTAGAGATTGAAGAAGAAACTCATGATTTGTTCATGAGTACTGTAGATCAGACTCCTTAATGACAGTCACAAGATCAAGAGGCCCCAACAGTCCAACCAATTACAGCTTCATCAGTTCAACCAACTCCACAACAAATTCCACATGTTGAAACTTCTCAAGCTGAGCCTGTAGAAATCCCTCAAGCTGAATTGAAAAAGAAAATTGAAGCTGTTAGATATTAATTAGTTTGTTAGCCTTGTGTTCTTTTGTATGTAATTTATATCTTACTAGACTAGTTTATGTTATGGGCTTGGCCCACTTTCTTTATGTATTTCCTAGACTAGTTTAGTTGTTTAGACTTGGGACCATGTGGCTTGTGTATTTATAACCTTGCAAACCTAGTTTGCATGGTAACCTTTGGTATAGCATTCTCTGTAATCTTACGTTCAAGCAATATACAAAGAGAGAATCTTCAAGTTCATGCAAAGTGTTCATACTTGTTCATACTAAACTTCATCATCTTTACCTCAAGTATTCATTGTTTACTCATCTTCTTCACATCAAAGGACTTTCAATTGGTATCAGATCCAACTCCCTACTTGATTGGTTCAACATTACCCGAAAGAAACATCTTTGTGTGAGAAACAAAACCAAGAAGCTGCTCTGTTCTTGTTCACGAAAGACTTTGAAAGAAAAAAAACACATTTGGTCAAAAAGTCTTGTTTTTCATGTTATTTGTTGTGTCTAAGAAGTATTTAAGAAGGACAAAACCTTTGTAGTGTTTTTAGGACAAACAAACTGCATCTGGGTAGTGTTCTTGAAAATTTAGTGTTCTTCAAGTTCTTAGAGTTTTCTACTGTTTCCTCAAATTTTCAAAGAATTTGTTGTTGTTTTGTGTTGAAATCAGTAAAGGGAAGTGTTTCTAGTAAAAAGGAAGGTCAAAACAAAAGCTTAGTGAGTTTTTATTATCTTTTGGGCAAAATTAGTAGTCTGTTCGATAACAGAGTACAGACCTGCAAGTTTTGGATTATTATCCATCCGACAGTCGTGCGACTCTTAGCTCATCCGACTTTGGCTCATCCAACTGTCGTGCGACTTTCCCAAAGGTCATGTGACTCTTGTTCTAGGTTCATCCGATCTTTGTTTTAAAAGGCATTCGACTTTTGCCTCATCCGACCTTCGGATTGTAAAACTCATCCGACTGTCAATTTTAAAGCTTCATCCGACTTTCGGATCACTAGTCTCATCCGACCTTCGGATTGTAAAACTCATCTGACTTTCAGATCACTAGTCTCATCCGACATTCGGATCACTAAAGTTCATCCGACTTTCGTATCCAAAATCCGATAGTCACCAAACTCCAATAGTCAATAAAATCCGATAGTCGCACCACACAAAAATCCGACAGTCACATAAACACAAATCCGATACCCTTTAGTTCATCTGACCTTCGGATCATCCGACAGTCGCATCAAATCCGACAGTCGCATAAGCAAACAATCTGACAGTCGGATAACCTTCAAACACTTCATCTGACATTCACAGGTTTTCTCACACACATACTAACCAATTTACTTCAGGGAGAAAGATCCAAGAAAAGATGAGTTCAAGCAACGAAATTCTTACCATCGGAACAGACACTAAACCTCCAGTACTTTTCAGAAATGAATATAATGAATGGAAAGGAAGGTTTATGGACTTCATAGAACACAATGAGAAGTATGGCGAGATGATGAAAGACAACATCTTAAACGGTCATGCCACCAATTGTTGCTGAAAGGAGACGGAAGCTTTTATCAGAACTAACTGGGGAAGAGAAAGACCGTGCACGCGCCGACAAAGACGCAAAATATTACTTGAAACAAGGGTTATGCGTGGAAATCTACTCAAAAATAGACAGTTTGACTTCTGCCAAAGAGATTTGGCACGAAGTAAAACAGATGCAGGGTACTGAACAGGGGTCATTCATCAGAGAAACACAGCTTGTTAACACCTTCAGGGAATTCAAGGCCAGGGAAGGAGAGCTGTTGTAGGATACATATAGTCGTTTCTGCAGACTCTTGAATGAGATGAGGAATCATGGCCTGACGAGATCTGATCTGGATATAAATGTTAACTAGATCAATGCACTTGGTCCATAATGGAGTGAACATGTTCGCCTGTATAAACATGCTAATCGGAATCTCAAGGCGGTATCTCACCACTCGATTTATGAGGACTTGAACCAATTTCAAGATGAGGTCCTCACCAAACTCTCAATGAAGCAACGATTTGACCTGGTTGCACTAGTGGCTGAAAGAAGACCGCGGGAATCATCAAGGGGTAGCAAGGGAAAGCAGATTGTGGTTGACTCCGACTCCTCGGAAGGAGAGATGGAGATGTTAGAGAAGGATGCCGTGCTGAAGGCCATGTCACTAATTACGAGAGCTTTCTAGAACAAGTATGGAAAGACCAACAAACGACAGCGGTACACATCCGGACCAAGAAAAAGTGAAGGGATGGTAGCTGATGAGAAGAGGAAGACTTACAAACCCGCAGAACCTCAGGAGGAGGAAAAGAAATGTTACAACTGTCGTAGAACGGGGCATTTTATCAAAGATTGCAGAAAACCGAAGACCAAAGATGCCGAGTACTACCGTAACAAACTGCGGTTGACAAAGAAGAAAGAGAGTGGGAGAGCGGTGCTTGTAGAAGAAGATCAATTTCTAACTGATACTAACGATTTAGATGAAGACGAATTTGATCAAGCTCACTTCTGTTTGATGGCTCAAGATGGGGGCTCCTCAGATGATGAGGATGAGAATGAAGCTGATGGTGCTGATGAGTTTGAAGAAACTCAGAATGATGATGCAGGTGTTTCTGGGAAGGTAAACATAGAGTATGCACAAACATTAGTAGAATACATCGAAAGACAAAACCGTAAAATCACTAAGTTGGAACATAAAATCAAGAATCAATCAACATCTAACTTAGACAATCTTCAAACATAATTAACCGTAAAAGAAAATGAACTGAACACCTTAAGAAGTGAAAATGAGGTAATCATTCATAACTTGAAGGCGGCCAAAATCTCAGTTGAAGAAGATTTCAAGTTTTTGCAAAAGGAACGATATAAACTATACTCAAAAATAAAAGATCTTGAAGACTTGTTAATTAAAAGAGATCAAACGGCACAAACCATTTTTCTAAACAAAACTAAGGATGTTAAATTTTCTAAATGGACATACGAAGGTTTAGGTTATGTTAATCCACACATAAGTGACAAGATAAGTGCTAAACAACTATATGACTTTGAAAGCATGAATTTGGGGTTAACCGAGAAAATGGTGTTCATTGGACAAGTCGACAAACTCGCCGAGGAGAAACACAAGAGACGCATCACGGACAGAGCTTCAACCTCATACGACTACGAAAGCCTCAATCAGTCATACATAACCGAAGTTTTCAAACCCACAATCTTTGATGACTACTTCCGAAGCTACTCCCAATCAGAAATGGATTCGTTACCATCAATCTCAGATTCCCCACCCGAGTATCGTGTCTATATCCCTCATATGGATCTACAATGACACCTTGAGTTGGTTGAACTTGAGCTTGTCCATAGATCCATTATCTTTGACTTTGAAAAGGCAATTCTTCATAACCTGATCGATCACCTGGCAACTGAAAATGCCAAGCCACAAAATTCCACTACTCCAAGCACGTCAAAAATCCCGATTCCACAGGTGCAAGAAGGTGAATGTTCTACATCTGCAAATTCAAGATTCAACATACATACAAGTGATGTGTCCTTAATAAATCTTGGTAAAAATTGTGAAAAATGTAGAAAATCGGAAATGTCATTGTTCACTCTTCATGAGAAACTTAATTCACTTGAGAATGATTTTTTCAAAATGAAAACAATTGAATCCATCAAGTTAAAGGGAAAAGCCAAGGTAATTGATACACGGTTATCACATAATACAAGTATCTCAAAACCATCCAAAACGAAACTAATCAAGAAACAAACAACTCGTTCTCGTTCCAAGAATGATCGTTTGGAAATGTCTGCTTCTAACCCAAATGTCCTTCTAGGTGGAAATGTGAAGAGCGAGAGAAAGCAGACTTTTGGATGGAGGAAGAAGCCAGAAGAGAAGGATGGAGGAAGACAAGACGAAGAGTGTTTGATTTACCCTACTACTTTCAATAAACAAATAACTCTATTACTTTGTAATGATTCGTCAATTTTGAATGTTAAACCTGTTCGAACTCCAATTAATTCTGTTTAAACTGAAATATTTTGCATGAGTGATGGTTGTATAGATGGTCATTGTGCTTTCAAATTTGTGTATGATGATGACCGAAAGAACCGAGGCATTAAACCGAATCCAAACTATAAATCTTCTAATCCACTCATGAACAAGCTTCCTTCATAAACAGAAGAGGTAATAAAATTACCTATTGGCGAACGAAACGCTCCACAAGAGCAAGATTCCAAATAAGTAATGAATGTGTACCATCTACGCATAATTCTGGATCAAATCCCACCAATCAACACACTTCATGGACTCCAAATCGCAGATACCACAACGATTGGAATCACCCTAATCAAAATGATGTTAAACCACATCTCACAAATCAATGAGTAAGAAAACTCAAGTCACATAGCATAAAAAACCAACAGTTCAACATAAACCCACCAAAGTGATAACAACAACAACCAAGACAAGAATTCCAAAAGAATAAAGTGAATACATCGACGATGATGTCTCACTACCAAACTGCTGTAGTCATGTGGTAATTGAACAATCTATCATCACATCCAGAGCAACTAATTCCCCTGCCATATCCAAAGAAAGCATAACACCAACACCCGCTATATCCCAAGAAAGCACAACACCATCACCGTCCCAACCACAAACAGTCTCACAAGTTTGTACTCCCAACACACTAGCAACGAATTCATTAACTGAAGCTACATGTGCTACTGTTGTTTTTGCTAACAGCCAAGGACCCACTACACAATGGGTACCTCAACAAACTGTCTTCAATGTGCAGATATCTAGTCGGTGGTACCTGGACACTGGCTGCTCGAAGCATATGATGGGTGAAAAGAGTCTCCTTATGAACTATGTCCCAAAATACTCGGGAAATGATCGTTTTGGGAACAAACACGTGGCACCAATAATGGGAACATGAGACATTATTAAAGAAAATATAAAAATAAGCAAAGTATCGTATGTAGAGGGATTGGAACACAATTTGTTTGGTATTGGGAAATTTTGTGAAAAGGGGTTAGAAGTTAACTTCAAGGCCAAAACTAGCTCAGTTAAGACTGAAAATGGTGATTTGGTACTGACTGGGTCCAGAAGGTCAAATCTATACACCATTGATCTCGCAGACCTGGAAGGAAAACAGTCGGTATGCCTTCTGTCCAAGGCCTCATCGGAACTGACGTGGATGTGGCATCGCAAATTATCTCACCTAAACTTCAAGAATATCAACAAACTGGTCAACGGTGATTTAGTTCGTAGATTGCCCAAGCTGAAGTTTGAAAAAGAGCACATTTGTGAGCACTGTGAGAGGGGCAAAATGAAACGGGCATCTCACAAAATCAAACAGGTGTCCAGCACAAAAGCAACTCTCCAACTGTTGCACATGGACTTGTGCGGGCCGATGAGGGTTCAATCTCGAAATGGGAAGAAGTACATTCTCGTGATAGTTGATGACTATTCGAGATACACATGGGTCAAGTTTTTGAGAACGAAGGATGAAGCTCCATCTACAGTTATCTCGTTCCTCAAACAGGTGCGGAATCATTCTCAAGGAAAAGTCGGTACCATTCGAACCGACAATGGCACTGAATTCAAGAACAAAGTCTTGGATTCTTTTCTTGACTCAATGGGAATCATGCATCAATTCTCCGCAGCATATACTCCAGAACAAAATGGGGTTGTCGAACGATGAAATCGAACACTTGTAGAAGCGGCTCGAACCATGCTGTCTATGCTGATTTGCCACCTTCCTATTGGGCGGAAGCTGTCAACACAGCATGCTACACGCAAAACCGCACAATTTTGCACCATCGCTTTAACAAAACTCCCTATGAACTTGCAAATGGTAGAGTGCCCAATATTAAACACTTTCACATGTTTGGTTATCGGTGCTTTGTTTTTAATGAAAAGGCTAACCTAGGAAAATTTGATCCCAAAGCAGATGAAGGAATTTTCATAGATTATTCTTCAGAGTCTAAAGCGTTTCGCGTGTTAAATAAATGAACAAATGCTGTGATTGAAAGTATTAATGTGAATTTTGATGATACTTTAACCACCACATCTTTATCACATGAGTCACCAGCAATCGTTTCTGAACACATCAATTCAGGACCGGGACTTAATCGACAATAAACAAATATAACACATGCAAATGAGTCTTCAGATTTAAAGTATATATTTGATTTCTTAGATGTTGATGATTCTAGAACTAATAGTGTACCTATTGACAGGCCTACATATGTTGTTCAGGAATCCCTTGAACTCACGCAGCAAACAGCCATTGCATCTACATTAGGACCTGTTAATTCATCTGCTGACCCATTCCTTGTTTTAGGTGAATGGTACACTGCATCCAACTCTACAGTGAACACTGTCGATGATGCTGACACTGAAGTCCACAAAAATACTACACCTCAGTCCATCCCAGAGTCATCTACTCCCGAGGGTGAAACATCTACTCAACAACGCCTGAACGAATTCTTCCCTCAGTGTGCTACTGATGAAATAGATGATAACCCCCTTCCCCTATCACCAAGTGGACGGCTGCACATTCTGAAACGCAAATCATCAGAGACAAAGATGCCGGCGTTCTAACCAGATCTGCCACAACAAATGAGTGTCAGTTCTCCAGCTTTCTTAGTTTGATATAACCAACACGAACTACTGATGCCCTACATGACCCAGACTGGATTCTTTCTATGCAATAAGAGTTAGATCAGTTCACCCGTTTAAAGGTTGGAGACTGGTGCCCCGATCCAATGACAAGACCATCTTTGGCACCAAGTGGGTCTTTAAGAACAAGAAAGATTCCGAAGGTGTGGTGATTCAAAACAAAGACAGACTGGTAGCTAAAGGATACAACCAGCAGGAGGGCATTGACTACGATGAAACCTTCGCTCCTGTTGCCCGTATTGAAGCCATTCGAGTTTTTCTTGCGTATGCTTCTTACAGGGACATCAAGGTATACCAGATGGATGTCAAAACGGCATTTCTGAATGGAATCCTTAAGGAGGAAGTCTATGTATCTCAACCAAAAGGATTTGTTGATCCCAAATGACTAAATGACGTTTACATACTTGATAAGGCCCTCTACGGACTCAAACAGGCTCTACGGGCTTGGTATGATGTTCTCTCGGCCTATCTGGTTCGGGAAGGCTATTCAAAGGGACGAATTGACACCACTCTCTTCACAAAGAAAATTGGCGATGAATACATCTTAGATATTAATTAGTTTGTTATCCTTGTGTTCTTTTGTATGTAATTTATATCTTACTAGACTAGTTTATGTTATGGGCTTGGCCACTTTCTTTATGTATTTCCTACACTAGTTTAGTTGTTTAGACTTGGGCCCATGTGGCTTTTAAGCCCACGTGGCTTGTGTATTTATAACCTTGCAAACCTAGTTTGCAAGGTAACCTTTGCTATAGCTTTCTCTGTAATCTCACGTTCAAGCAATATACAAAGAGAGAATCTTCAAGTTCATGCATAGCGTTCATACTTGTTCATACTAAACTTCATCATCTTTACCTAAAGTATTCATTGTTTACTCATCTTCTTCACATCAAAGGACTTTCAGAAGCTGAGTCTGTTGCAGCTTCACAAGCTGATAAAGGGAAAGGCAAGGTTGTAGAGACTGTAAAAAGAAAGAAGAGAATAAGCATAAAGTCTCTAGCTAAGAAGAGGAAAATCATCATTGCCGAACCTGAGCTAGAGCAACAAGGTCAGTCCAAAGTTATTGAATCAGACACTAACTCAGGTGATGAAGCTGATGCTGCACAAAAGGCCAGTAACATGTTAGCTAAACAAATGTTACAAGAGATGGCCAAGGAATTAGGTATGTCAGTGGAGGAATTGAAAGAACCACAAAGACAAGCTGAGCTGCAAAGAGAACAAGCTAAAGCTGAAGTTCCCAGAGCTAAAGCTGAAGCTGCCAGAGCTGAAGCTGAAGCTGACTATCATGGACCAAGAGCTTATCCAATTCCTTACTCGGATATTGATCTAAGCCATTGCTATAAGAGAATACATCTTGATCACAAAATTAAATCTCTTACACTAAGCAAAAAGAGAGAATTGGTGATAATCAACTTTGTACTAGACAACAAAAATGAGATTGGTTTAGATATGAGATGTCTGTACAAGTTGGGTTTTTCAGATATGAAGATTGTAGCCACAACTATCAAAAAGATGAAAAAGAGTCAAATTAAACAAGAGATAGTTGATGTTCTTAAGAAACTCTTCATAAAAATCGATCAATTAGGTGAGATTCCTATTGATAAAATAGATACCTTCTTGAACAAAAGCACAGCTGCAAGAAGTAGAGTAACAAGTCAACGAGCTAAAAGAGACATCTGTTTACAAGTTACAGAGGGAGTTGAATTCAAAGAAAATAGTTACATAGATCAACCTTTGGAAGGATTCTTGTATCTTGATGTGGAAGATAACAAGTGTTTTTTGAAGGCAACATATCTTCATTTAGCAAACTTAGAGCTGATTCTGTATTTGAGAATTCTATGTGATGACTCAGTTCAGAACTCATCATTTAGATATCAACTGAACAGAGAAATCAGATCTAGAATAACTGAAATGAAAGAGTTGCGAGAAGGTGAAGAAACAATAAACAATGCTATTAAAGAAGCAGGAATCTGGGAATTAAAGTGTTTGGATATGTGGATCGAAGCTAGAGAAAGAGATCCTAAAGATCAAAGTAAATGTGAAAACTTCGCTGATCTCAAAACTATAATAAGCTGATCTAATAGTTCTATATATTGTAACCACTAAGTGTGCATAAGCTGGTCATGATGATAAGCTAAAATGTAAATGATATGTTCATTAATGAAAATTCAAGTTTGATATGTTCAACTGTTTATTATTTGATATGTTTGATATTAAGTTTGGTATATTCAAACAAATAGCTTTGTAAGTTCAAGCGGAGGATTGATATGTTGAACTATAAACAGATAAGTTCAGTTCTTTAAGTTTTATAAGTTCAAATTTGAATTCTGATAAGTTCAGAATCTAAGTGTTTGTCAGTTCAATACTTAGAAGACAAGTCTTATAATAGATTTGTAACATAACAAATCTTGTAAGTTCAAGGCATGATGAATAAGTACGGATCAGTTCAATACTTATTTGAAAACTAACTTTGGTCAGTTCCAGAGTTGTTCAACATAATTCTGTTAACCTATGCTTATTTTGATTCAATGTTTTGTCATCATCAAATAGGGGAGATTGTTAGTCCCATGCTTAGAATCGTTAGATTTGATGAGACAAACTATAGCTATGTATAGATGATAGGTTAAGTGTTAGGAATTATGTAAGTCTGTTATCAACTGACTAGTCAGCTTAAGCTGAGTAGCGAGCGTACAAATAGATATAGAGTTTTCTATGTAAGTACTAGATAACTCAGTGACTTCTAAGCTGAGATAGGTTTTTAGGGTAAAGACCTGAAGACATGAAGGTTCAAGAACTCAGCTTGGCGGTGTCAAGTCTAAGTAAGTCAGCTTAGTGCCAGAAGTTAGCTCAGGAATTTAAATATGTTTTAAATTCTGTTATAAACTCTCTATCTACGACATTTAAATGCGATATCTAAACCTAATTTAAACTATCTATTAGTTGGATAGAAATCTCAAATGAAATTAATTAGATAAGTTCTAATTAAAGAGTTTGTTACGGGTTTTAAGGAAAAGATAAGTTATATCTTTAAAACACGATTTGTTTGTAGATAAGTCAAGTATAAGTATAAACTTTCTTATATGTTTAGAAAAAGTTCTGCATAAGTTGAGAACGTACGTGTGTTCGTCATACTTGATACACCTGTGTTGCAATAACTTTGTGTGTTCAAAGTTCAAGAGAGTTTTCAGTGTTCTTGTTAATCAGTTTTAACAAGAAGTTTGATCATCAATTAGTTTGTGATTCAAGAGTGATTAGCGAGAGTTGAGTTTGTAATCAGTGTAACATCAAATCATCCTGTTGATTTGATTAAAGAGTGAGATTACAATACAATGTTTGATTGTAGAATTGAATTGTTTAATTGTTAATCAAATCATCAAGTGGATTGTCTTCGGTATTACTAAAATCACATATTTTAGTATTGATATCTTGTCTTATTGTAACACATCAATGTCCTAGTTTTTGTAATTAAAATAGTTTTAGATTGAGCAATTAAGAAAAGAATGTACTCCCCTTTTATTGATTTATTGATTGACATATACCTAATAGTATTTTTGGGGAGGGGGTATTTGGACAAGGGCCAGCCAAGGAAAAAGAGTATAAATACTAACCAAGGCACAAAACCCTAGAAAGAGTTCACTGTAGTCGCTCCCTTGCTAGTGTGTGTGTAGTGTCTAGTGTGTGTGTTTGTGTGATTGTCGAAGAAGAGAACAAGATTTGGAAGCCATTTCTTCAACATTTTCTTATGGAAATTCATCGGAGCTATACCAAGTAAGAACCCTCCACTCAAAACAATCAATTTAGGTGTTTAAATTATAGCGTTTATTAATGCATTGTGTGGGTATGAGTCGAACAGAACACAAAAGCAAGCAGGGTTTTCGAATCGTGATTTTAATGAATGAGTAAATCAAACTAAAGGAACAAGTATTCATCTAGATAACATTAGTAAAACTACACAGCTTGAATAACCTAGTGTAACATCCCAAAACCTGGCGTGGTCGTAATTGGGTCGGTGGTTAGCTTTTTAGAAGTTTTTACGTGACTATTTATTTATATTAATATATAATCGAAATTGAGTTATATGTGACAAAATAAATATTTTATATCACATGTGTTTATGATGTAGTTGAATTAATTTTTGAACGGGGTTCGTAGATAATACCTTGTTGCATGTTAATTAATTGAGATTGATTGCTTAGTTAATCTAACTATATGTTAGTAAGTAGTGTAGTATACTGTTGTGTGTAAATATCCAACATATGACCGTCTCATATTTTGGATATACTTCACTTTGAAGTATTCTTCATGTTTGTATGTGTATGTGTGTGTGAGCTTTGAAAAGAACCAGAGAAGCTTTTGAAGTGAAACATGAATTCTTGATTTGGAGTGCTTTATTGCAAAACAAAGGTTTGTATATGCTTCTATCATGATTCTTACTAATCTGTGATATGTATTCGCTGAGTTTTTGATGTTAGAAGTGTAACACCGTATTTTCAACCCAGATTTTTCATTTTAAAATATTGCGGAAGCGATAATATATATATATATATATATATATATAATATTTACAACTGAATACATGTGACACCCCGCTAAAGCGGAAACACGAGGTGTCACAGCACAAGATATCATCGCACAAGGTAAACAGACAATAACCATTATATTGACTTAACAAAAATAAGTAGTTCAGGTAAAACATAAATAAAAGTTACATAATCGAATAAAAATTAAATGACATTGTCTTGTACGATGCGAAAATAAAATAGATATTGTTTTTATAAAACGTGACGATGAAGATGAAGATGCCACACATCATGTTTGTATGCATAAGGTACCTAACGACGATCACCTGAAAGCACGGGTAAAAGAAAAGGGTCAACTACTAGAGTTGGTGAGTTCATAGGTTTTTAATATATGCACAAAATATCTTTTAAATGAGAAAAGTTTAAATAATTGATGGAAGTTTTTGGATAAAATCCAAGTATGAAATAATGATAGAAGATGTATTATATTGCCCAACACGTTGCACATGGTAGTAATAGACTATGATGATTATTGCTTGAGCCATTATCCAACCTAGCCGACAACCAATTGCCCATGATAAACCTAACGCCTATATTAAATGACGTTAGTAGTGGTAAAGTACATCTATAGTTCGTCAACCATAAATGAGAGACGTCGGAATCTCCAAATAGCGCTACTTACAAATACCATCGGCTCACTAGCGGAGTTAAGGAATAATGTCCAACGAAAGGGCCTTACAACGATCACCCAAGCACATCAAAGAATAATACCATAAGTGCTCAAAATAATATTTGAAATAAATAAGAAGATAGGCAATAAACTTTTCATTAAACGTATACACATGCTTTCACCCCAAAAATAATATAAAATACGGTAAAAAGGGGCTATGATACTCACTCGGTATGCAAAGGTGTTCACTCGTAAGAATTTCTTGTTCCTACCGAAGCTCCTTTCCTAATATAAGAGGTATGTAGCTCTATTAGACTTATTTTATTTATTATTTTGTATTATATATTTATTGTTAACTTATTTATTAAATAGTTAAAGGTTGTCTCTATTTTTCCATAAATCATAAGTGTTCACTGAAATTTTCAGTTCTTTAAGTTGAACTTTAAAAATTAAAAACTGTATTTTAGGAGTCATATTAAGGTTTGATATTTTAATATAATCTTAATACATGTTTCTAGAATGTCCAGTAAAAATATAGGAATTTATAATCCATGTTTAATATTTTTAATAATTAAAAGTGTATAAGATGTCCACTGATCAGGGTCTGGGTGACCTGTTGTTACTAAATCGTCTGTTTAGGGCTCATACGACCTCGTTTCTACATTATTCAAACTGTGAAATAACCACGACTCAAATATTAAACTTTTAAAAAAAACTAGACGTATTTTGACCCAAGAATGAGTAAGTTACACGCGTTTAAAGTGTACCCTTCTAAATCTGCCAGATTTCCAGATTCAACATATGGGTCTTTTTAAATATGTTTGAAGGATCAAACATTCATGAAAATTAGTGAATCCAGGTTTAAATGAAAGGTAACACTTTAAAATAATATTAGCAAAAAGAATCAACTGATTTTGATACCTAGAACTCCAGATATAACAAAAACAAGTGGAGAGTTCTAGCATGAGAATCTGCGAGAATGTTATTCTTTTTGCTTATGGGTCATAACTTTAATATGGCATGTTTATATTCATGATTAATCATATTGTATGAGTATAAGCTTTGATAATCCATGTGTTCTTACAACAATGGTAGGATGATACACATTTTATGTGTTCCTTACAACATTTGTTGAGATGAAACACATGCATGATCAAAGTCTTATTTTCTTGATTTTTAGTTGATTAAGTTCCATACAACAATGGTAGGATGATGCACATTTCATGTGCTCCTTACAACATTGGTAGGATGTTTATATTTACATGATTATAGATATATATAAAAGAAATAAGATGAACAACAAAGAAAATAAATAAAAGAAAGAAGAAAAGAAGAAAAGAAGAAAGGTAGAAGAGTAGAGATGAGTGTTTTATGATCATCTTACCAACTCTTTTCTTTGATTTTGTGTTTGATCTTCAAGAGATGATCAAGACTTGGATGTTCTTGGGAGATTTTTGTTGGTGAAAGAAGAAGAGAGAAAAGAGAAGAGATGGAGTGTGGTGGTGAAGGAAATGATGAAGAGTAGTAGGGGGCTTATATAGAGCATGGGGGAGATCAAGTGGTGATTCTTGGGAAGAGAAGGAGGCAAGAGAAAAGAGATGGGGGGTTTCTTTTATTATTTTATTTTTTATAAATTATGTGTAATTAGTTTAAATAAATTTGTATAAATGGTGATTTTGTTTAAATCTTTTAATTAACAAAGTTTTAATTATTTTGATGAGTTTATATATATATATATATGTTTTATATTTTAACTTATTTATATTTATTATGATGTATTTAATTATTTTTATTGTTATTATTATTATTATTGTATATGATTTGTAATTCTTGACTTTTAATAATTCGATTTTTCGAGCTCGGGAAGGTTCTAACCATATAGGCGGGATTTCTACGAAATCTAATATTATTATGGATGTATTTAAGTCATAAATACTATTTTTAGTCATACTAGGATTAAAATTGGAATTTCTAATGGCTAACCTCGGAAATTTGTTGCCGAATGTCACAGTCTCCCCTGATTAAAAGAATTTCGTCTCGAAATTAATCGTTGACGTCTTGGACTTGCTTTTTGGCGAAGAGGTGTGGATATTTGAGTTTCATATAATCCTCTCGCTCCCAAGTGTATTCAGGCCCGTGCCTTGAGTTCCAACGAACTTTTAAGATAGGGATCCTGCTTCTCCTTAGTCTTTTGACCTCCCGGTCAAGGATTTCGATTGGTTCTTCTACAAAGGGCAACCGGTCATCAACTTGCACATCTTTTAAGGGTAAGATTAAGGTTTCCTCTGTTTGGCATTTCTTTAAATTCGTCACATGGAACGTGTCATGGATGGCGCTTAGTTCTTGTGGCAATTTTAGCTTATAGGTTACCGGTCCAATCCTTTCGATTATCTCGAATGGCCCAACGTACCTAGGACTTAACTTGTTCTTTTTACCAAAACGCACTATCCCTTTCCAAGGTGATATCTTTAGTAGAACTTTATCGCCAACTTGAAACTCTAGGGGTTTCCTGCGATTATCGGCGTAGCTCTTTTGTCGGTCCCTAGCGGTTTTGAGCCTTTCCCTGATAATCTTTATCTTATCAGTGGTTTCCTGTACGACGTCTGGTCTGGACAATTGTCGGTCTCCGATTTCCAACCAGCTGAGTGGGGATCTACATTTGCGTCCGTACAATGCTTCATAAGGTGCACACTGGATACTGGTGTGATAACTATTATTGTATGAAAATTCAACCAGTGGCAAATGCGAGTCCCAGCTCCCACCAAAATCTAACACACAAGCACGTAACATATCTTCCAGCGTTTGAATAGTCCTTTCCGATTTTCCGTCTGTTTGGGGCTGGTAAGAGGTGCTTAAATTGACTCGCGTTCCCAATGCTTTCTGAAGTGATTGCCAAAATTGGTTAGTGAAGCGACTATCCCTATCCGAGATGATAGAGATGGGCACTCCATGACGCATGACGATCTCATTGATGTAGATTCGTGCCAGCTTTTCCATCTTGTAATCTTCACGAATGGGTAGGAAATGTGCTGACTTTGTAAGCCGGTCTACTACTACCCAGATGGAAACGTACCCTTTTGCGGATCGGGGTAACTTAGTCACAAAATCCATAGTTATCTGTTCCCATTTCCATTCCGGGATTTCGGGTTGCTGCAGTAATCTAGAGGGTTTCTGGTGTTCAGCCTTAATCCTTACACAAGTCAAACATTTCCCCACGTATAGGGCGACATCCTTCTTCATTCCGGGCCACCAATAGTATTCCTTCAAATCCTTGTACATTTTATCGGCTCCGGGATGAATAGAATACTTAGACTTATGTGCCTCATCCAATATCGTTAACCTTATGTTATCTACCTTGGGTATCCAAACCTTCTTTTCGAAGTAACGTACTTCATCAGTTCCAATCTCAAACCTGTGCTCCAAATGACGAAGGGTTTCCTCTTTTAGATTTTCTGCTTTTAATGCTTGCTCCTGAACTTCAAGGATTCTTCCTTTCAGACTTGTTTGCACTACAGCTCCTAATGCTCGTACTCTCGTTGGTTTTACTCTTTCCTTCCTACTCAACGCGTCGGCTACCACATTGGCCTTGCCTGGGTGATATTTGATTTCGCAATCATAATCATTGAGTAGTTCTACCCATCGCCTTTGTCTCATATTGAGCATCTTTTGATCAAAAATATGCTGGAGACTCTTATGGTCAGTGTAGACGGTACACTTAGTGCCATATAAATAGTGTCTCCATATTTTGAGTGCAAACACTACCGCTCCTAACTCCAAATCATGAGTAGTGTAGTTTTTCTCATGAACCTTCAATTGTCTCGAAGCGTAGGCGATAACTTTGTCTTTTTGCATTAAAACACATCCCAACCCTTGGTGTGATGCGTCGCAATAGACCACAAAGTTTTCTGATCCAGTTGGCAATGCCAAGATAGGTGCGTTGCATAGCTTCTGCTTTAAGGCTTGAAAGGCTTCTTCTTGCTTATCTCCCCAAATGAATTTCTTATCCTTCTGAGTCAAGGTCGTTAATGGTTGAGCCACGTGTGAAAAGTTTTCGATGAATCGCCTATAATATCCTGCCAGACCCAGAAATTGTCGAATCTCGGTTGGCGTCTTTGGTGCTTCCCACTTTTTGATTGCTTCGATCTTTGCTGGATCGACATGAATTCCATTTGAATTAACTACATGACCAAGGAAGTGTACTTCTCGGATCCAAAATTCACACTTAGAGAATTTGGCATACAACTTCTGGTCCTTGAGTAGTGTTAAGATTAATTTCAAATGCTGCTCATGATCTTCCTTGCTTCGCGAATAGATGAGAATGTCGTCTATGAACACTATAGCAAACTTATCCAAATATGGTCTACAGACCCTATTCATTAAGTCCATAAATACTGCTGGAGCGTTAGTCAACCCAAAAGGCATAACTAAGAACTCGTAATGTCCATAGCGGGTTCTAAAGGCGGTCTTGTGGACGTCTTCTTCGCGAACTCTCAATTGGTGATATCCCGAGCGAAGATCGATTTTTGAAAAATATTTGGCGCCTTCAAGTTGGTCGAACAGATCATCGATTCGAGGGAGAGGGTATCGGTTCTTGATTGTTAACTTGTTGAGTTCCCGATAGTCGATACACATTCGTAGCGACCCGTCCTTCTTTTTGACGAAAAGAACTGGGGCTCCCCAAGGGGATGAACTTGGTTGAATGAAACCTTTGTCGAGTAATTCTTGTAGTTGTGCCGATAGCTCTTGCATTTCTGATGGGGCGAGTCGATATGGTGCTTTTGCCACGGGAGCCGCTCCAGGGACTAGATCGATATGGAATTCGACTTGCCGATTCGAGGGTAATCCTGGCAAATCTTCCGGAAATACTTCAAGAAAGTTTTGCACGACGGGAATTTCTTGAATGTTTTTCTCACAGGTTTTCTTATTGATTATATCTCTAGTCTTGACTTCTTGTCCATTAGCAAATTCCATGAAATAGGCCTCTTTCAATATTTGAAATTTTAGATTGAGCTTTGGCCTAAAAACTAGTGGTACGAAGCTTCTATATATTCTAGAGTCAGATAGCATTGATGCATTATAATTGTTCAGAAGAAACATACTAGTAATCATATTCGGGTCTCTCCTTTGTACAAATTCTACTTAGCTAGGTTATGGTGATCCTAAGATACAAGGTCTAACAACTAACACTCCCGTTCAATCATATAGCAATGCATGTAAAATCAAACATTTCATAACGTGATTTAAGCAACACATGTTCAATCATATAGTTCCCAAAAGTACCAAAATGATTTCCTAAAAGACATCAAGTGATTAATGTTTAACAAATCATCAAAAAAAAAACCACCAAGTTTAATAATCGAAAGAAACTCCAAATCTTTCACTAATTCAATCTCCTTAAAAACAACCCTAGCGTACCATCATACTTACTAGCAATCTCACCATCATTATAACAAAATATCCTCCCAAGCACATATATAATTAAATCATCTACACGGCCCTCCTTGTTGCAATGGTAGTCCCCACAGCTCTTAACGCTTCACGGTGTTGCGACTCCGAGAGCATAGAAAAAAAAAATTACATAGGACATGCTGCCGGTGGTCTAAACTAGTATGATGAATACTCAGTTCTAGTGATATGCTTTGTACCCACCTTCCCTCTTTGGGGGTCACCCTTAATGTCCTTACGATAGTTCCCGTTACTACTCAGGGTGCCTCTATGTGCTCCTTAAATCAGCAGTTCTCTCCCTCCTAATGAAAAGGCCACAAGGTCACTCTCGTTGGTAAGGGGGCTCTTTTCCTAGTCGTGAGCCTAACACATGCTCCACAGGAAGTCGGTGTTGATAATACACTAGGTCGTGAAACTCGGGGACTCTCCCACTAAGTTTCTATTCTAACCTCCATGGGTAAAGAATATGTAATCTTAGTGTGTCAACCTAATGATGACATTACAGACTTCTATATAAAATTGGTTACTAAGTGTGCTAATATATGCAAGTACTTATGATATGCCATGCTTATGCACACACACAATAATCATGTTCTAGAAAGAAGATAAATAAAATTTGTTTCTAAGTATATTTTTATTATAACTATCCTAAGTCCCATATTGTACATAGCTAAATTAGACATAGGTGATCAAGCTTTGTCTAATTGAGGTATAACAATGTGGTACTCAACTTAATTATATTATCAATACACTTGATGTATTTTAAACAAAATTATTTTAAAAATTATTTTTATATACCTTTGGTCATAGTTGTTGTTTTCCCCCCATAAGGAAAACAACATTCTCTATAACCTTAGGCTCTGATACCAAATCTGTCACACCCCGCTAAAGCGGAAACACGAGGTGTCACAGCACAAGATATCATCGCACAAGGTAAACAGACAATAACCATTATATTGACTTAACAAAAATAAGTAGTTCAGGTAAAACATAAATAAAAGTTACATAATCGAATAAAAATTAAATGACATTGTCTTGTAAGATAGATATTGTATGCATAAGGTACCTAACGACGATCACCTGAAAGCACGGGTAAAAGAAAAGGGTCAACTACTAGAGTTGGTGAGTTCATAGGTTTTTAATATATGCACAAAATATCTTTTAAATGAGAAAAGTTTAAATAATTGATGGAAGTTTTTGGATAAAATCCAAGTATGAAATAATGATAGAAGATGTATTATATTGCCCAAAACGTTGCACATGGTAGTAATAGACTATGATGATTATTGCTTGAGCCATTATCCAACCTAGCCGACAACCAATTGCCCATGATAAACCTAACGCCTATATTAAATGACGTTAGTAGTGGTAAAGTACATCTATAGTTCGTCAACCATAAATGGGAGACATCGGAATCTCCAAATAGCGCTACTTACAAATACCATCGGCTCACTAGCGGAGTTAAGGAATAATGTCCAACGAAAGGGCCTTACAACGATCACCCAAGCACATCAAAGAATAATACCATAAGTGCTCAAAATAATATTTGAAATAAATAAGAAGATAGGCAATAAACTTTTCATGAAACGTATACACATGCTTTCACCCTAAAAATAATATAAAATACGGTAAAAAGGGGCTATGATACTCACTCGGTATGCAAAGGTGTTCACTCGTAAGAATTTCTTGTTCCTACCGAAGCTCCTTTCCTAATATAAGTGGTATGTAGCTCTATTAGACTTATTTTATTTATTATTTTGTATTATATATTTATTGTTAACTTATTTATTAAATAGTTAAAGGTTGTCTCTATTTTTCCATAAATCATAAGTGTTCACTGAAATTTTCAGTTCTTTAAGGATGTCCACTGATCAGGGTCTGGGTGACCTGTTGTTACTAAATCGTCTGTTTAGGGCTCATACGACCTCGTTTCTACATTATTCAAACTGTGAAATAACCACGACTCAAATATTAAACTTTTAAAAAAAACTAGACGTATTTTGACCCAAGAATGAGTAAGTTACACGCGTTTAAAGTGTACCCTTCTAAATCTGCCAGATTTCCAGATTCAACATATGGGTCTTTTTAAATATGTTTGAAGGATCAAACATTCATGAAAATTAGTGAATCAAGGTTTAAATGAAAGGTAACACTTTAAAATAATATTAGCAAAAAGAATCAACTGATTTTGATACCTAGAACTCCAGATATAACAAAAACAAGTGGAGAGTTCTAGCATGAGAATCTGCCAGAATGTTATTCTTTTTGCTTATGGGTCATAACTTTAATATGGCATGTTTATATTCATGATTAATCATATTGTATGAGTATAAGCTTTGATAATCCATGTGTTCTTACAACAATGGTAGGATGATACACATTTTATGTGTTCCTTACAACATTTGTTGAGATGAAACACATGCATGATCAAAGTCTTATTTTCTTGATTCTTAGTTGATTAAGTTCCATACAACAATGGTAGGATGATGCACATTTCATGTGCTCCTTACAACATTGGTAGGATGTTTATATTTACATGATTATAGATATATATAAAAGAAATAAGATGAACAACAAAGAAAATAAATAAAAGAAAGAAGAAAAGAAGAAAAGAAGAAAGGTAGAAGAGTAGAGATGAGTGTTTTATGATCATCTTACCAACTCTTTTCTTTGATTTTGTGTTTGATCTTCAAGAGATGATCAAGACTTGGATGTTCTTGGGAGATTTTTGTTGGTGAAAGAAGAAGGGAGAAAAGAGAAGAGATGGAGTGTGGTGGTGAAGGAAATGATGAAGAGTAGTAGGGGGCTTATATAGAGCATGGGGGAGATCAAGTGGTGATTCTTGGGAAGAGAAGGAGGCAAGAGAAAAGAGATGGGGGGTTTCTTTTATTTTTTTATTTTTTATAAATTATGTGTAATTAGTTTAAATAAATTTGTATAAATGGTGATTTTGTT
Source organism: Dittrichia graveolens (assembly GCA_038502395.1). Lineage (NCBI taxonomy): Eukaryota > Viridiplantae > Streptophyta > Magnoliopsida > Asterales > Asteraceae > Dittrichia > Dittrichia graveolens. The sequence goes on along the minus strand of JARJIL010000007.1, from coordinate 51,893,144 downwards.
TAAATCTTTTAATTAACAAAGTTTTAATTATTTTGATGAGTTTATATATATATATATATATGTTTTATATTTTAACTTATTTATATTTATTATGATGTATTTAATTATTTTTATTGTTATTATTATTATTATTGTATATGATTTGTAATTCTTGACTTTTAATAATTCGATTTTTCGAGCTCGGGAAGGTTCTAACCATATAGGCGGGATTTCTACGAAATCTAATATTATTATGGATGTATTTAAGTCATAAATACTATTTTTAGTCATACTAGGCTTAAAATTGGAATTTCTAATGGCTAACCTCGGAAATTTGTTGCCGAATGTCACAATACACAAAACAGTTTTCCAAGTCATCAGTTATCTCAAAACACTAGTACTACAAAAACCACGGCTCATCACAACTAATATCAGAGTGCCCGCGAATTATTCCCCAAGTTACACCCCCTCACAACCGAACCGCAGAACTCACCAAAAACCTGAAAAGGAGTGAGAGGTGGGGGATTAGCACGAAACTAAGTGAATGAAAGTAAAACTACAACCAAGCATCAATCACAACCGCAGGATACCAGATAAACAAATAATCGTGCCCCGGGAAGAACACCGGTTCTGTAGAACCTTCAACCAATGCCGGCCAAAGCAAAGGTTTACCGTTAGTTTATTTGCTATTCTCACACAGTATTACCCTTAAGTTGCAACGTATGCATTAAAACATTCAAATACTGATTAGCCGATAGCAAACCAACCCAGCCCTTAGCCTTGCCGAGCTGACCCCCCAAATATCATTTATACATATCATTGACCACAAATAATTAACAAACAACCAGTTAATAAATTATTAAAGTCCATCCCTGTGTTAATCCACAAAGAGTTATAACCAAAACCAGTTACAACTAACACCAGTCGTAAGTTAAAAGTCCACTCACCTCTCGTTCTCAAACTCGACTCAGTGGTCTAATGTTACTGAGTCTTGTCCGTTCCTGAGAACACAATAAAACCGAAATCAGTATCCAATTTATAAATATATATCATCACATATATATATATATATATATATCCATTTTAACTATGCTCAACAAGTTAGAAACACTCAACATGTAAACACATAAGGCATCACAATTGATATTAAATCAAAAGCCTCAACTATGAAAATAGCTGAGGACGCGTCGCGTCAAGCCTTTGAACCAAGGCCCTTTCGAGCGGCCAAATTCCAAGAAGAAGACTTCGAACGGACCCCCTTTCGAAACAAGAAGACTTCGAGCGCCCCTTCTTCCAGCCAAGAAGGCTTCGAGTGCCAAAAACGAAGAAGAGGTCTTCGAATTCGAAGTCCAAGGCTTTGAATTCAATGCCAGCCGAGAACGCATCGCGTTCTTCCTTTGGATGCGTCGCTTCGCGTCATCATCCAGAATCCAAGCTGCAACTTTCTTATCTTCCAGCTCCATATAATATGTCAAATAATTATATACTTCTGGAAATCACTTTCTAATACTTCCAAACCCATAAAAACATCATTTCGCATGTCTAGAATCAATATGAACATGTTAAAACGTTAAAATCATCAAATCAAATAAAACCCATCAAACAAGGTTTCTTCATAAACTCATCAATGGTGATTTTATAAAAACCCAGCAACTCATAATCAGTAAATCTAGAATGCTAAACCTGAATCTTGATTTAAATATAAAACAAGAATCATACCAAGCATAGCTTTGAATCTAACAACTTCAAAATCCAACTTCCAAGTTTGTTAGCTCTTCTTTTTCTCTTAATTTACACACACACAACACTTTCTCCAGTAAATTACACAAATGAGGAGGTGGCTGGTGAAACTAAACCTTATCCAAATGTGCACATATGCACACAACTTTCTATGCACAAGCATGAGGTGTAATTTTTTTTTATAAATTCTTATATACATACTCACATACATGCGTAGACGTATATATATAATTGAATACACATACTTCCGTACACACATATAAACATATATCCATACATCCATATTTCTTGCATACAAATTTACTTTACAAAAATACATATTTCCTAATCAATTAATTTAATTAACCCATTAAATTACATAATTAGATTATCAATATGGTTATAATCACATAATCAACCACCATGACATATAAACAAGTACCAATCGCTTACTTTCGACCTGCTCACATCTAAGCCGGGTTTACGGATATTACAAATCTCCCCCCGTCTGAGGATTCCGTCCTCGGAATCTTATTGAACACATTTAGACGAAAGTATCCATCCTTCATTAACTCAATTGCGCTCTCATTTATCAATAACATAGGAATCTGTTTCTACATATTTTTGACATCTTACAACCATAAGAGTCTTACAACTTTTCTGTCTGATCTCATCTTCAAATCAATAATTAGTTCACAATAAAGAAATTATGTCTTCAAACTTCTCTCGTATACATGTGTAACTTAGTTTAAATAATTCCAATATCTTTTACTCATTCACTATCTGTCATACTAAAGTATTCACATATTGTTTCTCATTTACTTCAAGTCAATAGGTTGAAATATTATCACAACGATCTCATAACATTACACAATTGGTATTCTCATGTTCACTGACAGAAGCTACTTTACACAATACGATCAAAGTAGATACTAGTTCCACAAACAGTCATACTTCAATTACATAAGAACACAATGTATATATTCTCATCATCTTTTTAGCTTGTTTCATTCGACCATCTACTAGGGATTCAGTTACACTATAATAGTTTAAGCAAACTTTTATTTTTCCATCAAAAGTTATTAAATATGAATCATCATATCTTCGTATTCTCTCATTTATATCTAAACAGATCAGTCTGTCCAACAAATGTCGTCTCACTGGTAGCAAAAATACGGTTGCTTTTCACTGAACAAACATTAACCATTCCTAATATATCCAGATTTCTCTTTATACAATAAGGTTAAACACAATTTTCTCGTGACTTGTCATCACCACCATTCTAATATCTTTAAAAATCTCAAAGATCCATAAGTTTCTGGTATACTGCTCCAGCTCGCACACAATATGTCGAAATTTCATAAAACGTATTATCTCTGCTTTCGTAGTATACCATCAATACACTATTCAATAGTATTCCTTTCCAAAATACATCGGAAAATTAAATTCGTAAATCCTTGTAAAAAATCAAACTCCAATTCCTAGCAAAGGCATCTCCAATCAAAGATATCTCCAAGCAAAGGCATCTTATGCACAAGATCTACAAATCTTCAATCCGTATGTTTAGACCATTAAATTTTCTTTTCTCTTTCTCATTCGCAATGGTTTCAATATTTCATTTCTCAAAATTTTCTAGTAGAAAAAATCTTGATTCATCCACTAAGTCAGATATACTTTCAATTTGCATGAGTCAAAGGTTATCATAGCTAACTCTTTCACATGTGAGCACATCATTCTCTATATTATCTTTACGGGGTAACATCATATCCTTCAATCACTTTCTTTGATTTAATCCAATTACCATCTCAGTCACATATACAACTCTTTCTAAATACGCATTCGTTACATCTTTTATTGACCAAGTCAATCATACAATTCTTTTCTTATAGTTAATATTCCCATAACGTTACTGCAAACACATCCGTTGCTACTTCCAAGTCAGGGTTAAAATTTCCTCTCGTGACATCTTAATTATCACAAGACATAAGTTATACATCCAATCTCAAAGCATAGCATCACATTTCAAACCAACAAATATAATTTCGTATCGTACTACAAAAACTCTTTCAAGTTCATCATTCATCATCACTGATCAACTTTAATCATTAGGTTAAGTATCCGCTTACAATCTCAATTATATCTTTATCCAAACATTTGTGCATATCTCACACTTATCCAATCTTCAATAATCCATCTCTTTCTTCTTTCTTTGTACAAATTTTGAATACATATAAAGACATAATGCAAAATAAATCATGCAATTCAATCAATCTGAAAATATCTTCCTATGGTATCTCATACCCATTTAGCATCAAATCAAGTATTATATACTTATCATCATACCATTTCCTGACATATATCAGATAAATCATGATAGAAAATCATTTACTATCATCTACTTCTTTTCCTAGAGAATCATTCTCATCATAAATAAGCAGTATCATTTTAGCAAACAAGGCATAAAATATCTGCAATTAACTTTAAAGTTAATTAACACACAAACGAGTATATAGTTTATCAAAACATAACCGTCACATCTTCATTGGCGGTGGCATTGTCATTTGCCATGATATTATAGGCCCTACCCTCTCGCGTAGTAGGGTTCTTTCTCTTCTGCCGTGCTGATGATGATCCCCCAACCGCTTCTGCCCCAGTCCCTGTCCCAGTCTTCCTCCCAGAAGGGCACTCACCTGTCCTATGTCTCTCCTTCAGACAATTCCAACACACACTATGGGAAAACTACAATCCTTAACCTCATGCCTGAACATTCCACAACGTATACATCGTATGGTCTAATTAAAACACCGCCCATGATGAGTAGACCTACACCGAACACACCATTGCGGTTTCTGACCAGAACCACTAGTGGTTACCCTACGGTTCTGACTTCCTTGTGACTTGTTTCCTTGCCAATTCTTCTTTTGCTGATTACCGATTTGTTCATACTTCGTCTTTTGCAAAGCCGCTTTATCACGATTCATCCTATCCCTAGCTTTAATATCACCCTCGGCAGACTTAGCCAAAGTGAAGGCCTGATATAACGAACCAGCTAACCGTGTTGTACTCCTGTACTCTAGGAGTAATGCCCCAATAAAATGTTGCACCTGATGGTTCATCTGGTACCCACTGAGTCGCAAACCTCAGTTTCTCATTAAACTGCCCAATCAAATCATCCATTGACATCTGCTCCGTCATTTGCAAATCCATAAATTCCTTCCTGATTTGGTTCATTTCAAACGCATTACAATATTGTTCGCATAGTTTATTCTGGAATTTATCCCAAGTAATCACATCCATTTGAGTTCTAGCCAAATGTGTTGTCAAGTAATCCCCCATACCATCGCCCTGCCTTTTAAAATCTGTGTAGCAAACCGGACTCTCATTTCATTCTTACAATCACATGCATCCAAGATTCTAACTGTATCTCTCAACCAATTCAGTGTAACATCCTCAACTTGGGCCTAGTTGTAAATACCATGTACATGTACGTAGTTAATGTAATAGGAGAGTGCCTTAGTCATATGTATTTGTTAAGTGGATGTATATATGTATATATGTTTATGTGTGTTTGTAAGTGTATGTGTGTGTACGTGCATGTTAATGTATGTATGTGTGTGAGAATTAGATTAAATAAAGAAAGAAAAGGAAAACCATAGTGGAAGGAATCCAGAAGCAACCGCCTCTGGATGGGGAAATATATAAGTGTATATTTGATAATTGAAGTCAAAGGTGACAAACAAAACACAAACACACAGTTTTATCTCGTTTCTCTCTCTCCTCTCGGATTCTAGAAGAAGAAGAATTTGCTTGTTGGTTTTCAAAAGGTTAGTTTTATGATTTGAGTCTGTTAGAAGATTTCATATAATAGTAATACAAGTTCATACAAGAACACCTTGAAGAAACATGGAAAATTTACTTGAAAGTGGGTTTTGGCATGTTTGGTGTTCTTATATGGATTTGTTAGGTTTATGATGATTATATGAATAGGACATGAAGTTCTAAGGTGTTCTAGGCTTAAAACTAACAAGTTTTAAGTTGCTTAAATGAGTTATGATTGTATCGGAATTTCAGATGAATAAGATGTAGGATTCTGAGGCCTTCAAGGTGTTGGAATCCGTTGTGTGTCTTTAAATTTTTAAAAGCTAAAGTTTGTATTCAACGCCCCCTTCTACAAACATTTGTTGTTGTGTACTCAATCTGGGACTAACATGTATTGATGCTTATGATGAGTATGCACTCACTAGCTAAGTGTTAGCTAATGGTGCTATGATTTCCCTTTTCAGGTAAAGACTAGACGGCCTGGTGAGGCGGGTGGCTTTTGATGTAAATGCCCCTTATGGGTTGGAACACTTTATATTTGTTATGTTGTAATGTAATCTGATACTATGCTCAGTTCTTGCTATCGGTAACCGAAGGATTCTCATGCACAAACAAAACCCAAGCACAACGGAAGCATGAAGATAAAAACGAGTTCATATCGGGTTTTCAACACGTATGCACAAGAAACACATAGTGGGATCTAGCTACAAAGAATGATAGCAACAAGAACAACAAAAGGAACCAGAAAGTGAGACCATACCCTTGATGTCTCTGGTTGTTTTTGTTGTTGTAGTTGAAAGGCTTGAACTCCAAGACGAGTTCCTCTATTGATATCCACTCCAAGCAAACCGTGAATCTCCTTTGCTAAAGCTTGAGATACTCCAACTTGCACTCAAGAACAGCACTAGAACTCTTGCTCACAACCAACACAAGCTTCTATGGTAAAAGACTCCTACAAGGCTCTCTTTAGTGTGTGTGTTTGTGAATTTTGTGAAGAAAAGGTCATATGGAGAGAAGTAAGAGGGGTTTATATAAGCATATTATCTCTGTAGGTGACACCAGGGTCGGCCATAATGGCACCCTCCCATTGGACCAAACAAAAGGTCCAATAATATCAAAGTGTCACTTAGACTTCTGCCTTCACGGGCTCTCACGACCCGTGAGGAAGTCGTGAAGGCATCACCCCCACGATCCCCGACCGGCCCATGAAGCCTCGTGAAGGGCTTCACGTCACGACCTCTTCACGACCCGTGAGGGCCCGTGAAGGTCGACAGAAACCCTAATTTTCTCTCTTGACATGTGCTGTCGGATTCAACGCTTGGCGTGTGACCCAATAGGCCCGTGCGTCATCGGCAGTGATCCAATATACGTGTATCAGTGGGCATATATCCAACAGACTCCCACTTGCACATGATACATCGTCATATATTAATCACTGACAAAGAGCGGCTCTAGCTAAGCATCAATGCCCCCAAGTCGGCGCGAGTTGTCATCTTCGACAAAAACCTAATGGCCTTAAAGGCTCATGAGGTTCTATAGATAAGTGATCATGTGCATCCTTTTGTTCGCGATATCCTTGTGAACACGAGACATGGAATATGTCAATCTCCAGATCGTTCACTATTATGTTTCTCGATTACAGATTGGTGGTGACCAAATAGACAAGTTGCATCTGATCTAAAATCAATGTAACTTGAGCACGGCCATGATTCAATGCTTGGCGTGTGACCCAATAGGCCCGTGCCTCATTGGCAGTGATCCAATATACGTGTATCAGTGGGCATATATCCAACAGTAACACCAATGAATGTTTTGGAAACAAAGATGGTGTAATTAAAAGTATGTTAATATTAAAAGAAAATTTTCCGCTGCTAAATCTGAGTTATCACTAAAATAACTGTTTTCGGAAGCGGTGTTACATTCAGGGTAACGTTAGGATCTGTATCACCATGATATTCTGAAGTTTTATAATCCAAGAACTGTTTATAAGTACACGGTTGTTTATAGCCCATACCAGGTGGAAATCCCATGAAAGGATATGGAAACGATCCCTGGTAGAAGAATGGTTCGGATGTCGGTTGAGACATCCGTGGAAACGGTATCGATATTGGAGGTATCTTTGTGTGTGTAGTAATCGTCGGAAAGATTGGTGGTATATGAGGGGTAGTACACTGGTGGTCGACTCGCAAGAATTTGTCTTTTTTGTTCTAACTCTTTCCTCAAATCCAGTAATTGCCCTTACAACTGAAAGATATATTCTCCCTGTCGTCTTCAGTTGTACCTGACGTAATGTTGAGGAATCTTTGTTTGTACTGTAGAAACTTCTAAGGTTGATGGGACAAAAGGGGCGCAAGTTGAGTTCTCATTATCATCCATTGTTCTCTCTAACAATCACAATATCTCACTAACTGATTAGATAAATCCGTTAGTATACAACATGCTAAACTCTACAACAACACTCTCATTCACCCCAATCGCACACTTAAGGAATAATTGACCCAACTCGAGCCAAGATTTGGGAATGCAACACTTCCAACTGTGCTCACATCGCCAAACCAAGGCTCTGATACCAAACTTGTAACATAGTATTTTCAACCCAGATTTTTCATTTTAAAATATTGTGGAAGCGATATAATATATATATATATATATATAGTAAATATATTTACAACTGAATACACAAAACAGTTTTCCAACTCATCAGTTATCTCAAAACACTAGTATTACAAAAACCATGGCTCATCACAACTAATATCAGAGTGCCCGCAAATTATTGCCAAGTTACACCCCCTCACAACTAAACCACAGAACTCACCAAAAACCAAAAAAGGAGTGAGAGGTGGGGGATTAGCACGAAGCTAAGTGAATGAAAGTAAAACTACAATCAAACATCAATCACAACCAAACGATACCAGATAAACAAATAATCGTGCCCCGGAAAGAACGGCGGTTCTGCAGAACCTTCAACCAATGCCGGCCAAAGCAAAGGTTTATCGTTAGTTTATTTTTTATTCTCACCAGTATTACCCTTAAGTTGCAATGTATACATCAAAAGATTTAAATATTGATTAGCCGATAGCAAACCAACCCAGCCCTTAGCCTTGTCGAGCTGACCCCCCAAATATCATGTATACATATCACTGATGCACAATTAATTAACAAACAACCAGTTAATCAATTATCCTACATAAAGTCTATCCCTGCGTCTATCCACAAACAGTTATAACCAAAACCAGTTACAACTAACACCAGTCGTGAGTTAAACATCCACTCACTTCCTGAGAACACAATAAAACCGAAATCAGTATCCGATTCATAAATATATATTATCACATATATTTATATCCATTCTAAGAATGCTCAACAAGTTAGAAACACTCAACACATAAACACATAAGGCATCACAATTGATATTAAATCAAAAGCCTCAAATATGCAAATAGCTGAGGACGCGTCGCGTCCTACTCCTAGACACGTCGTTTCGAGCCTTTGAACCAAGGCCACTTCGAGTGGCCAAATTTGAAGAAGAAGACTTCGAACGGACCCCTTTCAAACCAAGAAGACTTCGAGCGATCCTCCTTCGAGTCAAGGAAGTTTCGAGTGCCAAAAACGAAGAAGAGGACTTCGAGTTCAAAGTCCAAAGCTTAGAATTCGAAGCCAGCCGAGAACGCGTCGCGTTCTTCCTTTCGACGCATCGCGTCGCGTCGTCTTTCAGAATCCAACCTGCAACTTTCTTGTCTTCCAACTCCATATAATATCTCAAATAATTATATACTTCTAGAAATCACTTTCTAATACTTCTAAACCCATAAAAATGTCATTTAACATGTCTAAAATCATCATGAACATGTTAAAAACATTAAAATCATCAAATCAATAAAACCCATCAAACAAGCTTTCTTTATGAACTCATCAATGGTGATTTTATAAAAACCCAGCAACTCATAATCAGTAAATCTAGCATGTTAAACTTGAATCTTGATTTAAATATAAAACAAGAATCATACCAAGCGTAGCTTTGAATCTAGCAACTTCAAAATCCAACTTCCAAGTTTGTTAGCTCTTCTTTTTCTCTTATTTACACACACAACACTTTCTCCATTAAGTTACACAAATGAGGCGGTGGCTGGTGAAACTAAACCTTATCCAAATGTCCACATATGCACACAACTTTTCATGTACAAGCATGAGGTGTAAGTTTTTTATAAATTCTCGTATACATACTCCCATACATGCGTAGACATATATATATATATATATAATTGAATACACATACTTCCGTACACACATATAAACATATATCCATATATCAATACATCCATATTTCTTGCATACAAATGTACTTTACATAAATACATATTTCCTAATCAATTAATTTAATTAACCCATTAAATTAATTAATTAGATTATCAATATGGTTATAATCACATAATCAACCACTATGACATATAAACAAGTACCAATCGCTTACTTCCAACCTGCTCACAACTAGGCCGGGTTTACGGATGTTACAAGAAGCTTGAAACACCATTAATGGAGATATGAATAAAAGATGAAACTTGATAAGTGGGATTTCAAGATTTTGATGTTCTTTAATTGGTTTTGGTATGTTTTTGATGATTGTTTACATGTTATATGAAGTTGGTATATAGTTTGGAAGTGTTTCTTTAGAGATTTACAGATTTCAAGTTCTGAGTTTATGTATTTGCTCGATAGTGAAGTGATTAAGTAGATGAAGTCGTGGGGTTGGGTCCGACTTAGGACCCATGAGACTTGGGATGAGGTCCGACTTTCTGTTAGGGTCTAACTTAGGGGTGTGCGACTTAGCCCAACCCTCTAGCTTTAATTATGGTGACTTGGTTTATGCTGTTGGAGTGGTCCGACTTATTTGGTTGGTCCAACTTTTTGTGGTGTCCGACTTGGTAAGGTACAAATTGGTGAGGTCCGACTTTGCTCTGGTCCGACTTGGATAGTGCTGTTCGCAGCACTTCGCGATGCAACAGGGTCTTGGTCGCGGCACGACTAGGAGATTTCCAGTTTTAGAACTTTTTTTGTTAATTGATTGTATTGCCTGCTATACATGTTGTTTTTATGTGATTCTAAAATTATGTATATGGTTTTGATTAATATAAATAAATAAATAAATATATATATATATGTATATATATTTATGAATCGAATACTGATTTCGGTGTTATTGTGTTCTCAAGCAACGCGAAGACTCAGTAAGATTAGATAACCGAGTTCAAAGATTGAGAACAGAGGTGAGTGGACATTAATTCACGAGTGGTATTGGTTGTAACTGTAACGCCCCAATTTCAAGATACGAGTGAAAATTTAAAACAAAAGTCTTTGGAACTAAAACGGTTAATTAACAAACCAGCGGAAGCAACTAAAGTAGGTTTTAACCCTTAAGTTCGTACGAAAAGTAATTTCAACATATTTACAATCAAAAATGGATTCTAGTAGGAAAAGGGGCGTTATTTTACAAAATAGAGTTTTAAAATTTTAACAAACGACCGTTAAACTCGGGCCTTACCCTTGGAGCTATCACGCCCTGCAAAAGCAATAACACGTTAGTGAGAAAACTAAAATTTAAAACATATAAGCATACACATTAAAATATATGAATGCTACAACAGTTCCTATGGATACAGTACTGCACCATCTTAGCACTGCCCATAAGGCTAAATGACGTTTGTAGCCCCTACTTCACAAAGCAACATGCTACCCTTACAATGATTCGCAGATCGATAATATACATTGCAATGCGTCACACGTATCACATAGAGATGTGCCAAATATAATCAGAACACGTCAAACGGTAAATGCTACAAGTATATACAGTTATAGTATTAATAAGATAATTAAATCCAGCACTTAACAAACTACACAGGGGCGAAGCAAGCCCGTGCATATTATAGGCACGCTCATGCCTGACAGTCCAGGCCCAAAGCATAGCCCAAGTAAACATGGGCGTACCGGGCCGATCACGCCCGTACCTTACATAGGCACGCCCTGACCTCATGAACAAAGGCGGTCACTGTAACATCCTCAGATCGGGCCTAATAGTTTTGATGAATTTCGTATGATAACTTGTGATTAGTCTTGATTAATTACTTGTTATTACTAATTTATATGGTTTTAATTAATTGTTGATTAATTAAAGAAATATATGAGGATATATGTTTAAAATATATATGTGTATGGATGTATACGGTTGAGTGTGTGTATGCATGCAATTTGGAGGTGACATCTCATGCTATTAATTTTATATATGTGGGTTTTCAATATGTTTATCTTCACTTTGAAGATACTTAACTGTGTGTAGTGTATGTGCAAAACTGAGAGCAAGAAGAAACAAGAAAGAACAGGCGATCGGATTTGGGTGTTTTATTGAATTTGTGTGATTCAAGTTATAAGGTTGTTAGATTATTCCATACTTCTTGAAAACATGATTCTTGTTAACATGTTATCAATTGTATGGGCATGCTACTGTTTTAATCTTGTTGGGTTTAATATTAACATCATAGGATCATACTTATGAAGTTATCGGATTTGGTGTTCTTGAGGTATAAGGGTGATTTGATGCATGCTTATGTGTTTAAACATGTTTATATGTGTTTGTAAGAATTTGTTTATGATCTGGATATATGATGTATGCAGGGTTTGAAGTTATCGGATTCTGAAATGATGAAGTTGGCGGATTTTATTGATGATAATGAAAACCGAGTGTTGAATCCGGTACTCTAAGAATCCGAGACTTATGTTCAAATCCGATGTTTATAAATCCGGATGTGTGAAATCCTACTGTTGAAATCCGATGGTTTGAATCCGAGGGTGGAATCCTAAACATGAAATCCGATTAGCAAGGAAAATCCGATTGTGGATGCCAAGTTGAGATACAAGTGTGGAAATCCGATGGGTGTATCGGATTCTTTCAGAATCCGATACAAAGTGGCGAATTCCGATGGTGGTTGCGGATTTGGTGCAAATCCGATAGTAGTGTCGGATTTCATATGAAATCCGACAGTTTTGATTTGTTAATTTGCATTGTTTAAATGCTATATGTTATATGTGCATTCATATGTGAATCTTACATGTTTATGTTTAATTCAAAGGATATAAATTTATGTGTTTGACATATATTTATGAATCATTACTGATTTTAGTTTGTTGTGTTCTCAGGAACAAACAAGGCTCAGTAATATAAGATCACTGAGTGGAGTAACTAAAAGCTTGAGGTGAGTGGACGTTTACTCACACATGTTATCAGTTGTAACTTGCTTGGGTTGCAACTATTATTGGTTTGACGCATGGATAGATTGTGCATCTGATAATTGATTAACTGTTGATTGTTAATTAATTGTGCGTCAGTGATATGTATACATGAGGTTTGGGAAGTTAGCTTCGGCTGGGCATATGGGCTGGGTTTGTTTGCTATCGGCTAATCAGTATTGGGATCTTTTGATGCATTTGTTGCAACTTAAGGTAATACTGTGTGAGAATAGCAAACACTAGTACAAAACTATGATTTGGTCACACATAGTCGGAATTATATGGCCACACATTCGAGTATTTATGTGGCTAAAGGTACAAAAATAAAGTTCAAATTATTAGTTAGCCACATATGAATTCCGATTGTCTGACCATTCGAAAATATATTGCCACACCTTCGAACATTCATGTGGCTAAAGGTCACCGCTATTTTTTGGCTGATTATTTAGCCACATGAATTTGGAACGTGTGACAAATGAAGAGTAAGTTCAAAGCATTAGTCACCATATACATATAAAATGTGACAAATCTATGTCACACACTTGAACACTGTGACCAAATACCATATATGGTCACATCAACTAATTGTTTATGTGTCTAAATCATAGAGTCGAGTTTTGGCACACATGATTTAAGTGTAGCCAAAATCTGGTATATATGGTCACGTAACTTATTATGTGTGTCTAAAGTTTAGCATATGTTAGCTTGCCAGAAGCTAATGTGTGCGGTCACATTTATTTTGGCACGGTCATGTGCCTATATGGCTTTATAATAGCCATACCATATCACAAATATGTATCTAAATGATGTTTATGGGCACATTTTAGGTGATTATATGTGACCAAATGCCATATATGGCCACATGAAATAATTGTTTATGTGTATGAATCATAGAATCGAGTTTTAGCACACATGATTTAAGTGTAGCAAAAATCCGGTACATATGGTCACATAACTTATTATGTGTGTCTAAAGTTTAGCGTATGTTAGCTTTCCAGAAGTTAAGGTGTAAAGTCACATTTATTTTGGCATGGTCATGTGACTATATGACTTTATAATAGGTTATAGTCACACCATATCACAAATGTGTATCTAAATGATGCTTATGGCAACATTTTAAGTGATAATATGTGACCAATATATTCTTAACAGTCATGTCGTGAAATATTCATGTGGCTATTATTTATAGCAATAATGGGCAAAAACGATTATCATTAAATTTGATATTCGTCACACATGGTTTCAGTGTAGCCAAAAGCTAACGTCTATAGTTAAATAATAAGTATTAGGTTTTTAAATCGAAGTAACAACTACCTCACTGGTCTAATGCATGTTTCTTTGTAGAGATGGATGGAAGACACAAGTTCGAATCCGACTTTCGGCATAAAATTCATAAAATTCAATCATTGTGTAACTAAATATTACAAATCACCACACAAACATACAATTCATGTGACAATTGGATGAACAATAGTTACACAAAGTACATATTTAATTGACTTTAAAAAGCATATGGTCACACTTATTAACACTTTTAGCCACTTTTGGCTTAATTGTATGTGATGAAATCCTAAAAAAAAACAATCGTTGTGTGACTAAATCATCGAAGATGCCACATATATTATTTATTCTTGTGGCCAAATGACGGGCAAAAGATACTCTCAAAAACTGCTCGTGTGACTATAAAGTGTTTATGGTCACTAAAACTGATAAATCCAATATAAACTCGTACCAATTAGTCACACATTTTATTGTTTTGGTTACTATTTTTAAATGGGTACGGCCACTAACCCGCTAATGTAACTGTATGTACCCTATGGTCACTCGACCTTTGGTCACACATACACCGAAAACGCAACTGTGACAATATGCATATCGTCACACTTTTTTGGTGTAACGAAATCACATATTTGTTTTAGTGAAATGAACTATCGGTAAACCTTTGCTTTGGCCGGCATTGGTTGAAGGTTCCTGAAGAACCGCCGGTCTTCCCGGGGCACGATTATCTATTATGTGTTGTTGATATTGATGCGGTTATTTGCTGATATATCTGTTGTGGTTTTACTCCATTCACTTAGCTTTGTGCTAATCCCCCACCTCTCACTCTTTTACAGGTTTTGGTAAGTCAACGGCTTGGCTGAGAGTGGTTAGCTTGGGGAGTAATCACCTAGGACTCTGATATAATATTTTGTGGCGAGCTGTGTTTTGTAATACTAATATTTAAACAGTTGTATTTGTACAGTTGTATTTTCCATACTCTATTGTCCCGTCTTCTGCTGAAGTCCCTACTACAGTGGAAACATGGCTAAATGTCAGTACATCTGGTACCGCTGGGGATGAAAGAGATGAGTATATCTTCTAGTTGGAGGGCCAACTACAGGATTTGTGAAAGGAACTGGAGCAACAAAGACAAATTCCTATAATTCAACCCCCGGTTACTACTGTGACATCAACTACGGTTGCGGTACCTCCTATCTTTCCGGCAGTGACTACATTGGCAGAGGTTGCTCCGATGTCGATGCCGATACCACCATTTACTCAACCGACGACTCAACCTTTTTACTATCCGTTATTTCCTCAGGGGCCCTATCCGCAAGGATCTGTTCCACAGGGGTCTTATCCACAAGGATCGATGCCTCAAGGATCCTACTCTTATCCGTTTATAGGATATCCACCGAATATGGGATTCAGACAGCCATGTACACACAAACAGTTTGTAGATTGTAAACCAGACGAGTACCATGGCAGCACGGATCCTAATGTGACTTTGAACTGGTTGAGAGATACAAGGAGGATTTTGGATGCCTGTAACTATGAGGAGGAGATGAGAGTTTGCTTTGCCACCCGTATGCTCAAAGGCAAGGCGATGGTTTGGTGGGATTCCATTACCACCCATTTATCGAGAGCTCAAATGGATTCAATTACATGGAATCAAATCCGGGATAAACTGTGCAAGCAGTATTGTAATGCCTTCGAACTGAATAAGATACGGCAGGAATTTATGGAATTGAAGATGACCAGGAGGATGTCTGTCGATGAATTGATTGAACAATTTAACTCGAAGCTGAGGTTTGTAACTCAGTGGGTACCGGATGAATCTTCACAGGTTCAACATTTTATCGGAGCTTTGTTACCGGAGTACAGGAGTACTAGAGTGGCTGGATCGTTGTCTCAGGCCTTCACCTTTGCAAAATATGCTGAGGGAGACATTCAAGCCAGAGATAGACAGAACAAAGACGAGGCGGCAGCACAGAAGCCGAAGTATGACCAGGCAGGTGGTCAACGGAAGAAGAAATGGCAGGGCAATTCTTCACAGGGAAATCAGAGTCGGAAGCCAACTACAGGGGGTACGAGTACGAAGTCTCAATGCTGTACCCGATGTAAATCCAGTCACACTGGGCAGTGTACTGCCCAGACCATGCGTTGTTTGCGTTGTGGTACGCATGGGCATGAAACGAAAGATTGCAGGTTTCCCCACAACGTTTGTTGGAA
The DNA here is from genome assembly GCA_038502395.1 of Dittrichia graveolens. Classification (NCBI taxonomy): domain Eukaryota; kingdom Viridiplantae; phylum Streptophyta; class Magnoliopsida; order Asterales; family Asteraceae; genus Dittrichia; species Dittrichia graveolens. The sequence goes on along the minus strand of JARJIL010000007.1, from coordinate 51,876,857 downwards.
TTGTCTGAAGGAAGGGCACAGGGTTGGGGATTGCCCTACTGGGAGAGGAGCCGGGACAAGGACGGAGGCAGGGGATGTTAGGGGATCATCATCAGGGGCGCAAAAATGAAAGAATCCTCCGACACCGGAGGGTTGGGCGTTCCGGATGACAGTAGACGATGCTACTGCTACTAATGATGTTATCACCGGTACATTTTTTATAAACTCCCTACCTGCGCGTGTGTTATTTGATTTCTGTAGCACTTTGTGCTAAGTTAAATTTTCCTACTACAAGTATCTCTGTGCCGATTGATATAGAAGTAGCAGATGGTAAGATAGTGCCTGTTACGACTTCTGTGACGGGTGCTGAGATTGACATGGATGGTAAGTACTTTCCTGTATCATTCCTGTTGATGCCATTAGCAGGGTTTGATGTGGTTTTGGGGATGGATTAGCTGAGTAAGCACAGGGCGAGTATTAAATGTCATAGGAAACTGATTTCGTTTCCGTTATCTGATGGGTCACGTGTGGTGGCTCGAGGGGAAAGGAACAAGTCTGTGTTTCCTATCATTTCGATGTTGAAATCCAAGAAATCCTTGAGTAATGGATGCGAATGTTTTCTGGCATATGCTATTGATGGTAGAAAAGAGAAACGGGCAGTTACTGATGTACGAGTTGTATCAGAATTTCCTGAAGTGTTTCCGGATGAGTTACCTGGGTTACCTCCTGTTCGAGAGGTAGAGTACAAGATTGATTTGATATCAGGTTCTAATCCAGTGGCTAGATCTCCTAATCAGTTGGCTCCTTCTGAAATAACGGAGATGATGACACAGATTCAGGATTTGTTGGATCGGGGATTTATTCGTCCGAGTTCTTCACCGTGGGGTGCACCAGTCTTGTTTGTGAAAAATAAAGATGGCACGCTACGGATGTGTATTGATTACAGTGAACTAAATAAGAGGATGGTAAAGAATAAATACCCTCTGCCAAGGATTGATGATTTGTTTGATTAGTTGCAGGGTGCTTCGTATTTCTCGAAGATCGATCTGAGATCAGGTTATCACCAGGTACAAGTTACTGACAAAGATATTGCCAAGACTGCTTTCCGTACCCGATATGGTCATTATGAATTCTTAGTCATGCCGTTCGGTTTGACTAATGCACCTGCAGTGTTTATGGATTTGATGAACCGGGTTTGTCGACCGTTTCTAGATAAATCTATGATAGTATTTATCGACGACATTTTGGTTTATTGTGAATCCGAAGCTGATCACGAGATTCATTTGAGACAAGTGCTTGAAACCTTGAAACGAGAGAAATTGTATGCCAAGTACTCAAAGTGTGAATTCTGGATGCGAGAAGTTCACTTTCTGGGGCATGTAATTTGCAGTGATGGAGTCAAAGTTGATCCGGCAAAGATAGAAGCAGTAATGAATTGGGAGGCTCCGAAGTCACCTTCAGAAATTAAAAGCTTCTTGGGATTGGCAGGATATTACAGACGGTTTATCCGAGATTTTTCTAAAATTTTGAATCCCATGACTAAGTTAACTCGCAAGGAGGTTCCATTTAAGTGGAATGATGAACAGGAGAGGGCTTTTTAGACATTGAAACGACTTTTATGTCAGGCTCCTATTCTTGCGTTACCGGATGGGTCAGATGACTTCATAGTGTATTATGATGCTTCTCTGGCAGGGTTGGGTTGCGTGTTGATCCAGTGGGATAGAGTTATCGCCTATGCTTCTCGTCAGTTGAAACCTAATGAGAAGAATTATCCAACCCATGATTTAGAACTGCAGCTGTGGTTTTTGCGTTAAAGTTATGGCGACATTATCTTTATGGTACAAAGTGCGTTATTTGTACAGATCACAAAAACCTACAGTATGTGTTTTCACAGAAGGAACTCAATATGCGACAGAGACAATGGCTAGAACTTGTTAAAGATTATGATTGCGAGATTCGCTATCATCCTGGGAAAGCCAACGTAATAGCCGATGCTTTGAGTCGCAAGGGAGTTAGTGAATATATTAAATTCATGCGAATGGAAATAGTCTCTGACTTGATTGATAGATTAAAAGCAGCTTAGTTGGAAGCCTTGAGGGATGAAAACCTGAAGTCTGAGATTATGTTAAAGAAAAAGAATGATCTGACTGATGATTCTAGAGGATTGAAGGTTTATCAATCTCGTGTCAGGGTGCCTTTGCTTGGAGGTCTCCGGAGTTTGATTATGACTGAGGCTCATAAATCAAGACTATCTGTTCATCCAGGTAGCACAAAAATGTATAACGATCTAAAGGTGTTGTATTGGTGGCCTACAATGAAGACAGATGTTGCACAATTTGTGGAGGCTTGCCATATTTGTGCACAGGTCAAGGTAGAGCACCAGAAACCCTATGGAGCATTGAAACAGTTACAGATTCAACAGTGGAAATGAGATCATATAACGATAGATTTCATAACGAAACTTCCACGTACGCAGAGTAATCATGATATGATTTGGGTGATCGTTGATAGATTGACCAAGAGTGCTCACTTCTTGGCTACCAGTGAAACGGCGTCACTCAGTAAGTTGGCTCAGTTATATATAGATGAAGTTGTTTCCCGACATGGTATACTGCTTTCAATTGTATCAGATAGAGATTCCAGGTTTGTGTCGAACTTCTAGAACAGTTTACAACGGGAGTTGGGTACGCGTGTTAATCTGAGTACAACTTACCACCCTTAGACAGACGGGCAATCAGAGAGAACTATTCAGACACTTGAGGATATGCTGATGGCATGTGTGTTAGAATATGGAGGTTCTTGGGATTCCCATCTACCGTTGATAGAATTTGCATATAACAATTCTTACCATTCGAGTATCGGTATGCCACCTTATGAGATGCTATATGGTCGTCGCTGCCATACTCCTACTTGTTGATTAGAGGCGGGTGAAAAACAGTATGCAGGTCCTGATATTGTGCAGATCACCGCCGATAAAGTAACTATTGCGCGAGAAAAGTTGAAAGCTACGAGGGATCAACAAAAGATGTATGCTGATCCGCGTCGTAGGTTTCTTACTTTTGTTGAGGGGGAATTGGTTTATTTGAAGGTTTCTCCGTGGAAGGGGGTTATCCGTTTTGGGAAGCGGGGAAAGCTAGCTCCGCAATATATTGGACCATTTCATGTCCAACGGGTGGTTAATGATCAGACGGTTACTCTTGATCTTCTAGCGGAATTATCAGGTATTCACATTACTTTCAACGTTTGTTACTTGCGGAAATGTAGAGTTGAGGATGAGAGTCAGATTCTACCTCTACATGATCTTAAAGTGGATTCCAGCAAGAAATTAGTGGAGGAACCCATTGAACTACTAGATCGGAAAGTGACGAAACTGCGTAAGAAACAGATTCCGATGGTTCTAGATAAATGGAGACACAGTTTGGGTTCAGACTTGACGTGGGAAACGAAGGCTGATATAAGAGCTCGTTACCCTCAGTTGTTTGTTAATGAATAGATTCCGAGGACGGAATCCTTTTAAGGGGGGAGGATTTGCAACATCCTCAGATCGGGCCTAATAGTTTTGATGAATTAGGTATGATAACTTGTGATTAGTCTTGATTAATTACTTGTTATTACTAATTTATATGGTTTTAATTAATTGTTGATTAATTAAAGAAATATATGAGGATATATGTTTAAAATATATATGTGTATGGATTTATACGGTTGAGTGTGTGTATGCATGCAATTTGGAGGTGACACCTCATGATATTAATTCTATATACGTGGGTTTGCAATATGTTTATCTTCACTTTGAAGATACTTAACTGTGTGTAGTGTATGTGCAAAACCGAGAACAAGAAGAAACAAGAAAGAACAGGCGATCAGATTTGGGTGATTTATTGAATTTGTGTGATTCAAGTTATAAGGTTGTTGGATTATTCCATACTTCTTGAAAACATGATTCTTGTTAACATGTTATGAATTGTATGGGAATGCTAATGTTTTAATCTTGCTGGGTTTAATATGAACATCATAGGATCATACTTATGAAGTTATCCGATTTGGTGTTCTTGAGGTATAAGGGTGATTTGATGCATGCTTATGTGTTTAAACATGTTTATATGTGTTTGTATGAACTTGTTTATGATCTGGATATAAGATGTATGCAAGGTTTGAAGTTATCGGATTCTGAAATGATGAAGTTGGCGGATTTTATTGATGATGATTAAAACCGGGTGTTGAATCCGGTACTCTAAGAATCCGAGACTTATGTTCAAATCCGATGTTCATAAATCCGGATGTGTGAAATCCTAGTGTTGAAATCCGATGGTTTGAATTCGAGGGTGGAATCCTAAACATGAAATCCGATTAGCAAGGAAAATCCGATTGTGGATGCCAAGTTGAGATACAAGTGTGGAAATCTGATGGGTGTATCGGATTCTGAAAGAATCCGATACAAAGTGGCGGATTCCGATGGTGGTTGCGGATTTGGTGCAAATCCGATAGTAGTGTCGGATTTCATATGAAATCCAACAGTTTTGATTTGTTGATTTGCATTGTTTAAATGCTATATGTTATATGTGCATTCATATGTGAATCTTACATGTTTATGTTTGATTCAAAGGATATAAATTTATGTGTTTGACATATATTTATGAATCATTACTGATTTCAGTTTGTTGTGTTCTCAGGAACAAACAAGGCTCAGTAATATAAGATCACTGAGTGGAGTAACTGAAAGCTTGAGGTGAGTGGACGTTTACTCACAGATGTTATTAGTTGTAACTGACTTGGGTTGCAACTATTATTGGTTTGACGCATGGATAGATTGTGCATCTGATAATTGATTAACTGTTGATTGTTAATTAATTGTGCGTCAGTGATATGTATACATGAGGTTTGGGAAGTTAGCTTCGGCTGGGCATATGGGCTGGGTTTGTTTGCTATCGGCTAATCAGTATTGGGATGTTTTGATGCATTTGTTGCAACTTAAGGTAATACTGTGTGAGAATAGCAAATGAACTATCGGTAAACCTTTGCTTTGGCCAGCATTGGTTGAAGGTTCCTGAAGAACCGTCGGTCTTCCCGGGGCACGATTATCTGTTATGTGTTGTTGATATTGATGCGGTTATTTGCTGATATATCTGTTGTGGTTTTACTCCATTCACTTAGCTTTGTGCTAATCCCCACCTCTCACTCTTTTACAGGTTTTGGTAAGTCAGCGGCTTGGCTAAGAGTGGTTAGCTCGGGGAGTAATCACCTAGGACTCTGATATAATATTTTGTGGCGAGCTGTGTTTTGTAATACTGATATTTAAACAGTTGTATTTGTACAGTTGTAAACACTTTGGTTGTTTAATTCGCTTCCGCAATGATTATGAAAATGAAAATTTTTGGGTTAAAAATACGGTGTTACAGTCACGATCATTAGGCACGACCGTACCCCCAAAGGCATTCCTATGCCTTTTTGGTTTCAGCAACAGTTCGCCTACTTTCTTCTGTTTTTTCCGAATGAAACACCAAAACTCACCATTTAAATTCTTTCTAATGCTAAACAACTTCTAATAAATTAATAACAACAAAAACATGGTTAAATCTTGATTCACCATTGAATCAACTAATAACCGATAAGAACTTCAAGAAATGGATAAAAATTCTTGCCTCAAGCTTGTATGATTGCTAGACTCAGTGTATGTTACTTGTATCTACTGTCTTTGATCAAAATGTTGAGAGAAATTAGGCTGATCAAAAGCTTACGTGATGTGCAAGTGTTAATTGTGAAGTTTGACTAGCTTAAGTCAGAGCTATGTATATATATATATATAGGAAGGTTCATGTGAAAAGTGCGAGAAGCGTTATGGTCCATACGATTGATCAATCAATGACTAGGATTGATTCTGATACTTTTATAAATAAATAGAAAATCAAGGAAATTAATTAAATTAACAAAGGGGTATATATGACATGTAAAATAACAAATAGCAATTAATTAGGAGTACTATCTCTCTCTCTTCCCTAATTATTAAATTTTGTCATTGCCCCAAGTCCCAAAATCTCGCACGTCTCTCTCCTCCCTAAAACAAAAAAAAACCCCTAATCGGAAGCATTATTCCCACTGCCGCCGCCACTTCCGGAGAAATCCATATTGCCACGACCACCGTCACCTCACTGCGACTAACACTATCGACCGTACCATCACTGCCAACTCACCTCGTGATTTGTTGCGGTTAAGTTGTAGATCTGTGCTAACAGACCAACACCATCACCGTTATCTCTGGTCGCGCGTCGCCGGCAGCGGTCCCAACGAGGAGTATGTATCTTCACCACTGACATCGCTTCACCGACAGCCTCCATCAAGCACCACCACAACAAAAACCCTTGATATTTACAACTGCCATCGCTTCACCGCAACACTGCCGCCGCCCAAAAACCTTAGATCCACGCAACTACCGTTTAACACATCGTTTACCACCACCTTCACCATGTTGCCTCCTTCACCGTTGAACACCGTTGCCCATCCACAGTTCCACGTCGCCTCCTTCACCGTTGAACACACAGCCTCCTTCACCATTGAACACACCGGCAAACCACCGCCCCTGTGGAACCACCGCCTCCTTCTAATGAGTTTATTTTTTTATTTGAATTTATATGTTTTTATTTCACTTATAATCTGATTTTTTCTAAGTAAATACTCATTTAATGTTTTTTATATCACTGAACAATGTATAAATTGTTTATAGAATTTTTTTTATACATGTTTATCATTGAACAAGTTTATAAGTTGTTTATAAAGTTTATTTTGTAGTTTTTTATCATTGAACAAATTCTTTTAGCTATGTACAAGGTTTTGTTTACTATTGAACATAGTTGTTTTATTATTGAACGTTCTTCTTAGATTGTTTTATTAGCTATGTATAGGGTTTTGTTTACTATTGAACGTTTATTAGTTTTAAATTTGATTATGGTTATTAAAGTCTATTAATGAATACCCTCTATTTGTTATAAAAAACAAAAAAGGACCTTAAAAATAAGTAAAAAAATCAAAACAGAATTAAAAGAATTATTTTGAAAAAAAGATTACTGAAACACCATAATATTTAATATCTTAAAACTCGTAAATTGTTTTAGACGTTGATCATCATTGAACACAATAAATTTATTAATTTACTAAAAGATTCTTTTTTAATTTCGTTTGTTTAAAAATTGAAAGAGAGAGAAAAATAAGAGAGAGAAATAGATTGGTGAAAGAAAAAAAATTTCGTTTACAATTATACCCTTTTGAATTTAAAAAAAATAAAAAAGAAGATTAATCTAATCTATTAGATCAAATACAAATAAGAGGTTAGGATTTCTTCTCGCACTTTTCGCATATATATATATATATATATATACTACTATATAAAGCATTAACATTCTCTCTCCTCTTAAATTTTAAGACATCTTAAAATTCAATCAATATAAAATCTTGACCCTTCATTTAATCTAAATTAATCTCATTCACTCAATTTTTAACTATTTTATTCTCTACTAATTTATTTTAACTTTATTCAATATATATTCTCTCATACTAACACAATGATCCACCCACATCAACATAATTTTTAAAATCTTATTAACTCTTATCTTTATTTCATATATAAATTTTTTTTCTTTTTTTTTATTGTATTTTAGAATTTATTTCTAAAATTAATAAAATAGTTAAATGTAAATACAAGAAAATTTGAAAAAAAAAACCGCACATGTTGTTGTAGAGAACTTTTTCGTGACATTGACTCGCGCGAATAACATATCATTACATTCTTGAAAGCAAAATATTGTAAACCAAAAACTATTTACAGCCGCAGCATTGCACGGGTATGATGCTAGTGTATATATATATATACACATATATATGGGGTGAGAATCCAATGAGAACAATCATTAAAATGAGAACTCTAGGAACACTGCATCTAATCTATAAAATCATTGCATAATATCTAAAAAACATGGAGTTCTCTTAAAACTAGTCCATCATGCGCGAATTAATCGGTGGATTCTCATTTAAGAACCAATACATCTTGTCTAAAAACCACTGCATATAGCATAAAATCAATGCATCTTGTCTAAAAACACTGCTTGTCATTTTTACACACACAAAAATAATAATAATAATAATAATAAAATAATAATTTCATTTATTTCCAAAATAAGTATACTTACACATTTAATAGCCTACAAAGTTTGACTTTTGGTCAAAAATTTCATTCTCTAAAAAAGGTTCGTAAGTTCGCAATGACCAGGCGTTCACATTAGATCCTTTCACTATATATATATATATATATATATATATATATATATATATATATATATATATATATATATATATATATTTCACTATATATATAGGGGAGGGTCTAACGAGAAATATTATTAAGAGCGTGGGAGGATTGAGTGTGGCAGTGTGCATGTAAGGAATTCATGGGTGGACAATCCAATTGAAGGAGGAGGAATTGGATGGCTAAAACTGGTTCTCGCGCCTCTCGTACGAAAAATAATTCTCGTTTGAACTTTTGCCTATATATATATATATATATTTATTTATTTATTTATATTTATATTTATATTTATATTTATATATATATACACACACACACACACAAATGGTCCCTCAACTAAAAATCTTTCATTTTGACAACTTTTACCTCTTAAGTTTCTAAATATCTCATAACCTCAATTAGGCAATCCACTAAAACATATTGCTTGATTGAATTATAATTAAAGAAATTGTTCGAACCGTTGGCATTACAACTTTTTTCCACTTGAAAATGCATATCCCAACTACCTCTAAAGTCAAGAACTCAGGGTCAGAGCACATCCTCCAAAGTTTGAATAGTTCTCCCGCTCTGACCGTCTGTTTGGCGGTGGAATGCTGTGCTAAAGTGTAATTTGATTGTCTTCATGAACTTTTCTCTAGAGTCTGGATGTGAATCGACTATTTATATCTGATCCAACTGAAACTGGTATCCCGTGTCTTGCAACTACTTCCTTGATAAAGATTTCCGTCAACCCTTCCGAAGAAAAAGTTTCGCGATATGGGATAGATTGTGCGCTTTTGGATAGTTTATTGACAACTACCCAAATTGTATCATAACCTATTGGGGTTCTAGGGAGTTTAGTAATTAGATCCATCGTGATGTGTTCCCACTTCCACTATGGTATCACGAGGGGTTGCAGTTTCCTGTGAGGCTTCTGATGCTCTGCTTTAACCGGCAAACATATCAAACACATTTCAACATAAGTTGCAATGTCTCTTTTCATCCCAGGCCACCAATAGTAGATTTTTAAATCATGATACATCTTTGTTGCTCCGGGGTGAATTGAATATTTGGATTTATGAGCCTCATCTAGAAGTTCTGTCTGGCCTCACACATTTTTGGTACCCATATTCTACCATAATGGGTCATTAATTCTCTTCTATCCTTCACAAATTCTTTCGTCTGGCCTTTAACTCTTTATTCCTTTTGATTTTCCTCTTTCAAAGCTTCAATTTGCGCGTTTTTGATCATTTCTAATATTGGGATGAATACCATTATCCTCAAAGGATGAACGATCAAGGGCATACACCTAGTCTTTCGACTTAGCGCGTCTGCTTCCACATTATCTTTACCGGGATGGAAAAGCATCTCACACTCGTAATCCTTTACCAAATCCAGCCACCTTCTTTGTCTCATGTTCAAGTTTTTCTGCTCCAAAAAGTACTTCGGGCTTTTATGATCTGAATAGATAGTACATTTAACACCATACAGATAGTGCCTCCAAATTTTCAAAGCAAAGACAACTGCTGCCCATTCAAGATCATGCATGGGATAGTTCATATTGTGTGGCTTTAATTAAAGGGAAGCATACGCGATAACTTTACTTCTTTGCATTAGAACACACCCTAGACCCAATCGAGAAGCATCACAATAAACTGTCATATCCTCAACTCCTTCTGTGTAACACCGACTTTGCAAAGCGACAAAATAAGAAAAAATTTGCGTTTTTCATAACGTGAACTCATTCACAATTAAATATTATTAAGTTACGCAACAGAAATTTAAACCAAAAGGTTTTACATCAATATTTACATTCAAAATATTGTATCAACTATGGTGTTACCCTATTACATCAGCCGACCATATCATCAGATATTTACATAGTACACAAGTGTTCCATCCCAGAGGTACATAAACATGCATAAGCAACCCGCCTCACCAAGCATTCTAATCTTTATCTACAAAAAGGGGTCAACGTGGCACCATTAGCTATAAACATAGCTAGTGAGTACAAACTTAACATAAACATCAATAAAGCAAGTCATGTATCACAAGAATAAGCATACAATGCTATCTTATCACCTTGCGGTGTACTGACAATAACCATACAATGATTACCCCTGATGATAAAAGGCACGGCGGTTCTCCAGAACCTGCGATCCGGAATGTTACCTCGAATCACCGTTAAGTCCCGAATCACCTGATCAAGGATCCCTGGAACCCAACTACAGAGTTGACCTTAACCATGCTTGAAGATGTCCGCGAACTTTTTCACATACTCATAACTGATCCAATCTGGATCATTCACTTAGCATGCAGATTCATTCGTTAAGCATGCATATTTATTCATTTCATTATTACGGATCCAATCTGGATCCCAAGTATACATATCATTAATATTTCATATAGTTGATCCATTCAGGATCAGTATCATACAGATCATTCATCTTAAGTAGGCGGCTCCAATTCTGGATTCCGCTAGCATGCACTTAGCTTACATTCAACAAGTACTTAACATGGCATAATGTGATTAAGTAGCATGGCAAGACTTAATTATTTACTTTTAAGCATACATACAACTTAAAACATCTTTGATTCATATTCAATACATTTAGCAAGCAAGTCTCCCTCTACCGAGGCTTATGGAAGTCGGTACTCACCTGAGTAGCTTATATACTAATTACTTTAACTCTAGTTCAGCTAACTCAGCAAGTTTACCTAGAATCATTTATCATTCACGTTAAGCGTTTACACATATGAGATTCTATTACTAGAATCCTTACATGACTTATTTAAGGCTTATAACACTCTAGTTTAAACTCACATGAATTAGCACGACTTGTGCTTTTAACACATTTAACTTTAAAAAGTGAACATTTCTGATTTTCACCCAACGCGTCGCGTTATGCTACACTATGCGAAAGTCGCATGGTTAAGCTTCAAAAGTCGCATAGCTGCAATGTCGCATGACCCATGCGACTGTCTCATCACAAAGTCGCATGGCTTTCCAAAAATCGCATGGCATGATTTTGAACCATGCGACAATAAACTGTCATATCCTCAACTCCTTCTATGTAACACCGACTTTGCAAAGCGACAAAATAAGCAAAAATTTGCGTTTTTCATAACGTGAACTCATTCACGATTAAATATTATTAAGTTACGCAACAGAAATTTAAACGAAAAGGTTTTACATCAATATTTACATTCAAAATATTGTATCATCTATGGTGTTACCCTATTACATCAGCCGACCATAGCATCATATATTTACATAGTACACAAGTGTTCCATCCTAGAGGTACATAAACATGCATAAGCAACCCGCCTCACCAAGCCTTCTAATCTTCATCTGCAAAAAGGGGTCAACGTGGCACCATTAGCTATACACATAGCTAGTGAGTACAAACTTAACATAAACATCAATAAAGCAAGTCATGTATCACAAGAATAAGCATACAATGCTATCCTATCACTTGGCGGTGTGCTGACAATATCGGTCGGTATAAGTCATTTCTTGAAGGATAACTAGTCCCGCTCAACAACAATAAACCGGGGAATCAGACACGAACATCCACGCTGGTGGGGGAGCATAAAGCAGTCCATCAAGCATCGTTTACGGAACCATAGGCTCCTTAGGCAATTCAGCCACTTCCGACTGATTACCCCTCATGATATAAGACATGGCGGTTCTGCAGAACCTATGATCCGGAATGTTACCTCGAATCACCGTTAAGTCCCGAATCACCTGATCAAGGATCCTAGGAACCCAACTACAGAGTTGACCTTAACCATGCTTGACGATGTCCGCAAACTTTTTCACATACTCATAACTAATCCAATCTAGATCATTCACTTAGCATGCAGATTCATTCTTTAAGCATGCTTATTCATTCATTTCATCATTGTGGATCCAATCTGGATCCCTAGCATACATATCATTAATCTTTCACATAGTTGATCCATTCAGTATCAGTATCATACAGATCATTCATCTTAACTAGGCGGCTCCAATTCTGGATTCCGCTGGCATGCACTTAGCTTACATTCAACAAGTACTTAACATGGCATAATGCGATAAAGTAGCATGGCAAGTCTTACTTATTTACTTTTTAAGCATACATGCAACTTAAAACATCTTTGAATCATATTCAATATGTTTAGCAAGCATGTCTCCCTCTATTGAGGCTTATGGAAGTCAGTACTCACCTGAGTAGCTTATATACTGATTACTTTAAATCTGGTTCAGCTAACTCAACAAGTTTACCTAGAATCATTTATCATTCGCGTTAAGCATTTACACATATGAGATTCTATTACTAGAATCCTTACATGACTTATTTAAGGCTTATAACACCCTAGCTTAAACTCACATGAATTAGCATGACTTATGCTTTTAACATATTTAACTTTAAAAAGTGAACATTTCTGATTTTCACCAAACGCGTCGCGTCGAAGCACCAGACGCGTCGCGTCGTGCTACACTACGCGAAAGTCGCATGGTTAAGCTTCAAAAGTCGCATAACCCATGCAACTGTCTCATCACAAAGTTGCATGGCCTTCCAAAAGTCACATGGCATGATTTTGAACCATGCGACAGTCGCATGGCATGGTTACTTGAACCATGCGATAGTCTTATTAAAAGGCACCTGAAAGTCGCATGGCCCATGCGACTGTCAAATGCAAAAGTCGCATGGCTCATGCAACCGTCTGATGGGAAAGTCGCATGACCCATTTGGCAGTTAGAGTAAGTCGCATCACTCTTTTGACTGTTACTTCTGATCACTTTTAGAACAAACCAGAATCTCAAACTTGTTAATTTTACTTTCAAAACACTTTTAAACTTCACATAACATTCATACAAGCTTCATAAACTCATCAAATCCAAACAAGAACATCAAACAAGCAAAACCCACTTGTGAAGTAAGCTTTGTGTGTACTTCAATGGTGTTCTTGCATGAACTTGAGTTTTAGCCATGATTGAAACACAAAATTAATATCAAACATGTTTAAACTTCAAGAGGAACATCATACTAACCTTTGTTTGCTTTACAAACAACAAATCTCCAACTTCTTTCCTTCAAGTTTCTCACGAGAGAGAGAGAGCTAGTGTGTGTTTTTTTAGGTGTTTTTCTTATCAACTTTGACTAATCTTAGTCAAGTTAATATATATCTATATATATTATTATCCAGAAGTAACCGTCTCTGGATTTTTTTTCCTTTTTGATTCTTTTAATTACTTTTCTTAATATATATATATATACATATATATATATTTACTTTATTAACTTAATACACACATTATCATATACATACACCTTTTCACTTAAACATATTTCATTAAAATAATTAACTTACATACATTTATACTTATTTACATAATTTACTAATCTACGTACATTTACATATGATTAACAACTAGGCCCAAATCGAGGATGTTACAAATCTACCCCCTTAAGAGGATTCCATCCTCGGAATCCGCTATGTTATAAACATGTGAGGGTATCTTGTCTTCATCTCGTCCTCGACTTCCTACGTCAGGTTTGAATCTAAGCTTTGCTTCCACTTCACAAGAACTAGCTTGATCATCTTCTTTCGCAGCTTCTTGACCTTCGTGTCAAGAATTTCAACAGGTTCTTCTACGAGTCGTTTAGAAGAGTCAACCTTGAGTTATTGTAATGGGAGAATCAGCTCATCTTCAACGTTGCACTTGTGTAAGTAGCATACATTAAAGGTATCATGTATTCCGGCTAGCTCAGATGGCAGTTCAAGAGTTACCGTCTAATCATTGACTTTACGCACGACTTTGAATGGACCTATGAAACGCGGACTTAGCTTCCCCTTGCGTCCAAAACGAATGACGCCTTTCCAAGGAGAAACCTTAAAGAATACACAATCACCAACATCAAATGTAGCAGGACGACGTTTGGGGTCCGCATACATCTTTTGTCGGTCTCGGGCCACTTTCAGCTTCTTTAGAGCCACATTGACTTTGTCAGAAGTGATCTCGACAATCTCGGGTCTAGCGAATTGCACACTCCTACCAGCAAGTTGGAGTACGACAACGTCTTCCATAAAGCATCTCGTATGGTGGCATTCCAATACTGGAATGATATGAAATATTATAAGCAAATTCAATCAACGGGAGATGAGACTCCCATTAACCACGAAACTCGAGTACACACACACGAAGCATATCTTCCAGTGTCTGGATTGTTCGTTCAGATTGGCCATTGGTCTGCGGGTGATAGGCAGTGCCTAGCTCAAGTTGGAAACTTTGCTAGAAATTAGATACAAATCTAGAGTCATGATCAGAAACAATTAAACAAGGAAGACCGTGACGTGATACTATCTCATCGATATAAAGCTGAGCCAAATGAGTCAACGAAGCAGACTCGTTGGTTGCTAAGAAGTGAGCACTTTTAGTCAACCGGTCAACAATGACCCATATCATATCATGCCCTATGAATGTTTTAGGCAGCTTCGTCACGAAATCCATCGTGATATGATCCCACTTTCATTCCTGAATATCAAGTTATTGCACATTTAGATAAGGCCTTTGGTATTCCGTCTTGACTTGTGCGCATATTTGACATCTCTCCACAAATGAAGCGATGTCCTTCTTAAGAGTCGGCCACCAAAATCATGGTGATTCCCGGATGGACAGATAATTTGGACTTGTGGGCTTCTTGCAAAATCAGTTCACGGTTACCTCCAACAAGAGGTACCCAAATCTTGGATTGAAAAGTCTTCAACCCACGATTATCTTCACCCAGCTGGTCTTTCAACTTATTCATCGTTTCAACTTTCAGATTATCTTCTTGCAAGGCTAACGGCTGGGCTTCTTTTAACTTTGCAATCAAATCAGATATCACTGTGATCTTCATAAACTTTGCGTTTGCTGATGGTCCTTTACAGCTCAAAGCATCCGCTACTACATTGGCTTTACCAAGGTGGTAACAGATTTCACAATCATAGTCTTTAATTAACTCCAACCAACGGCGCTGCCGCATGTTAAGTTCTTTTTGGGAAAAGACATACTGTAAAGTCTTGTGATCAGTGCATATCACACAATTCGTGCAATAAAGGTAATGCCTCCATAACTTCAGTGCAAATACCATAGCAGCAAGTTCAAGATCATGGGGTGGGTAGTTCCTTTCGTGTGATTTCTATTGCCGAGAGGCGTAAGCAATCACTTTATCTCGCTGCATGAGGACACAACCCAAACCCCCATACGAGGCATCACAATAGACAATGAAATCTTCCGAACCATGAGGCAAGCTTCGGGATATCTTCTTCATGAACTCACAATTGATGGTACCCTGACCGGAGATCAATTTTAGAGAAGTAAGTTGCTCCCTGCAATTGATCAAAAAGATCATCTATACGCGGAAGGGGATATTTATTCTTTACAGTTCGCGTGTTAAGCTCCCTGTAATCTATACACATGTGCATCGTTCCATCCTTCTTCTTGACAAACAACACGGGAGCTCCCCACGGCGAGGAACTCGGACGGATAAAGCCTTTTTTAAACAACTCCTGAATTTGATTCATCAATCTCCCGAATTTTAGAAGGAGCAAGATGATACAGAGATCTAGCTACAGGTGTAGCTCCGGGAATAAGTTCAATTTTATATTCGACATCTCTGACCGGAGGTAAACCCGATAGTTCTTCACGAAATACTTCAGGGTAATCAGACACTACCCTGATATTTTGAACTGGTCGTTTCTCCATCGTAGCATCAATAATATATGCTATGTAAGAGTCACAACCTTTGGAAATAGACTTCTGAGCTTTAATAACGGAGATAACAGGAATATCAGACTCCCGTCGCTCTCCTCGAGCTACAGCATATGATCCATCGGAACGAAGAATCTTAATCATCTTTTTGGAACAGATAATCTCAGCATCATGTTTGCTGTGCCAATCCATTCCAATTACCACATCGAAGCCCGCAATAGGCATTATGAAAAACGAAATAGGGATAGTACTCCCATCGATATAAATAACAGCGATAGGAACTCTTTCGGTAACTGAAACTACTTCACCATCAGCAACCTCTACTTTAAGTGGCTCATCTAAAGGGACAACAGGAAATTGAAGTCTTTTACGACAAGCCACAGAGACAAATGAATAAGTTTCTCCTGAATTGAATAACACACATGTAGGGATATAGTTAATAAGAAATGTACCCGTGATGACATCCCCTGCAGCCTTCGCCTCCTCCATAGTCATCGAAAATGCCCTCCCTTTAGCGCGAGGTGCACCGTCTTTCTTCGGCCCTCTAGAAGGCCCACCTGCTCCCGAACTTTGTCTGTCGGGACAATCCACCATCTTGTGACCGGGCTTGCAACACCGGTAGAAAACATCTTCTTTGTATCTACACTCGCTCACCGAATGCCCTTTTTGCCCACACCTCCCACATCTTCTGGTTGCTTCAAAGCATTCACGAGAATGAGAGGTACGACACGAAGAACACGAAAGATTGTTAGGTCTTGGTTTCTTAGAAGTATCAGTCTTTCCACCTCCAGAGGATTGCCCTTTAGAAGGACCCAATTTTTGACATGGCTGAAACTTTCTCTTGTAACCGCCACTGGCAGATTCGTCTCTACACTGAATACGGTCTCCCTCTATT
This sequence comes from Dittrichia graveolens, assembly GCA_038502395.1. Lineage (NCBI taxonomy): Eukaryota > Viridiplantae > Streptophyta > Magnoliopsida > Asterales > Asteraceae > Dittrichia > Dittrichia graveolens. The sequence goes on along the minus strand of JARJIL010000007.1, from coordinate 51,859,967 downwards.
TGTCGGGCCACTTCAAATGCCCGATCAAGACTTACAGCCGCTCGCACATTGGCGCGAAACTCCTGTGGCCCACAAACCTTCTTATCTTGGTGGTCTCATCCGGTACCAGGTGTGGAACAAATCTCATCTTATCAGTAAATGCAGTGATAAGATCTTCCATCGACTTATCTCCCTTTTGGAGATTGTTGAATTCTCTCTCCATTCTTTCCATATCATCTCCCGTATAATACTTCTTCAATAACTTCTTAGAAAACTGCTCCCACGACAGAGCACTCAACACCTCTTTGCTAACCGAGGCTTTCACGGTGTCCCACCAGAAAATGGTGCGACCTTTCAACATGCGTACTGCGTATTTCACGCAATACTCCGGTTCACACTCGCAAGATTCAAACGTTTGCTCCATTTCATGGAGCCACTGCATCGTAGCTGTGGGGTTATCACTCCCCTTAAACGTCGGAGGCTTACACGACAAGAACTTTTTATAAGAACAAGTCTTGCGTGGTCTACCTAGAGTAGTTTGCATCAAGAGTTCTTTAGCAATGCGTAACTCTTCTTCCAGAAGCTTTATATACTCTACTTAGTCTGGTTCATGTCTACCGCCTTCAGCATTATGCTGAGAGCGTTCGTCTTCATGCTGATGAGGTATATGCGAAGCCTCATCCTCCATATCTTTCAATGCTTGCTCGGTATTACCGCGCTCAGCAGACATCTTTAATTCAACTTTTTGTAGAACAAACAAGAGTATTTAATACTCTACTATACTTACTTATAGCTCTTAACAAGCAACGTATCATAATAAGTAATATTCATACAACTCTCATACTCAACCCCCATAAGGAACACTTTACTATGGTCGGGCCCGAGTTTGAGACTGAATACTCTTGCAAGTACTCAAATTCACTCAAACTTAGGCTCGGATACCTACTTTTAACACCGGATTTGCAAAGCGACAAAATTAGCATAAATTTGCATTTTTTATAACGTGAACTCACTCATGATTAAATATCATTAAGTTACGCAGTGGAGATTTAAACCTAAAGGTTTTACATCAATATTTACATTCAAAATATTGTATCAACTATGGTGTTACCGTATTACATCAGCCGACCATAGCATCATATATTTACATAGTACATAAGTGTTCCATCCCAGAGGTACATAAACATGCATAAGCAACCCGCCTCACCAGGCCTTCTAATTTTTATCTGCAAAAAGGGGTCAACGTGGCACCATTAGCTATAAACATAGCTAGTGAGTACAAACTTAACATAAACATCAATAAAGCAAGTCATGTATCACAAGAATAAGCATACAATGCTATCCTATCACCTTGCGGTGTGCTGACAATAAGCATACAATGATTACCCCTGATGATAAAAGGCACGACGGTTCTCGAGAACCTGCGATCCGGAATGTTACCTCGAATCACCGTTAAGTCCCGAATCACCTGATCAAGGATCCCTGGAACCCAACTACAGAGTTGACCTTAACCATGCTTGATGATGTCCGCAAACTTTTTCACATACTCATAACTGATCCAATCTGGATCATTCACTTAGCATGCAGATTCATTCGTTAAGCATGCATATTTAGTCATTTCATTATTACGGATCTAATCTGGATCCCAAGCATACATATCATTAATATTTCATATAGTTGATCCATTCAGGATCAGTATCATACAGATCATTCATCTTAAGTAGGCGGCTCCAATTCTGGATTCCGTTAGCATGCACTTAGCTTACATTCAGCAAGTACTTAACATGGCATAATGTGATTAAGTAGCATGGCAAGACTTAATTATTTACTTTTAAGCATACATACAACTTAAAACATCTTTGATTCATATTCAATACATTTAGCAAGCAAGTCTCCCTCTACCGAGGCTTATGGAAGTCGGTACTCACCTGAGTAGCTTATATACTAATTACTTTAACTCTAGTTCAGCTAACTCAGCAAGTTTACCTAGAATCATTTATCATTCACGTTAAGCGTTTACACATATGAGATTCTATTACTAGAATCCTTACATGACTTATTTAAGGCTTATAACACTCTAGTTTAAACTCACATGAATTAGCACGACTTGTGCTTTTAACACATTTAACTTTAAAAAGTGAACATTTCTGATTTTCACCCAACGCGTCGCGTCCAAGCACCGGACGCGTCGCGTTATGCTACACTATGCGAAAGTCGCATGGCTAAGCTTCAAAAGTCGCATAGCTGCAATGTCGCATGACCCATGCGACTGTCTCATCACAAAGTCGCATGGCCTTCCAAAAGTCGCATGGCATGATTTTGAACCATGCGACAATAAACTGTCAGATCCTCAACTCCTTCTGTGTAACACCGACTTTGCAAAGCGACAAAATAAGCAAAAATTTGCGTTTTTCATAACGTGAACTCATTCACGATTAAATATTATTAAATTACACAACATAAATTTAAACCAAAAGGTTTTACATCAATATTTACATTCAAAATATTGTATCAACTATGGTGTTACCCTATTACATCAGCCGACCATTGCATCATATATTTACATAGTACACAAGTGTTCCATCCCAGAGGTACATAAACATGCATAAGCAACCCGCCTCACCAAGCCTTCTCATCTTTATCTGCAAAAAGGGGTCAACGTGACACCATTAGCTATACACATAGCTAGTGAGTACAAACATAACATAAACATCAATAAAGCAAGTCATGTATCACTAGAATAAGCATACAATGCTATCCTATCACTTTGCGGTGTGCTGACAATATCGGTCGGTATAAGTCATTTCTTGAAGGATAACTAGTCCCGCTCAACAACAATAAACCGGGGAATCAGACACGAACATCCACGCTGGTGGGGGAGCATAAAGCAGTCCATCAAGCATCGTTTACGGAACCATAGTCTCCTTAGGCAATTCAGCCACTTCCGACTGATTACCCCTCATGATATAAGGCACGACGGTTCTCCAGAACCTGCGATCCGGAATGTTACCTCGAATCACCGTTAAGTCCCGAATCACCTGATCAAGGATCCCTGGAACCCAACTACAGAGTTGACCTTAACCATGCTTGATGATGTTCGCAAACTTTTTCACATACTCATAACTGATCCAATCTGGATCATTCACTTAGCATGCAGATTCATTCGTTAAGCATGCATATTTAGTCATTTCATTATTACGGATCCAATCTGGATCCCAAGCATACATATCATTAATCTTTCACATAGTTGATCCATTCATGATCAGTATCATATAGATCATTCATCTTAAGTAGGCGGCTCCAATTCTGGATTCCGCTAGCATGCACTTAGCTTACATTCAGCAAGTACTTAACATGGCATAATGCGATAAAGTAGCATGGCAAGTCTTACTTATTTACTTTTTAAGCATACATACAACTTAAAACATCTTTGATTCATATTCAATATGTTTAGCAAGCAAGTCTCCTTCTATTGAGGCTTATGGAAGTCGGTACTCACCTGAGTAGCTTATATACTAATTACTTTAACTCTAGTTCAGCTAACTCAACAAGTTTACCTAGAATAATTTATCATTCGCGTTAAGTATTTACACATATGAGATTCTATTACTAGAATCCTTACATGACTTATTTAAGGCTTATAACACCCTAGCTTAAACTCACATGAATTAGCATGACTTATGCTTTTAACATATTTAACTTTAAAAAGTGAACATTTCTGATTTTCACCAAACGCGTCGCGTCGAAGCACCAGACGCGTCGTGTCGTGCTACACTACGCGAAAGTCGCATGGTTAAGCTTCAAAAGTCGCATGGCTGCTAAGTCGCATGACCCATGCAACTGTCTCATCACAAAGTTGCATGGCCTTCCAAAAGTCACATGGCATGATTTTGAACCATGCGACAGTCGCATGGCATGGTTACTTGAACCATGCGATAGTCTTATTTTAAGGCACCTGAAAGTCGCATGGCCCATGCGACTGTCAAATGCAAAAGTCGCATGGCTCATGCAACAGTCTGATGGGAAAGTCGCATGACCCATTTGGCAGTTAGACTAAGTCGCATAACTCTTTTGACTGTTACTTCTGATCACTTTTAGAACAAACCAGAATCTCAAACTTGTTAATTTTACTTTCAAAACACTTTTAAACTTCACATAACATTCATACAAGCTGCATAAACTCATCAAATCCAAACAAGAACATCAAACAAGCAAAACCCACTTGTGATGTAAGCTTTGTGTGTACTTCAATGGTGTTCTTGCATGAACTTGAGTTTTAGCCATGATTGAAACACAAAATTAATATCAAACATGTTTAAACTTCAAGAGAAACATCATACTAACCTTTGTTTGCTTTACAAACAACAAATTTCCAACTTCTTTCCTTCAAGTTTCTCACGAGAGAGAGAGAGCTAGTGTGTGTTTTTTTAGGTGTTCTTCTTATCAACTTTGACTAATCTTAGTCAAGTTAATATATATCTATATATATTATTATCCAGAAGTAACCGTCTCTGGATTTCTTTTCCTTTTTGATTCTTTTAATTACTTGTCTTAATATATATATATATATATATACATATATATATATATTTACTTTATTAACTTAATACACACATTATCATATACATACACCTTTTCACTTAAACATATTTCATTAAAATAATTAACTTACATACATTTATACTTATTTACATAATTTACTAATCTACGTACATTTACATATGATTAATAACTAGGCCCAAATCGAGGATGTTACAAATCTACCCCCTTAAGAGGATTCCATCCTCGGAATCCGCTCAGTTATAAACATGTGAGGGTATCTTGTCTTCATCTCGTCCTCGACTTCCCACGTCAGGTTTGGATCTAAGCTTTGCTTCCACTTCACAAGAACTAGCTTGATCATCTTCTTTCGCAGCTTCTTGACCTTCGTGTCAAGAATTTCAACAGGTTCTTCTACGAGTCGTTTAGAAGAGTCAACCTTGAGTTATTGTAATGGGAGAATCAGCTCATCTTCAACGTTGCACTTGCGTAAGTAGCATACATTAAAGGTATCATGTATTCCGGCTAGCTCAGATGGCAGTTCAAGAGTTACCGTCTAATCATTGACTTTACGCACGACTTTGAATGGACCTATGAAACGCGGACTTAGCTTCCCCTTGCGTCCAAAACGAATGATGCTTTTCCAAGGAGAAACCTTAAAGAATACACAATCACCAATATCAAATGTAGCAGGACGACGTTTGGGGTCCGCATACATCTTTTGTCGGTCTCGGGCCACTTTCAGCTTCTTTAGAGCCACATTGACTTTGTTAGAAGTGATCTCGACAATCTCGGGTCTAGCGAATTGCACGCTCCTACTAGCAAGTTGGATTACGACAACGTCTTCCATAAAGCATCTCGTATGGTGGCATTCCAATACTAGAATGACATGACATATTATAAGCAAATTCAATCAATGGGAGATGAGAATCCCATTAACCACGAAACTCGAGTACACACGCACGAAGCATATCTTCCAGTGTCTGGATTGTTCGTTCAGATTGGCCATCGGTCTGCGGGTGATAGGCAGTGCCTAGCTCAAGTTGGAAACTTTGCTAGAAATTAGATACAAATCTAGAGTCACGATTAGAAACAATTAAACAAGGAAGACCGTGACGTGATACTATCTCATCGATATAAAGCTGAGCCAAATGAGTCAACGAAGCAGACTCGTTGGTTGCTAAGAAGTGAGCACTTTTAGTCAACCGGTCAACAATGACCCATATCATATCATGCCCTATGAATGTTTTAGGCAGCTTCGTCACGAAATCCATCGTGATATGATCCCACTTTCATTCCTGAATATCAAGTTGTTGCACATTTCCATAAGGCCTTTGGTATTCCGTCTTGACTTGTGCGCATATTTGACATCTCTCCACAAATGAAGCGATGTCCTTCTTAAGAGTCGGCCACCAAAATCATGGTGATTCCCGGATGGACAGATAATTTGGACTTGTGGGCTTCTTGCAAAATCAGTTCACGGTTACCTCCAACAAGAGGTACCCAAATCTTGGATTGAAAAGTCTTCAACCCACGATTATCTTCACCCAGCTGGTCTTTCAACTTATTCATCGTTTCAACTTTCAGATTATCTTCTTGCAAGGCTAACGGCTGGGCTTCTTTTAGCTTTGCAATCAAATCAGGTATCACTGTGATCTTCATAAACTTTGCGTTTGCTGATGGTCCTTTACAGCTCAAAGCATCCGCTAATACATTGGCTTTACCAAGGTGGTAACAGATTTAACAATCATAGTCTTTAATTAACTCCAACCAACGGCGCTGCCGCATGTTTAGTTCTTTTTGGGAAAAGACATACTGTAAACTCTTGTTATCAGTGCATATCACACACTTCGTGCAATAAAGTTAATGCCGCCATAACTTCAGTGCAAATACCATAGCAGCAAGTTCAAGATCATGGGGTGGGTAGTTCCTTTCATGTGATTTCTATTGCCGAGAGGCGTAAGCAATCACTTAATCTCGCTGCATGAGGACACAACCCAAACCCGCATACGAGGCATCACAATAGACGATGAAATCTTCCGAACGATGAGGCAATCTTCGGGATATCTTCTTCATGAACTCACACTTGATGGTACCCTGACCGGAGATCAATTTTAGAGAAGTAAGTTGCTCCCTGCAATTGATCAAAAAGATCATCTATACGCGGAAGGGGATATTTATTCTTTACAGTTCGCGTGTTAAGCTCCCTGTAATCTATACACATGTGCATCGTTCCATCCTTCTTCTTGACAAACAACACGGGAGCTCCCCACGGCGAGGAACTCGGACGGATAAAGCCTTTTCTAAGCAACTCCTGAATTTGATTTATCAATCTCCCGAATTTTAGAAGGAGCAAGATGATACAGAGATCTAGCTACAGGTGTAGCTCCGGGAATAAGTTTAATTTTATATTCGACATCTCTGACCGGAGGTAAACCCGATAGTTCTTCACGAAATACTTCAGGGTAATCAGACACTACCCTGATATTTTGAACTGGTCGTTTCTCCATCGTAGCATCAATAATATATGCTATGTAAGAGTCACAACCTTTGGAAATAGACTTCTGAGCTTTAATAACGGAGATAACAGGAATATCAGACTCCCGTCGCTCTCCTCGAGCTACAGCATATGATCCATCGGAACGAAGAATCTTAATCATCTTTTTGGAACAGATAATCTCAGCATCATGTTTGCTGTGCCAATCCATTCCAATTACCACATCGAAGCCCGCAATAGGCATTATGAAAAACGAAATAGGGATACTACTCCCATCGATATAAATAACAGCGATAGGAACTCTTTCGGTAACCGAAACTACTTCACCATCAGCAACCTCTACTTTAAGTGGCTCATCTAAAGGGACAACAGGAAATTGAAGTCTTTTACGACAAGCCACAGAGACAAATGAATAAGTTTCTCCTGAATTGAATAACACACATGTAGGGATATAGTTAAAAAGAAATGTACCCGTGATGACATCCCCGGCAGCCTTCGCCTCCTCCATAGTCATCTAAAATGTCCTCCCTTTAGCGCGAGGTGCACCGTCTTTCTTCGGCCCTCTAGAAGGCCCACCTGCTCCCGAACTTTGTCTGTCGGGACAATCCACCATCTTGTGACCGGGCTTGCAACACCGGTAGAAAACATCTTCTTTGTATCTACACTCGCTCACCGAATACCCTTTTTGCCCACACCTCCCACATCTTCTGGTTGCTTCAGAGCATTCACGAGAATGAGAGGTACGACACGAAGAACACGAAAGATTGTTAGGTCTTGGTTTCATAGAAGTATTAGTCTTTCCACCTCCAGAGGATTGCCCTTTAGAAGGACCCAATTTTTGAGATGGCTGAAACTTTCTCTTGTAACCGCCACTGGCAGATTCGTCTCTACACTGAATACGGTCTCCCTCCATTTGTCGGGCCACTTCAAATGCCCGATCAAGACTTACAGCCGCTCGCACATTGGCGCGAAACTCTAGTGGCCCACAAACCTTCTTATCTTGGTGGTCTCATCCAGTACCAGGTGTGGAACAAATCTCATCTTATCAGTAAATGCAGTGATAAGATCTTTCATCGACTTATCTCCCTTTTGGAGATTGTTGAATTCTCTCTCCATTCTTTCCATATCATATCCTGTATAATACTTCTTCAATAACTTCTTAGAAAACTGCTCCCACGACAGAGCACTCAACACCTCTTTGCTAACCGAGGCTTTCACGGTGTCCCACCAGAAAATGGTGCGACCTTTCAACATGCGTACTGCGTATTTCACGCAATACTCCGGTTCACACTCACAAGATTCAAACGTTTGCTCCATTTCATGGAGCCACTGCATCGTAACTGTGGGGTTATCACTCCCCTTAAACGTCGGAGGCTTACACGACAAGAACTTTTTATAAGAACAAGTCTTGCGTGGTCTACCTAGAGTAGTTTGCAACAAGAGCTCTTTAGCAATGCGTAACTCTTCTTCCGGACGCTTTATATACTCTACTTAGTCTGGTTCATGTCTACCACCTTCAGCATTATGCTGAGAGCGTTCGTCTTCATGCTGATGAGGTATATGCGAAGCCTCATCCTCCATATCTTTCAATGCTTGCTCGGTATTACCGCGCTCAGCAGACATCTTTGATTCAACTTTTTGTAGAACAAAGAAGAGTATTTAATACTCTACTATACTTACTTATAGCTCTTAACAAGCAACGTATCATAATAAGTAATATTCATACAACTCTCATACTCTACCCCCATTAGGAACACTTTACTATGGTCGGGCCCGAGTTTGAGACTGAATACTCTTGCAAGTACTCAAATTCACTCAAACTTAGGCTCTGATACCTACTTTTAACACCGGATTTGCAAAGCGACAAAATTAGCAAAAATTTGCATTTTTTATAACGTGAACTCACTCACGATTAAATATCATTATGTTACGCAGTGGAGATTTAAACCTAATGGTTTTACATCAATATTTACATTCAAAATATTGTATCAACTATGGTGTTACCCTATTACATCAGCCGACCATAGCATCATATATTTACGTAGTACATAAGTGTTCCATCCCAGAGGTACATAAACATGCATAAGCAACCCGCCTCACCAGGCCTTCTAATCTTTATCTGCAAAAAGGGGTCAACATGGCACCATTAGCTATAAACATAGCTAGTGAGTACAAACTTAACATAAACATCAATAAAGCAAGTCATGTATCACAAGAATAAGCATACAATGCTATCCTATCACCTTACGGTGTGCTGACAATAAGCATACAATGATTACCCCTGATGATAAATGGCACGACGGTTCTCGAGAACCTGCGATCCGGAATGTTACCTCGAATCACCGTTAAGTCCCGAATCACCTGATCAAGGATCCCTCGAATCACCGTTAAGTCCCGAATCACCTGATCAAGGATCCCTGGAACCCAAAGATCTTTAACTCTAGATCCCTGCAATCCCTGGAACCCTAAAGATCTTCTAATCTCGGTATGATTCTTTAGGGGTTCCCACTTCATCAATGCATCCACTTTCATAGCATCTACTTTGATTTCGTCTTCATTAACTAAGTGACCCAAAAACTATACTTCTTGAATCCAAATTCGCATTTGGATAATTTAGCGTACAACTTCTCTCTTCTCAATATCTCTAACACTTCCCGTAGACGTTTCTCATGGTCTGCCAGGCTCTTTGAATAAATAAGAATATCATCAATAAATACAATCACTAACTTGTGTAACATGGGACAGCATAATCGATTCATTAGATCCATAAACGTTGTAGGTGCAATTGTAAGGCCAAAGGGCATAACGAAAAATTCAAAATCCCCATAACGAGTTCTGAAAACAGTTTTAGGAATATCTTCCTTTCAGATCTTTAGCTGATGATAACCTAACCTCAAGTCAATCTTCGAGAACCACAATGCCCCTTGTAATTGATCAAACAAATCATCTATTATGGGCAGAGGATACTTGTTCTTGACAGTCACTTTGTTGAGTGCATGATAGTCAATACACATCCGAAATGTACCATCATCTTTTTTCATAAACAGAATGGGAGCACCCTACGGAGAGCTATTGGGTTGAATAAATCCCCTATCCAGTAACTTTTGCAACTATTTCATCAATTCTTTCATTTCTAGCGGTGCAAGACTATACGGAGCTCTCGCGATCGATAAAGCTCCCGGTGTCAAGCCAATTCTAAACTCCACTTGGCTATCAGGCGGTATACCGGGCAAATCTTCCGAAAAAAATCAGGGTATTCACGCACAATTACCACATCTTCTACACTTTCTCTTTTCTAATTTCGTATCAACGACATAGGCTAAAAAGGTGGTAAACCCATGCCGGAGATATTTCCGAGCTTTGGCAACCGAGCACATACACAATTTCCCACTTATCTTATCACCAAAGATAGACAGTTCTTCCCCACTTGGAGCATGAACTTGAATCAATATCTGCCCACACAAAATGGTAGCTTGGAAATGCCCAAGCCAATCCATTCCAGCGACTACTTGGAACTCTCTCATAGGTATGATAAGCAAAGACTTATAATTAGTTATTTCCACCTTATGAGGAGAATATAGTTTACCACATACTTGCTTGAAATTTTTACAAAAGGAAATAGATACAAAAGACTTGCTAGCACCCGAATCAAATAATACAAGAGCAGGGAGATTGTTAATAAGATATGTACCTGTAACCACATCAAGTTTCCTTTTTGCTTCTTTAGTAGTGAGCTGGAAATCCCTCCTCTTGGGTCTCGGTGTGTTCTCTTTCTTCACCTCCTTATCTTTAAGAATTCGCAAAGGAGGTAGGGTTGGAGTAGTTCTAGGACCCGCTAAACGTGCCGACGCATTCAATTGAGGAAAGTTGGATTTTTGGTGACCTCGTTGATAAGATTTGAAACATACGCTTTATGGATTTTGACAATCTCCACCCAGATGGCCCTGCTTGCCACACTTTAAACAATGAAGAACATTGGGTTGGCAATTCCCAAAATGACTTTTCTTGCACCTTGGACACACTCTCGGTGCTTCTTTTCTTTCTCCATACTCTACCCGTGGTTTCTTATACGGTGGTACTATTCTCTCCACTGGCTTTCTTTCCTTTTATTGTCTCTCCAACTCCAATTCTTTGGCTCGGGATGCATCCATCATGGACTTTACGGTCTGGTGTTTGCTGGAATCAATAAACTCCCTAATACTCAGCTTTAGCACCACCATATAGCAACACATTTTCATATTTTCATTGGCCACATAATCCGGACAAAAACTTGCCTTTTCATGAAATTTAGCATTAATCTATAGGACCGTCTCAATGGTCTACTTCTATGATAGCATTAATCTCTAGGACCATCTCAATGGTCTGCTTCTATGAAACTCATCAACTATTCGATCAATCTCAGATTGCGGAACAAACGGTTCTGTGGTGATATCTTTGAACTCTTCCCACGTCATCGCTTCAATATGTGCATCACCCCTCTGTTTCTTTTCTAAATCCCACCAATCCTTAGCAGTACCTCTCACTTGATTAGAGGTGCACCTCACTTTATTTTCTAGAGCACATGAACATGTGTGGAATGCTCCATCAATATCAGATATCCACCTATGGTTGACAATCGGGTCAGTAGATCCACGGAACAACATCGGCTGACATGCAAAAAAATCTCTGAAAGTAGAAACTTTGGGTGCCTCTCTGATAATGACCTGTGGTTCGGGATTAACTCTCTCATCCCTCCCAACCAACCTGGTCGTCACCTCTTGTCTCACAGCTTCTCTAACATGATCCTTTATTTGTTCAACCACTTTATGTAATAGTATAAGGTATAGCTATTTCTAATGCTTTGCTGATCTCTTCTACAACCGACAACCTGAGCTCAGTCTCAGCAAACCCTTGGTTCAAATATGGTGTTCCCTCTTCTCTAGTATTCCGTATTCTTGGCGGAATCCTCCCACGAGTTGCACTAGTTTCTATTCGTTCCTGTCTATTACTCGCACCACCTTCCTTTTAATTAGTTGTTCTAGAACCTCTAATGTTCACCATCCCGGTAGTATAGATAAAGCATTAAGGCATAAGGTAGCTTTAACACACCATCCTCTATACCAAACAGTTATGTACATCCAACATATTAGCACACCTATCACCAAATCCAAAGTATTTCTATACATACTAAGGCATCCTATGTTACAGGTGTACTACTTTCTACAAGTACTCCTCACCCGATTCACAAGACTTCTCATGATTACATCAAGTTCCAACATATATAATGTGTCTATAATAATATGGGTGCTTATATTACTTTAAACACACTATACACGTTCGATCTTAACGTTATCACGAAAAGTCCCGATTCACACGCTTAGGCCATGTATCACCAAAGTTTCATATCACATAAGGATCACGAATCTGGCATCAAAACTTTCAATAACTCACGTATTATAATACCAATCATAACACATTATACAGTTAGCATGATCTCAACTCAAAACACAATATACTCGCCAAGCTACAAGCCTCCAGTTTGACAAAATCCTCATAACCATTGTTTAAGTCCGTATGATGCATAATACGCATCCAGATCCCTCAACCCTTGGCTCTGATACCAAGTTGTAACACCCCAATTTCAAAATACGAGTGAAAGTTTAAAACAAAAGTCTTTGAAACTAAAAAATTTTTTTAAAAAACTAGCAGAAGCAACTAAACCGGGTTTGAACCCTTAGGTTTGTATGAAAAGTAATTTCAATGTATTTACAATAAAAAATGGATTCTAGTAAGCAAACGGGCATTATTTACAAAATAGAGATTTAAACTATCAACAAATGACCGTTAAACTGGGGCCTTGCCCTTGGAGCTATCACGCCTTGCAAAAGCAATAAGTAGTATCTGATAAGCTACGAGAGTTTATTGAGAAAACTACACTGTAAATCATATAAGCATATGCATAAACGTATACGAATGCCACAATAGTTCTTATGGATACAATACTACACCATCTTAGTACTGCCCATAAGGCTAAATGCTGCTTGTATCCCCTACTGCACAAAGCAGCATGCTACCCTCACAATGATCCGCAGATCGATTATATACATTGCAATGCATCACACATATTACAGATATGAATCAAGGTTAGGATAGTCACCTTGGCGATTAGTATTTCACAGAGATATGCCAAATATAATCAGCATACGTCAAACAATAAATCCTACATTTATATACAGTTATAGTAGTAATCACATAATTAAATCCAACATTTAACAAACTGCGCAGGAGAGAAGCACACCTGTGCCTCATGGTCCAGGTCCAAAGCATGGCCAAACTAAACATGGGCATACCACCGAACACGCCCGTACCTTACATAGGCACACCAGTGCTCGGGCACTCCCGGATCTCATGAACAGAGGTGGTCACAGTCACTAGGCACGACTGTACCACCAAAGGCACGCTCATGCCTTTCTAGTTTCAGTAACAGTTCACCGACTGTCTGCTATTTTCTAAGACTAAAGCATCAAAACTCACCATTTAAATTCATTATAATGCTTCTGGGGTGTTTTCCTACACCACAAACAACTTCAAATCAATTAATAACAACAAAAACATGGTCAAATCTTGATTCGCCATTGAATCAACTAATAACCCATAAGAACTTTAAGAAATGGCTAAAAATTCTTACCTCAAGCTTGTATGATTGTTAGGCTCACTGTATGTTACTTGTATATACTATCTTTGATCAAAACCTTGAGAGAAATTAGGCTGCTCAAAAGCTTACGTTAGTTTGCAAGTGTTAATTGTGAAGTTTGACTAGGTAAAGTCAAAGCTATATATAGATATATATAAAACTTATGACTATTGACAAAATGGTTCGTCAACTTAAAATATTTTATTTTGATAGCTTTTATCCCTCAAGTTTCTAAATATCTCCTAACCTTATTAGGCAATCCACTAAAACATATTGCTGGATTGAATTATAATTAAGGAAATTGTTCGAACCTTGGAAATTGATATGATTGATGCTTTGATAGACTGTTTAGTCTAATAATGATGATGGATGAATGAATAATTGTTTGTGTGTTATTTGATGGAGTCAGAAGATATGTACACATGGTATAGATATGTGTAGTTGGTACATATAGAGGTCGGTTGTTGGATGGGCCTGGGCTCGTTCACTATTTGTTGAACAATTCTAAATTTTGATGAATTTGTTGCAATAGAAGGGGTTTAACTGTACCAAGTAGCAAAGGGCTATCGGTAAAACTTTGCTTTAGCCCGTATCGGTTGTATGTTCTGCGCCAAACCACCAGTCCTCTGAATTTATGTGATGGTCTATTTCAGTTGTATTGTATTGGTTGATGATGAATGTTGTTTGTGATTGTAGCTTCCATTAATTTGTGCTAATTCTCCACCTTTAACTCTGTTTTTTACAAGTTTCGATAAGTGCAGCTGTTTGGCTGGGAGTATTGTGTGAAGGGAAATTTGACAAATGCTCTGATATTGTTTTAAGAAAATGATGAGCCATATTTGTTTAATTTTTCTAACACAAATGAGATACTGTAATATTTTGTAAACAGTATGTATTTGTTGTGGGTTTTAATGTATATAGTATTTTATTCAATGCTTCCGCTGTGATTTAAAACAAATGGATTGAGATTTACGGTGTTACAATTTGGTATCAGAGCCTTGTTTTGGGATGCGTGCATAGATAAAGTGTTCAGTTAACAAATCTTGGCTCGAGTTGGGTCAAACTTTCCTTTTATAGGGGAATTATAGTGTTTGAAATTTGTTGTGCAGTAGTTACTATGTTATGTACTAATGGTTTACCTAATGAGTTGTGAGGTGATGTGATTGTTACAGATATGGGTGACAGAGATATTCCAACTAAGACCCCTGTGACCCAGGCAGTGGTTGGAACTTCAACACTCAATGTATTGGATACTTCTAATCAGACTGGTACTGTAGGCCCTAAAGCTGAAGTCAGAGTGATTACATCTACAAATTGGAAAGTGAGCTGCAAGAGCTTAGGTATATCACAAGTTCAGATTCCTCTACTTGTTTCAACTCAGTCTACAATTCTTTTGGATATGGTTCCATTTTCTACTACAATGCTGGTGATACAACCGCTGTTCTTTTATCCTTTTTCTATTCAGAGAGTTTATCCTTTTGCTTATTCGGGGTTTAAACAACCTTGCACTTATAAGCAATTTCTGGATTGTAAACCTTTGGAGTACCATGGTAGTACTGATCCTAATATAACCTTGAATTGGTTGCTAGAGACAGTGAAGGATTTGGATGTTTGTAATTGCGAGAACGAGTTGAGAGTTAGATATGCAACTCAAATGTTAAAATGAGACGCAATGGTCTGGTGGGATTCTCTTATAGGCAATTTTACTAAAGAACAACAGGATAACATCACTTGGGAACAATTTCAAGAGAAACTATGTGAACAATACTTTAGTACTTTTGAGATTACCCGTATAAAAAAGTAGTTCATGGATTTGCAAATGACTACGAACATGTCCATGGATGATTTTATTATACAATTTAATGAGAAACTACGATTTATGAAGTAGTGGGTGCCTGATGAATCTTCCCACATACAACACTTTGTGGGAGCTCTACTTCCAGATTATAGGAGTGCCACCAGGTGGACTAGCACTCTATCCCAAGCTTTTAACTTAGCTAAGTCTGCGAAGGGCGATGTGAAATCCAAACACATGATGATCCGAGATCGGATTTCTCAACAAAAATCCAGGTTTGAACATTTTAATACTCAGCAACGGCAGAGTAGGCAAGGCGGCCAGAAACAGGGAAATCATAACCGTAGGCCTACGTTTGGTGGATCTAATCAATGATAGCCATGGTGTGACAAGTGCAGTATTTTCACACAGGATCTTGTAGACCCCAAACCATGTGCTGAATTAAATGTGGTTAGTTTGGTCATTCTATTAAACACTATAGATTTCCTCGAAAGGTTTGTTGGAATTGTCAGAAGGAAGGTCACCAGGCATGTGAATGCCGTGTTGACAAAAAGACTAGGTCAGGGCCAAGAGCAGGGGCAGTTAGGGGATCCTTGTTGGCATGTGGGTAGAAAAGAAAGAACCCGCCTTTTCTGGATAACGGTAGATGATGCTAGCACTACGGACGATTATGTTTTTGATAAACTCTATTCCTACAAGAGTGTTATTTGACTCTAGAGCTAATCGCTCATTTATTTCTATAGCTTTCTGTGATAAGTTGAATGTGCCTACTTCTGATATTAACGCTCCATTAGAAGTAGAGGTAGCTGATGGCATGATGGTTTCACTCGCAACGGGTGTGTCTGGAGCTAAAATTGATATTGATGGTATTTGTTTTCCTATTTATTTTCTCTTGATGCCCTTATCTAGTTTTGATGTGTTATTGGGTATGGATTGGTTTAGCTAGCATAAAGAGAGTATTAAATTCCATAAGAAGCTGATTCCTTTTCCTTTAGTTGTCAGGTCACATGTAGTGGCTTGCGGTGGGAGGGCTAAGTCTACTTTTCCATAATCTCATTTATGAAGGATAGAAAATCTCTGGCCAAAGGGTGTGAATCCTTTCTTGCCTATGCTATTGATGTTAAGAACGAAAAGCAACTAGTTTTTGATATCCGGGTGGTTTCGGAATACCCTGAAGTATTTCTAGATGAGTTGCCTGTGTTACCTCCAGTGCGAGAGGTAGAGTGTAAGATTGATCTGATTCCTGGATCTTGTCCAATAGCTAAGTCTCTATACAGATTAGCTCCTTCTGAAATTAGTGAGATGATGACGCACATTCAAGATTTGCTGGATAGAGGTTTTATTCGTCTGAGTTCTTCTCCGTGGTGTGCACCGGTTCTGTTTGTTAAAAAGAAATAAGATACTCTTTGGGTGTATATTGACTATCGTGAGCTGAATAAGAGGACGATTAAAGACAAGTATCCATTACCTAAGATTGATGACTTATTTGATCAACTACAGGGTGCTTTGTATTTTCTAAAATTGATTAGGTACGTGTTTCTGATGAAGATGTGTCAAAGAATGCTTTCTATACCAGGTATGACCACTACAAATTCTTAGTTATGCCATTTGGTTTAACTAATGCACCTACGGTATTTATGGATTTGATGATTCGGCTCTATAGACCATTTTTTGGCTGGTTTGTGATTGTATTTATCGACAATATCTTGATTTATTCTAAAACCAAGTCGGGGCATGAATTTCACTTGAGACAACTTTTGGAAACCTTGAAAATGGAACAACTTTATCCAATGTTTTTACAGTGTGAATTCTGGTTGGGAGAGGTTCACCTTTTAGGGCATGTTATCTGTAGTGATGGGGTTAAAGTTGATCCGGCTACAGTAGAGGCAATAATGAATTGGAATGCTCCCAAATCATCTTTTGAGACTAAGAGTTTTCTAGGATTGGTGGGTTACTATCGCAGATTTATCAAAGATGTTTCTAAAATTGCGAGCTCGTTGACAAAATTAACCCGTAAGGATGTGCAATTTAGATGGAATGATGAACAAGAAGTGGCATTTCAAACTTTGAAGTAGTTATTGTGCCAATCAATTCATGCATTGCCTGCTGGATCTGATGATTGCGTGGTGTATTGTGATACGTCATTTGCTAGTCTGGGTTATGTTTTGATGCAGCATGAGAGGGTAATTGCTTATGCCTCACATCACTTGAACCCTATCAGACGCCTTGAGGAGGAGCTCCACATTGCAAAGGAGCTTCTACTACAGTCAGCTCTGGGTAAGCCACCCCGCCAGCTTGTTCGTAGAAGAAATTCTTGTCTTGTAAACCACCCACCTATGAGGGGAATGATGACCCCATAGTTACAGTGAGGTGGATGAGAGAGATGGAGCAGGTGTTCGAGTCCTACGAATGTGATCCAGAGTACTGCGTCAGGTATGTAGTATGGATGTTTAAGGGCCGTGCCATCTACTGGTAGGACACGGTTAAGGTCTCTGTTAATAAGGAGGTACTTGATGCATTGACTTGGGAGCAGTTTTGTGACAAGCTGCAACGGAAGTACTGCACTGAATATGATATGGAACGACTAGAACGCGAGTTCAACAATCTCCGAAAAGGAGATAAATCCATGGAGCAACATATCAGTGCTTTCACTGATAAAATGAGGTTTGTTCCTCATTTGTTAACTGATGAGAACTTGAAAAGCCGGAAGTTTGTTAACACCCTACCTCTGGAGTTTCGGGCAAATGTCCGAGCTGCTGTTGATCTGGATCGAGCTTTTGAGGTAGCTCGAAAAATGGAGGGTGACCGTATACATTGTAGGGGTGACGCTGTAGGGGGGAGCAACAAGAGGAAATTTCAGTCCTCTACTAACCCGAGTCCTAATAAAGGACAATCTTCTTCAGGTACTAAAATAGGCGATTCCAATAAGCCTAAACCTAATAGCCAATGGTGTAATCAATGCCGAACCTACCATTATGGCGATTGTTCTAAGGTAACCAGAACGTGTGCTAGGTGTGGAACCAAAGGGCATTCAGTGGAGGAATGCAGGTACAAGGATGATGTATGTTTCAGATGTCATCAGTCAGGGCATAAAATAGCCCAATGCCCTAAATGTCCGAGTACACGAGCCGGTGGATCATCCACTGAGCCAAAGAAAGAAGGCGCCCCACGTGCAAAAGGGCGTGCGTTCCAGATGACGGCCGAGGAGGCCAAAGCTGCAGGGGATGTGATTACCGGTACTTTCTTTGTTAATTATACCCCAGCATGTGTATTGTTTGATTCCGGGGCTACTTATTCTTTTGTCTCGGTATATTTTTGTCGTAAGCTTCAATTACCTGTATCTACATTGACTGAACCGCTTACAGTAGAGACCGCTAGTGGTAAAGTAGTTTCTTTTGCTGATAAAGTTCCTATTGCGGTCATCTATATCAATGGCGTTAGTTTTCCTATTTCATTCCTTATCATGCCTATTGCTAGGTTTGATATTGTGATTGGAATGGATTTGGCTCAGCAGTCGCAATGCTAAGATTCTATGCTCTAAGAAGTTAATCAAGATTCCTCTGTCTGACGGTTCATATGCGATAGCAAGGGGGAAGGACGGGAGTCAAACATTCCTATCATCTCGGTTATTAAAGCTTCTAAATCATTGACGAAAGGTTGTATATCCTACTTAGCATATGTTATTGATGCTAAGATGGAGAAGCAACCGGTTGAAGACATCAGGGTAGTGTCAGAATATCCTGAGGTGTTTCCAGACGAATTACCCGGATTGCCTCCAGTCAGGGATGTTGAATACAAGATTGATCTTGTTCCCAGAGCTAATCCAGTGGCTAAAGCTCCATATCGTCTCACTGAAAGTTTTCGTTTGGCAAAAACAAGTAGCAACGGAAGCAATATGTATAACAAAAACCAATGCCAAACTAGTGAATACACTCCCATGGACCAAAATCTAACAATGACATTGCAACTAATATGAACAAGATAAGAAGAAAGGTTATACCTCAATTGATCAAAACACAAGTTAACCTTCGTTGTCAAGTAGCTTAGAATCCAACAAAGAACTCCTCTAGTGTTGTCCACCCCAAGCTTCCTTGACTCCCAAATGCTAGTTTGTTGATGCACAACCACCAAAACAACAATCAAGTGTGTGTATGTTTGCTTCTTGTGCTCAGGAACACCAAGAACAAGAGAGAGAGAGTTCAAGTGTCAACCAAGGGACAAAGTGTGAGCCAAAAGCCTCTCCTAGAGCAGATAACTTGTGGTCTCTTTGTCTACCACAATTATGAGAAGTTAACCCCATTAAACCATGTGTTTAAGGCTGTTAATTTTGCTGTTACAGCGAACGTACACGGCCCGTGTAGGTCAACACGGCCGTGTAGGCCCAAAGTCCACGGCCCCAATTGGGCTGAGACGACCCGTGTTTATCAAGCACTACACGGCCCATGTTCATCTACATGGCCCGTGTAGGCCCAAACTACACGACCTTGAACTGGGCTAATACGCCTCATGTATGTTGGACTGGACATGGCCCGTGTACCATCCTACCAAAACCCATTTTGGCCTTTTCCTCTCTTTTGCTTGATCGTGTTGCCGGAATCAATACTTGGTGTGTGACCCAATAGGCCTATACCTCATCGATAGTGCCATTAACTCATTCGTGTCAGCGGGAATATTCCAACAGACTCCCACTTGTACGTGACACGACTACGAAAAATAACACAAACATAGAGCGGCCTCTAGCAAGACATCTATGCTCCCAAGTCAGTATAGGGTATGCCACTCTTGACAAGATCCCCAATCATGAAAAGTTGTCCTAAAGATAAATGAACATGTACATCCCTTTGTTCGTGATATCCAATGTGAACACAAGGCATGGAATATAGTCAACCTTCAGATCGTTTACGATTATGTTTCTCTATTCTAGATTAGTGGTGACCAACAAACCAAGTTAACATTGATCCATCATCAATGTAACCTGAGCACGGCCATGCATATGAACGTCAGCACTCAATCATCGAGGGGCCCATGGATATTCTCTCTATACATAGAGGAACAAATACCTTTCGACTACATAGTCCCACCACATAGATAATACTCTACCCAATCATCTCCCTTATAACGACCAGTTATGGACCACGTTAGAAAACGATCTAAGCAAAGCAGACCTATGCTTTGAGATCACATGTATCTCTAGTTTAAGGATGAAATGTCATTACCATGCCGAGTTACTTGTGACTAAAACCATGAAGTAAACTCGGGTGCAGGTCCTCCAATCACTTGAAACCCCTTTCAAGTATAGGCAAGAATCACGTTTTATCAAAACCAATTCTTTACCTCAATCTTAATTCATACTTTCTTCCCACAAAGTACGACCGATTGTGGAGACTTAAAGATTGTAAAACAATCTAGGGAATAAGTTAAACATGCAAAGATAGAACACAATAAAGACTAAATGTGAGTAACCGCAACACGCGTATATATAGATCTCTACTATATAAATCGAAACAAGTCATGAGAAAATCTAACACCTATCGCCGTAGTGTGAGAATCATGAGAAGCTTGTGACAATGGTTTAGTAAACGGATAGGCCAAATTGCCTTCCGAGGTTACTCTACTAATAGCGACATCACCACTTTCAACCATCTCTCTAATCAAGTGGTACTTACGAGGTATATGCCTCGTTCTCTTGTGAGCTCTTGGTTCCTTCGCCAAGGCTACCGCACCCTCATTGTCACAAAAGTTCTCAATAGGGTCGGATATGCTAGGAACCACTCCAAGGTCTCGGATGAACTTCCTTATCCACATAGCTTCTTTAGCAGCTTCACTTGCCGCAATGTATTCTGACTCTATAGTAGAATCAACCACTGTGTCTTGCTTTGAACTTCTCCAAGTAATAGCCCTACCATTCAATAGGAACACAAACCCCGATTGTGATCGGCAGTCAACCCTATCAGTTTGGAAGCTAGCATCAGAGTAACCCTTTACTTTGAGCTCTTCCTCACCACCAAATATCAAGAACATCTCTTTAGTCCTCCTAAGATACTTAAGAATGTTCTTTACCACAACCCAATTGGCTTGCCCCGGGTTTCTCTGATATCTACTAGTCAAGCTCAAAGCACATGACACATCAGGACAGGTACATAACATGACGTACATGATCGAGCCCACGACCGAAGCATATGGTAATCGCTTCATTACTTCTAGTTCCTCTTGAGAACTAGGACATTGAGTTTTACTCAATATCACTCCATGCGATATAGGAAGATTTCCTTTCTTGGAGTCCTCCATCTTGAACCGCTTCAAGACTTTGTCAATGTATGTACTTTGACTCAACCCGAGAAGTTTTCTAGTTCTATCTCTATAGATGTTGATACCCAGAATGTATGCCGCTTCTCCTAAGTCTTTCATTGAAAAGCATTTTCCAAGCCAAGTTTTGACACTTTTCAAGGTTGGAATATCTTTACCAATGAGTAGGATATCATCCACATACAAGACTAAGAAAACAACGGCGCTCCCACTAGCCCTAACGTATACACATGGCTCGTCTACACTCTTCGAAAAACCAAACTCTTTGATTTTCTCATCAAAGAATAGATTCCAACTACGAGATGCTTGTTTAAGTCCATAAATGGACTTCATTAATCTACACACTCTATTAGGATGCTTCGGATGTACAAAACCCTCAGGCTGCGTCATATACACCTCTTCGGAGAGCTTCCCATTAACGAAGGCGGTTTTGACATCCATTTGCCATATTTCGTAATCATGAAATGCGGCAATTGCCAAAAGTATCCTAATAGATTTCAACATGGCCACTGGGGAGAAAGTTTCATCATAGTCGACAACATGTCTCTGAGTGAAACCTTTAGCCACCAGTCGGGCTTTGAAAGTGTTTACTTTTCTATCCATGTCAGTCTTCTTCTTGAAGACCGACTTACACCCTATAGGTTTACAACCGGGTGTGGGATCAACCAGTTTCCAAACCTGGTTATCCTCCATGGATTGCATCTCGTTATCCATTGCCTCCTTCCACTTAGCAGACTCATGGCCCGCTGCCGCTTCCCGATAGTTGGTGGGCTCATTAAGATCCACCAATAACTCGTCGCCCTCAGATATGAGAAACCCATATCTCTCTGGCTCATGGCGAGTTATACCGGATCTACGAGGAGGTAACGGATTTACGTTAGTCTCCGCATTGTCATGCACAGACTCAACCTCACTAGGTTGCTGGCTAGTGCCAACGTCAGGTCTTTTATCCGTTGACTCTTGAATTTCTTCAAGATCAACCTTAGTCCCGCCATGCTGATTGGATACTAATTCTCTTTCTAAAAAGACCGCCCTCCGAGCGACAAATACTTTGTTCTCGGAAGGTTTATAGAATATATATCCAATACCCGCAGCGGGATATCCGATGAAATAACACTTTTCGGATCGGGGCTCCAACTTGTCATCTACCTCTCGTCGTACGTAGGCTTGACAACCCCAAACCTTTAGATAGGCAAGAACGGGAGGTTTCCCATGCCACATCTCGAAAGGTGTTTTATTGACCTTCTTCGTTGGAACGAGATTAAGGATTCTTGTTTCCATTTCAAGAGCATAACCCCAAAGGCTTATAGGCACTTAGGTGTGACTCATCATAGACCGAACCATATCTAACAATGTTCGGTTCTTCCTCTCGGCGACACCATTTAATTGTGGCGTCCTAGGAGGTGTAAGTTGTGATATAATTCCACAACCCTTGAGATGATCACGGAACTCTTGACTAAGATACTCACCACCCCTATCGGATCTAAGTATCTTAATCTTTTTGCCCAATTGATTCTCTACTTCGTTTTGGAAAGTCTTAAAGACCTCAAAGGTCTCGGACTTTTGTCTAACCTAGTAGATATACCCATACCTACTATAATCATCTATAAAGGTAACGAAGTATCTAGAATTGTCTCTCGTGATGTGCTTAAACAAACCACACACATCGGAATGTATAATGTCCAATAAGTCTTTTCCCCTCTCATTCACGCCGGGAAAGGGTGCTTTAGTCATCTTTCCTAATAAAAAAGATTCGCATACTTCATTTGACTCGTGATCAAATGATTCCAAGATCCCATCCGCTTGGAGCTTGGCGATACAAGTCTTGTTTATATGGCCAAGTCGACCGTGCCACAAAGACAATTTGTCTAAACCATTTTTCGACGTTGAATCAATATTAATGATTGAACTATTATCACTAACGTACGCATCTACTTCATAAATACCATGACAAGGATAAGCTTTAAAATAACAAATACCATTTTTAAAACAAACAATAACCCCATTGTGAAAAGAAAAACCAAAACCATTGTCGTGTAATGCATGAAAAGAAATAATGTTTCGTGCCACAAGCGTCGAATAGCATACGTTAATAATAATATGGAAAAACCGAAATTAAAAGATAATTCAACTTCTCCTCGAGCCTTGACCGGGACAATCTCCTTGTTTCCCATAATCAAGTCAAGCTCGCCATTCTCCATCCTTCTACTTGTCCTTAGCACCTGCACAATGTTACAAACGTGAGTGCCACAGCTGGTATCTAATACCCAACTACCAGATGTAGAAGTATGATGGAGTTCAATCATGTACGTACCTGAGTCGGAAGTTCCTGCGATGCTCAACCCCTTGAGCTTCTTAAGACCTTCTAGGTACCCCGGGCAGTTACGGCGCCAATGGCCCTTCTTCCCGCAGAAGAAGCATTCCGCTTCATTCGGAGTTTTAGCTTGGGGAACCATCTTCCCCTTGCCTTTACCCTCCGAAGCGGGGCCAGACTTGGCAGCACCAATCTTCCCCTTCCCCTTACCCTTAGGGGTATAAGCGGTCCTCTTCTTCTTCTGGATTCGCCCCTCCCTTGTAGCAAGAACGGGATTTGGAATGGCGGGCTTGTTTTTGGTCATGCTAGACTCCATTGTCTTAAGCATACCATGAAGCTCCATGATGGACTTATCCATACTATGCATATGATAACTCATAACGAATTGATCATACGCAGTGGGCAGGGACCATAGGATCAAATCCATGGCTAGCTCCCTCCCTATGGTAAATCCGAGCCGTTCCATGCGCTCCAAGTTTGCTTTCATGCGCAACACGTGTGCACTCACATTCCCGCCATCGGCCATCTTGCTACCAAGTACCGTCTTAAGACACTTAAACCTCTCTTGTCTTGCTTGCTGCTGGAACATTTCCTTAAGCTGAGCGATCAAGTCAAAAGCACTCAAATGATCCATTTTCTTTTGGAGCTCGGGATCATAGTACTTTGGATGAGGCAAGTAATGTCCTCGGTATCCTTGACACACTTCTCATAAGCTTCTCGGATAGCCCGAGTGGCATCGGCAGCAGGAGACTCGGGTAGGGCCTCCTCTATGGTAACCATCTTCCCTTCTTGGCGTAGGACAAGTTTAAGTCGCGTAAACCAATCCAAGAAGTTGTTACCATTGAGTTTCTCCTTCTCAAGGAAAACTCTAAGGGAAAAATGGTTGGTGGTGTTGGTGTTGCTTGAAGACGCCATCTAAAATAGCAAAGTAGTTTTAATTAGTTTGGAAATCCTTGTTAAAATAAGTACCCACAGTTTTAAACAAAACAATTTATTTGTAACAAGGGCTAAGAACCTTATTTCACCTCGCACCGTGACGGGTTTACCGCGGATCACGTGGCAAAGCTATTTAGGCCGGCAACCATTTTACCAATTGTAATCTATATTACAACTCTTAGACACTTGTGGGATCCGTTGACATCGATTATGTCGGTTGGCATGTTTGATCCTTATTTTACAGCAATCTTAATATATAATTTTTGTTTAGCTCGTGCTTAGCTCGACAACCAACCAAGAATTATATACTAAAATTGTAAATCGTCCGACAAGACACACGGGTGGCACTCTCGACCATCAATTGGCTCGTGCTTAGCTCAACAACCAATCATGCGAGTTACCCCACTCACCTTCCACACAACTACACAAGGAATGACTCGTGCTTAGCTCGACAATCATCCTTGCTTCGTTAGATTCGGGTGGTGTCATCTTATGGATGGTGCGTGATTTACATTTTGAAAAACGGGATTTTGTTTCCAGTTTATAAAACCCTTTTGTGAATTAACAAAGTAAGTGTCAAAACGATTTTAAGCACTTTTAATATAATACCATTTTTATATTTCCTTTGTCAATTCTATTCGCGCGCAATTGTTAATCATTTTAACAAACATTGTATTTTATTTAATTTTATAGAAAAATTATCTAGCATGCGAATCCTAATCCATGCATAGAATAATAAAATACAACCACGCAAATATTTATACATACGATTCGGTAACATGCCCATAATTCCTATGCGTTTTCCCCGTGAGCCACAACGGGGAAAACGAGGCCGAAAACCTAAGGACAAGATATGGTCTCGTTGGATGATCTCCCACTTAATCCAACACCTCCAATAGCATGTTGATTCCTTCTCGCCAAGACGTCATCACCATGACTCCCGTTGACAATTTTGGTTTTAAATCTATACTATATACACATACATAGAATATATATATATATAAACGACACGCAGGTTGCAATCCTATACTATTTATACAAATACATAGAATAAAAGAAACGGCGTGCAAGCCGCACCAATAAGTAAATAAATTAATATTGTTACAACAATACAGCACGCAGGCCGCCAAAAACCAAAAATAATCAATCATCACAACACATAGGTCTAGGGGCATATCTTGTTACCAAATCAAACCAAGTATATCAAATAGAAACATCGTGTGCCACACATAGCCATGATATATAAATATATATCTATATTTTAGTTAAGATTGTCAAAACATCAAAGGCACTAAAAGGACAATCCTTGTACATATGCATTAGTGTATCAAACATTTTGAGACACATATTCATATATACATTTAACACGTCTACGAATAAATCTATTCTAGCACAACAAGAGTCTCAATGGAAAAACCAATTGTAAGAAAACACTTTTCTTATCCAAAAACACTTTTATGGTTTTTCTAGACTCAATAGTGCAAAGCCATGTTAGATATGGCTCTGATACCACTAAAGGTATTCGTTTGGCAAAAACAAGTAGCAACGGAAGCAATATGTATAACAAAAACCAATGCCAAACTAGTGAATACACTCCCATGGACCAAAATCTAACAATGACATTGCAACTAATATGAACAAGATAAGAAGAAAGGTTATACCTCAATTGATCAAAACACAAGTTAACCTTCCTTGTCAAGTAGCTTAGAATCCAACAAAGAACTCCTCTAGTGTTGTCCACCCCAAGCTTCCTTGATTCCCAAATGCTAGTTCGTTGATGCACAACCACCAAAACAACAATCAAGTGTGTGTATGTTTGCTTCTTGTGCTCAAGAACATCAAGAACAAGAGAGAGAGAGAGAGTTCAAGTGTCAACCAAGGGACAAAGTGTGAGCCAAAAGCCTCTCCTAGAGGAGATAACTCGTGGTCTCTTTGTCTACCACAATTATGAGAAGTTAACCCCATTAAACTAAGTGTTTAAGGCTGTTAATTCTGCTGTTACAGCGAATGTACACGGCCCGTGTAGGTCTACACGGCCCCAATTGAGCTAAGACGGCCCGTGTTTATCAAGGACTACACGGCCCGTGTTCATCTACACGGCCCGTGTAGGCTCAAACTACACGACCTTGAGCTGGGCTAATGCGCCGCATGTATATTGGACTGGACACAGCCCGTGTTCAGGAACACGACTCGTGTACCATCCTACCAAAACCCATTTTGGCCTTTTCCTCTCTTTTGCTTGATCGTGTTTCCGGAATCAATACTTGGTGTGTGACCCAATAGGCCTATACCTCATCGGTAGTGCTATTAACTAGCTTGTGACAGCGGTCATATTCCAACACTCACTCCTTCTGAAATCCGCAAGATGATGAATCAAATACAAGAACTACTTGACAAGGGCTTCATTCGGCTGAGCTCTTCTCCTTGGGGAGCTCCAGTTCTATATGTGAAGAAGAAAGATGGTACTATGCGAATGTGCATAGATTATAGGGATCTTTACAAGCGAACTGTAAAGAACAAATACCCTCTCCCGCGCATAGATGACTTATTTGATATATTACAGGGAGCAACCTGTTTTTCTAGGATCGATCTCCAATTAGGGTATCATCAGGTACGAGTTCATGCTGAAGATATTCCAAATACTGCTTTTCGTACCCGATACGGCCATTATGAATTCTTGGTTATGCCATTCGGCTTAACCAATGCACCAGCTATCTTCATGGATCTCATTAACCGACTTTGCCGTCCATTTCTGGACAGGTTCGTGATTGTTTTATTTGATGACATCTTGATTTATTCAAAGACCGAAGCTGATCATGAATTACATCTTCGTCAAGTTCTCGAGACTCTCAAACGAGAACAGCTATATGTCAAACTTTCTAAATGTGAGTTTTGGCTTCGGGAGGTGCATTTTCTTGATCACGTTATCAACAAGGATGATGTGAAAGTACACCCTGCTAAAGTAGAAGCGGTGATGAATTGGGAGGTTCCTAAAACTCCAATAGAG
The DNA here is from genome assembly GCA_038502395.1 of Dittrichia graveolens. NCBI lineage: Eukaryota > Viridiplantae > Streptophyta > Magnoliopsida > Asterales > Asteraceae > Dittrichia > Dittrichia graveolens. The sequence goes on along the minus strand of JARJIL010000007.1, from coordinate 51,831,921 downwards.
ATGAAGAGTTTCCTTGGTCTTTCTGGCTATTATCGGCGATTTATTCACGATTTCTCTAAACTCGCTGGTCCCATTACTAAATTGACATGGAAGGATGATGCTTATGGGTGGTCTGATGCACGGGAGCAATCCTTTCAATCTTTGAAGCGGCTATTATGTGAAGCTCCGATTCTTACATTGCCTAACGGGTCGGAGGATTTTATAGTTTATTGTGACGCCTCTTATTCTAGATTGGGTTGTATTCTAATGCAACGTGACAATGTAATTGCCTATGCTTTAGGGAAATTAAAACCGCATGAAAAGAACTACCTAACACACGATCTTGAACTCGCAGCAGTTGTATTTGCATTAAAGTTGTGGAGGCATTACTTATATGGCACAAAATGTGTTGTATGCACGGATCACAAAAGCTTACAGTATGTCTTTTCTCAAAAAGAACTCAATATGAGGTAACAACGCTGGATTGAGTTAATCAAAGACTATGATTGTGAGATCTGTTATCACCCAGGCAAGCCTAACGTAGTAGCTGATGTCTTAAGCCGAAAAGGGGATTCAACTAAAGCCAAATTCATGAAACTTATTGTAATTCCTTATATCATTTCAAAATTGAAGGAATCACAGCAATTGGCTCTACAGGAGAATAATTTAAAAGCTGAGACTATGCGGAAGATAAAGGATCAGCTAGCTGAAGATAGTCGGGGTTTGAAGACTTTTCAATCCCGAATCTGGGTACCATTAATTGGAGGCAACCGTGATTTGATACTATAGGAAGCTCATAATTCCCTGTTGTCTGTTCATCCAGGTATTACAAAGATGTATTATGATCTTAAAAGGCTGTATTGGTGGCCTACTTTTAAAAGAGACATCGCTTCCTTCGTGGAGAAGTGTTAAATATGTGCACAGGTCAAAATCGAGCCCCAAAGGCCTTATGGAAATTTGCAACAGCTTGACATTCTAGAATGGAAGTGGGATCATATTACAATGGATTTGTCACCAAGTTACCTAAGACACTGAAGGGGCACAACATGATTTGGGTCATTGTTGACATGCCTAGCTCAACTCTATATCAACGAGATTGTCACACGTCACGGTTTACCTTGTTCTATTGTTTCTGATCATAACTCTCGTTTCGTGTCTAATTTCTGGAAAAGCTTGCAACGTGAGCTTGGCACACAGGTTCATCTGAGTACTGCTTATCATCCATAAACGGATGGTCAGTCTGAAAGAACAATTCAGACTTTGGAAGATATGCTGAGAGCATGTGTACTTGAATATGGTGGTTCTTGGGATTCTCATCTCCCATTGATAGAGTTTGCTTATAATAACTCTTTTCATTCTAGTATTGAAATGCCACCTTACGAGATGTTATACGAGAGGCATTGTCGTACTCCCACTTCTTGGCTTGAACCGGGTGAGAAGCAGTATGCCGGACCCGAAATTGTGAAGATCACTTCTGATAAAGTCAAGATAGCTCTTGAGAAATTAAAAGCAGGTCGTGATCGTCAAAAGATTTATGCAGACCCAAAGCGCCGACCTATTGAATTCAGTGTGGGCGATCAGCTTTTCTTGAAAGTATCTCCTTGGAAGGGGGTAATTCGGTTTGGACGCAAAGGCAAGCTGAGACCACGTTATGTTGGTCCATTCAGGATTATCCAAAAGGTCAACAAGCAGACTGTATCTCTTGAATTACCTTCTGAGCTATCTGGTATTCACAACACTTTCAATGTATGCAATCTGAGAAAGTGTAAAGTTGATGAAGATCAAGTTCTACCTTTACAAGAGTTAAAGGTTGATTCAGCTAAACGCCTTGTAGAGGAGCCAGTTGAAATTCTTAACGCAAAGACAAAGAAGCTGCGTAAGAAGATGATCAGACAGGTTCATGTCAAGTGGAAGCACAGCTTGGGTCCCAACCTAACATGGGAAACTAAGGATGACATGAAGACACGATACCCTCACTTGTTCCCAATTGAACAGATTCCGAGGACGGAATCTTCTTAGGGGGTAGAGTTGTAACATCCTCAAATCAGGCCTATTCGTCCACTCCATTTGGTACGTGAATTAATTTATGAGAATTAAATGAAAGTATATGATAAGTATTAATAGAAAATATATTATTGGCCAGTTAAATGTGAGTTTAAAAATAGTAATAAAAATAGATAAATATAATAAAATATTAAACGGTTTCAAACGAGGATTCCGAAAATATCCTCTTTAGTTGAAATGGTTTATCGGGTGTTGTGTTGTATGTTGAAAAGGGGAACAAAATACTCCTTGGGGATAATTGAAACCCACAAGGTCGGTTCTCACTTATTTGAGTCAAACATACAACACAGACACACATTCATACGTATACACACACAACCACACTCATATCTTCCACTTTGTTCTTGAAGAAGAAATTCAATCCAAGATCAACCAAGGCAGGATTCAAGCAGGAAATCAAGTCTTTAATCTGTTCTTGATTCTCTCTTCATCATCATCTTGCTCCTTGTAAGATTCTACCATTCTTGTTCTTCATTTCATGTTTTAGGTCAAAAAATAGGCAAAACGAATTTGATCATTAAAGCTTAGATTTTTGGATGGTAAACTATTCTAGAGTCACCTACAAGTTGTTTGGGATTGGTTTATGAATTTAAAGTGCTAACTTGAATGAATTTCTTGAAATTAACTAATTGGGTCAATAATGGTGAATTGGTGATTCAATCTTGAATATGATGTTAAATTATGTTATGTATGTGTTTATGAACTCCTTTTGATGTCCTAAACCTTGTACATGATCTGGAAACAATTAGGAAATATTTGAACTTGGATTTGGATGGAAACACAGCAAGTGCAGACCTGCTGTTCGCAACTCTGGTTCTGCGTCGAGGCGCGACCCATAAGGGTGTCGAGGCGCGATCTGTGCTGCATGAAATCCTTTGTTGTTTTTCAATGCTTTTGGTATATGGGATGTTTTTGAATCATTTTTAACAACTAAAAAGGTGTTTGGGGTGATTTAGGTATTTTTACTAAGTTAAACTCATAATTGGGAAGTTTAACACTAGTAGAAGTATATGTACATGTGGTGTGATTAACTCAATGAAATGAATGTATATAATAGGTGAATAAGCAAATAAAGAGAGCCAAGACCATTTTTGTGTTGTTCTAGACACACAGGTGAGTACTGACTCTCATGACTTCAATAAAGGAAGGTTTGAATGCAAGTTGGTTTATATGACTATGACATGCTACATTTTGTATCATGAAAGCTATATGTATGCTAGTATGATTAAGAATCCAATAGATGCCTTGATAATTGATGTGCATAACATGTATTTAAGTACATGTGCACAATGTGATGAATATATGTTATATGTATAAGCATGCTTGCACTTGTCCCTAAAATGGGGTTCTCGATGAGCTATCTGTATGTCCGGACTAACATGTAATTAAGGTCAGCTTCAGCTGGATCCGGTGCCTTCGGGCTAAGATTCTGGACCAACGGTACTCGAGTACTATTCCTTTCAACATATGAGGTGAGTGCCTTAAGTGGCTAAGCCTAAAGAGCCTTGGTTCCTTAACGAGCACGGTGATTCACTTAGGTGATAAAACCAGCAAGGATGGCATTGTCTGATTCCCCCGGTGGTAGTGGTTTGAGCTAGACTTGCAACCTGGCAATATAATACAGTCGTTGGACGTGTTAGCACTCCGCTATGTGATAGGATAGCATTATTTGCTCACTCCTGATATATGACTTGCCTTATTGCTATGCATGATTGTTAGTATTCACTAGCTATTTTTAAATAGCTAATATTGTTGATAATTACTCTTTTACAGATAAGGAATAGGCAGACCTGGTGAGCTGGGAGCACTTGTAGATTTTGTATATACCTTTTTGGAAGGAACACTGCTTGTGGGTAATTAGTACAATGGTCGGTTTATGATATAGTAACACCCGTTATTTGGATTTGGCGATTTTGATATGTATATATATTCGCCAAACCATTTTGTTCAAAAAAACTGTAATAGTTTATTAACGTTTGTTTTATTTAAATTTCCGCTGCATGGTTTTGAATCTAAATTAAATAACAGGACAGGTAAACATTCCAATTACAAACAGACCCACGCAGTTTGAAAACTCAAATTTATACTGATTTTAATATAGCAAAGGCGGTGTTACAGATTACACCCTTCCAGGGAGATACCTTCAAGAAAACCCAATCGCCCACACTGAACATATAGAGGTCGGCACTTTGGGTCTGCATATATTCTTTGACGATCACGAGCTGCTTTTAGTTTCTCTAAAGCCACCTTAACTTTATTAGAAGTAATCTACACGATTTCGGGTCCGGCAAACTGCTTCTCACCTGGTTCAAGCCAACAAGTGGGAGTGCGACAACGCCTTCCATATAGCATTTCGTATGCTTGCATTCCAATGCTGGAATGATATGATTTATTATAAGAAAATTCTATCAATGGGAGATGAGAATCTCAAGAACCACCATACTCAAGTACACATGCTCTCAGCATATCTTCCAAAGTCTAAATTGTTCTTTTAGATTGACGATCCGTTTGTGGATGATAAGTAGTGCTCAGATAAACCCGTGTACCAAGCTCACGTTGTAAGCTTTGCAAGAAATTAGACACGAAACGAGAATCACGATCAGAGACAATGGAACAAGGTAAACCGTGACGTGACACAATCTCGTTGATATAGAGTTGAGCTAGACGTGTTAACGATGCAGATTCGTTCGTGGCAAGAAAATGAGCAATCTTGGTCAATCGGTCAACAATGACCCAAATCATGTTGTGCCCTTTGAGTGTCTTGGGTAGCTTTGTCACAAAATCCATTGTAATATGATGTCACTTCCATTTTGGAATCTCAAGTTGTTGCAGATTTCCATAAGGCCTTTAGTGCTCTGTCTTGACTTGTGCACATATTTGACACCTTTCTACATAAGAAGCGATGTCTCTTTTAAGAGTAGGCCACCTATACAACTTTTTGAGATCATAATACATCTTTGTAATTCCCGGGTTAATAGACAACCTAGAATTGTGAGCTTCCTATAGTATCAACTCACGATTGCCTCTAATAAGTTGTACCCAGATTCCGGATTGAAAAGTCTTCAAACCCTGACTGTCTTCATTAAGCTGATCTTTCAACTTTCTCATAGTTTCAGCTTTTAAATTATCTTCCCGTAATGCCAATTGATGTGCTTCTTTCAGCTTTGAAATGATATCAGGGATCACAGTAAGCTTCATGAATTTGATTTCTATGGAAACCCCTTTTCGGCTTAAGGCATCAGCTACTATATTAGCTTTGCCTGGGATAGCGGATTTCACCATCACAGTCTTTAATCAACTCAATCCAGCGTCGTTGCCTCATGTTGAGTTCTTTTTGAGTAAAGACATACTGCAAGCATTTCTGATCCGTGCATACTACACATTTTGTGCCATATATGTAATGCCTCCACAACTTCAATGCAAATACAACTACTGCGAGTTCTAGATCGTGTGTTGGGTAGTTCTTTTAATGTTGTTTTAATTTCCGTGAAGCATAAGCAATTAGTTTGTCGCGTTGCATTAGAACACAACCCAATCTAGAGTAAGAGGCATCACAATAGACAATAAAATCCTCCGACCCATTTGGCAATGTAAGAATCAGAGCTTCACATAATAGCCGCTTCAAAGATTGAATGGATGCTCATGTGCTTTAGACCACACATAAGCGATGTCCTTTCTTGTCAATTTAGTAAGAGGACCTGCAAGCTTAGAAAAATCACGGATAAAGCACTGATAATAGCCAGCTAGACCAAGAAAACTCTTGATCTTAGTAGGAGTTATGGGGACTTCCTAATTTATCACCGCTTTAACTTTAGCATGATCTACTTTAACACCTTCCCTGCAGATAACATGGCCAAGAAAATTTACCTCCCGAAGCCAAAACTCACATTTAGAAAGTTTGGCATAAAGCTGTTCTCGCTTAAGGATCTCGAGAACTTGACGAAGATGTAAGTCATGTTCAGCTTCGGTTTTTGAATAAACTAGAATGTCATCAATAAATACTATCACAAACCTGTCCAGAAATGGATGACAAACATGGTTTATGAGATCCATAAAGATAGCTTGTGCATTGGTTAAGCCGAATGGCATAACCAAGAATTCATAATGTCCGTAGTGGGTACAAAAGGCAGACTTTGGAATATCTTCAGCATGAACCCGTACCTGATGATACCCCGATCGGAGATCAATTTTGGAGAAACATGTTGCTCCTTGCAATTGATCAAATAAATCATCTATGCGTGGGAGAGGGTAATTGTTCTTCACACTGTAATGCACATTCGCATAGTTCCATATTTCTTCTTGACAAATAGAACTTGAGCTCCCCAAGGAGAAGAGCTCTGGCGAATGAAGCCATTGTCAAGTAACTCCTGGATTTGATTCATCATCTCGCGAATTTCAGAAGGAGCGAGACGATACGGAGCTTTAGCCACTGGGGTAGCTCTAGGGACAAGATCAATCCTATATTCAACATCCTTGACTGGAGGTAGTCCGGGTAATTCATCTGGGAACACTTCAGGATATTCTGACACTACCCTGATATCTTTAACCGGTAGCTTCTCCATCTTAGCATCAATGACATATGCTAAGTAGGATGCACAATTACGAGCTTTAATAACCGACAAGATAGGAATATTAGACTCCCATCTTTCCCCTCTTGCTGTTACATACGACCCATCGGATAAAGGAATTCGAATTATCTTTTTAGAACAGAGAATCTCAGGATTGTGATTGTTGAGCCAATCCATTCCAATGACAATATCAAACCCAGCAATATGCATGATAAGGAATGAAATAGAGAAACTAACGCCTTCAATATCAATAACCATTATAGGAACTTTATTAGCAACAGATACTACTTTACCATTAGCGATCTCTACTGTAAGCGGATCAGTTAATGTAGATACAGGTAATTGCAGCTTACGACAAAAAGATACCGAGACAAAAGAATAAGTAGCCCCAGAATCAAATAATACACATGCTGGGGTATAGTTAACAAAGAATGTACCATTAATCACATCCCCAGCTGCCTTGGCTTCCTCAGCCGTCATCTAAAATGCCCGTCCTTTTGCACAAGGGGCGTTATCCTTCTTCGGCTCTGTGGATGATCCACCAGCTTGGGCATTAGGATTTTGAGGACATTTGTCTATCCTATGCCTGGCTGATGACATCTGAAGCAGACATCCTCCTCATATCTGTATTCCTCCACTTGATGCCCTTTATTCCCACACCTATTACACCTTCTGGTTGCTTTTGAACAATCACCAGAATAATAGGTGCGGCATTAATAGCACCATTGATTATCAGATTTAGCCTTCTTGGAATCGCCTGATTTACCACCTGTAGAAGATTGTCCTTTAAAAGGACTTGGATTAGAAGAGGATTGAAATTTCCTCTTATTGCTTCCCCCTGCAGCTTCACCCCTTCATTAGATGTGATCACCCTCCATTTGTCGAGCTACCTCAAAAGCTCGATCTAGATCAGCAGCTGCTTGGACATTAGCCCGAAATTCCAAAGGTAGGGTGCTAACAAACTTCCAGATTTTAATACTCTCATCAAGTAACAAATTTCGAACAAACCTCATTTTATCAGTGAAAGCACTGATATGATTCTCCATAGTCTTATCTCCTTTTCGGAGATTGTTGAACTCGCATTCCAGCCGCTCCATATCGTAGTCGGTGCAATACTTCCTTTGTAGCTTTTCAAAAAACTGCTCTCAAGATAAAGCATTAAGTACCTCCTTATTAACAGAGGCCTTAACCGTGTCCCACCAGAAGATTGCACGGCCCTTCAACATTCTCACTGCGTATTTAACGCAATACTCTGGCTCGCAGTCGCAACATTGAAAGGCCTGCTCCATTTCCCTGAGCCATCTCATTGTGATTGAGGGGTCATCACTCTCCTCCTATGTTGCTGGTTTGCAAGATAAGAACTTTTTGAAAGAACATGGCTGATGAGGTGCTTTAACCAAGGCTGACTGAAGATGAAGCTCCTTTACCCAAGGCTGACTGAAGGAGAAGCTCCTTTGCTATGTAGAGCTCTTCCTCAAGGTGCTTTATGTACGCATGTTGTACCTTTTCAAGTGCAGCACCCTCAGTATGGTGCTAGGATTGCTCATCCTCAGCCTGATGAGGTACGTGTGAAGCCTCATCCTCCATCTCTTTTAGAGCCTGCTCGGTATTACCGTGCTGACCCGACATCTTATTCAATTTGCTATAAGAAAGGAAGACCATTTAATATAACACTTATGCTTGATTATTAACATATAAGTTAGCCAATATCTAGCATTATTCATATAACTCTCATACTCAATCGCAATTACCCCATAAAGAACACTTTATAATGGTCGGGCCCGAGTTTGAGACTGAACACTCTTTCAAGTATCAAATTCCCTCAAACTTAGGTTCTTATACCTAAGTTGTAACACCGCCTTTGCTAATATTAAATTCAGTGAAAATTTGAGTTGTTAAACCGCATGGGTTTGTTTGTAAATCAAGTGTTTACCTGTTTAGTTACTTAACTAATCCTATTAAACTATTACAATTTTCAAAACCTTTGTTTGGCATATATACACATATACAATACCAAAGTTGCCAAACATTAAGCCCTGGTTTTACTATATCCATAATCGATAATTGTATCTAAATACCACAAGTTGTGTTCCTTCCCAAAAGGCATGTACAAAAGCAACAAGTAATCCCATCTCACCAGGCCTTGCCTACTCTTTATTTGAAAAAGAGAAACATCAACAACATTAGCTATATAAAAATAGCTAGTGAATACAGACACGCATGAATAACAATAAAGCAAGTCATATATCTTGAATGAGCAAACAATGCTATCCTATCATATAGCAGAGTGCTGACATGTCCAGCAGGTGTCATCTCTTGCAGGATAGCTAGTCCGGCTCAACAACTTCCATCGGGCCAGTCAGACACTGCCAACCGTGCTGGTTAGAACACATAAAGTGATTCACCGTGCACGTTCTGGAACCAAAGGCTCAATTGGGCTCAGCCATTTAGGCAATCACACCAGATAATCTAAGGAACGGTACTCGAGTACCGTTGATTCAGAGCATTTGCCCGAAGGCCCAAGATCTAACCAAAGCTGACCTTAATCAACATATTTGTCCGGACATACAAGTAGCTCATCAATAACCCTTTTTAGGGACAATAAAATGCATGCATTTACATATAACTCATAACCATCACTATATCACAATATATGCACATGTGCTTAAATACATGTTTAGCATCTCAATTATCATGTCTACATTTGTTTCTTAATCTTAATTGCATACATATAGATTTCAAGTGTACAAATTATAACATTCACTAATCATTTAGACCAAATTGTATTCAAACATCCTTTATTTCATGGAAGCCGGTACTCACCTAACGAGCTAATATCAGATAAATTATAGTACTGGTACCTCTTGATCAATTGGATTACCTAATTAAGGTTTCCACGTATCAGTACATTATTAAACAGAACTGCCAAAAGGGCAGGGCACGCCCGTACCCTAGTCACAGGTACCCCTGTGACCAAAGGCACTTCCGCGGACCTTCTAGCGTTACGCACGCCCGTACCTTTTCAAGGTATGCCCGTGCCTACCCAGGTACGCCTAAAGGCACGGTTTGTCCGTGCCTTTCGACTTACAGCAGCAGGTTCGACCAGAACCTGCTGTTTTCCATATCCAACATTTACCAATTCAATTCTAGTCAGTTTCTTTCATTCACATATGAAATTACACTATCAAACTAAGCTATAAACATCATTTTTATACACTTTAACTATCAATTGTAGATTTGGGACTCAATTCTACCCTTTTGACCAATTTACTCAATTTCTTCAAATTTATCTACAAACATCTTTTTAATTCAACAAACTGATTTCTTATGACTTGGAATTGAACTAGGAATAGATTAAAACAATTAGCTTCAATCATAGAAGTCAATTTGGGTTTTAACCCATTTGAACCTAAACTTGAAAATCAAGAACATGGATGAAGAGGAGCTTACAAACAAGAGGAAGATGATGATGCTGATTACAAGAACAGATTGTGAACTTAATAACTACTTGATTCCAGCCTTGAATGATCTTTGCTTGAGTTTCCTTCTTCAAGAACAAAGAGATAAGTGAGGTGAGTGTGTGTTGAATGCGAATGTGTGTGTTGTCTGAGATGGTAATACGAAAACCGTCTTTAAGGTTCTCTATTATCCACAATGGGTATTTTGTTCCTCTTTTCAACATACAAATCAACGCACGAGTACCCGTTTTAACTAACGGGATATTTTTGGAAACCTCGTTTGAAACTATTTAATATTTTATCATTTTTATCTATTTTTACTATTATTTTTAGAAACCCATTTAATATCAAATACAATATTATTTATCAATACTTAATTATATATTTCATTTAATTCTTTTAAATTAATTGTTGTACCTATGGCGCACACGAATAGGCCCGATTGAGGATGTTACAGCATGGGCGTATCTTAAGGGGGCCACAGGCGTGCCTGGCCATGTTCAACTTTATTTGTCTAGCAGAGTTGTAAGTATTGATGAAATAATTGTATATTGCTTGTGGGAAGTAAGTGATGGGGTACTTATGGCGAAGTGCGGTCGAGTTAGCAATGTTTAGCATGTTACATGGCCACCAGGTGAGTATACTAGTCCTTTAGCATGTTTAGCATATGATTACGCTCTAGATGAACAACATGATGTGTTATAAGATATAAATGTTATATGTACGTTGTGAAAGCAGCAGGGTACTCTGTACGCTAGAAGTGTAACTTTGTGCCAAGAACAGCATTATGGTATACAGCCACGCAGTGGTGTAGCCGTATACCAAAGTAATGTAAGTGCGTATGAGTAGAATATGTATACATGCAAGGTGATATGCTATGATATGACCAGATATGTTATGATATGGCCAGATATGATATATGATATGTATATGTGTTGCAAGTGTAGGTGTATAGCCATGCCGTGAGCATAACTATGCACAAGAATATAGACAGGGTATACAGCGAACTGTGTACCAATAGCAGTGGGATAGGCTACACCCTAGTATAGTAACAGCTCTGCAGATTTGCAGGTGATACAGCTTGGATGCGAGACATCCTGAGGAGACCTTACTCCTGTTGTTACAACTTGGATGCAAGATATCGTGGGGAGATGTTACTCCTACGTTATGTTATTTATGTTCAGTTAGTATGCTCACTGTTCAGCTGGATAGCTCTTGGTTTTCAAGAAGCAAACTTAGACACTACTTTTTTAAATGTTAGCATGTTTAGGTTTAGAACTGTATTTTGTGAAACTCTGATATTTTTGGGTGCTAACTCGTAAGATAATATTTTTAAATTAAAATTGGAAAAGTGGTGTTACAACTTGGTATCAGAGCCAAGGTTTAAGGGATTTAGGCACACATGAGTGTGATGCCTGAACTTAAACCATGGTTTTGAGGTTAAGTGGAGCTATCCCTGGGGCAGTAAACCTTGGTGAGCATACGGTTAGTAGAAGTTTATGATTGATATCTGTTTTACAGATTGAGTATGAGTTAGCCTGTTTATGCATGTACAACAATTATGTGACCAAGTATTAAATGTTATGAACCGGGAATCTAATTGGTTAAGTTGAGAATAGGTAAGGTATAGTGTGTTCATAATAATGTAGGGCCCATATTATTATAAACACATGGTACATACATAAGCTCAACAAGATCATGATGGACCCTGCGGATTATATGTTTGATAGCATATTAATTTATGTATGTAGACAAGTATACCTGTGATGGTACAGAGAAAGTTGTTATAGTATTGTATGTTAATGGTTTCTTGTCTTCAGAAAGAGTATGTAGAAAGAGTTGATATGTGACTAACGCAGTAGCCTGAGGTAAGTAGATCTCGGGAAGCTAGAAACATATATGAAGTAGATGCAATTCCTATCCCAACCATTAGACCTACGGGTAATCTTACTAGAGAGATTCCAGTTATAGAGGAATTGCAAGGGTATAAGAATAGTATAGTAAGAGAGACAGTAGCTATAGAGTTGGGTAAGGTCCTATAGATAAATGTTCCTAATTTAAGGAACCAGTCGGTTGAACAAATGTAAGAGAGACACAAAGTGATGTTATAGAAACCAATAGATGCAGTGGTGTAGGCGGTAGTGATGTATGTTTAGAAAGAATTGAGAGAATCCCGCAATTCATAATGTGGTCTTAAATATAGATTTAAGGTATCTTAGCTTCTCAACTAGATCTAAGCATCCTATCTATATGTCCCAATTGATTCTTTAATTAGTTTCTCTTTGTTATGCTCTTGTACGGAATTTTCAACGAAGTGTGATCAATATCTTACAAGCAATCATCCCTCTCACATTAAACACGGTGAAGGGATTCATAATCATCTTACCCTAATAAATAAGATTAGCATCAATTGTTCAAGCCGAGGTTAAACCATTCCAAGATCCGAACCACATGGATCTAGGCGATACTTGTCTTATTTATATGGTTAAGTAGATTACGACATGAAGACAACTAATCCAAACTTCTTTGGACTTAGAATCAATTATTCATGATTTTTGTTACTTGTAATATGTATGTCATGACATGAATAATCTTGATTTTTATCAATCAACAAATATTTTTCAAAAACAAGATTCAAATTTCAAGTATGAATTCATCGTCATCAAATGTAGAATGGTGTGCCTTGAAGGCCAAAATAAAACATAAGCTATGACATGAATAAACTTCGAAAATGAATAAGTAATGCGAAAAAGTTTTACAACCCAAAACTCAAAATCTCCCATCGTCTTCATGAACATACAATGAAAAACTCAACTTGCCTTGCAGGGCATCAAAACAAAGTAATAATTAAACTGATAACTATATGTGAGATATCAACTCCCAATTCTCTTTTAGAGGTCAACCTTTCAAGTTTCCTCTTTTAGAGATCCGGTTCTTCATGCTCTTCTTTCTTCTTTTAAATAGTACCTACATTTTGTAACAAAATAAATTTGTGACAAACGTGACTTAATTAGCTCAGGTGAACAACACAGCGAAATAGAAGAATTAGCAATGAATCATGAATGTACCTTAAGAGGGGAAATTAACTCTCTTTCCATAGAAGTTTAGTATCCTCTCGGCACGATGGGCATGCGTTACGGCCCCAATCTCCAAATCTTCCGCAGAAGTAGCAAACCACTCCTTGAATCTCTTCATGAGGCACATAACCTATGTCCTTAGATTCAACGTTGAGGATAGGCTTGGACACTTCATATTATGCATGTGATAGTGAAAGTATTCGTTTGGCAAAATCAAGTAGCAACGGAAGCAAAGTACATAACAAAAATCGATGCCAAACAATGAATACTTCCCATGGACCAAAATCTAACAATGGAGTTGCAACTAAAATATATATAAACAAGATGAGAAGAAAGGTTATAACTCAATGGTGCAAAACACAAAGTAACCTTCCGAGTCAAGTGGCTTAGAGTCCAACAAAGAACTCCTCCAATGAAGTCCACCCCAAGCTTCCTTGATTCCCAAGTGCTAGCAAGTTGATGTATGACCACCAAAACAACAATCAAGTATGTGTATGTTTGCTTCTTGTGTTCAAGAACACCAAGAACAAGAGAGAGAGAGTTCAAGTGTCAACCAAAGGGCCAAGTGATAGCCAAAAGCCTCTACAAGAGCAGATAACTCGTGGTCTCTTTGTCTACCATCATTATTAGAAGTTAACCCCATTAAACCAAGTGTTTAAGGCTGTTAATTCTGCTGTTACAGCGAACGTACACGGCCCGTGTAGATCTACACGGCCGTGTAGGCCCAAAGTCCACGGCCCCAATTGGGCTAAGACGGCCCGTGTCTAATAGGCACTACACGGCCCGTGTTCATCTACACGGCCCGTGTAGGCCCAAACTACACGACCTTGAATTGGGCCAATACGCCTCGTGTACGTTGGACTGGACACGGTCCGTGTTCAAGAACACGGCCCGTGTACCACCCTGCCAAAACCCATTTTGGCCTTTTCCTCTCTATTGCTTGATCGTGTTGCCAGAATCAATACTTGGTGTGAGACCCAATAGGCCTACACTTCATCGGTAGTGTCATTAACTCGTTCGTGTCAGTATGCATATTCCAACAGACTCCCACTTGCACGTGACATGACTACGAAAAATAACACAAACATAGAGCGGCCTCTAGCAAGACATCTATGCTCCCAAGTCAGTATAGGGTATGCCACTCTTGACAAGATCCCCAATCATAAAATGATTGTCCTAAAGATAAATGAACATGTACATCCCTTTGTTCGTGATATCCAATGTGAACACAAGGCATGGAATATAGTCAACCTTCAGATCGTTCACGATTATGTTTCTCTATTCTAGATTAGTGGTGACCAACAAACCAAGTTAACATTGATCCATCATCAATGTAACCTGAGCACGGCCATGCATATGAACGTCAGCACTCAATCATCGAGGGGCACATGGATATTCTCTCTATACATAGAGGAACAAATACCTTTTGACTACATAGTCCCGCCACATAGACAATACTCTACCCAATCATCTCCCTTATAACGACGAGTTACGGACCGCGTTAGAAAACGATCAAAGCAAAGCAGACCTATGCTTTGGGATCACATGTATCTCTAGTTTAAGGATGAAATGTCATTACCATCCCGAGTTACTTGTGACTAAAACCATGAAGTAAACTCGGGTGCGAGTCCTCCAATAACTTAAACCCCTTTCAAGTATAGGCAAGAATCAAGTTTTATCAAAACCAATTCTTTACCTCAATCTTAATTCATACTTTCTTCCCACAAAGTACGACCGATTGTGGAGACTTAAAGATTGTAAAACAATATAGGGAATAAGTTAAAAATGCAAAGATAGAACACAATAAAGACTAAATGTGAGTAACCGCAACACGCGTATATATAGATCTCTACTATATAAATCGAAACAAACATTAGTAATATTATTGCTTAATGTTCCCAAATATATAATGGTCCAAACATAAATTAAAACTAAATCTAAACCAAGTCATGAGCAAATCTAACACCTATCGCCGTAGTGTGAGAATCATGAAAAGCTTGTGACAATGGTTTAGTAAACGGATCGGCCAAATTGCCTTCCGAGGTTACTCTACTAATAGCGACTTCACCACTTTCAACCATCTCTCTAATCAAGTGGTACTTACGAGGTATATGCCTCGTTCTCTTGTGAGCTCTTGGTTCCTTCGCCAAGGCTACCGCACCCTCATTGTCACAAAAGATCTCAATAGGGTCGGTTATGCTAGGAACCACTCCAAGGTCTCGGATGAACTTCCTTATCCACACAGCTTCTTTAGCAGCGTCACTTGCCGTAATGTATTCTAACTCTGTAGTAGAATCAGCCACTGTGTCTTGCTTTGAACTTCTCCAAGTAATAGCCCCACCATTCAATAGGAACACAAACCCCGATTGTGATCGGCAGTCATCCCTATCAGTTTGGAAACTAGCATTAGAGTAACCCTTTACTTTGAGCTCTTCCTCACCACCAAATATCAAGAACATCTCTTTAGTCCTCCTAAGATACTTAAGAATGTTCTTTACCGCAACCCAATGGGCTTGCCCCGGGTTTGCCTGATATCTACTAGTCAAGCTCAAAGCACATGACACATCAGGACGGGTACATAACATGGCGTACATGATCGAGCCCACGGCCGATGCATATGGTACTCGCTTCATTACTTCTAGTTCCTCTTGAGAACTAGGACATTGAGTTTTACTCAATATCACTCCATGCGACATAGGAAGATTTCCTTTCTTGGAGTCCTCCATCTTGAACCGCTTCAAGACTTTGTCAATGTATGTACTTTGACTCAACCCGAGAAGTTTTCTAGACCTATCTCTGTAGATCTTGATACCCAGAATGTATGCCGCTTCTCCTAAGTCTTTCATTGAAAAGCATTTTCCAAGCCAAATTTTGACACTTTGCAAGGTTGGAACATCTTTACCAATGAGTAGGATATCATCCACATACAAGACTAAGAAAACAACGGCACTCCCACTAGCCCTAACGTACACACATGGCTCGTCTACACATTTCGAAGAACCAAACTCTTTGATTTCCTCATCAAAGCATAGATTCCAACTACGAGATGCTTGTTTAAGTCCATAAATGGACTTCTTTAATCTACACACTCTATTAGGATGCTTCGGATGCACAAAACCCTCAGGCTGCGTCATATACACCTCTTCGGAGAGCTTCCCATTAAGGAAGGCGGTTTTGACATCCATTTGCCATATTTTGTAATCATGAAATGTGGCAATTGCCAAAAGTATCCTAATAGATTTCAACATGGCCACTGGGGAGAAAGTTTCATCATAGTCGACACCATGTGTCTGGGTGAAACCTTTAGCCACCAGTCAGGCTTTGAAAGTGTTTACTTTTCCATCCATGTCGGTCTTCTTCTTGAAGACCCACTTACACCCTATTGGTTTACAACCGGGTGTGGGATCAACCAATTCCCAAACCTGGTTATCCTCCATGGATTGCATCTCGTTATCCATTGCCTCCTTCCATTTAGCAGACTCGTGACCCGCTGCCGCTTCCCGATAGTTGGTGGGCTCATTAAGATCCACCAATAACTCGTCGCCCTCAGATATGAGAAATCCATATCTCTCTGGCTCATGGCGAGCTCTACCGGATCTACGGGGAGGTAACGGATGTACGTTAGTCTCCGCATTGTCATGCTCAGACTTAACCTCACTGGGTTGTTGGCTAGTGCCAACGTCAGGTCTTTCATCCGTTGACTCTTGAACCTCTTCAAGATCAATCTTAATCCCGCCATGCTGATTGGATACTAATTCTCTTTCTAAAAAGACCGCCCTCCGAGCAACAAATACATTATTCTCGGAAGGTTTATAGAATATATATCCAATACCCGCAGCTGGATATCCGATGAAATAACACTTTTAGGATCGGGGCTCCAACTTGTCATCTACCTCACGTCGTACGTAGGCTTGACAACCCCAAACCTTTAGATAGGCAAGAACGAGAGGTTTCCCATGCCACATCTCGAAAGGTGTTTTCTCGACCTTCTTCGTTGGAACGAGATTAAGGATTCTTGTTGCCGTTTCAAGAGCATAACCCCAAAGGCTTATAGGCATTTGGGTGTGACTCATCATAGACCGAACCATATCTAACAATGTTCGGTTCTTCCTCTCGGCGACACCATTTAATTGTGGCGTCCTAGGAGGTGTAAGTTGTGAGATAATTCCACAACCCTTAAGATGATCACGAAACTCTTGACTAAGATACTCACCACCCCTATCGGATCTAAGTATCTTATTCTTCTTGCCCAATTGATTCTCTACTTCATTTTGGAAAGTCTTAAAGACCTCAAAGGTCTCGGACTTTTGTCTAACCAAGTAGACATACCCATACTTACTATGATCATCTACAAAGGTAACGAAGTATCTAGAATTGTCTCTTGTGATGTGCTTAAATGAACCACACACATCGGAATGTATAATGTCCAATAAGTCTTTTCCCCTCTCATTCACGCCGGAAAAGGGTGCTTTAGTCATCTTGCCTAATAAACAAGATTCGCATACTTCATTCGACTCGTGGTGAAATGATTCCAAGATCCCATCCGCTTGGAGCTTGGCGATACGAGTCTTGTTTATATGGTCAAGTCGACCATGCCACAAAGACAATTTGTCTAAACTATTTTTAGACGTTGAATCAATATTCATGATTGAACGATTATCACTAACGTACGCATCTACTTCATAAATACCACGACAAGGATAAGCTTTAAAATAACAAAAACCATTTTTAAAACAAACAATAACCCCATTGTCAAAAGAAAAACCAAAACCATTGTCGTGTAATGCATGAAAAGAAATAATGTTTCGTGCCGCAAGCGGCGAATAGCATACTTTCAATAATAATATGGAAAAACCGGAATTAAAAGATAATTCAACTTCTCCTCGTGCCTTGATAGGGACAATCTTCTTGTTTCCCATAATCAAGTCAAGCTCGCCATTCTCCATCCTTCTACTTGTCCTTAGCACCTGCACAATATTACAAACGTGAGTGCCACGGCCGGTATCTAATACCCAACTACCAGATGTAGAAGTAAGATGGAGTTCAATCATGTACGTACCTGAGTCGGAAGTTCCTGTGATGCTCAACCCCTTGAGCTTCTTAAGACCTTCTAGGTACCCCGGGCAATTACGGCGCCAATGGCCCTTCTTCCCGCAGAAGAAGCATTCCGCTTCGTTCGGAGTCTTAGCTTGGGGAACCATCTTCCCCTTGCCTCTACTCTCCGAAGCGGGGCCAGACTTGGCAGCGCCAATCTTCCCCTTCCCCTTACCCTTAGGGGTATAAGCGGTTTTCTTCTTCTTCTGGATTCACCCTTCCCTTATAGCAAGAACGGGATTTGGAACGGCGGGCTTGTTTTTGGTCATGCTAGACTCCGTTGTCTAAAGCATACCATGAAGCTCCATGATGGACTTATCCATACTATGCATATGATAACTCATAATGAATTGATCATACGCGGTGGCAGGGGCCATAGGATCAAATCCACGGCTAGCTCCCTCCCTATGGTAAATCCGAGCCATTCCATGCGCTCCACGTTTGCTTTCATGCGCAACACGTGTGCACTCACATTCCCGCCATCGGCCATCTTGCTACCAAGTACCGTCTTAAGACACTCAAACCTCTCTTGTCTCACTTGCTGCTAGAACATTTCCTTAAGCTGAGCGATCAAGTCAAAAGCACTCAAATGATCCATTTGCTTTTGGAGCTTGGGGATCATAGTACTTAGGATGAGGCAAGTAATGTCCTCGGTATCCTTGACACGCTTCTCATAAGCGTCTCGGATAGCCCGAGTGGCATTGGCAGCAGGAGCCTCGGGTAGGGCCTCCTCTATGGTAACCATCTTCTCTTCTTGGCGTAGGAAAAGTTTAAGTTGCCTAAACCAATCCAAGAAGTTGTTACCATTGAGTTTCTCCTTCTCAAGGAAAACTCTAAGTGAAAAATGGTTGGTGGTGTTGGTGTTGGTTGAAGACGCCATCTAAAATAGCAAAGTAGTTTTAATTAGTTTGGAAATCCTTGTTAAAATAAGCACCCATAGTTTTAAACAAAACAATTTATTTGTAACAAGGGCTAAGAACCTTATTTCACCTCGCACCGTGACGGGTTTACCGCGGGTCACGTGGCGAAGCTATTTAGGCCGGCAACCACTTTACCAATTGTAATCTCTATTACAACTCTTAGACACTTGCGGGATCCGTTGACATCCATTATGTCGGTTGGCATGTTTGATCCCTATCTTACACCAATCTTAATATATAATTTTTGTTTAGCTCGTGCTTAGCTCGACAACTAACCAAGAATTATATACTAAAATTGTAAATCGTCCGACAAGACACACGGGTGGCACTCTCGACCATCAATTGGCTCGTGCTTAGCTCGACAACCAATCATGCGAGTTACCCCACTCACCTTCCACACAACTACACAAGGAATGACTCGTGCTTAGCTCGACAATCATCCTTGCTTCGTTAGATTCGGGTGGTGTCATCTTATGGATGGTGCGTGATTTACATTTAGAAAAACGGGATTTTGTTTCCGGTTTATAAAACCCTTTTGTGATTTAACAAAGTAAGTGTCAAAACGATTTTAAGCATTTTTAATATAATACCATTTTTATATTTCCTTTGTCAATTCTATTTGCGCGCAATTGTTAACCATTTTAACAAACATTGTATTTTATTTAATTCTTTTAGAAAAATTATCTAGCATGCGAATCCTAATCCATGCGTAGAATAATAAAATACAACCACGCAAATATCTATACACACGATTCGGTAACATGCCCATAATTCCTATGCGTTTTCCCCGTGAGCCACAACGGGGAAAACAAGGCCAAAAATCTAAGGACAAGATATGGTCTCGTTGGATGAGATCCCACTGAATCCAACACCTCCAATAGCATGTTGATTCCTTCTCGCCAAGACATCATCACCATGACTCCCGTTGACTATTTTGGTTTTAAATCTATACTATATACAAATACATAGAACATATATAAACGACACGCAGGTCGCAATCCTGTACTATTTATACAAATACATAGAATAAAAGAAACGGCGTGCAATCCGCAACAATAAGTAAATAAATTAATATTATTACAACAATACAACACGCAGGCCGCCAAAAAACCAAAAAAAAATCAATCATCACAACACATAGGTCTAGGGGCATATCTTGTTACCGAATCAAACCAAGTATATCAAATAGAAACATGGTGTGCCACACATAACCATGATATATAAATATATATCTATATTTTAGTTAAGATTGTCAAAACACCAAAGGCACTAAAAGGACAATCCTTGTACATATGCATTAGTGTATCAAACATTTTGAGACACATATTCATATATACATTTATAAGTATATATTTATGTACACTTCATGCCAAGTTACAACAAATATATAAATATAAAAACTAGAATATATTAACACGTCTACGAATAAATTTATTCTAGCACAACAAGAGTCTCAATGGATAAACCAATTTTAAGAAAACACTTTTCTTATCCAAAAACACTTTTATGGTTTTTCTAGACTCAATAGTGCAAAGTCATGTTAGATATGGCTCTGATACCACTGAAAGTATTCGTTTGGCAAAATCAAGTAGCAACGGAAGCAAAGTACATAACAAAAATCGATGCCAAACAATGAATACTTCCCATGGACCAAAATCTAACAATGGAGTTGCAACTAAAATATATATAAACAAGATGAGAAGAAAGGTTATACCTCAATGGTGCAAAACACAAAGTAACCTTCCTAGTCAAGTGGCTTAGAGTCCAACAAAGAACTCCTCCAATGAAGTCCACCCCAAGCTTCCTTGATTCCCAAGTGCTAGCAAGTTGATGTATAACCACCAAAACAACAATCAAGTATGTGTATGTTTGCTTCTTGTGTTCAAGAACACCAAGAACAAGAGAGAGAGAGTTCAAGTTTCAACCAAAGGGCCAAGTGATAGCCAAAAGCCTCTACAAGAGCAGATAACTCGTGGTCTCTTTGTCTACCATCATTATTAGAAGTTAACCCCATTAAACCAAGTGTTTAAGGCTGTTAATTCTGCTGTTACAGCGAACGTACACGGCCCGTGTAGATCTACACGGCCGTGTAGGCCCAAAGTCCACGGCCCTAATTGGGCTAAGACGGCCCGTGTCTAACAGGCACTACATGGCCCGTGTTCATCTACACGGCCCGTGTTTATCTACACGGCCCGTGTAGGCCCAAACTACACGACCTTGAATTGGGCCAATACGCCTCGTGTACATTGGACTGGACACGGTCCGTGTTCAGGAACACGGCCCGTGTACCACCCTGCCAAAACCCATTTTGGCCTTTTCCTCTCTATTGCTTGATCGTGTTGCCGAAATCAATACTTGGTGTGTGACCCAATAGGCCTACACTTCATCGGTAGTGTCATTAACTCGTTCGTGTCAACGGGCATATTCCAACAGATAGTTCATGACAAACTGATCATATGATGCGGGCAGGGACTGGAGTACTATATCCACAGCAAGCTCCCTCCCCATGGGAAATCCTAGTCTCTCCATTTGGTCCACGTACGCCTTCATCTTCAGGACGTGGGCACTCACACTCCTACCTTCCTGCATTCTACAACCGACTAGGTTTTTAATACACTAATAGTGTTCCTCCCTAACTTGTTGGAACATGTCCTTCAACTTGTTCATCATATTGTACACACTCATGTGCTCAAAGTGCTTTTGCAACTCCGAGCTCATAGTTGGCAACATGAGGCAGGCAACATCGTGTGTGTCCTCAACACACTTTGCATACGTGTATCGAACGGACCAAGTCGCGTCGGTAGCAGGTGGCTCCGGAACAGGTTCCTCAAGGATGTGCAACTTTGACTCATAGCGAAGGACAATTCTCAATTGCCTAAGCCAGTCAACGAAGTTCACTCCCGTGAGTTTCTCCCTATGTAGGAACATACGAAGCGAATAGTTTGACGTGGTGTTATTATGGTTTGACATCTATAAATAACAAGAGTACACGTTTTAGTTAGTTCGATATAATCCTCGTTAAAATAATTACCAATAAAGTTTTAGAAAAACAATTTATCTTAACAAGGGCTAAGAACCTTATTTCACTTCACTACATGACGGGTTTACCGCGGATCACTAAGCTATTTAGGCTGGTAACCATTTTACCGATTGCAATCTCTATTGCAACTCTTAGACACTTGCGAGATCCAACGACATAAAACGGTCGGTTGGCATGTTTGATCCCTACTTAAACCAATCCTAAATTAAAATTCTTCGTTGACTCGTGCTTAGCTCGACAATCACACAAGGATTTTAGTTTGCAATTGTAAATCGTCCAACTAGATACACGGTAGCACACTCGACAATCATTGGCCCGTGCTAAGCTCGACAACCAATAACCCTAAGTCGCCACACTCACCTTTCACACAGATCCACATGGAATAACTCGTGCTTTGCTCGACAATCATCCCATGCTTCACTAGAATCGGGTGGTGTCATCTTATGGATGGTGCGTGATTTACGTTTTTAGGAAACGGGCTTTTGTTTCTTGATTAAAACCAAGTTTTAATATTTGATTAACAAAGTAAGTGACAAAACCGTTTTTCACTTTAAATATAACACCAAGTTTATATTGTCTTGTTAATCGTGTACGCGCGAGAGTTTGTTAACCAATTTAAAAATTCTTGTGATTTTATTAACTTAGAAAAGTTATCAAGAATGCGAAGAAACATAAACAACCATGCATGAAATATAAATCACATCACACGCATACAAGGGGTTGGTAACCAAGCCAAAACCTATGCGTTCCACCCGTGAGCCTACGGGAAGAACGTGGTCAACTAGGGACACAATACAAATAAAGTCATAGCTCCCACTTGATCCACCACCTCCAATGGGTATCTTCGGATCCTCTATCTTCAAGACATCATATTGATTCTTGATTGTGGTCTTCATGCTCCATGAATACAAGTACATGAAATAGAAATAAAAATGGCATGCAAGCCACAAAAATTCTATCATCTAATACAAGTACACAGATAAATGAAACGGTATGCAAACCGCAATAAATTATTACAATTAAACAATAAATAAATTATTATTACAAACCATGTGACACAAGGTCACCAAATCAAGGAACAACCACAAACAACCACAAGGTCTAAGGCCAAGGTTACCAATAAAGAACAAGGCAAACAACCACAAAACAAGCGGTGTGCCAAAAACCGCAACAAGCAAATATTTTGATAAGAATTTCCAAACAAACACTCAAGGCACAATGGAAATTCTTGTACATATGCATTAGGGCATAAAACCAATTTTTAAACCCATATTCATATATACACACACATATGTGTATGCATGTATGCATCTAATGTCATGACCATACCATGCATACCCATAGTGGTACCAAAATATTATTTGGGGATTTCCATAACCATTTGAACTAAAACAGAAACACAACAATGACTCGAAAAACCGAAAAATTTCTTTTAAGGTCAAAAACACTGTTCACGAGCTCCTTCACGACCCTTCATGGCTCATGAAGCCCGAGAGCTTCACGACCGCTCACGGCCCGGAAGAACTCGTGAAGCACCAAAAAACCGTTTCATGACTAGACCCCAAACTACACTGGTCGTGTAGCCTTCACAACCCGTGAAGAGAACTCCACGGCTCGTGAAGGCTTACCGGACAGTTTGCCAAAACTTTCAAAAATCGATTTTTCGAGCCATTTTGTGCTATCATCTTGTAGCAATGGCTCTGATACCACTGAAGGTTTCTCATGCACGTCATAAACCCAAGCACAACGGAAGCAATAAGTAAAACAAACGATTTTCGGGTTTACAAAACACATGCATGTGAGACACTTAGTGAGATCTAGCTACAAAACATGATAGCAACAAGAAGAACAAAGGAAACCAGAAAACGAGACCATAGCCTTGATGTCTCTGGTGGTTGTGATGTTGTAGATGCAATACTTGAACTCCAAAACGAGCTCCTCTATTGATATCCACACCAAGCTCTTCGTGAATCACCTTTGCTAAAGCTTGAGGCACAATGCTTGCACCCACGTGGACAATGGCTCAAGAACAGCAGGAGAACTCTTGCAATCACCAACACAAACACTCAAAGCTTCTAATACAACTCACAAGCTCTCTTTAGTGTGTAGGTTTGTCAAATTGGCAAAAGGTTCTCTCAAGCATGAATAGAGGGGCTTATATAAGCTGTAAGGAAGTCCAGGTAACACCAGGGTCGGCCAAACTGGCTAGCTCTCATTGGACCAAACAAAATGTCCAATAAGATTAAAGTGTCACTTTGACTTCTGCCTTCGGGCTCTCACGGCCCGTGAGGAAGTCGTGAATGCATAACCCCCACGATCCTCGACCGGCCCATGAATATTTTAGTACCTTAAGCTTAAATGAATTACTGGATTTTATTATGATTATATGATTAAAAAAAATTATATATTTTTGGAGCGTTACACTTATACTTATCCTACCTATACGATCATAATATTAATGTTTTTATCATAAATAATGAAAAAATTGATATATATATATATATATATGTGTGTGTGTGTGTATGCACATTTCTGCTTATAGAAAACATAAAAACTAATACATGCACAAGTGCATATGTTGTAAACACTAATATATAGATTTAAACATAATCAAAATATATTTTGAAGTAGTCATTATTAGTGGAACAACATTAAAATCAAATATAGAAATTTCTATTACCCGATGTTATTTTTTTTTACAATTGAAAGAGTAATTTAAGATATGTAAAACGTGAATACAAAACAAAATTAATGAACAGAGTTATACGTATGTGCACATGAATACGTATAACATATTGATTAATAATCCAACAAATGTATTTCAATAGTCGACTAATTTTTTGAATATTTTAAACTGTAAGATGATTATTGAACTCTAATAAATGTATTTGACTTTGATATATGCCGATTTCAACTAATTATTTAGTTTTACTTTGAATCAAACTAACTTTTAGTAAATGGCCACTCTCTCACTCAATCTCTCTCTTTCTCTCTCACTCGATATCTCTCTCTTAGAACCGGCGCGTGAGTTATTCGGAGATGGCCGGACAATGCGAGATCGCTTCAAGATTTCTTTACAAGGTTAAATCAGATCTAAAATTTTTTCTTTTACTTTTCTTCAAGATCTCTTCGGATCTGAAATTTTGGCCGGCGCCGGAGTTGAAATTTTGGTTGCTAGACACTGACGGTAGGGAAAACTTACCTCAAACATTCTTTCATTGTTGGCTGGAGGTTGGCTGGATGTCTCGAAATGCCTCAAACGGTCTCTTTTTTTCTTCTTTTTTCTAAATTTTTTAGTTTGTTAATCCGAATTCTAACAACATCCATATTTATACATAGATAATTTTTAGATATGAGAACTTGGCCGGATCTCTTTCGTTTGTTGATTCTTTTTATAGAGACCAATATCCTTCCGTCAATGGGACAAAACCAACATCCAATAAATCGAATAAAAGCTGCAAAACCAAGAAACAATAGAATTCTATCAAAAGAATTAATTACCCAGACTAAGGTATTTTGATTCTTGACTAGGGTGTATAAATTAAAACCCTATGCTCAATCTGTGCTCAAATTAAAAGAATTAGAACCATTTTGAAATTAAGAATTAAATTGCTAACTCTGAGTTATTTGTCTTTCAGTTTGTTGAAAGAATTTTGTTGCATGGCTGATCATGAAGTTGCTGATTATATATATGTATGTATATGTGTGTGTGTAATGTTTCATAGTTCCAATTATTATGTAATTGAGTTAGAATGCAATGTTTATAAATTTCAACTCTTTCATTTGTTTGATGTTTGTGAAATCTCCTGAATTTGATTTATTGAAAAAAGTAATTTAGGTGATCTCATAAATCAAAAGTTAATATTAAAAATATATGATTAGACTTAATTCAGTTATAAGTATGGTGATCTCATGAATGAAAAGTTAATATTAAAAATATGTGGTTACAAATAATTTAGTTATAAGTATTGATTGTCGGTTATGTTTTCAATATTTATTTGTTTAAATTCATTAATTGTGGACTTAAAGAAGGGGTAAATGAGAGGTATAAAGGAGGGGTATTTTAGTAAATTTACTCTTCTTAAAATTAAGAGTTTTTTAGATGGTAAATGTATTATATAGGAGTAAGATATATATATATATATATATATATAGTGAAAAGTTCATTTGAGAACCGTTTTTATTGCGAGAACCGTGATAACCAATCTTACCCGTTCAATTTTCCCTCGTTTAGTTGGATTACCCACCATGAATTCCTTACCTGCACCATACCACACTTAATCCACACGCTCTTCATCTATTAATTGCACTTACCAATTGAACGGTTAAGATTGGTTCTCGTGGTTTTCACAATAATAATAGTTCTCAGATAAACCCTCCCCAATATTATATATATATATATCTCTTACTCCTTTAAGTAACTTGAATGTACTAAAATACCACTTCTTAACTATTTCATTATCTCTCCTAATTTATTTTAACTTTTAAAATACCCCTTTTTAGCTATTTCATTCTTTCTCCTAATTACTTTAACTTTTTATCTGTAACACCCGTAAAGCCGGGCTAGTCAATTAGCGGGTTAACGGTACGTGATTTCGTGTTTAATTATGTTTGATTTGTATATGTGGTAATTTAAGTTAATTGGTTAATTAAATAATTGAGAATATATATATGTTACTGGAAAAGAAATAGAAAGATATGCAAGTTTGTAGGTAAGTATGTAAGTATATATATATATATGTCTACGTACGCATGTATGTATATGGGAATGTTTGAGATTTAACATGAGATGTACACCTCATGCTTTGTTAATTGAGAAAGTGTGTATACGTGTACTCTTGGATAAGTATTAAGTTCACCAGCCACCTCCTCACTTTGATATTAGTATCTAGAGAGAGAGAGAGTGTGTGTGTGTGTGTTTTGAGAGAAACCTTAAGAACACAAGAACAAAGCTTGAAGGTTGGATTCTAAGAAATTGTTTAATTCAAGATTGAGATTAGTAAGTTTTCTTTAATTGTTTAGAATCAAGATTCATGCTTAACATGTTATGTATGTTGATAATTATTGTTGAGTTTCATGAAGAGTCACCATGGATAAGTTTGAAGAAATCTTGATTAATGAGTTTTGTTAGATTTGGTGATTTATTGATTAAAAGTTGTTCTTGATGCATGAAAACATGTTTAATAATGTTTGTATATATTTTAGTAATGTTTTAGTAAGTTTTAAATTTTGGTTCTGGGTATTTTGAATGAAAAGTTGGTTGAATCAAGAACAGGAAGAAG
This sequence comes from Dittrichia graveolens, assembly GCA_038502395.1. NCBI lineage: Eukaryota > Viridiplantae > Streptophyta > Magnoliopsida > Asterales > Asteraceae > Dittrichia > Dittrichia graveolens. The sequence goes on along the minus strand of JARJIL010000007.1, from coordinate 51,804,439 downwards.
AAGATGAAAAAAATAATAATAATAATTAAATAATAAAAATTAATTATATTTGAGGTCCTAGCCTATAGGCTTTGAATTCGAAGTGGCCTTTGGGGGGGAGCTCGAAATGGACTATGGGGGATCCGCTCGAAGTGGCCTACGGGGGATCCGCTCGAAGTGGCCTATGGGGGACTTCGCTCGAAGTGGTCTTGGCTCGAAGGGGGATCCACTTGAAGTGGCTTGTTTCGAATGGAGATCCGCTCGAAGTGGCCTTCTGTTCAAAGTGGTATTCTATTCAAAGTGGTCTTCTGTTCGAAGTGGCCTTCTGTTCGAAGTGGCCTTCTGCTCGAAATGGCCTACGGTTCGAAGTCTGAACCACTCGAAAACTTTTTGTGACATGTTTGGATTTTTTTTTCAGAATGTGGGATTTTGTTTGTTAAATCTTTTGGATTGTTATTTGTGGGTTTATATTGAAGATTATGATATAAATATATGAAGGCATATATATTTATGAATAAGAAACTAATTCTGGTGTTGTTGTGTTTTCAGGAAACACAAAGACTCAGTAACATTAGATTTCTGAGTGCCGCGTTTGAGAACGAAAGGTGAGTGGATGTGAACTCATGGATGGTAAAGGTTATGATTATGATTTATGTGATGCTTATGACTGCATTTGATTGATTGTTTAGTTTGGAAATGGATTGTTGTTGATGTACCGTATGATTGAGATATTATTTGTGTTTGAGTGTATTTGAAACCAGCTATGCGTGTAGTTCGGCTGGTAGGGGTCAGCTATGCGAGTAGTTCGGCTGGGCCTGATCACTATTGGTTGAGCAGTTGTAGATCCTCTCATGCATGCGTTGTATTGGAGGGGATCTAACTGTGCCAATTGGCGGTGGACTATCGGTAAACCTTTACTTTGGCCCACATTGGTTGTAGGTTCGGCAGAACCGCCGGTCCTCTAGTTTTCACTGGATTGTATGGCTTGTGTTTACTTGCCTGTTCATTGATCGTGCTATTTGCTGTTGTGTCGTAGCGTCCTCTCACTTAGCTTTGTGCTAATTCCTCCAGTTGCTTGTTTTTGCAGGTTTGTATTTTGGTGGTGTTCGTGGAAGGGAAAGTTGACCCTACTCTGATATGTGTTTAAAATGGAAACGAGCCATGTGTATTTTGTAACACCAAGATGTTTGTTGTTTTGTTTTGTGAACTGTTGTTTTGATGATGATTGTAAATACTGTACTTTATGTAAATCCCTGTTTAAAGGCTTCCGCAGTGTGTTTAAAAAAAATATGGCTTAGGATTTTCCGGTGTTACATTATCTATTTAAAAGATCTCTTTAACAATAAAACACCATCTCTCACAAATACAATTATCCACTCACATCAACATAATTTTCAAAACCTTATTAACTTATCCCTTCTTATTTCATAAATATAAATCTTTTTTTATTTTAATGTCTTTTAGAATTTATTTTTAAAATCAATAAAATAGTTGATACAAATAAAAAAATAAAAAACTAACATTGTACGATACTTTTTGTGATATTGAATTGTGCTAATAACATATTATTACATTTTTAAAAGCAACATTATGTAAAATAGAAATTATTTGCTGTTGCAGCATTGCGCAGGTATCTTGCTAGTGTGTGTGTGTGTGTGTATATAGGCAAAAGTTGAAACGAGAACTGTTTTTCATACGAGAACCGCGAGAACTAATGTTAGCCGTTCATTTCCCCCTCTTTCAATTGGATTGCCCACCCATAAATTTTATGCATCATGATGTAAAATAGAAATTATTTGTTGTTGCAGCATTGCGCGAGTATCTTGCTAGTGTGTGTGTGTGTGTGTGTGTATATATAGGCAAAAGTTGAAACGAGAACTGTTTTTCATACGAGAACCGCGAGAACTAATGTTAGCCGTTCATTTCCCCCTCTTTCAATTGGATTGCCCACCCATAAGTTTTATGCACCATGCTACACTCAATCCCCCAACACTCTTCATCTATAAATTTCATTATCCAAAATGAACGGCTAAAATTGGTTCTCGCAGTTCTCGTACGAAAAACAGTTCTCGTTTGAACCCTCCCCTATATATATATATATATATATATATAGGATGATGTTATACATAGAATATTTCTTATTCATAAAAGCTAAAGAAAAAACTTGGTGATGACACATTGACACGTGACATCAAGAGTAAGGGCAAAACTGGAAAATGAATTACAACTTAATATCTACGCGCCTCCCCCTATTTCAACCTCCAAACTTCTATTTAAAAAAAAAACTCCTACTAAACATCTAAATGGTTATAATATATTCATCTTAAGAATTTTAACAAAATAAAATATGTAACATCCGCAAACCTGGGCTGTTTGTGGTGAGTGTTTATCTGATTCAATATGATTAAACGGTTAGTAGCATGATTAATTAATTTAATCTTAATTATGAGTTAATATTATTATGTAAGTAATTATGATATGTATATATGTTACCGTATGTATGCATATATATTTACTTATGTGTGTGCACGTGTATGTATATTAGGTAATTGATTATGTGAGTGCCACCTCATGCCTTATTGCATGTAAACGTATAGATTGTGTGAATTTCAATTTATTATTTTCAAACCAAAGTAAGTGAAGTGTGAGTGTGCTTTGGGTGTTATCTCTGCCAAAGAAGAACAGAAGAAGAACGACCATCGGATTTTCAAGATATTGTGTTTGAATCAAAGTTAAAGGTTAGATATTTACATGATAAGTTTGCATGCTAGTTTGATTAAGTTTGATGATTAAAATAACATGAATATATGAATAACACCATGGCCGGTTTTGTTGAAATATGAGTTTCGATCGGTTTTTTGTGTTCATACGATTTGCATGGTTATATGATGAATTGATGCATGAATCTATGTTTAAATATGTTTAAACATGTTTTTGTTATGATTTTATGAACATTGTGAAATCTGAATTTGAGATATGATGTTTTGAAAATGGTGGATTAAAGGAATTTATGAACTGTTGGATTTGGCTGGGGAAGAAGGCTAAATCCCACACTTGAAATCCTAATGTTGGAAAACCGATAGAATAAATCCGGAACTCTAAAACCGATGCTAGCAAAACCGATACTCAAATCCTATACTAGAAATCCGATTGTTACATGTGAAATCCTACACTCGATTAACCAAGTCTTAGGAATTCGATACATGTGTAATCTGAGTCATAGAATCCGACGATAGAAATCCGAGACTTGGAAATCCGTAGCAGAACCAAAATCCGATACATATGAAAAACGGGACTTAGTGAAATCCGATACTCTTGATTTCGAATGCTTGAAATCCGATTAAGACAAATCCGACACTCTGAGTTGCGGATTCTTGGGAATCCGAGATTTCGATGAAATCCGACAATAAGTGAAATCCGATACTTTCTATTTGGAATGTGTGTTTGTTTATTGTTTGTTATTATTTGATGAATGATTTATAAATATATGGATAGATATATATTTATGAGATTGGGTCTGATTTGGTTATTGCTGTGATTTCACGCAATCCAAAAGCTTAGTAAAATTAGATATCTGAGTTCAAGCTGAAACTGAGATGAGTGGACGTTAATCGCGGATGGTAAAGATTGCAGTTAATATTATTGATGTGATGCATGATTGTGGATTGAGATTGGTTTGATTGAACAGCTGATTGTGTTATTGATTGTTGTTAACTGCTGCATGACTATTTTGTCGATACGCGCTCTTAGGATGATTTTGAGTTACGTTTGAGAAGTCAGCTATACGTGGACTTGGGCTGGGCTTGTCTAACTGGTTGGTTGAACAGTAGTAGCCCTTCTGTGGCATTTGTTGTTCAGAGGTGGAGTGTACTGTGCCAATTCAGTGGAAAGCTATTGGTAAACCTTTGTTTTGGCCGGCATTGGTTGTAGGTTCTGCGTCGAACCGCCGGTCTTCTCGTGATATGTGATTACATGATTGGTGTTGATTGTGAATGTTTGCATTTTATGTTTTAGCCTCTACTCACTTAGCTTTGTGCTAATTCCCCTCAGTTGATGTTTTGCAGGTTCGTGTTTGAGTTGAAGAAGAAAGAGTTGACCACATTCTGATACTAGTTTTAAAAGAGACGAGCCAGTTATTTTGTAACACCAAACAGTGATTGTTGTAGTAACTTTTGAACAAAGATTGTACATTTGTAAATATTGCTTTAAAGTAATCAAGTTGTGTTGAATTAGCTTCCGCAGCGTATTTAAAAAAAATGGTTTGTGATTTTCTATTGTTACAAAATATACCATTAGATTTAGTTTTTTTATCCTCTTTAATTCAACACCAGGATTGAAATGTTCTAATTTTTTTCAAAATGTACCTACAAAAATGCAAATCTGCCAAAAATGAGAAAAAAAAAGAACAGATAACAAAAGGGTAAATTGCATGAAAATACAATGAACTTTGCCTTAATTATCATTATATACAATTAACTTTATTTTTTAAAAAATAATACAATGAACTTTTATAAATCTTCTCATTGTATGCAAGTTGTTGTATACAATGGAAATTATTGAAAAGTTCATTGTATACAATGGTAGCTAAATACTAGACACACAAAAATGTTGTTTGCATATAATAAGTGAATTATGAAAGTTCGTTGTATTATTTTTAAGAATTTAAAGTTGATTGTATACAATGATAATTAAGACAAAATTAATTGTATTTTCATGCATTTTGCCCATAACAAAAACGCAATTTGTTTGACGATAATGCAAAATGTAACCCACATAAAATAAGATAACAAAAATGCAATCCAGATAAAGGAGATAACCAAAATGTAAATAACCGAAAATGCAAACAATATTAAATCATTAATATGCAAATATCCCAATGATTTGCATTTTGGTTATCATTTTGCATTTTCGGGAGGTGGAGCCGGAACGAGGATTTGTGGCGACCAAAACAAAATTCCATATTTGTCCTCACTTATGCAATTACGTCATAAAATTTTCAATAATTTACAAAATTGTCATCTTCAAATCTCAAACGTTAATTTAGATGATCCAATGGTCCAGATTTGTTCTTTAGGTTCTATGATAATCTCAAGCGCAAGCCATAAGCTACTTGAAAAAGCTTTTATTTTGGGGGCTTATAAGGGATTATGTTTTTAATAATCCCCTCAGGATTTTAACACCTGGACGAGGCTAGAGGGCTAAGGATTATGAAAATTAGAATCTCAAGCCCCTATAATCCCCTATAAGTTCGTTGCCGAACACACCCTATATATACTATATATATTTGAGGTTCAAATAGGAACACACATAATTATGGAATGGGAGACTAAATCTCCACCGTTTATTTTCTATGCGTGAGATCGTAATCTTGTTTAGTTTAATGAAAAAACAATATATACAACATCCTTCATAGCTAAGGTTGTTCGTATAGGCACACCCAAAGTGTTCGGGATTAAGCTCGGGTTGAGCAGTAACACCTGTAAGCCCCTTACCCACCCGATCGGGTGACTCATTTGAGTCCCCCAATCCGAATCAAACATCTTTTTTTTCTAAGATGATCAGTAACACCTCTAAGATGATCTATCGCCGGCAGTCTATCAAGTTTCCACGTTCTATCTCATCACCACCGAGTTTGCCTTACCCTGACTACCACGGCCTTGTCCACCATCGACACCATCATAGCTAGATCAACAAGCACTAGAGTCACACTTACTACTCATGTCATAGTAATACCCGTCACCTTAATTGTCAAATCTACACCTATAGCACCACAATAGTCAGCACTATCATCTTCGGATCTACTCCAATATCACGGTAATGGTCGTGCCATCACTGTCGGGTCTACACTTACGTAATAGCAACAATCCGTCATCTTGATGTTAACGATGTCGAGAGCTATACGTTGATGTGAAAAAGAAACAAGTATCATCGGTTATTGACAAATATAAGCATATCTAGGTGTTTAATGTTTGATGTTATACCCAAGGTTTATTTTGCCTGGAGAAATAAAAAATTTAAAATGGAACAAATATTAGAGTTTGTTTGCTTTTAAAATTGCTACGGTTTAACTTTTTATAGTTTTCATATAGGAAATGGAATTAAATATTAACTGTCTTCTACGGTATATATATATTGTAGCTTGTAGTATTTGGGATTTTTTATTATTAGGTTTTATGTTAACACGTTTTTTTTTTCATAAAAGAATTTCTAAGTTGGAAGGTTTTTGGTAGCCATTTTGATTTAATTGGATCTCATGTTTTACTAGAATCAATTTTAAGTACCTTATTTTTTAAGATGAATTGTGTTTGTAACCTTTTGTTCGAGTTTCACTAGATTAGGAAGGAATATATTTTTTTGTTTGAGTACTTTCATATGTGAGAAACTATTATTTCATATGTGAACCAATATATGTATAATTATTTTCATATTTATATCGTGATTTTTTACATGTGAACTACCCTTGTTTAGTATGTGAAATTACACACAAAAACTTCAAATTAACATGGAATGGTGTGTTAGAAAGGAGGAATCGTACTCTACTAGATATGGTACAATCAACGATGTGTCTTTCTACGCTGTCAATGTTGTTTTGTGGACACACGCTCGAGACAACTGAGTTCACACTAAATAGGGTACCAACAAATCGGTTGAAAAGACGTCGTTCGAGTTATGGACGGTGAAAAGTCCTAAAATGTCTTTTATGGGGATTTGGGTTTGTGAAGTATTTGTGAAACGTGTATTTTCTGATAAACTAAAACCCAAATCACATAAGTGTATTTTTGTAGGATATCCTAAAGAGACCTTAGGGTACTAATTCTAAAATCTAGATGAGAACAAAGTCTTTGTTGCTCGTTCTCGAACCTTCAGGGAAGAAAAGTTTCTGAATTTAGAAACTACTAGAAGAGTACTTCTTCAAGAAATTGAAGAAAGATAATATACACCTACATCGTTTCTTTATCATGTCGCGCAACAAAGGATTGTTGAGACTCAAGCTGAATCAGTGGTTGAGGAAAAAGTGGAAACACAAGACCTTTGCAGGTCTAGTAGGATATGTCAAGAGCCAAATAGTTGTCTAGGATTCATAATTGCGCAAGACAAAGGGGATTTTTCAGAGCCCACATCCTATCAGGATGTTACCTGAGGTGATAAATTTGAGAAATGGCTTGAAGCCATGAAGGCAGAGACGCAATCCATGTATGACAACCATGTTTGGGAGTTAGTAGACTTACCTCAACATTGTAAAGTTGTTAGCTCTAAGTGGGTCTACAAGAAGAAGACATGCATGGATGGTAATGTGTACACCTTTAAAGCAAGACTGGTTGCAAAAGGTTTCATGCAAATCTTGGTGTAGACTATGATGAAACTTTTTCACCAGTAACCATGCTTAAGTCTATTAGGATTCTCATGGCCATATGAACATACTTAAATCATGAGATGTGGTAGATGGATGATAAAACCTCTTTCCTTAATGGGAAATTGAGAAGGGACGTATATATGATACAACTGGATAATTTTAAGGATCTGGAAAATCCTAACAAGGCATGCAAGATGCTAAATTCCATCTATGGATTAAAGAAAGCATCGAGGAGCTGGAAGTTACACTTTAAAGCAAGAATATGGTTTTACCTAGAGTGAGTTCGAGCCTTTAACCTTAAATACTTCTTTCCCTCTCTCTTCAGAATCACTTGTTCAAATTATCTATCTCTAAAAAGCACGTACTCTAAACCGTTCTCTACAACTTCTCTGCAAACCTCTCTCACAACTATTCATCTTCTACAATGAGCACCTACACTCCACTAAACACTAGTCAAGCAGGTGAAAACATTGCTCCTTTAACAATAATGAACATCACTCCAAACAACTGCTTGATATGTTTAGCCATTCCTACTTCGCGCCAAAATCAAGGGTATGAACCCATTGTAAACTTTGTAAGATCTCACTCTCTTCATAATTGTTTGTCTGCTGATCTCTCTTGTGTCTTCCTTAACCTAGTCGGTGAGCTATGGTATTCTGCCACTAATAATCCCAATAATGAAATGATTTCTGGAACAATCTGTAGTGGAACCATGTCAGTCCACATTACTGTTGATACAATGAGAGCTTCCATTCATATTCCCGATCTTTCACCATATACCCCCTTTTCATCCAAAACCCAGATTCAATCTGTGCTACAAACCATTGGCTACAACCAACCAATTTCATGCGACCAAATAAAACTATCTGCACTAGCACATTCATGGAGATATGTTTCCTACGTGATCATTAGGTGCTTTGGACTGAACTCTAGGAGTTTAAATCTTTTGAACCAAACTAAACTGATGGTTCTCCATGCCTTGGTAAATGGACTTAACATTGATTTTTCAAGGGTTATCTTCACTGATTTGGTGGACAAAATCACTCAGGGAACTAACAAAAAGTCCACCAGGAACCAAGCTCCTTAAATTAGGTTTCTGAGTGTGATAATCCAAGATGTGATCGGTGAATAAGGGTATACAGATTTGCTTGTGTCTATGGAGATAATGACTGTTCCATCTATGGGAGAAAAGATATCCTATCATGTCACACCTAAAAGAGGTCCGCCCATAACTGCTCAAATGCAAGAGGTAATAGTTGCAGCAAATGAAGATGATGAAGAAGGCAGTGGTGGTAATGATGAAAGTGATGGTGATGGTTTTGACTTTACTTAACAATTCCAATGATTCCTAGTCTTCTTGGTAATCAAGCTAAACAAGAAGTGTCTGGTCAACTAATAAGGTTGATAGACCAAAGCAAACATCTTCAATCCCAAGGTATGGATAGTTTTGAATCAGCTTTTGAGGATGTTCAAATGATTATCCCAACCTTTGATAACCAATCCTCATCTCATGTTGAAACACCCCACAAAAGCCAAGCTCTAGTGATTCTCCAATGGTCACTGGTTCTACTCCCATCCAAACCTACAAAAGAAGAAGGTCAAATGAGAATGTTTATACTGAACATTTCTCAGAGGTAGTAACATCTACACCTCAGAGATTAGCTCTAATTGAGCCTCCTTATGTTGAGGGGGAGCAAATAGATGCTGCAATCATTAAGCTAGTGGATATATCCTCACAAAAAGATACATCTGTAAAAATAGGATTAAAACCGCAATCTTTTTCACCCTCCCAAAAGGGTGCAAACATTGAAAGACAGACCCTAACCCAAGGTTACATTGTATTTATCCCTACAGAGAGTCTGAGTCTACCTCATCCTTCTATGTCCTCATAACAGGACATAGTTGTAACAAGGGAAACCCCTTGTGCATCCCAAACTCAACCCACAACACTTATACATTCTATTGATGCTATTCTTACACATTCTATTGCACAACATGTAAATGTTAGTGGTACAAACCAACTACTAATACTAGGCTTAATCTATGTTCCTAATGAATTTGAGCTTATATACCAAAGCTTAGAGGAGGAACCCCAAACCTTACCCTTTGCATCAACAATCCCTGAACCCACTCTACCACAACCTTCAACCTCCACTTAAACAGAATTTTTTCTAACCCTTCAAACCATTAACCAAAAGCTTGACAACCTCAAGCAAACTTTCACAAACTTTCAAACCCAAATAGAAACTCAATTGTACAACCTTGACAAGGACATTGAGTCACTAAAAACTCAAACTTCACCCACCCTGCCCCTGCACCTCCACCAGACCTTACCCCTATTCTAACCAAATTAGACTAAATCCTTGACCAACAGCCTTTAACTTCTACTCCTACTCCTATACTACCTCAAACCACTCTTACCTCTTTTAACCAAACAATATCAACCTTCTAACTAACCTTCAAACCCTTAAACCTCAAAACCCAAACATATCAGTGGAAGTGCCAGATGAAGTACTACTAGTGCCCACTCTCCCGAAAATCCTCCTTCAAGAACTTCACAGTCTTTCTTCACAAGTTCGTAAGAGCCATCTTATCTTGTTAAAGCATCTAAATGATCTCAAGGTTAAACTCTAAACCTCCCAAAGAACCACCCATCCAATAAGACCAACTTCTACTCCTACCCCTACCTCAACCTACAATCCCTTCCACAAATCCTATAGACCAATTTTTACCTCACCTACACCTAAACCAACTCCTACCCCTATTCCACAATGTGACTCCCTTCCTCCTTTTGATGATGCCAAAAAGGGGGAGAGTTCTCATGAATCTCTATCCAGGGAGGATGATCCTTCAATTGTTGATGATTAGGATATCAACATTGCCTATATGGAATCTCTTGCAAATATTCAAAGGGAGGAAGCATCTAAACAACAAGCAGCAACAACTCCTCCTTCTCAAAGATAAAAGGAGAAATCAATACCTAAGGGGGAGCATAGGCCATTCAAAAGATTAAAACCATGGTTAAAAGGAAAATGCCTAAAAGAAAAGGAGTTACTAAAGGATTCTCTCCTATTGATACCCACTTAAGTTCTGATTCTAATGATGAGGATGATGAAACTCCTATCTCTGATCTCCTTAAAAGAAAAAGACAAGAACCCAGATCAAACCCTCCTTCATCGGTCCAAGCATCCAAATCAGTCCAAACTCCCTCAACCTCTACTTCTAGAGATAAAGGAAAAAGAGTTATGACTTTAGAGCAAGTTGATATCGTGACTACAAAGAAATAAAGCAACTAAAATAAAAAGGAAAGGGAGGAGAAATATACCATCACGAGGCAGGAGCTATCCACCGAGCTAGGAAGATCTTGAGAACTCGAACCCGAGCTCCTTTATTGATAGTCCACACCAAGTTCCCAAGACTCTGTCTTGCTAATGACCCTCGAACCTCGAGCCTCACTCTTGACCTCGAGTCTTTGGAACATTAGCAACACTTGTGTCTTGCCTTCACTTGATACACCATGTTAGCTCTAGTAGAACTCAAGTATCATATATGTGTGTGTATTGTAGCATGAAGCAAGAAGCTTACAATTAAGAGAGTATTATGCCTTTTAAAGGATGAAAAGAATGGCAAAGGGCACCAGGGTCGGCTCTCATGCCACCCATGATTGGACCAACACAAAGGTCCAATAAAAACAAAGTGTCACTTTGACTTCTTCCTTCACGGGCTCTCACGGGCTGTGAAGCCCTCGTGAAGGCCTCATAGGCTGGGTACCACCGCACACTCTCATTGGGCCAACGAGTGGTCCAATAAAAGTAGGGCGTTTGCCTTCACGGGCTCTTATAGGTTGTGAAGTCCTCATGAAGGCAGTGCCCCCAAGACTACCTATCTGGGTTGTGAAGCGTCATGGAGGGTTTCTCTTCACGGCCCGTGAAGGCCTGTGAAGCTTGCTAGAAACCCTAATTTCATATTCTCTCATGTTTGGGTTGTACTATCGGAATCTACCCTTGGCGTGTGACCCAATATGCCCATACCTCATCAACAACGATGCTAGTACACATGTATCGGTGGGCATATACCAACATACTCCCACTTGCACATGATACAATGCTACTAACACCAAGACAAGCAGCGGCTCTAGCAAAGCATACTTGCCCCCAAGTCGGTACGAGTTACGTCATCCTTGACAAATCCTGGTAGCCTAGAAATACTACATAGATAAGTGATCATAAACATCCCTCTGTTCATGATATCCATGTGAACACGAAACATGGAAAAATGTCAATATCCAGATCGTTCACGATTGTGTTTCTCGATTCTAGATTGGTGGTGACTAAAACAACAAGTTGCAACTGATATAAAGTCATTGCATTTTGAGCACGGCCATGCATATTTGGTGTCAGCGCCCAATCATCGAGGGCCAAGGATATCTCTCTAACCAGAGAAACAAATCCTTTTGGCTACATAGCCTCACAAGATGATTTATACTTTATTTGAAAACTCCCTTTATAGCGGCCAGTTACAAACCACGTTTGAAAGAAATATAAATAAAGTAGACTCATGATTTGGATACACATGTATCTCCAGTCTAAGGATGAAATGATATTATCATCCCGAGTGTCTTGTGACCATAATCCATGATGTGAACTCAGGTGTGGGTCTTCCAATCACTTGAAACTCATTTCAAGCATGGGTTAGTTTTGTGTCACTTGCATTCAATCCTTGATTAATGCATGAGCGAACCCTAACCTTGGTCTTTGTTCAAACTTCCTTCCCTTGAAGAATGACTGATTATGGAAATCTAGAATGCATAAGCACTCAGGGAAGTGGTTAATCATGCTAGCGGTTGGAATATGCCCGCTGACACGGACGAGTTAGTGACACTACCGATGAGGTATAGGCCTATTGGGTCACACACCAAGTATTGATTCTGGCATCACAATCAAGCAAAAGAGAGGAAAAGGCCAAAATGGGTTTTGGCAGGATGGTACACGGGCCGTGTTCCTGAACACGGGCCGTGTCCAGTCCTACATACACGAGGCGTATTGGCGTAGTTCAAGTTCGTGTAGTTTGGGCCTACACGGGCCATGTAGCTGAACACGGGCCGTGTTGTGCCTGTTAGACATGGGCCGTCTTAGCCCAATTAGGGCCGTGGACTTTGGGCCTACACGGCCGTTTTGATCAACACGAGCCGTGTACGTTTGCTGTAACAGCAGAATTAACAGCCTTAAATACTTGGTTTAATGGTGTTAACTTCTAATAATTATAGTAGACAAAGGGACAACGAATTCTCTGCTCTAGTAGAGGCTTTTGGCTTGTTCTTTGTCTCTTGGTTGATACTAGAACTTTCTCTCTCTTGTTCATCTTGTTCTTGGTGTTCTTGAGCACATGAAGCAAGAAACACTTACACTTGATTGTTGTTTTGGTGATTGCATATCAACTTGCTAGCACTTGGGAATCAAACAAGCTTGGGGTGGACTTCATTGGAGGAGTTCTTTGTTGGATTCTAAGCTACTTGACAAGGAAGGTTGATTTGTGTTTTGCAGTATTGAGGTATAATAATTTCTTCTTGTCTTGTTCACATTAGTTGCAATTTCATTGTTAGATTTTGGTCCATGGGAGTGTATTCGTTTGTTTGGCTTTGAATTTTGTTATACATATTGCTTCTGTTGCTACTTGGTTTTGCCAAACGAATACCTTCAGTGGTATCAGAGCCGTATCTAACATGGCTTTGCACTATTGAGTCTAGAAGAACCATACAAGTTATTTTGGATAAGAAAATTGTTTTCTTAAAATTGGTTTTTCATTGAGACTCTTGTTGTGCTAGAATAGATTTATTCGTAGTCTTGTTAATATTTTAGTTTTTATATTTATATATTGTTGTAACTTGGCATGAAGTGCACACAAATATATACTTATAAATGTAAATATGAATATGTGTCTCAAAAATGGTTTGGTATACTAATGCATATGTATAGGGATTGTCTTTTTGGTGCCTTTGGTGTTTTGACAATCTTAACTAAAATATAGATATACATTTATGTATCATGGTTATGTGTGGCACACCATGTTTCTATGTGATATGTTTTGGTTTGATTCGGTAACATGATATGCCCTTAGACCTATGTGTTGTGGTGGTTGATTATTTTGGTTTTAGGCGCCCTGTGTGCTATATTGTTGTAACAATATTTGTTTATTTATTCATTGGTGCGGCTTTTATGCCGTTTCTTTTATTCTATGTATTTGTATAAATAGCATAGGATTGCGACCAACGTGTCGTTTATATATATTCTATGTATTTGTATATAGTATAGAATTGAAACCGGAATAGTCAACGGGAGTCATGGTGATGACGTCTTGGCGAGAAGGAATCAACATGCTATTGGAGGTGTTGGATTCAGTGGGAGCTCACCCGACGAGACTATATATTGTCCTTAGATGTTGGCCTTGTTTTCCCCGTTGTGGCTCACGGGGAAAACACATAGGAATTTTGGGCATGTTACCGAATTTTATATATATATATATATATATATTTGTGTGGTTGTATTTTATTTTTCCTATGCATGGATTAGGATTCGCATGCTAGACAATTTTTCTATAAAATTAAATAAAATACAATATTTGTTAAAATGGTTAACAATCTAGCGCGGATAGAATTGACAAAGAGAATATAAAGATGGTATTATATTTAAAAGTGCTTAAAATCGTTTTGACGCTTACTTTGTTAATTCACCAAAAGGGTTTTTATAAACCGCAAACAAAATCCCGTTTTTCAAAAATGTAAGTCACGCACCATCCGTAAGATGACACCACCCGAATCTAACGAAGCAAGGATGATTGTCGAGCTAAGCACGAGTCATTCCTTCTGTAGTTGTGTGGAAGGGGAGTGGGGTAACTCGCATGATTGGTTGTCGAGCTAAGCACGAGCCAATTAATGGTCAAGAGTGCCACCCGTGTGTCTTGTCGGATGATTTACAATTTTAGTGTATAATTCTTGGTTAGTTTTCGAGCTAAGCATGAGCTAAACAAAAATTATATATTAAGATTGCTGTAAGATAGGGATCAAACATGCCAACCGACATAATGGATGTCAACGGATCCCGCAAGTGTCGAAGATTTGTAATAGAGATTACAATTGGTAAAATGGTTGCCGGCCTAAATAGCTTCGCCACATGATCCGCGGTATGCCCGTCACGGTACAAGGTGAAATAAGGTTCTTAGTCCTTGTTAAAAATAAATTTTTTTGCTTAAAACTATGGGTAATTATTTTAACAAGGATTTCCAAACTAACTAAAACTATTTTGCTATTTTAGATGGCGTCTTCAAGCAACACCAACACCACCAACCATTTTTCGCTTAGAGTTTTCCTTGAGAAGGAGAAACACAATGGTAACAACTTCTTGGATTGGTTTAGGCAACTTAAACTTGTCTTACGCCAAGAAGGGAAGATGGTTACCAAAGAGGAGGCCCTACCCGAGGCTCCTGCTGCCAATGCCACTCGGGCTATCCGAGACGCTTATGAGAAGCGTGTCAAGGATACCGAGGACATTACTTGCCTCATCCTAAGTACTATGATCCCCGAGCTCCAAAATCAAATTGATCATTTGAGTGCTTTTGACTTGATCGCTCAGCTTAAGGAAATGTTCCAGCAGCAAGCGAGACAAGAGAGGTTTGAGTGTCTTAAGACGGTACTTGGTAGTAAGATGGCCGATGGCGGGAATGTGAATGCTCATGTGTTGAGCATGAAAGCAAACGTGGAGCGCATGTAACGGCTTGAATTTACCATAGGGAGGGAGCTAGTCGTGGATTTGATCCTATGGTCCCTGCCCACCGCGTATGATCAATTTGTTATGAGTTATCATATGCATAGTATGGATAAGTCCATTATGGAGCTTCATGGTATGCTTAAGACAACCGAGTCTAGCATGACCAAAAACAAGCCCGCACTTCCAAATCCCGTTCTTGCTATAAGGGAGGGGCGTATCTAGAAGAAGAAGAAGTTCGCTTATACCCCTAAGGGTAAGGGAAAGGGGAAGATTGGCACTGCCAAGTCTAGCCCCGCTTCGGAGGGTAAAGGCAAGGGGAAGATGGTTCCCTAAGCCAAAACTCCGAATGAAGCGGAATGCTTCTTCTGCGGGAAGAAGGGCCATTGGCGCCGTAACTGCCCGGGGTACCTAGAAGGTCTTAAGAAGCTCAAGGGGTTGAGCATCGGAGGAACTTCCGATTCAGGTACGTACATGATTGAACTCCATCATACTTCTACATCTGGTAGTTGGGTATTAGATACCGGCTGTGGCACTCACGTTTGTAATATTGTGTAGGTGCTAAGGACAAGTAGAAGGATGGAGAATGGCGAGCTTGACTTGATAATGGGAAACAAGGAGATTGTCCCGGTCAAGGCTCGAGGACAAGTTGAATTATCTTTTAATTCCGGTTTTTCCATATTATTATTGAACGTATGCTATTCGCCGCTTGTGGCGCGAAACATTATCTCTTTTCATGCATTACACGACAATGGTTTTTGTTTTTCTTTTGACAATGGAGTTATCGTTTGTTTTAAAAAAAATATTTGTTATTTTAAAGCTTATCCTTGTTGTGGTATTTATGAAGTAGATGCGTACGTTAGTGATAATCGTTCAATCATGAATATTGATTCAACGTCTAAAAATGGTTTAGACAAATTGTCTTTGTGGCATGGCCGATTTGGCCATGTAAACAAGACTCGTATCGCCAAGCTCCAAGCGGATGGGATCTTGGAATCATTTGACCACGAGTCAAATGAAGTATGCGAATCTTGTTTATTAGGCAAGATGAGTAAAGCACCATTTTCCGGCGTGAATGAGAGGGGTAAAGACTTATTGGACATTATACATTCCGATGTATGTGGTCCATTTAAGCACATCACAAGAGACAATTCTAGATACTTCGTTACCTTTAGAGATGATTATAGTAGGTATGGGTATATCTACTAGGTTAGACAAAAGTCCGAGACCTTTGAGGTCTTTAAGACTTTCCAAAACGAAGTAGAGAATCAATTGGGCAAAAAGATTAAGATACTTAGATCCGATAGGGGTGGTGAGTATCTTAGTCAAGAGTTCCGTGATCATCTCAAGGGTTGTGGAATTATATCACAACTTACACCTCCTAGGACGCCACAATTAAATGGTGTCGCCGAGAGGAAGAACCGAACATTGTTAGATATGGTTCGGTCTATGATGAGTCACACCAAAGTGCCTATAAGCCTTTGGGGTTATGCTCTTGAAACAGCAACAAGAATCCTTAATCTCGTTCCAACGAAGAAGGTCGAGAAAACACATTTCGAGATGTGGCATGGGAAACCTCCCGTTCTTGCCTATTTAAAGGTTTGGGGTTGTCAAGCCTACGTACGACGTGAGGTAGATAACAAGTTAGAGCCCCGATCCGAAAAGTGTTATTTCATTGGATATCCAGCCGCGGGTATTGGATATATGTAACGCCCCAAAAACCAAAATTTGAAATATTAAGATCAAACACATATGAGTGTTCGCATCCGAAAGTTTGAAATAAAAGCGGAAGCAATACTAATTTGAAATCCTGATGTATCAATAGATACGCACATAAATACTGTCACAAGTTTGGTACTAAAAACTTGATGTTTACAAACCAGGCATTAATTTCAAAGAGTTTATCAACTGCTAGTCAAACCGAAGCTTTGCGCCCTTGTCTTTGCTAAAAAAACCTGCAAAACATTTTAAAAATAGTATCTGATAAGCTACGAGAGCTTAGTGAGTAGACCAGACTAAACATCATATAAACCCACGTATAAAATCATATGAAGATAATACACATATGTCTGGCATACAATGCTAGCCTCTGGTTCTAGACCCAAGGCAGCAACCTAGGTCACAGTACTGTACCATAATTGAGCCTTACTGGACATAGCAGTAAGCACCCCACCTCTGAGACTTACTGCACAAAGCAGCAAGCTTATACACACATATGAATAACATTACATGTCAGTAATATGATATAATAGCATACATGCTGCAGATATGAAGTGAAGTCTAGAAGACTCACCTTATAATCAATAATGTTTGTATACCAGTCCACAATTGATAATATTCTAGTGAACACGCCATAGACAAGTCTCTACATGAAATAATACCAAATAAATATCAATCATAAATTTCTGCTGAAATTAATAACTGAACAAAACACTAGGCATGCCCGTGCCTCCTACCCAGGTACTCCCGTGCCCAAAGCCAAGTACTCACGTGGTCTCAAGGCACAATCTGGGCCTTTCTAGAACGGGGCACGCCCGTACCTTATTGTGTCACGCCCGTGCCTCACAGGTACGCCATGGGGCACGGTTGGATCATGAGGGGCACGCCCGTGCCCTTCAACTGGCAGCAGTAGTTTTGCCGACTTACATGTTGTTCCGGCCAAAACTCCACCAAAAACATAATTTTAATACATGAAAACGCTACTGGGATGTTTTCCTACATCCCAAACAACTTCTAAACCAGTAATAAAAACATGAACATGCTCAAATCCTTGATTCACCATTGAATCTTCTTAAACCCATTTAACTTGAAATCTAAAGCCATAAATCATACCTTTATGCTTGAAAGATGGTTATGATCACTTGTACTACTTGAGTTCTACTATCTCTGATCAGCAAGTGAAGCAATGAATTTGGTCAGCTCTTGAATACGTGAGTATGTATTTTGAACTTTGAAAGACATAGACTAGAAAAGTCAACATATATAAATATGTTTGTCATATTTGCATATTTGGTCCCTTGACTATCCAAGTTTCATTTTGACAGTTTTGGCCCCTCTAGTTTATAACCACATACCATCACATGTATCCATTTGTAACTCATTTACCACTTTGTACATTTCTCGCATTAACTTAATAATAAAATTTTGGGTGTTACAACTTTTCCCCACTTGAAATGATTTCGTCCCCGAAATCAACTGCCGAAGAGTTCTGAATAAATATCATCATTTTCTGTTCAGGTCCTCGTACATATTCTGACCCCTTTCTAAACTTTTACTGGTCCTTGACCCATCTACTCTGTTTATTATAGATTTAACTGCTAAACATCTTCTGAGATATAACACACGAAAGGTGTTCTGAATTTATAACTCTTTTGATAACTCTGATCTATAAACTGTCCTTCCCCACACATACAATAATTTTGTACAACCATTTGAATTTCAGACTTAATTTTTCCTCCTTTTTGAATCTGATCACGTCTTTCCATAGTGATACTTTCAATAATACATACTTCTCCACTGAAACTGATGTGATGATCTCTGTTTACATGTATAACCTTTTTGTCTATTCTGGACGTCTAACAATATATTACATACCTTCTGAATCTGTTCTGTCTTTCGCTGTACTATTTCTGTACTACCCCATTCTGTCTGACTCACAACATCCAATACACTGGAATTCGACATTAATATCATACATTGGCATCCTGGTGCTGAACAGGTATCTGTTATATTACGAATTTCTGTCAAGCAAATTTATACCCCTGATTTCTTTCTGAATCGATAACACAATCATAACATATGTTTTCCATCATCTGTAGATTCCTTTCATTCTGACTGTACTAAGATAAAACTTATCCCTCAACTCAATATGAAGTCTGTTCCAGATTCTGAAAATAAAATTGGCATCCCTTTCTGATTCAGTAGAGACTGATGTACTACCATAAGACACAATTTCTTTCACACACATCTCTGCTAACTATTCTGAATAATAAGTTTCTCTAATGGAAACAAGTTATATATCTTTAATGATATTTCCCCACTTGTCTGACTATATCTCGTTTCATCTCCAGCTATCAATAATCCATCCTTAGGTATTCATACCCTTTATTAACTTCTGGCTATACCATCATTATAAACTTATGAACTTCATATAGATGTGTCTTATACGCATCCCCATAACCTGGTACTCATATATGATCATATTAATATATCACGACTGTTTTTAAACTGATTAACTACTTGTCCCCTTTTATCCCATCTTTCAAATACTTTTCACCTTTGATCACTTTTCACTGAACTGTTCTTATCACCTCTGAATAAGAGTGTCATAACTGTCACTTAGATAATTAATTCACACAAGTATTATTTCTTATTTCCTGTTCAAACTGTCGGCTATAACATTAGCCTTACCTTGAATAATATAATATTCTACTCACAATCCTTCATTGATTCTGACCAGTGTTTCTGTCGCCCTTAAAGGTCTTTCTCATTCAACAATTATTTCTAACTTTTATAATTTCGTGTAAACAACATTTCACATATAAACACATATTCTCATCATATCATACTGAATGCTACCGTAGCGCACTAGCGGTAGTCTTACACCACCTATGAATGCTATTGTGGCGCACCAACAATAGTCTTACATCCACATATCCACCCCACCATCAGGGTATTATCCTCACGTATCATATACATAACATGCCACATATACTACTATCAGGTGCGAGTCTGTGTATTCATTCTCATACGATCTTAACTGTCTAGAAGTCCAAATAATAATTCTGCCCCCTGCATTCATCCAGACCACTGTACCAGACATCACACAATGCTATCATCTCATCAATCAATTCAGGTAGTGCAAACTGTTACTTCACATAATTTCTGCAAATAATCCTATAAAACTATTGATTACTGTCGGGTTCTTTGGCGGCTCCCAATTCATCACCTTCTCTATTTTTCAGAATTCATCTCAATTCCATCTCTACTAATAAATTGTCTAAAGAGTTGCATTCCTTATATCTTGAAATTCACATTGAAAACTTAACATATAACTATTTTCTGCTTTGTGTCACTAAGACTTTTCAAACATGATTCTCATGATCTGCTAAACCTCTAAAATAAATGCTTATATAGTTGATGAACACAATTACTGAGTTACTTAACATTGGCCTATACACACTATTCATTTATTACATAATCACTGCTGGAATGTCATCCCTTCTGATACATGAAAACGTCAATGTATATAAATATGTTTGTCATATTTGCATATTTGGTCCCTTGACTATCCAAGTTTCATTTTGACAGTTTTGGCCACTCTAGTTTATAACCACATACCATCACATGTATCCATTTGTAACTCATTTACCACTTTGTACATTTCTCGCATTAACTTAATAATAAAATTATGGGTGTTACAATATATATATTCTATAAACCTTCCGAGAACAAAGTATTTGTTGCTCGAAGGGCGGTTTTTTTAGAAAGAGAATTAGTATCCAATCAGCAAGGTGGGACTAAGATTGATCTTGAAGAAGTTCAAGAGTCAACGGATGAAAGACCTGACGTTGGCACTAGCCAACAACCTAGTGAGGTTGAGTCTGAGCATGACAATGCAGAGACTAACGTACATCCATTACCTCCCTGTAGATCCGGTAGAACTCGCCATGAGCCAGAGAGATATGGGTTTCTCATATCTGAGGGCGACGAGTTATTGGTGGATCTTAATGAGCCTACCAACTATCAGGAAGCGGCAGTGGGCCACGAGTCTGCTAAGTGGAAGGAGGAAATGGATAACGAGATGCAATCCATGGAGGATAACAAGGTTTGGGAACTGGTTGATCCTACACCCGGTTACAAACCAATTGGGTGTAAATGGGTCTTCAAGAAGAAGACCGACATGGATCGAAAAGTTAACACTTTCAAAGCCTGACTGGTGGCTAAAGGTTTCACCCAGACACATGGTGTTGATTATGATGAAACTTTCTCCCCAGTGGCCATGTTGAAATCTATTAGGATACTTTTGGCAATCGCCGCATTTCATGATTACGAAATATGGCAAATGGATGTCAAAACCGCCTTCCTTAATGGGAAGCTCTCCGAAGAGGTGTATATGACGCAGCCTGAGGGTTTTGTACATCCGAAGCATCCTAATAGAGTGTGTAGACTAAAGAAGTTCATTTATGGACTTAAACAAGCATCTTGTAGTTGGAATCTATGCTTTGATGAGAAAATCAAAGAGTTTGGTTTTTCAAAGAGTGTAGACGAGCCATGTGTATACGTTAGGGCTAGTGGGAGCGCCGTTGTTTTCTTAGTCTTGTATGTGGATGATATCCTACTCATTGGAAAGGATATTCCAACCTTGCAAAGTGTCAAAACTTGGCTTGGAAAATGCTTTTCAATGAAAGACTTAGGTGAAGCGACATATATTATGGGTATCAAGATCTATAGAGATAGATCTAGAAAACTTCTCGGGTTGAGTCAAAGTACATACATTGACAAAGTCTTGAAGCGGTTCAAGATGGAGGACTCCAAGAAAGGAAATCTTCCTATGTCGCATGGAGTGATATTGAGTAATACTCAATGTCCTAGTTCTCAAGAGGAACTAGAAGTAATGAAGCGAGTACCATATGCTTCGGCCGTGGGCTCGATCATGTACGCCATGTTATGTACTCGTCCTGATGTGTCATGCGCTTTGAGCTTGACCAGTAGATATCAGGGAAACCCGGGGCAACCCCATTGGGTTGTGGTAAAAAACATTCTTAAGTATCTTAGGAGGACTAAAGAGATGTTCTTGATCATTGGTGGTGAGGAAGAGCTCAAAGTAAAGGGTTACTCTGATGCTAGCTTCCAAAATGATAAGGATGATTGCCGATCACAATCGGGGTTTGTGTTTTTATTGAATGGTGGGGCTATTACTTGGAGAAGTTCAAAGCAAGACATAGTAGCTGATTCTACTACAAAGTTAAAATACATTGCGGCAAGTGAAGCTACTAAAGAAGCTGTGTGGATAAGGAATTTCATCCGAGACCTTGGAGTGGTTCCTAGCATATCCGACCCTATCGAGATCTTTTGTGACAATGAGGGTGCGGTAGCCTTAGCGAAGGAACCGAGAGCTCACAAGAGAACGAGGCATATACCTCGTAAGTACCAACTGATAAGAGAGTTGATTGAAAGTGGTGAAGTCGCTATTAGTAGAGTAACCTCGGAAGGCAACTTGGCCGATCTGTTTACTAAACCGTTGTCACAAGCTTCTCATGATTCTGACACTATGGCGATAGGTGTTAGATTTGCTCATGACTTGGTTTAGATTTAGTTTTAATTTATGTTTGGACAATTATGTATTTGGGAGCGTTAAGCAGTAATGTCACTAATGTTTGTTTCGATTTCTATAGTAGAGATCTATATATACGCGTGTTGCGGTTACTTACATTTAGTCTTTATTCTGTTCTATCTTTGCATGTTTAATTTCTTCCCTAAATTGTTTTACAATCTTTAAATCTCCACAATCGGTCATACTTTTTGGGAAGGAAGTATGAATTAAGATTGAGGTAAAGAATTGGTTTTGATAAAACGTTATTCTTGCCTATACTTGAAAGGGGTTTCAAGTGATTGGGGGACACGCACCCGAGTTTACTTCATGGTTTTAGTCACAAGTAACTTGGAATGGTAATGACATTTCATCCTTAAACTGGAGATACATGTGATCTCAAAGCATAGGTCTGTTTTGCTTTGATCGTTTTCTAACGCGGTCCGTAACTAGTCGTTATAAGGGAGATTATTGGGTAGAGTATTATCTATGTGGCGGGACTATGTAGTCGAAAGGTATTTGTTCCTCTATGTATAGAGAGAATATCCATGGGCCCCTCGATGATTGAGTGCTGACGTTCATATGCATGGCCGTGCTCAAGTTATATTGATGATGGATCAATGTTAACTTGATTTGTTGGTCACCACTAATCTAGAGTCAAGAAACATAATCGTGAACGATCTGAAGGTTGACTATATTCCATGCCTTGTGTTCACATTGGATATCGCGAACAAAGGGATGTACATGCTCATTTATCTTTAGGACAATCATTCTATGATTGGGGATCTTGTCAAGAGTGGCATACCTTATACTAACTTAGGAGCATAGATGTTTTGCTAGAGGGCGCTCTATGTTTGTGTTATTTTTCGTAGTCGTGTTACGTGCAAGTGGGAGCCTATTGGGTCACACACCAAGTATTGATTCTAGCAACACGATCAAGCAAAAGAGAGGAAAAGGCCAAAATGGGTTTTGGCAGGATGGTACACGGGCCGTGTCCACTCCTACATAGACAAGGCGTATTGGCCTAGTTCAAGGTCGTGTAGTTTGGGCCTACACGGGCCGTGTAGCTGAACACGGGCCGTTGTGCCTGTTAGACATGGGCCGTCTTAGCCCAATTGGGGCCGTGGACTTTGGGCCTACACGGCCGTGTTGATCAATACGGGCCGTGTACGTTCGCCGTAACAGTTACAGCCTTAAACACTTGGTTTAATGGTGTTAACTTCTAATAATTGTAGTAGGCAAAGGGACAACGAATTCTCTACTCTAGTAGAGGCTTTTGGCTTGTTCTTTGTCTCTTGGTTGATACTAGAACTTTCTCTCTCTTGTTCATCATGTTCTTGAGCACAAGAAGCAAGAAACACTTACACTTGATTGTTGTTTTGGTGATTGCACATCAACTTTCTAGCACTTGGGAATCAAACAAGCTTGGGGTGGACTTCATTGGAGGAGTTCTTTGTTGGATTTTAAGCTACTTGACAAGGAAGGTTGATTTGTGTTTTGCATTATTGAGGTATAATCATTTCTTCTTGTCTTGTTCATATTAGTTGCAATTTTATTGTTAGATTTTGGTCCATGGAAGTGTATTCGTTTGTTTGGCTTTGAATTTTCTTATACATATTGCTTCCGTTGCTACATGGTTTTTCCAAACGAATACCTTCACTAAGATGGAACACAGTTAACACTAATGAAAGTAACCGCATCTGCGTATATATAGTCCATACTATATATCGAAAGCAATCAAAAGTTACGATACTGCTTGTAGTTCCCAAAGTTAACATAAAACGATCAACTACTAAAACAATATTCAAGCCAAATCATATGTATAAGAAATGCTACATGACCTAGTATGACAATCATCAATAGTCTTATGACAATGGTTTAAATAGTGGACTTGCTACGCAACATCCACTTATATTCTTGTTGTCTTCACAACTATCTTTTAACTAGACTACTATTCAGATTATCAGTCAAAGAGATCGTGTAACAAAGTGCAAACATAATCACATCCTCATTGTCACAAAAGTCCACAATAGGATCAGTGATACTTAAGAACGTTTCTAATCAATAATCAACAACACAAAGTTGGATCATAAACTTCGATCAAAATCGACAGTCATCCTATTAGAAATTAGCATTAGAGTAAATGCTTACCTCAAGGCTTATTTCTAATCGTCAAACATCAAGAACATATATTTCTTGAACATCAAAAATTTCCAAATTTGTATCTTCTAAGTATTATCATGAAGCAAGAATTCCTCATTTTAGGTTCATGAAACTGTTGGAACTCGTGGTGGGCACAAACGCAGCGGAAGCAAACAAGAAAGTAGCATGCAAGACATAAAATTAAAGCACACACAAAGCCCACAACTAGTTCCAATGGTGGAACACACTACAAAGCAAATTGCAACAACAAGAACAAGAAGGAGAAGAAAGTACCTCCTTACCATGGCTGGAAATCGAGCTCTACATGTGGATTGGGATGAAGATGAAGAAACAAATGGCTTCTTCTCCATTGCAAGTCCACACCAAGTATGCTTAATCCCATTGTACTAGCAATCCATAGATGAACGTCCACCATGACTCCATCATCTGGAACAGCCTTTGTAGATCTCCTCTTGCACCATGGAACACTCACCATCACACTCAAGAATACCTCACTTAGTGTATGTGTATCTTTTCCTTTAGAGCCAAGAGAGAACTAGTGTCTAGAGAGAGTTCTTGTGATTGCCCTTAGTATCTCAGCCTCAATGACCAGCATCTAACCTCACAAACCCGGCCATAAAGCATGGATATTGATTGGACCATCAAATGGTCCAATAAAACACACGTGTCATAACAGCTACCCTCTTCACGACCCCTCACGGGCTCTCACGGGCCGTGAAGCCTAAATGTACCACGAGGGGACTTAGAACTTCATGAGCCGTGCCGCCTGGTCGAGACTCGTGAGGGCATCTCCTTCCCGACCCCTCACGACCTCGTCACAGGCCGTGAAACCCAAAGGCATCACGATGCGTGACGGCCGTCAAACAATCGTTAGGGTAGCCTGCTTCACGACCCGTGGAGCATCCTTCACGGTTGTGAAGCCCCGTATCAAAACACTTTTGATTCTTTGACATTCTCCTTCCACATTAAGCTTTCGGGATCAATCCTTGGCGTGTGACCCAATAGGCTCGCGCTTCATTAGTAGTGATACCGGCATACGTGTGTTAGTGGGCAGATTTCAACAGAAACACCTAACAACGGGACATTATCTTCAATCGATACATACTTCTATTTGTTCAACAAAACTCCCACTAGCCCTAACATATGTAAAAATCTCATCTATGCTTCTAGAAAACTCATGAAAACAAAGATATTACTTTTAAGATATTCGCATAAGTCCAAAAGACTTATCCATACTTGTAAACTTAATTTGGATACTACGGGTATCTAAGACCCTCAGAGAGTGTTGTAAGCACTTCCTCAACATACTGTTCAATAAGGAACGCGGTCTTGCATATCCTTGTGTTATCTCATATTGCCATAAGAACGCAACGATAGCCACAAGTATCAAATAATCTTCAACATAGCTACTAGGAAAAGTTTCCACACAACCATCATGTGTAACACCACTTTTTCAGTTTTAATTTAAAAACATTATCTTACGTGTTAGCACCAAAAAGATATGAGAGTTTCACAATAATACAGTTTCTAAACATACGCATGCTAACATTTACACAAGTAGTGTCGATGTTTGGTTCTTGAAAACCAGGAGTTATCCGACTGAGCACCATACTGGGGCCTTACCCTTGCTGGAATCTGCATAACCTACAACATCCAATACTAAAACATAAGCTAACGCTAAGTAAGCATACTAACTGAGCATAAACAACAAGGAACATGAGTAAAATCTTCCCAGGATATCATGTATCCAAACAGTAATAACTGGAGTAAGATCTTCTCAGGATGTCTCACATCCAAGTTGTATCGCCTGCAAATATGCAAAACTGTTACCGTACTAGGGTTTATCTACACCTTAGTGTAGAATATCCCCAGCGCTTCTCTTGGGTATAAAGAGCTCGATATACCCCTTTCTACTATCTTGGATACACAGCCACGCTTGCGTGTACTGAGTATCCTCTGTGTCTGGCTTATAAGCTCTTCTTGGGTATAAGGAGCTCAATATACCCCTTCTCATTTTCTCAGATACAAAGCTACGTTTGCACGTACTAGGTATCCTCTGTGATGGGCTTATCTACACCTCGCAGGAGTAGCCTATCCGAACTGCTATTGGTAAACAGCTCGCTGAATACCCTATCTCTATACTTGGGCATAGTTATGCTCATGGCAAGACTATATACATGTACTTGCATCACATGTCATATCTGGTCATAACATAACATATCATATCTGGTCACGTATACATATCATATATGGTCACATATACATAACATATCTTGTCACATATTCATATTATATCTGCTTATAACATAACATATCTTCTATTGCACATATACATATACTGACTCATAGATACTTGTAATGCTTTGGTGTACACTTACACCATCTGTATGGCCGTATATCTTAACACTGTTCTTTGTACAAGGTTACACCTCGTAGTATTCTGTACCATGCTTACTTTCATTGTATAGATATAACATTCATGTCTCATAATACAGATATTATGTTGTTCATCTAAATCATGGTAATTAGCTAAACATGCTAAAGAACTAGTACACTCACCTTAGTAACGAGGATGGTTCAAACAATAGCTCAAATATTGATTACAAAGTCACCGTATATGTCGACAAATAGTACCTACAAGCAATATATAGAAATTTTACAAATTCTAAGTATTGCAAGCTGGGCACACCCTAAGAACACCCTAGGCATGGCTGTGCCTTCCCCCAGGCATGGTTGTGCTCTTCCTTGGCATAGCTGTGCGTTTCCCTCAGGCACGTCCATGCCTTCCTTAGGCACGCCCGTGCCTTCCCCTAGGCACGGCAGTGCTTTTCCTAGGCATGGTTGTGCCTTTCCCTCAGGCACGCCCATGCCTTTCTCAGGCACGCCCGTGCCTAAGCCAAAAAGCACGGGAAGTACCTTATGAACTAGGGTTTGCCACAGGGCGATAGGCACGCCCATACCCTCCATAGGCACGCCCGTGCCTCCCGTGTTCTGCACCAGAAACTCGGCCAGAACACTGTTTTCCGACGAAAACTCATTCTAAATGATTAAACACTGCGAAGTGGTGTTTCCCTACACCCCTAACAGCTATAAACATCAACAAACACATAAATAACAATCAAGATCAATAATTCAGCCCTTTAAATACTTTCTTTACCCAAAAACACTTAGAATCCAATCATAAACTCATACCTTGCTACAAGGATCACTTTGATGCAGTTGATACTCACTAAATATGTTGTTCTTGATCAAAAGGAACGAGAGTAATTGGCTGCTAAAGAAATGGCTGGAGAGTGTTTATGGGTTTGACTTTTCAAGTCAAACCTAGCTACATATATATATATATATATATATATACACACACACACACACACACACACACACTTTCTAAGAATTACAAAATAGCCCCTGGACTTATCATCTTTTAAACTGACAGCTTTAGCCCCTCTAATTTTATAAACACCTCTAATCTATAATAACACTTAGCCATAACAACTTTTGAACTTTGGGGCGTTACAACTCTTCCCCACTTGGAATGATTTCGTCCCCGAAATCTGCTTTACAAATGACTAGGCATTATCAAGCTGAATGCTACCGTAGCATACTAGTGGTAGTCTTACATCACATACTATCCGCTACCAAAGTAGACGGTCTACAACATTCTGATAATGTAACACATAACATGACACACATACATCCGAGTGTATCTGAATCCTTTCTATGCTTTCACTGTACTTTTACAAGTTCTATCTTCTCTTTACATAAGCTCTTAACCTTTACTTTCAAAAATAACTACTGGCTGGTCTATAAAACTGATCCTTTCATCCCCTGATACCTCTTACAGGGAAACAACTGCCAATTCATCTGTTAGTCACCCACAAAGGTGAAACATCTCTGGTAATTCCTGTCTGTATGCTACTTTACCTAATCTTTGCATAATTCACTAACTTTCTACCGTGGTGCCACCTTTAACTATTAGTAGTCTCAAATCTGGAATTCTAACAGTGATCCTTTCTTATCTACATACCATTTCTGCTTATCCTGGACTATTTTAAATTGTTCATGTATCTACTGTACATAAACTCAGTCATCCACTATGCTATGTCTATTCTGTTTAACTTCCTTTAACTAAGTTTACCCCAGAAACCGGGTTCTTACACTTTATCCCGTATGGTAAGCATACCAACACTTGAATAATAACCACTACTATAAAAGAACTCTGCTAATGGTATATAGATATCCCAACTACTACTGAAATCAACACATGTTTCACGTCTGTCCTCTGGTATTTGTATCTTTCTCTTACTCTATTCTTCCTCCGAGGGTGGGATACTAAACCGAGGTGTAACAGGACCTCTATATCTTACTACTATATCTTCCAACTAAACATCTGTCATTCTTTCTAAAGAATACACTTCTTTTATTGAAACAAAATCTACATTCTTATGAGTCTGTCAATTACTTCTCAAATAATATTAAACTCCTGAGAAGTTCTAGGTGATCTGACAATCAAATTTAGTGTAATTTTCTCGCTATTTTTGTATTTCTGCTTAAAACATCTGTTACCACATTGGCTCTAGCTAGACAACTGCTGTTAATCCTAATCATAAGTTAGGAAGTTGCTTTTATGTATCTTTAACTGAATTACTACATCATTCTTACTTTAATGTATCAACCACTTACTACTGATCATTATTCATCTTGAATTATATGCTTTTTTTAGTCAATTAGACTAAGGGTACTGCTATCTTAGAAAGGTCTGGTATAAATCATCTGTAATACCTTGCAAACTCAAAGAAACTTCTTACCCTGGTAATATTCTGAGATGGCTCTCATTTCATCATTGTTTTTTTTCTTGGTTGAATCTGCTTAATCCCTTTCTGTCTAACAACGTGATTCTAAAATTTCACTTCTTATAACTAAACTTTACACTTGGAGAATTTCACCTACCATTTCTCCCTGTATAACATTTCTAGTACGTCTCTGAAACTAGCACCACGTGTTTATGAAATCTTGGAGCAAATAGTTGATCGTCAATAATCAAAATCACTAATTTATCGAACATAGTTCAATAAACTATACTCATTAACTCTGTAATCTATACACATTCTGAAAATGTCATTTTCTCTTTTCCCATAACACCAAAGACTAGATATTTCCTTACTTTACTATCAAACAGGATTACTGGCTCTTATACTTGTATCTCTATTAAGCAATTCTTCCCCACTTGGGGTCTGAACTTATACTGTTTTCTGATCACATAATATATGAGCTTGATACCGACTCAACCGATTCATACTCACAACAACTCAAAACTCTTTCACCTCAATTGCTACAAGATTAATGGGGAAACTCACAATTATCTCTCTTTATCACATTATTCTCACACCTACTATTCTTAATATTAGCCTCATCATCTGCTTCTTCTTTCTCAAGAGGAAATTCTACTATACTGGATGAAACACTCATCTGAACATATATGTGAAACTACAACAAAGATTTACTTTACCGGAATCAATGAATACTATAACAGGTGTACTATTAATGACAAAGGTACCTGCCACTACATTCGGTTCCACCGTTTTCTCTACAACCATTTGCTGCACCTTCACTTACTTATCCCTACCATTGCTAAAACAAAGTGGGGGTAGAGAACTCACTGTGCTTTTCTCTAAAGCTATCAACTTAGAGCAAACTCAATATGCCCCACTAGTAACAATAAAAATCTCCTTAGTGTGAATTCTAACAATTTCTGAGCACATGTCTTTGCTTCTCACACTTTCTTACATCTGAGTGAGGAACTAGCCTTCCCCACTATAGTATATACACTAATCTCTCGCTTGACGTATTTGCTGGTTTAAACTTTCACTTTTCCATTCATTAATCTCTACCTGCTCAACTACTGCTCTCTCTCTTTTATACAAAACTCATCATCTCTTTCGCTGTGTTATCAATAACTGTCACTACATTTCATAAACTCAATAACAATACATTCTGGACAAAACTAGTTACTTTTATCAAACTTCCAGTGATATCATTCATCGCTTTTGTCATCTGTCGGAGGGCTAAAAAATCTTCTGTAATCTTATCTATTCAAGCTAATTGGTGCAAATTTCACCTCTAACACTTCTTTATACCGAGTTCTAATCGTTGCCTCCCTCTGTACTTTCTCTTTCCTTGGTAACAACAAAGTCCACTGGTCTTTTGCTATTTCACAAAATAACTTTGAACCGTATATAACTTTTCATTCTACTGAACACCCAACCATACGGAATGTCCCTTGCATCTCTGCTTACTAACGATCACTCACAATCGAATCTGTAACCTCCTCTAAAAAGAGGTACTCTGTCTGCTAGAAATCTTTCTAAGTACACACTAACTCTTATAACTGATACATTCTGTCTTAAATTCTCTCAATTCTCTGGACATACATCATTGCAGCCTACAGCACTGCATCTACTCGTTTGTATAACATCACTTACAATCTTTCTTATACTTACTCAACCAACTGTGCTTAAACAAAGAATGTTTATCTGTAGGACTTTACTCCAATTCTATAGCTATTGTCTTTCTTAATGTACTGTTCTCATACTCTTGCAATTCCTCTATAGCTGGAATCTCTCTAGTAACATTACCCGTAGGTCTAGTGGTCGGGATAGGGATTGCATCTATTTCATATCTGTCTCTAGCTTCCCGAGATCTACTTACCTCTGGCTACTGCGTTAGTTACATACTAACTCTTTCTACATACTTTTTCTGAGGATCAGAAATCTTTAACATACAATACTATAACAACTTTCTTTGTGCCATAACAAGTATACTGGTCTACATACTTGATCGCTCAGCTTAAGGAAATGTTCTAGCAGCAAGTGAGACAAGAGAGGTTTGAGTGTCTTAAGACGGTACTTGGTAGCAAGATGGCCGATGGCGGGAATGTGAGTGCACACGTGTTGCGCATGAAAGTAAACGTGGAGCGCATGGAATGGCTCGGATTTACCATAGGGAGGGAGCTAGCCGTGGATTTGATCCTATGGCCCCTGCCACCGCGTATGATCAATTCATTATGAGTTATCATATGCATAGTATGGATAAGTCCATCATGGAGCTTCATGGTATGCTTAAGACAACGGAGTCTATCATGACCAAAAACAAGCCCGCCGTTCCAAATCCCGTTCTTGCTATAAGGGAGGGGTGAATCCAGAAGAAGAAGAAAACCGCTTATACCCCTAAGGGTAAGGGGAAGGGGAAGATTGGCGCTGCCAAGTCTGGCCCCGCTTCGGAGAGTAGAGGCAAGGGGAAGATGGTTCCCCAAGCTAAGACTCCGAACGAAGCGGAATGCTTCTTCTGCGGGAAGAAGGGCCATTGGCGCCGTAATTGCCCGGGGTACCTAGAAGGTCTTAAGAAGCTCAAGGGGTTGAGCATCACAGGAACTTCCGACTCAGGTACGTACATGATTGAACTCCATCTTACTTCTACATCTGGTAGTTGGGTATTAGATACCGGCCGTGGCACTCACGTTTGTAATATTATGCAGGTGCTAAGGACAAGTAGAAGGATGGAGAATGGCGAGCTTGACTTGATTATGGGAAACAAGAAGATTGTCCCTATCAAGGCTCGAGGAGAAGTTGAATTATCTTTTAATTCCGGTTTTTCCATATTATTATTGAAAGTATGCTATTCGCCGCTTGCGGCACGAAACATTATTTCTTTTCATGCATTACACGACAATGGTTTTGGTTTTTCTTTTGACAATGGGGTTATTGTTTGTTTTAAAAATGGTATTTGTTATTTTAAAGCTTATCCTTGTCGTGGTATTTATGAAGTAGATGCGTACGTTAGTGATAATCGTTCAATCATGAATATTGATTCAACGTCTAAAAATAGTTTAGACAAATTGTCTTTGTGGCATGGTCGACTTGACCATATAAACAAGACTCGTATCGCCAAGCTCCAAGCGGATGGGATCTTGGAATCATTTGACCACGAGTCGAATGAAGTATGCGAATCTTGTTTATTAGGCAAGATGACTAAAGCACCCTTTTCCGGCGTGAATGAGAGGGGAAAAGACTTATTGGACATTATACATTCCGATGTGTGTGGTTCGTTTAAGCACATCACAAGAGACAATTCTAGATACTTCGTTACCTTTGTAGATGATCATAGTAAGTATGGGTATGTCTACATGGTTAGACAAAAGTCCGAGACCTTTGAGGTCTTTAAGACTTTCCAAAATGAAGTAGAGAATCAATTGGGCAAGAAGATTAAGATACTTAGATCCGATAGGGGTGGTGAGTATCTTAGTCAAGAGTTTCGTGATCATCTTAAGGGTTGTGGAATTATCTCACAACTTACACCTCCTAGGACGCCACAATTAAATGGTGTCGCCGAGAGGAAGAACCGAACATTGTTAGATATGGTTCGGTCTATGATGAGTCACACCCAAATGCCTATAAGCCTTTGGGGTTATGCTCTTGAAACGGCAACAAGAATCCTTAATCTCGTTCCAACGAAGAAGGTCGAGAAAACACCTTTCGAGATGTGGCATGGGAAACCTCTCGTTCTTGCCTATCTAAAGGTTTGGGGTTGTCAAGCCTACGTACGACGTGAGGTAGATGACAAGTAAAAGTGTTATTTCATCGGATATCCAGCTGCGGGTATTGGATATATATTCTATAAACCTTCCGAGAATAATGTATTTGTTGCTCGGAGGGCGGTCTTTTTAGAAAGAGAATTAGTATCCAATCAGCATGGCGGGATTAAGATTGATCTTGAAGAGGTTCAAGAGTCAACGGATGAAAGACCTGACGTTGGCACTAGCCAACAACCCAGTGAGGTTAAGTCTGAGCATGACAATGCGGAGACTAACGTACATCCGTTACCTCCCCGTAGATCCGGTAGAGCTCGCCATGAGCCAGAGAGATATGGATTTCTCATATCTGAGGGCGACGAGTTATTGGTGGATCTTAATGAGCCCACCAACTATCGGGAAGCGGCAGCGGGTCACGAGTCTGCTAAATGGAAGGAGGCAATGGATAACGAGATGCAATCCATGGAGGATAACCAGGTTTGGGAATTGGTTGATCCCACACCCGGTTGTAAACCAATAGGGTGTAAGTGGGTCTTCAAGAAGAAGACCGACATGGATGGAAAAGTAAACACTTTCAAAGCCTGACTGGTGGCTAAAGGTTTCACCCAGACACATGGTGTCGACTATGATGAAACTTTCTCCCCAGTGGCCATGTTGAAATCTATTAGGATACTTTTGGCAATTGCCACATTTCATGATTACAAAATATGGCAAATGGATGTCAAAACCGCCTTCCTTAATGGGAAGCTCTCCGAAGAGGTGTATATGACGCAGCCTGAGGGTTTTGTGCATCCGAAGCATCCTAATAGAGTGTGTAGATTAAAGAAGTCCATTTATGGACTTAAACAAGCATCTCGTAGTTGGAATCTATGCTTTGATGAGGAAATCAAAGAGTTTGGTTCTTCGAAATGTGTAGACGAGCCATGTGTGTACGTTAGGGCTAGTGGGAGTGCCGTTGTTTTCTTAGTCTTGTATGTGGATGATATCCTACTCATTGGTAAAGATGTTCCAACCTTGCAAAGTGTCAAAATTTGGCTTGGAAAATGCTTTTCAATGAAAGACTTAGGAGAAGCGGCATACATTCTGGGTATCAAGATCTACAGAGATAGGTCT
The DNA here is from genome assembly GCA_038502395.1 of Dittrichia graveolens. NCBI lineage: Eukaryota > Viridiplantae > Streptophyta > Magnoliopsida > Asterales > Asteraceae > Dittrichia > Dittrichia graveolens. Next base: position 51,770,171 of record JARJIL010000007.1, on the reverse strand, counting down.
AGAAAACTTCTCGGGTTGAGTCAAAGTACATACATTGACAAAGTCTTGAAGCGGTTCAAGATGGAGGACTCCAAGAAAGGAAATCTTCCTATGTCGCATGGAGTGATATTGAGTAAAACTCAATGTCCTAGTTCTCAAGAGGAACTAGAAGTAATGAAGCGAGTACCATATGCATCGGCCGTGGGCTCGATCATGTACGCCATGTTATGTACCCGTCCTGATGTGTCATGTGCTTTGAGCTTGACTAGTAGATATCAGGCAAACCCGGGGCAAGCCCATTGGGTTGCGGTAAAGAACATTCTTAAGTATCTTAGGAGGACTAAAGAGATGTTCTTGATATTTGGTGGTGAGGAAGAGCTCAAAGTAAAGGGTTACTCTAATGCTAGTTTCCAAACTGATAGGGATGACTGCCGATCACAATCGGGGTTTGTGTTCCTATTGAATGGTGGGGCTATTACTTGGAGAAGTTCAAAGCAAGACACAGTGGCTGATTCTACTACAGAGTTAGAATACATTACGGCAAGTGACGCTGCTAAAGAAGCTGTGTGGATAAGGAAGTTCATCCGAGACCTTGGAGTGGTTCCTAGCATAACCGACCCTATTGAGATCTTTTGTGACAATGAGGGTGCGGTAGCCTTGGCGAAGGAACCAAGAGCTCACAAGAGAACGAGGCATATACCTCGTAAGTACCACTTGATTAGAGAGATGGTTGAAAGTGGTGAAGTCGCTATTAGTAGAGTAACCTCGGAAGGCAATTTGGCCGATCCGTTTACTAAACCATTGTCACAAGCTTTTCATGATTCTCACACTACGGCGATAGGTGTTAGATTTGCTCATGACTTGGTTTAGATTTAGTTTTAATTTATGTTTGGACCATTATATATTTGGGAACATTAAGCAATAATATTACTAATGTTTGTTTCGATTTATATAGTAGAGATCTATATATACGCGTGTTGCGGTTACTCACATTTAGTCTTTATTGTGTTCTATCTTTGCATTTTTAACTTATTCCCTATATTGTTTTACAATCTTTAAGTCTCCACAATCGGTCGTACTTTGTGGGAAGAAAGTATGAATTAAGATTGAGGTAAAGAATTGGTTTTGATAAAACGTGATTCTTGCCTATACTTGAAAGGGGTTTCAAGTTATTGGAGGACTCGCACCCGAGTTTACTTCATGGTTTTAGTCACAAGTAACTCGGGATGGTAATGACATTTCATCCTTAAACTAGAGATACATGTGATCCCAAAGCATAGGTCTGCTTTGCTTTGATCGTTTTCTAACGCGGTCCGTAACTCGTCGTTATAAGGGAGATGATTGGGTAGAGTATTGTCTATGTGGCGGGACTATGTAGTCAAAAGGTATTTGTTCCTCTATGTATAGAGAGAATATCCATGTGCCCCTCGATGATTGAGTGCTGACGTTCATATGCATGGCCGTGCTCAGGTTACATTGATGATGGATCAATGTTAACTTGGTTTGTTGGTCACCACTAATCTAGAATAGAGAAACATAATCGTGAACGATCTGAAGGTTGACTATATTCCATGCCTTGTGTTCACATTGGATATCACGAACAAAGGGATGTACATGTTCATTTATCTTTAGGACAATCATTTTATGATTGGGGATCTTGTCAAGAGTGGCATACCCTATACTGACTTGGGAGCATAGATGTCTTGCTAGAGGCCGCTCTATGTTTGTGTTATTTTTCGTAGTCATGTCACGTGCAAGTGGGAGTCTGTTGGAATATGCATACTGACACGAACGAGTTAATGACACTACCGATGAAGTGTAGGCCTATTGGGTCTCACACCAAGTATTGATTCTGGCAACACGATCAAGCAATAGAGAGGAAAAGGCCAAAATGGGTTTTGGCAGGGTGGTACACGGGCCGTGTTCTTGAACACGGACCGTGTCCAGTCCAACGTACACGAGGCGTATTGGCCCAATTCAAGGTCGTGTAGTTTGGGCCTACACGGGCCGTGTAGATGAACACGGGCCGTGTAGTGCCTGTTAGACACGGGCCGTCTTAGCCCAATTGGGGCCGTGGACTTTGGGCCTACACGGCCGTGTAGATCTACACGGGCCGTGTACGTTCGCTGTAACAGCAGAATTAACAGCCTTAAACACTTGGTTTAATGGGGTTAACTTCTAATAATGATGGTAGACAAAGAGACCACGAGTTATCTGCTCTTGTAGAGGCTTTTGGCTATCACTTGGCCCTTTGGTTGACACTTGAACTCTCTCTCTCTTGTTCTTGGTGTTCTTGAACACAAGAAGCAAACATACACATACTTGATTGTTGTTTTGGTGGTCATACATCAACTTGCTAGCACTTGGGAATCAAGGAAGCTTGGGGTGGACTTCATTGGAGGAGTTCTTTGTTGGACTCTAAGCCACTTGACTCGGAAGGTTACTTTGTGTTTTGCACCATTGAGTTATAACCTTTCTTCTCATCTTGTTTATATATATTTTAGTTGCAACTCCATTGTTAGATTTTGGTCCATGGGAAGTATTCATTGTTTGGCATCGATTTTTGTTATGTACTTTGCTTCCGTTGCTACTTGATTTTGCCAAACGAATACTTTCACTATCACATGCATAATATGAAGTGTCCAAGCCTATCCTCAACGTTGAATCTAAGGACATAGGTTATGTGCCTCATGAAGAGATTCAAGGAGTGGTTTGCTACTTCTGCGGAAGATTTGGAGATTGGGGCCGTCACGCATGCCCATCGTGCCGAGAGGATACTAAACTTCTATGGAAAGAGAGTTAATTTCCCCTCTTAAGGTACATTCATGATTCATTGCTAATTCTTCTATTTCGCTGTGTTTTTCACCTGAGCTAATTAAGTCACGTTTGTCACAAATTTATTTTGTTACAAAATGTAGGTACTATTTAAAAGAAGAAAGAAGAGCATGAAGAACCGGATCTCTAAAAGAGGAAACTTGAAAGGTTGACCTCTAAAAGAGAATTGGGAGTTGATATCTCACATATTGTTATCAGTTTAATTATTACTTTGTTTTGATGCCCTGCAAGGCAAGTTGAGTTTTTCATTGTATGTTCATGAAGACGATGGGAGATTTTGAGTTTTGGGTTGTAAAACTTTTTCGCATTACTTATTCATTTTCGAAGTTTATTCATGTCATAGCTTATGTTTTATTTTGGCCTTCAAGGCACACCATTCTACATTTGATGACGATGAATTCATACTTGAAATTTGAATCTTGTTTTTGAAAAATATTTGTTGATTGATAAAAATCAAGATTATTCATGTCATGACATACATATTACAAGTAACAAAAATCATGAATAATTGATTCTAAGTCCAAAGTAGTTTGGATTAGTTGTCTTCATGTCGTAATCTACTTAACCATATAAATAAGACAAGTATCGCCTAGATCCATGTGGTTCGGATCTTGGAATGGTTTAACCTCGGCTTGAACAATTGATGCTAATCTTATTTATTAGGGTAAGATGATTATGAATCCCTTCACCGTGTTTAATGTGAGAGGGATGATTGCTTGTAAGATATTGATCACACTTCGTTGAAAATTCCGTACAAGAGCATAACAAAGAGAAACTAATTAAAGAATCAATTGGGACATATAGATAGGATGCTTAGATCTAGTTGAGAAGCTAAGATACCTTAAATCTATATTTAAGACCACATTATGAATTGCGGGATTCTCTCAATTCTTTCTAAACATACATCACTACCGCCTACACCACTGCATCTATTGGTTTCTATAACATCACTTTGTGTCTCTCTTACATTTGTTCAACCGACTGGTTCCTTAAATTAGGAACATTTATCTATAGGACCTTACCCAACTCTATAGCTACTGTCTCTCTTACTATACTATTCTTATACCCTTGCAATTCCTCTATAACTGGAATCTCTCTAGTAAGATTACCCGTAGGTCTAATGGTTGGGATAGGAATTGCATCTACTTCATATATGTTTCTAGCTTCCCGAGATCTACTTACCTCAGGCTACTGCGTTAGTCACATATCAACTCTTTCTACATACTCTTTCTGAAGACAAGAAACCATTAACATACAATACTATAACAACTTTCTCTGTACCATCACAGGTATACTTGTCTACATACATAAATTAATATACTATCAAACATATAATCCGCAGGGTCCATCATGATCTTGTTGAGCTTATGTATGTACCATGTGTTTATAATAATATGGGCCCTACATTATTATGAACACACTATACCTTACCTATTCTCAACTTACCCAATCAGATTCCCACTTCATATCATTTAACACTCAGCCACATAACTGTTGTACATGCATAAACATGCTAACTCATACTCAATCAGTAAAACAGATATCAATCATAAACTTGTACTAACCATATGCTCACCAAGGTTTACAGCCCCAGGGATAGCTCCAGATATCAATCTTACGTGTTAGCACCAAAAAGATATGAGAGTTTCACAATAATACAGTTTCTAAACATACTCGTGCTAACATTTACAAAAGTAGTGTCGATGTTCGCTTCTGGAAAACCAGGAGCTATCCGACTAAGCACCGTACTGGGGCCTTACCCTTGCTGGAATCTGTATAACCTGCAACATGCAATACTTAAACATAAGCTAACGCTTAGTAAGCATACTAACTGGGCATAAACAACAAGGAGCATGAGTAAAATCTCCCAAGGATATCTTGTATCCAAACTGTAATAACTGGAGTAAGATCTTCTCAGGATATCTCGCATCCAAGCTGTATCACGTGCAAATATGCAAAACTGTTACTATACTAGGGTTTATTTACAGTCAACTTTTCCAATTTCCATTCTAACTTCATAATTCTTTCATCTAAATACATATTTAGCATCTACCAAGCATTTATATCATTAAAAACATGTTTTCATTCCTTCATAACAACAAATCATTCAAAACCCACTTGTAAACTTTCTTTCAAACTTAAAAATAGTATAACATCATAAATTCATGCTTTTCACTATTTAAACACATCAACATGTATCATAACTAGTTACAACCACCATATCACCTTTCTTTTGAATTAAAGATCACAAAGTCTTGATCTTAGGATTTCAAGTTTAGCAACTTTCTTCAGAAATGGTTTTTCTCTCAAGAAACACACACTAACACCTTTTTCACCTTAGCAAATATGAGCTGAAGACATACACGTATACATACTTAATTGTCTAAACAAGTAGGAGGTGGCCAAGAGGATTTTTATTGAAATCCTATTCTTTCTTTTTATCCATGCACACATACATACATACCAACATACATACATACTTATACTTCTTTTTCCTTTTTAATTTCAACAGAATCATATATATATATATATACATATATTCATAAACTTATATTTAATTTAATTTCACTTAACATTTAATAATCACACAATCACATAAAGCAAACAAATCACGTACCGCCAACCCGCTAAACTCCTAGCCCAGGGTTGCGAATGTTACAAATCTCCCCTTCTTAAGAGGATTCCGTCCTCGGAATCTTTTCTGGCTCAAACAAATGAGGGTATCTATCCTTCATTTCCGCCTCAGTCTCTCACGTCAAATCAGAACCTAAACTGTGTTTCCACTTGACTAATACCATCGGTATCTGCTTCTTTCGGAGCTTGGTTACTTTGCGATCTAACAGTTCAACAGGTTTTTCAATCAATCTCTTCTTTGAATCTACTTTCAGTTCGTGCACTGGGAGAATATGACTCTCGTCTTCAACCTTGCATTTTCTCAAATAGCAAACATTGAACGTGTCATGAATACCTGCAAACTCTGCCGGGAGGTCTAATGTAACTGTTTGATCGTTTACAATCTGACGAATTCTGAAAGGACCAATGTAATGGGGAGCTAATTTCCCGCGTTTGCCAAATGGAATCACGCCCTTCCACGGAGAGACCTTCAAATACACTAACTCCCCCACATCAACGATACTCGACGACGCCGTGGATCCGCATACATTTTCTGTCTATCTCTGGCCGCTTTCAATTTCTCTTTGGCTATAGCAACCTTGTCAGCTGTCATCTGAACAATCTCAGGCCCTGCAAATTGTTTCTCACCATCCTCTAACCAACACGTCGGGGTACGGCAGCGACGACCGTACAACATTTCATATGGAGGCATTCCAATACTGGAGTGGTAAGAATTATTATACGCAAACTCTATCAATGGCAGGTGCGAATCCCAAGATCCACCATACTCAATTACACAGGCACATAGCATATCTTCGAGTGTCTATATGGTTCGTTCAGTTTGACCGTCAGTCTGGGGATGATAAGCAGTATCGTCCCCAACTCTCTCTGTAGACTCCTCCAGAAGTTAGAAAAAAACATGGAGTCTCTGTCAGATACTATTGACAACGGTATACCATGTCTTTCTACAATATCATCAATGTACAACTGAGCCAACTTGCTAAGAGAAATCGTCTCACAGGTAGCCAGAAAATGGGCACTCTTCGTCAGTCGATCCACGATCACCCAAATCATATCGTGATTCCTCTGAGTTCGTGGAAGTTTAGTCACGAAATCCATCGTTATATGTTCCCACTTCCACTCAGGAATTTCCAACTTGTTCAAAGTTCCGTAGGGTTTCTGATGCTCTGCTTTCACTTGAGCACAGATATGGCATGACTCCACAAAATGAGCCACATCTGCCTTCATAGTAGGCCACCAGTAAAGCACCTTCAAATCGTGGTACATTTTGGTGCTTCCTGGGTGAACAGATAATCTCGACTTGTGTGCTTCAGTTAAAATCAACTTTCTCAATTCTCCAAGCATAGGCACCCACACACGAGTCTTATACACTTTCAATCCACGAGAATCATCAGTAAGCTCGTCCTTACGTTTCCTCATAAGTTCATTCTTCAAGTTCTCCTCTTTCAGAGCTTCCAACTGTGTAGACTTTATTCTATCCACTAAATCAGATACAATCTCCATACGTATGAATTTAATGGAATTCCCCGCTCCCTTGCGGCTCAGGGCATCTTCTACTACATTCGCTTTTCCCGGGTGGTATCTAATCTCGCAATCATAATCTTTTATCAACTCCACCCATTGCCTCTGTCTCATGTTCAACTCTTTCTGTGTAAACACATATTGAAGACTCTTATGATCAGTACAAATCACGCACTTGGTGCCATACAAATAGTGTCTCCACAGTTTTAGGGCAAAAATGACAGCTTCCAGTTCTAGATCATGAGTCGGGTAATTCTTTTCGTGTGGTTTTAACTTTCTTGAAGAATATGCAATCACCCGATCCCTCTGCATAAGCACACATCCCAATCCCGCAAACGATGCATCGCAATAAACAGTAAAATCATCCGTTCCACTTGGCAACGCAAGAATGGGAGCCTAGCACAACAACTGCTTCAAAGTCTAGAAAGCTTTATCTTGTTCACTACCCTAAACAAAATTCACGTCTTTCCGAGTTAACTTAGTTAACGGACCCGCAATCTTCGAGAAATCCTTGCTAAACCTGCGGTAGTATCCAGCCAAACCTAGAAAACTTTTTATCTCAGACGGTGTCTTTGGAGCATTCCAGTTCATTACAGCTTCCACTTTAGAAGGATCCACTTTCAGTCCTTCATTACATAAAACATGCCCTAAGAATTGAACTTCCCTCAACCAGAACTCGCACTTTGAGAATTTAGCAAACAGATGTTCTTTCTTTAGAGTTTCCAAAACTTGTCTCAAATGCTGTTCAGTCTAAGAATAAATTAGAATATCATCAATAAAGAGTATCACGAAATCATCCAAGAATGGTCGACAGACCCTGTTCATCAAATCCATAAAAATCGTAGGTGCATTGGTTAAGCCGAACGGCATAACCAAGAACTCATAGTGCCTGTATCGTGTACGAAAGGCTGTCTTCGACACATCTTTCTCAGAAACACGCACCTGATGATATCGCGATCTCAAATCAATCTTAGAAAAGAACGAAGCTCCTTGCAGTTGATCAAACAAATCATCGATTCTCGGCAACGGATACTTGTTCTTGATCGTTCTTTTATTCAACTCACGGTAGTCGATACACATACACAACGTACCGTTTTTCTTCTTTACAAATAATACCGGTGCTCCCCACGGGGACGAACTCGGACGAATAAATCCCTTATCAAGCAGATCCTGAATCTGCGTCATCATCTCCCGGATCTCTGAAGGTGCCAACCTGTACGGAGCCTTTGCTATTGGTCTAGAACCAGGTATTAAGTCTATTTTAAATTCCACTTCACGAACCGGAGGCAATCTTGGCAACTCTTCTGGAAACACTTCCGGGTATTCTGTTACCACCCGGATATCAGTCATCGCTTGTTTCTCTTTCTTTCTGTCAATCACATATGCCAGATATGATTCACACCCCTTACCCAATGCTTTCCTTGCTTTTAAACATGAAATCATAGGAATCACTGACCCTGCCTTCTCTCCCCTGGCTATTACCCGCGAACCATCAGCTAGTGGAAACGAGATCAATTTCTTGTGACACTTGATACTGGCTTGATTCAGACTCAGCCAATCCATTCCAAGCACCACATCAAATCCATGACAATGGCATAACAAGAAAATAAACAGGAAAACACACGCCATCTATATCAAGTTTAGCCCCAGCCACAGCAGTCGTGACCGGAACCATCATACCATCGGCTACTTCTATTTCTAAAGCAGTAGCAAGTTTAATCTCAGGCACATTTAATCTATCACAGAATTCCACAGAAACAAAGGAGCGATTTGCTCCTGAATCAAACAATACTCTAGCAAGAGTAGAGTTTATTAGAAACATACCCGTGATCACGTCGTCAGTGGTGGTGGCATCATCCATCATCATCTTAAACTCCCGACCCTCAGCAGTGGGTGGGTTCTTTCGCTTTTGGCCTGCTGAAGACGACCCTCCAGCTCCTCCTCCCCCAGACCCTGACCCTGTCTTTTTGCCCACCGGGCAATCACCAACACGGTGCCCCTCCCTCTGGCAATTCCAGCATACACTTCTTGGGAACCTACAGTTCTTCAAGTCATGGCCAAACGGTCCACAATTCACGCACCTCCTTGTCTGGGCTGTACACTGCCCGTTATGATAAGATTTGCACCTGCTACACCAAGGTGCCCGTTGAGTAGACCCACCCGAAGTAGGTCTTCTATTTTGATCTCCTTGCCTACCACCGTTGCTCTGCCCTCCCTGTCTCCGTTGAGCGTTATAATGTTCAAATCGCGACTTCTGTTGGGAAAGTTTCTCCCCGCTCAACTTGTTTCGTGCAACAATGTCCCCTTCAGCCAATTTGGCTAAAGTGAAAGCCTGGGACAATGTGGTAGCCCACCTGGTGGCGCCTCGATAGTCTGGGTGTAGTGCCCCCAAAAAATGGGCAATCTTCGATTCCTCGTCCGGTACCCAGTGTTTGGCGAATCTCATCTTCTCATTAAATTGTTTTATCAGCTGATCTACAGTCATATTCCCTGTCATATGCAGATCCATTAACTCCTTTTTTATCTTAGCCATCTCAAAACTCCCACAATATTGTTCGCATAATTTCTCCTGGAATTGACTCCAGGTGATACTTCCCTGTTGCTGTTTAGTGAAATGACCTGTAATGGAATCCCACCAGACTAACGCATCTCCTCTCAACATTCTTGACGCGTATTTAACCTTCAATTCATCCTCACAATTACAGGCATCAAGTGCCTTTGACATCTCCCTCAACCAATTCAATGTCGCATTGGGATCAGAACTCCCATGATACTCCGATGGTTTACAATCAAGAAACTGTTTATAGGTGCACGGTTGTTTGTATCCAGGAAATGCAAACGGATAAGCTCCCGGTTGTGGATATGGATAAAAGAAGGGTTGCTGCATCATTTGAGTCATTGGTGGCAGCGGTGTTGTAACTGGTGTTGTTGTTGCCTGGGTAAGATTCGCAGTTGGTACAGGGGTTGGTTCAGGTTGCTGTTGTTGTTGTTGTTCCATCCTTTGAATCTTATCTCTGAATTCAACCAACTCATTCTCCAACTGATAGACATAATCACTATGCTCCTCTTCACGGGTTTGACCCGACGTTCCGGCAGTAGTTGGGTTATCCAAGTATTCGGTCACTGGTTCTTCAGATGTAGCTTGGGTCGTAGGAGGAAGGATTGGAGTATCTCTGTCAGCCATTATCTGTTACAATCACATCACCTCATAACTCATTAGCATAAACCGTTAGAATCCAAAATACTAATTACAACCGACAACTCTAACTCACTCTAATTCCCCCGAAGGAAAGCTTGACCCATCACGAGCCAAGATTTGGGAATGCAACACTCTAGCCGTGCATGCATCGCGAAACCTAGGCTCTGATACCAAACTGTAACACCGGAAAACTCAAGCCATTTTTTTTAAATACGCTGTGGAAGCTTTTAAACAAACAAACCATATACATACGAATCATTATTAACAACTGTACAAACACTGTTCACAAAACAAGTATCATTGTGTTACAAAATCTACTGGCTCGTTACATTCAAAAATAATATCAGAGTCAGGTCATCTCTTTCCTTCTGCCAGACTCACAAACACGAACCTGCAAAAGCAACAACTCAGGAGAATTAGCACAAAGCTAAGTGAGTAGAGGCTAAACACCAAAAGCAAACATTCACGATCAATATCAAAGCATGTAACCACGTATCCCGAGAAGACCGGCGGTTCGGTGAAGAACCTACAACCAATGCCGGCCAAAGCAAAGGTTTACCGATAGCCCTCTACTGAATTGGCACAATGCACTACCCCTCTGGTGCAACATATGCATCAGTAAGGCTAACACTGTTCCACCAATCAGTGAACGAGCCCAGCCTAATTCTACGTATAGCTGACTTCCCAACGCAACTCGAATTCATACAAAGAGTGCGTATCGACCAAATATTCACGCAGCAGATATCAACAATCAATAACACAATCAACAATTCAATCAATCCAATCCAATCACAATCAGGCATCACACCAATAACATTAACCGATATCTTTACCATCCGCGATTAACGCCCACTCACCTCAAAATCAACACGGGCTCAGAAGTCTAATCTTACTGAGTCTTTGGATTGCCTGAAATCACAGCAACAATCAAATCAGTCGCGAATATATAAATATATCTTCTCATATATATTTATATCTCAAATTTATCAAAACATCTCAATTAATACATATAATAAGCAAACCAACTCAAACCAAGCAAAAATATAGAAAAGTATGCAAATATTCGGATTTGGGGCCTGTCGCGCCGCGACACCCTCTTCGTCGCGCCGCGACGTGCATCGGATTTCAAATCCGGGAACTAACATGCGGATTTCATCAAGACCCGGTTTTTGAGGTTCGGATTTGCCACTCTTCGGATTCTAGAGTCGGATTCTGCATTCTTAATCGGATTTCTAAGTAGGATTTCTAGAGCCGTGAAGCACTTGTGAAGGCACTGCTCCCACGACTACTTGTCCGGGTGGTGAAGGCTCGTGGAGGGTTTCTCTTCACGACCTCTTCACGGCCCGTGAAGGTCGCCAGAAACCCTAATTTCATATTCTCTCATGTTTGCGTTGTGCTGCCGGAATCTACCCTTGGCGTGTGACCCAATAGGCTCGTACCTCATCAGCAGTGATGCTAGTACACGTGTATCAGTGGGCATATTCCAACAGACTCCCACTTGCACATGATACAGCGTTCCCAACACCACAGACAAGCAGCGGCTCTAGCAAAGCATACTTGACCCCAAGTCGGTACGAGTTACGTCATCCTCGACAAATCCTGGTAGCCAAGAAAGGCTAAAAGGTCCTATAGATAAATGATCATAAACATCCCTTTGTTCGCGATATCCGTGTGAACACGAGACGTGGAAAAATGTCAATCTTCAGATCGTTCGCGATTCTGTTTCTCGATTCTAGATTGGTAGTGACCAAAATAACAAGTTTACAACTGATCTAAAATCATTGTAACTCGAGCATGGCCATGCATTTTTGGTGTCAGCACCCAATCATCGAGGGGCCAAGGATATCTCTCTAACCAGAGGAACAAATCCTTTTTGACTACATAGCCCCGCCACATGCTTCATACTTTATTTGATAACTCCCTTTATAGCGGCCAGTTATGAACCACGTTTGAAAGCAATCAAAATAAAGCAGACTCATGCTTTGGATACACATGTATCTTCGGTCTAAGAATGAAATGATATTATCATCCCGAGTCACTTGTGAACATAATCCATGAAGTGAACTCAAGTGTGGGTCTTCCAATCACTTGAAACTAATTTCAAGCACAGGTTAGTCTTGCGTCACTTGCATTCAATCCTTGATTAATGCATGACCAAACCCTAACCTCAGTCTTAGTTTAAACTTCCTTCCCTTGAAGAATGATCGACTGTGAAAATCTAGAATGCGTAAGCATTCCGGGAAGTGGTTAAACATGCTAAGATGCAACACAGTAAAGACTAATGAAAGTAACCGCATCTGCGCATATATAGTCCCCACTATATATCGAGAGCAATCAAAAGTAACGATACTGCTTGCAGTTCCCAAAGCAAATACAAAACAATCAACAACTAAAACAATATTTTAAGCCAAATCGTATGCATAAGAAATGCTATATGACCTAGTATGTCAAACATCACTAGTCATTATGATGAAGGCTTATTCAATGGATTTGCAATGCAACATCCATTTGTATTCTTGTTATCCTCTCAATTATCTTTTGACCAAACTACTATTCAAAGTATCCATCAAAGAGATCATATAACGAAGCACTAAAGTACTCATATCCTCATTGATACAAAAGTTCACAATAGGATCATCGATACTTAAAAACCTCTCTAATCAATAATTACCACCACAAAGTAGGATCATATGCTTCGATCAAGATCGACACTTATCCTATTAGATATTAGTATTAGAGTAAAAACTTACTCTAAGGCTTACTTCTTGTCGTCAAACTTCGAGAACATACACAAGTATTTATTGTAATTCAAAATTTTGTATCTCCTAAGTATTATCATGATACAATAATTCCCTATTTTAGGTTCATAGAACACTTGGCAATGGGACATTATCTTCAATCGATACATACTTCTAGGTATACAACAAAAGCTCCCACTAGCCCTGACATGTGTAAAAGTCTTATCTATGCTCCTAGAAAACTCATGACTTTGATTTTCTCATGAAAGCAAAGATCTTACTTTTACGATATTAGTATAAGTCCAAAGGACTTATCCACACTTGTAGACTTAATTTGGATACTACGGATATCTAAGACCCTCGGAGAGTGTGGTAAGCACTTCCCCAATACAAAGTTACATAAAGGAATGCGGTCTTGTATATCCGTGTACTATTCTTTAATTCCATAAGAAGGAAACAATATCAACGAGTATCAAATGATCTTCAACATAGCAACTAGGAAAAATTTCCACAATAACCATCATGAAACCTTTGCCCCTAGTCGGTATTTGAAGTAGTCTACATTACAATCCATGCTAATTCCATTTACACCTTCTCGGTTTGCACCTTGGTATGGAATTAAGCAAAGTATTCGCATACTTAAAATGGATTTCATCTCATGATTAATTACTTCTCATAACCTTAGTGAACAAAGGGCCCACTATGTCTTCCGATAGATTGTGATATGAACAAAACTCACCATCAATCCGTTGGCACTTAGATGTGAGGAACCCATATCTCTTTGGCTACATGACTTTTATTAGCCTTGAAAGTAATTAGTCATGGTCAGTATAACCGACATTCTCGTGCCGAAATTTGATCATATGCTATTGCCAACATCAAGTCATTCATTTAAGTTGCACGTTCTTCCACTGGAATGCTTTAGTTATTATCTTTCTTTCGAGCAACAATACATTGTTCTCGTAAGGTCAAATATCCAAAACCTATAAGAACCTTTTAAATGTATTAGCACCATTTAAGTTCTTCAATCTCCCACCAAATGTAGATTGAAAATCTCAAAACTTTGATATATATACAAGCAAAGAACTCTTTCAAGATATATCTCATAAGGTGTTAAATAGACTTTCAAGTTGGATTAAGATTAAGGACTTGGATCGTCACATTCAATGTGTATACTAACAAGTCGAATACACATATTTGACACATTATGTTCTAGATCATTTTCAATAATATCCGGTTTCCTTCAACGTGAAACCATGTACAAATGTGTCTAGGTTAAGGAATGAATTGTGAGATAATCCCGCAACTCATAATGTGGTCATTGATATAGATTTAAGGTATCTTAGCATCTTAACTAGATCTAAGCATCCTATCTATATGTCCCAATTGATTCTTTTAAGTAGTTTCTCTTTGTTATGTGCTTGTATGGAGTATCCACCAAAGGTGATCAATATCTTACAAGCTAGCATCCCTCTCACATATACCGTGAATGGTTTAATAATCATCTTACCCTAATAGATAAAATTAGCATCTAATGTTTGACCCGAGGTTAAACTAGTCCAAGATCCTAACCACATGGATCTAGGCGATACTTATCTTATTTATATGGTTAAGTAGATTATGACAAAGAGCCGACTAATCCAAACTATTTTGGACTTAGAATCAATCATTCATGATTAATTATTACTTGTAACATGTATGTCGTGACATGGATAATTTTAATTTTTATCAATCAACAAATATTTTTCAAAAACAAGATTCAAATTTCAAGTATGAATTCATCGTCATCAAATGTAGAATGATGCGCCTTGAAGGCCAAAATAAAACATAAGCTATGACATGAACAAACTTCGAAATCGAATAACTAATGCGAAAGAATCTTTTACAACCCAAAATTCAAAATCTCATTCATCGTCTTCATGAACATACAACAAAAACTTAATTTGCCTCGTAGGGCATCAAAATAAAGTAATAATTAAACCGGTAAGAATAGGCGAGATCAAAACTCCCAATTCTCTTTTAGAGGTCAATCTTCCGAGTTTCCTCTTTTAGAGATCCGGTTCTTCATGCTCTCCTTTATTTTTTTAAAGGGTACCTACACTTTGTAACAAAATAAATTTGTGACAAACGTGAGTTAATTAGCTCGGGTGAACAACCCAGCGAAATAGAAGAATTAGCAATGAATCATGAATTTACCTTGAGAGGGGAAATTAACTCTCTCTTTCCTTAGAAGTTTAATATCCTCTCGGCACGATGGGCATGCGTGACGGCCCCCAATCTCCAAATCTTCCACAGAAGTAGCAAACCACTTTTTCTTGAATCTCTTCTTGAGGCACACAATCATTGTCCTCAGATTCAATGTGGGCAATAGGCTTGGACACTCCAACCTTTTCCCTTTGTGTCGGTTTCTTCTTCTTTTTCTTTTGTTCCCTAGAACTCGTGGTAGGAATGGAAGAGGTGGATTCATGTTTAGCTATGTCAGACTCCGCAGTCTTCAACATACCATGCAATTCACCTAAGGTTTTCTCCATGTCATGCATGTGACAATTCATGAAAAACTGATCATATGATGCGGGCAGGGACTGGAGTATTATATCCACAGCAAGCTCCCTCCCCATGGGAAAACCTAATCTCTCCATTTGGTCCACGTACGCCTTCATCTTAAGGACGTGGGCACTCACACTCCTACCTTCCTGCATTCTACAACCGACTAGGTTTTTAACACACTCATAGTGTTCCTCCCTAACTTGTTGTTGGAACATTAACTTCAACTTGTTCATCATATCGTACACACTCATGTGCTCAAAGTGCTTTTGCAACTCCGAGCTCATAGTTGACAACATGAGGCGGGCAACATCGTGTCTGTCTTCAACACGCTTTTCATACGTGTATCGGACAGACCAAGTCGCGTCGCTAGCAGGTGGTTCCGGAAGAGGTTCCTCAAGGATGTGCAACTTTGACTCATAGCGAAAGACAAATCTCAATTGCCTAAGCCAGTCAACGAAGTTCACTCCCGTGAGTTTCTCCCTATGTAGGAACATACGAAGCGAATTGTTTGACGTGGTGTTATTATGGTTTGACATCTATAAATAACAAGAATACAAGTGTTAGTTAGTTTGATATAATCCTCGTTAAAATAATTACCTATAAAGTTTTAGAAAAACAATTTATCTTAACTAGGGCTAAGAACCATATTTTACTCCACTACATGACGGGTTTACCGCGGATCACTTCATGAAGCTATTTAGGCCGGTAACCATTTTACCGATTGCAATCTCCATTGCAACTCTTAGACACTTGCGGGATCCAACGACGTAAAACGGTCGGTTGGCATGATTGATCCCTACTTACACCAATCCCAAATAAAAATTCTTGGTTGACTCGTGCTTAGCTCGACAATCACACAAGGGTTTTAGTTTGCAATTGTAAATCGTCCAACAAGATACATGGTAGCACACTCGACAATCATTGGCTCGTGCTAAGCTCGACAACCAATAACTCCAAGTCGCCACTCTCACCTTCCACACAGATCCACATGGAATAACTCGTGCTTAGCTCGACAATTATCCCATGCTTCACTAGAATCGGGTGTGTCATCTTATGGATGGTGCGTGATTTACGTTTTTAGGAAACGGGCTTTTGTTTCTAGATTAAAACCAAGTTTTAATATTTGATTAACAAAGTAAGTGACAAAAACGATTTTCACTTTAAATATAAATACCAAGTTTATATTGTCTTGTTAATCGTGTACGCGCGAGAGTTTGTTAACCAATTTAAAAACTCTTGTGATTTTATTAACTTAGAAAAGTTATCATGCATGCGAGGAAACATAAACCATGCAAGAAATATAAATCACATCACACGCATACAAGGGGTTGGTAACCATGCCAAAAACCTATGCGTCCTACCCGCGAGCCAAGCCGGGAGGACTAGGTCTACTAAGGACACAAACCTAGACCATGGAGTGCTCCCACGGAATCCGCTACCTCCATCGGGACTAATCGGATCCAAGGTCTTCAAGACGTCTCCTCTTGACACTTGATTGTGGTCATCAAACACAAGTACAAAAGAAAGGAAATGGCATGCAAGCCACGCGAATCCTATCAATCTAGTACAAGTACATATGGATAAATGAAATGGCATGTAAGCCGCGATAATTAATTACAAACCAAACGAATAAATAATTAATTACGTCACACGTGACACTAAGGTCACCAAATAAATCTAAACAACCAAACAAACCACAAGGTCTAGGGCGATGGTTACCAAACAAAAGGAACAAACAACAACTACAAAGCACGGTGTGCGAAAGCCGTGACCAAAGGAATATTTCGGTAAGAATTTCCAACACAAACACTCAAGGCACAACAAGGAAATTCTTGTACATATGCATTAGGGCACAAAACCATCTATATACACAACATATGTGTATGCATGTATGCATCTCATTCAAGACCATACCTTACATACCCATATTTGTACCAAAATATTACGAGGGGTTAACCAAACGGAATCTGCCAAAAAACAGAAACTCCTCCATGACCCGAAAAACTACGAAACTTTCTTTTAAGGACAAAAACTGCGCAAGAGCACCTTCACGGCCCCTCACGGCTCGTGAAGCCCAAGGGCCTCACGACCGATCACGGGTCAGAAGGGCTCGTGAGCCTAAAAACCAAGTTTCACAACTAAACAGTTCACGAGTACCTTCACGACCCCTCACGGCTCGTGAAGGCCAAGTGCTTCACGACCGGTCACGGGCCATGAGGACCCGTGAAGCCTGAAAACACTTCGCACGACCAGACCCCTCACGAACACTAGTCGTGTGGCCTTCACGACTCGTGAAGAACACTTCACGGCCCGTGAAGGCCTACCGGACAGAAAAACGAATCTTCCAAAAACGGTTTTTCGAGCCATTTTCGTGCTATATCTTGGTAGCCTAGGCTCTGATACCACTGTAGGAAATCCATCCCATGCCAACACCCGTACGAAGCGGAAGCAACGACATCAAAAACCAGGGTTTTCGGGTATTTAAACCGACATGCATGTATTCCCCAAGTGAGGATCGTGACTACAAACGAGTATAGAAACTAAAACAAACGAGAGGGAGGAGAAATATACCAACACAGAGCTGGAGCTATCCACCGAGCTAGAAAGATCCTCATGAACCCGAAACCGAGCTCCTCTATTGATAGTCCACACCAAGTGAGCGAGATTCCGTCTTGCTATTGACCCGACACACGAACCACACAATGCCTTCGTGCTTCTGGAGCAGCTACAACACCAAGAACTACTTGCCTTCACTTGTTACACTCACTTAGCTCAAGTAGAACTCAAGTACCAAATATATGTGTGTGTTATGACATGAAGCAAGAAGAATCTACATGAGAGAGTTCTTTTCCTCTTATAAACTCTGGAATGAGATAAAGGGACACCAGAATCGGCCACCTAGCCATTTATCCATTGGACCAACACAAAGGTCCAATAAAAACCAAGTGTCACTTTGACTTTTGTCTTCACGGGCTCTCACGGGCCGTGAAGCACTCGTGAAGGTCTCATAGGCCGGGTTCCACCGCACACTCTCATTAGGCCAACGAGTGGTCCAATTAAAAGAATGGCGCCTGCCTTCACGGGCTCTCACGGGCCGTGAAGCACTCGTGAAGGCACTGCTCCCACGACTACTTGTCCGGGTGGTGAAGGCTCGTGGAGGGTTTCTCTTCACGACCTCTTCACGGCCCGTGAAGGTCGCCAGAAACCCTAATTTCATATTCTCTCATGTTTGCGTTGTGCTGCCGGAATATACCCTTGGCGTGTGACTCAATAGGCTCGTACCTCATCAACAGTGATGCTAGTACACGTGTATCAGTGGGCATATTCCAACAATAACATAACATATCTTCTAGTGCACATATACATATACTGACTCATAGATACTTGTAATGCTTTGATGTATAGTTACACCATCTGTATGGCCGTATATCTTAACATTGTTCTTTGTACAAGGTTACACCTCGTACATATTCTGTACCATACTTACTTTCATTGTATACATATGACATTCATGTCTCATAATACATATATTATGTTGTTTATCTAAATCATGGTCATATGCTAAACATGCTAAAGAACTAGTACACTCACCTCAGTAATGAGGATGGTTCAAACAATAGCTCAAATATCGATTACAAAGTCACCGCATACGTCGATAAATAGTACCTACAAGCAATATATAGAAATTACACAAATTCTAAGTATTGCAGGCTGGCACACCCTAAGCACACCCTAGGCATGGTTGTGCCTTCCCCCATGCATGGCTATGCTTTTCCTTGGCATGGCTGTGCATTTCCCTCAGGCACGTCCATGCCTTCCTTAGGCCCCCCGTGCCTTCCCCTAGGCATGGCTGTGCTTTTCCTAGGCATGGCTGTGCCTTTCTCTCAGGCACGCCCATGACTTTCTCAGGCATGCCTGTGCCTCAGCCAAAAAGCACGGGAAGTACCTTATGAACTAGGGTTTGCCACAGGGCGATAGGCACGCCCATACCCTCCATAGGCACGCCCGTGCCTCCCGTGTTCTACACCAGAAACACGGCCAGAACACTGTTTTCCGACCAAAACTCAACCAAAACTCATTCTAAATGATTAAACACTGCAAAGTGGTGTTTCCCTACACCCCTAACAGCTATAAAAATCAACAAACACATAAATAACAATCAAGAGCAATAATTCACCCCTTTAAATACTTTCTTTACCAAAAAACACTTAGAATCCAATCATAAACTCATACCTTGCTACAAGGATCACTTTGATGTAGTTGATACTCACTAAATATGTTGTTCTTCATCAAAAGGAACGAGAGCAATTGGCTGCTAAAGAAATGGCTGGAGAGTGTTGACTTTTCAAGTCAAACGTAGCTACATATATATATATATATATATATATACACACGCATACACACTTTCTAAGAATTACAAAATAGCTCCTGGACTTATCATCTTTCAAACTGACAGCTTTAGCCCCTCTAGTTTTATAAGCACCTCTAATTTATAATAACACTTAGTCATAACAACTTTGGAACTTTGGGGCGTTACATCATGAAACCTTTACAACTAGTTGGTATTAAAAGTTGTCTACAACTCAATCCATGTTAATTCCATTTACATCATCTTGGTTTGCACCTTGGTATGGAATTAAACAGAGTACTGAAAAGGGATTGCATCTTATGATTTAATTACTTCTTTTATCTTACTGAACTCAGGGCCCACTATGACTTCCGATAGGTGGTCACTTCTATAAGACTCACCATCAAGTCATTCCCACTTAGATGTGGGAAACCCATATTTCTTTGGCTACATATGACTTTTATCAGCCTTGAAAGTAATTACTCATGGTTAGGTTAACCAACATTTGCATGCTGATACTTGATCATATGCTAGTGCCAACATCAAGTCTTTCATTTAAGTTTTACGTTCTTTCAGTGGAATATTTTAGTTATTATCTTCCTTTAGAGAAACTAAACATTGTTCTCGCAAGGTTGAATATCTAAAATCTATAAGAACTCCTTAAATGTATTAGCACTTCTTAAGTTCATCAATCTCCCACTAAATATAGATTGAGCAACTTCAAACTTTGAGATATACAAGCAAAGAACTCTTTCAAGACATATCTCATCAAGTGCTAAATAGACTTTCAAGTTGGATTAAGATAGAGGACTTGGCTTGCCATAGTTAATGTGCATACCAACAAGTCGAATACACATATTTGGTCCACCATATATGAGATCATTTTCAACAATATCCGATTTCCTATAACGCGACACCATGTACGAATGTGTCTAAGTAAGGAATGAATTGTGAGATTAACCTGGAATTCATAATGTGGTCATAGATATAGATCTAAGGTATCTTAGCATCTCAACTAGATCTAAGTATCTTATCTATATATGTCCCAATTGATTCCTCAACTAGTTTCTCTTTGTTATGCGCTTGTACGGATTATCCACCAAGTGTGATCTATATCCTACAAGTATGCGTCCCTCTCACAAACACGGTGAAGGATTTTATAATCATCTTATCCTAATAAATAAGGCTAGCATCTAATTTTTAACCCGAGGTTAAATCATTCGAAGATCCTAATCACATAGATTTAGGCGATACGTGTCTTATTTATATGTTTAAGTTGATTATGTCATAGAGACGAGTAATCCAAACTACTTTGGACTTAGACTCAATAATTCATGATTTTTATTACTTAAAACATGTATTTCGTGACATGGATGATTTTTTATTTTATCAACCAACAAAATATTTTTCATAACAAGATTCAAATTTCAAGTATAAATTCATCATCATGAAATATCGAATGATGCGCCAAGAAGCCCAAAATAAAACTTAAGCAATGACATGAATTAACTTTGAAATTGAATGAGTAAGGCGAAAAATCTTTTACAACAAATCCCTAAATTTCAAAATTACATCCATCATCTTCATGAGCATACAAATAAACACAATTTGCCATGCAGGGCAACAAAAACAAAGTAATAAATAAACCAATATCAATAGGCAAGATCAAAACTCCTAATTCTTTTGTAGAGGACAATCATCTTGGTTTCTCTTTTGGGATCCGGTTCTTCATGCTCTTTCTTCTTCTTGCAATTTAGTACCTTCACTTTCTAAGAAAAATAAATTTGTGAGAAACGTAAGTCAATTATCTTTGGTCAACAACCCAGCTTAGAGAAGAATAGGAAGGAATCATGAATGTAACTTAAGAGGGGAAATTAACTCTGTCTTTCCTTATAAGTTTAATATCCTCTTGGCACGAAAGGCAGGCTTGGCGGCCCCAATCTCCAAATCTTCTGCAGAAGTAGCAAACCAACATTTCTTGAATCTCTTCTTGAGGCAAACAATCCATGTCCTCAGATTCAATTATGAGGATAGGCTTGGACACTTTAACCTTTCCAATTTGTGTTGGTTTCTTCTTCCCTTTCTCTCGTTCCCTTGAGCCTATGATGGGAATGGAAGAGGTGGAGTCATGCTTGGGCATGTCAGACTCCGTAGTTTTCAACATGACATTCAATTCTCCTAGTGATTTCTCCATGTTATGCATATGATAGTTCTTGACAAACTGATCATATGATGTGGGCAGGAACTGGAGAACTATATCCACAGCAAGCTCCCTCATAATGAGAAATTCTAGTCTCTCCATTTGGTGCACGTACGCCTTCATCTTAAGGATGTGATCAACCCGCCATCCTGCATTCTACAACCGACTAGGTTTTTAACAAACTCATAGTGTTCCTCACTTACTTGTTGTTGGAACATGTCCTGCAACTTGTTCATCACGTCGTACACACTCATGTTCTCAAAGTGCTTTTGGAACTCCGAGCTCATAGTTGACAACATGAGGCAGGCAACATCGTGTGTGTCCTCAACATGCTTTTTAAATGCGTATTAGACGGCCTAAGTCACGTCGGTAGCTGGTGGCTCCGGAAGGGGTTCCTCAAGGATGTGCAACTTTGACTCATGGCGAAGGACAATTCTCAATTTCCTAAGCCAGTCAACGAAGTTTAGTCTGGTGATTTTTCCCTTTGCAAGAACATACGAAGCGAATAGTTTGACGTCGTGTTATTATGGTTTGACATCTATCAATAACAAGAATACACTTTTTAGTTAGTTTGATATAATCCTCATTAAAATAATTACCCATAAAGTTTAAGAAAAACAACTTATCTTAACAAGGACTAAGAACCATATTTCACTCCACTAAATGACGGGTTTATCGCGGATTACTTCATGGGTCTATTTAGGCCGGTAACCAATTTACTGATTGCAATCTCCATTGAAACTTTTAGACACCTACGGGATCTAACAACATCCATCGGTCGGTTGGCATGTTTCATCCCTACTTATACCAATTCTAAATAAAAATTCTTGGTTGACTCGTGCTTAGCTCGACAATCACACAAGGATTTTACTTTGCAATTGTAAATAGTCCAACAAGATACATGGTAGCACACTCGACAATCATTGGCTCATGCTCAGTTCGACAACCAACAACCCCAAGTTGCCACACTCACCTTCCACATAGATCTACATGGAATAACTCGTGCTAAGCTTGACAATCATCCCACACTTCACTAGAATCGGGTGGTGTCATCTTATGGATGGTGCATGATTTACATTTTTAGAAAACGGGCTTTTGTTTCTTGATTAAAACCAAGTTTTAATTTTGATTAACAAATTAAGTGACAAAATCAATTTTCACTTTCAAATATAATTTCAAGTTTATATTATCTTTTTAATCATGTACGTGCGAGAGTTTGTTAACCAATTTAAAAACTTTTATGATTTTATTAACTTTGAAAAGTTATCAAGCATGCGAAGAAACATAAACAACCATGCAAGAAATTAAATCAATTTACACGCATACAAAAGGGTTGGTAACCAAGCCAAAAACCTATGCGTCCTACCCGAGAGCCAAGCCGGGAGGTCAAGGTCTACTAAGGAAACAAACCTAGACCATGGA
This sequence comes from Dittrichia graveolens, assembly GCA_038502395.1. Taxonomy (NCBI): domain Eukaryota; kingdom Viridiplantae; phylum Streptophyta; class Magnoliopsida; order Asterales; family Asteraceae; genus Dittrichia; species Dittrichia graveolens. The sequence continues at coordinate 51,746,748 of JARJIL010000007.1, read as the reverse complement.
GCACTCCCACTGAATCCGCTACTTCCATCGGGACTCGCCGGATCTAAGGTCTTCAAGACGTCACCTCTTGACTCTAGATTGTGGTATTCAAAACACAACTACATAAAAGAGAGAAAATGGCATGCAAACCAAGTGCTCCCGATCAATCTAGTACAAGTACATATGGATGAATAAAAAGACATGCAAGTCACGATAATTAATTACAAACCAAATGAATAAATAATTAATAACATCACATGTGACACAAAGGCCACCAAATAAATCCAAACAAACAAACAAACAAACCATAAGCCACAACCACAAGGTCTAGGGCAATGGTTACTAACCAAGGGCAACAAACAACAACCACAAAGCATGGTGTGCCAAAAGTGTGACTAAAGGAATATTTCGGTAAGAATTTCCAATACAAACACTCAAGGCACATCTAGGAAATTCTTGTACATATGCATTAGGGCACAAAACCAAGTTTACACCCATATTCATATATACACAACATATGTGTATGCATGTATGCATCTCATGCCAAGACCACACCTTACATACCCATATTTGTACCAAAATATTACAAGGGGATTTTAACCAGAATTTGCCAGGAAAACAGAAACTCCTCCATGACCCGAAAAATAGAAACTCCTCCATGACCCGGAAAACTAGAAAATTTTCTTTTAAGGACAAAAACTATCAAGGAGCTCTTTCACGACCCCTCACAGCTAGTGAAGCCCAAGGGCCTCACCAGAAGGGCTCGTGAGCGTAAAAACCTGGTTTTACGACTGTACTGTTCACGAGAGGCTTCATGACCCTTCACGGCTCGTGAAGCCCGAGAGCTTCACGACTGGTCATGGGCAAAAAGGACTCGTGAAGTCTGAAAACACTTCACACGACCAGACCCCTCACGAGAAATCCATGCACGCCAACGCTCGTACGCAGCGGAAGCAACGACATCAAAAATCGGGGTTTTCGGGTATCAAAACTGAGATGCATGTATTCTCCAAGTTGAGATCGTGACTACAACCCAATATAGCAACTGATACAAAAGGGAAAGGGAGGAGAACATACCATCACGAGGCTAGAGCTATCCACCGAGCTAGGAAGATCTTGAGAACTCGAACCCGAGCTCTTCTATTGATAGTCCACACCAAGTTCATAAGACTCCGTCTTGCTAACGACCCTCAAACTCGAGCCTCACTCTTGACCTCGAGTCTTTGGAACAGCAGCAACAATTGTGTCTTGCCTTCACTTGATACACCACCTTAGCTCTAGTAGAACTCAAGTATCATATATGTGTGTATTGTACCATGAAGCAAGAAGCTTACAATTGAGAGAGTACTATGCCTTTTAAAGGCTAAGAAGAATGGCAAAGGGCACTAGGGTCGGCTCTTATGACAGCCCATGATTAGACCAACACAAAGGTCCAATAAAAACAAAGTGTCACTTTGAATTCTGTCTTCACGGGCCGTGAAGCCCTCGTGAAGGCCTCATAGACCGCAAACTCTCATTGGGCCAACGAGTGGTCCAATGAAAGCAGGGCGTCTGCCATCACGGGCTCTCACGGGCCATGAAGTCCTCGTGAAGGCAGTGCCCCTACGACTACCTGTCCGGGTTGTGAAGCCTCATGGAGGGTTTCTCTTTACGGCCCGTGAAGCTCACCAGAAACCCTAATTTCATATTCTCTCGTGTTTGGGTTGTAATGTCGGAATCTACGCTTGGTGTGTGACCTAATAGGCATGTACCTCATCAGCAGTGGTACTAGTACACGTGTATCAGTGGGCATATACCAATATATTCATTGCTAGTTTAAGGAGTAGTAGCTACATGAATTAATAAAACTATATAATAAAACTTCAAAAAACAACAATAATCATAAAAGATACACATATCCCTATAATAGAATAATTATAATAGATGAACATGTGTATATAATAAAATACATTTAAACATTACTCTCTTTGTCTTCATCTACAGAATCATTAAAATCAAAATTATTTATAGAAAAGCTTGAACTAGAATAATCATTGCAAGAGATTTACTCCCATTAAAACTAGAACCATCATCCATACTTGTTAATAAGAAAAACATAGAGAATCGAAAAAATAACTTAGGGTAAACCTCGATAACTTGTGCTTATGTATCTTAGAAATACTAAAAAGCTCAAAATCATTAATAAATGTTAAAAATTTGGAAAAACATAAAAATTGCACTCTGGTGCATTTAAAAAAGAAGAGAAACATATTGAAAACAAACCACAAGACATTGAAAATAAATACAATGTGTATAAAAAAGAAAAATATAAAGCAAACCCGAAGAGATTGAAAAACAATGCAAGAATCAAAGGTTTGCAATGCAGGAACAAAACTTAAGAGAAGAGTATACGAAGATAGAAGACACCTAATCTTTGAAATGTGATAATAAAGCCCATCGTTGTGTAATCGGAAATCTCGCAAAACGGCGCTCTTGTATTGGGCAGACAAAATTTAAGATGGACTAATATACCACTTGTCAAACATTAGAAACCTTAAAGTAAACAAATAGAATTAAGGATCAGAATTAGTTGTTGCAGTTATATTACGAAAAATAATTTTTACTTGAACGTTCTTTCTCTTTCTCTTTCTCTCTCTGTATCTATGTATACTATTATATAAATCATTTAACATTCTCTCTCATTTTAAATTTTAATACTTTTTAAAATTCAATCAATATAAAATCTTAACCCTACATTTAATCTAAATTAATCTTATCAACTCAATTTTTAACTATTTTATTCTCTCCTAATTTACTTTAACTTTTTATTCAAAATATATTATCTCATATTAACACAATTATCCATCCAAATCATCATATTTTTTAAAATCTTATTAACTCTTCTCTTTATTTCATCAATATAAATCTTTTTTCTTATTTTATTGTCTTTTAAAATTAATAAAATGGTTAAATGTAGATAAAAGAAAATTTAAAAAAAACGGACTTGTTGCTGTAGAAAACTTTTTCTTGACATTGAATCGCGCGAATAACATATCATTACATTTTTGAAAACGAAATACTGTAAACCAAAAACTATTTGCCGCTGTAGCATTGCGCGGGTATGATGCTAGTGTATATATATATATATAGGGTGAGGATCCATTGAGAACACCTCTTAAAATGAGAACTCTAGGAACCACTGCATCTAGTCTATAAAATCATTGCATCCAACTTAAAATCATTGTATAATATCTAAAAAACATGGAATTCTCTTAAAACTAGTTCATCGTGCACGAATTAATCGATGGATTCTCATTTAAGAACCAATACATCTTGTTTTAAAAACCACTGCATCTAGCATTAAATCACTGCATCTAGTATAAAATTACTGCATCTTGTATAAAGTCACTGCATCTTATCTTTATAAACATAATAATAATAATAAATATATAATAATAATAATAATAATAATAATAATAATAATAATAAATACATATATATATATATATATATATTCAATCGCAGATCGCCTACATATGTTGACAAACGATATAAGCGTTCGCATTAGATCCTTTCACTATATATATATATATATATATATATATATATATATATATATATATATATATATATATATATATTCGGCTTTTATTTTGACTCAATAAACAAATATCAAGTTGTAAGAAACCCATTTTTTCTTTAGCTTTAAACATTTCTTGAATTTATGTTCTAGTAAATAGGGCAATATAATATTTCTTGCGTGATAATAATGGATATGGATATAGAACATGATAGACCGTCGTTAAAGTTAACATAGGATGGAAAATGGAAAATTATCCCTTAGTCGGCACACGATTTTTGTAATGACCATAACTTACTATATATTTTAAAACGTTATCTTGAAAGTTACAGTGGAATATACAGAGTTGTTAAATGGCAAATGCAGGTATATATGTTAAAACAATGGAAATAAAATTTTTGCTAAATTGTGCAATTGTAATTTGCAAGTATATGTATTCAGAGAAAGATTTAATGTATAATTGAGAAATGACAAATCTAGCTTATATTAAGTAACTACCATGTGAAGAGACGTACACAAATTTTTAGAATTGTAGAGATTTTAAAACGTTTAATCAATTATCTACAAAATCTATGAGAAATGCTTTTATAATTAAATATACTTCATGCTTATTTATTGACTTATCTCGTTGTTTCTTCTATGTACATTTTAAAAAGCCTTTCACTATATTAAAAGAGGATTTCGTTTTTTACATATAGCATTCTACCTCTTTATGAGTTTAATACAACTTCTTTTATATATATATATATATATATATATATATATATATAAAGAAGTTATTGCAAGTAAAAAGCTATAAGAAAAAAAGAATAAAGCAAATTCAGATTCTTAAAATTATAAATGACAACATCATTTTGATTACATAATGACCTTGACTAGTGAAAAATAATAATAAAAAGGAAAAAGTAGCTTCTCTTTCTTGATTACTATGACCTTCGATTCATTACTCACCATCATATGCTACACCATAAAAAACATAAGTGCTCATAGATCATTCATGGTATATATTCATAATTACTATTACTATTGCATTTATTCTTTCACACAAAGTGATATTATTAATAAGGTACACGTATTCTCAAATGTTGGTAATCACAAATGAAAACTAACTAATACTAGTTAACCTTTTATATAAAGTAAATTACACAAATGCTTTCGGTGTTTCAACTTAAATCACATATTTGGTGTATAAACTTTAAAAATTACTCTCATAATCCATGTGGTAAACATTTTATTTAGATGTTGGTCCGGGTTTATTTTAAAAGACCAAAAAGCTCTTATCTTTTCATTTGAAATTAACATAATATTCTCATCCCCAATTTTGTTATTTTCGATAATTCTAAATAAAATTAATATATTTTATAAAACAATTATATATATATATACATATTAATATTTACCATCCCCCACCCCATCCGTTCTCTCTCTATCTCACAGGCAACATGCTTCCCTCCCTTCTTGTGCACTACGTACTGCACACCACTACCCGCGACTCCCCTCCCTCACTGCAAAACCACAACCTTAGACCATTCCCAACTCCCTATCCCCCTAACCATCTCTCTCTCACACATCACCAATCTCTCTCTCTATTTAAGTCGCATCACAACGTCATACTTATTAAGATCTTTATGGGAAGGAAGGAGAACCACACTACAATATGTCATCTATGTTTGTTGCCATTTTTATTTTGATTTTTAGGGTTTCGATTTGTGTATTTTACGGTTTGTGTGTTTGTTTGTTTGTTTGCAAATGCATCATTTCTTTTCACTCCCCTCGAACGACCTTGACACTACACCCATAGCTACCATCTCTTATCTCCCACTCCTGATCTACCGAGATATCTAATTGAAGATAACCCTCTTGATGTGTGTGTGTGTGCACGTTTGTTATTTCACCAAACACGAACCTCTCACACCTATACGATTATCACACCCATATATGGTTTCTGTTCTTGATTTGATGGTGGGATCGTTTATGTTCTTGACCTAGGAGTAGTAGATAGGGGTAGGTGACCATGATAGATGATGGGGTGATGGTAGAAGTTTTTTTGGAGTGGTGGGGGTATTAATGGTTTATTAGTAGTAATTATATAATAATTCATGTTTTATTTATTATTTAACATTGTATTTAGGTTTTAAAGATGATTTAGAATAATATATATAATAAAGAAAATGAATAAATAAATAGGTATGGGCATCATCTTGGTCTTTTTAAGTGTATGCAAACCAACATTGAAATGAAATGTTTACTATAGTAGTCACCAGTGTAACTTTTAAATTAGTCCAAGGACCAAATTTGTGATTTCAAGTAAATCATAGAGAGCGGTGGTGTAATTTACACTTTGATATATATATATATATATATATATATATATATATATATATATATGAGTAAACTACACGTTTCATCCATGAGGTTTGTTATTAGTTGACTTTCAAGTCTTAATTTTTTTTACTATGTCCAAATTCCTATTGTATATGTTTTGTTACAATCATGATCTCTAATGAATTTGAAAGGCCAAAATGCCCTTGCCCCGTCTAAAGACCAAAATACCCTTAGCGCTTGTTTTTATTTATTTTTCTTGCTTCTAAATAATTAATATTATTATTAATATTATTGTTGTTATACAAAAATAAATACCCCTCCCTTCCTCAATCTCTCCCACGCCCTAAATGTTGGTCATTTAACCTCCTAGACATCGACCGCTTAACCTTTGATGCTGCTTCGATGTCAACCACTACTTTATCGATGCACCCATCGTCGCCAACTTTACACATTGGTTACTCCTTCATTGAATCGAAAAATCGTCTCATCTGCAATAACATTAGCCGACTTTCATCTCCCCTTCCCCTTGATGTAGCATCATGGTTTTCCAAATTCACGTTTAATAAAAAATTTCAACCTTTAACTAAAAACACTTCACAAGTGAAGACTACTCAACCGAAGATGCAAGTAAACCAACCAACAAAGTTTACATCAACCACACTATGACCAAAAATGTTACTTCCTCGAATTCTAAAATCATAAACAATGATCAAGTACATGTATCAAGTTGGCAACAATAAACGAAAACAAACTACATCTACCAAGTGCAACTGCCTGCAACTGCCTCACAGGTCTAACTCTAAAAAACATGCATGAGTACAATACACCATTCAAGAAACAAGTGTTAGCAGATGTTTCGTGAGACAATAGTGTATAAAGCATAAGAAACAAACTCTTAGTCAAATGAACGAGTAGATTAAATTGAATAGACAAAAGATAATTCAATTTATAGCATTTGAGTTGTAAGTTAGGAATTATGTAAGTTTGTTTCAAACTGACTAATGTGCGTATGGCGTATTAGTTTTAAATTTATAAAATCCGAGTTATTTAATACGACAACAACACAAATAGGCAAGAGAACCTAATCGTATTGTAGTATAGCAAATAAGTACCGGTGTCGAACACAAAGGAAACGAGTATGATTTTAATATAACTCTACTAATTAAATATTAAACTAATTTAAAGTAGTAAAAAGGGGAATTTGGAACTTGAACTTTAAAACCAACTACCAACTAGCTTTAACACTCAAACTACCAGAAGTCACCAAAAACAACTCAAAGGAAGCAAAAAACATGTATTAGAACGAAGATTTCCGTCACTAGATTCGATTTCATCTTTTCAAGTTAAATGATTTCAATTAAATACGTGCAATGGAATTTTATTACCACATTCAGATGTCTAATGTGATTAGACTTTTGGTCAGATTATCTAATCCTATAATCATGCAATTAACTAACCCTATGGTCAAGGAGTCAATTTAAAGCATAATTAGTCTTTTTAGTTCGAATCAAGAAAGACTTACTCTTTTACGATTGTTTTTATTAACAAATCATTCAATTAACATATAAAGGTCATTATATGTCAAGCATACACATTAAAGTTCCTATCTTTGGTTGTTTAGGCCTCGGATTGGTCAATCACTAGTCAAAATTATCTATTGGTCCTAGATCATCAAGATTCAAGCCTCACAAATAGATTGATCCTCTAATTTATAAAAACTCAGATTCTAAACACCCAAAAACAGAAACTAAAACACTTATGGATCTTTGATTAAGCATTACATGATAAATATAGGGGAAAAAGCATCAAACTTTAATGAAATCAAACAACTATTCAAAGTTACATCTCCTCTAGGGAGGAAAACAGAAAATCTAGCCTATCATGATCATTCTAGAACACTGAAAATCAATCATAAACATTAAGAATAAAGATAGGAATGAAAAACCGGTGAAAAGAATGATGAGACAATCCTTGATCTTCACAATTAAGCCCCAATCTTCAATTTAATGCTTCAAAACTGCTTTAAGCCTCTTCTAGGACGTTTTTAGGAGTATAAAGTGTGTAAAAGTCATGTGGTTCACTCCCCAACAGATCTGGAATGTTGTTTTAATAGATATACCAAAACAAGGGGTTCACGCTACAATCATGTACCGGTCGCGCTTCGATCTGTGGAGTCCTCATGTAATCCAAATTCTTTAAAATTTGAAAATATGCGTAATCCGCTAGATTGCACCGCGATCCCTTAACGGTCATGCTGCAATCTTCCATTTTCAGTCCGTAAAAGTGATTTTGCAGCCCTCTGAATCTAGTTTATGTGGTATTTTGAATCACCTCAATCCGAGTTCGTATGAATGAGATATGATCAAAATAGTGGAGGTGTGTCGGCGTGAACAACTTTTCATATCTTCTTCGGTTTCTTTGGTTTTTGCTCAAACTTTTCATAACCCACATTTTTAACCTGCAATTCATTATATGAAGATAATAATTATATTTTGGCTTATTTACGAACAATAACAGGCTAAAATAAAACAGAAATCGCTTAAAATATATATCTAAATTTGGCGATATCACTAACTAGTATGCTTAAGCTAAGTAGTCAACTCCACAACAGTAATAGAGTTTTTTATGTTTTAGTTAAATCATTTACTTCTTAAGTTGAATTTAGGTTTCTACATTGTTAGTAAAAGTTAGCGACCAAATATATGTTCAAGAACTCAACATTAGGTTTTTAAGCTAAGTACTAGGGAAGAAGTCACGATGAAGAATTTGAATATGTTTCAAGGATTCAAACTATCAAGTCTACACTTTGATAAGAAGATTTAATATTCAAGATTTGAAGATTAAAGTAATCCAAGACTATCTATTCGGCAAAAATAATAGAACATTTTATTATTAGATTAAGATAAGTTTTAGTCTAATAGTTATCTGTAGGAACATGTATTTAAATGTACCTCATGATATGTTTATAAGTTTATTAGCCTTTCTAGTTGTCTTGTTAGCCAAGTTTGTGTTTAGAAGTTAGTTGTTTGCTGCATTCATAAGTTGACATGGTTAAAAAATTTAGCAATTAATTTGTAAGTGTTGGTGTCAACCCATCGATGCAAGCAAGGTGGTCACTGCTCATGCATATTAGGTCACACGGCAAGGATTGATCCTCACAACACACATTAAGAATAAGAGAACCAAAGAATCAAATATTCTTGATTCAAGGGGACTTCACGCCAGGAAGTCTAATGAGTTCACGCTGTGAACTTTGTCTAATGAATGGCAGATTTTAATCAATACCACCTTCTTCGTGGTCGGTGGTCCAATGCATCTCCTTTCTTTTTAAGATATGATGGCTGTATTTGGAAGCCTTGGAGTCTTCTTGGTGGTTATAAAATCATCCCTAACTCTCTCCTTAAGTCCTCATAGCCATTACTACCCCAAAAAGACTTGCATACACTTAGAGAGTTCCTAGACTTTTCTTGAGTATGGATTCTTGGGAAAAGGAGAGGACTACTTGTTGTTGTTCCAAAAGTGGTCTCTAGAGTTTGAAGACCACCAATAGTATAAGAATAAAGGAAACTTGGTATTGACTTCATATAGAGCAAAGGCCTTCTTGTCTTTCAAGTTCATCTAACCTCTAGACTCATTTCATGATTCTCCATAACGGTATAACCTTTTCTTCCCTAACTTTATTTGTTGATTACTTGCGTGTAGGATATCCATTATCGCAGGTTTTAATGCTACCACCTTTGTTGGTTTGTTGTGTTCTTGCATTGTTTGCTTTCATTAGGTTGCTATGGAAACCCCACAGTGGTAGCAAAGCCACCTTTACATTTGTTTTGCACTTTGGTGGCTTGAAAACCAAAAACAATTTTTTTATTCTATCCAGATGAACTTCACGCCTTGAATCTTTATGGGTTCAAGACCTGAAGTCTTTACAAATTTTCACGTTTTATTTAGAAAATTCATTGTCTATTTTGGCTCTTTTGGCTTCTCGATTTTTGTAGATTCTGTGATTATGCTTGTGGTAATCCCTTATGTGTTTTTGTTCACATATTATATGTACTGGGTGGTTTTGTCATACAATTCATGCAATATATACTTGTGTTTTGTAAATATGAATATGTAATTTTAAATGTTTGCGGGTACTAATGCATATGTACAAGGATTGCTCGAAATGTGTGTTGAGTGGTTTTAGCTTGTTTGAACAATCGTGACCAAAATACATTGTACATGGTTTTGTGTGGCACACCATGTTGTGTTTGTGTTGTTGTTTGAGTTTGGTATCGCCTTACCCATTAAACTATGTGTTGTGATGTTTGGTTGTATATATTCATTCATAAGGTGACCTAGTGTCACAATTGGTTTGTAGTATTAGTTCAGTTAATGAATTTGTATATTTAGTGCAGGTTACATGCCATTTCTTTCCTTTGTACATGAAATAGTAGCATTAGGTAGCATTCATGACTTCAATGTTGCTTGTTTTCAAATTCGTATGTAATTGTGAAAGGAAGACCAAAGGCAACCATTGGGAACCAATGAACTAACATCTCGGCAAGCTTAGATCAGGGGGAGCTCAATGGAGGTGTCAGATTAAATGTGAGCATATCTGGTGGGGTCATTTAATAGACATAGTTTGACCTTGTTCTCCTCGTTTGGCTTAAGGAGAGGACACAAAGGATTGGGCATGTTACCAAAGTTTGTTTTATGCATGGTTATGATTTTACTTTCTTACATGGTTGTTTAGCATCTTCACATGCTAGGAATTTTTTCGAAATAATAGAATTAGAAGAGTTTTGGTTAATGGTTTAACAACACTGACGTGTCATAATTAACATAAATGAATATAAAATTGGATTATGTTGAAAGTGAAAATTGGTTCTGTCAAATGTTTGTTAATAAAAAAAAGGTTTTTAACAGAAAAACAAAAGACCCGTTTTTCTACTAGTACATCGTACACCATCCATAAGATGACGCCACCCGAATGTAGTGAAACAAGGATGACTGTCGAGCATAAACTGTGTCAATCATTGAGTAATTGTGTGCAAGGTGAGTGTTGCTACTCGGAAGGTTGGTTGTCGAGCATAAACCGACCCAATTCTTGGTCTAGAGTAACACCGTTATTATCTTGACAAACAACTTATAATTCCAAGTTGATATGCTTGGGTGATTGTCGTGCATAAACCAATTCATCTAAGCGGATTGAGAATATATCGGTGTGGAAGGGATCAAACATGTCAACCAACGTTTTGAATGTCTATGGATCCCGCAAGTGTCTAAGAGTTGCAATAATGGATTACAAATAGTAAAATGGACACTAATCTAAATAACTCCATAAACTGATTCACTGTAAACCCGTCATGTAATGGAGTGAAATACGGTTGTTAGCCCTTGAACTTTCGTAATTATTTTACTTAGGATTATATCAAAACTAACTAAAATGGGTACTTTACTTTTTATAGACGGCATCCACTATAAACAAAACCGCTACGAATATTTGGCTCCATATGTTCCTTGAAAAAGTGAAACTCACGGGTGTAAATTTCATAGATTGGCATCTGTAATTGAGGATTATCTTCTACGATGAGTTATAATTGTACATCCTTGAGGAACCTCATTGTGAGCCACCTGATACCAATGTGACGAGGGCCATAAAGGACGCGTATGAGAATCTCATCAAGGACACCAATGAGCTAACCTGACTCATGCTTAAGACTATAAGTTCTGAATTACAAACAAATATGAGGAAGTTAATGCGTACGACATGATCAACTAACTAAAGAACATGTTCCAATAGCGGGCGAGGCATGAACTATATGAGTGTCTCAAGGCCTTCATCTGTTATAGGGTAATGAGGTGAGGAAATGTGAGTGTCCACATCCTCAAAATGAAGGTACACGTGGACTAACTAAAGAGGTTATGGTTTCCCATTGGGAAGGAGCTACTCATATTTATCCTCCATTCCTTGCCCCCATCTATGATCAGTTCATTACGAACTACCAAATGCACAACATGGACAAGACCTTTATAGAGCTCCATGGAATGTTGAAGACTGCCAAGTCTAAAATGGCTAAGAGAAAGCCCTCCACCTCTACTACTATTTAAGCCATCAAGGATGGTGGCACTAAAAAGAAGTGAACCGCTTCCAGTTCTAAAGGAAGAGGAGAGGCAAGGTTGTTGCAACAAAGCCTAATTCATTGCAAGAGACAAAGGGGAAAAATTATTCATCCGCCACATCTCTAGAAGAGGTCACCTTCTTCTTCTACACAGAGAAAGGACAATACTAGTGTAATAGCTCCAAGTAAATGGAGAAGCTAAAGAAGTTGAGAGCTAAAGGTGGTGCCGCCTCCGATACGTATATAATTGAACTCTATAACACTTCTACTTAAAATGCATTGTTCTTGGACGTAGGTTATGTTACTCACATATGTAATTATGTGTAGAAGAAGTACGGACTTGGTTGATAGGGAGCTGGATATTGTCATGGGAAACAATAAGGTTGTCCTGGTTTAGAAAGAGTTTGAGCCAAAAGTTTGCAAAAGACTATTAACCATTTCACTTAGATTTAGAAACACTTTTATAAACCTAATAAGACATTAGAAACGTCTCTAAAAAAGGTAGAGTGAATGGTAATAACAACCCTTTTAAAACTAGCCTTAAAAGGTTATTTAAGAGATTGTTACAGCGTGAGGCACGACCTTGCCAAACAAGCCATGGTCGTGCCTGCCCAAATAGGCATAGCCTAAGTCACGCCATACTTTGGCCCATACCCCATCACCTGGCATAGTTGTACCACAAAGACGCACGGCCATGTACCAACTTACCAAAACCAATTTTTGGTGTTTAATTCTCTCTCATTTGATTATGTTGCTTGAATCATTACTTGGCATGTGACCCAATAGGCCTATGTCTTATCGGTCAGTGATACCAACTCAAGTGTGTCAGCTAGCATACTCCAACAGAATTGCACTTGCATGTGACATAGACACAAAAGGTAACACAGACACAGAGCGGCCTCTAGCAAAGCACTTATGCCCCAAAGTTAGGATAGGGTATGCCATCCATGACAAGTACCAATCTAAAAGAATGGTACTATACATAATTGATATTCATCCTTTTGTTCATCATATCCAATGTGAATGCAAGGCATGTAACATCGTCAACCTCCAAATCATCCATAATTATGTTTCTCGATCAAGGCTGATGGTGGTCAACAAAAACAAGTTGCAATTGATCAATTATCAATTCAACTCGAGTATGGCCATGCATTTTTGTTTCAGCACTCAATCGTTGAGGGGCCCATGGACTTCTCTCCAAGCAGAGGAACAAATTCCTTTTACTACATTGTTCCATTGTAGCAGCGATACCTTACGTGAAAACTTCCTTTATAACAGCCAATTATGAACTGCGTTAGAAAGCAATCAAAGCAAATCAAGCTGATACTCAAGGATCACATGTATCTCCGGTCTAAGAACAAATGATATTATCATCCTGAGTTACTCGTGACCATACCCATGAAGTAGACTCAGGTTTGGGTCCTCCAGTCACTTCTTCCATTATAAAGTACAGGCTAAGTGTTGCGTAACCATGTATTCAATCTACTATGAATACTATATCAACCACTTACCTAAATCTTAATTCACTTCTTCTTTCCTAATGAAGAATGATCGACTGTTGAGAGTTTAGAACAAACTCGTTATTCATTGAAGCACATAAACATGCAAAGATGGAACACAATATAGGTCTCATGAAAGTAACCGCATCTGTCATATAGTAAAATATCCATTTAAAAATCATTACAATCATAAATACAATACTTCTAAAAGCTCCAAAATATTTTATCAAATACAACTAAAGTAATCAAACAAAGTCACTAGAAAATATAATGCCCATCAACCTAGCATGAGAATCATGTTTGGCCTATTACAACAGTTTCATGAGCGGGCAACTCAAATTAACCTTTGTCGGTACTCTACTGATGACAATCTCCTCATCCGGAATGATATGATGAATAAAGTGATATTTATGAATGATGTGTCTCGTATGTTCATAGGTTATTGTACCCTTATTTTCATTGAAAATCTCAATAGGTTCAACGATGCTAGGAGCTACTCTAAGATCCTAGATGAACTTCCTAATCTCGACAACCTCTTTAGTAGCCTTGCTTGCAGCAATTTACTCTAAATCCATGGTTGAATTATCCATAGTGTCTTGTTTAGAACTTCTCTACTAATTGAACTACTTAAAAAGAACACGAACCTCGGTTGAGATGACATCCCTGTCAGTTTGGATGCTAGCATCAAAGTATAGTAACTCTGAGAACCTCCAACCTACCAAACACCAAGAACAGCTCTTGAGTCCTCTTATGATAGTTGAGAATGTTTTGCACTACTACCCAATGACTTTGACTAGGATTAGCCTCATATCTACTCATCATGCTTAAGGCATAGGAAACATCTGGCCGAGTACAAAGCATATCGTACAACATCAATCCTATGGACAAGGAATACAGAACTCGACTCATTTCATGTAGTTACTTTTGAGAAATAGGACATTAAGACTTGCTCAACGTCACATGGTGCAGCATAGGCAGATGTCCTTTTTTGGAACCCTACATTTTGAATCTCTTCAAGACTTTATCTATATATGTACTCTGGCTCAAACTAATGAGACTTAGACCTATCCCTGTAGATCTTGATCCCCAAGATATATACCTCTTCTCCCAAGTATTTTATAGAAAAACAATTCTCAAGCCAAGACTAGGAATACTACAATTCTCTCATTACCCTGACATATACACACAGTTTATCCTTGCTATTGGAAAAGACAAAGTCTTTGACTTTCTCATCAAATCAAAGATTCGAACTTCGAGATGCTTGTTTAAGACCATAAATGAACCTCTTAATCTTGAAGACTTTGTCTGGATACTCTTTATGTACAAACCATTTAGGTTGTGCCATATACACTTCCTTTTTAACTTCCTTTAAGGAAGGAGGTTTTAACATCGATCTGCCAAATCTCATAGTCATGATAGGCAGCTATAACCTTAAGTATCCTAATTGACTTCAACATCACCACTATGGAAAATGTTCCATCATAATCTACACCATGAGTTTACATGAAACCCTTAGCCACCGGTTAGGCTTTGAAGGTGTGTGCAGTTCCATCCATGGCAATCTTTTCTTTGAAGACCTATTTGTACCCCATTGGTATGGTACAGGATCAACCAAGTCCGGACTTGATTATACGCCATGGATTTCACCTCACTCTCCATTGCATCCTTCCCCTTATCATACTTTGAGCCCACTATAGCTTCACGGTAATTTGTGTGTT
Organism: Dittrichia graveolens; assembly: GCA_038502395.1. Lineage (NCBI taxonomy): Eukaryota > Viridiplantae > Streptophyta > Magnoliopsida > Asterales > Asteraceae > Dittrichia > Dittrichia graveolens. Next base: position 51,731,564 of record JARJIL010000007.1, on the reverse strand, counting down.
CGTTATGATCCACCAATAGTTTGTCTTGCTCGGATATGAGAAACCCATACCTTTCACGTTCATGATGAACTGATGAACTCTACCAAACCTACGGTGGCAATGGTTACATGTCAAGTACCTTAGCATCCATCATCTAAGGCTCCACCTCTTCCCGTACATCGACCTCAAAGGTAGCACTAGTGCCAACATCAGGTCTATCACTCGTGCCATCCTGAATTTTTTTAAGATCAACTTTCCTCCCACTAAACTCTTTGGATATCATCTCTCTCTCAAGGAAGACTTCCCTTCGCGCAACAAATACCTTGTTCTTAGAAGTTTTGTAAAACATATATCACATAGATTCAGGATGAAAATACACCTCTAGGCTCTGGGTTCTAATTTGTCTGGAGCTTCACATCTAACGTATGAATCACAACCCCAGACTTTGAAATAAGCAAGCGAAGGAACTCTTCCATGCCACATCTCAAAAGGTGTACTTGCAACCTCATTTGTTGGTAAAAGGTTCAAGGTCTTTGCAGCAGTTCCAAAGCATAACCCCAAAAACTAATGGGTAGCTTTGTTTAACTCATCATATACGAGCGACACCATTTAATTGTGGTGTCCTGGAGGAGTAAACTGTGAGATAATCCCATAATCCCTAATATGATTGTGAACACCTATCCAAACCATTTCTAGACTCAGAATCAATATTCATGATTAATCTATTATAATTCAAGCACAAATTAGTTTCATATATACCATGACCAAGATAAGCTTTAAAGAAATTAACAGCATTTCTCAAAAAAGAAATACTACCGTTACTAAAAGAAAAATCAAGCCCATCATCATATACTACATCAAATGAAATAATGTTTCTAGCCATGCAGGATGAATAACAAACATTATCTAATGTGATTATTAAGATGGATGGGAAGGTGAGATCCACACACCCAATCTACTTCACTATGACAACATATTTTTTTCTCATTATTAGGTCCTGGTACCCAAAACCCTACTTCCTTTTCGCACATGCACAATATCATAAACATGAGTGCCACATCCGGTGTCTAAAACCTAGTTGTTAGAAGTAGCAATGTTGTGGAGTTCAATTATGAATGTACCTGAGGGTCTAACCTCCTTTGCCTTAATGAGTTTGAGCTCCCCCACATACTTCGGGCAACTTCGCCGCCAGTGTCTCTTTTCTCTTAAGTAGAAGCATTCGGCCTCTCCAAGGTCTTTTGCTTGTGCAATTGGACCCTTATCTTTCTTCTTAGGTTTGGGATTGGGTAAGGCTTGGTAGTGACAACCATACCCTTCCCCTTTACCTTACTAGTAGGAGTGGCCACTCTCTTCTTGGTACCGCCCTCCCAGATTGCCAAGACAGAAGCGAAGGATGTGGAAAGCTGACTCTTTGGTCTTCATCATTCCATGAAGTTCCGTAAGGGTTTTGTCCATACTATGCATATGATAGTTCTAGATGTACTAACTTTATGAACAGTGCGTGGACCGGAGAATGATATCAGTCACTAGTTCCCTTCCGAGGGAAAATCCATCCTCTCCGAGCAATCCACATATGCTTTTATCTTAAGCACGCGGATGCTCACATTTCTACCCTCCCGCATCCGACAATCAGACAAGAACTTAATGCATTCATAACTGTAATACCCGGGTTTTCAATGTAATTTCATGCTTTAAACATTATAAGTTAGAGTGTCATTAAAGTGAGTAATTCAGTGTATTATTGATATTATGAAACTAAAAGGGACCAAATATGGAAATTTAGGAAGTGGGGAAAGATATATAAACTCAAAATTAGGGCGCATAGCCCTAGGGGAATTACTGTAGCTGCTTATAGAGATAGAGAACCTGTGTATGTGCAGTTCATGACCGAGAAAGAGCCGGACAAGGAACTCAAAGTTATGATACCAAATTGATCAGATTTTACTTGGAATCTATATAGGTATGATCCCCTATGTACTCATGAGTATTTTGATAATAGCATCACGTAGATTGATTATGAATTGGGGTTTTGTTTCGACTATGAATTGCCCGAACAAGAAGAAACGACGGAACCATGAATACGATTATGAATCAGTAAATGTTGAGGAAAACCTAATTAATTACGAAGGGTTGGTTCGTATGCAGTTTAGGATCTAATGTAATCTAAATCGAGAATTTTAATTAAGTTTTAGGTTGGCTGGACAATGATTAAGGATCAAAAGAGATTGGACAATCGTAAAAGTTCTTGAGGCTTTGAATCGTAAATCATATTGGATCGATTATCAATCAAAAATAGTAAGGCAAGTACAAATTGCAAATTGAAAATGGGTTGAGTCTCTTATTGAGATTCCACACATCATATTTAGAATCGGTAAATTGAATATGAGTTAAATCATGAATCGAAAACCATGAGATAGACACCATATCGTAAATTTATTTTGATGAGGATCGTAAATCGAGTGCCTGGTAGGTGGGATTGCAAATTTAAATGGTGTACTTTGGAATTGTAAAGATTAATCATAAATCTTACATGATAAAATTGGAATAAAAAACTTGGAATTTATAGTGAATCGTAAATTCAAGATGAATGAAATCGAAAATTGAGGATCGACCGGATCGTAAATCATTTTAATTAGTGGTGGAATCGAAAAACCACATATGAGTATAACTAGATTGAAAACCTTGAAACTCAAGGAATCGCAGTTCATGGGTTAAGGGGGATCACCAATTAGGACTATTGAGGAATCGTAAATTTAAGGGAAGGGACATATGGATCGCAAATTTAATTTAGAGACAAATCATAAAACCAAATACATAGACATATAAACATATCATAAAGTGTGTGAGATAAGTTAATCATTTTAACAAATCTTATGATTAAAATATTTCTCATAAATTATCTAGTATGCGATCCTAATATATATTCAAGAAATAAAACACAACCACGGAGACAAGAAAGTTTGGTAACATGCCCAAAATCCTATGTGTTTTCCCTTTGATCCAAATAGATAAACAAGGTCATTTAAGGAATCCAATACCCAAAAAACCCAGGCGGGTGTGCTCCCACTAAATCAGGCATCTCCAATAGCATCCGGGACTTCATTTCACAAAGACATCACCATTGTAACTCCCGATGCTAGCTTACAATCAAAATCAATCTTCTATACTATTTACAAATACATAGAAGACGAAACACAATGCAAGAAGCAAGCCTATGCTACTCAAAAAAGTACAAAGGAAAAAAGAAATGATGCCAATCCATACAAAAACATATAAATATTAAAACTAAAACATAATGGAAATCCAAAACAAATCCAAGACTTGTCAAGAATGGTCAGAAATCGAAAATAATCAAGAAATCCATTTTTTCTTAAAAATTCAAAATTGTATTATGGAACAGTACCTTGCATGGGCGTGCACCGTAAAAGTCACGGCCGTGGCTTCCGGTACATCTAAGAGCATAGCCGTGAATCCATATAAAATTGTTCTTTGTTGGCACAATCAGTGTACCCAAAAGCACAACGGTACCCTGACCGAACCATCACCGATACGGCCCATGTCTAGAAATCCACGGCCTAAAAGTGTAAAGTCGTGTTAGATATGGCTTGAATACGACTGTTAGGTATTGGTGGCATCAACAAGGCAACAAAAGCATAAAACAAGTATAAACAATTTTCAAAAATTATGCCGACTAATACACACCGGATGGACCAAACTCTAAAAATAAGCAATACAACAAAATAAGCATGAGAAGAAATGTACCCTCAAGTGCAAACACTCTTCTTGTGGTTGGTGATGGATGGTAGCATGCAAAATGGATCCCTCTAATGTCCAAGCTTCAAGATTCCCAAGTGCTAGCAAGCTTAGGTTCCACCAAGAACAATCACTACTAAGGCACTAACTTGAAGCACTAGCACTAAGCGTTCCAAATGTGTTTTAGAGAGAGTTTTCCAAGATTTGCAAAAGACGATTAACCATTTCACCTAGCTTTAGAAACACTTTTAAAAGCCTCATAATACATTAGAAACGTCCTCATAATGCTAGAGTGAATGGCAATAACAACCCTCTTGAAACGAGCCTTAAAAGGCAATTTAAGAGGTTGTTATAGCATGAGAAACGGCCGTGCCAAAAAAGGCACCCTTGTGCCCACTCGAACAGGCATAACCTAAGTCACTACTGACTTGGACCCGTACCCCATCACATTGCACAGTCATACCACCAAGAGGAACGACCGTACCCAGCCCAACAAAACCAATTTTTGTGTTTAACTCTCTTTCATTTGATGGTGTTGCTAGAATCGATACTTGGCATGTGACCCAAGGCCTATGCCTCATCAATAGTGATACCAACTCTAGTGTGAAAGTGGGCATATTCCAACAAATACCTCATTACATTCCGATGACTTTAGTAGGTATGGGTATGTGTACTTGGTTAGAAACAAGTTTGTTACCTTTGAGGTGTTCAAGGATTATCATAATGATGTTCAGAATTAATTGGGCAAATGGATCAAGATACTCAGATCGGATCATGGTGGTGAGTATCTAAGTTCTAAATTCTATGATCATCTAAAAGATTATGGGATTATCTCACGCTTTGCACCTCCCAGGATGCCATAATTAAATGGTCTCACTAAAAGGAGGAACCGGACATTGTTAGATATGGTCCGGTGTATGATGAGTTGCTTGGATCTATCCATTAGTTTTTACGGCTACGCATTGTAATTAGTCTCGAGAGTCCTTAACCTCATACCAACAAAGAAAGTTAAGAAAACACCTTTTCAGATATGGCATGGAAAGGTTCCTTCACTTGCCTATCTTAAAGACTACGATGTCCTACCTGCATGAGATATGAGGTGGAGGACAAACTAGAAGCCAGGACAAAGTGATGTTACTTCATTATATATCTTGTTAGGTCTATGGGTTGTTTCTTCTAAAAACCTTCATAGAACAAGGTATTTGTTGCTCGAAGGGAAGTTCACCTCGAAAGGGAACTAATATCCAAGAATGCTAGTCAGAGAAATATTGATATTGTGGAGGTTTAAGAATCAACAATGAAGATATCCTCATGTTGGCAGTAGAACACAACCACGGGTGGTTGACTCTCAACGTTACCTCTTCGAACGTCGGGTAGAATTCGTCTTGAGCCAGAGTGATATAGGTTTCTCATGCCTGAAGGAAATGACTTAATGCTAGATAATGATAAACCCACCAACTATCGGGATGCCGTGATAGGCCCTATGTAACACCGTATTTTTAACCCAAAAATTTTCACTTTAATTACACTGCGGAAGCGTTTATAAATACCCAAAATAATTACAACTAATTACAAACCACTTTTTACAAAATATCAGTATTACAAAACACGGCTCATCACAAATACTTTATCAGAGTCCTAGGTGATTACTCCCCAAGCTAACCACTCTCAGCCGAGCCGCAAACTTACCAAAACCTGTAAAAAGAGTGAGAGGTGGGGGATTAGCACAAAGCAAAGTGAATGGAGTAACACACAACAGATATATAAGCCTGAACCGCATGATATCAACAACCACAAATAAGCACCCTGGCAAGACCGACGGTTCTGCAGGAACCTACAACCAATGCCGGCCAAAGCGAAGGTTTACCGATAGTCCATTTGCTATCCTCACACAGTATCATACTCTGGTAGCAACAAATGCATCCCAAGGTCCTAATACTGCTTAGCCAATAGCAAATGAACCCAGCCCATAAGCCCAGTCGTAAACTGACTTCCCTTCCAACATGTATACATGTCACAGAATACAACAATTAACATTCACAGTCAATTAACCAACAGATATACAATATATCCAACAATAGTTGCAACCAAACCAGTACAACTAATATCACCCGTGAGTAAACATCCACTCACCTAAAGATTTCAGCTTTCCACTCAGTGATCTAATGTTACTGAGTCTTGTCTGTTCCTGAGAACACAACAAACTGAAATCAGTATCCAATTCATAAATATATATATCAATCATATATTTATATCCATTTAATCAAACATAAACATGTAAGATTCACATATGCATGCACATATAACACATAGCATTAAACAATGCAAAACAACAAGCCAAAACTGTCGGATTTCCTAAGAAATCCGACACTACTATCGGAATCCGCAACCACCATCGGATTTCAAGGAATCCGATACTTCCATCGGATTTGAAGGAATCCGCAACTCATTCAGATTTCCACACTTGCATCATAACTTAGCATCCACAATCGGATTTCACAATTGGAATCCACCATCGGATTCATACCATCGGATTTTAACATGATCCAGATTTTAAGTTCCGGTTTCACAAGTATCGGATTTCAAAAGTACCGGATTCAATACCCGGTTTTCCACACTTGGATTTCATCATCAACTCCACAATCCACCATCTTCAAGCTTCCCATAATCCGATAACTTCAAACCTTGCATACATCTCATATCCAGATCATAAACAAGTTCATAAAAACACATATATACATGTTTAAACACACAAGCATGCATCAAAACACCTTTAACACCCTAACAACACTAAATCCGATAACTTCATATGATGTTCATATCAAAACCCACTTAAAAACCATAGCATGTTAACACTAACCAAATCATCTTTCATAACAAGATTCATGTTTCAAGAAGAAAACAATAAACATACAAACCTTCTAATTTGAATTCACAATTCAAACACTTGAACTCCGATTGTTTCTTGCTTTTTCTTTTGGTCTCGGTTTTACACACTATGACACACACATGCAAGACTTCAAAGTGAAGTCATCTCCACTAAACCCACGTATATACAATTGATAGCATGAGGTGGAATGCTTTAAAACACTAAGCACATGCACACACACTACCGTATACATACATACATATACATATAACCATCAATATTAATTAACATTAATCACTTACTTAAATAGTAATTAATAAACATATTCAAATAATAATTCATGTGTAACATACCCCAAAGCCTACGTTTCTACTAGGCCCAATCTCAGGATGTTACAAATCTTCCCCCCTTAAACTAGATTCCGTCCTCGGAATCTATTCATCATCAAACATCCGCGGGTAACGTGCTTCCATGTCGGCCTCAGTTTCCCACGTCAAATCCGAACCCAAACTGTTCCTCCACTTTACCAGAACCATCGGAATCTGTTTCTTTCGCAATTTCGTCACTTTCCGATCTAATAGTTCTACGGGTTCTTCCACCAACCTCTTACTGGAATCCACTTTAAGATCATGTAGAGGTAGAATCTGACTCTCATCCTCAAGTCTACATTTCCGCAAGTAACACACGTTGAAGGTATTGTGAATACCTGATAATTCTTCACGATGGTCGAGAGTAACCGTCTGATCATTAACCACCCGTTGGACACGAAACGGTCCAATATAACGCGGAGCCAACTTTCCCGCTTCCCAAAACGGATAACCCCCTTCCACGGAGAAACCTTCGGATATACCGATTCCCCCTCAACAAACACAATAGATCTACGACGTGGATCAGCATACATCTTTTGTCGATCCCTCGCAGCTTTCAACTTTTCTCGCGCAATAGCTAGTTTATCTGCGGTGATCTGCACAATATCAGGCCCTGCATACTGTTTCTCACCCGCCTCTAACCATCGTGTAGGAGTACGGCAGCGACGACCATATAGCATCTCATAAGGCGGCATACCGATACTTGAATGATACGAATTGTTGTACGCGAATTCGATTAAAGGCAGATGGGAATCCCAAGAACCTCCATATTCTAACACACATGCCCGAAGCATATCCTCGAGTGTTTGAATAGTTCAATCAGATTGCCCGTCTGTCTGTGGATGGTAAGCTATGCTCAAATTCATCCGTGTGCCCAACTCCCGCTGTTCTAGAAGTTCGACACAAACCTGGAATCTCTGTCTGGCACGATCGAAAGCGGTATACCATGTCAGGAAACAATTTCATCTATATACAACTGAGCCAACTTACTGAGTGATGTCGTCTCACTGGTAGCCTAGAAGTGAGCACTCTTGGTCAATCTGTTAACGATCACCCAAATCATATCATTATTCCTCTGCGTACGTGGAAGTTTTGTTATGAAATCCATCGTTATGTGCTCCCACTTCCACTCTGGAATCTGCAACTGTTTAAGTAATCCATAGGGTTTCTGGTGCTCTGCCTTAACCTGTGCACAAATATGGCAAGACTCCACAAACTGTGCTACATCCGTTTTCATTGTAGGCCACCAATACAACACCTTTAGATCGTTATACATTTTTGTGCTACCTGGATGAACAGATAGTCTAGACTTGTGAGCTTCAGTCATAATCAAATTCCGAAGACCTCCAAGCAAAGGTACCCAAACACGAGATTGATAAACCTTCAATCCCCTAGAATTATCAGTCAAGTCATTCTTCTTTTTAATTATAATCTCTGACTTCAGATTTTCATTCCTCAAGGCTTCCAACTGAGCTGCCTTTAATCTGTCAATCAAGTCGGAGACTATTTCAATTCGCATAAATTTAATATGTTCACTAACTCCCTTGCGACTCAAAGCATCGGCTACCACGTTGGCTTTCCCTGGATGATAGCGAATCTCACAATCATAATCTTTAACAAGTTCCAGCCATCGCCTCTGTCGCATATTGAGTTCTTTCTGCGAAACACATACTGTAGGTTTTTGTGATCCGTACAAATGACGCACTTTGTACCATAAAGATAGTGTCTCCACAATTTTAACTCAAAAACCACAGCTGCCAGTTCTAAATCATGGGTTGGATAGTTCTTCTCATTAGGTTTCAACTGACGAGAAGCATACGCAATCACTCTATCCCGTTGCATCAACACACAACCCAACCCTGCCAATGACGCGTCACAATAAACTATGAAGTCATCTGATCCATCCGGTAAAGCAAGAATAGGAGTCTGGCATAAGAGTTGTTTCAATGTCTGAAAAGCTCTCTGCTGTTCATCACTCCATTTAAATGGAACTTCCTTGCGAGTCAATTTAGTCATGGGATTCGCAATCTTAGAAAAGTCTTTAATGAGTCTTCTGTAATACCCAGCCAATCCCAAGAAGCTTTTAATTTAAGAAGGCGACTTCGGAGCTTCCCAATTCATTACAGCTTCTATCTTTGTCGGATCAACCTTGACTCCATCACTGGAAATGACATGCCCCAGAAAGTGAACTTCCCGCATCCAGAATTCACACTTCGAGTACTTGGCATACAATTGCTCCCATTTTAACGTCTCAAGAACTTGTCTCAAATGAATCTCATGATCAGCTTCAGATTTCGAATAAACCAGAATGTCGTCAATAAATACTATCACAGATTTATCCAAGAACGGTCGACAAACCCGGTTCATCAAATCCATAAACACTGCAGGTGCGTTAGTCAAACTGAACGGCATGACTAAAAACTCATAATGGCCATACCTGGTACAGAAAGCAGTCTAAGCAACATCTCCGTCAGAAACTAGTACCTGGTGATAACCCGATCTCAGATCAATCTTCAAGAAATACGAAGCACCCTGCAACTGATAAAATAAATCATCAATCCTGGGCAAAGGGTATTTATTCTTCACTGTCCTATTATTCAGTTCTCTGTAGTCAATACACATTCGCAGAGTACCAACTTTCTTTTTCACAAATAAGACTGGTGCACCCCACCGTGAAGAACTCGGACGAATAAATCCCCAATCCAACAAATCCTGAATCTGCGTCATCATCTCCCTCATCTCAGAAGGAGCCAGCCTGTAAGGAGATCTAGCCACTGGATTAGAACCTGGTATCAAATCAATCTTATACTCTACCTGTCGAACAGGAGGTAGCCCAGGTAACTCATCCGGAAACACTTCAGGATACTCTGATACGACTCGCACATCAATAACTGCCCGTTTCTCTTTTCTAGCATCAATCGCATATGCCAAAAAACACTCGCATCCCTTACTCAAGGATTTCTTGGCTTTCAACATAGAAATGATAGGAAATGCAGACTTTTCCCTTTCCCCACGAGCCACTACACGCGACCCATCAGATAGCGGAAACAAAATCAGCTTCCTATGACATTTAATACTCGCCCTGTGCTTACTCATCCAATCCATCCCCAACACCACATCAAAACCCGCTTATGGCATCAACAGGAATGATACAGGAAAGCATTTACCATCTATGTCAATTTCAGCACCCATCACAGAAGTCGTAACATGCACTATCTTACCATCTGCTACTTCTATATCAATCAGCACAGAGATACTAGTAGTAGACAAACTCAACTTAGCACAAAATGCTACAGAATTAAAGGAGCGATTCGCTCCAGAATCAAATAATACACGAGCAGGTAAGGAGTTTATAAAGAACGTACCGGTGATCACATCATCAGTGGCAGTAGCATCATCTACTGTCATCCGGAACGCCCTGCCCTCCGGAGTTGGAGGATTCTTCCTTTTCTGCCCTCCCGCTGCAGACGAGCCCCCAACCGCCCCTGCCCCTGACCCTGTCCCAGCCCCAGGTCTTCTCCCTATAGGGCAATCACCTGCCCTGTGCCCCTCCTGGTGACAATTCCAACATATGTTTCGGGGATACCTACAATCTTTCGATTCATGCCCGTGGGTTCCGCATCTCACACAACGCATCCTCTGAGCAGTACACTGCCCAGTGTGAGAAGACCTGCACCTCGTGCACCATTGTGATTTACTCCCAGAATCTCCTATAGGAGCTTTTCTGTTCTGGTTGCCCTGGGACTGGTTACCCTGCCATTTCTTCTTTTGCTGGCTACCCCCAGCCTGGTCATACCTCGGCTTCTGCAAAGCCGCCTCATCCTTGCTCTGTTTATCTTTGGCCTGGATGTCCCCCTCAGCAGATTTTGCTAAGGTGAAGGCTTGGGATAGAGATCCAGCCAATCTTGTGGTGCTCCTGTATTCTAGAAATAATGCCCCGATGAAGTGCTAAACCTGGGAAGATTCGTCAGGCACCCACTGAGTTACAAACCTTAGTTTAGAATTAAACTGTTCAATCAACTCATCCACTTTCATCTTCCTCGTCATCTTTAGTTCCATGAACTCCTACCTTATTTTATTCAATTCGAAGGCATTGCAGTATTGTTCACACAACTTATCCCGAAATTGATTCCACGTGATAGAATCCATATGTGCTCTCGATAAATGGGTGGTAATGGAATCCCACCAAACCATCGCTTTGCCCTTCATCATACGGGTAGCAAAGCATACTCGCATATCCTCCTCACAGTTGCAAGCATCCAGGATTCTCGCAGTATCCCTCAGCCAGTTCAAAGTAACATTGGGATCCGTGCTGCCGTGGTATTCATCCGGTTTAGAATCCAAAACCTGCTTGTAAGTACACGGCTGCCTGTATCCCTTACCTGGTGGAAATATCATAAATGGATATGAATAAGACCCTTGTGGCATTGACCCCTGTGGAACAGATCCTTGCAGATAGGGTCCCTGAGGAAACAACGGATAATAGAAGGGTTGTGTCATCGGTTAAGTAAATGGTGGTATAGGCATTGACATTGGAGGAACCTCTACCAATGTAGTAACTGCTGGAAAGATAGGTGGTATTAGTGGTTGATGTTATGGGCATAACTGGTCGTTGTGCTGCAGGAACCTGCCTCTGCTGCTCTAGTTCTGTTCTCAAATCTTGCAGCTGACCCTCTAGTTGGAATATGTACTCATCTCTCTCATCAACCGCTGTACTAGATGTACCAGCCTTAGTAGGAACTTCAACTGTAGCAGTATGGACCTCAGTAGTAATTGGGACACTAGGAGTACCGGTCGAGAAATCACGTCCAGCCATTGTTATCTGTAACAATCACATCACCTCACGATTTATTAGATAAATCCGTTAGTACACAACATTCTAACTCCACCACACTCCAATTCACCCTAATCCCACACCCAAGGAGTAATCAATCTACCACGAGCCAAGATTTTGGAATGTAACACTTCCACTATGCCTACACTGCCAAACCAAGGCTCTGACACCAAACTAGTAACACTGTATTTTTAACCCAAAAATTTTCACTTTAATTACACAGCGGAAGCGTTTATAAATACCCAAAATAATTACAACTAATTACAAACAACTATTTACAAAATATCAGTATTACAAAACACGGCTCGTCACAAATACTTTATCAGATTCCTAGGTGATTACTCCCCAAGCTAACCACTCTCAGTCGAGCCGCTGACTTACCAAAACCTATAAAAAGAGTGAGAGGTGGGGGATTAGCACAAAGCTAAGTGAATGGAGTAACACATAACAGATATATCAGCCTGAACCGTATGATATCAACAACCACAAATAAGCACCTTGGGAAGAGCGGCGGTTACGCAGGAACCTACAACCAATGCCGGCCAAAGCTAAGGTTTACTGATAGTCCATTTGCTATCCTCACATAGTATCATCCTCTGGTAGCAACAAATGCATCCCAAGGTCCTAATACTGCTTAGCCAATAGCAAATGGACACAACCCATAAGCCCAGTCGTAAATTGACTTCCCTTCCAACATGTATACAAATCACAGAATACAACAATTAACATTCACAGTCAATTAACCAACAGATATACAATCTATCCAAAGTTGCAACCAAACCAGTACAACTAATATCAACCGTGAGTAAACATTCACTCACCTCAAGCTTTCAGCTTTCCAGTCAGTGATCTAATGTTACTGAGTCTTGTCTGTTCCGGAGAACACAACAAACTGAAATCAGTATCCAATTCATAAATATATATCAATCATATATTTATATCCATTTAATCAAACAAAAATATGTAAGATTCACATATGCATGCACATATAACACATAGCATTAAACAATGCAAAACAACAAGCCAAAACTGTCGGATTTCCTAAGAAATCCGACACTACTATCGGAATCCGCAACCACCATCAGATTTCAAGGAATCCGATACTTCCATCGGATTTGAAGGAATGCGCAACTCATTCAGATTTCCACACTTGCATCATAACTTAGCATCCACAATCGGATTTCACAATTGGAATCCACCATCGGATTCATACCATCGGATTTTAACATGTTCCGGATTTTATGTTCCGGTTTCACAAGTATCAGATTCTAAAGTACCGGATTCAACACCCGGTTTTCCACACTCGGATTTCATCATCAACTCCACAATCCGCCATCTTCAAGCTTCCCATAATCCGATAACTTCAAACCTTGCATACATCTTATATCCAGATCATAAACAAGTTTATAAAAACACATATATACATGTTTAAACACACAAGCATGCATCAAAACACCTTTAACACCCCAAGAACACTAAATCCGATAACTTCATATGATTTTCATATCAAAACCCACATAAAAACCGTAGCATGTTAACACTAACCAAATCATGTTTCATAACAAGATTCATTTTTCAAGAAGAAAACAATAAACATACAAACCTTCTAACTTGAATTCACAATTCAAACACTTGAACTCTGATTGTTTCTTGCTTTTTCTTTTGCTCTCGGTTTTACACACTATTACACACACATGCAAGACTTCAAAGTGAAGTCATCTCCACTAAACCCACGCATATACAATTGATAGCATGAGGTGGCATGCTTTAAAACACGAAGCACATGCACACACACACAACCGTATACATACATACATACATATACATATAACCATCAATATTAATTAACATTAATCACTTACTTAAATAGTAATTAATAAACATATTCAAATAATAATTTATGTGTAACATACCCCAAAGCCTACGTTTCTACTAGGCCCAATCTCAGGATGTTACACCCTAAGCCCATCTGTAACATCCTCGATTTGGGCCTAGTTGTAAAACGTTATGAGGATACGTAAGTTAGTGAATTATGTAAAGGGTCCAAGTTGAATAATTATATGTAAGCAAATTACATTAATGAAAATATATTTGTTTAAATGTAAGTATATGTATGTAATTATGTGTGTAATTAAATGTATATGTCTATATATACATAAATGTATATTAAAAGAAAAAGAAAGAAAAGAAAAGAAAGAAAAGGGATCCAGAGGCGGTGCCTCTAGATGTGGTTTAATATATATAGAAGTGCATACTTTGACTAAAGTTAGTCAAAGTTGGAAAAGGAATCAAACACACTTAAAACACACAAACTCTCTCGGAATTCTTGAAGATTGGAGATTTGGTATTTGTGGAATCAAACAAAGGTAAGCTTAATGTTCATCATGAAGCTTAAACATGTTAGAAATCGGTTTTGTGTTTGAATCATAGATAAAACTCAAGTTCATGCAAAACACCATTTAAGAACACTCAAAGCTTACTTCACAAGTGGTTTTTGTTTGTTTGGTGTTCTTGTTTGGACTTGATAAGTTTATATAGATGAAATATGATGTTTTGAAGTGTTTTAAATGAAAATCTAATGAGAATGAAATCCTGGAAATAAGTTAAGAAGATGGAGGAATTCCTGCCTATGAATGTGTCGGATTCCGAGACTTGTAAAAGTGTCGGAATCCGCAAGTTTATCAAATCCGCTAGTGTGTCGGATTCTGCTAGAATGTCAAATCCGCATGTATGCCGGATTCTGATAGTATGTCGGATTTTCTTGTGTGTCAGATTCTGATAGTATATCGGATTCCCTATGTGTCGGGTTCCGCCAAGTTGGTCGGATTCCGCATATATGTGTCGGATTTCCCCAGAATCCGCAAATGTCGTATTTGTGCTAAGTCCAAATTTGGGGATTCCTATGTTATTTTAGTAGTTATACTTTGTATGTATAGATGATTGATTTAAGTAATAATGTTATAGGTGAACTTGTCATATTAAGTAAAGCATAAGTGAAATAACTATATATATTCTAAGCTACTCAGGTGAGTACCGACTTCCGTAAGCCTCAGTAGAGGAAGACTTACTTGCTAAATGTATTGCATGTGATGTAATGATGTTTTAAATTGCATGTATGTTAAAAGTAAATACATAAGCATTGCCATGCTAGTTTAATGTACTATGTCATGTTAAATACTTGTTGATATAAGCCAAGTGCATGCCAGCGGAATCCAGAATTGGAGCCGCCTAGTTTAAATGAATAATATGTATGATACTGATCCTGAATGGATCAAATATGTGAAAGATTAATGATATGTATGCTAGGGATCCAGATTGGATCCGTAATGATGAAATGAATGACTATGCATGCTTAATGGATTAAATGAATATGCATGCTAAATGAATGATCCAGATTGGATCAGTTATGTGTATGTGAAAAGTTCGCGGACATCTTCAAGCATGGTTAAGGTCAGCCGGATAGCTGGATCCCAGGTACCCTTAATCAGGAGATTCGGGATTTAACGGTGATTCGAGGTAACATTCCGGATCGTAGGTTCTATAGAACCGTCGTGCCTTATATCATGAGGGGTAATCAGCCGGTTGTAGCTGAGTTTCCTAAGGAGCCTACGGTTCCGTAAATGATGCTTGGTGGACTGCTTTATGCTCCCCCACCAGCGTGGATGGTTGTGTCTGATCCCCCGGTGTATTGTTGTTGAGCGGGACTGACTATCCTGCAAGAAATGACTTATACCGATCTTGTCAGCACACCGCAATGTGATTAAATAGCACTATATGTTATTTCCTGTGATGCATGACTTGCTTTATTGATGCTTATGTTAAGTTTGTACTCACTAGCTGTGTGTATAGCTAATGGTGCCACGTTGACTCTTTTTGCAGATAAAGAATAAGTTGCCTGGTGAGCGGGGTTGCCTTCTGCGGGATATTTAAAATGATCTTGAACACTTTTTGTAATGATATGATATTGTGGTCGGTCGCTGTGTTAGAGTAACACCACATACAATACAGTATTTTGAATGTAAATATTTAATGTGAAACCTTTTGTTTTAAGTTTCTGCTGTTAACTAATGACAACTAATCGTGAATGAGTTCACGTTTATGAAAAACACAATTTTTTTGCTAATTTTGTCATTTTGCAAAGCCGGTGTTACAAGTAGGGCCCGACCATAGTAAAGTGTTCCTTATGGGGGGATTGAGTATGAGAGTTGCATGAATATTACTTGTTATGATATAGCTTGTCAAGTATGATAAGCAAGTATAATGAAATATTAAATACTCTTCTTTATTATATAGAAAATTAAGTTAAAGATGTCTGCTGATCGCGGAAATACCGAGCAAGCCTTGAAAGAAATGGAGGATGAGGCTTCTCACAAGCCTCATCAAGCTGAAGGTGAACGCTCTCAGCATAATGCTGGTGGCGAAAGACCTGAACCAGACCAGATGGCGTATATAAAGCATTTGGAAGAAGAGCTCCGTATTTCTAAAGAGCTCTTGTTGCAGACTACTCTAGGCAAACCACGCAAGACTTGCTCTTATAAAAAGTTCTTGTCATATAAGCCTCCGACATTCAAGGAGAGTGATAACCCCACAGTTACAATTCAGTGGCTCCGTGAAAATGGAGCAAACTTTCAAATCTTGCAAGTGTGAACCGGAGTATTGTGTGAAATACGTAGTACATATGTTGAAAGGTCCCGCCATTTTCCGGTGGGACACCGTGAAAGCCTCGGTTAGCAAAGAGGTATTGAGTGCTATTTCTTGGAAGCAATTTTCTGAGAAATTGTTAAAGTAGTGCTGCACAGAATACCACATGGAAAGCATGGAAAGAGAATTCAACAATCTCCAAAAGGGAGATAAACCGATGGAAGATCTTATCACCACATTCACTGATAAGATGAGGTTTGTACCACACCTGATACCGGACGAGACCACCAAGATAAGACGGTTTGTGGCGACCTTGCCACTGGAATTTCGTGCCCATGTGCGGGCGACTTCAACTGTAACGCCCCAATTTCCAAAAAGCTAAATAAAACCATATTTCTAGGACTTTTATAAATAAAAGTGTTATCTTACAAACGAGCGGAAGCAACAAAAACTGTTTTGAACCCTCAGGTTCATACAAAAGCATGATAGTCACATATTTACATCAAAAGACGTTTTCTCACTATACAATTGGGCGTTAAGTTTCAAAACACTGTTTTCCTTATATACATGACAACCATAAAACTGAAGCTTTGCTCTTGCCTTTGATAAAACCTGCAAAACATTTTAGAAATAATATCTGATAAGCTGCGAGAGCTTAGTGAATAAACTAGACTGCCAATCATATAAAGACATGAATATAATCATATTATAAATACTGCCAACAACTAATAATAATCTTTGAGTACTAACTGAGCCACTACTGCACAAGGCAGCATTCTTTCTCATACATATGATTAATTAACTGAGCCACAGTACTGTGCTATTTCTAAGCCACTACTGCACAAAGCAGCATGCTTAATAATACTGAGCCTTACTAAGCATAGCAGTAAGCTTAACACACATAAATATATACTGTAACATTACTGTATCACTACTGAACCTTACTGAGCATAGCACCCACATCTGAGTGACCTAACATATCAATAACCTGATATAATAACATACATGCTGTAAATATGAATAATAGTATAGAAGACTCACCTTATAGTCTGTGATGTTATATAACAATCCACAATCAATAGTAATCTAGCGAACGCGCCACTGATAAGTCTCTACATGAAGTAATACTGAATATACATCAACACATGCATCTGCTGAACTGAACAACTGAACAAAATACTAGGCACGCCCGTGCCTTTCACAAGGTACTCCCGTGCCTGACACCCAGATAACCCCATGGTCTCTAGGCACCCTCTGGGCCTTTTTAGAACAGGGCATGCCTAGTACCCTAAGGGTCATGCCTGTGCCTCCTTGGGTACGGCCAAGGGCACGGTTGGATCTTGAAGGTCACGCTCGTGCCCTTCAACTGGTACCAGCAGTTTAGCCGACTTACTTGCTATCTCCGGCCAAACACCCCAAAAACCCAACTTTAATTCATAAAAACGCTACTGGGATGTTTTCCTACATCCCAAACAACTTCAAATCCAAAAACAACAACAATAACATGTTGAAATCTGTGATTCACCATAGAATCAACTAAAACCCCATTTAACTTCAAGAACATAGTTCAAGATCCTTACCTCCAACTTGTATGATCACTAGCTCCAGTTATTTCACTTTGCTTCCACTGATCTTGATCAGAATCTTCAGAGAAAATTGGTGTTTTATAGAATACATGAGTTGGTTTCTTGAAGAAGTGAAGACTTTGACTAACTCTAAGTCAAAGATGGCTATTTATATATATATATATATCTATGGACTAATTACACAATTAGTCCCTCAACCTTTCCAAGTTCCGTTTTGACGGTTTTAGCCCCTCTATTTTATAACCACATATATCCATTTGTAACTCACTTACCACTTTGTACATTTCTCGCGTTAACTTAATAATAAAATTCTGGGTGTTACAACAACTCTGGATCTGGCATTCGAAGTGGCCCGACAAATGGAAGGTGATCGAATACAGTGTAGGGGCAAATTTGCTAGTGGGAGTAACAAAAGAAAGTTTCAGCCATCTCTCAAATCGGGTCCTTCTGAAGGACAATCCTCTGGAGGTGGAAAGACTGATACTTCTAAGAAATCAAGACCTGACAATCCTTGGTGTTCTTCGTGTCGTACCTATCATGCTGGGGAGTGTTCTGCGGCAACTAGAAGATGCAACAGGTGTGGGTAGAAGGGGCATTCGGTGACCGAGTGCCGATATAAAGAAGATGTGTGCTACCGGTGTCGCAAGCCCGGTCACAAGATGATAGATTTTCCCAACAGATAAGGTTCGGGAGCAGGTGGGTCTTCTGGAGGGCAAAAGAAATATGGTGCGCCTCGTGCGAAAAGGAGGGCATTTCAGATGACTGTAGAGGAGGCAAAGGCTGCAGGGGATGTCATCACGGGTACATTCCTTATCAATTATATTCCTACATGTGTATTATTCTATTCAAGAGCAACATATTCTTTTGTCTCTGTCGCTTGTCGTAAAAGACTTCAATTACCTGTTGTTCCGTTAAAAGAGCTCCTTAATGTATCGGTTGTGGATGGTAAAGTAGTCTCGGTTACCGAAAAAGTTCCTATCGTTGTTATCTATATTGATGGGAGTACTATCCCTATCTCGTTCTTTATAATGCCTATTGCGGGCTTCGATGTAGTAATTGGAATGGATTGGCTCAGCAAGCGTGATGCTGCGATTCTCTGTTCCAAAAAGATGATTAAGATTCCTCTTGCTGATAGATCTTATGATATAGCTCGAGGAGAGCGACGGGAGTTTGATATTCCTGTTATCTACATGATCAAAGCTCAGAAGTCAGTTTCTAAAGGTTTTGATTCTTTCTTAGCATGTGTTATTGATGCCAAAATGGAAAAGCGACCAGTCCAAGACATCAGAGTAGCGTCTGATTACCCTGAAGTATTTCCTGAAGAACTGCCGGGTTTACCTCCAGTTAGAGATGTCGAGTATAAGATCGAGCTTATTCCTAGAGCTACACCTGTAGCTAGATCTCCGTATCGTCTTGCTCCTTCTGAAATCCGCGAGATGATGACTGAAATTCAGGAGTTGTTAGAGAAAGGTTTCATCCGTCCGAGTTCCTCGCCTTGGGGAGCTCCCATGTTATTCGTCAAGAAGAAGGATGGAACCATGCGTATGTGTATAGATTAAAGGGAGCTTAACAAGCGAACTGTAAAATATAAGTACCCCCTTCCGCGAATCGACGATCTTTTCGATCAATTGCAAGGAGCTACTTACTTCTCTAAAATTGATCTCCGTTTGGGGTATCATCAAGTAAGGGTTCACGCGGAAGATATTCCGAAAACTGCTTTTCGAACTCCCAAGGATTATTCCCGAAAACAAACATTAAGAAGGAGAGGACCAAAGAATCAATATGCTTGACTTTTAATCATTACCAACTTTTTGGTGGTCAAATGCATGGCTTTTCATTTTGAGATATGATTTCTAGCCTTTTGAAGCCCTAGACTTTTCTTAGGGGTTATAAAATCATCACTAACTCTCTCCTTAATTCCTTTTAGCCATTACTATGAGATATATGTGAACATTCAACAATATACTGATGGCACATCGGATGTCATAAGACATAAAATTCACAGATTCATTAGGGTACAAACTTTGGATTGATCCACCATAAAAATACCTAGTCGATTATGTCATAAGCATTTATCACATATGTTAGATTTAAACCTAAGGTATTTGGTTTGGAATACCGGGACTTATGGATACTTAGTACATTCTAATGGCACCCCGTAAATGGGTGGTCATAAGGGGCGTGTCTAGATTTAGCAAAAACCGTGTTGCCAAACGCAAATATGCATGATGGGATTTGCACCTCTTTCTTTTTTTATGAAAGATATTTCTATGCCCTGACTGATTAAGACTGATGAAGTGCATGGCCATGCCTAAATGAACTTATATGTTCCTTATCCTTAATTACTCGGTTAAAATTGCTTCATCGAGAAATATAGTGTTGAGAATTAGAGTTGACTCTATCCATAATCATGCTCATAATTGAAATATCGCGTTACAAAGCGAAAAGCGTAACGCATGCTCATTTTCATAAACCATCATTTCATGGAAGTTTGTTTTGTTGTTTCTTATCACCTACCTTGGTATAAGAGTACTTATGGTCAGATTAACCTACGTGCCTGTCTAGGGGCCTTGTTAGGTCCATGTCGTCAAAGCCTTATTGCCGAATTGCATAAGTGGGAGCGTGTTAGATATATGTGCACAGTTAGCAATATAATGATGACACATCAAATTTCATAAGATACTCAAAAGTCACGCATGTGAGTGCCTGTAAATTAAGCATAAATGCAACTCCACTCGGAGAATAAATTTATAATAGTTATTAAAAATTACTAAGTATGTTTAGTTTTAACTTACGAGCGCTCGAGGGTATATTATCCACTAAGAGTTTAATAGTAAGGATACATATATATACACACACACATAGTATTAATTAAATGTTCGAAAATAGTTTAAATCCTTTAGATTTTTTATTGATAATCTATTTTATTCGAATTTTAGTTTATATATATATATATATATATATATATATATGGTAAAACATAAATAAATAGGAATTTCAAATTCCAAAACTTAGTGCTAAGTAATATTCTTTATTTATGAGTTTGAGTATATCTTAAATTGAATAGTTTATCTAATTAACAATAAAAGGGTATTACTTCTCTCAATCAAAGGGATAAGATTTTAAACTTAAAAAAACCTTCTCTCCCCTCTCTCTCTCTCTCTGTTTGTCACCGTCTACCAAGAGTAAAACCCATAGGGGTTTTGTTTTTAGATTATTTGACAAACACTGCATATAATAATCAAGTTTGATTCGGGGATTGCTAAAACCGGCTATAAGGTACTTCTTGGTATCATCATAAGTTGACTAATTCTTGAGCTTCCAAGGTAACTTTCTTGACCTTTATTGTGGGCTTATTATTTGTGATTAAACTATTGACATTTAAACAAGATTATTTGGGGTTTTAAAGTTTTAGTATTATCTTTGTTTAAAATGCTTCCTCATTTTGATGTTAATAAATTTTTGATTTATTATATATCTTAACAAAAGATAGTTTTATTGAAAAGTCACATGTTCTTGTTTGTGAATACGAGGTTGTTTTGATTGTTAAAACCCAACAATTATTTACACTAAACAGACTTCCATACGCTTATCGAGTTCCTAGAGCACTCTTAAGTGTGGATTTTTAGGCAAAGGGAGGACTAATTGCTAGTATTCCAAAGGCGGTTTCAAGAGTTTAAAGATCACCCAAGGCTTGCTATTACAAGGGGATCAAAGGAAACTTGGTGTAAACTTCATATAGAGGATAGACCTTCTTGTCTTTCAAGTTCATCCAACCTTTACGACAAGTTCATCCAACCTTTACACTCATTTCCTGATTATCTAGAAGAGTATAACCGTTTCTTCCCTCTCTGTTTGTTGCATTACTTGCATGTAGGGTATATGCATTGTGGTGGGTTTTAATGGCACCACCTTTTCTTGATTTCTTGCTTTACTTGCTTCCCTTTATCCATGGAAACCCCAAGAGTGAGATTAGAGAAAGAGACACATACATACATACTTGCAAAGTTACATTGTAATCTATATTTTAAATCAAGATTTGATTCTTAAAAGAGTTAAGTGTTTCATTTATTAATAAATAGAATTTGTTACAAGTTTTATTAGTTTGATTTGTTCATATAAATTTTAATTGTGTATTCATCCCACAGTCTACACATATCAACTTGTTGGTATTAGAGCAGAAGATTCCTTCATACGTTGAAGATCAAGATCCTGAGAAAAGGATAAGATGTTGACAATCAATTTCCCTCGGATGTCTACCAAGGGATGTACTATGTTTGATGGATTTGACTATACAATTTGGAAGTGTAGAGCCATCCTATACCTTAAGTTGATAACAACATGAGTCATGTGATTTTTAATGGACCAATCATTCTCATGATTCCTACAACTACTAGTGATAAGTCTCATAGTGGATTTGCTAAAGATATACATAAGCATGTTTCATCTTGGACACATGAAGATAGAAAATTATATGCTTTAGATGATAAGGCTAAGAGCATACTTGCCAATGCTCTTACGAACCCCTTTTACATACGGTGGCTAGGTTCCAAACTTTAAAAAAGATGTGCGACAATCTAAATAGATCTTATGAGAACTTCTTCGCTAAAAAGGATGAGAAACTCTCAGAGAATTATTGATCTCCTAAGTGCAGGTCTGGAGAAAGATGAAGAAAAGGTATTGATCAAGTTTTTGGATGTGTTACCGGAACAATTCAATTAGGTCGCTACTGCATTAATAGCCAGAGGAACTTTACCACTATACAACATCCAATTCATATATCATCATTTCGTGTTCAATCACTAACAAACCATGGATTAGAAGAATTTCTCTCAGCAACAACTTAAGGACTCTGTTAAAACCACCGGAACTGCATTAGTTATAGATAAGAAGAAAAAAGAATCAAAAGCTTTTATGGTAAAGACTGAATCAGAGTCTGGGTATAAAGCCGAGTTATCAAGTTCAGATTCAGATGATAAAGTTAAGTCAATTGCTGAATAGATGGCCATGCTAGCGAAAAAAGATGAGAAAGACAAGAATGGGAAGAGGCCAAGCTAGCAAAGGCATTGGAAAAAATTCCTTTCATGCTAAGAAAGTTGTAAGCTTTAGTCGTCCGGAAAAAGGACACATTGCTACCAAGTACATAATGAAAATGAGATATTCAACTTCAGTAGCTGATAAGAATACTTAAGAGTTAACACATAAAAGAGAAAATACAAAGTAACACAAGAAAGAGAACTTATAGGACAAACCCAAGGATAAAGGGTTCGTTCCTGAAACTTGGCATTCTAAATCATCTACCTCACATAATGATAATGTGAATAGGACATGTATGATGGCTCAATAGAAGAAGAAGTGGATTTTAGTCTGATTCAAAGTACTTTTGATGAATATACAATGGAATCCGAAAGAAACACCAAGTCTAGGAGTTGGATCCTTCACCTATGTATAATGTATGAAACTTCAACTCTTACACTAAGGAGGAAAAAGATCTTATGTTTGGTTACTTCCTCAATGATTAAAAGACATCCCTTAAAGTTCGGAACTAAAATCTAAAATACTTAAATGAAAAAATGAGCTTAAGGATAATTCAACTCTCATACAGGCTAGTGAAAAGACTCAGTGATTTAGTATGCCAAATCTATATTGACAAAATCTTAAGTGAAGAAGCTGACGAAGATAAGCTTCAAGCTAATAAACCTAGGAATGTGTGTGAGTCCTGATGTAAGTCATCTCAAGAAGCTAAAAGGTGTGTAAACAAGTAAAATTATGCTTAGTGGTGATTATTTCACAGCAGCTTGTGTAGCTGATTATGAAATTGCAAACACAGGTTATGAGGATGATATGTTAACCGATATACTACCAAATACATTGCTAGAAATAAAAATGGTCACCAAGTAAACCACTAAGTTTGTGAGACCCAGACAAGGTACTTTGAACATCAACACGATCATTCACACGTGGGTATTTTGTTAGATATTCCTTAATCTCTAGAGCCTATAGAGTCTATAACGCTAAGAGAAAGCTTATTGAAGAATCAATACATGTCTTAATGATCAGAGAAGTTTTGATGAAGTTGAAAAGACTGAAGTGGACTTGATTAGTTTAGATGAGCTTGAGAAAAATGAAGTATGTGTCCTCCAATCATGTTTATGTCATAGATGATGATGAAGAAGAAGAGTCTAACTACATAGGAGACACTCCTAATTAAACATTCAAAGGCTGTAGCACAAGAAGATGCTAAAGGAACAACTTCTATTGGAGTAACCTTAGCTGAAGTATGTTACACCATATCCAAAGGTTGGTTTCTACCTCTACACTCAAGGGTGACAGATTTTTTACCCTGTAAGTCTCCCTACTCTTTGAGAGACTCATTGGCATGTCATACATGAGAGCATAAGAATGTAATTGATTGAATATGACTAGAATCATAAAAAGGTAGAGTTGGAAAATGATATGAGGAATTGGATTTTTTTAGCAGTTCAGGAGGGGTAATTGAACCTGGCGATTAGTCGGCTCTTTATTGTTACCTTCATGTGTCAGTGAAGGGACAAAAATAAACTCTTTGGTGGCTCTGGTTGATGTTGGCAAAGTAGACACCACACCATAGCTTGACCGATGGGTTAAACATGTAAATTTGGAGGTTGACACCTTTATAGTAGGTGTTTTCCCTCATTTCATGCATGTGGAGGTGTTAATGTGACATCAACTCCAATAGAATCATATAGTTTAAAATCACTTTTGACAGTCTTTGTAGTTTAAGTACACATTTTTTTTGGGGGTGTAATGGGCATTTTCTATTCTAATTACTAGCAGCTAAGACATAAAATTTTATAGAAGTTCAGGATATTTCTACTAATTTTGTAACAAATATACTTTTTTCTAGATTCATGTTTTATTCTTCAAATTTTGTTACGTTCTAACAAGTGTTCATTAAAACATTTTTTGTTTTAGCTAGTCATTCCAAGGGTTGAATGTGATTATATAGTATTAATATAATAACATAAGATCATTGACTATAATAGCTAATTAGAACTTATGAGGACTAAGCTTTTATTTAAAAGAATCAACTTTTGGTTGTTAGAAAAGCATGTTTATTTATCAGTATTTTTTTAGACTTGCTATATATATATATATATCTTACTCCTTTATAATTTATTTTTAACCTTAAAAACTCTTAATTTTAAGTAACTTGAATGTACTAAAATAGCCCTACCATTTCATTCTCTTTCATAATTTACTTTAACTTTTTATCTATTTAACATACCTCTTTTTAACAATTTCATTCTCTCTCCTAATTTACTTTAACGTTTTATCTATTTAAAATATCTCTCTAACACTAAAAACACCCTCTCACACAAACACAATTATTCACCCACATCAACATAATTTTCAAAATCTTACTAACTTCTCCCTCCTTATTTCATAAATATAAATCTTTTTCTTATTTTAATTTCTTTTAGAATTTATTTTTAAAATTAATAAAATAGTTGATGCAAATAAAAAAATAAAATAAAAACTGACATTGTACGATACTTTTTCGTGACATTGAGTTGAGCGAATAACATATTATTACATTTTTAAAAGCAACATAATGTAAAACATAAACTACTTGCTGCCACAGCATTGCGCGGATACCTTGCTAGTGTGTGTGTGTGTATATATATATATATGGGAGATTTATGTTTTTCCCAACGAAGTATAAAACTAACAATGATTATTATCAAAGTGCGGAAATAGTTTTAAAATAACGAACACACGAAAGTTTTCAAAATAAGATTATATTAATAACCGGACTTCAAAGAGTGCACAAGAACAAACTTGAGCACTGAGTACAAACTAAACAAAAACAAACTTGAATGCAAATTAACAAACAAACGCTTAACCTATTCTCGAACATCGAGAAGGTATTTATACGCTAAGTAAACTAATCCTGACCATCTAATTTAATTACACGTGTACCGCTCTTCATAAAGTTAGGAACAGAAAACAAGATTGTCGTTTCAAGCTCCTTCAGATGCGCTGATTGCGCACTTTACATAATAGGAAGATTCTGATACTCAGATGTGTCTTCAGTGCAGAAGACCCTTTGATAACTGAAGACTTACTTCAGTTGTCGTTCACTTCATAACACATCTTCAAATAAACTTTAGGCTTCTTTCTTCAGATGTGGTGTGTCAGAACAATTTACAAAAGAATAAAGAATTCTCCTTCAGGTGCTTCTTCGAAAGCTTCTTCAGGAATGGAATATATACAAATAAAGGACTAACAATCTCCCCCTATTTGTTTATAATCCATGACTATTTACAAGATTAAATAAAGAATGAAAAGAATAAAGAATAAAGAAATTACTATACTAAATAATTGGTTTGAACTCATCAGGAACGGGTTCACTTGGAGTTTTGAGTTGCACTTGTTTCAGATACTCATCCAGAATGTCTTTGACAGCAGGATCTTTAGGATCTATGAAGTATCTGAGAGATTTCAGATGAAGCACATCAGCCCTGGCGAATTCTGAAACTCTCTGAAAACGAATCTTATCGTTTGCATCAAGGAAGTAGAATCCCTTTGGATTAGAGAGAACTTTTCCTACTTCGGGAATGAATCTAGGAGGTAAGGAAGTGTCAATGTCTTTGCATTTGGGAAGCTCTCCAATAGAGATCAGCTCCAAAATTTGTTGCTGAGACTTTTTGTGTGTGAGCTTCCTTCTCTGAAATTTTAACTTTTCAGGTCTTGAGGGTATATCCTTCTAAAGCAAGACCTCAGCATCCGATCCCCTCTTCTTTACTTCATCTTGGTAAAATTCGATCACTTTGGTGATCTCTCACTGAACGAACTCAACTTCCTCAGTTAGCTTGTGTTTTGAGAGACAAACCATTATCTCAGCCTATTCAGTGATGGCACATTTGAGCTTGACTTGCCAGACTGAGTATGCAGCAAAGATAGGAAGATTTTTGCGCTGAAGATTGAGAAAAATTTCATTTTAACCTTCCTCAGTCTTATTGAAGTGATCTTCTCTGGATGTATTCTTTGATACCGAGAGCATATCCAACTCTTCTTGTTTAGCATCCATGAACTTTTTCTTCTTCTCTTGCATAGCTTTTTCAGCTTCGATCTCCTCCTAAAGTTGTTTTTGGTGTTCCAAAGGTGATAAATCGATTTTATTTGCAGCAACTTCTTCAAGTGCCAACTTTTCTGCTGCTTGTCTTCCAAGTTCATCAGCCATTCTCTTTTCTTTGGCTTTCGGATTTTCATCATCTGAGTCATCTTCACCATATGTACCCATACTCATCAGATCATCCGGAGAACTTATTATTGCTTTCCCTTTACCTTTATCAACACGGCTTGGTTGACCACTAGATAATGGAGCTACTGATTGAGTGGGGATCTGAGAGGCTTCAGCATCCCTTACTATTTACTGACATTCAGCTCCGTCTAACTCTGATCTGAAAAGTTCAGCTTCAGCTTGCCTTTGATCAAGGAGACGTCTTAGCTCCCCCTTAGCATATGCCTTGGCTTCTTCAGCTTTGGCTTTTTCTTCTTCAACTTTCGCGATCCTGGCCTCAAAATCTATCAGGGCTTTATTTTTATTCACTTCATTGTCTTTAAGGTGAGCCACTTCATTCTCTAATCTCTACATGGCATCAACTCTTGAAAATTTTCTTTGCCATTTGATAATTTTGCAATCAGCGACAGCTTTCTTTCTAATGATTTGACAGATTTTGGACTGTCTTCGAACTTTCTCCCCCTTAGAAGCTGCAGAGATTCCTGAAGCTTCTATGGATCAGGACAGGGCCGAAATCTCATTTGAGAGGCCAGTGAAGGAGGGATCAAACATATCTTGCAAATGACGAATTGCTGCTTCGGAAAGATTTATAGCATGGAATCTATCAACTTTGGAGGATAAAGAATGTACAGATTGTGAAAGAGTGGAGATTTGGGAGTTGAGTTTAGAGAATTCAATGGTGGCAGAATCAGCCATAGTTGTCACTAGACTCTGGAATCGCTTGAACATTCCTAGACGTGTCAGATTTTGATGATCAATGGTTTTGGTGAGAGATGTGAACTGGTGGGTAAGAGAATCAACAAGAGATTTGAACTCTGTTTCGAATTTGGTTTGATTATTGACTATACAAGACCCTTGAAAAGTATTGGTCTTAACTAACTCAGAGACAGAGAGAACAATTTCAGATAGACTTTGCAAAGAGGAAGCAATGTCTATTGAAGGCTCGGATGGTTGGGAGTGTACTGATTTTGGAGAGTGAAGAAAACCAAAGGCATCAATGTCATCAAAAGGATTGACATTTGTTTGAGGAGACGAGAGGTCAAAGAGGTTGTTGAGAAGGGATGAGGAGGCCATAGCATCAATAGGAGTGACTGATACATCAAGGGCCTTGGGCAAAGTTGTTTCACTTACAGTCTGGTTTAAGACTGTGTCTTCATTAGCATGGGTAATCTCAACTGAAGGAGGTGGAACTTCAATTTCATTGATTTTGGAAGGTTGGGCATCACTCTTAGTTTAGTGTGAAACTGATAAATCATCTGCCCTGGAGGAATCCATAGTGTCAGTTTGGTTTTGTGACACATCAAGGGATTTGGGTACAGTTTCTTCTTCGGGGAGAACTGAAGAGTCATGAACTGGTGAGGCCTCAGAAACTAGGGGAATTGTAGTTTCATCATTTGTATTAGGTTGAGCATCAGGGTCAGTTGGTTTGGATGCTGACACATCATGTGCTTTGTCTATATCCATAGCACCAGTTAGGTTTACTGTGCATCAAGGGATAGAGGGGGAATTTCAGCAGAAACAGGAATGGTAATTTCCTGCACTGGTGGAACCTGAGTTGTAGTGGGTGTGCTAGCAGACTCATTGGTAGGGATTGTGAAAGTCTCGGCTGGCTTGTTTTTGTCAGTGTCCTGAACTTGTGGAAGTGGGACCTCAGAGACAACATGGGTTGTAGCTATCTCTTCATCAGTCATGATGTGTGTAGACAGCTTAAGTAGAAGAGATTTTACCTGAGCAACTTCAGTTGTTTTTGATTTCTGAATCTGAACTTTGCGGAGAACCAAAGGAGTTTCATCAGCAGAATCCTCACCTAAAGCAGAGTAGGAGAGGATGGGACTTGAGGGAATGATGGATTTTTGGCATTTGGCGATTGAGGTGGATTTGGGTGGTTGAGATGTGATTGTGGTTGATTTGGGAGAAGCTGAAGGTTTAGTTGTTGGCTTGGAAGAAGTGGACATCAATTTCCTTTTCTTTGTTTTAGAAGGGGAAGAGGGAAGCACAGGTTTTTAGGGTCGAGAGGGTGCAGATTCAGATGACAACCCTGAATATGGCAGAGGGATAGTAGGAGAAGGTGTCAGAGATGCAAGTGCAAGCATTGATGTAGTTAATGATGGATTGAATGCTGAATAAGATCCTGTCCACACTGATCCTGGTAGAGAAGGAGAAGGAAGCAGAACTGAAGCAGAGTTGTATTCTTCAGTTGTTAGCAAGGAGTAGATGACAAAGGACACAAACCGTGGAAAAGCAATGTGTTGAGACCTTGAGCGTGCTTTCAGTGAGACCACAAGGCTTTCTGTAACACCGCCTCAGCTATTATCAAAATATGTGTAAATTTAAGTTTTTAAACTGCGTGGTTTGGTTTGTAATAAAAGTGTTTACCTGTTTGATTAACTAGCTAGTAATTTAAAACAACGCAGTGGAATATTTTAAACCAAACAAACGAACCTGTTAAATATTACAGATTTAAAACCATGATGATTTGGCATTTATATTTACATAACAAAATGGTGCCAAATCATATACTATCAATGTTACTACATCATCAACCGACCATTGTATACAAAATACCATTTACAGTGTTCCTTCTCAAAAACATATACAATTCCCAGCAGAGAATCCCATCTCACCAGGCACACCTACTCCTTATCTGTAAAAAGATAATATCAACGAGATAAGCTATATAAAATAGCTAGTGAGTACTAATAGGCATGAAAAGCAATAAAGCAAGTCATATACATATCAAGAGTTAGCAAACAATGCTATCCTATCATATAGCGGAGTGCTGACATGTCCAGCGAGTGTATTATATTGCCGGGTTGCAAATCCAGCTCAAACCACTACCACCGGGGGAATCAAACACTACCATCCTTGCTGGTCTCATCACATGAGTGAATCACCAAGCTCGTTTTGAAACCAAAAGCTCATAGGCTAGCCCGTTAAGGCAATCACCTCCCAGATAATCTAAGGAACGGCACTCGCGTACCGTTAGTCCAGAACATTATGCCCGAAGGCCTAGGACCCAGCCGAAGCTGACCTTAATCAAGAAACTATCCGGACATACATATAGCTCATCAGAAATCCTTTTTAGGAACAATTGCATGCATGCTTTTACAAATAACTTGTCTTCATCAATATATATATACATATATATATATATATGCACATGTATTTAAATACATGCTCACCTATCGGATAATCATGGCCTTACTAACTTGCATACATATAATTCTCGTGTGTACCATATTTAGCTTACAATATCCGTGTAGTGCATTTACCAATTAAATCTCTCTTTATTGAACTCATGAAAGTCAATACTCACCTGTTAGGCTAGTATTAGGCAAACTACAATATTGGCACTCCCGGTACAGTTGGAATACCCAATTACAGATTATACACATCAGATTGGCTGTAAAACAGAACTGTCACAGGGCAAAGCACGCCCGTGACTCAAGGGGCACGCCCCGTACCCTGGTCAGAGGTACACCCCGTGACCAAAGGCACTCCCCCAGGCCTTCTAGGGTTAGGCACGCCCGTACCTTTTTGAGGTACGCCCGTGCCTACCCGGGTACGCCCTAGGGCACGGTTGGATCTTGAACGGTACGCCCGTGCCCTTTAAGACACAGCAGTAGGTTCGACCAGAACCTACTGTTTACCATTTCAAAATACCCAAAACTCATTTCTAACCATTTCTAGATGTTCCCTGTCATTCATCTGTGAACCTATGTTACATAAACATGCTAAAAACACATATTTTACACTTTATAACAACACATATCAGATTTGGGATCAATTTCTAGCTTTTGACCCATTTTCACAAAATCATCCAATTCAATCATAAACAGCAATACAATTACACAAATTGATTT
The DNA here is from genome assembly GCA_038502395.1 of Dittrichia graveolens. Taxonomy (NCBI): domain Eukaryota; kingdom Viridiplantae; phylum Streptophyta; class Magnoliopsida; order Asterales; family Asteraceae; genus Dittrichia; species Dittrichia graveolens. The sequence continues at coordinate 51,700,385 of JARJIL010000007.1, read as the reverse complement.
CTAATCATCTGGAATTGGTCTAGGAACATCTTAGAACAATTAACTTCAAAGATTGAAGCTAATTTGAACATAAACCCATTTGACCTAAACTTGGAATTTGGGTAGAATTCAAGGAAGAACTTACAAAAATTAATAGGATGATGTAGAACAGATTACAACAAGGATTTACAGAAGATTGTTGAGTCCAATTTCCCACTTTGAATCCAATCTTGAAGGAGTTCTTCAATCTTCAAGAGGCAAGAGAGAAAAGCAATATGAGTGTGTGTATCTATGTGTGAACGTGTGTGTGTACAGAGAGATATACATGAGAACTACTTTTAGTTCTCATTTATCCACAAGGGGTATTTTGTTCCCTTTTCAACATACAACTCAACGCACGAATACCCGTTTCGAGTAATGAGGAAATTTTTGGAAACCTCGTTTGAAACCTTTTAATAATTAATCATTATTATCTAGTTTCTTTATTAGTTTTAAATTCCCATTTAATTAACCAATAACTTTTTATCTTAAAACACTTAACATATATTCTTAATTTAATTCTTTTAAATTAATACACGTACCAAATGGAGCGCACGAACAGGCCCGATTTGAGGATGTTACAACTCTACCCCCCTTAAGAAGATTCCGTCCTCGGAATCTGCTTAACTGGATATAAATGAGGGTAGTGTGTCTTCATGTCATCCTCAGTTTCCCATGTCATGTTGGGACCTAGGTTGTGCTTCCATTTGACAAGAACCAGCCTGATCAGCTTCTTACGCAACTTCTTTATCTTCGCGTTAAGAATTTCAACTGGCTCCTCTTCAAGACGTTTAGCTTAATCAACCTTCAGCTCTTGCAGAGGTAGAACTTGATCTTCATCGAATTTACACTTTGTTAGATAACATACATTGAAAGTGTTTTGAATACCAGATTGCTCAGGAGGCAATTCAAGAGATACAGTCTGCTCGTTGACCTTTCAGATAATCCTGAATGGACCAATATAAAGTGGACTCAGCTTGCCCTTACGTCCAAACCGAATTACCCCCTTCCAAGGAGATACCTTCAAGAATACCCTATCTCCTTCACAGAATTCAACAAGTCGGCACTTTGGGTCTGCAAAAAACTTTTGACTATCACGAGCTGCTTTCAATTTCTCCAGAGCTATTTTAACCTTATCTGAAGTAATCTGCACAATTTCGGGTCTGGCATACTGCTTCTCACCCGGTTCAAGCCAACAAGTGGGAGTGCGACAACGCCTCCCGTATAACATTTCATATGGTGGCATCCCTATACTAGAATGATAAGAGTTATTATAAGCAAACTCTATCAACGGGAGATGAGAATCCCAAGAACCACCATATTCGAGCACGCATGCCCGCAACATATCTTCTAGAATCTGAATTGTTCTTTCAGAATGACCATCCATTTGTGGATGATAAGCAGTACTGGGATGAACCCTTGTACCAAGCTCACGTTGTAAACTTTGCCAGAAATTTGACACGAAACGAGAGTCACGGTCAGAGACAATAGAACAAGGTAAACCGTGACATGTGACAATCTCGTTAATATAGAGTTGAGCTACGCGTGTCAATGATGCAGATTCGTTTGTAGCAAGAAAATGAGCACTCTTGGTCAATCGGTCAACTATGACCCAAATCATGTTGTGCCCTCTGAGTGTCTTGGGTAACTTGGTAACAAAATCCATAGTAATATGATCCCACTTCCACTCGGGAATATCGAGTTGTTGCAGATTGCCATAAGGCCTTTGATGCTCGGTTTTGACTTGTGCATAGATTTGACACTTCTCCACGAATGAAGCAGTGTCTTTTTTTAGTGTAGGCCACCAATACAGCTTTTTGAGATCATAATACATCTTGGTTATACCAGGGTGAATAGACAACCTCGAATTATGTGCTTCCTGTAATATCAGATCACGGTTGTCTCCAATGAATGGTACCCAGATTCGGGATTGAAAAGTCTTCAAACCCTGGCTGTCATCAACAAGCTGATCTTTCAGCTTTCTCATAGTGTCCGCCTTCAGATTCTCCTCCTGTAGAGCGAATTTCTGTGCTTCCCTCAATTTGGAAATAATACCAGGAACCACAGTAATCTTCATGAACATGGCTTCAGTTGAAACCCCTTTTCTGCTCAAGACATCAGCTACTACATTAGCTTTGCCTGGATGATAACGGATCTCACAATCATAGTTTTTAATCAACTCAATCCAATGTCGTTGCCTCATATTGAGTTCTTTCTGAGAAAAGACATATTGAACGCTTTTATGATCCGTGCATATAACACATTTTGTGCCATATAAGTAATGCCTCCACAGCTTCAATGCAAATACAACTGTTGCGAGTTCAAGATCATGTGTTGGGTAGTTCTTTTCATGTGGTTTTAATTGCCTTGAAGCATAGGCAATCACCTTGTCGCGTTGCATTAGAACATAACCCAAGCCAAAATAAGAAGCATCACAATATACTATGAAATCCTCCGACCCGTTTGGTAGAGTAAGAATCGGAGCTTCACAGAGTAGCCGCATTAAAGTTTGAAAGGATTGGTCCTGTGCATCAGACCACACATAAACAATATCCTTCCGTATCAATTTAGTAAGAGGACCAGCGAGTTTAGAAAAATCGCGAATAAATCGCCGATAATAGCCAGCAAGACCAAGGAAACTTTTGATCTCTGTAGGAGTTTTGGGAACCTCCCAATTCATCACCGCCTCTATTTTAGCAGGGTCTACTTTCACACCTTCCCTACAGATAACGTGACCAAGAAAATGCACTTCATGAAGCCAAAACTCACATTTAGAAAGTTTGGCATAGAGTTGTTCTCGCTTAAGAGTTTCGAGAACTTGTCGAAGATGTGATTCATGTTTAGCATCGGTCTGTGAATAGATCAAAATATCATCAATAAATACTATCACGAATTTGTCTAGAAATGGACAACAAATTCGATTCATTAGATCCATAAAGATAGCTGGTGCATTGGTAGAGCCGAATGGCATCACTAAGAATTCAAAATGACCATAACGTGTACGGAAATCCGTCTTCGGAATATCTTCAGCTTGTACCCGTACTTGATGGTACCCTGATCGGAGATCGATTTTGGAAAAACACGTTGCTCCCTGCAATTGATCAAATAAGTCATCTATGCGCGGGAGTGGGTATTTATTCTTTATAGTTCACTTGTTAAGCTCCCTATAATCTATGCACATCCGCATAGTCCCATCTTTCTTCTTGACAAAAAGAACTGGAGCTCCCCAGAGAGAAGAGCTCGGGCGTATGAAGCCCTTGTCAAGTAGTTCTTGTATCTAATTCATCATCTTGCGGATTTCAGAAGGTGCAAGACAATACGGAGCTTTAGCCACTGGAGTAGCTCCAGGAACAAGATCAATCTTGTAATCTACATCCCTGACTAGAGGCAGTCCGGGTAATTCATCTGAAAAGACTTCAAGATATTCTGACACTACCTTGATATGTTCAACTGGTTGTTTCTCCATCTAAGTATTAATAACATAAGCAAAATAGGAGACACAACCTTTTGTGACAGATTTCTGAGCTTGAATCACTGAAATGATAGGAATATCAGACTCCCGTCCTTCTCCCCTCGTGATAGCATAAGACCCGTCAACTAGAGGAAACCTGATAATGTTCTTGGAACATATGATCTCAGCATCTCGACTGCTAAGCCAATGCATCCCGACCACAGCATCGAACCCCGCGATAGGCATAATAAGGAATGAAATTGAAAAGCTATGCCCATCGATATACACAAGTGCTACCGGGACTTTCTCGGTAACATGAACTACTTTACCGTCAGCTACTTCTATTTTAATCGGATCAGTTAATGGGGTAACAGGTAGTTGCAGCTTCTTACGACAAGATATGGAAATAAAAGAATAAGTAGCTCCAGTATCAAACAATATACATGTTGGGCTAGATTCAATAAGAAAAGTACCCGTTATCACATCACCTGCAGCTTTGTCCTCTTCGGCCGTCATCTGAAACGCACGCCCTTTTGTACGTAGGGCGCCATCTTTCTTCGGCTCGGATGAAGATCCTCCAGGTCTAGGATTGGGATTTTTAGAACACTGGGCTATTTGGTGCCCAGACTGGTGACATCTGAAACAGACGTCCTCCTTGTACCTGCACTCCTCCACCGGGTGCCCTTTGGTTCCACACCTAACACACCTCCTGGTAGCTTTGGAACATTCACCAGAATGATAGGTGCGGCATGTGATACACCATCTTCCATCAAACCTGGGCTTTTTAGAATCGCCCGATTTGGTACCTGCAGAAAACTGTCCTTTTGCAGGACTTGGGTTAGAAGAGGATTGAAATTTCCTCTTGTTGCTTCCCTCTGCAGATTCACTTCTACACTGGATGCGATCACCATCCATCTGTCTAGCTATCTCGAAAGCTCGATCCAGATCAGCTGCTGCTCGGACATGTGCCCGAAACTCAAGTGGTAATGTGTCAACAAACTTCCTTATCTTCAGATTTTCATCAATTAGCAAATGAGGTACAAACCTCATTTTGTCAGTTAAAGCACCAACATGTTGCTCCATGGATTTATCTCCTTTTCGGAGATTATTAAACTCACGTTCCAACCGCTCCATGTCATATTCAGTGCAGTACTTCTTCTGCACCTTCTCTGAAAATTGCTCCCAAGACAGAGCTTCTAATACCTCCTTTCTGACTGAGGCCTTGACCGTGTCCCACCAGAATATGGCACGGCCCTTCAGCATCCGAACTGCATACCTGACGCGGTACTCGGATTCACATTCACAGGATTCAAAAGCCTGCTCTGTCTTACGAAGCCACCTCATGGTAACTACGGGGTCATCGCTCCCCTCAAAAGTAGGTGGTTTGCATGTCAAAAATTTCTTACAAGAACACGGCTTGCGGGGTGGTTTACCCAGAGCCGAGTTAAACAAAAGCTCCTTCGCAACACGGAGTTCCTCCTCGAGGCGTCGAATATACTCCTGTTGTACCTGTTCGGCTGGAGCACCCTCAGTATGGTGCTGAGACTACGCGTCTCCAGCCGGTTGTGGTATATGGGAGGCTTCGTCCTCCATTTCCTTTAGTGCCTACTCAGTTGCATCATGTGGTGCAGACATCTTTATCGACTTGCTATAAGAAAGTAAGGTATTCATTATAGCATTTATACTCGTATTCCAACATATAGACTTAACTATTAACAAGCCTTAATCATATAATACTCATACTCAATCCCCTTTACCCAATAAGGAACACTTCATAATGGTCGGGCCCGAGTTTGAGATTGAATACTCTTTCAAGTACACAATTCCCTCAAACTTAGGCTATGATACCTAACTTGTAACACCGTCTCAGCTATTATCAAAATCCGTGTAAATTTAAGTTTTTAAACTGTGTGGTTCGGTTTGTAATAAAAATGTTTACCTGTTTGATTAACTAGCTAGTAATTTAAAACAACGCAGCGGAATATTTTAAACCAAACAAACGAACCTATTAAATATTACAGATTTAAAACCATGATGATTTGGCATTTATATTTACATAACAAAATGGTGCCGAATCATATACTATCAGTGTTACTATATCATCAACCGACCATTGTATACAAAATACCATTACAGTGTTCCTTCTCAAAAACATATACAATTCCCAGCAGAGAATCTCATCTCACCAGGCACACCTACTCCTTATCTGTAAAACGATAATATCAACAAGATTAGCTATATAAAATAGCTAGTGAGTACTAAGAGGCATGAAAAGCAATAAAGCAAGTCATATACATATCAAGAGGAGTTAATTACATTTTTGGTCCCTGTGGTTTACATGAAATTTCAGATTTAGTCCTTGTGCTTCAAAAATTACGACATTGATCCTTATGATTTGAATTTCGTTTCAATGTTAGTCCATCTTTACTTGAAAAGACTATAATGCCCCTTTGTTCTTAATTTATTCTTTTATTTCTTTAAATATGATTGATAAATAATTAAATAATACTTAATTATTATTAAAAATTAAAAAACTAATACTATATACCCTCCCTTGTCTCTCTCTCGATCCCCTCTCTCTTCTCTCTCTCTCCAATACCTCCCACTACCACCACCATTTCTAGCTTCCCACCACCATTTACCATCTCCATCTCCGACCACCCTCCATCTTCATATATAAAACATTTGTGCGGCTGTTTTTATCAAAATCTAATGTACCATCTTATGAACCGGAAATTCTATTGAATGCAACCAACGACCCCAACGTTTTCTTCATTCGTGTTTCTGGCATCGGAAAATTTGAAATGAAGGACAACAGACCACTCTTACCCGACCGGAGATCCTTCGTCGTTTTTTTCGCCGTCGTTATTATTGCTGGTACCCTTCTCCACTCCAGTTTCATCGGCATCGGTGACACCCCTCTTTTTTGTTCCGAATCCATCTCTGATGAGTTCACTCCGACAACCACCACACCAATGGAACTTGACGCCATCCTCCACTACGCCACCGCTCAAGTAGTCCCACAACAATCGATCGCATAAATCACCGAATCCTTCAACATCCTCCTATCAATCTCCCCATGTAACTTCCTCGTTTTCGGGCCAGGTCACGATTCCCTCATGTAGGCCTCATTTAACCCAAATGGCAAAACATTATTCCTCGAAGAAGACGCCGTTGATGACGGAGAATGTCATAACCGTCACCAGGTAATCGCATTTGAAGACGATTTCGGTGTTCATAAGATTCGATTTTAGGGTTTCGTATATTCATCTTCATGGTTCGATTTGTGGATTTCGTCGATTCCTGGGTGTAATAGATTTTGTGTCTTTTGTTGCTATTCCTCAATTAGTTTGGTTCCTAGGTTTATGGGATTCATTATCATGAAGGTGGCGGTGGTTTCAGCGGAGGGAGGCATGAAGGTGGTAGTGGTTTCAACAGAGGGAGGCAGTGAAGGAAGTGGTGGTTTCAACGGAGGGGATGGTGAGGTTATTTGGACATGTGAGGGTAGTTCTTGGTGGTAGTAGACGGTGGTTGGTGGTATACGGTAGGGATAGATGATGACTGTGGTGGTGGTAGGCGGCATGTGGTGGTGGTAGGTGACTTGTACAGTTGGTAGGTGATGGTTGAAGGAGATGATGATGATTTAACTTATTTAAATGTTTTAAAGAATAATTAAGACATTAAGTAATAAATAAAATTTTTAACATTTATTTAGTTATTTATTAACAGATTTAAATTATAATTAGATTTTAAAATGGGAATAAATGTAAAAATAAAAAATAAATTAAAAGGCAAAGGGCATTTTAGTCTTTTTAAGTGTACTAGGGACCAACATCGAAACAAAATCTTAACCATAAGGATCAATGTCGTAATTTTTGAAGCCCAAGGACTAAATCTGTAATTTCGTGTATACCACAGCGACCAAAAATGTAATTAACTCTATCAAGAGTTAGCAAACAATTCTATCCTATCACATAGCGGAGTGCTGACATGTCCAGCGAGTGTATTATATTGCCGGATTGCAAATCCAGCTCAAACCACTACCACCGGGGGAATAAAACACTACCAACCTTGCTGGTCTCATCACAAGAGTGAATCACCAAGCTCGTTTTGAAACCAAAAGCTCATAGGCTAGCCCGTTAAGGCAATCACCTCCCAGATAATCTAAGGAACGGCACTCGAGTACCGTTAGTCCAAAACATTATGCCCGAAGGCCCAGGACCCAGCCAAAGCTGACCTTAATCAAGAAACTGTCCGGACATACATATTGCTCATCAGAAATCCTTTTTAGGAACAATTGCATGCATGCTTTTACAAATAACTTGTATTCATCAATATATATATATATATATATATATATGTATATATATATGCACATGTATTTAAATACATGCTCACATATCAGATAATCATGGCCTTACTAACTTGCATACATATAATTCTCGTGTGTACCATATTTAGCATACAATATCCATGTAGTGCATTTACCAATTAAATCTCCCTTTATTGAACTCATGAAAGTCAATACTCACATGTTAGGCTAGTATTAGGAAAACTACAGTATTGTCACTCCTGGTACAGTTGGAATACCTAATTACAGATTATACACATCAAATTAGCTGTAAAACAGAACTGTCACAGGGCAAGGCACGCCCGTGACTCAAGGGGCACGCCCCGTACCCTGGTCACAAGTACACCCCATGACCAAAGGCACTCCCCCGGGCCTTCTAGGGTTAGGCACGCACGTACCTTTTCGAGGTACGCCCGTGCCTACCCGGGTACGCCCTATGGCACCGTTGGATCTTGAAGAGTATCCCCGTGCCCTTTAAGACGCAGCAGCAGGTTCGACCAGAACCTGCTTTTTACCATTTCAAAATACCCAAAACTCATTTCTAACCATTTCCAGATGTTCCCTTTCATTCATACGTGAACCTATGTTACATAAACATGCTAAAAACACATATTTTACACTTTATAACAACACATATCTGATTTGGGATCACTTTCTAGCTTTTGACCCATTTTCACAAAATCATCCAATTCAATCATAAACAACAATACAATTATACAAATTGATTTCTAATCATCTGGAATTGGTCTAGGAACATCTTAGAACAATTAACTTCAAAGATTGAAGCTAATTTGAACATAAACCCATTTGGACCTAAACTTGGAATTTGGGTAGAATTCAAGGAAGAACTTACAAAAATTAATAGGATGATGTAGAATAGATTACAAAAAGGATTTACAGAAGATTGTTGAGTCCAATTTCCCACTTTGAATCCAATCTTGAAGGAGTTCTTCAATCTTCAAGAGGCAAGAGAGAAAAGCAATATGAGTGTGTGTATCTATGTGTGAATGTGTGTGTGTACAGAGAGATATATATGAGAACTACTTTTAGTTCTCATTTATCCACAAGGGGTATTTTGTTCCCCTTTTCAACATACAACTCAACGCACGAATACCCGTTTCGAGTAACGAGGATATTTTTGGAAACCTCGTTTGAAACCTTTTAATAATTAATCATTATTATCTAGTTTCTTTATTATTTTAAATTCCCATTTAATTAACCAATAACTTTTTATCTTAAAACACTTAACATATATTCTTAATTTAATTCTTTTAAATTAATACACGTACCAAATGGAGCGCACGAATAGGCCCGATTTGAGGATGTTATACTTTCCAATATGAGTTAAGCGTAGTCAATGTTGTGACCATGAATGATGGCATAAGCCATTTTTAAAACTGCTTCATTAACTTTGTGAAGACCACCTGTTTTGCTTGTCATACAGAAATTCAGATGAGCAATAAGACAGTTCCACTCCTTTGGGAGGCTAGTGCGAACCATTGAGTTACCTTTCACCTTGTGCTCATCAGCATACTGAAAGAAGGAGAAGAGAAGCTCCTTAGCATTTGCGGTGGATGAAGTAAGTTCTTGGCGGGGAAGATGAAGAATAGTGGCAAGAAAATCTTTGGATATTTCAGTGGGCTTACTACCAGAGAGCATGCTGAAATGAATACTCTAGGCGGAGGTTTTAGGGTTAATAACTTCAGCGGTCATCCAGAACTCACAGAGATGTTCTTCGATCATCGGAACCTTTGTTGAGAGAGCAAAGTTCAACAGGCAGTTGTGAAGGTAGGACATGATTGGGTGAAGTGGTGAGGATGGAGGAGGAATGGTAGGATCAGCAGAGTAGTTGTTATCCTTGGAGCAGAAGGAAGCGAGGAGAATTTTGGGAACAACATCACTGGGGAGATTCAACTTCGCAGTGGCAATCTTGGGAGCCATGGGATCACGCACAGAGAAAATTATTGAATTTTCACAAAGAGAAATCACCGGAGAAGATGAGGTGCAGGTAGGTAACTTGAAGACGATTTGGGGGTTTTAAAGGGGTTTAAAAGAAGGTAATCTGAGCGGTTGAGTAAATCAAGGGTGAAAATAGGCGCGTGAAGGCGGAAAATGTGCAAGGGTAACTTTTGTGATGTCAAACGGTTATTGGTGAAATCATTTTAACCGGAGTAGCTTTTGAAACAACCAATCTTCAACAACAAACAATTAGTAAAGAGATAGAATTTCACACAGAAAAGTATGATAAAAAATATCCAACTTTTGCTTCGGAAATTTTAATCTCACAAAGAAATAAATAGCAATAATAAAAAATAAAGAAAAACACAATGCCAACAAGAATAAGAACTAAGCTTGGATATAACTAATGCCATATTCACAAAAGATGATTACATAATATTCATCATGGTTTACATTGACTGCCAAAAAAAACATATTACAACCATGCCTAAGATAGTATGAATATTTGAGATGATACATCAATCCCGATTCCTTCGTCTCGAATGTGAACCGTGATCATGTAGCAAACCGGAAAGAAGACGAACGTAATGGTAAACTCCATGAGTTTTTGAAGGAAAGTGGGAGATTTTCTTTGATTTTGTAGAAGATGAAAAAGGAAAGAAAATCTACGGTTGTTTATAATGAAAATTACTCATGATTACGCTTCAGAAATGATTTGACAGTCAGAGAGAGACGGGGGTAAAAGTAATTATTCAAGCTTAGCTATTAGGGTGGCTGGCATTAAATGTGACAAGAAATAATGAATAGTAACAATCAAATTTACCTGAAATAGTTACATTTCTGAAGGATTGAGCATTCCAATTTCTGCAAATAGTAAATTAAACCTATGTTCATCCGGGGCTTTCATGAAAATGTCAATGAGCTGATGTTCAGTAGAGATGAAACGAAGCTCGATTTCATTTTTTGCGATGTGATCTCGAATGAAGTGATGGCGAACATCAATATGCTTTGTGCGAGAATGAAGCACTGAATTATTTGAAATTACAATAGCACTAGTGTTATCACAATATATGGGAGTGCGCTGAAAAGAGATGTCATAGTCAGCTAGCTGATGTTGCATCCATAGTATTTGTGCACAGCAACTCCTAGCTGAAATGTATTCAGCTACAGCGGTGGATAAGGAGCTTGAGTTTTGCTTTTTGCTTTGCCAACTCACTAATTTTCCACCAAGTAACTGCCAACCGCCAGTAGTACTCTTCCTATAAATCTGACATCTGGCATAGTGGGAATCTGAAAATCCAATTAGATCAAAGCCGGAGTCTCTGGAGTACCATAACCCTAGTTCAGGTGTTCCTTTCAGATATCTGAAAATCCTTCTGACAGATGTCAAATGTGATTCCTTTGGATTCGCCTGAAATCTTGCACAAAGACATGTGGAGAACATTATGTCAGGACGACTGGCTATCAGATATAGAAGGGATCCGATCATTCCTCTGAACGTGGGAAGATCAACTGCTTTCCCATTAGGATCAGATGTAAGCTTGGTTTTTGGAACAATGAGAGTCTTCATCGGGGATGAGTCTGAAAAGTTAAACTTTTTGAGTAAGTCGTTCACATATTTCCCTTGATTGATGAAGATGCCTTGGTCAGATTGTTTAATCTAAAGCCCAAGGAAGAAGTTCAGTTCTCCCATCATACTTATTTTGAACTTCTCTAACATGATTTTTTCAGATTTCTTTCACAAACGATAGTCAGTAGAACCAAAAATAATATCATCAACATAAATTTGAACTAGAATGAGTTCACCTTTTCTCGACACAGAAATAGAGTTTTGTCAATGTTCCCTCTCTGAAATCCATTTTTTAGAAGATGAGTGGACAATGTGTCATACCATGCACGCGGAGCTTGCTTTAGTCCATAGAGAGCCTTGTCGAGCTTATACACATAGTCTGGAAATTTGGGACTCTCAAAACCAGGAAGTTGTTGAACAGATACCTCTTCTTGAAGTTCTCCATTCAGAAAGGTGCTTTTAACTTCTATCTGAAAAACTTTGAATCCTTTGAAAGCGGCAAAGGAGAGAAACATGCGTATAGCCTCCAGACGAGCAACTGGAGCAAATGTTTCATCATAATCTATCCCCTCCTCTTGACAATAACCCTTTGCAACTAATCTGGCCTTGTTTCGCACCACTGACCCTATTTCATCACGCTTGTTTCTGAAGACCCATTTTGTGCCAATAACGGACTTGTCTTCAGGTGGGGCAACTAGTTTCCGAACCTTGTTCCATTCGAATTCATTGACCTCATCTTGCATTCCGACCACCCAGTTGGGATCCTTCAGAGCTTCGTCAACTTTCTTTGGCTCGATTTGTGAAATGAATTCAGAGAAAATGTAGAAGGAAGAGGTAATAGTATTCCGGGTTTGTACGCCAGTATTTGGATTACCAATAACATTTGTGATGGGATGAGCTCGAGTCCATTTTGTGACTCTAGTTGGTTGCTCATGTTGCTCATCAACAGAAGAGACATTTGGTTCCAATAGATCTTCAGTTATCTGATTCACATCTACTGACATAATGTTATCGTCAGTTTTTACCTCTTGAGAGTAGTCATCTAAATCATCATTGAATGACTCATGTAAAAGAGTATCAAATTCATCAGAAACAACTTGATCAATATGATTTGAGGTTGACTGAACATCAAATTCATCAAAAGTGACATTTATAGTTTCAACCATAGAACTTTTCTTGGGAAGAAACACACGATAAGCTTTAGAGATGTCAGAGTAACCCAGAAATACCCCTTGTTCTCCTTTGGGATCAAATTTACCTTTCTAATCTTTAGTGTTCAGAATGAAGCATGTGCTTCCAAATATTTTGAAGTATCCAACATTGGGTGATTTCAGATATAGTAACTCATAGGGAGTTTTACTGTGTCGTTTGACAATTATGGACCTGTTTTGAGTGTAGCAAGCAACATTAACAACTTCAGCCCAGAAATGCCCTTTCAGAGATGCTTCAGCTAGCATAGTGCGGGCTGCTTCAATCAGAGTCTTGTTCCTCCTTTCAGCAACCCCATTTTGTTGAGGGGTATATGGAGCTGAGAAATTTTGAATGATGTCATTTTCATCACAAAATTCTTGAAGAGTTGAGTTTCTGAACTCTGTCCCATGATCACTGCGAAGCTGTTTGACTTGTATATCAAACTGTCTTTGGACACGACGAATGAAATTCATCAGAATTTCAGCAGTATCACTCTTATTGCGCAAGAAAAATACCCATGTGAATCTGATGAATTCATCAACAACCACCAAGGTATATTTCTTGCCTCCCATACTGGGTGAGCTTACAGGACCAAAGAGATCATGTGAAGTAACTGAAAAGCTGAGTTGACTTGATTATAGTGTTTGGATTTGAAGACTGACTTCTTTTGCTTTCCTTTCTCACAAGTGTGACATAACTTGTCTTTCTGAAACCGAATTGACGGTAGACCTCAAGTAAGCTAAAGCTTAGAGAGTTTGCTGATGTTTTTGAAGTTGAGATGGGATAACCATTTATGCCATAACCAGTTTACTTTGGAGTTGGCTTCTGAAAAGAACCAGTCATCTCTTTCAGAGGAGGCAGAGTTAAAGTCGACAACGTACATACTTCCCTGCCTTTTTGGTTGTAAGACCTCCTTACCTTTCTTGTTGAAAATAGAACCCTTGGTCTTCTTGAAATGCACTACGTAATCTGCATCACATAGCTGACTGATGCTGATAAGGTTATGTTCGAGTCCTGTAACATGAGCAACATTTTTAATGTTGACTGAACCTTGATTTAGGTAACCATATCCATCTGTTTTGCCACATTTTCCTCCACCAAACGTAACTTTAGGGCCATTTGCTGCTTGAATCCCGTTCAGTAGGGACTTACATCCGGTCATATGCCTTGAACATCCACTATCAAGATACCAAATGTTATCATGGTGATCGCCCTACACAAATAGTTTAAAGTTAGTTCATTTGATGAGCCCAAACTGTACTGGGCTCCAAAACACAATGCTCAGAGGAGCAATTAGAAATTTTGCCTTCACTAGAACAAGAGATAGCTTCATGACCTCTTACTCCACACTTGTAACACTTTCTAGTAGATTTAGAATTGTGTGCCTTAATCTTTTTATTCTTCTTGTTTTTCTCTTTTTCTCCAATTAATTTTAAAATTTTGAAAAGAGAGTCTTTAACTTCTTTGAGTTTTGATACAGGCAGAGCAAGGGTTTTGTCAAGACTATTGCTTTTGGAGGGTTTGGAACTTTTAGCTATGGGTTTTGAAGATTCAACTGATGAGTTTTCATCTGAAGGGTTAATAGGAAAATGATATCATAAAAGACAGTGGCTTCACGAAAATAACTAGAGTCAAATAACTCAGCCATTTTGTTTTCTGAAGGTTTTTCAGAACCTGATTCAGACGAAGAAAGGTTGAGGGTTTTAGAACTAGTTTCAGATTGTGATTCAAGAGTGGATTCCTTAATAGTTTCAGACACAACTTCAGGTTGGGTTTCAGCAGAGGTCGATGTAACAAGTATTTCAAAGATTGGTTCAGGAGATTTGCTGGCTAGGGTATCATACTCAGTAGGAAGTTGAAGATTTCTTATTTCAGAATTTGTTCTTTCAGAAAAACTTGGATCCAAAAATTCAGATTTAGTGAATCTCTTATTAAGAAGATTTCGATTTCCGATATCATTATATATCATTTCATCGACATTTTTGCACTTCTTGCTGAAATTAGCTGCTTGTTTAATGTGTCCAATGCCTACTCTCTCTCTCTCTCTCTTTGAATAACCATCTGATGATTTATGCTTTCAAATGCTAGTTTGTTAGGACTCAACCATAGATCAATAATCGACTGACGATCTTTCACTTTTTCATTTGATTCTTGCAAATCCATTTTTACATTTTTGAGTTCATTTGTTAGAAATTCAAGATGATTTTTTAAGGCATATGATTCTTGAAGAAATTTTTCATTTTCCTTTTCTACAGCATTGATTTCAGAAGTGAGCTTGGTGATAGTTTGTTTAGATTTGTTTTGATTGTTATGAGCAACTGTCAGATCAGAACACAAATAAGCAAACATATCATCCTTTTCATTCATTGAATAATTTTTGAAATTAGATACCTTGTACATCATGGTAGGATTCCATCCTTCTGTTGAGCTTAATTTTTCAGCCTTAACTAGATCACTGCTAAACTTGCTCTCAGTAGCCATTAAGCACATTTCAGGATGTGCAGATCCGAGGATTTCTTCAGCCACAAGGCACTTTCCTCTTACTTCACTCTCTTTGTCCTTATCTGAAGAGGTTTCAGAATCTGTCTAGTTCAGATAATCAGCAATCATGGCCTTTTCTTTCTTCTTCTTCTCACTGGATGCTTTCAGGGCTTTATACTAGCTTTGTATTATCAGCCTTAGATGGAAAACCTTTCTTTGGATTTGAAGGAGTTTTCTTGACAAAGCAGTCTGCTGCATGGTGACCAGGCTTCCCACATTTGAAGCATTCATTTTTAGAACCTTCAGATGAGCCCTTTTTTTCAGAAGAGAACTTCTTCTCGAACTTCCTTCTTCCATCAGATTTGAAATTTTGAAATTTTTTGTAGTTTTTCATGATGAAGGCTTTTTCTAAACATTCATCGTCAGATCTTTCTTCCTCCTCAGCATCATTCGTCTGAGGCTCATCTTCAGAATCAGAGTCTTCAGTTGACCTGATCTTGGCTTTTGAGGATTTTCAGCTACAACAGCCAGAGATTTCTTAAATGTATTCTTTAAGTCATTTTTCTGAATGCAGGTTTGTTCGTCATTCAGTAGAATTCTATAGAGTTTACGCATGTTCATGTCCTTGAGCATGTTGCTTGATCTCAAGATCATGCACATGGTATCCCACTCAGATGGAAGAGAATCTAGAAATCTGTTTAAGATCTGGAATTGTTCTCTGACAACTCCAACTTCAGTCATGTCATTCAGTAGAAATGTAAATCTTGTGTAGACCTCAGTGAGAGACTCTGAGTCTTTAGCACTGAAGCTTTCATACTTGCATATGATGTTGGTGTTTTTGTTTTCACGAACCTCAACATTCCTTCAAAAGATATGCATATACTTTCCCACATATCCTTAGCAGTTTTCAGATTGCAAACAGTATGGAATATTTCATTAGGTAAAGCAATAACAATACTATTTCGTATCTTGGCATCTAAACCAACAAGTTTCTTCTCCTCCTCAGTCCATTGAGATCTAGGTTTTGGACGGGAGGGAATGGAGGTTTCAGCAGAACCAGTCTCCATGGAGATGGTTTAAGGAATGAAAGGACCTTCCTTCAAAATAATGAGAGAGTTGCAATCAAGGTTTTCCAAATAAAGTAGCAAGTGATTCTTCCTACTTGAAAAATGTTCAATTAAAACTTTGGTGGTTTGGCAGAGGAGCCATTTTCGATGTAATCAAACTTCGACATTTTCAACAAATCGCTAATTTATAGATTAAATTAGAACCTGCTCTGATACCAATTGTTTTTCCCAACGAAGTATAAAACTAACAATGATTATTATCAAAGTGCGGAAATAGTTTTAAAATAACGAACACATGAAAGTTTTCAAAGTAAGATTATATTAATAATCAGACTTCAAAGAGTGCACAAGAACAAACTTGAGCACTGAGTACAAACTAAACAAGAACAAACTTGAATGAAAATTAGCGAACAAACGCTTAACCTATTCTCGAACACCGAGAAGGTATTTATACGCTAAGTAAACTAATCCTGACCATCTAATTTAATTACACGTGTACCGCTCTTCATAAAGTTAGGAATAGAAAACAAGATTTCCGTTTCAAGCTCCTTTAGATGCGCTGATTGCACACTTTACATAACAGGAAGATTCTAGTACTCAGACGTGTCTTCAGTGTAGAAGACACTTTGATAACTAAAGACTTACTTCAGTTGTCGTTCACTTCAGAACACATCTTCAGATAAACTTTAGGCTTCTTTCTTCAGATGTGGTGTGTCAGAACAATTTACAAAAGAATAAAGAATTCTCCTTCAGGTGCTTTCTTCGAAAGCTCCTTCAGGAATGGAATATATACAAATAAAGGACTAACAATTTATTGTGAGAATGTATATTTAGGTGAGATGAGAGAACAAATCCTAGCCATCAATTATATATTATAATCTATTAGATGTAACGGTCGCAATTCACCCATCGCAATTTATAGCTCTCGGTATAAAGAGCCAAATGTAAATCATCTGATCAAATCAAATAAAGGGTCAGGATTAATTAAGTCTTCCATTCTCACCTAAATATATATCCAATTAGCCAATCAAAACCTCATTTCCTAAATTTTGACCAAAAATTTTAATTTTGACTTTCACAATTAGAATGATAGATTCGCAACAGTATATAGAACTAATTATGAAAGAGCTATATGAAACTATTTAGGGGGTGTTTGTATTAATTATATATTTATATTCAATGAATGTATTTAATTGTATATGTTTATATTTTTTACTCGTTTACTTTTAATGTATAATGATTTGGATAAATATAATTTTATATTTATAATCATTTTATTTTTATCTACGACTTGATGTAAATTTTACCATAATGACACAAAATTGTTAAAAAATTTCTAATTTATTAGTAAAAAAAGTATATTTCAAAATGTATAAATCAAAATATAATGACACTTAATCTTTTCTAAATGTGAATATGTATTTTCTTGTTTATCTTATTAATAAAACTCTAATCCAGTGAATATATTTATGGTTAATTTTTATGTTATAAATTACTAAATATCTTTAGAGTGTATGATCTTCAATACATTAGTGAGGTATAATATCTTTTTATGGGATAATTTATATTTGTGAATCGCTAAATCAATTATCTTTTTCATGGACATAATTAATAAACTCGTGATCTGTTTTTTGATGCCAATGATTTTATAATAAAATATTGATTAAACTGTGATAGTTTTAATAAACACACTATTTTAAATGATTAACCCGCCAGAGTTTTGCATGTAAAAAATGTTATGAGTATGACATCCAAATTTTGAAACAATGTTATTATGAGCTAATAAGGTGATTTATGTATTGTTATGATTTATAGTTTAGATTTTATGTACTAACAGTGAGAAATTATAGTTAAATTATAATTTAAAATAAACCTTAATTAAGATTTAGAAATTAAGAAGCATTAATTATTTATATTAGATTAGAGTTTTGACTCCCATTTTAATATACTATATTTTTTATAATCATACTTTGATAAAAAAAATAATTATGACTAACCATGTATCATATCAGCATCTTGTAAATAAAGAGGTTGAACATATAAATGATTAAATGATATCAATGAACATTTTTTTGATAGAAATTATTTTTAAGAGAAGTGGTTGAACACATAAATGATTACATGGTATGAATGTTAAACACTATGGAGATATCATATTTCAATTCAGATAATATATGTTAAGGTGAACTTTCAAATATCATTTTTAAGGATCATTATACACACTAAATATACTTAATTCCCTCAAGGTTTAATCTTTGTGACGATGATAGTAACCTAACAAATAAAACTATGAATGTACTATACAAGAAAGTACTACTGAAAGTATGAAAGTCTGTCTTAATTCAATCTTCGAACAATCGGTAAATATGTTGTTTTATTAGTTGTTTTTTCTATACATATGATTTCGTTTGTTTAAATTGTTTTAAATATTTTATCTATACTTTATTACATATTAAAATTTTTAGTTTTTTTAAACTTTACCTCTTACATGCACGGGTCATTTAACTAGTTCCTTACAATATAACACTGTGTTCAAATTAAATAATATTTTAAAATGTCTTGAACTCCTAAAAGTGATCGAGCTTTCTGTTCAAACTCCAGCTCCAGACTAGTTTTATAAAATATAAAAAAATATCAATAAATATAAATAAAAGATTAACATGAATCATCTAAATTTGAACCATCCATTTAAATTGAAAATCTAATTTGGCTTTGACTTTTAGGAGTCAAAGTTGTTGAATCAAAATTGTTAGAAACAATTTTATATATGCTCTTCTTAAACTTAAAATACCATATATATACGCTATAATTTATAAATATCATATTTACCCTTTATAACATTTTAAAATATCATAACATGTCATTTAACCAAAAGTTTTTAATTATAACTAATAAATGGTTGATCTTATAACTCTGATTATAAAATTAGTTATCGATGATTTATACACGAAATACAATCATATCTATTCATATCATGATACCACGTACGTTATATCATCACGTTTGCCCTCCTCCTCAAGTTAATGTCTTTATCGCTGATTTAAGTGTTGATGCCGTCAGTCACGTTTTTTAACTCTAGTTTCTTTCGTCTTTTATAATTATTTGATACTTTTTATTGATTTTCAATATTTATCATTTTTTAAACCATCTCGTTTATAATATGGCCATTTGATCCGGTATTAATTAAAAGATTTACTAGTTAGACCGATCTTGGGAAGTAAATTTGTTTAGTCGACAATTATACCTTTATACTTCGATTTTTTTTCCTAAACTGAAAGGGCCCCCACTATTAATGAATTATAAGGTTTTAATATCTTATGATAAACTTATGTAATGTACAAATAGTTATATGTAACTTTTTGATGTTCTATGACCCCACGTAACTTTTTTCTTCTTAAGTTTGTCTTCCAAAAGAATATTTTAAAATAGTTATTTATACATGCTACTTATTAGTCTTTGTAACAATTCTTCTCCATCTTTCTCTTTCATAAACAAATTTCTCTCTCACACACACAAATTATCACTCTCTCTCTCACACACAGCCTGAGTTACACAAACTCAGTTGTTTTGCAGAGAATGAATCAATACAGAAGAGCTCTGATGAACCTACTACCATGGCAGTCACTCTTCCTCTTCACCATCTTCTTCTTCTCCATTGTTGTCCAAACTGAATGCTCAAGAACCAGTAGAGATCATGTCTTCCGATTAACCGATCCAAACTCTCGGTTTTCCGGCAACTTTTTCGGCTACTTGCCTAAAAGAAATACACCACTTCCGGCCTCCGGTCCTTCCCGGAAACACAACGACATCGGCCCTCAGAACTGGACACTTCCATGAACACAAGTGCAAGATTCCATCTCATTTCCGTTGTGTTTTTTTGGGTAATCCAGAAATGAGGTGAATTTAGTGTGTAAATTGCATATTAATTCGTAATTACATTATTAATACTTTACTTAGGAAAATGAGTTTTTTTTTTTTTTGTAAGTTTCTGGTAATTAGATTTGTGGTTTTGTTTGTTATATTTTAATTAACATAGTTACTGAAATGTAAAAAAGAATTATTTAAAAAGTGAATCAGAGGAAACATTTTTTCTATATTTTCAATATGTGTAGTTAATAAATTTGTATATTTCGGACTCTTAAATATTTTTTAATATCATGTTAACTATAGAAGAGTGATTTATGAGTGGCGTATACTAAATTCGGTATCTTAAATACTTAGAAGAATGGTTAAACATGTTATCTTTATATAAATTTAAAATTAACTAACACTTTACGAAGAACTATAAAATGTTTTTTGTTTGCTTATGTGAATAAATGTTTGTTTCTTGCTTAATTACTTAATTAATACTTTTAATGTTAACTTATTACAGTTTTAGATTATCTTAATTTTATAAGTAAATATTATAATACAAAATTGGAAAATAAAAACATGAAAATTTGTATAAAATATATAATTCTAATCACTTTTTTATATTAATTATATATTACAAGTTTTTGAACTATTATTTATTTATCGTGAACCATACTATATTTACTTTAAAGATGAATATAATATACGATTACTAATATTTGATCGATAATAGTTTATCTATCAAAGTTTTTGTTCAGTTTTGGTTTAATTATTAAAGGTTTTTTTAAAAGATTTGTCATAAAGTTTTTAATTTATTATTACTTAAACCTCAAAGTTTTATTCCAGATAGTTTAATGTTTAAACCTTTGAAATTTTGTTAAAAAAATTGATTAATCCCTTATAATTTGTATGATTTTTATTTGACCCTCGATTATGCATGTTAGTTTTATTAAAAATTTAACAAAACTTAAAGTGTTAAACCACTTTTAACAAAAACTTAATTAAATCGTTTGCAAAGAATATATTAAGTTTTAAACCAAAAAGGTGTAACTTTTATGATTAAATCATAACAAATTTAAACTTTATGGTAAAACCGTTTAAAAATCACTTTGATAATTAAACCGAAACTAAACAAAAGCTTTAATGTATAAACCATTATTGACCCTTTTAACAATATTGAACTATATATATATATAATATATATATATATATATAGGATTAGAATCAAATAAGAGTTAAAAGATTGTAATTAAAAGTGGTAAGAGTGATTGTATGAGTGACATGTGGCATTTTAATAAAAAGGATATTATAGATATCTTATAACTATAATTAAAGTATTTATTAATTAAAATCATTTAAAAACGGTAACTCTTCCCCATTTATCTCACCCAAAATTATGACTATATATACCTTCTTATTCTTTCACAACCCTTAATCAACTATATTGTTTACCATCGTCACACGAAGTTACGATCATCACCAGCGCAAGAACATGAACCGGTTCATAAACTCCCTTCATTCATCAATTTTTGTTTTGTTTCATTCATCAAATGTATGTATTGGTTTTCTACGTTTCAATTGATAGTGTTCATCAAATACAAATTTAAGGATTTGTATATCAAGAATAGCTTGATGATTTTGAGCATCAAGTCTGTTAACGGTAATTTTTTATTATATAATTGATCATTTGTTCGAGGTTGTTTATAAATTCATTTTATTCGTCAAATTTAAAGTTTGTATATCAGAGTGTTAGATGACTATAAAGTTCTTATTTTTTCATCATATTTAGTAAAATGGTATAATCTAGTGTTCATCAATTCTTAATTAGAAATTGACGGTTACTATTTTTAGATTTTCTATTTTTTAGATTTCCTAATTTACCCTTAAACTTTATTAAATTGACAGTTACTATTAATAAGCTTTTGACCATTTTTAATTGATTTTTAATGAAATCTAATGGCTCAAAATCTCTCTTACACCTCTTACCAAAATTTAAATCTTACAATAACCCTACTATATATATATAGTTCTGTATATGTAGATGAACACATTTTCGATACTAGCTAGCTATCTACTATCAACTTTAAAATCAACTCAATGTCTACTAATTTGTAAACATGGTAGATCAATTACGAAGTTGATATTATAAATATCTTTATGAAAATAAACCTCTTGTATACTCTTCCATAAGTTACATAATTCTACTATCCTCTCGTATTTTCAATTCTCTCAAAGTTCTAAACTTATTTTATTTAACATATATATATATATATATATATATATATAATTTGTAAGCACAATTAATGCTTATTAATAGAAGTATTTTAGTCTTTTATATATTTTTTTCAGTCATAAATTGCGTCTGTGTGGACTATCATTAAAGAAAGAGACTTGATTTTTCTAAAATACCCCTTATTAATGAGTCATTAATAAGCCATTTAACCGGTGATCTAATTTAATCAAGGGTCAAGATTAATTATCACGATACTCGTAATAAAACCGATTCTCAAATGAAACTTTCTATATATATATATATATATACACACACACACACACACTAGCATCATACCCGCGCAATGCTGAGGCGGCAAATAGTTTTTGGTTTACAATATGTAACTTTCATGAATGTAATGATATTTATTCTCGCGATTCAATTTCATGAAAAAATTTTCTACAACAAAATGTCCGTTTTTTTTCAAATTTTTTTATATTTACATTTAACTATTTTATTAATTTTAAAAACAAATTCTAAAAGACAATATGTTTTTCCCGAAAGTGAATAAAACTAACTATGAATAAAATCAAAGTGCGGAAATAGTTTTAAAGCAACGAACACACGGAAATTTTCAAAGTAAGATTATATTAATAACCAAACTTCAAAGAGTACACAAGAACAAACTTGAGTACCAAGTACAAACTAAACAAGAACAAACTTGAATACAAATTAGCGAACAAACGCTTAACCTTTACTCGTTAATCGAGCAGGTATTTATAGGCTAAGTAAACTAATCCTGACCATCTAATTTATTTACACGTGTACCGTTCTACACTTAATTAGGAACAGAAAACAAGATTGCCGTTTCGAGCTCCTTTAGAATGCGCAGATCGTGCACTTTACATAGCAGGAAGATCCTGGTTATCAAATGTATCTTCAGTTTAGAAGACCCTTTGATGACTGAAGACAAACTTCAGCTGACGTTCACTTCAAAACTAATCTTCAGATGAACTACGGGCTTCTTTCTTCAAATGTCGTCAGAACAGTTTACAAAAGAATGATATATTACACCTTCAGTCGCTTTCTTCGAAAGCTTCGTCAGGAATGGAATATATACAAATAAAAGGACTAACAATCTCCCCCTATTTGTTTATAATCCATTACTATGTACAAATTGAATAAAGAATAAAAAGAATAAAAAATAAAGAATTACTATTCTACATATCAGGTTTGAATTCTTCAGCAGAGGATTCCTTTGGAGCTTTAAGCTTCAACTGTTTTAAGTATTCCACCAAAATGTCTTTGACATTCGGATCTTTATTGTCTATAAAGTATCGAAGAGATCTCAGATGAAGCCAGTCAGCCTTGGCAAAGTCTGAAACTCTCTGAAAGCGAATCTTGTCATATGCATCGAGAAAATAAAATCCCCTCAGATTTGAGATAACTTTACCCACTTCAGGAATGAGACCAGGAGGCAACGTAGTATCGAAGCATTTGCAATTTGGAAGCTCTCCAAGAAATATCAGCTCCAAAATTTGTTTCTGAGATTTCTTGAGAGTAAGCCTCCTTCTTTGAAATTTTAACTTTTCTGTTCGAGTGGGTTTCTCCTTTTGAGGCATGACAGATGCATCAGATCCTCTCTTCTTTACTTCCTCCTCATAATATTCAATAACTTTGGTGATCTCTCGTTGAATGAACTTGACCTCATCAGTTTGCTTGCGCTTTGATAAACAAGCAAGTATTTCATTCCATTCAGACACATCATAGTTTAGCTTAACATCCTTGATAGATTGTATGCTGAAGATAGGAAGGTTTTTGCGCTGAACCGTCAGACATATTTCATTGTTTACCTTCTTCAGCTTGATTGCAGTGATTTTATCAGGATGTCATCTTTGATGTCGAGAGCTTAGCCACTTTTCTGCCTTTTGTTCCATGATTCTTTTCTTCTCCTCCATTAAAGCTTTTTCAGCTTCAATGTTTTCATGAATCTGTTTTTGGAGATCGAAAGGATCTAGATCAATTTTGTTAGCAGCAAGCTCTTCGAGCGCAACTTTTTCTGCTTCTGTTCTGCCAAGTTCATCAGCCACTTTCAAGTCTTTTATTCTTGGATTTTCGTCATCTGAGTCACTTAAATCATATATACCCTTACTCATCTGATCATCCGAAGAGACTGTCACCATTTTTCCTTTACCTTTGTCAGCTTAGCTTGGCTGACCACTTGATGAAGGAGCAGCTGATTGAATGGGAATCTGAGAGGCTTTAGCTTCAGTAATTATTTGCTGACATTCAGCTCCATCAGGTTCGGATCTGAACATATCAGCTTCAGCTTTTCTTTGATCAAGGAGACTTTTGAGCTCCCCCTCAGCAAGTGCCTTAGCTTCCTCAGCTTTGGCTAATTTAGCCTCGAAGTCGATCAAGGCCTTATTCTTGTCTTCTTCAGTGGCTTTGAGGTGTGCCACTTCCAATCTTTGTAGGTATTCAACACATGAATACTTTTTATCCCATTTGATTATTTTCCGATCGGCTGTGGCCTTCCTTCTTATGATCTGACAGATTTTGGACTGTCTTCTTATTTTCTCCCCCTTAGAAGCTGCAGAGAGACCTGAAGCTTCTACCGAGTGTGACAAGGCCGAAATCTCCCTCGAAATTCGAGAGAAGGAGGGAGCAAATAGATCTTGCAACTGACGAGTTGTAGTCTCAGAAAGATTGACAGCATGGATGTTGTCAACCTTGGAGGAAAGGGAATTTACAGTGGAGGAGAGAGAAGAGAGTTGAGTGTTCAGCTTGGAAAACTCAAGAGTGGCAGAGTCAGCTATAGTTTTGATAAGATGGTGAAAAGTCTTATACATCTCATGAAAAATCAGATTTTTACGATCAATGGTTTTGTTGAGGGTGGTGAACTGAGTGTTGATAGATTCAACAAGAGACTTTAGCTCAGATTCAAGCTTTGCTTTATTAGTGGCTACACACTGACCTTGAAAGGTATTGGACTTAACAGAAGTAGAAACAGAAAGAACGAGTTTAGATAGACTTTCCAAAGAGGAAGCAATGTCTATTGAAGGCTCAGAGGTTTGAGAATGTACATACTTGGGGGATTGAAGAAAATCAAAAGAATCACTGTCATCAAAAGGATTGACAGTTGTATCAGGAGAAGGAATATCAAACAAGGTGTTTAGGAGAGATGGGGAGGCCATAGCATCAGGAGGAGTGACTGATGCATTAGGGGCCTGAGGCTCATTTGCTTCAGTTAGGAATATCGACTGAAGGAGGTTGAACTTCAGTTTCATTGATGAGGGAAGGTTGGGCATCACTCTCAGTTTGGTGTGAAACTAATAAATCATTTTCCCTAGTAGAATCCATAGTGTCAATTGTAACATCCTTAACTTAGGCCTAGTTGTAATTAGTACGTACGTACGTAGTTATTGTAATAAGAAGTATTTTGTGTATACTTTTTGAATTAAATGCAAGTTATGTGATTAAGTGTTTATATGTATGTATGTACGTGTGCATGCATGTTAAATGTATGTATGTCAAGTATAGATATTTAAGAAAACCCATGTGCGAAGAATGAGGCAACCGCCTCTTGTATATGTGAAGGTATAGATGTGTGTAGTTTGACTTTCCAAGTCAAATATAGCAAAAGAAAACACACACACTTTCTCTCGGTTTCTCACTGCTCTCTCTCTCGTTGCATTCGGATTTCCAGAAGAAGAAAAGAAAAGAAACGGTTGTTGATCTTTAAGGTGAGCAACATGATTATGATATGTTTAGGAGATTAGAACCATGTGTAACATGCTAAGAAGCATGAATCCATGCAAAAACATCTTGAAGAATATGGAAACTCATGTTCTAAGTGGGTTTTGCAAGAATGGTGTTTTTTGTTGGGATTTCATAAGTGTATGATGATGTTATAATGTTCAGGGCTTAAAGTAAGCCAACATGAAGTTGTTTAGATGATCAAATGATGTTATCGGAAGTACAGTTGATGAAGTTTTCGGAATCCGAATGTGATGGAAACCGAAGGAATTGTCGGAATCCGATAGATACAAAGGAGTAGGTAGCTCCAAAATCAAATAAAACACTAGCAGGGATATAATTGATAAGAAAAGTAACCGTGACGACATCCCCTGCAGCTTTAGCTTCATCAGCTGTCATCTGAAAAGCCCTACCTTTCACATGGGGCGCGTCATCTCTTTTCGGTCCTCTAGAAGAAGAAGAAGACCCTTTAGCTCCAGCACTTTGTCTATCTGGGAAATTAGTCAACTTGTGCCCAGGCTTGTGACACCGGTAACAGACATCCTCTTTAAAATCACACTCAGTCGTAGCGTGACCCTTCTGCCCGCAAACAACGTCTAGTAGAGTTAGAAAACTC
This sequence comes from Dittrichia graveolens, assembly GCA_038502395.1. Taxonomy (NCBI): domain Eukaryota; kingdom Viridiplantae; phylum Streptophyta; class Magnoliopsida; order Asterales; family Asteraceae; genus Dittrichia; species Dittrichia graveolens. The sequence goes on along the minus strand of JARJIL010000007.1, from coordinate 51,673,858 downwards.
ACCAGAGTGATATGTACGGAACGGATTACACCAAGGAGAATTAGGCCTCGGCTTCTTAGAGGAATCAGTTTTCCCGCCTGCTGAGGATTGTCCTTTGGAAGGACCCGATTTATCAGACGGCTGAAATTTCCTCTTTGACCCTGCACCGGCAGATTCGCCCTTGCAGTAAAGACGATCACCTTCCAGTTGTCGAGCTATATCAAAAGCCCGATCCAGTTCAACAGCTGCCCGAACATGAGGGCGAAATTCCAGTGGCAGAGTTGCCATAAACTGCCTTATCTTGGTGGTCTCATTAGGAATCAGATGGGGAACAAACCGCATTTTGTCAGTGAATGCAGTTATGTGTTCTTCGATCGGCTTATCCCCTTTCTGGAGATCATTGAAATCCCTCTCCATTCTTTCCAAATCATAATCGGTGCAGTATTTCTTCAGCACCTTCTCATAAAACTGCTCCTAAGTGAGAGCATTCAACACTTCCTTATTAACAGAGGCCTTCACCGTATCCCAGCAAAAGATGGCACGGCCTTTCAACATACATACTGCATACTTGACACAGTACTCTAGTTCACATTCACAAGATTCAAATACATGCTCCATCTCCCGGAGCCACTATATAGTAACTGTGGGGTTATCACTCCCCTGGAACGTTCGAGGATGGCAAGTTAAAAATTTCTTGTATGAACAAGTTTTGCGAGGCTTGTTCAGCGTAGCTTGCAATAAGAGCTCCTTTGTTACACGAAGCTCCTCCTCCAAACGCCTTATAACAGCAGCCTAATCTGGCTCAGGTCTGCCACCACCAACATTATGCTGAGATCTCTGATCCTCAGCCTGACGAGGCATATGAGAAGCCTCATCTTCCATCTCTTTCAAAGCTTGTTATATGTATGCTAGTACTATATGATGACTTGTTAAGTTAAGTCAGTGAGATTGAGTATTAACTGCTCTTTCTCTGTCATATAGAAAGTTGATATAAGATGTCTGCCGAACGTGGCAACACAGAGCAAGCTTTGAAAGAGATGGAAGATGAGGCTTCTCATATGCCTCATCAGGCTGAGGATCAGAGATCTTAGCATAATGTTGGTGGTGGCAGACCTGAGCCAGATTAGGCTGCTGTTATAAGGCGTTTGGAGGAGGAGCTTCGTGTAACAAAGGAGCTCTTATTGCAAGCTACGCTGAACAAGCCTCGCAAAACTTGTTCATACAAGAAATTTTGAACTTGCCATCCTCCAACGTTCCAGGGGAGTGATAACCCCACAGTTACTATATAGTGGCTCCGGGAGATGGAGCATGTATTTGAATCTTGTGAATGTGAACCGGAGTACTGTGTCAAGTATGCAGTACGTATGTTAAAAGGTCGTGCCATCTTTTGGTGGGATACGGTGAAGGCCTCTGTTAATAAGGAAGTGTTGAATGCTCTCACCTAGGAGCAGTTTTATGAGAAGGTGCTGAAGAAATACTGCACCGATTATGATTTGGAAAGAATGGAGAGGGATTTCAATAATCTCCAGAAAGGGGATAAGCCGATCGAAGAACACATAACTGCATTCACTGACAAAATGCGGTTTGTTCCCCATCTGATTCCTGATGAGACCACCAAGATAAGGCAGTTTATGGCAACTCTGCCACTGGAATTTCGCCCTCATGTTCGGGCAGCTGTTGAACTGGATCGGGCTTTTAATATAGCTCGACAACTGGAAGGTGATCGTCTTTACTGCAAGGGCGAATCTGCCGGTGCAGGGTCAAAGAGGAAATTTCAGCCGTCTGATAAATCGGGTCCTTCCAAAGGACAATCCTCAGCAGGCGGGAAAACTGATTCCTCTAAGAAGCCGAGGCCTAATTCTCCTTGGTGTAATCCGTTCCGTACATATCACTCTGGTGAGTTTTCTAACTCTACTAGACGTTGTTTGCGGGCAGAAGGGTCACGCTACGACTGAGTGTGGTTTTAAAGAGGATGTCTGTTACCGGTGTCACAAGCCTGGGCACAAGTTCTAATTTGCCAGATAGACAAAGTGTTGGAGCTAAAGGGTCTTCTTCTTCTAGAGGACCGAAAAGAGATGACGCGCCCCATGTGAAAGGTAGGGCTTTTCAGATGACAGCTGATGAAGCTAAAGCTGCAGGGGATGTCGTCACGGTTAATTTTCCTATTGTCTCCATGATAAAAGCTCAAAAGTCGATTGCTAAAGGTTGTGACTCTTATCTGGCATACGTTATTGATGCTATGATGGAGAAGCGACCAGTTCGTGATATTCGGGTGGTGTCTGACTACCCTGAGGTATTCCCTGAAGAACTTCCGGGTTTACCTCCAATACGTGATGTTGAATTTAAGATTAAGCTTATTCCAGGAGCTACACCAGTGGCTCGCTCTCCTTATCGTCTTGCTCCTTCTGAAATAAGAGAGATGATGACTTAAATTCAGGAGTTTCTCGAAAAAGGGTGTATTCGTTCAAGTTCCTCGCCGTGGGGAGCTCCTGTGTTATTTGTGAATAAAAAGGACGGAACTATGCGTATGTGCATAGATTACAGGGAGCTTAACAAGCGAACTGTAAAGAATAAGTATCCGCTTCCTCGTATAGATGATCTTTTTGATTAGTTACAGGGAGATACATGCTTCTCTAAGATTGATCTCCGGTCGGGGTATCACCAAGTATGAGTTTGTGAAGAAGACGTGCCGAAGACTGCATTTCGAACTCGTTATGGTCACTACGAATTTCTAGTTATGCCGTTCGGCTTAACCAATGCCCCTGCCGTCTTCATGGATCTGATGAATCGGGTTTGTCGTCCGTTTCTTGACAGATCTGTGATTGTGTTTATTGATGACATTCTTGTGTACTCGAAGACGGAAGCTGATCACGAGCTTCTTCTTCGTCAGGTTCTCGAGACGTTAAAGCGAGAAAAATTGTATGCTAAGCTGTCTAAGTGTGAATTCTGGCTTAGGGAAGTTCATTTCCTTGGCCATGTTATATGTCATGATGGTGTCAAAGTAGATCCAGCTAAGGTGGAAGCTGTGATGAATTGGGGAGTTCCTCGGACTCCTTCCGAAATTAAAAGTTTCCTTGGCTTGGCTACTATCGGCGGTTTATCCGCGATTTTTCGAAGCTTGCGGGTCCGTTGACCAAACTAACTCGCAAGGATGTTGCTTTTGTCTGGTCGGAAGCTCAAGAAGAAGCTTTTCAGATCATAAAACAATTGCTATGTGAAGCTCAAATCCTTACTCTGCCTGAGGGTTCGGAGGACTTCACGGTGTATTCTGATGCGTCTTACGCGGGTTTGGGTTGTGTCCTAATGCAACGTGCTAAAGTGATTGCCTACGCTTCTAGGCAGTTAAAATCACATGAACGGAACTACCCAACCCATGATCTTGAACTTGCTGCCGTTGTCTTTGCACTGAAGTTGTGGAGACATTATCTTTATGGCACAAAGTGTGTGATTTGCACAGATCACAAAAGCCTTCAGTACGTCTTTACTCAGAAAGAACTCAACATGCGGCAACGCCTTTGGTTGGAGTTAATAAAAGACTATGATTGTGAGATCCGTTACCATCCTGGCAAGGCCAATGTTGTAGCGGACGCTTTAAGCCGTAAAGGACCGACAACAGAAGCTAAGTTTCTGAGGATTTCTATTGTCTCAGATTTGATTTCTCGGCTGAAGGAAGCTCAACAGATTGCATTGCAAAAGGAAAACCTTAAGGCTGAGACAATGAAGAAGTTAAAGGATCAGCTTGCTGAAGATAATCGTGGGTTGAAGACTTTTCAATCCAGGATTTGGGTACCTTCTGCGGGAGGTAACCGTGAGTTGATTCTACAAGAAGCCCATAAGTCCAAATTGTCTATCCATCCGGGAATTACAAAGATGTACCACGACCTGAAGATGTTATACTGGTGGCCAACACTGAAGAAAGACATCGCTTCATTCGTGGAGAGATGTCAGATCTGCGCGCAAGTGAAGACGGAGTACCAGAGACCTTATGGTAATCTGCAGCAACTAGATATTCCGGAGTGGAAATGGGATAATATCACGATGGATTTCTTGACAAAGCTACCGAGAACGTCCATAGGGCACGACATGATTTGGGTTGTCGTTGATCGACTAACAAAGAGTGCTCATTTCTTGGCAACAAACGAGTCTGCTTCGCTGACCCGTTTAGCCCAGTTGTATATCGATGAGATAGTGTCACGTCACGGTCATCCATGTTCTATTGTATCAGATCGTGACTCTCGGTTTGTCTCAAACTTTTGGCAGAGTCTGCAACGCGAACTTGGCACTCGTATTCATCTGAGCACTGCCTATCATCCGCAGACTGATGGCCAATTTGAACGTACGATACAAACGTTAGAAGATATGCTTCGTGCCTGTGTACTCGAATTTGGTGGATCGTGGGATTCTCATCTCCCATTGATTGAATTTGATTACAACAATTCGTATCATTCCAGTATTGGAATGCCACCATACAAGATGCTTTACGGAAGACGTTGTTGCACTCCGACCTGTTGGTTGGAGCCTGGCGAGAAGCAATTTGCTGGACCTGAAATTGTCCAGATTACTTCTGACAAAGTGAATGTGGCTCTTGAAAAGCTAAAAGCAGCTCGGGATTGACAGAAGATGTACGCGGATCCAAAGCGTCGTCCCGCTACATTTGAAGTCGGTGACCGTGTGTTCTTGAAGGTTTCTCCTTGGAAGGGCGTCATTCGTTTCGGGCGCAAGGGGAAGCTAAATCCACGTTTCATTGGCCCATTCAAGATTATACGCAAAGTGAATGATCGGACGGTGACTCTAGAGCTGCCGCCTGAACTATCTGGAATACACGACACCTTTAACGTGTGCTACTTACGCAAGTGCCACGTTGAGGAAGAACAGATTATTCCTTTGCAGGAATTGAAAGTTGACTCTTCCAAGCGACTAGTTGAAGAACCTGTTGAAGTTCTTGACACTAAGGTCAAGAAACTACGGAAGAAGATGATCAAACTAGTCCTTGTGAAGTGGAAGCACAACCAAGATCCAAACCTGACGTGGGAAGTTGAGGACGAGATGAAGACAAGATACCCTCGCCTGTTTATCACTGAGTAGATTCCGAGGACAAAATCTTCTTAAGAGTGGTAGATTTGTAACATCCTCAACTTGGGCCTAGTTGTAATTAGTACGTACGTAGTTATTGTAATAAGAAGTATTTTGTATATACTTGTTGAATTAAATGCAAGTTATGTGATTATGTGTTTATATGTATGTACGTGTGCATGCATGTTAAATGTATGTATGTCAAGTATAGATATTTAAGAAAACCCATGTGTGAAGAATGAGGCAACCGCCTCTTGTATATGTGAAGGTATAGATGTGTGTAATTTGACTTTCCAAGTCAAATATAGCAAAAGAAAACACACACACTTTCTCTCGGTTTCTCACTGCTCTCTCTCTCGTTGCATTCGGATTTCCAGAAGAAGAAAAGAAAAGAATCGGTTGTTGATCTTTAAGGTGAGCAACATGATTATGATATGTTTAGGAGATTAGAACCATGTGTAACATGCTAAGAAGCATGAATCCATGCAAAAACATCTTGAAGAATATGGAAACTCATGTTCTAAGTGGGTTTTGCAAGAATGGTGTTTTTTGTTGGGATTTCATAAGTGTATGATGATGTTATAATGTTCAGGGCTTAAAGTAAGCCAACATGAAGTTGTTTAGATGATCAAATGATGTTATCGGAAGTACAGTTGATGAAGTTGTCGGAATCCGAATGTGATGGAAACCGAAGGAATTGTCGGAATCCGATAGAAGTGTCGGATTCCGCAACTCTGTCGGGTTTCATGTTTTGTAGCCATTGGAATCCGCAAGTCTATCGGATTTCCTTGGTTTCAGATTCTACGTGTCGGAATCCGATAAGTATCGGATTTCATTGAAAGTATCGGATTTCATGGTTTGAAGTGTCGGATTTCATGAATCCAACAGAACCATCGGATTTCCCCAAATCCGACAGTTTTAGCGGATTTGTGTAATGTCCAAAGTTGAATGTTGTTTTGTGAAGTCTTAAATGCACATGTGAATGATTGATGTAAGTATAATATGCTAGGTGAATTTGTTAGAGGACTCAAGTCAAATACCTGTGCCCAGTAACAGCTCAGGTGAGTGCCTACGAACATGAGACTCAGTAGAGTAAGGCTTGTCTGTTAAGTGACTGTGTGAATGAACTGTGACTAACTTGCTTTTGCAGGTACGCTCGAAGAGGTAAGTGTATGACTTGTATGATGTTAGAGTATGTGTCAGGAGCATGCTAGTGAGTCCAGATTGGAACCACTTAGTTAATATATGATGATATGCTTGTATGAATAACAGTAAGATGATATGTGTAAGATGATGGATCCCTGTGGGATCAAATATACGTATATGTGTATGTGACCTATCTGCAGACATTCTGACGCATCGTTACGGTCAGCCGGTTAGCTGGATCCTAACAGGACTTCGGTCATTTCTGGATTTAACGATGATTCGGGGTGCATCCCGGATCAAGGTTCTGCAGAACCACCGTGCCTTAACGTGAGTGGTGATCAGCCGGTTGTAGCTGGATTACCTGTGGAGTCTTTGACTCTGTGAACGATGCTTGGTGGACTGCCTTGTGCTCCCCCACCAGCGCGGATTGGTCGTGTCTGATCCCCCGGTTTGAGTTGTTGAGCGGGATTGATTACCCTGCAAGACACGACTCTTACCAATCTTGTCAGCACACCGTTATTTGCTAAGCTAGCAATGATTGTTTATGAAATGATGCATGACTTGCTATATTGATGCCTATGATTGTATGTACTCACTAGTTAGTGTAGCTAATGATACTATGTTTCCCTTTTCAGGTAAAGACTAGGTGGCCTGCGAGGCGGGTTGCTTATGGGAATGTATAGCCCCTTTTGTGGGTGGAACACTTATGTTTTATGATGTATTGTAAATAGATACTATGGTCGGTTCCTGTACTTGGTAACACCAATGTCGTTTTAATGAAGTTATTAATGTAAATAATTGTTTGGTTGTTTTAAAAAGAAAAAAATTTCCGCTGCTAAAATCTGTTTTGTCATTAAAGCAACTGAATTCAGAAGCGGTGTTACATCAATAGGGATTGGTGACACATCAATGGGGATTGGTGACACATCAATGGGGATTGGTGACACATCAAGGGATTTAGGTGTAGTCTCATCTTCAGGGTAAACTGAAGAGTCATCAACTTGTTGGACCTCTGAAAGTAGGGGTATTGTAGTTTCATCATTGGTGATAGGCTGAGCATCAGTGTCAGCCGGTTTGGGTGCTGACTCATCATGTGCTTGGTCAATATCCATAGTGGCAGTTGGGTGTACTGATACATCAAGGGATAGAGGGGGAAGATCAGCAGAGACAGGAATGGTTGTTCCCTATTCTGGTGGTACCGGAGTTGCAGTTGGTTTGCTGGCAGACTCAATGGTGGATAAAAAAGAAGTCTCGGCTGACTGGTGTTTGTCAATGTCCTGATCTTGTGAGTGTAGAGGAGGGACTTCAGGGACAGCTTGGTTTTAAGCTGTCTCTTCATCAGTCAGACTAGGTTTAGAGACTTTGAGTAAAGGAGATCTTACCTGAACAACGGTTGTTGATGTGGATGAGTGAAGCGGAGTCTTACGAAGAATCAGCGGGGTGTCGTCAGGCGAATCCTCACTGGAAGCATAGTGAGATATGATGGGACTGGGGGGCATGGTGGGTTTGTGGCGTTTAGAGAGTGATCTTAGAGGGTGAGTGGTAGTGGTTTGTTTAGAGGTGGATTTGGGTATTGCTGAAGAGATGGTGGATGGCTTAGATGTGGTAGACAATAGCTTCCTTTTCTTTGTCTTTGATGGAGAAGACTGAGGGATTTGAGGTTGAGATTTGAAGGGGCATCTTCAGAAGATAGACCTGTTCTATGTATAGCACGCAACATTAACAGCTTCAGCCCAGAAATGGCCTTTCAGAGATGCTTCAGCTAGCATCATTCTAGCTGCTTCTATCAGGGTCCTATTCCTTCTTTCAGCAACCCCATTTTGTTAAGGGGTATATGGAGCTGAGAAGTTTTGGATGATGCCATTTTCATCACAAAAATCTTGGAGGGTAGAGTTTTTGAACTCTGTCCCATGATCACTACGAAGCTGTTTAACATGTGTGTCAAACTGTCTTTGAACACGACGAATAAAGGTGCAGTTAACTTGGTTGCAATGTTTTGATTTAAAAACTGACTTCTTTTGCTTTCCCTTCTCACATGCATGACACAGCTTGTCTTTCTGAAACCGAACTGACGGTAGACCACTGGTAAGCTTAAGCTTAGAGAGTTTGCTGATGTTTTTGAAGTTGAGATGAGAAAGCCTTTTGTGCCATAACCAGTTAACTTTTAAATCAGCTTCAGAAAAGAAGCAAACATCTTTTTCAGAAGTAGCAGAGTTGAAATCAACTACATACATGTTACCCTGCCTTTTTTCTTGTAAGACCTCTTTTCCTTTCTTGTTAAAGATTGAACCTTTGGTCTTCTTAAAATGTAATTCATAATTTGCATCACACAACTGACTGATGCTGATCAGGTTGTGTTCAAGTCCTGTCACATGGGCAACATTCTTGATGTTGACTGAGCCTTGGTTGAGATAACCATAGCCATCAGTTTTGCCACATTTTCCTCCACCAAAAGTGACCTTGGGGCCATTAGCTTCTTGAACCCCATTCAGTAGGGACTTACATCCAGTCATATGCCTTGAGCATCCACTGTCAAGGTACCAAGTGTTATCATGCTGACCGCCATACACAAATAATCAAAGAAATTAGTTCATTTGAAGAGCCCAAACTTTACTGGGCTCCAAGACACACTTCTCAGAAGAGCAACTCGAGATCTTGTTTTCATTAGAACACGAAGTAGCTTCATGACCTCTTACTCCACATTTATAACATTTTCGAGTGGATTTTGAATTCATTTCCTTAATCTTTTAATTTTTCTTCTCTTTTTCACCGATTAATTTTAAAACTATGAAAAGAGAATCCTTAACTTCTTTGAGTTTGGATACGGGCAAAGCAAAGGTTTCATCATTATTTTTTATTTTGGAGGATTTTGAATTTTCAGCTTTGGATGGTAAGATTTCAACTGATGATTCTTCAGATGATGAAACCATGGGAATAATAATGTCATAGAAGACACTGGCTTCAGGAAGAAAGCTTGAGTTGGATGACTTAGCTATTTTGATTTCAGAAGATATTTCACCAACTGAATCAGTACAGGTTTCAGACTATAGGTTGGGTTTCAGTTGGGGTTACAGATATAACTTCAGGATGGGTTTTTGTAGGACTGGATGTAATGGGTATTTTAGTGATTGGTTCAGTAGTTTCATTGGCAGGAGTATCATACTCAGTAGGAAGTTGAAGATTTCTAACTTCAGAATTTGTTCTTTCAGAAAAGCTTGGATTAACAACTTCAGATTTGGTAAATCTCTTTTTGAGCAGATTTTGATTTCCAATGTCATTAATACTTATGTCATTAAAAATCATTTCATCGACATTTTTACACTTTTTACTGAAATCAGCAGCTTCTTTAATGTGTCCTATACCCACTCTTTCTCTTTGAATAACCATCTGATGATTGATACTCTTAAATGCTAGTTTATTTGGACTCAACCAAAGATCAATAATCGACTGACGATCTTTCACTTTTTCGTTAGAGTCTTGCAAATCTATTTTCACATTCTTGAGTTCATTAGTTAAAAATTCGAGATGATTCTTTAAGGCATAAGACTCTTGAAGAAATTGCTCATTTTCTTTTTCGATGACATTTATATCAGAGGTGAGCTTGGTGATAGTTTGTTTAGATTTGTTTTGATTGTTATGTGCAATTGTCAAATGAGAACACAAATAAGCAAACATATCATCCTTCTCATTCATTGAATAATCTTTGAAATTTGATACCTTATACATCATCGTGGGGTTCCATCCTTCAGCTGAGCTGAGCTGAGTTTTTCAGCTTCAGCTAGATCTTTGCTGAACTTGCTTTCAGTGGCCATCAAACACATTTCATGATGTGCAGTTCCAAGGATTTCTTCAGCCACCAGACATTTACCTCTGACTTCATTTTCTTCTTCTTCATCTGATGATGTTTCAAAATCAGTCCAGCCCAGGTCATCAGCTATCATTGCCTTTTCCTTCTTTCTTTCATTTGAGGCTTTGAGGGCTTTATATTCAGCTTTATACTTATCAGCCTTAGAAGGAAACCCTTTCTTAGGATTTGAGGAGGTTTCCTTCACATAGCAGTCGGCTGCATAATGACCAGGCTTCCCACGCTTGAAGCATTCATTCTTGGACCCTTCAGATGAGCCTTTTTTCTCTGAAGAGAACTTCTTATCAAATCTTCTCTTCCCATCAGACTTGAACTTCTGAAATTTTTTGTAATTTTTCATGATGAAGGCTTTTTCGGTACCTTCATCATCAGACCTTTCCTCCTCCTCAGCTTCATTAACCTGAGACTCATCATCAGAATCTGAGTCCCCAGTTTACTTGTACTTGGCTCTTTGAGGATTTTCAACAACAAGAGCCAGAGTTTTCTTGAAGGCCTTCTTCAGATCAGTTTTCTAAATGCGAGTCTGTTCATCATTCAACAAGATTCCATATAACTTACGCATGTTCATGTCCCTGAGCATATTATTGGTTCTCAGGATCATGCACATGGTGTCCCATTCAGATGGGAGGGAATCCAGAAATCTGTTGAGTATTTGGAATTGCTCTCTGACAACTCCAACTTTAGTCAGGTCGTTCAGTAGACATGTGAACCTTGTGTAGACCTCAGTGAGAGACTCTGAGTCTTTAGCACAGAAACTTTCATACTTGCGTATGATGTTTGTCTTCTTGCTCTCACGAACTTCAACAGTTCCTTCGAACGATATGCAGATGCTCTCCCACATATCCTTGGCTGTTTTCAGATTACAAACAGTATGAAATATTTCGTTAGGTAATGCAATCACAATATTGTTTCGTATTTTAGCATCCAAACCCACAAGTGTCTTCTCCTACTCTGTCCATTGAGATCTTGGTTTAGGACGAGAGGGAATGGAGGTTTCAGCAGAACCAGTCTCCATGGAGATGGTTTGAGGAACATAAGGTCTTCCTTCAAAACAACAAGTGAATTGCAGTAAAGATTTTCTAAATACAAAAGCATTCTATTTTTCCAACTGGAAAAATGTTCGATCGAAAACTTTGGTGGTTTGCCAGAGGAGCCATTGTCGATGTAATCAAACTTCGACATGTTGAACAGATCACTAATTTATAGATAAAATTAGAACCTGCTCTGATACCAATTGTTTTTCCCGAAAGTGAATAAAACTAACTATGAATAAAATCAAAATGCGGAAATAGTTTTAAAGCAACGAACACACGAAAGTTTCAAATTAAGATTATATTAATAACCAAACTTCAAAGAGTACACAAGAACAAACTTGAGTACCGAGTACAAACGAAACAAGAACAAACTTGAATACAAATTAGCGAACAAACGCTTAACCTTTACTCGTTAATCGAGCAGGTATTTATAGGCTAAGTAAGTAATCCTGACTATCTAATTTATTTACACGTGTACCGCTCTACACTTAATTAGGAACAGAAAACAAGATTGCCATTTCGAGCTCCTTCAGAATACGTAGATTGTGCACTTTACATAACAGGAAGATCCTGGTTATCAGATGTATCTTCAGTTCCGAAGACCCTTTGATGACTGAAGACAAACTTCAGCTGACGTTCACTTCAGTACTAATCTTCAGATGAACTACGGGCTTCTTTCTTCAGATGTCGTCAGAACAGTTTACAAAAGAATGTTATATTACACCTTCAGTCGCTTTCTTCGAAAGCTTCGTCAGGAATGGAATATATACAAATAAAAAGACTAACACAATAAAATAAGAAAAAAGATTTATATTGATGAAATAAAGAGAAGAGTTAATAAGATTTTTAAAATTATGTTGATGTGGGTGGATAATTGTGTTAGTTTGAGAGAATATATTTTGAATAAAAAGTTAAAGTAAATTAGGAGAGAATACAATAGTTAAAGATTGAGTGAATGAGATTAATTTAGATTAAATGAAGGGTCAAAGGTTTATATTGATTGAATTTTAAGAAGTCTTAAAAATTAAGAGGAGTGAGAATGTTAAATGGTTTATATAGTCATATAGATGAAATAAAGAGAAGAGTTAATAAGATTTTAAAAATTATGTTGATGTAGGTGGATTATTGTGTTAGTTTGAGAGAATATATTTTGAATAAAAAGTTAAAGTAAATTAGGAGACAATAAAATAGTTAAAGATTGAGTAAATAAGATTAATTTAGATTAATGAATGGTCAAGATTTTATATTGATTGAATTTTAATAATTCTTAAAATTTAAAAGGAGGGAGAATGTTAAATGGTTTATATGATTTTATATTGATTGAATTTTCAGCAGAACCAGTCTCCATGGAGATGGTTTGAGTAATATAAGGACCTTCCTCCAAAACAACAAGTGAATTGCAGTCAAGATTTTCTAAATACAAAAGCATTCTATTTTTCCAACTTGAAAAATGTTCGATCAAAAACTTTGGTGATTAGCCAGAGGAGCCATTGTCGATGTAATCAAACTTCGACATGTTGAACCGGTAACTAATTTATAGATAAAATTAGAACCTGCTCTGATACCAATTGTTTTCCCCGAAAGTGAATACAACTAACTATGAATAAAATCAAAGTGCGGAAATAGTTTTAAAGCAACGAACAAACGAAAGTTTTCAAAGTAAGATTATATTTATAACCAATCTTCAAAGAGTACACAACAACAAACTTGAGTACCGAGTACAAACTAAACAAGAACAAACTTGAATACAAATTAGCGAACAAACGCTTAACCTTTACTTGTTAATCGAGCAGGTACTTATAAGCTAAGTAAACTAATCCTGACCATCTAATTTATTTACACGTGCACCGTTCTACACTTAATTAGGAACAGAAAACAAGATTGTAGTTTCGAGCTCCTTTAGAATGCGCAGATCGTTCACTTTACATAACAGGAATATCCTGGTTATCAGACTAATCTTCAGCTCAGAAGACGCTTTGATGACTGAAGACAAACTTCAGCTGACGTTCACTTCAGACTAATCTTCAGATGAACTACGGGCTTCTTTCTTCATATGTCATTAGAACAGTTTACAAAATAATGATATATTACACATTCAGTCGCTTTCTTCGAAAGCTTCGTCAGGAATGGAATATATACAAATAAAAGGACTAACACAATAAAATAAGAAAAAAGATTTATATTGATGAAATAAAGAGAAGAGTTAATAAGATTTTAAAAATTATGTTGATGTGGGTGGATAATTGTATTAGTTTGAGTGAATATATTTTGAATAAAAAGTTAAAGTAAATTAGGAGACAATAAAGTAGTTAAAGATTGAGTAGATAAGATTAATTTAGATTAATGAATGGTCAAGATTTTATATTAATTTAATTTTAAGAAGTCTTAAAATTTAAAAGGAGATAGAATGTTAAATGGTTTATAAAGTCGTATAGATGAAATAAAGAGAAGAGTTAATAAGATTTTAAAAATTAAGTTTATGTAGGTGGATAATTGTGTTACTTTGAGAGAATATATTTTGAATAAAAAGTTAAAGTAAATTAGGAAACTATAAAATAGTTAAAGATTGAGTGGATAAGATTTATCTAGATTAATTAATGGTCAAAATTTTTTATTGATTGAATTTTAAGAAATCTTCAAATTTAAGAGGAGAGAGAATGTTAAATGGTTTATATGATTTTATATTGATTGAATTTTCAGCAGAACCAGTCTCCAAGGAGATGGTTTGAGAAACATAACGACCTTCCTCCAAAACAACAAGTGAATTGCAGTCAAGATTTTCTAAATACAAAAGCATTCTATTTTTCCAACTGGAAAAATGTTCGATCGAAAACTTTGGTGGTTTGCCAGAGGAGGCATTATCGATGTAATCAAACTTCGACATGTTGAACAGATCACTAATTTATAGATAAAATTAGATCCTGCTCTGATACCAATTGTTTTTCGCGAAAGTGAATACAACTAACTATGAATAAAATCAAAGTGCGGAAATAGTTTTAAAGCAACGAACACACGAAAGTTTTCAAAGTAAGATTATATTTATAAGCAAACTTCAAAGAGTAAACAAGAACGAACTTGAGTACCGAGTATAAACTAAACAAGAACAAACTTGAATACAAATTAGCGAACAAACGCTTAACCCTTACTTGTTAATCGAGCAGGTATTTATAGGCTAAGTAAACTAGTCCTAACCATCTAATTTATTTACACGTGTACCGTTCTAAACTTAATTAGGAACAGAAAACAAGATTTCCGTTTCGAGCTCCTTCAGAATGCGTAGATCGTGCACTTTACATAACAGGAAGATCCTTGTTATCAGATGTACCTTCAGTTCGGAAGACCCTTTGATGACCGAAGACAAACTTCAGCTAACGTTCACTTTAGAAGTAATCTTCAGACGAACTACGGGCTTCTTTCTTCGGATGTCGTCAGAACAGTTTACAAAAGAATGATATATTACACCTTTAGTCGCTTTCTTCGAAAGCTTCGTCAGGATGGAATATATAAAAATAAAAGGACTAACACAATAAAATAAGAAAAAAGATTTATATTGATGAAATAAAGAGAAGAGTTAATAAGATTTTAAAAATTATGTTGATGTGGGTGGATAATTGTGTTAGTTTGAGAGAATATATTTCGAATTAAAAGTTAAAGTAAATCAGGAGAGAATAAAATAGTTAAAGATTGAGTGATTGAGATTAATTTCGATTAAATGAAGGGTCAAACGTTTATATTGATTGAATTTTAAGAAGTCTTAAAAATTAAGAGGAGTGAGAATGTTAAATAGTTTATATAGTCGTATAGATGAAATAAAGAGAAGATTTAATAAGATTTCAAAATTATGTTGATGTAGGTAGATAATTGTGTTAGTTTGAGATAATATATTTTGAATAAAAAGTTAAAGTAAATTAGGAGACAATAAAATAGATAAATATTGAGTGGATAAGATTAATTTAGATTAATGAATGGTCAAGATTTTATATTGATTGAATTTTAAGAAGTCTTAAAATTTAAAAGGAGAGATAATGTTAAATGGTTTATATGATTTTATATTGATTGAATTTTCAGCAGAACCAGTCTCCATGGAGATGGTTTGAGTAACATAAGGACCTTCCTCCAAAACAACAAGTGAATTGCAGTTAAGATTTTCTAAATACAAAAGCATTCTATTTTTCCAACTTGAAAAATGTTCGATCGAAAACTTTGGTGGTTTGCCAAAGGAACCAGTGTCGATGTAATCAAACTTCGACATGTTGAACAGATCACTAATTTATAGATAAAATTAGAACCTGCTCTGATACCAATTGTTTTTCGCGAAAGTGAATACAACTAACTATGAATAAAATCAAAGTGCGGTAATAGTTTTAAAGCAACGAACACACGATAGTTTTCAAAGTAAGATTATATTTATAACGAAACTTCAAAGAGTACACAAGAACAAACTTGAGTATCGATTACAAACTAAACAAGAACAAACTTGAATACAAATTAGTGAAGAAACACTTAACCTTTACTTGTTAATCGAGCAGGTATTTATAGACTAAGTAAACTAATCCTGACCATCTAATTTATTTACACGTGTACCATTCTACACTTAATTAGGAACAGAAAACAAGATTGCCGTTTCGAGCTCCTTCAGAATGCGTAGATCGTGCACTTTACATAACAAGAAGATCCTGGTTATCAGATGTACCTTCAGTTCGGAAGACCCTTTGATGACCGAAGACAAACTTCAGCTGACGTTCACTTTAGAAGTAATCTTCAGACGAACTACGTGCTTCTTTCTTCGGATGTCGTCAGAACAGTTTACAAAAAAATGATATATTACACCTTCAGTCGCTTTCTTCGAAAGCTTCGTCAGGAATGGAATATATACAAATAAAAGGACTAACACAATAAAATAAGAAAAAAGATTTATATTGATGAAATAAAGAGAAGAGTTAATAAGATTTTAAAAATTATGTTGATGTGGGTGGATAATTGTATTAGTTTGAGTGAATATATTTTGAATAAAAAGTTAAAGTAAATTAGGAGACAATAAAGTAGTTAAAGATTGAGTAGATAAGATTAATTTAGATTAATGAATGGTCAAGATTTTATATTAATTTAATTTTAAGAAGTCTTAAAATTTAAAAGGAGATAGAATGTTAAATGGTTTATAAAGTCGTATAGATGAAATAAAGAGAAGAGTTAATAAGATTTTAAAAATTAAGTTTATGTAGGTGGATAATTGTGTTACTTTGAGAGAATATATTTTGAATAAAAAGTTAAAGTAAATTAGGAAACTATAAAATAGTTAAAGATTGAGTGGATAAGATTTATCTAGATTAATTAATGGTCAAAATTTTTTATTGATTGAATTTTAAGAAATCTTCAAATTTAAGAGGAGAGAGAATGTTAAATGGTTTATATGATTTTATATTGATTGAATTTTCAGCAGAACCAGTCTCCAAGGAGATGGTTTGAGGAACATAAGGACCTTCCTCCAAAACAACAAGTGAATTGCAGTCAAGATTTTCTAAATACAAAAGCATTCTATTTTTCCAACTGGAAAAATGTTCGATCGAAAACTTTGGTGGTTTGCCAGAGGAGGCATTATCGATGTAATCAAACTTCGACATGTTGAACAGATCACTAATTTATAGATAAAATTAGATCCTGCTCTGATACCAATTGTTTTTCGCGAAAGTGAATACAACTAACTATGAATAAAATCAAAGTGCGGAAATAGTTTTAAAGCAACGAACACACGAAAGTTTTCAAAGTAAGATTATATTTATAAGCAAACTTCAAAGAGTAAACAAGAACGAACTTGAGTACCGAGTATAAACTAAACAAGAACAAACTTGAATACAAATTAGCGAACAAACGCTTAACCCTTACTTGTTAATCGAGCAGGTATTTATAGGCTAAGTAAACTAGTCCTAACCATCTAATTTATTTACACGTGTACCGTTCTACACTTAATTAGAAACAGAAAACAAGATTGCCGTTTCGAGCTCCTTTAGAATACGCAGATCGTGCACTTTACATAACAGGAAGATCCTGGTTATCAGATGTATCTTCAGTTCCGAAGACCCTTTGATGACTGAAGACAAACTTCAGCTTACGTTCACTTCAGAACTAATCTTCAAACGAACTACGGGCTTCTTTCTTCAGATGTCGTCAGAACAGTTTACAAAAGAATGATATATTACACCTTGAGTCGCTTTCTTCGAAAGTTTCGTTAGGAATGGAATATATACAAATAAAAGGACTAACACAATAAAATAAGAAAAAAGATTTATATTGATGAAATAAAGAGAAGAGTTAATAAGATTTTAAAAATTATGTTGATTTGGGTGGATAATTGTGTTAGTTTGAGAGAATATATTTTGAATAAAAAGTTAAAGCAAATTAGGAGAGAATAAAATAGTTAAAGATTGAGTGAATGAGCTTAATTTAGATTAAATGAATGGTCAAAGGTTTATATTGATTGAATTTTAAGAAGTTTTAAAAATTAAGAGGAGTAAGAATGTTAAATGGTTTATATAGTCGTATAGATGAAATAAATAGAAGAGTTCATAAGATTTTAAAAATTATGTTGATGTATGTGGATAATTGTGTTAGTTTGAGAGAATATATTTTGAATAAAAAGTTAAAGTAAATTAGGAGACAATAAAATAGTTAAAGATTGAGTGGATAAGATTAATTTAGATTAATGAATGGTCAAGATTTTATATTGATTAAATTTTAAGAATTCTTAAAATCTAAGAGAAGAGAGAATGTTAAATGGTTTATATGATTTTATATTGATTGAATTTTCAGCAGAACTAGTCTCCATGGAGATGGTTTGAGGAAAATAAGGACCATCCTCCAAAACAACAAGTGAATTGCAGTCAAGATTTTCTAAATACAAAAGCATTCTATTTTTCCAATTGGAAAAATTTTCGATCGAGAACTTTGGAGGTTGCCAGAGAAGCCATTGTCGATGTAATCAAACTTCGACATGTTGAACAAATAACTAATTTATAGATAAAATTAAAACCTGCTCTAATACCAATTGTTTTTCCCGAAAGTGAATACAACTAACTATGAATAAAATCAAAGTGCGGAAATAGTTTGAAAGCAACGAACACACGGAAGTTTTCAAAGTAAGATTATATTTATAACCAAACTTCAAAGAGTACACAAGAACAAACTTGAGTACCGAGTACAAACTAAACAAGAACAAACTTCAATACAAATTATCGAACAAACGCTTAACCTTTACTTGTTAATCGAGCAGGTATTTATAGTCTAAGTAAACTAATCCTGACCATCTAATTTATTTACACGTGTACCGTTCTACACTTAATTAGGAACATAAAACAAGATTGCCGTTTCGAGCTCCTTCAGAATGCGTAGATTGTGCACTTTACATAACAGGAAGATCCTGGTTATCAGATGTATCTTCAGTTCGGAAGACCCTTTGATAACTGAAGACAAACTTCAGCTAACGTTCACTTTAGAAATAATCTTCAGACGAACTACGGGCTTCTTTCTTCAGATGTCGTCAGAACAGTTTACAAAAGAATGATATATTACACCTTCAGTCGCTTTCTTCGAAAGCTTTGTCAGGAATGGAATATATACAAATAAAAGGACTAACACAATAAAATAAGAAAAAAGATTTATATTGATGAAATAAAGAGAAGAGTTAATAAGATTTTAAAAATTATGTTGATTTGGGTGGATAATTGTGTTAGTTTCAGAGAATATATTTTGAATAAAAAGTTAAAGTAAATCAGGAGAGAATAAAATAGTTAAAGATGGAGTGAATGGGCTTAATTTAGATTAAATGAAGGGTCAAATGTTTATATTGATTGAATTTTAAGAAATTTTAAAAATTAAGAGGAGTGAGAATGTTAAATGGTTTATATAGTCGTATAGATGAAATAAAGAGAAGAGTTAATAAGATTTTAAAAATTATGTTGATGTATGTGGATAATTGTGTTAGTTTGAGAGAATATATTTTGAATAAAAAGTTAAAGTAAATTAGGAGATAATAAAATAGTTAAAGATTGAGTGGATAAGATTAATTTAGATTAATGAATGGCCAAGATTTTATATTGATTAAATTTTAAGAAGTCTTAAAATTTAAGAGAAGAAAGAATGCTAAATGATTTAAATGATTTTATATTGATTGAATTTTAAGCAGAACCAGTCTCCATGGAGATGGTTTGAGGAACATAAGGACCTTCCTACAAAACAACAAGTGAATTGCTGTCAAGATTTTCTAAATACAAAAGTATTCTATTTTTCCAACTGGAAAAATGTTCGATCGAAAATTTTGCTTATTTGCCGGAGGAGCCATTGTCGATGTAATCAAACTTCGACATGTTGAACAGTTCACTAATTTATAGATAAAATTAGAACCTGCTCTGATACCAATTATTTTTCGCGAAAGTGAATACAACTAACTATGAATAAAATCAAAGTGCGGAAATAGTTTCAAAGCAACGAACACACGAAAGTTTTCAAAGTAAGATTATATTTATAACCAAACTTCAAAGAGTAAACAAGAACAAACTTGAGTACCGAGTACAAACTAAACAAGAACAAACTTGAATACAAATTAGCGAACAAACGCTTAACCTATACTTGTTAATCGAGCAGGTATTTATAGGCTAAGTAAACTAATCCTGACAATCTAATTTATTTACACGTGTACCGTTCTACACTTAATTAGAAACAGAAAACAAGATTGCCGTTTCGAGCTCCTTTAGAATACGCAGATCGTGCACTTTACATAACAGGAAGATCCTGGTTATCAGATGTATCTTCAGTTCCGAAGACCCTTTGATGACTGAAGACAAACTTCAGCTTACGTTCACTTCAGAACTAATCTTCAAACGAACTACGGGCTTCTTTCTTCAGATGTCGTCAGAACAGTTTACAAAAGAATGATATATTACACCTTGAGTCGCTTTCTTCGAAAGTTTCGTTAGGAATGGAATATATACAAATAAAAGGACTAACACAATAAAATAAGAAAAAAGATTTATATTGATGAAATAAAGAGAAGAGTTAATAAGATTTTAAAAATTATGTTGATTTGGGTGGATAATTGTGTTAGTTTGAGAGAATATATTTTGAATAAAAAGTTAAAGCAAATTAGGAGAGAATAAAATAGTTAAAGATTGAGTGAATGAGCTTAATTTAGATTAAATGAATGGTCAAAGGTTTATATTGATTGAATTT
This sequence comes from Dittrichia graveolens, assembly GCA_038502395.1. Classification (NCBI taxonomy): domain Eukaryota; kingdom Viridiplantae; phylum Streptophyta; class Magnoliopsida; order Asterales; family Asteraceae; genus Dittrichia; species Dittrichia graveolens. The sequence continues at coordinate 51,653,539 of JARJIL010000007.1, read as the reverse complement.
TAAGAAGTTTTAAAAATTAAGAGGAGTAAGAATGTTAAATGGTTTATATAGTCGTATAGATGAAATAAATAGAAGAGTTCATAAGATTTTAAAAATTATGTTGATGTATGTGGATAATTGTGTTAGTTTGAGAGAATATATTTTGAATAAAAAGTTAAAGTAAATTAGGAGACAATAAAATAGTTAAAGATTGAGTGGATAAGATTAATTTAGATTAATGAATGGTCAAGATTTTATATTGATTAAATTTTAAGAATTCTTAAAATCTAAGAGAAGAGAGAATGTTAAATGGTTTATATGATTTTATATTGATTGAATTTTCAGCAGAACTAGTCTCCATGGAGATGGTTTGAGGAAAATAAGGACCATCCTCCAAAACAACAAGTGAATTGCAGTCAAGATTTTCTAAATACAAAAGCATTCTATTTTTCCAATTGGAAAAATTTTCGATCGAGAACTTTGGAGGTTGCCAGAGAAGCCATTGTCGATGTAATCAAACTTCGACATGTTGAACAAATAACTAATTTATAGATAAAATTAAAACCTGCTCTAATACCAATTGTTTTTCCCGAAAGTGAATACAACTAACTATGAATAAAATCAAAGTGCGGAAATAGTTTGAAAGCAACGAACACACGGAAGTTTTCAAAGTAAGATTATATTTATAACCAAACTTCAAAGAGTACACAAGAACAAACTTGAGTACCGAGTACAAACTAAACAAGAACAAACTTCAATACAAATTATCGAACAAACGCTTAACCTTTACTTGTTAATCGAGCAGGTATTTATAGTCTAAGTAAACTAATCCTGACCATCTAATTTATTTACACGTGTACCGTTCTACACTTAATTAGGAACATAAAACAAGATTGCCGTTTCGAGCTCCTTCAGAATGCGTAGATTGTGCACTTTACATAACAGGAAGATCCTGGTTATCAGATGTATCTTCAGTTCGGAAGACCCTTTGATAACTGAAGACAAACTTCAGCTAACGTTCACTTTAGAAATAATCTTCAGACGAACTACGGGCTTCTTTCTTCAGATGTCGTCAGAACAGTTTACAAAAGAATGATATATTACACCTTCAGTCGCTTTCTTCGAAAGCTTTGTCAGGAATGGAATATATACAAATAAAAGGACTAACACAATAAAATAAGAAAAAAGATTTATATTGATGAAATAAAGAGAAGAGTTAATAAGATTTTAAAAATTATGTTGATTTGGGTGGATAATTGTGTTAGTTTCAGAGAATATATTTTGAATAAAAAGTTAAAGTAAATCAGGAGAGAATAAAATAGTTAAAGATGGAGTGAATGGGCTTAATTTAGATTAAATGAAGGGTCAAATGTTTATATTGATTGAATTTTAAGAAATTTTAAAAATTAAGAGGAGTGAGAATGTTAAATGGTTTATATAGTCGTATAGATGAAATAAAGAGAAGAGTTAATAAGATTTTAAAAATTATGTTGATGTATGTGGATAATTGTGTTAGTTTGAGAGAATATATTTTGAATAAAAAGTTAAAGTAAATTAGGAGATAATAAAATAGTTAAAGATTGAGTGGATAAGATTAATTTAGATTAATGAATGGCCAAGATTTTATATTGATTAAATTTTAAGAAGTCTTAAAATTTAAGAGAAGAAAGAATGCTAAATGATTTAAATGATTTTATATTGATTGAATTTTAAGCAGAACCAGTCTCCATGGAGATGGTTTGAGGAACATAAGGACCTTCCTACAAAACAACAAGTGAATTGCTGTCAAGATTTTCTAAATACAAAAGTATTCTATTTTTCCAACTGGAAAAATGTTCGATCGAAAATTTTGCTTATTTGCCGGAGGAGCCATTGTCGATGTAATCAAACTTCGACATGTTGAACAGTTCACTAATTTATAGATAAAATTAGAACCTGCTCTGATACCAATTATTTTTCGCGAAAGTGAATACAACTAACTATGAATAAAATCAAAGTGCGGAAATAGTTTCAAAGCAACGAACACACGAAAGTTTTCAAAGTAAGATTATATTTATAACCAAACTTCAAAGAGTAAACAAGAACAAACTTGAGTACCGAGTACAAACTAAACAAGAACAAACTTGAATACAAATTAGCGAACAAACGCTTAACCTATACTTGTTAATCGAGCAGGTATTTATAGGCTAAGTAAACTAATCCTGACAATCTAATTTATTTACACGTGTACCGTTCTACACTTAATTAGAAACAGAAAACAAGATTGCCGTTTCGAGCTCCTTTAGAATACGCAGATCGTGCACTTTACATAACAGGAAGATCCTGGTTATCAGATGTATCTTCAGTTCCGAAGACCCTTTGATGACTGAAGACAAACTTCAGCTCACATTCACTTCAGAACTAATCTTCAGACGAACTACGGGGTTCTTTCTTCAGATGTCGTCAGAACAGTTTACAAAAGAATGATATATTACACCTTGAGTCGCTTTCTTCGAAAGCTTCGTCAGCAATGGAATATATACAAATAAAATGACTAACACAATAAAAGAAGAAAAAAGATTTATATTGATGAAATAAAGAGACGAGTTAATAAGATTTTAAAAATTATGTTAATGTGGGTGGATAATTGTGTTAGTTTGAGAGAATATATTTTGAATAAGAGGATAAAGTAAATTAGGAGACAATAAAATAGTTAAAGATTGAGTGGATAAGATTAATTTAGATTAATGAATGGTCAAGATTTTATATTGATTGAATTTTAAGAAGTCTTAAAATTTAAGAGGAGAGAGAATGTTAAATGGTTTATATAGTCGTATATATGAAATAAAGAGAAGAGTTAATAAGATTTTAAAAATTATGTTGATGTAAGTAGATAATTGTGTTAGTTTGAGAGAATATATTTTGAATAAAAAGTTAAAGTAAATTAGGAGACAATAAAATAGTTAAAGATTGAGTGGATAAGATTAATTTAGATTAATGAATGGTCAAGATTTTTATATTGATTGAATTTTAAGAAGTCTTAAAATTTAAGAGGAGAGAGAATGTTAAATGGTTTATATGATTTTTTATTGATTGAATTTTCAGCAGAACCAGTCTCCATGGAGATGGTTTGAGGAGCATAAGGACCTGCCTCCAAAACAACAAGTGAATTGCAGTCAAGATTTTCTAAATACAAAAGCATTCTATTTTTCCAACTGGAAAAATTTTCGATCGAAAACTTTGGTGGTTGCCAGAGGAGCCATTGTCGATGTAATCAAACTTCGACATGTTGAACAGATCACTAATTTATAGATAAAATTAGAACCTGCTCTCATACCAATTGTTTTTCCTGAAAGTGAATACAACTAACTATGAATAAAATCAAAGTGCGGAAATAGTTTGAAAGCAACGAACACACGGAAGTTTTCAAAGTAAGATTATATTTATAACCAAACTTGAAAGAGTACACAAGAACAAACTTGAGTACCGAGTACAAAATAAACAGGAACAAACTTGAATACTAATTAGCGAACAAACGCTTAACCTTTACTTGTTAATCGAGCAGGTATTTTTAGGCTAAGTAAACTAATCCTGACCATCTAATTTATTTACACGTGTACCGTTCTACACTTAATTAGGAACAGAAAACAAGATTACCGTTTCGAGCTCCTTCAGAATGCGTTGATCGTGCACTTTACATAACAGGAAGATACTGGTTATCAGATGTATCTTCAGTTCCGAAGACCCTTTGATGACTGAAGACAAACTTCAGCTGATGTTCACTTCAGAACTAATCTTCAGACGAACTACGGGCTTCATTCTTCAGATGTCGTAAGAATAGTTTACAAAAGAATGATATATTACACCTTCAGTCGCTTTCTTCGAAAGCTTCGTCAGGAATGGAATATATACAAATAAAAGGACTAACACAATAAAATAAGAAAAAAGATTTATATTGATGAAATAAAGAGAAGAGTTAATAAGATTTTAAAAATTATGTTGAATTGGGTGGATAATTGTGTTACTTTGAGAGAATATATTTTGAATAAAAAGTTAAAGCAAATTAGGAGAGAATAAAATAGTTAAAGATGGAGTGAATGAGCTTAATTTAGATTAAATGAAAGGTCAAATGTTTATATTGATTGAATTTTAAAAAGTTTTAAAAATTAAGAGTAGTGAGAATGTTAAATGGTTTATATAGTCGTATAGATGAAATAAAGAGAAGAGTTAATAAGATTTTAAAAATTATGTTGATATATGTGGATAATTATGTTAGTTTGATAGAATATATTTTGAATAAAAAGTTAAAGTAAAATTAGGAGACAATAAAATAGTTAAAGATTGAGTGGATAAGATTAATTTAGATTAATGAATGGTCAAGATTTTATATTGATTAAATTTTAAGAAGTCTTAAAATTTAAGAGAAGAGAGAATGTTAATTGGTTTATATGATTTTATATTGATTGCATTTTCAGCAGAACCAGTCTCCATGGAGATGGTTTGAGGAACATATGGACCTTCCTCCAAAAAACAAGTGAATTGCAGTAAAGATTTTCTAAATGCAAAAGCATTCTATTTTTCCAACTGGAAAAATTTTCGATCGAAAACTTTGCTTGTTTGCCAGAGGAGCCATTGTCGATGTAATCAAACTTCGACATGTTGAACAGATCACTAATTTATAGATAAAATTAGAACCTGCTCTCATACCAATTGTTTTTCGCGAAAGTGAAAACAACTAACTATGAATAAAATCAAAGTGCGGAAATAGTTTTAAAGCAACGAACACACGAAAGTTTTCAAAGTAAGATTATATTTATAACCAAACTTCAAAGAGTAAACAAAACAAACTTGAGTACCGAGTACAAACTAAACAAGAACAAACTTGAATACAAATTAGCGAACAAACGCTTAACCTATACTTGTTAAACGAGCAGGTATTTATAGGCTAAGTAAACTAATCCTGATCATCTAATTTATTTACACGTGTACTATTCTACACTTAATTAGGAACAGAAAACAAGATTGCCGTTTCGAGCTCCTTTAGAATACGCATATCGTGCACTTTACATAATAGGAAGGTCCTGGTTATCAGATGTATTTTCAGTTCCGAAGACCCTTTGATGACTGAAGACAAACTTCAGCTGACGTTCACTTCAGAACTAATCTTCAGACGAACTACGGGCTTCTTTCTTCAGATGTCGTCAGAACAGTTTACAAAAGAATGATATATTACACCTTCCGTCGCTTTCTTCGAAAACTTCGTCAGGAATGGAATATATACAAATAAAAGGACAAACACAATAAAATAAGAAAAAAGATTTATATTGATGAATTAAAGAGAAGAGTTAATAAGATTTTAAAAATTATGTTGATTTGGGTGGATAATTGTGTTAGTTTTAGAGAATATATTTTGAATAAAAAGTTAAAGCAAATTAGGAGAGAATAAAATAGTTAAAGATTGAGTGAATGAGATTAATTTAGATTAAATGAAGGGTCAAAGGTTTATATTGATTGAATTTTAAGAAGTTTTAAAAATTAAGAGGAGTGAGAATGTTAAATGGTTTATATAGTCGTATAGATGAAATAAAGAGGAGAGTTAATAAGATTTTAAAAATTATGTTGATGTATGTGGATAATTGTGTTAGTTTGAGAGAATATGTTTTGAATAAAAAGTTAAAGTAAATTAGGAGACAATAAAATAGTTAAAGATTGAGTGGATAAGATTAATTTAGATTAATGAATGGTCAAGATTTTATATTGATTAAATTTTAAGAAGTCTTATAATATAAGAGAAGAGAGAATGTTAAATTGTTTATATGATTTTATATTGATTGAATTTTCAGCAGAACCAGTATCAATGGAGATGGTTTGAGAAACATAAGGACTTTCCTCCAAAACAACAAGTGAATTGCAGTCAAGATTTTCTAAATACAAAAGCATTCTATTTTTCCAACTGGAAAAATGTTCGATCGAAAACTTTGCTTGTTTGCCAGAGGAGCCATTGTCGATGTAATCAAACTTTGACATGTTGAATAGATCACTAATTTATAGATAAAATTAGAACCTGCTCTGATACCGATTGTTTTTCCCGAAAGTGAATACAACTAACTATGAATAAAATCAAAGTGCGGAAATAGTTTTAAAGCAACGAACACACGAAAGTTTTCAAAGTAAGATTATATTTATAACCAAACTTCAAAGAGTACACAAGCACAAACTTGAGTACCGAGTACAAACTAAACAAGAACAAACTTGAATACAAATTAGCGAACAAACGCTTAAGCTTTACTTGTTAATCTAGCAGGTATTTATAGGCTAAGTAAACTAATCCGGACCATCTAATTTATTTACACGTGTACCGTTCTACACTTAATTAGGAACAGAAAACAAGATTGCCGTTTCGAGCTCCTTCAGAATGCGTAGATCGTGCACTTTTCATAACAGGAAGATCCTGGTTATCAGATGTATCTTCAGTTCAGAAGACCGTTTGATGACTGAAGACAAACTTCAGCTGACGTTCACTTTAGAACTAATCTTCAGATGAACTACGAGCTTTTTTCTTCAGATATCGTCAGAGCAGTTTACAAAAGAATGATATATTACACCTTTAGTCGCTTTCTTCGAAAGTTTCATCAGGATTGGAATATATACAAATAAAAGGATTAACACAATAAAATAAGAAAAAAGATTTATATTGATGAAATAAAAAGAAGAGTTAATAAGATTTTAAAAATTATGTTGATGTGGGTGTATAATTGTGTTAGTTTGAGAGAATATATTTTAAATAAAAAAATAAAGTAAATTAGAAGACAATAAAATAGTAAAAGATTGAGTGGATAAGATTAATTTAGATTAATGAATTGTCAAGATTTTATATTGATTGAATTTTAAGAAGTCTTAAAATTGAAAAGGAGAGAGAGAATGTTAAATGATTTATATGATTTTATATTGATTGAATTTTGAGCAGAACCAATCTCCATGGAGATGGTTTGAGGAATATAAGGACCTTCCTCCAAAACAACAAGTGAATAGCAGTCAAGATTTTCTAAATACAAAAGCATTCTATTTTTCCATCTGGAAAAATGTTCGATCGAAAACTTTGGTGGTTTGCCAGAGGAGCCATTGTCGATGTAATCAAACTTCGTCATGTTGAACAGATCACTAATTTATAGTTACCAATTGTTTTTCCCGAAAGTGAATACAACTAACTATGAATAAAATCAACGTGCGGAAATAGTTTGAAAGCAACGAACACACGAAAGTTTACAAAGTAAGATTATATGTATAACCAAACTTCAAAGAGTACACAAGAACAAACTTGAGTACCGAGTACAAACTAAACAAGAACAAACTTGAATACAAATTAGCGAACAAACGCTTAACCTTTACTTGTTAATCTAGCAGGTATTTAGAGGCTAAGTAAACTAATCCTGACCATCTAATTTAAATACACGTGCACCGTTCTACACTTAATTAGGAACCGAAAATAAGATTGCCGTTTCGAGGTCCTTTAGAATGCGCAGATCGTGCACTTTACATAACAGGAAGATCCTGGTTATCAGACTAATCTTCAGCTCAGAAGACGCTTTGATGACTGAAGACAAACTTCAGCTGACGTTCACTTCAGACTAATCTTCAGATGAACTACGGGCTTCTTTCTTAATATGTCATTAGAACAGTTTACAAAATAATGATATATTACACATTCAGTCGCTTTCTTCGAAAGCTTCGTCAGGAATATATTTTGAATAAAAAGATAAAGTAAATTAGGAGACAATAAAATAGTTAAAGATTGAGTGAATAAGATTAATTTAGATTAATGAATTGTCAAGATTTTATATTGATTGAATTTTAAGAAGTCTTAAAATTGAAAAGGAGAGAGAATGTTAAATGGTTTATATGATTTTATATTGATTGAATTTTCAGCTGAACCAGTCTCCATGGAGATGGTTTGAGGAACATAAGGACCTTCCTCCAAAACAACAAGTGAATTGTAGTCAAGATTTTCTAAATACAAAAGCATTCTATTTTTTCAACTGGAAAAATGTTCGATCGAAAACTTTGGTGGTTTGCCAGAGGAGCCATTATCGATGTAATCAAACTTCGACATGTTGAACAGATCACTAATTTATAGATAAAATTAGAACCTGCTATGATACCAATTGTTTTTCGTGAAAGTGAATACAACTAACTATGAATAAAATCAAAGTGCGGAAATAGTTTTAAAGTAACGAACACACGAAAGTTTTCAAAGTAATATTATATTTATAACCAAACTTCAAAGAGTACACAACAACACACTTGAGTACCGAGTACAAACAAAACAAGAACTAACTTGAATACAAATTAGCGAACAAACGCTTAACCTTTACTCGTTAATCGAGCAGGTATTTATAGGCTAAGTAAACTAATCCTGACTATCTAATTTATTTACACGTGTACCGCTCTACACTTAATTAGGAACAGAAAACAAGATTGCCGTTTCGAGCTCCTTCAGAATGCGCAGATCGTGCACTTTACATAATAGGAAGATCCTGGTTATCAGATGTATCTTTAGTTTAGAAGACCTTTTGATGACTGAAGACAAACTTCAGCTGACGTTCATTTCAGAACTAATATTTAGATGAACTACGGGCTTCTTTCTTCAGATGTCGTCAGAACAGCTTACAAAAGAATGATATATTACACCTTTAGTTGCTTTTTTCGAAAGCTTCATCACGAATGGAATATATACAAATAAAAGGACTAACACAATAAAATAAGAAAAAAGATTTATATTGATGAAATAAAGAGAAAAGTTAATAAGATTTTAAATATTATGTTGATGTGGTTGGATAATTGTGTTAGTTTGAGAGAATATATTTTGAATAAAAAGTTAAAGTAAATTAGGAGAGAATAAAATAGTTAAAGATTGAGTGAATAAGATTAATTTAGATTAAATGAAGGGTCAAAGGTTTATATTGATTGAATTTTAAGAGGTCTTAAAAATTAAGAGGAGAGAGAATGTTAAATGGTTTAAATTGTCGTATAGATGAAATAAAGAGAAGAAATAAGATTTTAAAAATTATGTTGATGTAGGTGGATAATTGTGTTAGTTTGAGAGAATATAATTTGAATAAAAAGTTAAAGTAAATTAGGAGACAATAAAATAGTTAAAAATTGAGTGGATAAGATTAATTTAGATTAATGAATGGTCAAGATTTTATACTGATTGAATTTTAAGAAGTCTTAAAATTTAAGAGAAGAGAGAATGTTAAATGGTTTATATAATAGTATAGATGAGTGAAGTCAAATAAGAGTTGTTTTTATGTAAGAGTTGTAAGGGACAAGGAAATGTTGACAGGTGGCCAAAACTACAAAAATGGTATAATGGGTATTCTAAAATTAAGATTAAATACAATTTAAATAATTCCGCTAAACAAGGAAACTCTTCAATTACTATCCCTATAATTTCCATTCTCTCCCTGTATAGTATTTCAAACACCAATCATATAGTATTTCAATCACCAATCATCACCTTTCAGATCTCGCCTTTCTCTCCCGTCGATTTTCAGCTACCAGTTCACCGGCGAAGGTCACCACCGCCGCTTATAATGGTTGAATATAATTTCCCGGCAAAAAACCGTCAGCGGTTCTAAAGCTGATGAATGCTAAAAACTAGTACCACCGCTCCTCATTGTTTCCTTCATCGGCGAACATATCAGATTTGAAGAATGAACCCTATCATCATCACACATAGTGGTGCTCCTCCCCTAACTGGCCTCATTATTGTTGTTGACCGTCGTCGCCGCTAAGAAGTAACAAGTAATTCTTCTCTGAAGTCAGAATGTGTGGTTGGTGGTGCCAAAGTTTAGGGAGATTATACAGAACCTATTTTACGACTTCAAGTGATGGGTCTTTTCACCTATTGGTATTTGGTTTCAAGACTTGGGTTTTATTTGCTCATCAGAATATTTGTTTCAGCAAATATTTTAAGCAAGACTTTTTCATTTGTTTGTACCAATTTTTAGTGTATCAAAGACTTTCTTCAAGACTTCGGTTTTTTTGTTCATCTGAATATAGGTTTTATGTGATTCACGTTTTCTTGATGATGAAATGGTTATCAATGATTCAAGCGACGAGCTTCAATTTTTTGTTAATAAATGTATATAGAGTTAGAAATAGGTAGTTCATCAAATTTTATAGATAAAATACTGGTTCGATTATTTCCAAAAAGGTAATCGAAACACACAAAAGTTATGAAAACAATGAAAAAGTCGTCGTTTGTTTATGTATTTTCTTTATGTCCATTGAGGTTTACTCTTTTTTATAATCATGTTCGTCAATTATAAGAGATAGTTTGTTGAAAGTTTGAATTTGTAATTGATTTAGGAGCCAAGTCTTTATATGGGTAGTTCAACTTTTTTTTGATAAATGCTAGTTGTGAATCAATTTTTTATTCATAAACATTAGTTATGTATCACTTGAATCTAGTTTGTTCATCATTTTTTTTGAATTTAGGAGCAATGGATTTTAGGTTTTGACGTAATTTTAGGAACAAACGTAATTTTACGAATTAAATTATTTTTAGTAGGTGTTACATGGTTTTTCATTTCCTGGCCCCTAAACATGATTTAATTGATTGTTATTAATCAACAAGTTTTGACTTATTTTGTTGCTTTAGATGAAATCTAATGACTGGGAATCACTCTTACACCTCTTACAATTATTTACCTCTTACAAGAACTCTACCATATATAAATATATATATATATATATATATTGTTGGTATATGCCCGCTGGCACACACGAGTTAATAACACTACTGATGAGGTATAGGCCTATTGGGTCACACGCCAAGTATTGATTCCGGCAAAACAATCAAGCAAAAGAGAGGAAAAGGCCAAAATGTGTTTTGGCAGGATAACACATAGGCTGTGTCTAGTCCAACAGGCACGGGGCATTTTGGACCAAATCGAGGCCGTGTACTTTGGGCCGACACGGCTGTGTAGATGAACACCGGCCGTGTTCAGCCTATTAGACATGGGGCGTCTTGGCCCATTTGAGGTCGTGGACTTTGGGCTGACATGGCCGTGTTGATGAACACGGGTCGTGTACGTTCACTGTAATAGAAGAATTAACAGCCTTAAACATTCTATTTAATGGGATTAATGTCTATTAAGTTACTGTTTTGTTGGTTACGAAATAGAGGCCTTTTGAACAGACTTGCGAGTGTAACAAAGTTGTTATTCTTAAAAAAAAACTCTATCTAGTTGATACACATACTAGTGTTCAAGTTCTTGAAGCACAAAAAGTGTTTCAAAATATATACTTATAAATGTATATATGAATATGTGTTTCAAAATTGGTTTGGTACACTAATGCATATGTACAAGGATTGTCATTTTGTGCCTTTGATGTTATTGACAATCTTAACTAAAATATAGATATATATATATATTTGTATCATGGTTTTGTGTGGCACACCATGTTTCATTTTGTTGCGTTTGGTTTGATTCGGTAACATGATATGCCCTTAGACCTATGTGTTGTGGTGGTTGGTTAATTTGGTTTTTGGTGGCCTGCGTGCTATATTTATTTATTTATTGGTGTGGCTTGCACGCCGTTTCTTTTATTCCGTATATTTGTATAAATAGTGTGGGAATTCGACATGCGTGTCGTTTGTATATTCTATGTATTTGTAAATAGTATAGATTTTGAACCGGAGATGTCAACGGGTGTCATGATGATGACGTCTTGGCGAGAAGGAGTCCACACGCTATTGGGTTGTCGGATTCAGTGGGAGCTCACCCAACGAGACATTACCTTGTCCTTAGGTTTTGGCCTTGTTTTCCCTGTTGTGGCTCACGGGGAAAACACATAGGATTTTTGGGCATGTTACCGAATTATATTTAATTGCGTGGTTGTATTTTATTTTCTATGCATGGTTTAGTATTCAATTGCTAGACAATTTTTCTTTAAAAATAAAATAAAATACAACATTTGTTAAAATGGTTAACAATCTCGCGCAAATAGAAATGACAAAGAGAATATAATGATGATATTATATTTAAAAGTGCTTAAAATCGTTTTGACACTTATTTTGTTAATTCACAAAAGGTTTTTTTTATAAACCGGAAACAAAATCCCGTTTTTCAAAATGTAAATCACGCACTATCCGAAAGATGACTCCACCCGAATCTAACCAAGCAAGGATGATTGTCGAGCTAAGCACGAGTCATTCCTTGTCTAGTTGTGTGGAAGGTTAGTGGGGTAACTCGCATGATTGGTTGTCGAGCTAAGCACGAGCCGATTAATGGTCTAGAGTGCCACCCGTGTGTCTTGTCGGAAATTTACAATTTTAGTATATAATTCTTGGTTAGTGTCGAGCTAAGCACGAGCTAAACAAAATTATATATTAAGATTGGTGTAAGGAAGGGATCAAACATGCCAACCAACATAATAGATGTCAATGGATCCCGCAAGTGTCTAAGAGTTGTAATATAAATTACAATTGGTAAAATGGTTGCCGGCCTAAATAGCTTTGTCACGTGATCCGCGGTAAACCCGTCACGGTGTGAGGTGAAACAAGGTTCTTAGCCCTTGTTGTAAATAATCGTTTTTTAAACTATGGGTACTTATTTTAACAAGGATTTCCAAACTAACTAAAACTACTTTGCTATTTTAGATGGCGTCTTCAAGCAACACCAACACCACCAACCATTTTTCGCTAAGAGTTTTCCTTGAGAAGGAGAAACTCAATGGTAACAACTTTTTGGACTGGTTTAGGCAACTCAAGCTTGTCTTACGCCAAGAAGGAAAGATGGTTACCATAGAATAGGCCCTACCCGAGGCTCCTGCTGCCAATGCCACTCGGGCTATCCGATACGCTTATGAGAAGCATGTCAAGGATACCGAGGACATTACTTGCCTCATCTTAAGTACTATGATTCCCGAGCTCTAAAATCAAATGGATCATTTAAGTGCTTTTGACTTGATCGCTTAGCTTAAGGAAATGTTCCAGCAGCAAGCGAGACAAGAGAGGTTTGAGTGTCTTAAGACGGTTCTTGGTAGCAAGATGTCCGATGGCGGGAATATGAGTGCTCACGTGTTGTGCATGAAATCAAACGTGGAGCGCATGGAATGGCTTGGATTTACCATAGGGAGGGAGCTAGCCGTGGATTTAATCCTATGGTCCCTGCCCACCGCGTATGATTAATTCGTCACGAGTTATCATATGCATAGTATGGATAAATCCATCATGGAGCTACATGGAATGCTTAAGACAACGGAGTCTAGCATGACCAAACACAAGCCCGCCGTTCCAAATCCCGTTCTTGCTATAAGGGAAGGGCGAATCCAGAAGAAGAAGAAGTCTGCTTATACCCCTAAGAGAAAGGGGAAGGGGAAGGTTGGCGCTGCCAAGCCTAGCCCTGCTTCGGAGGGTAAAGGCAAGGGGATTTGGGAGGTCTTAAGAAACTCAGGATGAAGCGGAATGCTTCTTTTGCGGGAAAAAGGGCCATTGGCGCCGTAACTGCCCGAGGTACCTAGAAGGTCTTAAGAAGCTCAAGGGCTTGAGCATCGGAGGAACTTCCGCTTCACGTACATACATGATTGAACTCCATCATACTTCTACATATGGAAGTTGGGTATTAGATACCAGCTGTGGCACTCACGTTTGTAATATTGTGTAGGTGCTAAAGGCAAGTAGGAGGATGGAGAATGGAGAGCTTGACTTGATAATGGGAAACAAGGAGATTGTCCCAGTCGCCGCTTGTGGCGAGGAATATTATTTCTTTTCATGCACTACATGACGATGGATTTGGTATTACTTTTGATAATGGGGTTATTATATGTTTTAAAAATAATATTTGCTATTTCAAAGCTTATCCTTGTCGTGGAATTTATGAAATAGATGCATACGTTAGTAATAATCAATCAATCATGAATATTGATTCAACGTCTAAAAATGGATTAGACAAATTGTCTCTGTGGGATGGTCGACATGGCCACATAAACAAGACTCGTATCGCCAAGTTCCAAGCGGTTGGGATCTTGGAATCATTTGACCATGATTCAATTGAAGTATGCGAATCTTGTTTATTAGGCAAGATGACTAAAGCACCCTTTACCGGCGTGAATGAGAGGGTATAGACTTATTGGACATCTGTAACACCGTATTTTCAACCCAAATTTTTTTATTTAAAACAATCACTGCGGAAGCAAATTAAATACTAAAAGTATATACAACTGTACATAAACCATCCTGTTTAAAATATCAGTATTACAAAACACGGCTCATCACAAATAATCTATCAGAGTCCTAGGTGATTACTCCCCAAGCTAACCACTCTCAGCCGAGCCGCTGACTTACCAAAACATGTAAAATGAGTGAGAGGTGGGGGATTAGCACAAAGCTAAGTGAATTGAGTAATCACAACAGATATATCAGCCTGAACCGCATGATATCAACAACCACAAATAAGCACACCGGCGGTTCTACAGGAACCTACAACCAATGCCGACCAAAGCAAAGGTTTTCTGATAGTCCATTTTATATTCTCACACAGTATTATCCTTTGGTAGCAACAAATGCATCCCAAGGTCCTAATACTGCTTAGACAATAGCAAATGAACCCAGCCCATAAGCCCAGTCGAAAAGTGACTTCCCTTACATCATGTATACATATCATAGATGCAACAATTAACATTCAATAGTTAATCAATCATCAGATATACAATCTATGCATCAAACCAGCAATAGTTGCAACCAAACCAGTACAACTAATATCACCCGTGAGTAAACATCCACTCACATTTAGTTCTCTGCTTTTCCACTTAGTGATCTAATTTTACTGAGCCTTGTCTGTTCCTGAGAACACAACAACTAACCATCAGTATTCAACTCATAAATATATATCAAACATATATTTATATCCATTTAATCAAACATAAACATGTAATATTCACATATGAATGCACATATTGTTGGAACTCGTGGTGGGCACAAACACAGCGGAAGCAAACAAGAGAGTAGCATGCAAGACATAAAAAGAAAGCACACACGAAGCCCACAACTAGTTCCAATGGTGGAACACACTACAAAGCAAATTGCAACAAAAGAACAAAAGAAGGAGTAGAAAGTACCTCCTTACCATGGCTGGAATTCAAACTCTTCAAATGTGGGATGAACTTGAGGAAACAAAAGGCTTCCTCCTCCATTGCTAGTCCACACCATGTATGCTTAATCCCATTGTACTAGCAATCCATAGATGAACGTCCACTATGACTTCACCATCTGGAACAGCCTAAAGAGATCTCCTCTTGCACCATGAAAGCCTCACATGAACACTCAAGATCATTTTAGTGTATTAGCATTCTAACATGATACCAAAGAGAATTGTAGTAGAGAGAAAGTTATTGTGCTTTCCATAGAGTGTAACTGCCTCAATGACCAGCAACAAAACTCTAAAACCCGGCCATAAAGCATAGGTTTTGATTGGACCATCAAATGGTCCAATAAAACACAATTGTCACTGCAGCTACCCTCTTCACGACCCCTCACGGGCTCTCACGGGTCGTGAAGCCTAAGTGCACCACGAGGGGACTTAGAACTCCACGAGCCATGCCTCCCGGTCGAGACTCGTGAGGGCATCTCCTTCACGACCCCTCACGACCTCGTCACGGGCCGTGAAGCCCAAAGGCCTCACGACGCGTGGCGGCCGTCAAACAATCGTTAGGGCAGCCTGCTTCACGACCCGTGGAGCACCCTTCACAGTCGTGAAGCCCCGAATCAAAACACTTTTGATTCTTTGACTTTCTCCATCCACATAAAGCTGTCGTGATCAATCCTTGGCGTGTGACCCAATAGGCTCGCTCTTCATTAGCAGTGATACCGGCATACGTGTGTCAGTAGGCAGATCTCCAACAAACTCCCACTTGCACATGACACACCGTACCCATATGCATCACAGACAGGGAGCGGCCTCTAGCAAGACATCCCTGCCCCAAATCAACACGAGGTATGTCATCCCTGACAAGTACCTAATCACAATCCAAACGGGTTTGAAAAGGTCCTATAGATAAGTGATCAATCATCCTATTGTTCGCGATATCCGGGTGAACACGAGACATGGTACAATGTCATTATCCGATCGTTCACGATTATGTTTCTCGATCAAGATTGGTGGTGACCAAAAAATGCAAGTTGCAACTGATCAACTATCATTGCAAGCATGAGCACGGCCGTGCATTTTGGTGTCAGCGCCCAACCATCGAGGGGCCGAGGGATATCTCTCTAAGCAGAGGAACAAATTCCTTCGACTACATTGCCCCATTACATTGGCAATACTTTGTCCAGAAGCCTTTTTTATAGCAACCAGTTACGGACTGCGTTTGAAAGCAATCAGAACAAGGCAGACCAATGTCGTGGAAACACATGTATCTCCGGTCTAAGGACGAAATGATATTATCATCCTGAGTTACTCTTGACATGTACCATGAAGTAAACTTAGGTGTGGGTCGTCCAATCACTTGAAACTCTTTTCAAGTATAGGTAAAGTATTGCGTCTCTCGTATCCAATCCCTATTGAATACACGACCAATGCTTTCCCTCAGTCTTCGTTCAAACTTCCTTCCGATGAAGAGTGACTGACTGTGGACATTTAGAATGTAAAACATTCAGGGAAGTGGTAAAATGCTAAGATGGAACACAATAAAGGCAACTGAGAGTACCCGCTACACGTGTATTAACAAATCCCCATTTGATAATCGATACTAGCAGAAGCACAATGTTGCTTAACGTTCCCAAAATCAGCATATCAAAATTTTAACTAACACAAACTCAAGCCAAGTCTTTGCAAGCACTAGTATGACAATCATCGCTATCTTGCAACTACGGCTTTAGCAAAACGGATCCGCCACCATGCTATCCGTGTGTATTCGTAAGATGACCATATCTCTACCTCAACCAATCACTCAAAAGTGTGCATTGGTGAGATAACAGACTTTTGTCAAGCTATCGCACCTTCATTGATTCATCAGAACTCAATAAGATCAAAGATGCTTGAGATAAAGGATATCTTTCATAAGCCATCGTACTCTCATTGTCTCATAAGATCCCAATAGAGTCAGCGATGCTTTGAGAAGCATACTTATTAACACCATATTTAGTCGGATCACGAACCCCGATAAAGATCGGCAGTTATCCTAAGAAATATATAAGCAAGCACTTGAATAACAACTTATTCTTTGTTGCTTCTTACTATAGATCAACAAGAACATATTTCAATATTTCTTTAACTCCTTCCATAGGTTTTGTATATCCTATAATCGTTATGGATGCATAATTCTTGATTTAAGCTTTTCCAAGCAAGATCAGGACATTATCTCCAATACGTTGTATGTACTACATATTTAGAATAGGATTACAAAATGCTCCCACTAGCTCTGGCATTCTTCCATGTTTCATCATTGCTATTTGAAAACTCAAACAAATGATTTTCATATCAACGCAAAGATTCTAACATTGAGATGGCAACATAAGTCCACAAGTGGACTACTTAGGGTTTGTAGATTTTATTAGGATACTTATTGATAGTGAAAGACCCTCGAAAATGTTGTGAGCATTTCCTCAGAAATTCATGTTAAGGAATGTAGTCTTCACTTCTATCCAATATATCCTAAAAGGCACTTATAAAATAAGTATCCGTGTGGAATTCAACATAACCACCGGGAGAATGTCTCTAGATGATACCTTCCTCATGGTCAATCATCTTGAAACCATTCCTACCTGTCGGTATTTGAAGTTGTCTACAAACTTATCCATGTTTGGTCTATTTCCTCAAATAACCAATCACACCTCGCGGGTTCACACCCAGGTGTAGGATCAACCAAGTCGAAACCTTGGATATCCGTCATGGATAGCATCTCATCTTATCATTTCCTCCTTTCTCCTAGCGGACTCCAAGCCCACTACGCTTTCCGGTAGTTGACGCATTCATCATGAATCATCATTAAGTTGTCTTCCTCAGATATAACGAGTTATATCTTTCTGGTCTTATGACAACTTCTACCAAGAGGTAATGATTTTATGCCAGGTTCTCCAGCATTGCCATGCTGAGTTTCAATCATTTCTGATTGGATTCTAGTGTCAACATCAGGTTCTTCCATTCAAGGTATACTTTACTCTCACTAGCATCCATGGATATTAATTTCTTAAGAGACTCTACCTTTGAGAAACTTACAAGTTCTCACAAGGTTTGTCAAGACAAATATCCCATGGTCTTAGTAGATTACCTAATGGAGTAAATACCTCTAGATCCTGGGTTCCTCCACCTCACGTCTAAACGTAGGCTAGACAATCCAGACTTTGGAATAGACAAACAAGGATCCTGCTTTTTTGTCATATCCTCTAAGGTGTTTATGACCATCTTTGTTGTTTATAAGATTTAGAACTCATGCCCACCATTTGGAGAATGACCCAAAACAATTTTGGACATAAAAGTGTAACCTATCACTTGTCGGACCATATCAAAATGTCCGGTTCCTCCTTTAGACGACCACATGTAACAATATGTCTTAAGAGGAATGAATTGTGAGACAATCCCATAATTTCTTATGATAGTCACATAATATATAAAACCAAGGTACTCAACATCTTAACTAGATCCAAGTACCATAGTTGCATTGCTCTCTCTATCATGTACCTCGTTATGGTGAGTTTTGAACACCTATAAGGTTTCAAAACTAGTCCATTAAAATAGACATACCATCCCTTCTACCATCACCGGTAAAGGTAACAAGGTATCTAAAGTTACTCCTTAATGTTTGCTTGAACGGTCAACACACTAAAAGTGTGAACGAAATCCAACAAGCTTTCAATCCTCTCACATACTCAAGTGAAGGATGTTCAAGTCATCTAGCATAACAAACAAGATATGCATTCAACATTTGACCAATGGTCAAAGGGTTCCAAGTTCCTAAACCTCACGGATATTGGTGAAGCAAGTCTTGTTTATATAGCTAAATCGACTTCTACATAAGGATAACTACCTCAATACATTTATGATCGTTCTATTACTCCTTAAGCATAAGCTTATTTTAAATGCCACGACATGGATAAACTTTGAAATAAATCACCACTAATTTCAAAAGTCAAAGTAATATCCATCGTCAACAAAGGCGTTTAGATATAATGTTTCTAGCCATACATGGCATAAACATACATCCAATAAAGTAATAGAATAGCTGGAAGGAAAGGCAAGATACAAACTTCCAATCCTCTCAATAGGGACAACAACTATGTTTCCTTTTTCTAATTCCAACTCTCCATGCCTCATCCGCCTACTTCTCTTTTAACACCTTCACTTTGTAACAAACAAATTTGTGACAAACGCGAGCGTTATTGCTAGCGTTCAAAACCTAGCCTTTAGAAGTAGAAGAGCAATGGAGTTTGATCATGAATGTTCCTGAAGTCAAGGAGCTAATTTCTCTTACTCATAAGTGATTTTAGCTCTTTCAGGCTCATAGTGCAGGCGTGGTGGCGCCAATTTTCAATCTTTCCGTAGAAGTAGCAAATTACCTCTTGTGGAGTCTTATCTTGAGGCGCAATCTCATTGCCCTCTGACTTCACATATATGGTAGGTTTGGTAAAACCAAACTTTCCACTTGAGGTCAATTTCTTCTTCTCGGTTTCTTGTTCCTTTATAATGTTAGCGGGAGTTGGTGAGGCGAGTCATACTTTGGCCATGCAGGACTTAGCAGTCCATAATATGCCATAATGGTTTATCAAGGACTTCTCCATATTGTGCATGTGATAGTTCACAATGAACTATTTACATCACGTGGGCAGGGACTTTGGAGAATTTTCATTCACCCCAAGCTCCCTCCCTATGGCGAATCCATGCCTCTCCTTTAGGTCCACATACGCCTTCATCTCAAGGATATGGACACTAATATTCCCGCCTTCATGCATCCTTCAACCGATCAAGACCACGATGCACTTTTACATGCATATAGAGGTCTAGGTCGCGTTGGTAGCATTTTGGCTCTAGAAGGGATTTCTCTATAATGTGCAACTTTGACTCATGGTGGAAGACAATCCTCAACAACCAATCCTAGTCCATGAAGTCCACATTAGTGAGTCTCACCTTCTTTAGGAACGAACAGAGTTTTAAGTTGAAACGGTGCCGTTAACGTTTGCCAATAAAAGATATAAGAATTCACGTTTTAGTTAGTTTTGATACAATCCTCGTTACGATAATTACCCATTTAGTTTTAAGAAAACCAATTATCTTAACAAGGGCTAAGAACCTTATTTCACTTCACTACATGACGGGTTTGCCGTGGATCACTTCATGAAGTTATTTAGGCCGGTAAAAGCTTTACCAATTGCAATCCGAGATTACAACTCTTAGACACTTGCGGGATCCATCAACACTCATAGCGTCGGTTTGGCATGTTTGATCCCTTCTCACACCAATTCCTTGTTAAGCCGCTTTGGCAACTCGGTATAGGCACGACAATTACCTAGGCGTATTAAGTTGGAATTGTAAATCGTCCGTCAAGATACACGGTGACACCCTTGACAATCATTGGCTCGTTCTTAGCTCGACAACCAATAATTTCAAGTCGCCATACTCACCTTCCACACAGATCCACATGGAACAACTCATGCTTAGCTCGACAATCATCCCATGCATCACTAGATTCGGGTGGTGTCATCTTACGGGTGGCGTGTGATTTACGTTTGAGAAAAACGGGACTTTTGTCTTTTCGGTTTAAAAAACCTTTTTTCAAGTTGATTAACAAACAAGTGACAAAACGCATTTTTCACTTTAATATAAACCAATTTATATTTATTTGTTAATCGTGAGCACGCGGGGTTTGTTAAACAATTTAACAACTCTTGTGATTTTATTATTTTGAAAAGTTTTCTAGCATGCGAAGATCCTAACAACCACGCAAGAAAATAACAAAATAAATCACAACCACGCACAAAGCAAATATCCGGTAACACGCCCCTAAACCCTATGCGCCCTCCCCGTGAGCCAAACGGAGAGAGCAAGGCCAAACTAAGGACACAACCAAATGGCCTCGCCGGAAGTGCTCCCACTGAATCCGTCATCTCCACCGGATTCAAGGTAGCCAAGACGTCTCCTCCACGACTCTTGATGGTTGTCTTCGGTCTTCTTTTCACAATTACAAACAATTTGAAAAGAAACGGCATGCAAGGCGCGATTGATATTCTAAGCTACTTACAACAAGTACAAAGGAAAGCAATGGCATGCAAGCCATAATAAATTTACAAATCTACAAACCGAATTAAATATTATTACAAACCATTGTGACTAAAAGTCACCAAATGAATGAATACATAAATAAACAACCAAACAACCAACACATAGGTCTAACGGGCAAGGCGTTACCGGACACAACAACAACCACAAACAAAATATGGTGTGCCACAACAAAACCATGCAAAATGTATCTCAATTAAGATTGTTCAAACAAGCAAAGCACTTAAGGCACAAAAAGGAACAATCCTTGTACATATGCATTAGTATCCCAAACACTTTGAGAACACATATTCATATATACACAATATAAGTATATGCATGTGTGCATTTTTATGCCAAAACCACCCAATACATATAAATATATGAATCAAGACACATAAACAAGCTTTTCGAATGTCCAAACAGCAAGGACAGATTCTGGAAAAACAGAATCACAAGGTGCTAAAACCAAAAATTTATTTCTTTTATAAACAAGGATAAAAACACTGTTCACGAGACCTTCACGGCCCAGAAGCCTTCACGGGCCCTCACGGCCCGTGAAGCCCATGAGCTCCACGACTCTGAAACAGTCAAAACCTTTCACGAGCGACACCCCATGAAGCCGGTCGTGTAGGCTTCACGACCCGTGAAGCCAAAAGCTCCACGACCTGTGAAGCACTTCTGGACAGAATGTCCATTTTCGGTTTTCAAGCCATCAAAGTGCAATTTCGTTGTAGAGATGGCTCTGATACCACTGTTGGAACTCGTGGTGGGCACAAACGCAGCGGAAGCAAACAAGAAAGTAGCATGCAAGACATAAAAAGAAAGCACACACTAAGCCCACAACTAGTTCCAATGGTGGAACACACTACAAAGCAAATTGCAACAAAAGAACAAAAGAAGGAGTAGAAAGTACCTCCTTACCATGGCTAGAATTCAAGCTCTTCAAATGTGGGATGAACTTGAGGAAACAAAAGGCTTCCACCTCCATTGCTAGTCCACACCAAGTATGCTTAATCCCATTGTACTAGCAATCCATAGATGAACGTCCACCATGACTTCACCATCTGGAACAGCCTAAAGAGATCTCCTCTTGCACCATGATAGCCTCACATGAACACTCAAGATCATTTGTGTATTAGCATTCTAACATGATACCAAGAGAGAATTGTAGTAGAGAGAAAGTTCTTGTGCTTTCCATAGAGTGTAACAGCCTCAATGACCAGCAACAAAACTCTAAAACCCGGCCATAAAGCATAGGTTTTGATTGGACCATTAAATGGTCCAATAAAACACAATTGTCACTACAGCTACCCTCTTCACGACTCCTCACGGGCTCTCACGGGTCGTGAAGCCTAAGTGCACCACGAGGGGACTTAGAACTCCACGAGCCGTGCCGCCCGGTCGAGACTCGTGAGGGAATCTCCTTCACGACCCCTCACGACCTCGTCACGGGCCGTGAAGCCCAAAGGCCTCACGACGCGTGGCGGCCGTCGAACAATCGTTAGGGCAGCCTGCTTCACGACCCGTGGAGCACCCTTCACGGTCGTGAAGCCCCGAATCAAAACACTTTTGATTCTTTGACTTTCTCCATCCACATAAAGCTGTCGGGATCAATCCTTGGCGTGTGACCCAATAGGCTCGCGCTTCATTAGCAGTGATACCGGCATACGTGTGTCAGTGGGCAGATCTCCAACACATATAACTCATAGCATTAAACAATGCAATCAACAATCAAAACTGTCGGATTTCCACACTTGATGCATTTAACTTGGCACCCACAATCGGATTTCATGATAATCGGATTTCACCAAAGGTTCCGGATTTCTATGTACCAGATTCCACACTTGTCGGTTTCCCAAGTTTCGGATTTCATACTTGGAATCCACCATCGGATTCAACCTTCGGATTTCCATCATCATCTCCACAATCTGCCACATTCATAACTTCAAGAATCCGACAACTTCAAAACTTGTATAAATCAACTTTCCAGATCATACAATTCATATACAAGTTTATCAAAACACATATAAACATGTTTAAACATGCAATCATGCATCATAAACATCTTAACACCCAAGAACACCAAATCTGCCAAAACCCATATCGCATGTTTTCGTGATGTTCATAATCAAAACCCAGCATGCTATATCAAAACCGTAGCATGTTACAAGCATCATGATTTAAGAACAAAGAATAAACACACAAACCTTTTTAAATTGAATTCACAATTCAATAATCACCCAAATCCGATTGTATGTTCTTCTTAGCTTCTCTCAGTTTGCACACACAGTTCACACACTTCACAATTCTTCAAAGTGAAGAAATAGAATTGAAAACCCACGTATATATGCAAGTCACAAATTGAAGCAGGAGGTGGCATGCTAACATCCCCTTAATCACATGCATACACACACATCTGGATATACACACACACATATATGTATATATATATTAAACCAACAATATATATATATATTAAACAATTAATCAATTACTTAATTAAAGAATTAATAATCAAATAAACATTAATCATTTAATAATTCACGTGTAACATACCCAAGCCTATGTGTCTACTAGGCCCAAATGCAGGATGTTACAAATCCCCCCCACCCCTTAAACTGGATTCCGTCCACGAAATCTATCCACTATCAAACATATGAGGATAACGAGCTTTCATATCGGCCTCGGTTTCCCACGTCAAGTCTGAACCCAAACTGTGTCTCCACTTAACCAGAACCATAGGAATTTGTTTCTTACGTAGTTTCGTCACTTTCCGATCCAGTAGTTCAATGGGTTCTTCCACTAACTTCTTGCTAGAATCCACCTTAAGATCATGTAGAGGTAGAATCTGGCTCTAATCCTCAACTCTACATTTCCGCAAGTAACAAACATTGAAGGTATTGTGAATACCTGACAATTCTGCTTGAAGATCGAGAGTAACCGTCTGATCATTAACCACCCGTTGGACACGAAACGGCCCAATATAACGAGGAGCCAACTTTCCCCGCTTCCCAAAACGGATAACCCCCTTCCACGGAGAAACCTTCAGATATACCAATTCACCCTCAACAAACATAACAGACCTACGACATGAATCAGAATACATCTTCTGTCGATCCCTCGCAGCTTTCAACTTTTCTCGCACAATAGCTACTTTGTCTGCTGTGATCTACACAATATCAGGCCCTGCATACTGTTTCTCACCCGCCTCTAACCAACACGTAGGAGTACGGCAGCGACGACCATATAGCATCTCATAAGGCGGCATACGTATACTCGAATGATAAGAATTGTTGTACGCGAATTCGATTAACGGCATATGGGAATCCCAAGAACCTCCATATTCTAACACACATGCCCGCAGCATATCCTCAAGTGTTTGAATAGTTTGCTCAGATTGCCCGTCTGTCTAAGGATGGTAAGTTGTTCTCAGATTAACACGTGTACCCAACTCCCACTGTAAACTGTTCCAGAAGTTCGACACAAACCTGGAATCTCTATCTGATACTATCGAAAGCGGTATACCATGTCGGGAAACAACTTCATCTATATACAACTGAGCTAACTTACTGAGTGATGCCGTCTCACTAGTAGCCAATAAGTGAGCACTCTTGGTCAATCTGTCAACGATCACCCAAATCATATCATGATTCCTCTGCGTACGTGGAAGTTTAGTTATGAAATCCATCGTTATGTGCTCCCATTTCCACTCTCGAATTTGCAACTGTTTCAGTGATCCATACGGTTTCTGGGGCTCTTCCTTAACCTGTGCACAAATATGGCAAGACTCCACAAACCGTGCAACATCCGTCTTCATTGTAGGCCACCAATATAGCACCTTTAGGCCGTTATACATTTTTGTGCTACCTGGGTTAACAAATAGTCTAGACTTGTGAGCCTTAGTCATAATCAAACTCCGGAGACCTCCAAGCAAAGGCACCCAAACACGAGATTGGTAAACCTTCAATCCCCTAGAATCATCACTCAGGTCATTCTTTTTCATAGTCATAATCTTAGACTTCAAGGCTTCTAACTGAGCTACATTCAATCTGTCAATCAAGTTGGAGACTATTTCAATTCGCATAAACTTGATATGTTCACTAACTCCCTTGCGACTCAAAGCATCGGCTACCACGTTGGCTTTCCCTGGATGATAGCGAATCTCGCAATCATAATCTTTAACAAGTTCCAGCCATCGCCTCTGTCGCATATTAAGTTCCTTCTGCGAAAATACATACTGCAAGTTTTTGTGATCCATACAAATGACACACTTTGTACCATAAAGATAGTGTCACCACAACTTTAACGCAAAAACCACAGCTACCAGTTCTAAATCATGGGTTGGATAGTTCTTTTCATTAGGTTTCAACTGACGAGAAGCATACACAATAACCCTATCCCGTTGCATCAACACACAACCCAACCCTGCCAATGACGCGTCACAGTAAACTATGAAGTCATTTGACCCATTCGGTAAAGAAAGAATAGGAGCCTGGCACAGATGTCATTTCAACGTCTGAAAAGATCTCCCCTATTCATCACTCCATTTAAATAAAACCTCCTTACGAGTCAACTTAGTCATGGGATTCGCAATCTTAGAAAAATCTTTGATAAACCGCCTATAATAACCTGCCAATCCCAAGAAGCTTTTAATCTCAGAAGGTGACTTCGGAGCCTCCCAATTCATTACTGCTTCTATCTTTGCCGGATCAACCTTGACTCCATCACTGCAAATGACATGCCCCAGAAAGTGAACTTATCGCATCCAGAATTCACACGTTGAGTATTTGGCATACAATTGCTCCCTCTTCAGAGTTTCAAGAACCTGTCTCAAATGAATCTCGTGATCAGCTTCAGATTTAGAATAAACCAGTATGTCGTCAATAAATTCTATCAAAGATTTATCCAGAAACGGCCGACAAACCCGGTTCATCAAATCCATAAACACTGCAGGTGCGTTAGTCAAACCGAACGGCATGACTAAAAACTCATAATGGCCATACCGGGTACGAAAAGCAGTCTTAGCAACATCTCCGTCAGAAACTCGTACCTGGTGATAACCCGATCTCAGATCAATCTTCGAGAAATATGAAGCACCCTGTAACTGATCAAATAAATCATCAATCCTGGGCAGAGGGTATTTATTCTTTACTGTCCTCTTGTTCAGTTCTCTGTAATCAATACACATTCGCAGAGTACCATCTCTCTTTTTCACAAACAAGACTGGTGCACCCCACGGTGAAGAACTTGGACGAATAAATCCCCGATCCAACAAATCCTGAATCTATGTCATCATCTCTCTAATCTCCAAAGGAGCCAAACTTTAAGGAGACTTCGCCACTAGATTAGAACCTGGTATCAAGTCAATCTTATACTCCACCTCTCGAACGTGAGGTAGCCCAGGTAACTCATCCGGAAACACTTCAGGATACTCTGATACAAATCGCACATCAATAACTGCCCGTTTTTCCTTCCTAGCATCAATAGCATATGCTAGAAAACATTCGCATCCCTTACTCAAGGATTTCTTGGCCTTTAACATGGATATAATAGGAAACGCAAACTTGTTTCTTTCCCTTCGAGCCACCACATGTGACCCATCAGATAACGGAAAAGAAATCAGCTTCCTATGACATTTAATACTTACCCTTTGCTTACTCAACCAATCCATCCCCAAAACCACATCAAAACCCGCCAATGGCATCAATAGGTATGATACAGGAAAGCACTTACCATCTATGTCAATCTCAGCACCTGTCACTGAAGTCGTAACAGGCACTATCTTACCATCTGCTACATCTATCTTAATCAGTACAGAAATAACAGTAGTAGGCAAATTCAACTTAGAACAAAATGCTACAGAAATAAAGGAGAGATTCGCTCCAGAATCAAATAATACACGAGCAGGTAGGGAGTTTATAAAGAACGTACTGGTAATAACATCATCAGTGGTAGTAGCATCATCTACTGTCATCCGGAACGCCCTACCCTCCGGAATCAGAGGATTCTCCCTCTTCTGCCCCCTGCCGCTGACGAACCCCCAACCGCCCCTGCCCCTGTCCCTGTCCTAGCCCCTGGTCTTCTCCCTGTAGGGCAATCACCTGCCCTATGTCCCTTCTTCTGACAGTTCCAACAAACATTTCGAGGGTACCGGCAATCCTTCGATTCATGCCCATGGGTTCTGCATCTTACACATCGCATAGTGTGAGCAGTACACTGCCAAATGTGCGTAGCCCTGCATTGCGTGCACCACTGAGATTTAACTCCATAATCCCCTGTAGATACCTTCCTGCTTTGGTTGCCTTGGGACTAGTTATCCTACCACTTCTTTTTCTGCTGGCTACCCCCAGCTTGAGCATACTTGGGATTTTGTAAGGCTGCCTTATCTCGACTCTGTTTATCTTTAGCCTGGATGTCCCCCTCAGCAGATTTTGCCAAGGTGAAAGTCTGGGATAACGATCCAGCTAATCGTGTGGTGCTCCTGTACTCTGGCAACAATGCCCCAATGAAGTGCTGAACCTGGGAAAATTCATCAGGCACCCACTAAGTCACGAACCTCAGCTTCGCATTAAATTGTTCAATCAACTCATCCACAGTCATTTTCGTTGTCATCTTTAGTTCCATGAACTCCTGCCTTATCTTGTTCAGTTAGAAGGCATTACCGTATTGTTCACATATTTTATCCCGAAATTGATTCCACGTGATTGAATCCATCTGTGTTATCGATAAATGGGTGGTAATGGAATCCCACCAGACCATCGCCTTGCCTTTCAACATTCGGGTAGCAAAGCATACTTGCATTTCCTCCTCACAGTTGCAAGCATCCAAGATCCTTGTAGTATCTCTCAACCAGTTCAATGTAACATTAGGATCCGTGCTGCCGTGGTATTCATCCGGTTTGCAATCCAAAAACTACTTGTAGGTACATGGCTGCCTTTATCCCATGCTGGGTGGAAATCCCATATAAGGATACGAATACGATCCCTGTGGCATAGACCCCTGAGGATAAGGTCCTTAAGGAAACAACGGATAATAGAAGGGTTGAGACATTGGTTGTGATAATGGTGGTATTGGCATAGACATCGGATGAACCTCTACCAATGTAGTGACTGCTGGAAAAATAGGTGGTATCTCAACAGTAGTTGAAGGTATAGGAATAACCGGCAGTTGTGCTGTAGGAACTTTTCTTTGCTGCTCCAGCTCTTTTCTCAGATCCTGTAGCTGACCCTCAAGTTGAAAAATATACTCGTCCCTCTCATCACCAGCGGTACCAGATGTACTAGCATTGGTAAGAACTTCCATTGGAGTAGCAGGGACTTCAGCAGTAGATGGGATAGTAGGGGTACCGGTTGAGAAATGACGTCCAACCATTGTTATCTGTAACAATCACATCACCTCACGATTTATTAAATAAATCCGTTAGTACATAACATACTAACTCCACCACATTCCAATTCACCCCACTCCCACACCCAAGGAGTAATCGACCTACCACGAGCCAAGATTTGGGAATGTAACACTTCCACTGTGCCTACACTGCTAAACCAAGGCTCTGATACCAAACTTGTAACACCGTATTTTCAACCCAAAAATTTTCATTTAAAACAATCACCGCGGAAGTGAATTAAATACTAAAAGTATTTACAACTGTACATAAACCACCCTGTTTAAAATATCTGTATTACAAAACACGGCTCGTCACAAATAATCTATCAGAGTCCTAGGTGATTACTCCCCAAGCTAACCACTCTCAGCCGAGCCGCTGACTTACCAAAACCTGTAAAAAGAGTGAGACGTGGGGGATTAGCACAATGCTAAGTGAATAGAGTAATCATAACAGATATATCATCCTGAACCGCAAGATATCAACAACCACAAATAAGCACCCTGGGAAGACCGCCGGTTCTACAGGAACCTACAACCAATGCCGGCCAAAGCAAAGGTTTTCCGATAGTCCATTTTCTATTCTCACACAGTATTATCCTCTGGTAGCAACAAATGCATCCCAAGGTCCTAATACTGCTTAGCCAATAGCAAATGAACCCAGCCCATAAGCCCAGTCGAAAAGTGCCTTCCCTTACATCATGTATACATATAATAGATGCAACAATTAACATTCAACAATTAATCAATCATCAGATATACAATCTATGCATCAAATCAACAATAGTTGCAACCAAACCAGTACAACTAATATCACCAGTGAGTAAACATCCACTCACCTTTAGTTATTTGCTTTTCCACTCAGTGATCTAATTTTACTGAGCCTTGTCTGTTCCTGAGAACAAAACAACTAACCATCAGTATTCAACTCATAAATATATATCAAACATATATTTATATCCATTTAATCAAACATAAACATGTAAGATTCACATATGAATGCACATATAACTCATAGCACTAAACAATGCAATCAACAATCAAAACTGTCGGATTTCATAAGAAATCCGACACTACCATCGGAATCCGCTACTACTACTGGATTTCAAAGAAATCCGATACATCTATCGGATTTGAAGGAATCCGCAACTCAGTCGGATTTCCACACTTGATGCATTTAACTTGGCACCTACAATCGGATTTCATGATAATCGGATTTCACCAAAGGTTCCGGATTTCTAAGTACCAAATTCCACACTTGTCGGTTTCCCAAGTTTCGGATTTCATACTTGGAATCCACCATCGGATTCAACCATCGGATTTCGATCATCATCTCCACAATCTGCCACATTCATAACTTCAAGAATCCGACAACTTCAAAACTTGTATAAATCAACTTTCCAGATCATACAATTCATATACAAGTTTATCAAAACACATATAAACATGTTTAAACATGCAATCATGCATCATGAACATCTTAACACCCAAGAAGACCAAATCTGCCAAAACCCATATCGCAAGTTTTCATAATGTTCATAATCAAAACCCAGCATGCTATATCAAAACCATAGCATGTTACAAGCATCATTATTTAAGAACAAACAATAAACACACAAACCTTTTTAACTTGAATTCAGAATTCAATAATCACCCAAATCCGACTGTATGTTCTTTTTAGCTTCTCTCGGTTTGCACACATAGTTCACACACTTCACAATTCTTCAAAGTGAAGAAATAGAATTGAAAACCCACGTATATATGCAAGTCACAAATTGAAGCTGGAGGTGGCATGCTAACATCCCCTTAATCACATGCACACACACACATCCGCATATATACACACACACACACACAGATATATATATATATATTAAACCAACAATATATATATATATATATATTAAACAATTAATCAATTACTTAATTAAAGAATTAATAATCAAATAAACATTGATCATTTAATAATTCACGTGTAACATACCCAAGCCTATGTGTCTACTAGGCCCAACTGCAGGATGTTACAACATCATACATTCCGATGTGTGTGGTCCGTTTAAGCACATCACAGGAGACAATTCTAGATACTTCTTTACCTTTATTGATGATTATAGTAGGTACGGGTATGTCTACTTGGTTAGACAAAAGTCCGAGACCTTTGAGGTCTTTAAGACTTACCAAAATGAAGTGGAGACTCAATTAAGCAAAAAGATTAAGATACTTCGATCCGATAGGGGTGGAGAGTAGAAGTCAAGAGTTTCGTGATCATCTTAAGAGTTGCAGAATTATGTCACAACTTACACCTCCTAGGACGCCGCAATTAAATGGTGTCACCGAGAGGGGGAACCGAACATTGTTAGATATGATTTGGTCTATGATGAGTCACACCCAAGTGCCTATAAGTCTTTGGGGTTATGCTCTTGAAACGGCAACAAGGATCCTTAATCTCGTACCAACGAAGAAGGTCGAGAAAACACCTTTCGAGATGTAGCGTGGGAAACATCCCATTCTTGCCTATCTAAAGTTTTGGGGTTGTCAAGCCTACATAAGACGTGATTTTGATGACAAGTTAGAGCCCCGATCCCAAAAGTGTTATTTCATCGGATATCCCGCTGCGGGTATTGGATACATATTCTATAAACCTTCCGAGAACAAAGTATTTGTTGCTCGAAGGGAGGTCTTTTTAGAAAGAGAATTAGTATCCAATCAGAAAGGTGGAAATAAGATTGTCCTTGAAGAAGTTCAAGGGTCAACCGATGAAAGGTCTGACGTTGGCACTAGCCAACAACCTAGTGAGGTTGAGTTTGAGCATGAAAATGCAGAGACTAACGTACATCCATTACCTCCTCGTAGATCCGGTAGAGTTCGCCATGAGCCAGAGAGATATGGGTTTCTCATATATGAGGGCGACGAACTATTGGTGGATCATAATGAGCCCACCAACTATCGGGAAGCAACAGTGGGCCACGAGTCTGCTAAATGGAAAAAGGCGATGGATAACGAGAGGCAATCCATGGCGGATAACCAGCTTTGGGAAGTGGTTAATCCTACACCCGATTGTAAACCAATAGGGTGTAAATGGGTCTTCAAGAAGAAGACCAACATGGATGGAAAAGTTAGCACATTCAAAGCTCGACTAGTAGCTAAAGGTTTCACCCAGACACATGGCGTCGATTATGATGAAACTTATAACACCGTGATTTTGAGAACCAAATTTTTCTTTTTAAAATACAATTTAAGATTTCAAACTGCGTGGGTTTGACTGTAAATAGAACAATCAAACCCGTCTTATAATTTAAAAATGCTGCGAAAGTAAAAAGACGTGGAAAACTATATGAACAGTCAAAAATGAAGCCACAAACAATAGTTGGTGTTACGGAACACATAATCGGCTGACCATTATATTAAATAAACATAAACATGATTCAACAGAGTTTAAAACATAATAGAAGTGTTCCTCCCAAAGCATATAAACTACCCGCAGGCTCCCGAGCTCACTGAGGATTACCTGCACATGTGGAGTATAGCATCTGTTAGCTATAATAGCTAGTGAGTACCAAATAGTATGAAATCAATATAAATACATCACATATCATCAATCATGCTCAGATAGTTCTATCCTAGCATCTCGCGATGAGCTGGCGTAGTCAGGAGGTAGCATATCTTGCAGGGGAGGTAACCCGACTCAATGCACCAAACTGGGGTACCAGACACATCAACCGCGCCAGTGGGGGAGCTGTTAAGCGTCCACCGTTGCATTTTAGAACCAAACGATTCTTCTGAGTAAAGCCCCGAGCTAAACCCACAGGGGACAAACATTGTCCAATAAGTAGGACAACTTGGTCCGGGGCAAACCTTGCCCAATAGATCCGTACCGATCACAAACAAGTAATCTGATTTAATCGAATCATCAATCAATGCGCGCACATATTCAATTATCATCATAGCATACACCTAATCAAGTGCATAC
This sequence comes from Dittrichia graveolens, assembly GCA_038502395.1. NCBI lineage: Eukaryota > Viridiplantae > Streptophyta > Magnoliopsida > Asterales > Asteraceae > Dittrichia > Dittrichia graveolens. The sequence goes on along the minus strand of JARJIL010000007.1, from coordinate 51,620,968 downwards.
TACATTGTGTCAACAAGGTATATTCTAGCATCATCATGCAATCCTACACTTAAACAAGTGTGTGAACAAATCATGGTATACAATTCCGTGATCATTGTTAATATATGTTATAAGTATATTAATTGTTATGTCATTCGACACTCACCTGATAGGCTAGAATAAGCAAAGACCTTCCTTTGGCACTCACGGATTGTCAACTTGACCTATAATAACAATATCTATGCATTAATCACTTGAACACGCGAGGAACGTCTAGGATACTTGAAACAATACCCTAATGGTGTTATTTAACCATTTATTAACTAACTATAGCAGTCCAAGCAACAACACGCGAATACATAGCACAAAACAACATTGTAAGCTGTGTGTAGGGGCATCGCGCCGCGACACCCCCTTGGGTCGCACCGCGACCAGCCTGTAGTGCACAAACAGCTTGTTGTTTTGTGCACAACAATGCCAATTTTGCTCATCTCAACTGCAAATCAATTTTAGTAAAATTCTAGTGTTTCATAAGACCATTTGACACATGTGGAAGCTTTCTAACATCAACAACTCCTATCCAATTAATTCATACGAAAATCACAATTAAATGGACAAAGACGTGCGCATAATGGCCAAAACTTGGTGTAGACCAATTCCAACACTTGCAACACACCATATACACCTAATATGATGTATTTAAGGTGTTGTAACTGACCAAAACCTTTAAACTCATTGCTTGGTATCATTTTTCAACTTCTTGCCTATTTATGGCCTATTTTCCACTATTTTAGCCAATTCAAGCAAAATTACCATTTCAATTCAAAACCAATGTTCTAATCAATTCATACAAGTCATATGAACCTATTAGATCCTTAAAAATCAGTTCTTGATGTGTAAAAACAGATTTAGCCCAGTTTGACCCATTTAGGCTAAATATTGGATTTGTGCATAAACACCACTTCTAATGCACCAGTTGAGTTCTAATCAATCCTAACAAGTTATAAGATTAATTAGAACACTGAATTTCAGTTCTTGAAGGTCAAAATCAGTTTGACCCGTATTTGACCCATTTAAGCCAAAATTCAAAACTCATCAAGAACACTACTTTAATTCATGGAATTGATTCCTATGCACTTATAAATGATATTAGAACCTATTTCAATCATCAATTTCAGTTCTTGATTGCAATATCACAATAACCCATTAAAACCTAAAATTTCAAGAACATGAAGAACACTAGCATGAAAAAGGATGAATTGGAACTTACAATGATCAAAGGATGATTAGAATCAACTTGTAAGACCAATTAGAAACTCAATTCACTGCTCGAACAAAGCTTATTGAGTTTTCTTTCAAAACCCAAAAATCAAGAACATGGTTGGTTTTCATGGAAGGAAAGCTTACAAGGTTAGAGATGAAGAAGATGATGTTCTTGGACAGATTAGAACTTGAATTTGTGGCTGGAACATGAACTTGAATGATTAATCTTGATTTCTCCTTTGAGTTCTCCTTCAATTTGCAAGAACAGAAGATGATAGGAACAAAGCCAAGAAATTGTCTGTGTTTGAGAAAATGGAGGTACACGTAAGTTAGCTGCCATGTGCCCACTTGTGGATTATTATTATCCACAAGTGGGTATCTTGTTCCTCTTTCCAACTTACAACTCATCCCTCGTTTAACCGTTTCAAATAACGAGGATATTTTTGGAATCCTTGTTTGAAACCGTTCGATATTTTATAATCTTTATCTATTTTTATTAATATTTTTAATAACCCATTTATCTATTATTTTTCATATTTTATATCATTTTCTAAAAAATATATATATTATTTAATTAAATTAAATAATTGACGTACCACATTCGAACACGTTTAGGCCCTGTATGAGGTTGTTACAAATCTACCCCGCTTAAAAAGATTCCGTTCTCGGAATCTACTTTAAGTGAACAAATGGGGATAGCGGGCCCTCATATCCTCCTCGGTCTCCCATGTCATGTTTGAGCCGAGGTTGTGCTTCCATTTGACCAAGACCAGCTGAAGAGTCTTTTTTCTCAGCCGCTTAGTCTTCGTGTTCAGAATCTCAACTGGTTCTTCCACGAGCCGTGTAGAAGAATCCACTTTCAAATCTTGCAGACGTAGAATCTGATCTTCATCAACCTTGCACTTGCGAAGATAACAAACATTAAAGGTATTATGAATACCTGATAACTCTGGAGGTAGTTCCAAAGATACCGTCTGCTCGTTGACTTTCTGAATGATTCTGAAAGGACCAATGTATTGCGGGATCAACTTGCCCTTCTTGCCAAACCTGATAACACCCTTCCATGGAGAAACCTTCAAGAATACCCGATCACCTATTTCAAAGGTAACCGGCCTGCATTTTGGATCTGCTTACATCTTTTCCCTATCCCTGGCTGCTATAAGTTTCTCCCGTGCAAACTTGACTTTATCAGCAGTAATCTGGACCAGAACAGGTCCAGCATACTGTTTCTCCCCTGGTTCAAGCCAATAGGAAGGTGTGCGACAACGCCTACCATAAAGCATCTCATACGGTGGCATACCGATACTAGAATGATATGAGTTATTATAAGCAAACTCAATGAAAGGCAAATGAGAATCCCACGAGCCACCGTATTCAAGTACACATGCGCGTAGCATGTCTTCAAGAGTTTAGATAGTCCTTTCGGACTGTCCATCTGTCTGTGGATGGTATGTGGTACTCAAATGAACATGAGTACCATGGAGTGATATTGAGTAAGACTCAATGTCCTAGTTCTCAAGAGGAACTAGAAGTAATGAAGCGAGTACCATATGCTTCAGCCATGGGCTCGATCATGTACACCATGTTATGTATTCGTCCTGATGTGTCATGCGCTTTGAACTTGACTAGTAGATATCAGGGTAACCCAGGACAAGCCCATTGGATTGTGGTAAAGAACATTCTTAAGTATCTTAGGAGAACTAAAGAAATGTTCTTGATATTTGGTGGTGAGGAAGAGCTCAAAGTAAAGGGTTACTCTGATGCTAGCTTCCAAACTAATAGGGATGACTGCCGATCACAGTCGGGGTTTGTGTTCTTATTAAATGGTGGAGCTATTACTTGGAGAAGTTCAAAGCAAGACACAATAGCTGATTCTACTACAGAGTCAGAATACATTGCAGCAAGTGAAGCTGCTAAAGAAGCTGTGTGGATAAGGAAGTTCATCCGAGACCTTGGAGTGGTTCCGTGCATTTCCGACCTTATTGAGATCTTTTGTGACAATGAGGGTGCGGTAGCCTTAGCGAAGGAACCAAGAGCTCACAAGAGAACGAGGCATATACCTCGAAAGTCAACTTGATCAGGGAGTTAGTTGAAAGTGGTGAAGTCGCTATTAGTAGAGTAACCTCGGAAGGCAATTTGGCCGATCCGTTTACTAAACCGTTGTCACAAGCTTCTCATGATTCTTACACTATGGCAATAGGTATTAGATTTTCTCATGACTTGGTTTATATTGAGTTTTAATTTATGTTTGGACCATTTTTTATTTGGGAACGTGAAGCAGTAATGTTACTAATGTTTGTTTCGATTTAATAGTAGAGATCTATATATACGCATGTTGAGGTTACTTACATTTAGTCTTTATTGTGTTCTATCTTTCCATGTTTAATCTCTCCCAAGGTTGCTTTACAATCTTTAAATCTCCACAATCGGTCATAATTTGTGGGAAGGAAGTATGAATTAATATAAAGGTAAAGAATTGGTTTTGATAAACGTGATTCTTGCCTATACTTAAAAGGGGTTTCAAGTGATTGGAGAACCCGCACTCGAGTTTACTTCATGGTTTTAGTCATAAGTAACCCGGGATGATAATGTCATTTCATCCTTAAACTAGAGATACATGTGATTCAAAAGCAAAGGATTGCTCTACTTTGGTTGTTTTCTAACACGGTCCGTAACTGGTCGTAATAAGGGAGATGATTGGGTAGAGTATTATCTGTGTGGCGGGGCTATGTAGTCAATAGGAATTTGTTCCTCTTTGAGTAGAGAAGATATCCATGGCCCCCTCGATGATTGAGTGTTGACGTTCATATGCATGGCCGTGCTCAAGTTATATTGATGATGGATCAATGTTACTTGGTTTGTTGGTCACCACTAATCTAGAATCGAGAAACATAATCGTGAACGATCTGAAGGTTGACTATATTCCATGCCTTGTGTTCACATAGGATATCGCGAACAAAGGGATGTACATGACCATTTATCTTTCGGACAATAATTTTATGATTAGGATCTTGTCAAGAGTGGCATACCCTATACTGACTTGGGAGCATATATGTCTTGCTAGAGGCCGCTCTATGTTTGTGTTATTTTTCGTAGTTGTGTCACATGCAAGTGGGAGTCTGTTGGTATATGCCCGCTGACACACACGAGTTATTAACACTACTGGTGAGGTATAGGCCTATTGGGTCAGACGCCAAGTATTGATTCGGGCAACACGATCAAGCAAAAGAGAGGAAAAGGCCAAAATGGATTTTGGCAGGATAAGACACGGGCCGTGTGCTTGAACACGGGCCGTGTCTAGCCCAACAGGCACGGGGCATTTTGGCTCAAATCGAGGCCGTATACTTTGGGCCGGCACGGCCGTGTAGATGAACACAGGGCGTGTTCAGCCTATTAGACACGGGGCGTCTTGGCCTATTTGAGGCCTTGGACTTTGGGCCGACACGGCCGTGTTGATGAACACGGGCCGTGTACATTCACTGTAACAGCAGAATTAACAGCCTTAAATATTCTGTTTAATGGGATTAATGTCTATTAAGTTACTGTTTTTTTGGTTACGAAATAGTGGCCTTTTGAACAGAGTTGTTAGTGTAACAAAGTTATTCTTCTTAAAAAAAACTCTCTCTAGTTGATACACATACTAGTGTTCAAGTTCTTGAAGCACAAAAAGTGTTCTTTTGCATTTGGTTGGTTGCTTTGATGTCTAACACCAACTCATTAGCATTTGGGAATCACCACATCTTGGGGTGGACTACACTAGAGGAATCCTTGGTTGGATTCTCGCGACTTGACAAGGGAGAGTTCTTTGTGCTTTGCATTGTGGGTACAATTCTTCCTATCTTGTTTATTTGTTTTAGTTGCATAACCATGTTTAGATTTTGGTCCATGGGAAGTATTTGTTTGGTTTGCTTTGAAATTTTGTTCTATATTATGCTTCCGCTACTACTCTGATTATGCCAAACAAATACCTTCATATATATATATATATATTGTAAAATTCACTTACAACAAAATTTAACGAGTCCTACAAAGGGTTCCAATTTGTTAGTCCCAGATTGAGTAAGCAACTACAAATATTTGTAGAATGGGGGGTTGAATACAAAGTCTAGTTTTTTAAAATTAAAGACACGCTTTTATACTTTTATATAATTCTTATTGATATGAATCAAGAATTACATGTACTAGAAGCAAAAATTATAAGTACAATAAAAGGTGACAAGTAATTTGTCTAACACATTGACCGGCTATTTCTAAAGAAGTAATGTTAAGAAAGTTCAACACATGAACGAGTTTGATTCTACACAAAATATGCTAACTCTAAAAATTTGTTATTGCCTAAAAGCTTGAACTTGCTTCAAAATATTTCTTTAAGAGTTCTATGTAGTTCTCGACGTATGAGAGATGTTTCTACATGTCCACCATGCAAGAATATTTATAGGCAGCGTGGCTTCCGGTTTGCAAAGGAGAAAGAAGAAAAATGGCTAAGGAAAATAATATTATAAAGTTAGTGGGTTGAAAAGTAAACTTACTTTAATCAAGTTTAGTGTAAAGTAAGTATACTTTTCTAACATGATGCAGCCCACTCACATTATAATAATATTAAATTCTACACTTTTTCTCTTGAAAGTTTAAACTTCTCTTTCCTTGATTGTTCTTTTATCAATCACCATGCTTTCTTTAATTTAACTTTACCAAGTATAGAGTTGCTAGCCATACTTGATTGTTGAAGCAAATCTTCAAGGTCTTCTTCAAAAGTATGTTTCTTCTTTTTCAGAGAATAAGATCGATCCTTTTTGTCTCGTATTTGATCCAAAAAGTGCTTTAAACTTTTACAATGAAAGATCTAAATGCATCATAGAACAACACAAGTTCTACCTTGACTTAAGAATATATACAAAGTAGACATTGAGCTAATATAACATTTCTCACGACTCAGCTGACAAAATGTACTAAACTGCAACTGTATGTTTGCTCAGCCTAAGGATAGGATAATCAAATGATCAATACAATGACTCAGTTGATAACAAATGCTCAGCTAATCATAGAAATGCTCAGCTAACCACCTGTTTGACTTGGGTGAAGTGTAAGCTAAGCAACCTAGATGATCAGATGATCAAAGATGCTCAGCTGATCATTCAGAGTGATAAGCTTATAGAAAACAAAGATTTGTGTTGTAAAGTTTACTTAGCTGATATGAGATGGCCTCAGCTGATCACATGGTTTGCTCAACTGATCAATTTCATTGATCAGCTCATCAGAGTAATCCTTCAGCTAATGGTTGTAAGCGCTAAGCTCATCAAAGTTGTTGCTTAGCTGATTGTTATAATTCCTTAGCTCATGGTCTTCTACACTAGGTATTTTTTTCTCAGATGTCCTCAGTTGTTGTCCTTCAGCTAATACTTAGTACTTAGTTGATCCTCAGCTAACATTTCATACTTAGAGATTTCTTCAAATCTAATTCAAACAACACATGTTTGAAAACATTCAAAGTCATACCGAATGTATGATTTTGTTATCATCAAATCCTATGTATTTCAATAGGTGGATTTGATTATTGGGGTGAAGTGATTATCTCCGCAACAATCTTCCCCTATTTGATGATGACAAAACCTTTTCCTTTTTGAAGAATCAGTTTGACGTCCAATAAGTTAAAGATAATTACTTATAAGTGCATGTGGTTACCTAGCTATTTGTTTTTTGTAACTCTTTTCTGATGTTCCCTTTTGTTCCTTTTTTTTCTTTTTTTGGGAATCTTTTCTTTGTTGTACCATTTTGTTCTCTTTTTGTGGTATCTTTTCATCCTTTTTCTGTTTTTAGGATATTTTGATTTTCTGTTTTGACACTAAGTTAGCTATTACTTGGAGTCACTTATACTTTCAGTTTGTCAAGCAGTTCATGATCAAAGCATTGAGCTATATTACAAACAAAAGAAATACAAGAGAGTTTGTACATTAGATTAACTGAGAACTAAACTAAGCTAATCTAAACTAAGATAATCTATCAGAGGCAAAAGCAAAATTAATCAAAGCAAAACATTTACAAAGAAAGATAACTATTAAAGCAACAACATAGAAACCCAAGTTACAAGGAGTTGGATATAGCAAGTCTTCAATCTTCCCACCATTTTTCTGCTTTTCTTCTAGGAAGGCTTCATCAATTGGATCATTAGCAGCTAAAGCAACACTTTGAGATTCCACTAATGCTTCAAATTGAGAATTTCCAGTTCTGCCTTTAGTGATGATCTTCACCAAGAATAAGAAGTTTTTGTAGGCCTTGGGGATTTCAGACTGCCTGAAGAAGTGCCATCCACCACTTTTGCCAAGGAAGAAGATTCCTTCAACAGGCTCAGATATGAACTTGTAAAGCTCTAGAGTTATGTTTAGTGGGATATATGTATCCAAGTTTCCAAAATATGTGAAGTACACATGGTCAGGATGAACTTCTCTGTGCTCAAATTGGAAAAATGGCTTTCTTATGAAGGGTCCCCACTTGGTATACATGATGATAGTAATCATCTTTGGAGAATGCACCCTAAGATACTGCAAGAGAAATCCAGGCTTGCACTTTCTAGATGAATTAAAGTTTAAGCTTACTTTTTGATTTGTATAGAAGATAGAGAATTTCAATCAGCTCAGTGAAACCATAGATATGGCATTTAGGGTATGTCACAGTTTCACAACTGTTGTAGCTATTCTTCCTAATTATCTTTAGATAGGGATCATTATCACCTTTATGCACTGTCACTATGTAAATGGAGGTTGACTCACATCCTCTTCTGATTATGTTTAAGTTCTTCTTGAACTTCTTTTTTCTAACATCACTTAGAGTATAGGGAATAGAGAGATCAACATTGAACAGAGTATGGAGAGCATCATTATGAGATTTGGCCTTAAGTAGCTCAGCTTGGTCTTTCTCTCTTGCCATTTTGACTTAGGCATTTGGTTGTTTGCACTTCTTGTTCTTGTGCAAAAGCTAACTCCCTTGCTTGAAAAACTTCCTTAACAGGAACACCCAAAGCTTTAGCTATTTAATTTATTTCAATCTCCTATTGCTTTCTTTGTTGTAATTTTGTCCTTCTGTTCTCGTCTTCTATGACTTGCTCTATGGTCATTGCTTTCTTTGCTTTGTCTCTTGGAACATAGTTTGAAAGAGCTTGTTGGACTTGTTGGGATGCTTGAACTTTTGGAGCAGGGATGGTTCTTGGTTCTTGTCTTTCTTCTGAGGAGATCATAAATAGGAGTTGTTGGTATATGCCCGCTGACACGCACGAGTTAATAGCACTGCTGATGAAGTATAGGCCTTTTGGGTCACACACCAAGTATTGATTCCGGAAACATGATCAAGCAAAAGAGAGAAAAAGGCCAAAATGGGCTTTGAGACACGACTGTTCCATGTGAGGCACGGGCCGTGTCTAGTCCTCAGACACGGGGCGTATTGGGCCCAGTTTGGGGCCATGTTCTTTGGGCCAACACGGTCGTGTCGATGTGACACGGGCCGTGTTCTTGGTTTGTAACAACATGATTAATTGGTTTTAATGCTCATTTTAATGGGATTAAGTGTCATTCATTTTTGGGAGTTTCAAAGGCCACGAATTTTGAGAGTTCTTTGTGAAAAACACTAATTAGAACACAAGATGGCTTGATACATTTTTCTCTCTAGTTCTAATACACTTTGGGATCAAGTTTTGATGCAAAAAGGTGTTATACATGTTTTGATCTTCTTGTTTTGGTGCCTACATCAACCTACTAGCATTGGGGATCAAGTGTGCTTGGGGTGGACTACACTAGAGGAGTTCTTGTTGAATTCTACATACTTGACTAGAAGAAGTTGACATATTGATATTGCTTAAAGGTATAACCTTTTCATACTTCTTGTTTCTTTATTTTAAGTTGCAATACCATGTCTAGATTTTGGTCCATTGGGATGTGTTTGTTTGGTTAGCTTTGATTTTTGAATTATATCATCCTTCCGTTTCATCATGAAAAATCAAACAAATACCTTCAGTGGTATCAGAGTCATATCTAACATGACTTTGCACTAACAAGTCAAGAAAAACCGAAAAAAAGATTTTATAAGAAAATTGTTTTCTTGCCATGGTTTTTCGGGTAGACTTTTGTTGGACTAATCTTGAGATATTTGTAGTCCCCATAATATTTTAGTTTTTATATTTATATATTTGTTGTAACTTGGCATGAAGTGTACACAAATATATACTTATAAATGTATATATGAATATGTGTTTCAAAATTGGTTTGGTACACTAATTCATATATACAAGGATTGTCATTTTGTGCCTTTGATGTTTTAGACAATCTTAACTAAAATATAGACATATGTATTTGTATCATGGTTTTGTGTGGCACAACATGTTTCATTTTGTTGCGTTTGGTTTGATTCAGTAACAAGATATGCCCTTAGACCTATGTGTTGTGGTGGTTGAATTTTTGGTTTTTGGTGGCCTGCGTGACGTATTGATGTAATAGTAATTTATTTATTTTCTATTGGTGCGGCTTGCATGCCGTTTCTTTTATTCTGTGTATTTGTATAAATAGTGTAGGAATGCGACCTGCATGTCGTTTGTATATTCTATGTATTTGTAAATAGTATAGATTTTGAACCGGAGATGTCAACGGGTGTCATGATGATGACGTCTTGGCGAGAAGGAGTCGACACGCTATTGGGGTTGTCGGATTCAGTGGGAGCTCATGGGGAAAACGCATAGGATTTTGGGCATGTTACCGAATTATATTTTTTTGCGTGGTTGTATTTTATTTTCTATGCATGGTTTACGATTCGCATGCTAGACAATTTTTCCTTTAAAAATTAAATAAAATACAACGTTTGTTAAAATGGTTAACACTCTCGCGCAAATAGAATTGACAAAGAAAATATAAAGATGGTATTATATTTAAAAGTTCTTAAAATCGTTTTGACACTTACTTTGTTAATTCACAAAAGGTTTTTACAAACCGGAAACAAAATCTCATTTTTCAAAACGTAAATCACGCACCATCCGTAAGACGACACCACCCGAATCTAACAAAACAAGGATGATTGTCGATCTAAGCACGAGTCATTCCTTGTGTAGTTGTGTGTAAGGTGAATGGGGTAACTCGCATGATTGGTTGTCGAGCTAAGCACGAGCCAATTGATGGTCTAGAGTCCCACCCGTGTTTCTTGTCGGACTCTTTACAATTTTGATATGTAATTCTTGGTTAGTTGTCGAGCTAAGCACGAGCTAAACAAAATTATATTTTGAGATTGGTGTGAGGAAGGGATCAAATGTGCCAACCAACATAGCGGATGTCAATGGGTCCCGCAAGTGTCTAAGAGTTGTAGTAGAGATTACAATTGGTAAATTGGTTACCGGCCTAAATAGCTTCACCACGTGATTCGCGGGAAATCCGTCACAGTGTGAGGTGAAATATGGTTCTTGGCCCTTAAAATAATTGTTTTTCTAAAACATATGGGGTAATTGTTTTTAACAAGGTTTATCTAACTAACCGAAACTCACATTCTTGTTATTTATAGATGTCGAACCATAATAACACCACGTCAAACATCTCACTTCGTATGTTCCTAGAAAGGGAGAAACTCATGGGAGTGTACTTTATTGATTGGCTTAGGCAATTGAGGATTGTCCTTCGCCATGAGTCAAAGTTGCACATCCTTGAGGAACCCCTTCCAGAGGCACCTGCTACCAACGTAACTTGGGCCGTCTGATACGGATATGAAAAACGTGTTCAGGACACGCATGATGTTGCCTGCCTCATGTTGTCAACTATAAGCTCAGAGTTGCAAATGCACCTCAAGCACATGAGTGTGTACAATATGGTAAACAAGCTTAAGGACATGTTCCAACAGCAAGTTAGTCAGGAACATTTTAAATGTGTTAAAGCCCTAGTCGGTTGTAAGATGCAGGAAGGCGGGAATGTTTATCTTCACGTCCTCAAGATGAAGGCGAACGTGGACCAAATGGAGAGGTTAGGATTTCCTGTTGGGAGGGAGCTCGTTGTGGATATTGTGCTCCAGTCCCTACCCACATCATATGATAAGTTTGTCATAAACTATCACATGCAAGGAATGGAGAAATCCTTAAGTGAATTGCATGGCATGTTGAAGTCTACGGAGTCTGACATGGCCAAGCATAATTCCACATCATCCATTCCCGTCTTGGGTTTAAAGAAACCAAAGAAAAGGAAGAAGAAACTGACCCTGAAAGAAAAGGTTGGAGCTTCCAAGCTTATTCTTGAAATTGAGTCTAAGGACATTGAAAATGTACCTCAAGAAGAGACTCAAGGAAGGGTGGTTTGCTACTTCTGTGGAAGATTTGGGAAATGGGGCCGGCACGGCTGCCCTACGTGCCGAGAGGATATAAAACTTCTAAGGAAAGAGAGAGTTAACTTTCCCTCTTAAGGTACGTTCATGATTCATTGCTATTCTTCTATAAGCTGGGTTGTTGACCCGAGCTGATTAACACACGTTCATCACAAATTTATTTTGTTATAAAGTGTTGGTTCTTGGTGGAAGAAAGAAGATCATGAAGAACTGGGTTTCGGACGAGGAAACCAGGATGATTGTCCTCTAAGAGAAAATAAGGAGACTTGATCTCGCTTTTGTCACTGGCTTATTTATTACTTTATTTTGTTGCCCTGCGTGGCGGATAACATTGTCTTTGTATGCTTGTTTTATTTGAAGACGATGAATATAATTTGAAGTTTTAAAACTTGATGTAAAACAATTTTAGCATCGTTTATTCAAAGTTTATTCATGTCATAGCTTATGTGTTGCTTTGCCCTGCATGGCACACAACTGTACATTTGATGACGATGAATTTTTTCCTTAAAATATGAAATTTCTTATGAAAATTTTGTTATGAGAGATTTGTATATATTCAAAAATTATTCATGTCATGGCATACGCAAGATTTCGTTACAAGTAATAAAATATTCATGAATAACTGATTCTGAATCCAAAATAGTTTGGATAAGTTATCTTTGTGAGATAATCAACTTTACCATATAAACAAGAAATATATCACCTAGATCCATGTGTTTGGGATCTCGGGATAGTTTAACCCTGGGCTAAACGTTTGATGCTGATATTGTTTATTAAGGTTAAGATGATTATGAGATCCTTCACTGGAGTTAGTGAGAGGATTGAAGGCTTGTTGGATATTGATCACACTTTTGTGGATAATCCGTTCAAGCACACCACAAAGAATAACGAAAGAGAAACTCCTTCGTCACTACCTTGATGGTAGTAGTTGCGGGATGTTTACTAGTTCAGGTATATGTCTGAAACCTTGTTGGTGTTCAGAATTAGCCAAAACGACTTTCAGAATCAATAGTGCATATAGATCAAGATACTTAGATCTAGTTAAAGATGCTAAGATATCTTCTATCTATATATTGGTTGACCATAAAGTGGATTGTGGAGTTGTCTCACAATTTATATCCTACCAAGACACATTGGTACATGGTGTCATGGTGTAGGGAACCGGATATTATTAATAATGGTCCGGTTTATGACGGGTCAAGAATGTATGTCCGATTTGTTGGTACATTCATTTACCATTGTGACTAAGTCCTAAAATCTAAATTCAATTGATGGTCTACTTATCACTTATTAAGATACAATTAGAAAGGATCATTTCTTGACTATCTCATAGTTCGAAGTTATCCAATCTACATTCAGTGGGAGATGGGTGAACTTGAAATCAAGAAGTGCTAATACATTTGAGGAGTTCTTCTGAGTTTTAGTTATTTAACCTTTCAAGAACAATGTTTTGTTGCTCAAAAGGGGACAATAGCTAAGGCATTCCAGTGGAAAAACATGAAACTTAAATAGTAGACCTGATGTTGACACTAGCATATAATCAGATATCATTGATTGTTGATTGGCATGGATATGCTGGTATACCTGACTAAGAATCATTACGTCTTTTCTGATAAGAGTCGTATAGAGCCAAAGAGATATGGGTTTCTCATATCTAAGTGGCAATGACCTGATGATGAGTCATGTTGAGTTCACTGTCTATCGGAGGACATAGTGGATCCGGAATTCACTAAAATAAAAGAAGTAAATGATAAAGAGATGCAATCCATTTGAAATGTCCAAGTACTTGACTTGGCTTAATCCCATGCCTAGGTGTAAACCAAGACGGTAGTAATGGGATTAACATGGATGGAATTGTAGACAACTTCAAATACCGACTAGTTGTAAAGTTTTCATGATAGTTATGAAGAAACTTTTCCTAGTGGCTATGTTGAAGAATGTTTGATACTCGTGGATATTAATGACCGCGTTCCGTCATGGAACAATATTATGAGGAAGTACTTATAACACTCTCCAAGGGTCTTAATATACATTTGTAGTATCCGAATTATGTCTACAAAAGTGAATAAGTCCATTTTGGACTTATGCTAGCATCTTAAAAGAAAGATCTTTGCTTATTATTAGACAATCAAATTGATGAGTTTTCTAGAAGCATAGATAAAACTTTTAAATATGTCAGGGCTAGTGGGAGCTTTGTTGTATTCCTAATATTATCTGTCTATTGAAGATAATGTCCCGATATTAGGTCATCAGCGAATCTAATTCAGGAATTACTGCTTCATAAGGACACCTAGGATATACAAAATTGGATAATACTTAGTTCAATAAATATAGAGATATGTTCTTAATGTTTGACTACTAGAATAGACTTGGAGTAAGCATTTACTCTAATGCATGTTTCTACTAGGATAATTGTTGATCTTGATCAAAGTTTATGATCCTAACTTGTGGTGTTGATTGTTGGTTCTTAAAGTATCACTAACCCTATTGTGGGCTTTTGAGACAATGAGGGTGTGATTACTTTATTTTTTTGAAAAAAATGAGATCTCTTTGACGCATACTTCTAAAGTAGTCTTATCAAAAGAGATATAAGTAAATAACAAAAGTACGTGTGGATGTTGTGTTACAAATCCACTAGTTAAGCTGTTGTTATAGACTAGTGATGTTTATCGTACTAGGTCAACTAGCATTTCTAATGTATATGACTTGGCTTGAATATTGTTTTGGTTTATGATTGATTCGTACTTATATTTTGGGGACATTAAGTAGTATTGAAATTCATATTATATCGATTATTAAATGGAGATTTAATAATACGCCGGAGGCAGGTATTTTATGAATCCATACTGTGTTCCGTCTTAGCATGTTTAAACACTTACCAGAATGTTTTTCATTCTAAATCTCCACAATCAGTTATACTTTATGGGAAGAGAGTATAAATTAAGATTGAGGTAAAGAATTGGTTTTGATAAACGTGATTCTTGCCTGTACTTGAAAGGGGTTTCAAGTGATCGGAGGACCCGCACCCGAGTTCACCTCATGGTTCTGGTCACAAGTAACTCGGGATGATGATGGCATTTCATCCTTGAACTAGAGATACATGTGATTCCAAAGCATAGGTCTGCTTTGCATTGATCATCTTCTAACGCGGTCTGTAACTGGTCGTTATAAGGGAGATGATTGAGTAGAGTATTATCTATGTGGCGGGACTATGTAGTCAAAAGGAATTTGTTCCTCTATGTATAGAGAAGATATCCATGGGCTCCTTGATGATTGAGTGCTGACGTTCATATGCATGGCCGTGCTCAAGTTATATTGATAATGGGTCAATGTTACTTGGTTTGTTGGTCACCACTAATCTAGAATCGAGAAACATAATCGTGAATGATCTGTAGGTTGACTTTTTTCCATGCCTTGTGCTCACATTGGATATCGCGAACAAAGGGATGTACATGATCATTTATCTTTAGGACAATCATTTTATGATTGGGATCTTGTCAAGAGGGCATACCATATACTGACTTGGGAGCATAGATGTCTTGCTAGAGGCCGCTCTATGTTTGTGTCATTTTCGTAGTCGTGTCACGTACAAGTGGGATTCTGTTGGTATATGCCCGCTGATACGCATGAGTTAATAGCACTGCTGATGAACTATAGGCCTATTGGCTCACACACCAAGTATTGATTCCGGCAACACGATCAAGCAAAAGAGAGAAAAAGGCCAAAATGGGCTTTGGCAGGGTGAGACACGGCCATGCCATGTGAGGCACAGGCAGTGTCTAGTCCTCAGACACGGGGCCTATTGGGCCCAGTTTGGGGCCGTGTTCTTTGGGCCAACACGGCCGTATCGATGTGACACGGGCCGTGTTCTTGGTATGTAACAACAGAATTAACTGGTTTTAATGCTCATTTTAATGGGATTAAGTGTCATTCATTTTTGAGAGTTTCAAAGGCCACGATTTTGAGAGTTCTTTGTGAAAAACACTAATTAGAACACAAGATGGCTTGATACATTTTTCTCTCTAGTTCTAATACACTTTGTGATCAAGTTTTGATGCAAAAAGGTGTTTTACATGTTTTGATCTTGTTGTTTTAGTGCCTACATCAACCTACTAGCATTCGGGATCAAGTGTGCTTGGGGTGGACTACACTAGAGGAGTTGTTGTTGAATTCTACATATATACTTGACAAGAAGAAGTTGACATATTGATCTTGCTTAAAGGTATAACCTTTTCATACTTCTTGTTTCATTATTTTAGTTGCAATACCATGTCTAGATTTTGGTCCATTCGGATGTGTTTGTTTGGTTAGCTTTGATTTTTGAATTACATCATGCTTCCTCTTCATCATGAAAAATCAAACCAATACCTTCAGGAGTGTCATCATCCTCATCAGAATTTGAGCTTGATTCAATGTCAATTAATGGAGAATAGCTCTCAACAACCTTCTTTCTTTTAGGCATTGTCCTTCTTGCCATAGTCTTTCTTCTTTTTGAAGGCCTTTGCTCCCCCTCAACGTTTAACTTATCTTTTTCAGTTGTAACTTTCTTTGCCTCATTGGGAGGATTTGTTGCTGTTTGATTTTTGGTTGCCTCATTTCTTTGGATGTTTGCAATTGATTCCATGTATTGTGCATTGACATCATCATCATCGTCATCATCATCATCATCATGATCATTCTCCCTTGATTCTGTTTCATTTGAGTTCTCCCCCTTTTTTTATCGTCAAAAGGAGAAAGGGAGTCACCTGAGGGTTTGGAGGGCATGGTAGGAGCACCAGTGGCAGTAGTTGTAAAGGGTTTTGTAGGTTAAGGTGTGTTTTCAGGGGTAGGTGTAGGTATAAAACTAAAAGGCTCTAGTTAGGAGGTAGGTTTGGAAATTGAAGATCTGTGAGGTTGGTTGAAAGGATTATAGGTTGTAGTGCCGGTAGAGGTTTGTCTTCAGGGTGTGGATTGTAACACCGTAAAATCACAAGCCATTTTTTTAAACGCATTGCGGAAGCTAATAAAAACAAACTTGATTACATAAAATTAATGTTTACAAATTTACTAACACTGTTCATAAATAAAACATGTCATCTATCTTGGTGTTACAAAATATAACTGGCTCGTCTCTTTTAAAACTTAGTATCAGAGTAATGGTCAACTCTTCCTTCTTCAACTCAAACACGAACTTGCAAATCATCAACTGAGGGAAATTAGCACAAAGTTAAGTGAGAAGAGGCTATATCATCAAATGCAAACATTCACAATCAACATCAATCATGTAATCACATATCCAGAGAAGACCGGCAGTTCGGCGCAGAACCTACAACCAATGCCGGCGAAAGCAAAGGTTTACCGATAGCTTTCCACTAAATTGGCACAGTAACTCCCCCCTGAGCAACAAATGCAACAGAAAGGCTACTACTGTTCAACCAATCAGTTAGACAAGCCCAGCCCAAGTCCACGTATAGCTGACTTCTCAACGCAACTCAAAATCATCCTAAGAGTGTGTATTGACCAAATAGTCATGCAGTAGTTAACAACAATCATTATCACAATCAGCAGATCAATCAATCCAATCTCAATTCACAATCATGCATCAAATCAATAATATTAACTGCAATCTTTACCATCCGCGATTAACGTCCACTCACCTCAGTTTCAGCTTGAACGCAGACATCTAATTTTACTGAGCTTTTGGATTGCCTGAAAACACAGCAATAACCAAATCAGTCTCAACCTCATAAATATATATATCCATATATTTATAAATCATATATCAAACAATAAACAAATACAAGTTCCAAACACACAGTTTCGGAATTCCAAAACTCTCGGATTTCTCAAAATCTGTTACCCATGACTCGGATTTACCCATGTCGGATTTGGGAATCCGATAGATTCCATACTGTCGGATTTTCCTTAATTGAATTCCAAGTATCCGGATTTCACTAGTATCGGATTCTAAGTTGTAATTTCCCAAGTTTATCGGATTTAGGTATAGGATTTTGAATGTCGGATTGTATCATTTGGATTTCAAGTCTACAGGATTTGGGTCTCGGTTTACAAGTATTGGTTTCTCATGTGTAGGATTCTAGTGTCGGTTTTATGAGTGTCGGATTTCAACACTCCCGGTTTTCCATACTATCGGTTTTGCCCACAATCGGGATTCACCTTCTTCCTCAATCAAATCCGCCAGTTCATAACTCCTTTAATCCACCATTTTCAAAACATCATAACTCAAATCCAGATTTCATAAGTTCATCACATCATCTCAGAATTATAATAAAACACTTTTAAACACATACTCATGCATCAATACACCATATTAACATACAAATCATATGAACACAAAAACTAACCCAAAACTCATGTTTTCAAATCCAATCCTACTATTCCTTACGAATTTCATGTTTAATCATTCAAAGTTTATATCAAATTAAACATGCATACGGTCCAACATACATACACATACATGCATATTTAATTAACCATATATTAGAATTAACACAATTAACCTTTTTAATCTTAATAAAACAATTAAGCATGTACCACAAACCCTTATAATCTCTTAGCCCAGGTTTGAGGGTGTTACAAATCTCTCCCCCTTAAGAGGATTCCGTCCTCAGAATCCTTTCCTGCTCAAACAAACGGGGATATCTTTCCTTCATCTCCGCCTCAGTCTCCCATGTTAAATCAGAACCTAGACTGTGCTTCCACTTGACCAACACCATCGGTATCCTCTTCTTTCAGAGCTTGGTCACCTTTCGATCCAACAGTTCTACAGGTTCTTCTATGAATCCCTTCTTAGAATCAACTTTTAATTCTTGCACTGGGAGAATCTGACTTTCATCATCAACTTTGCATTTTCTCAGATAGTAGACGTTAAACGTATCATGAATTCCTGCAAGCTCTGCTAGAAGATCTAGTGTAACTGTTTGGTCATTCACAATCTGACGTATGCGGAATGGACCAATGTAACGGGGAGCTAACTTCCCGTGTTTACCGAATCGAATCACACCCTTCCACGGAGAAACCTTCAAGTATACTAACTCTCCCACCTCAAACTTAACTAGGCGACGACGTGGATCTGCATACATCCTCTGTCTATCTCTTGCAGCTTTCAACTTATCTCTGGCGATAGCAACTTTATCAGCAGTTATCTGAACTATCTCGGGCCTTGCAAATTGTTTCTCACCTGCCTCTAAGCAACACGTCGGAGTACGACAGCGACGGCCGTATAACATCTCGTACGGAGGCATCCCAATACTGGAGTGGTAAGAGTTATTATACGCAAACTCTATTAATGGCTGGTGCGAATGCCAAGATCCCCCATACTTAATCACAAAAGCACGCAACATATCCTCAAGTGTTTGTATGGTCCGTTCAGTCTGACCGTCTGTCTGGGGATGATAAGCAGTACTTAGGTTAATCATCGTCCCTAATTCTCTCTGTAAACTCCGCCAGAAGTTAGAAACGAACCTGGAGTCTCTGTCAGACACTATTAACAACGCATGCCATGCCTCGTTACAATCTCGTTAACATAAAGTTGAGCCAACTTACTCAGAGAAGCCGTTTCACATGTAGCCAGAAAGTGAGCGCTCTTGGTTAGCCGATCCACAATCACCGAAATCATGTCATTATTCTTTTGAGTTCGCAGAAGTTTAGTCACGAAATCCATCGTTATGTGTTTCCACTTCCACTCAGGTATCTCTAATTGCTTCAAAGATCCGTAAGGCTTCTGATGTTCTGCTTTCACTTGCGCACAGATATGGCATGATTCCACAAACTGTGCCACATCTGTTTTCATAGTAGGCCACCAGTAAAGCATTTTCAGGTCGTTGTACATTTTAGTGCTTCGTGGGTGTACTGACAATTTGGACTTGTGTGCTTCTATCAAAATCAGCTTCCTCAAATCTCCAAGCATAGGCACCTACACACGAGTCTTATATGTTTTCAATCCACGAGAATTATCAACAAGTTCATCTTTATGTTTCTTCATTAGTTCATTCTTTAAGTTTTCCTCTTTCAAAGCTTCCAACTATGCAGACTTGAGTCTATACACTAGATCTGATGCAATCTCTATTCGCATAAACTGGATAGAACTTCCCGCTCCCTTGAGGCTTAAGGCATCTGCTACCACATTTGCTTTCCCTGGGTGATATCTGATTTCGCAATTATAGTCTTTAATTAACTCCACCCATCGTCTCTGTCTCATGTTTAACTCTTTCTGTGTAAATACGTACTGTAGGCTCTTATGATCTGTACAAATCACACTTGGTACCATACAAGTAATGTCTCCATAGCTTTAGGGCAAAAATAACGGCTGCCAGCTCCAAATCATGTGTCGGGTAATTCTTCTCATGGGTTTCAACTGTCTTGAGGCATACGCAATCACCCGATCCCTCTGCATACGTACACAACCCAATCCAGCAAATGACGCATCGCAATAAACAATAAAATCCTCTGTTCCACTTAGCAATGCAAGAATAGGAGCTTGACACAATAATTGTTTTAACATTTGGAAGGCTTTATCCTGTTCACTGCCCCATACAAAATTCACGTCTTTACGAGTCCACTTAGTCAACGGACCCTCAATCTTGGAAAAATCTTTTATAAACTTGCGGTAGTATCCAGCTAACCCTAGAAAACTCTTGATCTCGGACGGTGTCTTTGGAGCGTTCCAATTCATAACTGCCTCTACCTTTTAAGGATCCACTTTCACTCCTTCAATGCAAATAACATGTCCCAAGAACTGTACCTCTCTCAACCAGAATTCACATTTTGAGAACTTTGCAAACAGATGCTCTTTCTTCAGTGTCTCCAAAATATGTCTCAAATGATGCTCGTGCTCTACCTTAGTCTTTGAATATACCAGAATGTCATCGATAAAAACTATTACAAAATTATGCAAGAATGGTCGACAAACTCTGTCCAGTAAATCCATGAAAATCGCAGGTGCATTGGTTAAGCCGAATGGCATAACCAAAAACTTGTAGTGCCCATAGTGCGTATGAAAAGCCGTCTTTGACACGTCTTCCTCTGAAACCCGCACCTGGTGATACCCTAATCTCAAATCTATCTTAGAAAAGAACGAAGCTCCTTGTAAATGATCAAACAAATAGTCTATTCTTGGCAACGGATACTTGTTCTTTATCGTTCTCTTGTTTAGTTCACGATAGTCGATACACATTCGCAATGTACCTTCTTTCTTCTTCACAAACAACACTGGAGCACCCCACGGAGATGAACTCGGACGAATAAAGCCATTGTCTAACAGATCCTGTATCTGAGTCATCATTTCCCGAATCTCTAAAGGTGCCAACCTGTACGGAGCCTTAACTATTGGTCGGGAACCAGGAATCAGGTCTATCTTGAATTCCACCTCACGAATTGGAGGCAATCCTGGCAATTCTCCTGAAAACACCTCTGGGTATTCCGTTACGACCCGGATGTCGTTCATTGTCTGTTTCTCCTTCTTTCCATCAATCACATATGCCAGGTATGATTCGTAACCTCTATCCAACGCCTTCTTTGCCTTCAAACATGAGATAATCGGAATTACAGACCCTGCGTTATCACCCCTTGCTACTACCCGTGTGCCATCAGCCAATGGAAACGAAATCAACTTCTCGTGGCACTTGATATTGGCTTGATTCAGACTTAGCCAATCCATCCTGAGCACCACATTGAATCCAGATAACGACATTACAAGAAAATAAACAGGAAAGCAAATACCATCTATATCTATCTTGGCTCCAGCCACAGCAGTCGTGACCGGAACCATCATACCATCAGCTACCTCTATTTCTAAAGTAGTAGCAAGTTCAGTTAAAGGCACATTTAACCTACCACATAATTCTACATATACAAAGGAACGATTTGCCCCCGAATCAAATAACACTCTAGCAGGAGTAGAGTTTATCATAAACATACTAGTTATCACATCATCCGTGGTAGTGGCATCATCCACTGTCATCCTGAATGTCCGACCCTCAGCAGTGGGTGGGTTCTTTCTTTTCTGCCCTGCTGAAGATGATCCTCCAGCTCCTCCCCCTCCTGACCCTGATCCCGCCTTCTTACTCAATGGGCAATCACCAACCCGATGCCCCTACTTTTGACAATTCCAACAGACGCTCCTCGGCGGTCTGCAATTCTTTAGATCATGGCCAAACTAGCCACACTTCACGCATCTCATAGATTGGGGCGTACATTGCCCGTGATGATAAGACTTGCACCTGTTGCACCAAGGTGCCCTCTGAGCAGACACACCTGCAGTAGTCGTCCTACTCTGATTACCTTGTCGGTTTCCACTACCTTGCACTCCTTGCCTCTGTTGAGTGTTATAGTCTTCAAATTTTGATTTCTGCTGGGAAATTCTTTCCCCACTCTACTTATTTCTAGCTATCAAATCCCCTTCAGCCGACTTGGCCAAAGTGAATGCTTCGGATAGTGTAGTAGCCCACCTGGTGGCACTTCGGAGATCCGGATGTAACGCTCCAACGAAATGGGCAATCTTTGACTCTTCATCAGGAACCTAATGCATCGCAAATCTCAACTTTTCATTAAATTGTTTGATGAATAGGTCCACAGTCATATTACCGGTCATCTGTAACTCCATAAATTCCCTTTTTATCTTTGCAATCTCAAAAGTACCACAATATTGCTCGCAAAGTTTCTCCTGGAATTCACTCCAGGTAATACTCTCTTGTTCCTGCTCCGTGAAATGACCGGTGATTGAATCCCACCAGACCATAGCATCTCCCTTTAACATTCTCAAGGCATATTTTACCTTCAACTCATTCTCACAATTGCAGGCATCCAATGTCTTTGCCATTTCCCTAAGCCAATTCAAGGTGATACTGGTGTCAGAACTTCCCCGGTATTCAGAAGGCTTGCAGTCAAGGAACTGTTTGTAAGTGCAAGGTTGTTTAAATCTGGAAAACGCAAATGGGTAACCTCTAAGTTGTGGATACAGATAGAAGAAAGGTTACTGCATCATCTGAGTCATTAGTGGTAGAGGTGCTGACACTGGTGGTACTGTTGCTTGTGTGGTTATCGCAATTGGTACAGGTGTTGGTTCAGCTTGGTTTAATCTTTGCTCCATGTTAAGGACTTTAGTACGAAGATCCATCAACTCATTTTCCAGTTTAAAGATAGGATAGGAGTCTCTCTGTCAGCCATCTGTCAGCCATAATCTGTCAGCCATAATTTGTTACAATCACATCACCTCATAGCTCATTAGCATAAACAGTTAGTATCCAAAATACTAACTACTACTGACAACTCTAACTCACCTTAATTCCCCCGAAGGAAAGCTTGACCCGTCACGAGCCAAGATTTAGGAATGCAACACTCTAGCCATGCATGCGTCGCCAAACCTAGGCTCTGATACCAAACTGTAACACCGTAAAATCACAAGCCATTTTTTTAAACGCATTGCGGAAGCTAATTAAAACCAACTTGATTACATAAAATTAATATTTACAAATTTACTAACACTGTTCATAAATAAAACATATCATCTATCTTGGTGTTACAAAATATAAATAGCTCGTCTCTTTTAAAACTTAGTATCAGAGTAATGGTCAACTCTTCCTTCTTCAACTTAAACATGAACCTGCAAATCATCAATTGAGGGGAATTAGTACAAAGCTAAGTGAGTAGTGGCTATATCATCAAATGCAAACATTCACAATCAACATCAATCATGTGATCACATATCCAGAGAAGAACGGCGGTTCGGCGCAGAACCTACAACCAATGCCGGCCAAAGCAAAGGTTTACCGATAGCTTTCCACTGAATTAGCACAGTAAACTCTCCTCTGAGCAACAAATGCAACAGAAAGGCTACTACAGTTCAACCAATGAGTTAGACAAGCCCAGCCCAAGTCCACGTATAGTTGACTTCTCAACGCAACTCAAAATCATCCTAAGAGTGCGTATCGACCAAATAGTCATGCAGCAATTAACAACAATCATTATCACAATCAGCAGTTCAATCAATCCAATCTCAATCCACAATCATGCATCAAGTCAATAATATTAACTACAATCTTTACCATCCGCGATTAACGTCTACTCACCTCAGTTTCAGCTTGAACTTAGATATCTAATTTTACCGAGCTTTTGGATTCCCTGAAAACACAGTAATAACCAAATCAGTCTCAACCTCATAAATATATCTATCCATATAATTATAAATCATTTATCAAACAATAACAAACAATATTTTACCAGACCATAGCATCTCCCTTTAACATTCTCAAGGCATATTTTACCTTCAACTCATTCTCACAATTGCAGGCATCCAATGTCTTTGCCATTTCCCTAAGCCAATTCAAGGTGATACTGGTGTCAGAACTTCCCCGGTATTCAGAAGGCTTGCAGTCAAGGAACTGTTTGTAAGTGCAAGGTTGATTAAATCCGGAAAATGCAAATGGGTAACCTCTAGGTTGTGGATACAGATAGAAGAAACGTCATAACTTAAATCCACCATTTTCAAAACGTTATAACTTAAATCCAGATTTCATAAACTCATCACATCATCTCAGAATCATAATAAAACACTTTTAAACACATACTCATGCATCAATACACCATATTAACATACAAATCACATGAACACAAAAACTAACCCAAAACTCCTGTTTTCAAATCCAATCCTACTGTTCCTTACGAATTTCATGTTTAATCATTCAAAGTTTATATCAAATTAACATGTGATCTTAACAAAGTATATTTCTAACCTTGAATCTTGAATACACACACTAAATCTGAAAATCCGATTGTTTCCTTATTCTTCGGTTTCTTCTTTGGCCGAGAGATTTCACAAGTTCACACACATACACACTTTTCTAAATTGAGATAATGAGGGTTACCCACTAACCCCCCCCCCCCCACGTATACACATAAAAAAGGAGGTGGCATAACCTCCTTAACACACATCCACGTACATACTTTAGATATATACATGCATATGGTCCAACATACATACACATACAACACATACATGCATATTTAATTAACCATATATCAGAAATAACACAATTAACCTTTTTAATCATAATAAAACAATTAAGTACGTACCACAAACCCTGCTAATATCCTAGCCCAGGTTTGAGGGTGTTACATGGATGTTCTTTGGTATACATGGATTTCATCTTTGAGATTATTGACAGCTTTCCACAACGTAAGATAGCTCTTATGACCTTGGAAAGATAAACTTTGGAGCTCATCAAGGAGGTTTGTTAAAACAATGGGTACCACTAAGAGTTGTTCAGGTACAACCACTAAAATTTTGGGATCAATTGGTTTTAAGGGTTTGGAGGTTGGTAAGAAGGTTAGAAATGGTCTGGTTTAGGAAATCAATGGTGGATTGGGGTAAGATAGGTGTATGGGTAGAAGTACTAGATGTTTGGGTAAGGATTTGGTCAAATTTGGCTAGAATAGGGGTTAGGTCAGGTTGAGGAGTTGGTGCAGGGGTGGGTTGAGGTTGGGAAGTGGATGATTTAAGTGACTCAATATTCTTTGCCCGGATGGATAGTCGAGCAACTGTTTGGGCTTGGAAATTGGTAAAGATTTCAGTTAAATCATTAATTTATGGTTTATGGAGAGAAGGGTTGGGAGAAACTGGCTTGAGGTATATGGTTAGGTAGAGGTACATGCTTGAGGTTGAGAGGCGAGAGGGAGTTGTTCAATAAAGGGTATGGTTTTTGGTCCCTCTTATGAGCTTTGGTATATAAGCTCAAATTCATGGGGAACAGAAGTAGAGCCCTGTATCAGTGGTTAGTTTATACCACTAACATTAACAAGTTATGAACTAGTATGTATAAGAATAGAATCCACAAGTGTTGTGGTTTGAGTATGGGATGCACTCACTAGGGTATATCTTGTTACAACCTTCTCCTGTTATGAGGGCAAGGAGGGACTTGGCAGACTCATTGTACGTGAAGAAACAGTGTGACCTTGGGAGGAGGTCTGTCTTTCAATGGTTTCACCCTTTTGGGAGGGTGAACCAGATAGCGGCTTTCCCATTTGTACAGATGCATACTATTGTGATGATACTATTGGAATATGCCTATTGACACACATGATTTGGTATTGTTGCCGATGAAGCATAGGCATAGTGGGTCACAACACCAAGTATTGATTCCAGCAATACCATTGACCGAGAGAGAGAAAAACGCAAAAAGATGGTCTAGGTAGGCCGGGCACGGCCGTGCCGTATGGAGGTACGGGCGTGCCCTTTGGCCGGGTACGAGCCCAAGATCGGCATGTCTAAGGCATACCATTTGGGTCCGGCATGGGTGTGTCTAATGGAGGTACAGCCGTACCTAGTGCTAAGACACAAGCCCAAGTCTAGCGTGACTTAGGTGTGCCCGGATGGACCGGCACGGGGGTGCCTCGTGGAGCACGGTTGTGCCCGACACTGTAACAACCAATTTAAATGGTTTTTTAAGGCTAGTTTGAATGTGGCTTTGAGGGCTATTAACACTAGCTTAATGAGGACGTTTTTGGCTTCATGTGGGTCATAAGACTTGTCTTAAGAGCTAGTGTGAAGGCTAATGGTCACTTTGTTCTTGGTAGCAAACATATGAACTTTGTCTCTCTTGAAAAAACACACTTGTAGACGTGGCTAAGTGCTACAATTGGGTTCTACACAAGGTGTTCTTGATGGCGTTCAAGCTTGCTAGCACTTGCGAATCATAGGAGCTTGGTATGGATATCGGTAGAGGAATACTTCTTTGTGTTCTCACATCCAACATCATCAACAACAAGGAGAAGTAGCAACATTAGAAGGCTATTCAATTGGTATACTTCTTGTCCTTGTTCCTTTCTTTTAGTTTCATTATTCATGCTTATAGTTTGGTCCACCTTGTAGCTATCTTCAATGACTATGGATCTCCACTAAGGATCACGATGACGTTACAATCTTATCGAGATTTCCACCAAGATAAGTAGTCACGGATAACATTTCTGAATAAGAACTTTTATTCATGGATATTTCTGAATAAGAACTTGTTAATCGAATGTTACATATAGGTTTACAAAATTGTTCTTTTAATTAAATTATCTTAAAAAAGCCAAAAGTAGTTTATGTATTCAAACAACTTTAAATAAGCAATCACAAGCATTCTTTTAAATTAAAACACTTATATTAAAAAAATAACAGTAAAACCGGACAGAGTAACCAAAAAAGTAATAGTTATAAAATAGTGTCAAATTATTTAACACCTAAAAGTGGAAATAATAGGATATAACAACATGCAAGATCTTGAACAGAAGAAGTAGCTACCCTCTTTATGAAATTTGTTGGAGATGGTAGCGAAGATCAATGCAAGATCAATGATCTAACCCATGAGATAACTGATCTCCTAAAAATTGAAGAAAAAATTAAGAGTTAAAGTGTTCATCAACAAAATTCGGACCTCTATTCTAGTCATAGAAACATGACTGTAAAATGGTTAATTATATACCTTGATTTCACGTTTCACTTTTCAAAAGTCCGAGACTTAACAAACGTCAGTTCTTCCATTTGAATAAAATTAAATGAAGTGTAACTTAACAAAATATATTAAAAAAATCTAGTGTTGAATTGATATTTTAAATAACATACAGTTACATGTAAAGAAAGTATTATATGCCTACAAGACTTAAAGTCAAGGGATTTGAATTGATGAAAATTATTCTAAATTTTGCATCAACATTGGTCATAAATATAGTTAATACTTGTTAATCGAATGTGACATATAGGTTTGCAAAATTATTATTTTAATTAATTTATCTTAAAAAAGACAAAAGTAGTTTATGTATACAAACAAATTAAGATAAGCAATCGCAAGCATCCTTTCAACGTTTAGGTGGTAAATAATTTGACACTATTTAATAACTATTAATAACTATTACTTTTTGGTAAATTAAATGAAGTGTAACTTAACAAAATATATTAAAAAAATCTTGTGTTGAATTTACATTTTAAATAACATAAAGTTACATGTAAAGAAAGTATTATATGCCTACAAGACTTAAAGTCAATGGATTTGAATTGATGAAAATTATTCTAAATTTTGCATCTACATTGGTCATAAATACAGTTAATACTTGTTAATCGAATGTGACATATAGGTTTACAAAATTCTTATTTTAATTAATTTATCTTAAAAAAAAGACAAAAGTAGTTTATGAATTCAAACAAATTAAGATAAGTAATCGCAAGCATCCCTTTAGAGTAAAACACTTATATTAAAGAAATAACAATAAAACTGGACAGGGTAACCGGAAAAGTAATAGTTATTAAATAGTGTCAAATTATTTACCACCTAAAAGTCAAAATAATAGGATATATACAACATGCAAGATCTCGAATAGAAGATGTAGCAACCCTCTTTATGAAATTTGTTGTAGATGGTAGCGAAGATCAATGCAGGATCAATGATCTAACCCATGAGATTACTCATCTCCTAAAAAATTGACGGGAAAAAATAGGAGTTAAAGTGTTCATCAACAAAATTTGGACCTCGATTCCAGTCATAGACACATGACTATAAAATGGTTAATTAAATAGCTGGAATTCACGTTTCACTTTTCAAAAGTCCGAGACTTAACAAACGTCAGTTTTTCCCTCTTAATAACATTAAATGAATTGTAACTTAACATGTAATATCCTCAGATTGGGCCTAGTCGTGTTTCAATCTGGAATGTCGAAATCTCGAATTTAAAATTTGAATTAAATAATTTTATTTAATTAGTTAAGTTGAAATTAGAAGAAAATAATAAAGAAATGATATTATAAATATATTAATAAAAATAGATAAAAAATAATAAAATATAAAACGGTTTAGAATGAGGATTCCAAAAATATCCTCATTAGTTAAAACGGGTAATCGTGCGTTGAGTTCTATGTTCAAAAGGGGAACAAGATACCCACTTCTGGATATTATCAACCCACAAGTCGGTTCTAATATTTGCACAGAAACACACTCATACGTACACATACTTAACACCTTCTTTGTGTTCTTGCGAATTCAAGAAGAGAGCTCCAAGAGATTAAATCAAGTTCAAGTTTTTGCTACAAATCCAAGTTACAATCTGTTCCTAGACTTCATCTTCTTCATCTACAACCTTCTTGTAAGTTCTTGTTCATGTTCTTGAGTTTTGACCACTTAGGTCAAATGGGTCAAGATTTCAAATTGACATCTATAATTGATTCCATTGATTCCAATATGTTCCTACACCATTTCTAAGCGTTTAACAATCATTTTCTTGAATTAAAGTAATGATTTTGGTTGAATTTGAATAAAAAGCTCAAATGGGTCAAAAATGGTGATTTTGATCAAAATCCTAATATTGGATGTTAAACTAAGGTATAAGAGTTGTTTTTAGTTTAGTATGAATGACCATTTCATATGTGAACACTGGAAATTGGATTGGAATCGTTTGGTTGAGTTTTGGGGTTGAAATGGCCAAAACAGAGGCTGGAAATCGCACTGGTCTATGCAGACCTATTTGCGGAGCAAGGACCACTTTTTCGGCCGCAAGAGGGGTACTGCTTACCGCCAAAAGGAGGGTACTACTTACGGCCGCAAGGGATATGCTTGCGGGTTCAAGCATTATTCTGCCCTGGTGGGTGCAAGCAGTATTCTGCCCTCGTGGGTGCAAGCACTGTCCTGCCCTTGTGGGTGCAAGCATTATTCTACCCTTGTGGGTGCAAGCATTATTCTGCCCTTGTGGCCACAAGAAGTTTTGCTTGTGGCCACAAGGAGCCCTGTTTCAGCAAACATTTTACTGTTTCGCATTGTTCTGATATTCGGGGTATTTGTTTAGGTGAGTCTGACAACTAGGAAGACCGGGAAAGTTATAATTATCAAATTTAAGCTAGGCAGGTGAGTTCTGGATAACATAACAATTAATATGTCTATAACATATATTATCAAACGAATCGAACTTTTTGATGAAAGGTTGTATACTTTGTTGTATGTAGGAGAAATGATTACCATAGTATGATATGCACTTGATGTAGATTTAAAAGCATGATGATGCTTGACTTAACATGTTGACACAATATGATATGCACTTGATTAAGTGTAGGTTGTAAAGCATGATGATGCTAGACTTAACAAATTGACACAGTATGATATGCACTTGATTAAGTGTAGATTGAAAAGCATGATGATGCCAGGTATAACTTATTAATACAAAATAATATGCACTTGTTTAGGTGTATGTTATGATGATATGTATGATTGTGTGCGCGTAATTAACATCTGATTGGATCAATTATGTGTTTGTGATCGGATCCTGACTTGGGGACGGATTAGTCCATAATCGGGGCCACCGATGGCCTGGGATTGCTTGAGGTCTGCGTACCATTGATAGCATCAGCAGTACATGTATAGGTATTTAGGGACTTGCAAGCCTAATGCTCCCTGAACGGATGGGTATAGCCTCCAGTTGTACTCAGAGGAATCGATTGATTCCAAAACGCAATGGTGGACCATTTCACATCTCACCCACCAGAGCGGTTGATGTGTCTGGTACCCCAGTTTGGTATATTGAGTCGGGTTCGCTACCCCGCAAGATATGTCACCTTCTGACTATGCCAGTTCATCGCGAGATGCTAGGATAGCACTGTTTTAGCATGATTCATGATATATGATATGTTTATGTTGATTTTATGCTATTTTATACTCACTACCTTTTATAGCTAACAGATACTACCTCTCATATGTGCAGGTGATCCTTAGGCGGTAAGCTCGGGTGCCTGCGGGTAGTTTACTTGTTTAGGAGGAACACTGTTTTTGTTAAACACTCTGATATCATGTATGTAATAGTACTCTGATAATGGTCGATCGGTTTAGTAATAGTAACACCAAACTATGTATGTGGCTAAGTTTTGAATGTATATAATTAGCCATGAGCTTTTATTCCGTTGCGTATTTGAATTAAACTTAAAATAGTATTTTAAAAAGAAAAAAATTGGTTCTCAAAAGCACGGTATTACAAGCTAGTATTAGAGCCTAAGTTTGAGTACATTAGGTACTTGAAATAGTATTCAATCTAAAATTCAGGCTCGACCATTATTTAAAGTGTTCCTCGGGAGGTCATGGGGTGTGAGAGAGATTGTTATGTTTGACATGCAATTTCTTGTTTGCTTAACATGATTGATTAAGTATAATAAGTATGACTATGAATATATTTGGGCCGAAAGACTTAAAAAGCTACTATGGCTGGAAATGAGGATAGAGAAGCGTACATTCGATAGTTATAGGCATGATTAATAACAGTTGAGAAACATATGCCAGTTGTTCCTATTCCAGAGCACAGAATGGCCACAGGTCTTAAGGCTTTTTCTGTCATGTAAACCATATACTTTTGAGGGCACAACGGACCCGGCGGTGACCGAGAGATGGATACGGAATATAGAGTTGGTATTTGAAACAAGTGAAAGCAAGGAGCTATGTATTCTTTTGTCCCCGTGTCTTTTCATGCTAAACTACAATTACCTATTTCTGCATTGATTGATCCGTTAAGTGTAGAAGTTGCTAGTGGTAGAATAGTTTCAGTTGTTGCTAGAGTTCCCATGGCAGTGATTGATATTGACAGGACTAGTTTTCCCATTTCGTTTCTTGTAATGCCGGTTGCGGGGTTTGATGTTGTAATCGGGATGGATTGGCTCAGCAATCACAATGCTGAGATTCTTTGCTCCAAAAAGATTATAAAAATTCCTCTTTCTTACGGGTCATATGTTGTGGCTCGTGGTAAGGGGAGAACTTCTTAAACTCCATTAATATCATTGATGAAAGCTCGCAAATTTGTAGCCAAGGGATGTGACTCCTATTTGGCTTATGTTGTTGATACAAACATGGAGAAGAAAGCTATTGATGACATTAGGGTAATTTATGAAGACCCTAATGTTTTTCATGATGAATTACCGGGTTTGCCACCGGTAAGAGATGTTGAGTATCAGATCGATCTTGTACCATGTGCTACGCCTGTAGCTAGATCTCCTTATTGTCTTGCACCATCTGAGGTTTGTGAGATGATGACCCAGATACATGAACTTCTTGATAGAGGTTTCATTCCTCCTAGCTCTTCACCTGAGGAGCTCCAGCCTTGTTTGTGAAAAAGAAGGACGAAACGATGTGAATGTACCTTGATTACAGGGAGCTAAATAAGCGAATAGCAAAGAACAAGTACCACCCTTTCCCACGTATTGATGATCTATTTGATCAACTCCAGGGTGCTACATGCTTTTCAAAGATAGATCTTCGTTCTGGTTATCATCAAGTCCGTGCACGCGATGAAGATATTCCGAAGACGGCTTTCAGAACAAGATATGGGCATTATGAGTTTCTTGTGATGCCTTTTGGGTTGAGGAATGCCCCAAACATATTCATGATCTAAAGAACTGTATCTGTCGTGCTTTTCTTGACAAGTTTTTCATAGTATTCATCAATGATATTCTTATTTATTCCAAATCTGAAGCAGAACACAAGGTACATCTTCGCATTGTTCTTGATACTTTGATGCGAGAACACTTATACGCAAAATTTTCTAAATGCGAGTTCTGGCTTGAAAAGATACACCTCTTTGGGCATGTTATAATAAAGGATGGTGTTATGGTTGATCCAACCAAAGTTGAGGTGGTGATGAATTGGGGAATCCCCAAAAACCCATCAGATAATCGCAACCTTCTTGGACTTGTCGTTACTATAGGCGGTTCATTCAAAATTTCTCTAAAATAGCAGGTCCTCTGGCGAAGCTTACACGAAAGGATGTTGCCTATTTGTAGTCTGATGAACAAGATAATGCCTTCCAGACCTTGAAACAACTGTTATTTCAAGCTCAAATTCTGACTATACCAAATAGGTCAGAAGATTTTGTTGTTTATTGTGATGCTTCTTACGCAAGTTTGGGAAGTGTCCTTATGTAGAAGGACAAGGTTATAGCTTATGCTTCCCGCCAACTGAAGCCACATGAGAAGAGCTCTCCGACTCATGATCTAGAGTTGGCAGCTATTGTCTTTGCTCTGAAAATATGATGCCACTACTTGTATGACACCAAATGTGTGGTATTCACTGATCATTAGAGCCTCCAATATGTTTCTACACAAAAAAGAACTCAATATGAGGCAAAGCAGGTGGTTAGAAATGATAAAGGATTAGGACTTTGAAATCAAATACCACCCGGGCAAGGCTAATGTGGTGGCTGATGCGTTAAGCCGAAAGAGCTCCACATAAATAATCAAATTCATGAAAATCACCATTGTTCTGATCTTATTAATCGACTGAAAGAGGGACAACAAGAAGCCTTATTAGAAGCTAATATGAAGGCTGAAGTAATGACAAAGATGAAGGAGTAGCTACAAGATGACACCAGGGGATTGAAGACATACAGGTCCCGAATCTGGGTACCTAGCATCGGAGGGAACCAGGATCTAATTTTGAAGGAGGCGCACAGTTCACGACTATCTATTCATCCTGGGTGCATGAAAATGTACCATGATCTTAAGGCACTTTCCTGGTGGACTACATTGAAGCGTGATATAGCTTCTTATGTGGAAAAGTGTCAGATTTGTGCACAGGTGAAGACCGAGCACCAAAGACCCTATGGTAATGTGCAACAATTACCAATTTTAGAATGGAAATGGGACAAAATTACAATGGATTTTGTTACTAAATTGCCCATGACTTCAAAAGGGCATGACATGATCTGGGCGATTGTTGATAGACTCACCAAGACTGCCCATTTTCAAGTTGTTAATGAATCATCTTCCATGCCTCATCTTGCTCAACTATACATGAATGAAATAGTAGCCCGACACGGTGTTCCACTATCTATTGTCTCTGATAGGGATACACTTGTTTCACACTTTTGGAGCAGTCTTCAGCGGGAACTTGGTACTCGTGTTCATTTGAGTACCGCATATCATCCCCAAATGGATGGATAGTCCGAAAGGACTATCCAAACTCTTGAAGACATGTTGCGTGCATGTGTACTCGAGTACGGTGGCTTGTGGGATTCTCATTTGCCTTTGATTGAGTTTGCTTATAATAACTCATATCATATCAGTATTGGTATGCACCGTATGAGATGCTTTATGGTAGACGTTGTCGCACTCCTACCTGTTGGCTCGAACCAGGGGAGAAACAGTATGCTAGACTTGATTTGGTCCAGATTACTGCAGATAAAGTCAAATTTGCATGAGACAAGCTTAAAGCAGCCAGAGATAGACAACAGATGTATGCAGATCCGAAACGCAGGCTCGTTACCTTTGAAATACGTGATCGGGTATTCTTGAAGGTTTCGCCATGGAAGGGTATTATCAGATTTGGCAGGAAGGGTAAGCCGAGCCCGTGATACATTGGTCCTTTCAGAATCATTCAAAAATTTAATGAGTAGACAGTATCTTTGGAACTACCTGTAGAGTTATCAGGTATTCATAATACCTTCAATGTTTGCTATCTTCATAAGTGCAAGGTAGATGAGGATTAGATTCTACCTCAGCATGATCTGAAATTGGATTCGTCTACACGGCTTATGGAAGAACCAGTTGAGATTCTGACACAAAGATTAAGCGGCTGAGAAAGAAGATTATTCAACTGGTCTTGGTCAAATGGAAGCACAACCTCGGGTCAAACCTGATTTGGGAGACCGAGGAGGATATAAAGGCCCGCTATCCCCATTTGTTTTATTAAAAGTAGATTCCGAGGACGGAATCTTTTTAAGGGGGGTAGATTTGTAACATCCTCAGATTGGGCCAAGTCGTGTTCGAATCTGGAATGTCGAAATCTCGAATTTAAAATTTCAATAAAATAATTTTATTTAATTAGTTAAGTTGGAATTAGAAGAAAAAAATAAAGAAATGATATTATAAATATATTAATAAAAATAGATAAAAAATAATAAAATATAAAACGGTTTAGAACGAGGAATCCAAAAATATCCCCGTTAGTTAAAACGGGTAACCGTGCGTTGAGTTCTATGTTGAAAAGGGGAACAAGATACCCACTTGTGGATATTATCAACCCACAAGTCGGTTCTAATATTTGCACAGAAACACACTCATACGTACATACACACATACTCAACACCTTCTTTGTGTTCTTGCAAATTCAAGAAGAGAGCTCGAAGAGATTAAATCAAGTTCAAGTTTTTGCTGCAAATCCAAGTTACAATCTGTTCCTAGACTTCATCTTCTTCATCTACAACCTTCTTGTAAGTTCTTGTTCATGTTCTTGAGTTTTGACCATTTAGGTCAAATGGGTCAAGATTTCAAATTGACATCTATAATGGATTCCATTGATTCCAAGCTGTTCCTACACCATTTCTAAGTGTTTGACAATCATTTTCTTGAATTAAAGTAATGATTTTGGTTAAATTTGGATAAAAAGCTCAAATAGGTCAAAAGTGGTGATTTTTATTCAAATCCTTAAATTGGATGTTAAAGTAAGTTATAAGAGTTGTTTTTAGTTTAGTATGAATGACCATTTCATATGTGAACACTGGAAATTGGATTGGAATCGTTTGGTTGAGTTTTGGGGTTGAAATGGCTAAAACAGAGGCTGGAAATCGCACTAGTCTGTGCAGACCTGTTTGAGGGCGCAAGGACCACCCTTTCGGCCACAAGGGGGGTACTGCTTACGGCCACAAGGAGGGTACTGCTTACAGCCTCAATGGATTTGCTTGCGGGTTCAAGCATTATTCTGCCCTTGTGGGTGCAAGCATTATTCAGCCCTTGTGAGTGCAAGCACTGTCCTGCCCTTGTGGGTGTGAGCACTGTCCTGCCCTTGTGGGTTCAAGCACTGTCCTGCGCTTTTGGGTGCAAGCATTATTCTACCCTTGCGGGTGCAAGAATTATTCTGCCCTTGTGGCCACAATCAGTTTTGCTTGTGGCCACAAGGAGCCCTGTTTGAGCAAACAGTTTATTGTTTCGCATTTTTTTGATATTCGGGGTGTTTGTTTAGGTGAGTCTGACAACCAGGAAGACCCGGAAAGTTATAATTATGAAATTTAAGCTAGCCAGGTGAGTGCCAGATAATGTAACAATTAATATATCTATAACATATATCAACACACAAATCGAATTTTTTAATGAAAGGTTGAATACATTGTTGTATGTATGAGAAATGATTAGCACAATATGAAATGGTGATTTTGATTAAAATCCTTAAATTGGATGTTAAAGTAAGTTATAAGAGTTGTTTTTAGTTTAGTATGAATGACCATTTCATATGTGAACACTGGAAATTGGATTGGAATCGTTTGGTTGAGTTTTGGGGTTGAAATGGCCAAAACAGAGGTTGGAAATCGCACTGGTCTGTTCAAACCTGTTTGTGGGCGCACGGCCCACCCTTGCGGCCGCAAGGGGGGTACTGCTTACGGCCACAAGGAGGGTACAGCTTACAGCCTCAATGGATTTGCTTGCGGGTTCAAGCATTATTCTGCCCTTGTGGGTGCAAGCATTATGCTGCCCTTGTGGGTGTGAGCACTATCCTGCCCTTGTGGGTGTGAGCACTGTCCTGCCCTTGTGGGTGCAAGCATTATTCCACCCTTGCGGGTGCAAGCATTTTTCTGCCCTTGTGGCCACAATCAGTTTTGCTTGTGGCCACAAGCAGCCCTGTTTCAGCAAACAGATTACTGTTTCGCATTTTTTTGATATTCGGGGTGTTTGTTTAGGTGAGTCTGACAACCAGGAAGTCCCGGAAAGTTATAATTATCAAATTTAAGCTAGCCAGGTGAGTGCCAGATAGTATAACAATTAATATATCTATAACATATATCAACACACGAATCGAATTTTTTTGATGAAAGGTTGTATACATTGTTGTATGTATGAGAAATGATTAGCACAGTATGAAATGGTGATTTTGATCCAAATCCTTAAATTGGATGTTAAAGTAAGTTATAAGAGTTGTTTTTAGTTTAGTATGAATGACCATTTCATATGTGAACACTGGAAATTGGATTGGAATCGTTTGGTTGAGTTTTGGGGTTGAAATGGCCAAAACTGAGGCTAGAAATCGCACTGGTCTGTGCAGACCTGTTTGAGGGTGCAAGGACCACCCTTTCGGCCACAAGGGGGGTAATGCTTACGGCCACAAGGAGGGTACTGCTTAAAGCCTCAATTGATTTGCTTGAGGGTTCAAGCATTATTCTGCCCTTGTGGGTGCAAGCATTATTCTGCCCTTGTGAGTGCAAGCACTGTCCTGCCCTTGTGGGTGTGAGCACTATCTTGCCCTTGTGGGTGCAAGAACTGTCCTGCCCTTTTGGGTGCAAGCATTATTCTACCCTTGCGGGTGCAAGCATTATTTTGCCCTTGTGGCCACAATCAGTTTTGCTTGTGGCCACAAGCAGCCCTGTTTCAGCAAACAGATTACTGTTTCGCATTTTTTTGATATTCGGGGTGTTTGTTTAGGTGAGTCTGACAACCAGGAAGTCCCGAAAAGTTATAATTATCAAATTTAAGCTAGCCAGGTGAGTGCCAGATAGTATAACAATTAATATATCTATAACATATATCAACACACGAATCGAATTTTTTTGATGAAAGGTTGTATACATTGTTGTATGTATGAGAAATGATTAGCACAGTATGAAATGGTGATTTTGATCCAAATCCTTAAATTGGATGTTAAAGTAAGTTATAAGAGTTGTTTTTAGTTTAGTATGAATGACCATTTCATATGTGAACACTGGAAATTGGATTGGAATCGTTTGGTTGTGTTTTGGGGTTGAAATGGCCAAAACTGAGGCTAGAAATCGCACTGGTCTGTGCAGACCTGTTTGAGGGTGCAAGGACCACCCTTTCGGCCACAAGGGGGGTAATTATTACGGCCACAAGGAGGGTACTGCTTAAAGCCTCAATGGATTTGCTTGCGGGTTCAAGCATTATTCTGCCCTTGTGGGTGCAAGCATTATTCTGCCCTTGTGAGTGCAAGCACTGTCCTGCCCTTGTGGGTGTGAGCACTATCTTGCCCTTGTGGGTGCAAGCACTGTCCTGCCCTTTTGGGTGCAAGCATTATTCTACCCTTGCGGGTGCAAGCATTATTTTGCCCTTGTGGCCACAATCAGTTTTGCTTGTGGCCACAAGCACCCCTGTTTCAGCAAACAGATTACTGTTTCGCATTTTTTTGATATTCGGGGTGTTTGTTTAGGTGAGTCTGATAACCAGGAAGTCCCGGAAAGTTATAATTATCAAATTTAAGCTAGCCAGGTGAGTGCCAGATAATATAACAATTAATATATCTATAACATATATTAACACACGAATCGAATTTTTTTGATGAAAGGTTGTATACATTGTTGTATGTATGAGAAATGATTAGCACAGTATGAAATGGTGATTTTGATCCAAATCCTTAAATAGGATGTTAAAGTAAGTTATAAGAGTTGTTTTTAGTTTAGTATGAATGACCATTTCATATGTGAACACTGGAAATTGGATTGGAATCGTTTGGTTGAGTTTTGGGGTTGAAATGGCCAAAACAGAGGCTAGAAATCGCACTGGTCTGTGCAGACCTGTTTGAGGGCGCAAGGACCACCCTTTCGGCCACAAGGGGGGTAATGCTTACGGCCACAAGGAGGGTACTGCTTACAGCCTCAATGGATTTGCTTGCGGGTTCAAGCATTATTCTGCCCTTGTGGGTGCAAGCATTATTCTGCCCTTGTGAGTGCAAGCACTGTCCTGCCCTTGTGGGTGTGAGCACTGTCCTGCCCTTGTGGGTGCAAGCACTGTCCTGCCTTTTTGGGAGCAAGCATTATTCTACCCTTGTGGGTGCAAGCATTATTCTGCCCTTGTGGCCACAATCAGTTTTGCTTGTGGCCACAATGACCCCTGTTTCAGCAAACAGTTTACTGTATCGCATTTTTTGATATTCGGGGTGTTTGTTTAGGTGAGTCTGACAACTAGGAAGACCCGGAAAGTTATAATTATCAAATTTAAGCTAGCCAGGTGAGTGCCAGATAATATAACAATTAATATATCTATAACATATATTAACACATGAATCGAAATTTTTGATGAAAGGTTGTGTACATTGTTATATGTATGAGAAATGATTATTATAGTATGAAATGGTGATTTTGATCCAAATCCTTAAATT
This sequence comes from Dittrichia graveolens, assembly GCA_038502395.1. NCBI lineage: Eukaryota > Viridiplantae > Streptophyta > Magnoliopsida > Asterales > Asteraceae > Dittrichia > Dittrichia graveolens. Next base: position 51,582,299 of record JARJIL010000007.1, on the reverse strand, counting down.
GGATGTTAAAGTAAGTTATAAGAGTTGTTTTTAGTTTAGTATGAATGACCATTTCATATGTGAACACTAGAAATTGGATTGGAATCATTTGGTTGAGTTTTGGGGTTGAAATGGCCAAAACAGAGGCTGGAAATCGCACTGGTCTGTGCAGACCTGTTTGAGGGCGCAAGGACCACCCTTTCGGCCACTAGGGGGTACTGCTTACGGCCACAAGGAGGGTACTGCTTACAGCCTCAATGGATTTGCTTGCGGGTTCAAGCATTATTCTGCCCTTGTGGGTGCAAGCATTATTCTGCCCTTGTGAGTGCAACCACTGTCCTGCCCTTGTGGGTGTGAGCACTGTCCTGTCCTTGTGGGTGCAAGCACTGTCCTGCCCTTTTGGGTGCAAGCATTATTCTACCCTTGTGGATGCAAGCATTATTCTGCCCTTGTGGCCACAATCAGTTTTGCTTGTGGCCACAAGGAGCCCTATTTCAGCAAATAGTTTACTGTTTCGCATTTTTTTGATATTTGGGGTGTTTGTTTAGATGAGTCTGACAACCAGGAAGACCCGGAAAGTTATAATTATCAAATTTAAGCTAGCCATGTGAGTGCCAGATAATATAACATATAATATATCTATAACATATATCAACACACGAATCGAATTTTTTGATGAAAGGTTGTATACATTGTTGTATGTATGAGAAATGATTAGCACAGTATGAAATGGTGATTTTGATCCAAATCCTTAAATTGGATGTTAAAGTAAGTTATAAGAGTTGTTTTTAGTTTAGTACGAATGACCATTTCATATGTGAACACTGGAATTTGGATTGGAATTGTTTGGTTGAGTTTTGGGGTTGAAATGGCCAAAACACAGGTTGAAAATTGCACTGGTCTGTGCAGACCAGTTTGTGGGCGCAAGGCCCACCCTTGCGGCCGCAAGGGTGGTACTACTTACGGCCGCGAGGAGGGTACTGCTTACGGCTGCAAGGGATTTTCTTGCGGGTGCAACCATTATTCTGCCCTTGTGGGTGCATGCACTGTCCTTCCCTTATGGGTGGAAGCACTGTCTTGTCCTTGTGGGTGCAAGCATTATTCTGCCCTTGTGGCCACAAGCTTTTTTGCTAGTGGCTACAAGGAGCCCTATTTTAGCAAATAGTCTACTGTTTTCTCATTGTTCTGATATTTGGGGTATTTGTTTTGGTGAGTCTGACAACCAGGAAGACCCGGAAAGTTATAATTGTCAATTTGAAGCTAGCCAGGTGAGTGCCAGATAACATAACAAGTAACATATCTAAAACATATATTATCTAACGAATAGAATATTTTGATGAAAGGTTGTATACCTTGTTTTATGTATGAGAAATGATTACCACAGTATGATATGCACATTATTAAGTGTAGATTGAAAAGCATGATGATGCTAGACTTAACATGTTGACACAATATGATATTTACTTGATTAAGTGTAGGTTGTAAAGCATGATGATGCTAGACTTAACATGTTGACACAGTATGATATGTACTTGATTATGTGTAGATTAAAAAGCATGATGATGCTAGGTATAACTTATTGATACAAAATAATATTCACTTGATTAGGTGTATCTTATGATGATATGTATGACTGCGTGTGCGCAATTAAGATCCGATTGGATCAGTTATGTGTTTGTGATCATATCCGGACTTGGGGACTGGTTAGTCCATTATCGGAGCCAGCGATGGCCTGGGATTGCTTGAGGTCTGCGGACCATTGATAGCATCAGAGGTACCTGTATAGTATTTAGGGCCTTGCAAGCCCAATGCTCCCTTAACGGATGGGTATAGCCTCCAGCTGTACTCAGAGGAATCGATTGATTCCAAACGCAATGGTGGACCGCATCAAAGCTCACTCACCGGAGCGTTTGATGTGTCTGGTAACCTAGTTTGGTGCATTGAGCCGGGTTCGCTACCACGCGAGATATGTCGCCTTCTGACTACGCCAGCTCATCGCGAGATGCTAGGATAGCACTGTTTGAGCATGATTGATGATATATGATATGTTTATGTTGATTTTATGCTATTATGTACTCACTAGCTTTTATAGCTAAGAGATACTACCTCTCACATGTGCAGGTTATCCTTAGGTAGTGAGCTTGGGTGCTTGTGGGTAGTTTACTTGTTTAGGAGGAACACTGTTTTTGTTAAACACTCTGATATCATGTATGTAATAGTACTCAGATAATGGTCGATCGGTTCAGTAACAGTAACACCAACTATGTATGTGTCTAAATTTTGAATGTATATAATTACCCAGTGTTTTTATTCAGCTACGTATTTGAATTAAACTTAAAATTGTATTTTAAAAAGAAAAAATTTGGTTCTTAAAAGCACGGTGTTACATAACAAAATATATTAAAAATATCTAGTGTTGAATTGACATTTTAAATAACATAAAGTTACACGTAAAGAAAGTATTATATTCCTACAAGACTTAAAGTCAAGGGATTGATTTGATAAAAATTATTCTAAATTTTGCTTCATCATTGGTCATAAATATAGTTAATACTTGTTAATCGAATGTGACATATAGGTTTACAAAATTATTCTTTTAATTAATTTATCTTAAAAAAGCCAAAAGTAGTTTATGTATTCAAACAACTTAAGATAAGCAATCGCAAGCACCCTTTTAGATTAAAACACTTATATTAAAGAAATAACAGTAAAACCGGACAGAGTAACCGAAAAAGTAATAGTTATTAAATAGTGTCAAATTATTTACCACCTAAAAGTGGAAATAATAGGATATATACAACAAGCAAGATCTTGAATAGAAGAAGTAGCTACCCTCTTTATGAAATTTATTGCAGATGGTAGCGAAGATCAATGCAGGATCAATGATCTAACCCACGAGATTACTCATCTCCTGAAAAATTGATGAAAACATTTAGAGTTAAAGTGTTTATCAACAAAATTTGGACCTCAATTCCAGTCATAGACACACGACTATAAAATGGTAATTAAATAGCTTGATTTCACGTTTCACTTTTCAAAAGTCCAAGTTGAAAGTACCAGAAATTCCTAGATGCATACCATCAGAAAAGCTTCCTTGACCGATTGGGTAGATCAAGAAAACAGTAGTCGCAACTGCAACAAGAGCTGCCTCTCCTTCTTGCTTGCTTACCTAGCTCTTGTCTTAGTGACTCTTCCTCTTTTCTAGGTTTTTCTGAGTGTGAAAACGGAGTAATCATCTCATTTCCTATCGGCATTGTCAGAAGCTCAATTCCTTTTCATCACAGGACAAGATCCGAGCAGAACACTCTTCAAGGACTTCTGCTATTACAGTACAGTCGGTAGCTCCTCACTTGACCCCCCATTGGGAGAGGGACCAGACGCGTGATCCATGAGGTTGGCCGCCCAGCGTTGGCTGACTTAACAAATGTCAGTTTTTTCATTTGAATAACATTAAATGAATTGTAACTTAACAAAATTTATTAAAACAATCTAGTGTTGAATTGACATTTTAAATAACATACAATTACATGTAAAGAAAGTATTATATGACTACAAGACTTAAAGTCAAGGTATTTGATTTGATGAAAATTATTCTAAATTTTGCATCAACATTGGTCATAAATATAGTTAAAATCAATTAATTTGTTTACATATTTCTATTTTATTTCACTCATAAAAGTGTATTGTTGTAGGTTTACAAAGAGCTCTCATAGTTCAAGAAGACATGTGCTAGGATTCTAATTGTACAAAGGCATGGGCGTGAAGAGAGATTAATGAATAAAACTGTTTTTCCCGACGAAGTAAAAAACTAACAATGATAAACAATCAAAGTGCGGAAATAGTTTAAAAATATGACCACACGAAAGTTTTCAAAGTAAGATTATATTAATACCCAAACTTCAAAGAGTGCACAAGAACAAACTTGAGCACTGAGTACAAACTAATCAAGAAATTACACGCTAAGTAAAGTGAGAAGGTATTTATACGCTAAGTAAAAAGTGAGAAGGTATTTATACGCTAAGTAAATTAATCCTGACCATCCAAAAAATTACACGTGTACTTCTCTACATAAAGTTAGGAACGGAAATCTAACATCCCGTTTATGTTCCTTCATAAGCGCTAATTGCGCACTTTACTAAACCGATAGACGCTGGTACTGAAACGTGCTTTCAGTAATGAAGAGCTTTCGATGACTGAAGACTTACTTCAGTTGGCGTTCACTTCATAACGAATGTTCAGATGAACTTCAAGGCTTCTTTTTTCAGATGAGGTGCGTCTGGAAAATTTACAAATGAATAAAGAATGGTCCTTTAGATGCTTTCTTTGAAAGCTTATTCAGGAATGGAATATATACAAATATATGACTAACAATCTCCCTCTATTTGTTTATGCTCCATGACTATTTACAAAAGAATAATAAATAACAAGAATAAAGAATGAAAGAATGTACTCTAAGAAATTTTGGGTTTGAATTCATCAGGATGGTTCACTAGGTGTTTTTAGCTTGATTTGTCTCTGATACTTATCCATAATGTCTTTAAAGGCTGGGTCTTTATGATCAATGAAGTATCTGAGTGACTTCAGATGAAGAACATCAGATTTGGCAAATTCTGACACTTTCTAAAATCGAACTTTGTAATGATCATCAAGAAAGAAGAAACCTCTTGGATTTGAAAGAACTTATCCAATTTTAGGAACAAATCCAGGAGGTAATGATGTATTAATGCCTTTGCAGTTAGGAAGCTCTCTAATTTAGATTAACTCAAGCATTTGTTGCTGAGACTTTTTATGTGTGAGCTTCCTCCTCTGAAATTTTAATCTTTCCGATCTCGAAGGTCTATCTTTTTTAGAGATGATTTCAGATCCTTTCTTCTTCATTTCCTCTTCATAATACTGGATCACTTTGGTGACTTCTCTCTGAACAATCTCAACATTTTCCGGCAGCTTGTGTTTTGACAGGCATGCCATGATTTCAGCCCATTCAGAATAGGCACACTTAAGCTTGACTTGAGTAATTGAGTATGTTACAAAGATTGGAAGATCTTTGCGTTGAAGATTTAGAAAAATTCAATTTTTCTCTTTCTTCAGTCTTACTAAAGTAATATTCTCGGGATGCAATCTTTGATTTCTAGAGAACAGCCATGCCTCCTGTCTTTCAGCTATCATCTATTTCTTTCTTTCATGTTTTTCTTTTTCAGCTTCAATTTCTTCCTGAATCTTTTGTTGGTATGCCCGAGGAGATAAGTTTATTTTATTAGCAGCAGCTTCTTCAAAAGCCAGTTTCTCTGCCGCTTTTCTTCCAAGTTCGTTAGCAATTTTGTTCTCTTTAGCAACTGGATTTTCATCATCTGAGTCATCTTCACCATATTTACCTACCCTCATCAGATAATCTGGAGATCTTGTTACCACAATCCTTTTACCGTTGTTAACTTGAGGGGGTTGACCACTACTGGATGGAGCAGTTTGTTGTTCAGGGATCTGTGCATCGTGCCGTTCAGTTATTAATCTTGTTTCAGCATCCCTTATTATTTCATGACATTCAGCTCCGTCTATCTTAGATCTAAAGAGTTCTGCTTCAGCTTTTCTTTGATTCGGGAGAACTTTAAGCTCCCCCTCAGCACTTGCCTTAGCTTCTTCAGCTTTGTCTTTCTTCTATTCAGCTAGCATAAGTTTAGCCTTAATATCTTCCAAAGTTTTATTGTTATTTTCCTCAATGGCTCTGAGGCGAGCGACTTCACTTTCTAGACTTCACTTTCTTTGATTCGGGAGAACTTTAAGCTCCCCCTCAGCACTTTCCTTAGAGAATTTCCTTTAACATTTATGAAATTTGCGATCAGCAATAGCTTTCTTCCTCATTATCTGACAGATTTTGGACTGTCGTCTGAATTTCTCCCCCTTAGAAGCAGCAGAGGTACCTGAAGCTTCTATCGATCTGGACAAGTCCATAATCTGATTTGAGAGCCCTGCAAAAGAGGGTGCAAATAATTCCTGTTCATGATTTATGGCTGCTTAAGAGAGATTTACAGCATGGAATCTATCTACTTTAGAAGAGAGGGTATGTATAGAAGATGAGAGGTTTTGAAGTTGTGAATTTATTTTGGAGAATTCGATTGTGGCAGAGTCAACCATGGAGATTACGAGACTATGAAACTATTTGAACATCCCTAGACGTATCTGATTGCTGCTATCAAAGGTTTTAGACAGAGATGTGAATTGGTAGGTAAGAGAGTCAGCAAAAGATTTAAACTCGCTCTCAAAATTGGTTTGATTATTTACAGTGCAAAAAACATTAAAAGAATTAGTTTTAACTATCTGAGAGCCAGAAAGAAGAATTTCAGATAGACTTTGCAAAGAGGATGCGATGTCTACTGAAGGCTCAGAGTGTTGAGACTGTAAAGATTTAGGGGATTGAAGAAAATCAAAGGCATCAATGTCATCGAAAGGATTGACATTTGTTTAAGGAGAAGAGGGGAGATCAAAGAATTTTTCAAGTAAAGATTGGGAAGCCATAACATCAGTAGGTGTGACTGATGCATCGAGGGCTTTTGGGCGATGTTGCTTCAGTTACAATCTATTCTATGACTGTGTCTTCATTAGCATAGGTAATCTCAATTGAAGAGGGTGGAACTTCAGTATCACCGATTTTGGGAGAATGGGCATCACTTTCCGTTAGGTTTGGAACTGATAAATCATCTGGCCTAGGAGAATCCATAGTGTTAGTGGGGCTTTATGACACATTGAGGGATTTTGGTGCAGTCTCATCTTCAGGGTAAACAAAAGATTCATGGACTGATTGAGCCTCAGAAACTAGGGGAAGTGTAGTTTCTTCATTGGTATAGAGATTTGCATCAGGGTCTGTTGGTTGCTTTCCTAACACATCATGTGCATTGTCTATATCCATAGTATCAGTTGGGCCTACTGATCCATCAAGGGATATTGGGGGAATAACAGCTATGTCAGGAATGGTAGTTTCCTGAACTGGTGGTACTTGAGTTGTAGTGGATGAGCTAGCAAACTCGTTGGTAGGGGTTGTCAATGTCTCAACTGACTAGTTTTTGTTAGTGTCCTGAACATGTTCAATGGGGACTTATCTCTTCATCAATCGTGATGTGCTTTGAGACGAAAACTAAGGGAGAGTTTACCTTTTCAGCAACAGAGGGCTTAGATTTCAGTATCTAAACTTTCCTTATTACAAAAGGGGTTTCATCGGCAGATTCCTCACCAGAAGTAGAGTAAGAGAGGATCGGAGTAGAGGGAGTAGAAAGTTTAGTTTGTTTGGCTGTGGTGGTTGGTTTAGCTGGTAGAAAAGGAACTACTGATAGTTTAACCAAAGGTTTTGTGGAACTAGAAATCACTTTTTGTTTCTTGGTTTTGGGAATGGAAGAAGGAGTACAGTTTTGTGAGTCTAAGAGGGTTCAGTTTCAGATGACGGGCTTGAGAAGGGTTGAGGAATAGCAGGAGAAGGGTTCAAGGATACATACCCGAGCATTGGTGAAGTGAGTGTTGGATTGAAGGCCGATGTTGAGCCTGTCCATACTGATCCCGACAGAGTAGGAGAGGGAATCAAAACTGAAGCAGAGTTGTATTCTTCAGTTGTTAGCAGGGAGTAGATGAGCAGTGACACAAACCTTGGAAAAGGAATGTGTTGAGACCTAGAGCGTGCAGTCAGAGAGACCACAAGATTGTCCATGATCAGTTCAGCATAGTCAATGTTGTGACCATGAATTATGGCATAAACCATCTTTAGTACAGCTTCGTTGACTTGATCCAGTCCACCAGTTTTACTGGTCATACAGAAGTTCAGATGAGTAATTAGGTAGTTCCACTCCTTTGAGAGGCGAGTGCAAACCATTGAGTTTCCTTTCACTTTGTGCTCATCAGCATACTAAAAGAAAGTGAATAGAAGATCCTTCGCATTGGCAGTGGCCGGAGTAAGATGCAGAATAGTGGCGAGGAATTCATTGGAGATTTTACCCGGTTTAGTGCCGGAAAGCATGCTGAAGTGGATGCTTTGGCAAGGGGTTTTAGGGTTGCGACTTAAGCGGTCATCCAAAATTCACATAGATGTTCCTTAAACATTAGAACTTTTTTAGAGAGGGCAAAGTTCAACAGGAAATTGTGGAGATAGGACATGATTTGGTGAAGTGGGGAGGATGAAAGAGGAATAGTAAGGTCAGCTGGGTAGTTATTATCTTTGAAACAGATAGAAGAGAGGGAAATCTTGGGAATGATGTCATCAGGGAGAGTAACCTTTGAAGTAGCAACTTTGGGAGCCATTTTCACACACAGAAGGAAAGCACAAATTTCAAAGTTAATAGCACCGGAGAAGATGAATTGCGGGTGGGTAACTTGAAGAGGCGGTTTTGGGGTTTTAAAGGGGCTTAAAACCAAATGATCTGAACGGTTGATTAAATCAAGGGTGAAAATGGGCGCGTGGATGCAGAAAACGCGCAATTTTTACTTTTTGGTGTGTCAAGCGGTGATTGGTGAAAACCATTTTTACCGGAGTGACTTTAGGAGCAACCATTATTAACGGCAAACCATTAGTAAATAGATAGAATTTCACAATGTAATAAGATGATATTTATCACCAGAAAATCTGAAAATAATATTCACATTTTTCCTTTGGAATTCGTAATCCAACAATGAAGAATAAAATAATGCAAACACAGAAAGCGAATATAAACACAATAATAAACAACATAATGCCAACAAGAATAAGAGCTAAGCTTGGATTTAACTTAAACCATTTTTACAAAAGATGTTTACAAGGATTATCATCACAAGCTACGTAAGATGCTCAAAAGAAACACAAGACATTGCTTAAGATATAATATATAAATTTGTGATGAAACTTCAATCCCTATTCCTTCATCCGGAATGCGAATGGTGATCACATAGCACATTGGGAAGAAAACGAAGGTGATGGTGAACTCCATGAGGACTTAAAGTAGATAAAATGGGAGGTTTTCTTTGATGTGGAAAGAAGATGAAAAAGGAAAGAAAACCTTTAGCTTCTTATAAAAGAAAATTACTCATGACTACTCTTCAGAAATGATTTGACAGTCAGAGAAATATATGGTGAAAGTAATTATTCAAGCTTAGCTGTTAGGGTGGCTGGCATTAAATGTGACAAGAAAGAATGAATAGTAACAATCAAATTTACCTGAAATAGTCACACTTCTGACGGATTGAGCATCCCAATTTCTCCAACCAACAAATTGAACCGAGGTTCATTCAAGGCTTTTGTGAAATTGTGAGCGAGCTGATATTCAGTGGAAATAAATCGAAGATCTATTTCGTTTTTCGCGATATGATCTCGAATGAAGTGATGACGAACATCAATGTGCTTCGTGCAAGAATGAAGAACCGGATTATTTGATATCGCAATCGCACTGGTGTTGTCACAATATATGGAAGTCTTCTGAAATGAAATGCCATAATCAACAAGCTGATGTTGCATCCATAGAATCTGCGTACAACAACTCCTAGCTAAATGTATTCAGCTTCAGCGGTAGACAAGGAAATGGAATTTTGCTTTTTTGCTTTGCCAACTGACCAATTTTCCGCATAGCAAGTGACAACCACCAGTGGTACTCTTCTATCTGTCTGACACCCTGCATAGTCTGAATCTTAGAAACCGATAAGATCGAAGCCAGAGTCACGCGAGTACCATAGTCCAAGTTTAGGCGTCCCTTTCAGATATCTGAAGATCCTTCTGACAGTAGTTAAATGCGACTCCTTTGGATTTGCCTAAAAATCTTACACATAAACATGTGGAAAACATAATATCTGGTCGACTAGCTGTCAGATAAAGAAGGGAACCAATCCTTCCTTTGAAAGTAGGTAGATCCACTGTTTTTCCAGTTGGATCAGAAGTGAGCTTGGTTTTGGTACAATGGGAGTCTTCATTGGCGAGGAATCAGTGAAGTTAAACTTTTTGAGTATGTCCTTCACATACTTACCTTGATTGATGAAGATGCCTTGGTTAGATTGCTTTATCTGAAGCCCAAGAAAGAAATTTAGTTCCCCCATCATACTCATTTTGAACTTTTCGGACATAATCTTTTCAAACTTCTTGCATAAACAATGAACTGTTGATCCAAAAATGATATCATCAACATAAATTTGAACAAGAATTAGTTCTTTTTCTCTGCATAAAAACAGAGTTTTGTCACGTTCCCTCGTTGAAATCCATTCTTCAGAAGATAGGTAAACAATGTGTCATACCACGCGCGTGGAGCTTGCTTCAGTCCATAGAGAGCCTTGTCAAGCCTATAGACATGATTTGGAAATTGTTGACTTTCAAAACCAGGAGGTTGTTGAACAAACACTTCTTGTAGTTCACCGTTCAGAAAGGTGCTTTTTACATCCATCTGAATGACCTTAAAGCTTTTGAATGCTGCGAAAGCAAGAAACATACGTATTGCCTCTAGACGGGCCACTAGAGCAAACTTCTCATCATAATCTATACCCTCCTCCTGACAATATCCCTTAGCAACCAACGGTGCCTTGTTTCGAACCACTAAACATGTTTCATCACGTTTGTTTCTGAACACCCATTTCGTACCTATAGTCGAATTATCTTCAGCAGGAGAGATATGTTTCCATACTTTATTTCTTCCGAATTCATTCAACTCTTCTTGATTACCGACTACCGAATTTGGATCTTTTAGAGCTTCATCAACTTCTTCCGCTCTTGTTAGGAAATGAATTCTGAAAACATCCAAAAGGCGGAGGTAACTGAATTATGAGTTTACACACCAATGTCAGGATTTCCAATGACATTCGTGATAGGATGAGCACGAGTCCATTTCGTGACTCTTGCTGGGTGCTCCTGATTCTTTTCAGCGGAGGTATCACTTGGTAATGATTGACCTTTAGCGATCTGAATTTCATTCACTGACTGCAAGTTTTTGTCAGATTTTGCCTCTTGAGAATAGTCTTCAACATCATCATCAGCAGAACCATGTAGAAGTGTATCGAACTCTTCAATAATGACTTGATCAGTGTGATTTGAACTTGATTGAACATAAAATTCATCAAAAGTGACATTTATGGTTTCAACCACAGAATGTTTCTTGGGAAGGAAAATACGATAAGCTTTCGAAATATCAGAATACCCCAGAAATACGCCTTGTTCTATTTTTGGGATCAAATTTACTTTTCTAATCTTCGGTGTTGAGGATAAGCACGTGCCGCCAAAAATCTTGAAATAACCAACATTATGTGTCTTCAGGTGAAGTAACTCATACGGAGTTTTGTTGTGTCGTTTGACAATGATAGACTTGTTTTGAGTATAACATGCAGTGTTTACCGCTTCAGCTCAGAAGTGTCCTTTCAAGGATGCTTCAGCGAGCATTGTAGGAGCTGCCTCAATTAAGGTTCTATTTCTTCTTTCAGTGACCCCGTTTTGTTATGAGGTATATGGTGCTGAGAAATTTTGGATTATGCCATTGATATCACAAAATTCTTGAAGAATTCAGTTTCTGAACTCTGTTCCATGATCACTACGGAGTTACTTGACTTGTGTGTCAAGCTGCCTTTGAATACGACGAATGAAATCCATCAGAATTTCAGTGGTATCACTTTTGTTTTTCAGAAAGAATACCCGTGTGAACCTGGTGTATTCGTCAACTACCATCAGAGTGTACTTCTTTCCACTGATACTCGGAGAACTTACAGGACTAAAGAGATCCATGTGTAACAAATGAAGAGCGGAGTTGATTTGATTACAATGTTTGGACTTGAATACAGACTTCTTTTGCTTCCCTTGTTCACAGGCGTGACACATCTTGTCTTTTAAGAACCGAACAGACGATAGGCCTCTAGTCAGTTGAAGCTTTCAAAGCTTGCTTATGCTTTTGAAATTCAGATGAGATAACCGCTTGTGCCATAACCAGTTGACTTTTGAGTCAGCTTCAGAATAGAAGCATGCATCTCTTTCAGAAGAGGCAGAACTGAAATCAACAACATACATATTTCCCTGCCTCTTTGCTTGTAGTACTCATTTACCTTTATTGTTGAATATCGAACCTTTTGTCTTTTTGAAGTGAACCTCATAATCCGTATCACATAGTTGACTGATGCTGATTAGGTTATGTTCGAGCCCGGTGAGATGAGCAACGTTTTTGATATTCACAGATCCATGTTTCAGATACCCATATCCATCTGTTTTGCCACACTTTCCTCCACCAAAAGTGACCTTGAGGCAATTTGCCGCTTTTACCCCATTTAGCAGGGACTTACATCCAGTCATATGCCTGGAACATCCACTGTCAAGGTACCAAATGTTGTCATGATGATCGCCCTGAACAAATAACTCATAGTTAGTTCATTTCATGAGCCCAACCTTTATTGGGCTCCAAAATACAATGCTCAGAGGAGCAATTTTTATTTGAAGTCTTGCATTTATCACATTTGTCACATTTCCTGGTTATTTTAGTATTAAGTTGCTTTATCTTCTTGTTTTTCTTGTTTTTCTCCTTTTCTCCGATCAATTTCAAAATTTTGAACAGGGAATCTTTAACCGCCTTGAGTTTGGACACAGGTAGAACGAATGCCTTGTTGAGATTGGTGTTTGGGAGGTCTTGATTTATTTAGTGATGGGTTTTGAAGATTCAACTGATAACTTATCATCAAACTTATCAATCACAAAGTACAAAGTACTCTTTACAAAATACAATGTCAACTTGTGTTACAAAAGATTTATAAAACATGGCTCGTGTCTTCTCAAAATAGAATATCAGAGCATTGGTCAAATTTCTCTTTCCACAAACAAAGCTAAACAGCTACTCACATAATCCTGCAAAAAGAAATCAACCGTGGGGAATTAGCTCAAAGCTAAGTGAATGGAAGCAACAAACAAGCTAACAACAATCACAGTTCACAATTGAACCTCTGAACGACAATCACCAATCAATCCGTCAATTCAACAATCTCTTCAATCCCGAGGACCGACGGTTCTGTCGAACCTATCATGCAATTTGTCTGACAACAATTTGTCTGACAACATGTCTGACAACATGTAATATCAAATGTAATATCAAATCTCTTAATAATCAACATGTCTGACAACAATTTGTCTTTCCAATGTAATATCAAATCTCTCAACACATAACCTAGCATGCAATTTTTATCATTCTGAAAACATCTTTCTATGGTATTTCATACCCAATTCACATCATACCATATATCTCATCATTTACTGTCATATCACTTACTGCCATAAGCATCAGATAATTTCACAATTTAGAAAATATACATCAAATATCACTACTTTCTAAAGAGTCATACTCTATAGAAATAAGCAAACACACTTGGCACACATAGGCATCATACATTCATAATTAACTCTGAAGTTAATAAACACATGTACAAGTATAGAGGTTATCAAAATGTACCTGTTATATCATCCTCAGTAGTGAGATTATCATTAGCCATCATGTTGAAAATTCTACCTTCTTGCACAGAAGGGTTCTTTCTCTTTCATCTACTTGCTGACGAGGATCCCCCACCTGCCCCAACTCCTAACCCTGAATCTAATTCCTTGCTAACTTTACAATCTCTTGCCCGATGATTTTCTTCAAAACAAATCCAACACACCTTTCGGGAGAAAACGACACTCTTTCATTTCATGGCCAAACTGCCCACATGTAAGACATCGCATGGTCTGAGACGTACATGGTCCTGTGTGGTGAGACTTACACTTCCCACACCGTGACACTCGTTGATTAGATACATCAAACGCATGTTTATGTTTCAAGTTTCTTTTACTCTAGCTACCCTACCCTCTTTGCTTTTCAACATTATATTGTTCCCATCGGAATTTCTATTCAGAAATCCGATCTCGGTTCATTCTATCTCTAATCTTCAAATCATCCTCAGCCGACTTGGCTAAGGTAAATGCTTGCGACAGTGTACTAGCCCATCTGGTAGTACTTCGATACTCTGGAAGCAAAGCTCCCACAAAGTGTTGTATCTTTGACGCCTTATCAGGTACCCATTGCTTCACAAAACGCAATCTCACATTAAATTGTTTGATTAATTCATCCACAGACATGTCTCTAGTCATACGTAACTCCATGAATTCTCCTTTGATACGAGCTATCTCAAAAGTATTGCAATATTGCTCACACAATTTCTCTTGAAACTGATCCCAAGTCACACTGTCTTGCTGCTGTTTAGAACAATGACCGGTAAGGGATTCCCACCAAACCATTGCATCTCCTTTAAGCATACGAGTCACAAAACAAACTCTCAGTTCATCCTCGAAATTGCATGCTTCAAAAGCCTTTACCATTTCTCGCAACCAATTCAAAGTTATATTGGGGTCTGTACTTCCGTAGTACTCTGAAGGCTTACAATCCAAGAATTGCTTATAAGTACATGGTGGTTTGAATCCTGAATACGCAAAAGGATAAGCTCCTTGGGTAGTAAAAGGATGAGAACTCGATTGTTGTGCAACTTGGGATATTGGAGGAAACAGAATTGTAACTGGCACAACTGTAGCTTGAGTTGAAATAGTCATAGGAATCTGAATCTGTTCATTCCGAATAATTTTCTCTCGTTCCGTGTTACACATAACATTTCTGAGTTCCCAAAGTTCACTTTCTAACTTGGAAATATATTCTCTCTGATCCGATCTCGGTTCAAAACCTGAAGTACCAACTTGACTTGTTACATTCAAAACATCCACTATTGAAGTTCCAGCCACTTCTTGGGTAACAGGAGTGTTAGCAGGGGTATCTCTGTCAGCCATATCTATACGATCACATCATCTCACAAGCTCATTAGATAAACCGTTAGTACATAACATACTAATTAACACACAGCATCTCCAATTCACTCTAATTCCCTCAAAGGAAAGTTTGACCCAACACGAGCCAAGATTTGGGAATGTAACACTCTAGCCGTGCCTGCATCGCCAAACCAGGGCTCTAATACCAACTTGTAACACCGTAAATCTCAAGCCTTTTTTTTAAACCGCTGCGGAAGCATTTTCTAATCTCATTAATTTTAACATTCACAAAGTACAAAGTACTCTTTACAAAATACAATGTCAACTTGTGTTACAAAAGATTTATAAAACATGACTCGTCTCTTCTCAAAATACAATATTAGAGCATTGGTCAAATTTCCCTTTCCACAAACAAAGCTAAACAACAACTCACATAATCCTGCAAAAACCAATCAACCGTGGGGAATTAGCTCAAAGCTAAGTGAATGGAAGGAACAAAAAAGTTAACAACAATCACAGATCACAATTGAACCTCTGAACGATAATCATCAATCAATCCGTCAATTCCACAATCTCTTCAATCCCGAGGACCGGCGGTTCTGCCGAACCTACAACCAATGCCGGCCAAAGCAAAGGTTTACCGATAGGTCTCTGCCGATCGGCACAGTGAAATTCCCCTCTGATACAACGCATGCATCAGGAGGACTACCACTTCTCAACCAACCGTAGACGAGCCCAGCTCTTGCAACAGCAGCTGACCCCAACCAGCCCTTTCACAATAGCTGATCTCTACCAACCCGTTACAACAGAAGTTGGTTCTCAAACATTCCGGATACAAATCCAATCACGAACTCAATCAAAACTCTAACACATAAAACACGTATACGAACATATAACCCTTGATCAACAATTAGCAGACTAACAGTCTATCATGGCATATCCAAACAAAACAATCTATCCTCGCATACCAGGCTTAACAGTCTATAATCGCATACTAGAAACAACAATCCATCATTGCAATAAAAAATTCCTCAAATCAAACAATCCATAACATTACCACCAATACCACCCATGACTAAACTTCCATCACCTCAGTCCTCAATCACGCTTGCTCAGTTGTCTAATTTCATTGAGTCTTCGTAGTTCCTGAGAACACAACATACTGAAATCAGTCTCCGATTCATAAATATATATTCACATATATTTATATACAACAAAACCATAGCCAACATGCTAAACTTCACTTTTAAAAAGAAATATAAAAAGTCGGGCCCGTTCAGGTCGCACAGGGCCTAATCCGGATCCTTTTATCTTGCCCGGGGCCTAATGTCAGATGACCCGTGGCCGGGGCCTAAAAGTCGGATGACCCGGGGCCGGGGCCTAAAAGTCGGATGACCAAGGGCGAAAAGTCGGGCGACTTTCAAAAGTCGGATGACCACCCGGGGCCGAAAGTCGGGCGACTTTAAAAAGTCGGATGACCACTCGGGGTCAAAAGTCGGACCCCTTTCAGCACCCCATAAATTTCATCTTCTTCTTCCGTGTTCTTCTCGCTTTAAACCAACTTCTCGAAACACAACCATAAATCTGAAAATCTTCAAATTATCAAGAAAACTCTTCCAAATTACAAACAAACCTCATAGAACACTTAAACAAAAATCATGAACACTTTAAAACTCATCAAAACACCAAACTAACAAAACCCATTTAACACTTTTGAGCTTCAAGCTCCTACAATGGTGGTTTCACATAAAGCCATGGATTTCATCATATAAACACATCAAAATTATCTGTAGCATGATATAAACACACACTAACCTTTACTTCGAATTTTCAATCACAAAATCTTTACTTTGAAATTCCAAGTCTTGTTCTTCTTGTTCTTCTTTTCAAAGAAAAACACACACACACACTTGAATTTTCTTTCTTTCTTTCAAAAATGAGCAGATGACAAGCTTACCCACGTATACATGCAATTTATTTAACCAAAGCAGGTGGTGGCAAATCTTACTTTTTCCATATCACCATGCATACATGCATGCTTAACACACATACATACACACTTTCATTTCCCTTTCATTTTAACTTTCAGTACACAATATATATACATTTATATATATTTATTCAATGAATTAATTTAATTAATTCTAAATAATCACTTAGCCAATTAATTCCAAATAATCACGTACCGCTTACTCGTCGATCAACTAACCCGGATTTGCGGATGTTACAAGTTGTGGTTGATTCTGATTCATCTGAAGGAGTGTTATAGATCTCAAATAAGGAGGCCGTACTGAAAGCCATGTCATTGATCAGAAGGGCCCTCCAAAACAAGTATGGAAAGACCAACAACAGACAACGGTACACCTCCGGGCCAAGGAAAAGTGAGGGAGACGCACCAGAAGAGAAGAGAAGAACAGATAAGCCTGTAGAACCTCAAGAGGAGGAAAAGAAATGTTACAACTGTGGTAGGATAGGGCATTTTATCAAAGATTGCAGGAAGCCAAAGACAAAGGATGCCGAATACTACAGAAACAAACTATGGCTGACCAAGAAGAAGGAGAGTGGGAGAGCAATGCTGGTAGAAGAGGATCAATTCTTGACCGATACTGATGAATCAGATGATGATGGATCTGATCAAGCACACTTATGTCTGATGGCTCAAGATGAGGATTCCTCAGATGATGAGGGTAACAATGACGCTAATGGTGATGATGAGTTTGAAGAATCTCAAACTGATGATGCCGGTGTCTCCGGAAAGGTAAACATTGAGTATGCACAAACGTTAGTTGAACACATCAAAAGACAAAACCGAAAAATCGCTAAGTTGGAACATAAAATCAAAACTCAATCAACATCTAACTTAGACAATCTTCAATTAGAACTAACCGCAAAAGAAAATGAACTGAACACCTTAAGAAGTGAAAACGAGGTAATCATTCACAACTTAAAAGCGGCCAAGGTCTCAGTTGAAGAAGACTTTAAATTTTTACAAAAGGGACGATGTCAGCTATACTAAAAAATAAAGGATCTCGAAGACTTGTTAATTAAAAGAGATCAAACTGCTCATACCATTTTTTTTTAAATAAACCTAAGGATGCTAAATTTTCAAAACGGACATACGAAGGTTTACGTTATGTTAATCCACACATAAGTGATAAGATAAATTCTAAACAACTATACGATTTCGAAAGCATGAATCTAGGGTTAACTGAGAAAATGGTATTCATTCGACAAGTCGACGAACTCGCCGAGGAGGAACACAAGAGACACATCACAAATAGAGCTTCAACTTCATATGACTACGAAAGCCTAAATTAGCCATACATAACCGAAGCCTTCAAACCCACAATCTGATGTCTACTTTCGAAGTTATTCTCAACCTGAAATGGAATCCTTGCCATCAATACTGGACTCCCCACCCGAGTTTCGCGTCTATATCCCTCATACGGATCTACAACGACATCTTGAATTAGTTAAACATGAACTTGTCCATAGATCCATCATTTTTGACTTTGAGAATGCAATTCTTGAATCACATAATTCCGCTGCTCCAAGCACGTCTGATACCCTGATTCCACACATGCAAAAAGGTGAATGTTTTTCATTTACAAATTCAGAATTCAACACATATGCAAATGATTTGTCTTTAATTAACCCTGGTAAAGATTGTGAAAAATGTAGAAAATCAGAAAAGTCATTGTTCACACTTCACGAAAAACTCAATTTACTAGAGAACGACTTTTTCAAAATATATACAATTGAGTCCACCAACTTAAAGGGAAAAGCCAAAATAATTGATACACGGTCATCACATAAGACAAGTACATCAAGATCACCTCATTCCAAAACAAAACAAACAATTCACTCTCGTTCCAAATGAACCAAAAATGATGAATTGGCAATGTCTACTTCTAACTCAAGTGTCCATCTAGGTGCCAATGTGAAGAACGAGAAGAAACCTGTTTTGGGATGGAGGAAGAAGTCACAAGAGAAGAATGGAGAAAGAAGGGACGCATATTGCTTGATTTACCCCGCAAACTTCAATAAACAAACAAAACTGATATTTTGTAATGACTCATCTATTCCACATGCCAAATCTATTCAAACTCCAATTAATTCTGTTAAAATTGAAATGTTTTGCATGAATGATGGTTGTATTGATGGACACTATACTTATCTTTGTGTGTATGATGAAGACCGAAAGAACCGTGGCATTAAACGGAACCCAAAGTACAAATCTTTTGAATCAGATCATGAATAAGACTCCTTCATAAACAGAAAAGGTAATAAAATTACCTATTGGTGAAAGAAACACTCCACCAGAGCAAGATCCCAAATGAACAATGACAGTGCGTCCACTAAGCATAATTCAGAATTTAATCCCCCCCAATGGTCGCACTTTATGGACGCCAAATCGCAGATACTTTAATAACTGGAATCACGCCCATCAAAATTCTGCTGAAATCAAATCACAATGCACAAATCCAACAAAACGGAAAACTCAAACCTCAGAGCATAAACAGACAACTGTTCAACGTGAAACCACCAAGACCAAAACAGCCCTGAACAACATGAGCAACCCAAAGAAACAAAATGTATACATCGACGATGATGTTTCACTCGCAAAGGGCTCCAATCAGGGGGAAATTGAACAACCAATAGTCACATCAAAAGCACATCAATCCCCTGCCATAACCAAAGAAATTATAACACCATCACCGTGTCAGCCTCAAACGTCCACACAAGTCTGGATTCCCAAAGCACAAGCAACAACCTCATTACCTAAATAACATTTAATATTGTTGCATCTGCTAACAAACAAGGACCCACTACACAATGGGTACCTCAACAACTTTTTTCTTCCATGTGCAGGTATCTAGCCAGTGGTACTTAGACTCCGGCTGTTCGAAACATATGACGGGCAAAAAAGGTCTTCTTACGAACTATGTCCCAAAATACTTGGGAAATGCTCATTTTGGGAACGACCATGTGGGACCAATAATGGGAACCGGAGACATTATAAAAGAAAATATAAAAATAAGCAAGGTATCATATGTGGAGGGATTGGGACACAATCTGTTCAGTATTGGGCAATTTTGTGACAAGGGGTTAGAAGTTAACTTCAAGACCAAAACTTGATCAGTCAAGATAGAGAACGGTGATGTGGTACTGACTGGATCCAAAAGGTCAAATCTGTAGACAAATGATCTACCAGACCTGGAAGGAAAGCAGTCAGTATGTCTTATGTCCAAGGCCTTATCGGAACTTACATGGATGTGGCATCGCAAACTGTTAGTCCCAGATTGAGTACACAACAAAAAATGTTTGTAGAAGAGGGGTTGAATACAAACTTTAGTTTTTAAAAATTAAAAGACACACTAATATACTTTTATATAATTCTTATTGATTTTGAATCAAGAATTACATGTACTAGAAGCAGAAATTCTAAGTACAATAAAAGGTGGCAATCTATTTGTCTAAAACATATACAAGCTAACTCTAAAACAACTAATGTATATAGAGTGTTCAACACATGAACAAGTTTGATTCTACACAATGCTTAAACTCATACGAATTTCTCAACTGATGAGATTTCTTTCTGTGGAGTAGAGGCTTCACTGTGTTGTGTTTTGCATGTCCACCATGCATGTATACTTATAGAAATCTTGGTGTATCCGGTTGCATGAAGGAAGGAGACAAAGAGTACGTGGAAATATAATATTTTAATTATAAAGGTAGTGGGTGAAAAGTAAAGTTACTTTAATCAACTGTTTGATAAAAGTAATTGTACTTTTCTACAAAAGTGTAACCAACTCACAATATAAAATATTAAACCCACATCTACTGTCGTGTAGAACTTTATTTACCTTTCCATGCTTGTACTTTAAACAACAGCCATGCTTCTGTTTGATTTGACTTTACCAAGTATGGGATTGCCAGCCATACTTAGTTTTTGAAACAGATCTTCAAGTTCTTCGTCTGTTTGAGGTAACTTTCTCCTTTTCCAGAGGATAAGATCAAACCTTTTTGTCTCATACTTGATCCAAAAAGTGCAATTTACTTTTACAAACAAAGATCTAAGGCATAATAGAACAACACATGTTCTGCCTTTTACATATGAGATTTACAATCTGAAAGATAGAGCAGATTTTACATTTTGCTCGATTCAACTAACAGAATGTACTAGGAACTTTGAATTTCACTACTCAGTTGACAAAATATATATCAGTTGATCAAATTTTTGTAGGACTCAGTTGCACATATTGCTCAGCTGATCATATAGATGCTTAGTTGTTCAATGGTAAACTTGGGAGGACATAAGCTCATGTATTTACATGATCAATTGATCAATAATGCTTAGCTAATCATTTAAATTCATCAGTTTATGTAGATAGATGACTTGTGTAAGGGATGACTTACTTAGATGATGCTCTGGGCCTCAGCTGATCCATTGTTCACTTAGCTGATGGTCTGAGCAAAAGTCTCTGCTCAGCTGATGGTGTAGGCACTCAGCTGATCAAATTTCTTCACTCAACTGATGGTTTACTTTTCTCAGCTGATGGTCTTCTTCACTTGTTTTCTTCATCTGATGCTCCTTAGCTAATATCCCTTGGCTGATACTTTGAGTAGGATCTGATACTCAGCTGACGGTTCCATACTTAGCATATTTTCTAGAATCTGATTCAAACAACACATGTTCAAATTCTTTCTAAGTCATACTGAATGTAGGGTTTGATTATCATCAAATTCTATGTTTTAGGATAGGCAGAGTTAATTATTAGGGTAAAGTGATTATCTCCCCAACAATCTCCCCCTATTTGATGATGATAAAACCTTTTTCTTTTTGAAGAATCAGTTTGACTTCGAATACAAAATATTTAAACTTTTAAGTGCATTTGGCTACATAGATATCTGTTTTTGTTAGCTCTTTTTATTTTGAACCTCGTTCTGTTTTTGGTTTTTTTCCAGTGTTCCATTTTGTTTTGTTTTTGTGGAATCTTTTTCTTTGTTGTACCATTTTTGTCCTGTTTTTGTGGTATCTTTTCATTTTTCCATTTTTATGTGTTTTTGATTTTCTGATTTACATAAACATCACTTGAAATAGCAGAATAAAGAAAATGTACAGAAATATTTACAGACGATTAACTACTAACTAAACTAGTCTAAAAAAAATATACAATCAACTAGAGATCAACAAGTCTTCAGAGTTAGATCAATCTTCAATCATCCCACCATTGTTTTTCTTTTATATCAAATGTCTTTGCTAGAGGATCTACTTTAGCTCAGACTTCACATTGAGCTTGGACAAGGGCTTCAAATAGATCATTTCCAGTTCTGCCTCTTGTAGATGTTCTTAGCCCAAAAAAAAATTTCTGCTAGCAATGGGGATTTCAAACTGTCTAAAGAACCTCCAAGTGCCACCTCTGTCCAGAAATAATATATACTCATCGGGCATAGATATAAACTTAAAGAGTTCAGGGGTGATGTTTAGTGGTAGAGTTGTGTTGAGACCCTCAAAATCATACAACTACTCATGTTGGGGCAGTACCTCTCTTAGCTCAAAAGGTTTAAAGGGCATGGAGCCTTTCTTGTGTAGATTACCACTGTGTGCACATGCCTATAGTAATCATCTGGAGTGAAGGGCTTTTGTGACACAGCAAGAGCTATCCAATTCTGAATCTTTTGAATAAATTGCACTTTGAGCTTGGATTTGGATTTGAAGAGGAGGTACAGGATCTCAACCAATTATGTGAACCCATATATGTAACACCTCTCATATGATACAACTTCACAGCTATTGAAGTTGTTCTGTCTTATAGCTTTGAGGTAGGGTTCACCATCACCTTTATGGACAGTGGCTCTTGTGATAGGAGTTGGTTCAGTTCTGTTTCTCAAAATGTTGATTCTATCTTTGAAGCTTTGTAACCTTTGTTGACTTAAGTTGTAGGGAGCAGATAGATCAAGGCTGAACAGGGTTTTGATTGCATCAGCATGAGATCTTTCTTTGAGTAATTCAGTTTGAGATTTCTCCCTTGTCAGTTTGATTTGAGCAGCAGCTTGATTTTGAGATTGTTCTTTTTCTTGTTCTTGTTGATATGCTAGCTCCTTGGCTTGGTAGATCTCTTCAACTGGAACACCCAATGCTTGAGCCATTTGGGCATTCTCCCTTTCTTCTTGCTGTTTAAGTGCAAGCTCTCTTTTTATTTGTTCATCTTCTTCAACTTGCTCTTGTGTCATTTTCTTTTTCCCTTTGTCTTTGGGAGTAGAGGTTGAAGGCTTTTGGACTGTTGGAGCAGATGGTTTGGGGCTCTGTCTTCTTCTTCTGAGGATGTCAGACAGTGGAGTATCATCCTAATCATCAGAATCAGACTCTATAGCAATTAGAGGAGAGCAACCCTCAGCAACTTTTATTTTTGGCTTTGGCTTGTTTGCCATTCTTTTCAATCTCTTTGGAAATATTTGCTTCCCTTCAAAAGGTACTTTTCTTTAGAGAGAAGGAGGAGCTGTTGCTTTGGGTGCTTCGTGCTGCAAGATTTTTGTGGCAGTTTCAGAATATGCAACATCTATTTCCTCCGAATCAGGATCATCCTCCCTTGTTGAACTTGAGAATTTCTCCCCCTTTTTGGCATCATCAAAAGGAGGAGGGGAGTCACCTGTGGTTGGTTTTGGGGATGGGGTAGGGCAGGGGTAGGTGTATGGGTTGAGGAAGGGGTATAGATTGGGGTAGAGGTAAGTTTAGAGATTTGAAGAGAGAGGTCATCCTTGAGATTCCTAAGAGCTTTCCATAAGGAAAGATGGATCATTCGGCTTTGTTTTGTGAGGGCTTCTATATCATCAAGGATGCCCTTTGAGGAAGGAAGGCATAGGTAGAAGTTGTTCTGGTATGGGGACAGAAATGTTTGTGTTGATTGGGCGTAGGGTTTGGAGTTGGGATAGAAGGTTTGAGATGGTTTGATTGAGGAAAGAGATAGTAGATTGAGGTAATATAGGAGGATGTTGTTGAGATGGGAGAAGGGCAGATGATTGTTCTATTTTAGCTAAGATGGGGGTAAGATCATTGGAAGGGGCAGGAGGTGCAGGGGAGGGCTGGGTTGGGGTTTTAAGTAACTCTATGCCCTTTGCAAGTGTGGACAATCAAGTATCTGTTTCTGTTTGGAAGGTGTTGAAGGTTTGGGTTAGGTTCTCAAGGTTTTGCTGTATGGTTTCAAGAATAGGAAGGTTTGGTGTTTGGGTAGAGGTAGAGGGTTGAGAGGTAGAAGGAGTAGAGATAGGTTTAAAGAAATTGGGTAAGGATTGGGTTCTCTCATTTGAACCTTGGTGTATAAGCTCAAATTCATTGGGAAATACTGTTGAGCCCTGTACAAGTGGTTGGTTTGTACCACTAGCATTGGCAGGCTATGCATGTGTAAGAATTGAATTGATTATAGGTGCAAGATAGGTGGAATGAGTGTAGGATGCACTCAATAATAGGGAATCCCTTATTGGATCCACATTCTATTGGGAGAATGTGATTGGCATAGGCTGACTCAATGTAGGTGTAGACACAGTATGACCTTGGGTTGAGGTCTGTCTTTCAATTAGATCAACCTTTTAGGAGGTTGTCTCAGATGGCGGTTTAAGTCCCATTTTTACAGATGTATCCTATTGTGAGGATACATCCACTAGCTTAAGGTTAGCAACATCCAATTGCTCCCCCTCAACATGAGGAAGGGTAATTTGAGTTGAGGCCAGAGGTGTGGATGTCACTACTTCAAAGTGCTCAAAATGAGTTACTTCTATTGACCTTGTATATAGGGGGCTACGGATAGGTGTAGAACTAGTGACCACATGAGGTACACTAGAGCTTGGCTGTTGAATAGGTGTATGGACTGGAGAGGAGGATGGGCTATCAAAGGTTGGGACTACCATTTGAATATCCTCAGAGGTGGAGTCAGTGTTGTCCTTACCTTGGTACATGATGTGCCTGCTTCTGTCAATGAGCTCAAGGAGTTGCTCAG
Organism: Dittrichia graveolens; assembly: GCA_038502395.1. Lineage (NCBI taxonomy): Eukaryota > Viridiplantae > Streptophyta > Magnoliopsida > Asterales > Asteraceae > Dittrichia > Dittrichia graveolens. Next base: position 51,557,582 of record JARJIL010000007.1, on the reverse strand, counting down.
AGATTTCTTGTTCCTGTACATCAGCATCATCACCAAGAGGACTCATAACCATTGGACTTAAGGGAGTGAATTCAGATTCACCAAAGTTACCAGCATCACCATCACCATCACCAGCATCATCATCATCATGGTTACTTCCATTGTGACTTTCCTCAGCATCATCACCATCTTTATCATCACTTTCATCACCATCACCAACATTTGCATTCTCATTAGAAGCATCAATCAACTCTTGCAATTTAGCCATGATGGGAGGACCTTTGTTTGCTTTTATAAAATGGAATACCTTTTCACCTATGGCAGGGACAGGAATGTGATCTTGATGTTCAGTTAGACTCACATAGTCATTTTCACCAATCTCCCTCATTGTTATCAGGCTTAGAAATTGAATGTAGGGCACCTGAGACCTTGATGACTTTTTGTTTGTGCTCTGTGTAATTTTGTCAACAAGATCAGAGACTATAACCTAAGCAAAGTCGATGTTGACCCCAAACACTAGGGCATAGAGCACCAGAAGCTCTGTTTGATTGATAAGATGGTGGCTTCCAGATTTAGGACCAAAGCAACGAATGACCATGTTGGCCAAATACTTCCACGGATGGGAAAGAGCAGAGACTTTCACTTAACCATGCACAACGGGCTCCTTGTAGCCAATGGTTTGCAGAACTGTCTGAACTTGATTTCTTGAAGGAAAAGCGGTATAAGGTGGGTAATGAGGAATATTAGTGGCTTCTCGTAAGGTGTCAGTGGTGATTTGGAGATGATAGTTTCCTTGGGCTAGGGTACAATGAATGGTATTGTCATTTAGGTTGTAGGTTGTAGAGAACCATAGCTCTCCGATGATTGTGGGGTATATATAATGGGGATCAGCAGTAAGACTCTCAAACAGAGGGTGAGCCTTGATTTTTGCGAGAGGCGGAAATTGTGGTGCACAGAAGAATGTTATTTGGATTTATGTTCATGGGTTGGTTTGGAGCAACATTCTTACCAGTGTTAACAGCAGGGTCCGGAATATAGGTGGCCATTTAAGCGATGATGAACAGTGAGTATCGAGAGAGAAAATCTAAGGTAGTTCTTTTCATAGAGAGAGAGAGAGGGAATTTTGAGAGTTTGAACAGGTAAAGGTGAATGAGAGAGGAAGTGGGATATTTATGAAGGGTAGTTAACAGAGATCGTTAGATATTGACAAAAAATCTAACGGAAAACAAATTAATTAGCTATTAAATGAAATCTAACATATAGAGTAAATAACTAGGGTTAAAAAGCATTAAATGAACACAAAAGAGGAAAATTTACAAAGTGTTGAACCATCAGTTGAGCATTGAAATGTATCAGTTGAAGGGTATCAGCCGATGAAAAACTATTAGCTGATAGTGAAAATTTGGAAGTATCAGCTGAGAGAAGTACTTAGCTGAGCATTTCCTTCTTATCTGAGGGTGATCAGCTGAGTAAATTTGATCAAAATCTGAGGGTGATCAGCTGAGTAAATTTGATCAGAATCAGAATATCCAAGTAACTCAAAATCTGAGTCTTTGGGGTACCAAAGACCAAGATTAGGAGTTCCTTTGAGATATCTGAATATTCTCTTAATAGCAACAAGATGTGATTCCTTTGGATCTGCTTGATATCTTGCACAGAGAGATGTTGAAAACATTATGTCTGGTCTACTTGCATTGAGGTTTAAAAGTGACCCAATCATTCCTCTATAAGCAGTATTGTTCACTGATTTGCCATCAGTGTCCTTTCCTAGCTTTATAGAAGTAGACATAGGTGTTTTCATTGAGGAAAAGTTTTCAAAATCAAACTTTTTGAGTAAATCTTTGACATATTTTGTTTGATGAATGAAAATACCATCAACCTCTTGTTTAATTTGCAAACCAAGAAAATAGTTTAATTCACCCATCATGCTCATCTGATAGTTATCACACATGAGTTTAGAAAACTTTTTGCATAGTTCCAAATTAGTAGACCCAAATATTATATCATCTACATATATCTGCAGAAGTATCACATCACCTTTGTACTTCCTGATAAACAAAGTGCTATCAATGCATCCTCTTGTAAAACCTTTGTTAATGAGAAAAGAAGAGAGGGTATCATACCAGGCTCTTAGAGCTTACTTAAGACCATATAAAGCTTTGTTTAGAAAGAATACATGATCAGGTAAGCTTGACTCCTCAAAACTAGGAGGTTGTTTTACATACACCTATTCCTTAAGATCTCCATTCAGAAATGCACTATTCACATCCATTTGGAATACTTTGAAGTTCTTAGAGGCAGCATAGGCTAGGAACAGTCTGATAGCTTCCAATATTGCAACAGGGACAACGGTTTCATCAAAATCAATACCTTCTTCTTGGCAATACCCCTATGCCACTAGCCTTGCTTTGTTTCTTATGATTTGCCCATTTTCATCTAGCTTGTTTCTGAACACCCACTTTGTTCCAATTATGGTTTTATCCTTTGGTTTGGGTACCAAAGTCCATACATTATTTCTTTTGAATTCAGCCAGTTCCTCTTGCATGGCAGTCACCTAGTAGGGATCATTGAGAGCTTTATCAACCTTCTTTGGTTCAATCATTGAGACAAATCCAGAATATAAATAGATGTTGCAAGCTTTGATCTTGTTCTGACTGGATCATCTATATTGCATTTCACCACATTATGAGGATGGTACTTGTGGTCTTTGAAGGCATTTTGGATTTCTTAGGAATTGGGATTCATTTGGATTTAGGGAGAAGAAGTTATATATTGACTATCAGCAGTGGAAATGAGTTCATTTTGAGTGGCTGATATAACTTTATTGTTACAATCTGTAGGTATAGGATTGGATGAGGATGGTTGCACATGGTTGAAGGTTTGGATATGAACAGGTTCATCTACATCATGAGCAGTTGGTGGAGACGGATCAACTTGCTCTAGAATGTCTTCTCCAGTTTGCATGAGATCATTAAATTCTTCACCTAAAACAGGATTAGAAGAAAAGGAAGCAACAAAGTCATTTTCATTAAAACCTATATTGATAGATTCTTCTATGACTTTGGTTCTGAGGTTGTATACTCTGTATGCTTTAGAAATCACTGGGTAACCTACAAACACTCCTTTATCAGCCTTTGGAGCAAACTTCTGCAATTGATTATTTTGATTGAGTATGAAACATTGACAACCAAAAATGTGCAGAAAGCGGATGCTTGGCTTCCTTCCCTTGAGCACTTCATATGGAGTTTTGTTGTGCCTTTTGATAATAAGGGACCTGTTCTGTGTGAACCATGCACAACTTACAGCCTCAGCCCAGAAATTAAAAGATAACCCACTTTCACACAACATGGTTCTGGAGCTTCAATCAATGTTCTATTTCTTCTTTCAGCTACACCATTTTGTTGTGGGGTTCTTGGAGCAGAGAAGTTTTGAGATATCCCTTTCTCATCACAGAAAGATTCCAGAGTTTGATTTCTGAATTCAGTTCCATGATCACTTCTAAGACTCCTCACCAGATTGCCATTCAACACTTCCATCTTTTTGATAAAACATATAATCTCTTCTGCAGCCTCACTCTTTGCTTTAAGAAAGAAAACCCAAGCGTATCTTGAGAAGTCATCAACCAATACAAGAGCATACTTACTTCCACCAATACTAGCAGTTGCAATAGGACCAAAGAGATCCATGTGCAACATATAGAATGGTTCTATAATTGATAAGGCCTACTTGGATGGAAATGATGTCTTATGTTGCTTTCCCTTCTCACAAGCAGTGCAAGGTTTAGGCTTAAGATAAGTCAGAGAAGGTAGTCCTGACACTAGTTCACCCTTGCTCAACTTGTTGATATTTTTGAAATTCAGGTAGGAAAGCCTCTTGTGCGACAGGTAATTTGTATCCTCATTATTTTTGGAGTACAAACATGTTTCTTTTGAAGGGTCACCAGAGGACATGTCAAGTGTATACACATCCTTGGTTCTCTTGGCACTTAACACTGTATTACCTTCCTTATTTATTATGGAGCTTATTGTCTTTGTGAAGTGGACGTCATTATCTCCATCACACAATTGAGTTATGCTTATGAGATTGTATTTCAGCCCTTTGACATATGATACTTTGGACAGCTTAAGGTTCCCATTATGAAGTTCACCATAGCCTTTTGTTTGTCCATGATTGTTGTCACCAAAAGTCACCCTTGGACCTTTCTCTTTCTTATAGTTACTTAGCAAGGCCTTGTTACCTGTCATAGTTCTTGAATATCCACTGTCAAGAAACCATGAATCAACACCTTGAACAGATTTGAATGAAAGAAGAGTTAGTGACACAAGTAGGAATCCACTACTGAGTGGATCCCTGTGGAATGCACCTAGCTTTCCACTTCATTTCAGGTTTCTTATGTATGAGAGGAATGACTATGTTATCATTACAAGTCCGCTGTCTTGAATTCCCTTCTAAAGAACATTCAAATGCCTTATCCTCTTTGCTTCGACACTTGTAACATTTTTGAGATTTTGTGGCCTTGGAGCATTGAACAACATTATTTGAATGCCTATGAGTTTTCTTATTAGTCATTTGAAAATTATCAGTCATCATTTGACTAACTTGACCATTCAGCTTATGAAGCTTATCCTGTAAATTTCTTAGGTCTTTATTTACAAGCACCTTGGATTGATCTTTGTATTTAAAAAGTTTTTGACCAATCTTTGGAGTGGCAGAAATGGGAACAATGTGAACATCATTCTTTTTACTCATAGTTTCTTGTATTGAAAGAGAGTTGATTACTTCCAGATCAACTAATTGTTTAGAAGATGAGCTATGATCAGCTGACAGGTCATCAGCTGAGCATTTATCATCTACTAACCTATCAGTTGATACAGTAGTATTAGCTAATGATTCTTCGGTTTGTGAAATACTAAGATTTACGTCATCTATTTTCAAGATTTGACAACATAATGTCTCTGAAGTCTCAACTAATGATTCCTTTCCTTTACTCATATCCTTTGACTTTGTATTCTTAGTATTTTTACATTCTGAAATCTTACTAGAGAATGATTCAACAGAAGGAATAATTGATTCTTTTAGGTGAGAACTTTTGCTTCTAACAAACTTATTTGTGAACACACTTTTGCCTTTAATAGTCTTGTGAAAAGTTTGTGGTAAAATGTCAGCTTTGTCTAAGGCATTAAGGTTCTTATTAGAATCAACATAGTTAGCAGCCTTAGAGTAATTTCTACCAATAATAGCTTGAACTTGTTTGGGTATCTGCTCTTTGACACACTGAGCAATCTTTTCTACACATACACACCAAGACTTTACTACTTTTTGGAGGTCATTGAACATTTTGGTTGCTTCACTAGTTTCTTTTACTAAGATCTCATTAAGTATCTTTTGATTTGCTAGCTCATCATTTAAAATTGTTAACTGCTTAAGTTCCTCATCTTTAAGAATTAATTATTTCTTTAGTGATTCTACTTCTAGTTTTAGCTTCTTCTCTCTTTGAATAGCAGACTGGAAATCAATACACAAGTAATCAAACATAGCATTCTTTTCATTATCATCATAATTAATAATCTTTTCAACCTGATACATTGAAGAAGGATCCCAGTTGGTAGTTGAACAAGCTTTTGCAGCCTTTTTCATGTCTTCATCAAATGAACTACCATCATTTTTGTTGGCCATCATGCAGAACTGAGCAAAGATCACCTCATCTTCATCTGAGAAAGATCTTCTTCTACCCAATCTTCTTCTTCTGCTACAAGAACTTGGCCCTGGGCTTTCTTCTTCTTCTTCTTGTCAAGGACAGCAACAAGGAGTTTCTTATACTTGGCTTCATAATCAAATTTTCCCTCCTGCTTTGGCACAGTTGAAGAGCTAGTGTTATATTTGGACTTGCAGTCACTGGCTATGTCGCCAATCTTGCCACACTTATAACACTCTGTTGTAGAGGCATCAAATGTAGATTTTGACTTGACAAACTTTGATGGCCTCTTGCTGAACCTCTTGACACCCTTTCCCTTCTTGAAAGGTTTGAATTTCTTAGCCAGCATGGCTACTCCTTCAACTAACTCCTCCAAATTGTTCTCCTCACAATCATTCACCTCATCACTTTCTCCAGCAAACTCTTTTTCATCTTCTTCTTCATAATAACCATAATCTATAGCTGCAAAGCTTCTCATCTTTGTATCTCTTGATACAAGGGCAGTTGGTGTAACTTTCACGACCTCCTTCATCTTCTTGGATGACAACTTTCTTTGCTTGACCGATTGCTCATGGTTTAGTAAGTTACCATAGAGAGCAACCAGAGACATTCCCTTTATCTTCTCATTATGCCTTAGTACAGTGACAAAGTAATCCCATGTTTCAGGGAGGGAGTCTAGAAACTTGTTCACCAAAACAAAGTTGCTCTTGGTTATGTCTACCCTCTTCAAGTCATTTACTAGGCAGTTGAACCTGGTGTATGTCTGTGTAAGACTCTCACCTTTCTGAGAAAAAAAGAATTCATACTCTCTGTTGAGGAGGAGCTTTTTGTTCTCCTTCACCTCTTCAGTCCCTTCATATGCAACTGTGAGTGTATCTAACATCTCTTTAGCAGAAGTACAGTTAAGCACTTGATGATAGATCTCATTGGGTAGTGCAGAGACAAGAGCTGATCTAGCCTTAACATCTAGGCTAACCAACCTCTTACCTTCATCTGTCCACAGATGCATGGGTTTGGTTATGATTCTTTCTGTTGTGGAGGTTTGACTTTCGGATTATGATGGAATGGATAGCACGGATATTGGAACATAAGGAACCTCAGTAACTATTTCAAGAATTTAAATATCAAGGGTAGATAAGAAAAGATGTGCTCTACTTTTCCACATGGAGAAATTTTCTGCATCAAACATGGGACATCTTGTTAGAGACCCAGTGTTTGAGATGTTCATGTTGTTTTATGATGTGGCCATTTTAAGAGGGGTAGAAGCAGTTGTAGAGTAAGCAAAACAGATCTAGATATTGATTATCTAACCAGCTCTGATACAAGTTGTTAGTCCCAGATTGAGTACACAACAACAAATGTTTGTAGAAGGGGGGTTGAATACAAACTCTAGCTTTTAAAAATTAAAAGACACACTAATATACTTTTATATAATTCTTATTGATTTTGAATCAAGAATTACATGTACTAGAAGCGGAAATTCTAAGTACAATAAAAGTGGCAATCTATTTGTCTAACACATAGACAAGCTAACTTTAAAACAACTAATGTATATAGAGTGTTCAACATATGAACAAGTTTGATTCTACACAATGCTTAAACTCAACGAATTTCTCAACTGATGAGATTTCTTTCTGTGGAGTAGAGGATTCACTGTATTGTGTTTTGCATGTCCACCATGCATGTATACTTATAGAAATCTTGGCATATCCGGTTGCATGAAGGATTGAGACAAAGAGTACGTGGAAATATAATATTTTAATTATAAAGGTAGTGGGTGAAAAGTAAAGTTACTTTAATCAACTGTTTGATAAAAGTAATTGTACTTTTCTATAAAAGTGTAACCAACTCACAATATAAAATATTAAACCCACATCTACTGTCGTGTAGAACTTTATTTACCTTTCCATGCTTGTACTTTAAACAACAGCCATGCTTCTGTTTGATTTGACTTTACCAAGTATGGGATTGCCAGCCATACTTAGTTTTTGAAACAGATCTTCAAGTTCTTCGTCTGTTTGAGGTAACTTTCTCCTTTTCCAGAGGATAAGATCAAACCTTTTTGTCTCATACTTGATCCAAAAAGTGCATTTTACTTTTACAAACAAAGATCTAAGGCATAATAGAACAACACAAGTTCTGCCTTTTACATATGACATTTACAATCTGAAAGATAGAGTAGATTTGACATTTTGCTCGACTCAACTAACAGAATGTACTAGGAACTTTGAATTTAACTACTAAGTTGACAAAATATATCAGTTGATCAATTTTTGCTAGGACTCAGTTGACACATATTGCTCAGCTGATCATATAGATGCTAAGTTGATTAATAGTAAACTTATGAGGACATAAGCTCATGTTTATACATGATAAGTTGATCAAGAATGCTGAGCTGATCATTTAAATACATCAGTTTATGTAGAGAGATGACTTGTGTAAGAGAAGACTTACTTAGCTGATGCTCTGGGCCTCAGCTGATCCATTGGTCACTCAGCTGATGGTGTAGCTGAGCCAAAGTCTTTGCTCAGCTGATGGTGTAGGCACTCAGCTGATCAAATTTCTTCACTCAGCTGATGGTCTTCTTCACTTGTTTTCTTCATCTGATGCTCCTTAGCTTATATCCCTTGGTTGATACTTTGAGTAGGATCTGATACACAGCTGATGGTTCCATACTTAGCATATTTTCCAGAATCTGATTCAAACAACACATGTTTGAATTATTTCTAAGTCATACTGAATGTAGGTTTTGGTTATCATCAAATTCTATGTTTTAGGATAGGCAGAGTTAATTATTAGGGTGAAGTGATTATCTCCCCAACACAAACTATCTCACCTAAACTTCAAAAATATCAACAAATTGGTCAAAGGTGATTTAGTTCGCGGATTGCCTAAGCTGAAGTTTGAAAAGGAACACCTATGTGAACACTGTGAGAGAGGTAAAATGAAAAGGGCATCACACAAAATCAAACAAGTGTCCAGTACAAAAGCACCTGTCCAACGGTTACACATAGACTTATGTGGGCCGATGAGAGTTTAGTCTAGGAATTGGAAGAAGTACATCCTTGTGATAGTTGATGACTATTCTAGGTGCACTTGGGGCAAGTTCCTGAGAACGAAGGATGAAGCTGCATCTACAATCATCTCATTCCTCAAACAGGTGCAAAATCAATCGCAAGGAAGAGTTGGTACCATACGCATCGACAATGGCACCGACAACGACACCGAATTCAAGAACAATGTCTTCGATTCCTTTCTTGACTCAGTGGGAATCATGCATCAATTTTCAGTAGCTTATACTCCAAAACAAAATGGGGTTGTTGAACGAAGAAATCGAACGCTTGTTGAAGTGGCTCGAACAATACTGTCCTACACAGATTTACCACCTTCCTATTGGACATAAGCATTCAACACATCATGCTACACTCAAAACTGAACAATTTTACACCGTCTCTTTAACAAAACTCCCTATGAACTGGCAAATGGCAGAGTGCCTAATTAAACATTTTCATGTGTTTGTAATAGGTGCTTTGTCCTCAATGAAAAGGCTAATCTAGGAAAGTTCGACCCCAAAGTAGATGAGGGAATTTTCCTAGGTTACTCTTCTGAGTCTAAAGTGTTTTATGTGTTAAGTAAATGAACCAATGATGTGATTGAAAGTATTAACGTGACTTTGATGATACTTTAACCACCACATCTTTATCTCATGAGTTGCCTGCAATCATTTTTGAACACATCAGTTCAGGGCCAGGACTTAATTGACAAGAAACAAATGTATCTCACGCAAATGAATCTTCAGACTTAAAATATATATTTGATTTCTTAGATGATGTATCTGGAATTAATTGTGTACCTGTTGACAGGCCTACAGATGTCGTTCAGGAATCCCTTGAACTCACATAGAAAACGGCTACTACTACATCAGGACCTGTTAATTCACCTGCCGACCCCATTCTGCGTTTTAGGTGAACGGTACACTGCATTCAACTCAACAGTTGAAACTGCTGACGATGCTGACACTGAGGACCACGAGAACACTACACCTTAGTATATTCTAGACTCATCTACTCCTGAGGGTGAAACATCCATTCAACAATAGCGGGATGACTTCTTCCCTCAGGATGCCAATGATGAAGTTGTTGATAACCCCATCCCCCATATAACCAAATGGACTACTACACATCTTGAAACGCAAATTATCGAAGACAAAGATGCCGGCGTTCAGATCAGATCCGCCACAGCAAATGAGTGTCAGTTCTCTATCTTTCTTAGTTTGATAGAACCAACACGAACTGCTGATGCACTGCAAGACGCAGACTGGATTCTTGCTACGCAAGAGGAGTTAGATCAATTCACGTGCTTAAAGGTTTGGAGACTGGTGCCTCGACCTAACGACAACACAATTGTTAGCACCAAGTGGGTCTTCAAGAACAAGAAAGATTCAGACGGTGTGGTGATTCGAAACAAAGCCAGACTAGTAGAAAAAGGATACAACCAGCAGGAGGGTATTGACTATGATGAAACCTTCGCTCCTGTTGCCCGTAGAGAAACTATCCGGGTATTTCTCGTGTATGCTGCCTACCGGGACTTCAAGGTGTATCAAATAGATGTCAAAACGGCATTTCTAAATGGAATCCTTATGGAGGAAGTCTATGTATCCCAACCAGAAGGATTTGTTGATCCCAAGCGACCAAACGATGTCTACATACTTGATAAGGACCTATACGGACTCAAACAAGCTCCACGGGCTTCGTATGATGTTCTATCAGCCTATCTGGTTCGTGAAGGCTACTCAAAGGGACGAATCGACACCATCCTCTTCACAAAAAAAATTGGGGATGACTATATCTTAGTCTAGATATATGTAGATGATATTATATTTGGCTCTACGAACCCAGAGTACAGTCTAGAGTTTTCAAAACTAATGGCGAGCAACTTTGAAATGAGCATGATGGGAGAAATGAATTTCTTCCTCGGCTTACAAGTCAAATAACTTTCCAATGACATTTTCATAAATCAGTCTAAATATATTAATGATTTATTAAGAAAATATGAAATGTCTAACTGCTCATCCAAATCCACCGCCATGTCTTCCAAAACCAAGTTGTCTGTTGATCCTGACGAAAAGGTAGTTGATTTGAAAACCTGTCGGGGAATGATTGTCTCTTTACTGTATCTAACGACTAGTAGACCGGACATAATGTTTTCTATGTGTCTCTATGCTCGTTTTCAAGCAAATCCAAAAGAATCACATCTTCTTGCTGTGAAACGTATCATCAAATACCTGAAAGGGACCCCTGACCTTGGTCTGTGGTATCCCCCTGACTCATCATTCGAATTGCTTACGTATTCTAATTTGGATTATGCCGGATGTATTTTGGATAGGAAAAGCATGTTAGGGAGTGCACACTTCTTGGGAGATCGATTGGTCTGCTGGAGTTCAAAGAAACAGAACTGTGTGTCTACATCTAATGCTGAAGCTGAATTTGTGGCTGCAGTCAGTTGCTGTTCCCAAAGTCTATGGATGCACACTCAACTACGAGACTTTGGTCTTACCTACAATAAGATTCCACTGTAGTGTGATTCTCAGAGTGCAATAGCCATATCTTGCAATCCTGTCCATCACTCTAAAACCAAGCACATCGATGTCAGGTATCATTTCTTGAAAGACAATGTGGAAAAAGGTCTAATCGAACTATAGTAGGTTCCCATTGATAATCAACTGGCTGATCTATTCACAAAACCATTGAACGAAGCCCGATTTACATTTCTGGTGTCTAACATTGGAATGTTGAATCTTAAACTGTAATTCATTATCGTTACTCTTTCTTGAACAGAATTACGCGCTGTTTTGTTCTTTGTGCAGCTATACGGATGCTCATGTCTAGGGGGAGCAAGGCGGTTCGTTGGTTAACACAAATGCTTTTGGTGCATTTGGGTAGGGGGAGAAATTAAAGAATTCATCTCAAATCAGACAAACACTTACAATTTTTGGATTTTAAGATTACTGAATTTTAGATGTTTACTTTATGTGCATTTATTATTTCTAAGGGGTTCAATGAAGTAGAAAAACAATAAAAGCAAGAATAGTCAATCTCTTTCTAGCTTTTGGGCTTAAATAATGTTACATTCTAAGCCTTGGGCTAAAACAAAATGGATTGGGCCAACCATCAAGTTTGGGCCAAATTGGGTCAATCCGACAGTCGGATAAGCCCCGACCCATCCGAAAGTTGGATAGTCTATAAAAATAGCTATCCGACCCTCCTTCCTTCTTACGCTTTCAAAGATTTCAAAAACCAAACACTATTCATCTTCTTCTTGCTCTCTCAAATGCTTTCGATCGAAATCTTCTACTTTTGAAAATTTTGTGTTCTCTAAACACTAAACTGAAAGGTAAGATCATTTCAACAAGAAATGTCGAAGCATATACACATTTAGGGTAAAAAATCGAGTTCTTTTTTGTTGTTTTTCAACCCTGTTATCGAATAGTTGGGTTTTTCTGTGGTTTGAATCATATACATCTCAAATGATGTTGGTTGTAGTGTTTGAGTAATCTTATGTATGTTTTTGATGATTGCGCATGTTTTGAATCAAAAATGGGGTTAAGATTCATACAAAAATGGGGATTAAGGAAATGGGTTTTTATAAAAATGGTATTGTTCTTCGTCTTCAATGAACAGGGGTTCTTCAAGTCAAATTGGTGATATCTTGAGTTGTTTAGGCTTGATTGAAAACGAATAGTTGGTTGTTCTTGAAATCCGAGTCGTGTGGTATAAACCTCGAGTCCACACTTCACAATTTTGCCCAACATTGATTCTGGACTTACACCGGAAGTTCTTAAATGTCGCATGAATGAAAGTTAAATCATCCGACTGTCGAATGAATATGGTCTATCCGACCTTTGAGAAATTAAGCCTATGCGACTTTCGCTTGAATTTACTCTATGCGACTTTCATATAGAGTTGTTCTATCCGACTCTTGAAAGATTTACTTTACCCAACTTTCATATAGAGTTGCTCTATCTGACTCTTGAAAGATTTACTCTATGCGACTTTCATATAAAGTTGTTCTATCCGACTCTTGAAAGATTTACTCTATGCAACTTTCATATAGAATTGTTCTAACCGACTCTTGGATGGTTGACTCTATGCGAATTTCACATAGAGTTGTTCTATTGGACTCTTGAAAGATTTACTCTATGCGACTTTCATACTGAGTTTGTTCTATGCGAATTTTGGATAGTTTCACCGTGCGACTTTCGAATAAAATCGATGCGACTTTTGGATTTGATTCTATCCGAATTTCATGTGAAACTAACCCATGCGACTTTCAAGTCAGCTTTCACCCATGCGACTTTTACTTGAATTTTCCCTCATGCGACTTTCAAATGAAAGTCCATCCGACTTTCAACACTTATGCAATTTTTGACTTGATTTCAAAGTGTTTAAATTAGGAGTCAAAATTCAAGGTCAAGTCAGGGTCAAAATCAAAGTCAAACATTCACATGTGCATTGAAATCAAAAACACCAATTCACTTAAACATTCACATGTGCATTCTAAACTGTTGTTATCTGTTGTACTAATCTGATTTATACTCCTTGTTCCAGATGGGAACCAATCAACCCCTTCTTGAGTAAAGCCTTGTCCCCGCTGCTGAAAGGCTTGAAACACTCAACAACAATCTTTACTTCGAGTTAGAGATAGACACAAAAATCATCCGCGCCCATCCGCTCTGCTAAGCCATAAAAGGTTAAGGTTTCAAACCTTGTTAACAACCTACTCTGGGGGATGCCCAGAGGGAAGGGTTAGGGTGTATTCATCTGAAGGCCTGACAGCTGCCGTCGCCGGGTGGTCAGTGCCGTGTGTCGCCGGGTGCGGTCGGTGCGCCGGCGCATCGCCGGGCCCGGTCCGGCGCATCGCGGGGCGCAGTCTGTTACAAAACTATAACACCGGAAAACTGAAGCCTTTTTTTTAAATACGCGTTGCGGAAGCTTAATTACATCAAATAACTGTACATACATAACTAATATTTACAAAGTACAAATATCTGTTCTTAAACATCTGATAGTCCCTTAATTCTTCAAGTATCAAGCTAATCTTCAATTGCATGTGTAGAACTATGAGAGAATACTAATTACACCTTGATTAACACATAGTTCATATCATTGATTATGGCAAATGATACATGATTAGCCTTAATCATAGGCTTATATACTCCATGAGTATATTTACGATTAAGACCCTCTAGTTTGTAATTAATACAAACTTCACTCAAAATGTAATCTTCTATTCTATACAATTAATAAACCTAACAATCTCCCCCTTTGTATAGAAATTGAAGATGTTATGTCTTTTTGGCATCTGACGCAAACTATAACAATCTCCCCTTTTGAATCATGCAGGTATTCTTTTTCAGTTAATATTCTTTTGAAGCTTTGGGGAATCTTCAAACCTTTACTTGATGTCTTCAAAATGACTTCTCATCATTAAATAGAGACTCTTCACTTTGAGAATAGTATTCACTTCAACATCGTGATGAGAACTTGAAACTTGATAGCATACAATGACACCTTTTCTCTTCAAACTCCTCTTTTGCATTGGTAACCTTAGGCTTTTCAACCTTTGGTTGTATAATCAACTTAACATGTAGTGATTTTTAGCTTTTCCCATCCTTCAACCTATTCTTTCTGATCTTGAGCTCTCTTGTCTTCAAATAAGCTTTGCTTTTGTATGAGGAATATTTTGTTCTCTCCCCCTTGAATGTAGCTCTTGATCTTTTCTCTGACTTTTATTCTTTTAAACTTCATGAACTTTCAAACAAACAATTTTGTCAAACACAGTTATCTTTTCTATGTTCCCCATTAACTTGTCAATACTTCTCTTTCACTCCCCCTTCATATATGGGCCATCATCCCATATTTGTTCAAAATACCATAATAGTATATTCTATGAATAACTTCAATCTTCATTCAACTTTTCTTAGTCTCCCCCTTAACATATGAGTATTATATTCTTTGATCAACTCAAAATCAATGGAATGAATTTTGAACTTTCTCTCCCCCTCATGATGTTCAGGATTTGTCATGGACATCATGCACACAAAATTTGAATTTAGCTCAAAATTCACTTAGGTAACACCGAGATCCCATAGATTGCTCGTTAACACAACAGTTTGAATAAACTGTGTGACCCACGTTCAGAACTGGCATAGCGTTGATTCTGGTAGGATTTCCATCTAATCATTGTGTATATCACAAAGATATCACTTCAAGATGTTCCTGTATCAGTTACAAAAACTGGATACTTATGATAACTCCAACATGTGTCCTAAGAATTGAATTTAATATTGCAATTAGCTCTAGACTCAATATGTGCATGAAAGAAGTCGGGGACTGGAGCAGCATGTCCTCCTTGTTTCAATATTAACAATCTCCGAATGAGATGTCAATAGAAATATGCTAATTCTCCGTGTGAAATTGAAACAATCATCTTTTAAAAGATAATTGAGTAGCTGGGTGGGGTTAGTGCATTGCATCACTGGGTTCATGATATCTTCTTCAATACCAAATTTCAACACATGAAATCTAGTAGTATATGTGGTTACCCAGATTGACACTGTTTGAAGAGGATCTTTCTTTTCTTTTGATCCTGTCTCTCACCCTCAGCTCTCTAAATATTTTTCAACTTCTCCCTCAAACTCTCTTTCCAAAATGAATGTTTGTATCTCCGTTGGATACAAATGGACACTGGTTATCTGTTAAAATGATTAGGAGAAATCATATTGAGGTCAACAAGAATAATGTTCACGAAATATTCAGGTTAGAAAGATTGTCAAGAATGATTTGAGCAATCAAAGAATATGAACAATCAAAGAATAATGTATGCTCAAAGTGATTTGTTGATCATACGCACCCCCATCTCCTGTTCCACCCCTCTCAATTTCATTTTATCTCTGCACACTATTCAGTATCCCGTGATAATTGATTCTGCTCACCTATTTGACCTATTAAACCCTTACTTTGTTTTTTTAAGCATAAGGTGAACTCCTGGGGCAGGTCCTTCCGGTCCTGGATTGACCATAGGAGTATCCTACACTCCCTCACTCTTTGGTGCCTTATTGATCACTTGAAAAGTATGTGTTACATAAAAAAATGATTGACACAACGGTTTTCGAGAAAGAATCGAATTTTCATCAGTGAAGGAAGGATATCAGAATGATATTGAGATGGAATTCAGAAAATGAAAGATGATCATTCGGAAGATTAACAATGAAATGAATCAAGAAAGGCATCAGAATAAAATGACGAATGAATGCCTTCTCGATGGGAAAATGATAAAATTTGAAAATTGAAAATCTTTTTGAATTTATAAATTTTGTATTGTTTTTGAAATTTTCATTTTTAAAATGATTTGAAAGCAAAAAAAAAAAAAAAACTCTTCCTATGTTGATGCATTGAAATTCGAAAATGATTTTTCATCAACTAGGTTAGAAAAAAAATTGCTCCCCTTACAAGAATGCACAAAAATAGTTTTCATTTTAAACAAAATTGCAATCTTGTAGGTTCTTGACGAAAATGATTTGTCTGTCAAAGAGTCTATGTCGTTCTTGCTCCCCCTACAAATAATGAACCATTATCACACAAGTTATATCAAGGAATGATAAACTACAAACATTAAGTTTCTCAGATCATTAGACTCGGGCTAATGTTGAACACAATAACATGTGAAATGGACTGCAGGGAACACTCTTCTTTCTTCAAGTCAAGAGATTGACATTGTTAGCATACTGAACACAATGTACTTTTCAACGTATTCTGAATGATCTTCATTGTGTTCCAACAATGTCTCTGACTTGATCTGTAAAACAGATTAAGCACATTTTGGTACCCACTTGAAGTTAGGTCCAGCTATGTTAGGTTTATGAACCTTTCTATGCACTAGGCCTGTGTGCCATTGGGGAATACCATTTTGAACAACAAATTTATGATTTGCTCTTGAAGTTTTACAAATCTTCTCTTTTGAAAGTCTGATTAAGTGCTTGACTGAGTATACCACAAAAGGATATTTGACATCAGTTTTGAGCACAAATTTCCATTATGCTTTGCTTTAGAAAGGAATTTGGTATTTAGATGTTTAAACGAATGATATTTCATATCAGCATGATTGTCCTTACCAGAATGATGTTGTCTATGCATTCTTGTTTGTGGTACAACATTGGACTTAAAACCATCATTGATGACATTCTTCATTCGAAACTCAGATACTCTAGGTTTAGTTTCTGAAGATGTCCTGGTAGGTATTGCGTTGGATGAGAATTCATCAGTTATGACATTTTTTATACAAAATTCTGATGATGAAAAACATGCATTTGAATGCACATGATTGATTGAACCACATGGTAAATTAAATATTGAGTTTTGTGTGGTTTTCTTCTTTTCAGTCCAGAATGATGATATCTTTACAAACATGTCACCTAGATTCTTCTTTGGAATCCAAGCTTGTTTAGTCTTTGGTAAAGAATCATTTGAGCTTACTGAAAATTCAGAATCAATATAACTTGAATAAGGTGCATTCTGTTGACTTCTGAATTCAGTTTCTTTTGGCTTTTGAGAAGAACTAGTTGCTTTGGGAGTAGAAGCATCAATGAAATCGTCTGATTTTCTACTTTCAACATCTGCAACAGAAAAATAAGAGTCAGTATCGCTACCACAATGTGTTTCTGAATCAAAATTGATATTATCAGCGGAAGTCTTGGTAGATACAGAAGCTTTTTCAGCAAAAAGCATTGCGAACTTGAGTTTAGCCAAAAACTGTAGTCTCTCTTTCTCCAATGTTTTCTTCTCTGTGTCAAGAGTCTCCTGAAGCTCAGATATTTTGTTTTTCAGAACTGAGCTGGGAATATATAGTTTAGAAGAAGCAAGAAGCTGTTGCTCAAGTTCTGTGACTTTTCTTTGCAATTCATCCTTTGTAATACCTAAACTCGCTATCAACTTATCATCATTCTGCAACATCCTTTGAAAATCTTGACGTTCAAAAGAAAATTCAGATATGAGGTCTTTAAACTTGGCATTCTCTTTTGACAAAATCTTTGCTTTCTTTTTCTCCTCTTTAGAATGTACTTCAAGTTGTGAGATTTTCTCCACAAACTTGCATCTTTTTTCTTCAAACATTTTCTTTTCACTTTCCAAACTCTTTTCTAGGTCTAATACCTTTGTTTCTTTCTGTCACTCAACTTTTTCAACAAGTTGTTTCAACTTATCATGCAATTCAGCTTTTTCAACTTGTAATACACTTGCTCTTTTCTTTTCAAATTCAACTTGTACTTTTAGTAATGAACTTTCTCCACTCAGAATTTGCATCTGTTTCTCCTTTTTTATTATATCATCTGATATACGTTCAATCGTTACATCATACAATGTATTTCTCCGTGTCAATGTGTGAATCTCTTTGTTCAGTGAAGAAATCTTCTCTTTGAGCTGGATATTCTCATTAACTAATCCTTCTGCCTTCTTTTTCTCAAAATTTACTTCAACTTGTGGAATCTTCGTTGACATCTTGATACCTGAAAACTATACGATCGTTTAAGAATGATTTGATTTGATAAAAAAAATTAATCAATAATAATGATTTGAAAGTGTAGTATGAGAATCAATTAGAGTGACTATGAGTTGAGAAAGATTGATTCTAATTCAGTCACAATGACGACGGGGGTTCGGGGGCAGCGCCCCTGATAGCGTGGTCCAAAGGGGTGGCAACCCCTGGCGGGGTCCAAGGGGCAGAGCCCCTGGCTGGGGTCAAGCTGGAAATTTTTTATTTTGTTTAAAATTGCTATATCAGAAAATGAAAGAAAATTCAAATTTTGTATTTTTAACCAAATTTTGAGCCATTTAAAATTGCTATGTAGAATCCAAAAATCCGACACTTTCAAAAATCCGACACTTTCCAAAATCTGACACTTTCAACGAAATCCGACACTTTCATAAATCCGACACTTTCAACCAAATCCGAGTCTTGGAAATCCGATATGTAAATCCGATAACACTAAAATCCGATACTTATCAAACCTGTAAATCCGATACTTTTTGACACACAAACACCAAAAACACTTTTTGACTTAAAATTTTTGGATCAAAATCCTCCTTTCCTCATCTTCTACTTAAGAACATCAAGAACACCATCAATCTTGAATTTTCAAAATTCACCAAAATCGGATTTTCTTTTCTATCAATCTCTACCTTCACAAACACTTTTAAAACACTCCTTTTGTACCAATTTGAATCAAAAATCACGAATTTAACCAAGAATATCAAGAACACAACAAACTTAATTTTCAAATTACTCCATGTGTGATTGAGGAATTGATATGAAACTTTTCACATTGATTCGTGATATGACTACTAACACTTGTTCAAAAAATGAGAAATTAATTCCAACTAAATCACGAATTTCAAAATTCAAGTCTCAAGAACATCTTCCAAAAACCCAGATTCGTAATTCTTAGATTTCTCTCACATGGAGTGGAATTTGCACTTGAAAATTTTACTGTAGGTTCCTGCAATCATACACAACAACATATCCAAAAATTAGATCAAATGAAGATCGTATGAATTTTCTAGATTTTTTCAAAGTTTATGCCCAAAAATAATCCAAAAATTTTAAAATTTCTTCAAATTTCTTGCAATTCTTGATTCAATCAAAACATCTATTTAGGTGTTACTATGCAAACTGGCTTGTTTCAATTTAAGCAAAATACATATCAGAGCGGGGTCGACTTCTCCTTCTACAAAACCAACAAACACAAACCTGCAAAAACATCAACTGAGGGGAATTAGCACGAAGCTAAGTGAGTAGAGGCTAAACACAAACGCAAACATCAACAGTCAATATCAAAGCGCAGATGCTACAACCAATGCCGGCCAAAGCAAAGGTTTACCGATAGCCCTCTATTGAATTGGCACAATGAAATCCCTCACCGTTGCAACGCATGCACCAGTAAGGCTACCACTGTTTAACCAACCACTAGACGAGCCCAGCCCATTTCCACGTGTAGTTGAGTTCTCAAACGCAACTCAATATCATCCAAAGAGCGCGTATCGGCTAAATACTCATGCAACAGATATAATCAACAATCACAATCAACAATCAATCAATCATCCAATCACAATCACATGCATTACATCAATAACATTAACCATAATCTTTACCATCCGCGATTAACGTCCACTCACCTTGTATTCAACATGAACTCAGATATTTAATATCACTAAGTCTTTGGATTGCCTGAAAATACAACAACAATCAAATCAGTCTCGAATTCATAAATATATCTATCCACATATATTTATAAGTCGATCATTCATAAATACAAAACTAAATCCTCATAAAATAGAACAAACAACAAACAACTTAAAATCAAATCCCAAATGTCGGATTTGGGTTCCTCAGATTTAGAGAATCCGCAAATAACGAGTACTGGAATTCAAGGGTAAGATTTTGAAAATCCACGGAACTCAGTCTGTCGGATTCCGGGTCTCCACACTTGGTCCCGGATTCTAAAATACCAAATTAGGCATTATCAGATTCACCACTATCGGATTTCAATATACCGGATTTCAGTGTCTCGGATTTAAAAGTCTGTTTCTTTAACATATATATAGGATTTACGGTTAGCGGATTTTAAGTGTCGGTTTTATAAAAACCGAATTTCATCATCTTCTTCACTTCGAAATCCGCCAACTTCAACCTTCATGGGTTAAACCCAGAATTTATAAAACTCATCAAAACTTACCAAAAATCATATCCAAACATCTTCAATCATGCATTCGCACATCAGAAACACCTTTTATTTATATAAATCACTAAAACATTCAAAACCCATTTAATCACATATTGAGCTTCAAGCTCCATTACCGGTAGTGTAACATGTATTCATGGATTCAACTCAGAAAATATATCAAGATAAATGATAATATAATACAATCACAAACTAACCTTTACTTGAATTAATCAAACAATAATTTCGT
Organism: Dittrichia graveolens; assembly: GCA_038502395.1. Taxonomy (NCBI): domain Eukaryota; kingdom Viridiplantae; phylum Streptophyta; class Magnoliopsida; order Asterales; family Asteraceae; genus Dittrichia; species Dittrichia graveolens. The sequence goes on along the minus strand of JARJIL010000007.1, from coordinate 51,536,885 downwards.
GAATTAGAACTTCAGATTGAAACTCTTCTTCTTGTTTTTCTTCGGCAGAGGAGATAAAAACACACACACACTTTTTCTTTTCTTTTGCAAATAATGAGCAATTACCATATTACCATACACGTACACATACTTTTTACTAATAAAACAAGAGGTGGCTAACCCTCCTTTAATTTGCATACTCTACACACTCGTGTACCTACTTACACATACATACCATGCATACATTCCCATATACTTATATACATGAGTACATACATACTTACAGACCTCAACATTCTTATATCTCTAGTACTTTATATATATACTTTCTAAATTAGTTAAATAATTAACTAGTTAATTTTTAAACTAACTCATAAATAATTTAACCACATAATAAAATAAATGCAATAAAACTGAAACCGCTAACCTGCTAATCTACTAGCCCAGGTTTGTGGGTGTTATAAATATCCCCTCCTTAAGAGGATTCCGTCCTTGGAATCCCTTCTCTTACAAACAAGTGAGGGTAACGGTTTGTCATTTAAGCTTCAGTCTCCCAGGTCAAATATGAACCTAAATTATGCTTCCATTTGACCCATATCATATCATGATTCTTCTGAGTACGTGGAAGTTTTGTTACAAAATCCATCGTTATGTGTTTCCACTTCCACTCAGAAATTTCTAACTGTTTCAAGGACCCGTATGGTTTCTGATGTTCTACCTTCACTTGCGCACATATATGACACGATTCCACAAAGTGTGCCACATCCGCTTTCATCGTAGGCCACCAGTAAAGCACTTTCAAATCGTTATACATGTTAGTGCTTCCTGGGTGTACTAACAGTCTTGACTTGTGTGCTTCAGTTAAAATCAACGATCTCAACTCTCCAAGCATATGTACCCACACACGAGTCTTGTATACCTTCAATCCACGAGAATCGTCAGTCAGTTCATCTTTTTGTTTCTTCATTAGTTCAGCCTTTAAATTCTCTTCTTTTAGAGCTTCTAACTGAGCAGACTTTAGTCTATCCACTAAATCAGATACTATCTCAATACGCATAAACTAGATAGGACTTCTAGCTCCTTTGCGACTTAGGGCATCTGCCACTACATTTGCTTTTCTAGGGTGATATCTGATCTCGCAAAATCTTTTATTAACTCCACCCATCGTCTCTGTCTTTTTAGTTCTTTCTGTGTAAATACATACTGAAGACTTTTATGATCTGTACAAATTACGCATTTGGTGCCATACAAGTAGTGCCTCCACAGCTTGAGCGCAAGCACAACAGCTACTAGCTCCAAGTCGTGAGTCGGGTAATTCTTTTCATGAGGTTTCAACTGCCTTGAAGCATACACAATCACCCGATCCCTCTGCATTAGTACACATCCCAATCCAGCAAATGACGCATCACAATATACAATAAAATCATCTGATCCACTCGGCAAAGCAAGGATGGGAGCCTGACATAACAACCGCTTTAAAGTCTTGAAAGCTTTATCTTGTTCATTACCCCAAAAAAACTTCGTGTCTTTTCGAGTCAACTTAGTCAACGGACCCGTAATTTTGGAGAAATCCTTGATAAATCTGCGGTAGTATCCAGCCAATCCAAGAGAACTCTTTATTTCTGACGGTGTCTTTGGAGCATTCCAGTTCATCACAGCTTCCACTTTCGAAGGATCCACTTTTACTCCCTCGTTACAGATAACATGCCCCTAAGAACTATACTTCTCTTAACCAGAATTCGCACTTCGAGAATTTCTTATACATATGTTCTTTCTTCAAAATCTCCAAAACTTGTCTCAAATGTTGTTCATGTTCCAATTCTGTCTTCGAGTAAATCAAGATATCATCGATAAAGACAATCACAAAATCATCCAAGAATGGCCGACAGACTCTGTTCATAAGATCAATAAATATTGCAGGTGCATTGGTTAAGTCGAACGGCATAACCAAGAACTCGTAATGACCATAGCACGTACGAAAGGCCGTCTTTGACACATCCTCCTTTGATACACGTACCTGATGATAACGTGATCTCAAATCAATTTTCGAGAAGGATGAAGCTCCGTGTAACTGATCAAATAAGTCATCAATTCTAGGCAACGGATACTTATTCTTTATCGTTTTCTTGTTCAACTCACGGTAGTCGATGCACATACACAATGTACCGTCTTTCTTCTTCACAAATAATACTGGTGCACCCCATGGAGACGAGCTTCTACGAATAAAACCTTTGTTTAACAGATCCTAAATCTGCGTCATCATCTCTAGAATTTCTGAAGGTGCCAATCTTTACGGAGCTTTTGCCACTGGTCGAGAACCAGGGATCAAATCAATCTTGAACTCTACCTCGCGAATTGGAGGTAACCTTTGCAATTCCTCGAGAAACACTTCCGGGTATTCCGTTACCACCCGTATATCCGTCATAGCTTGCTTTTCTTTCTTCCCGTCGATAACATACGCCATGTACGATTCACATCCTTTATCTAACGCTTTCTTAGCCTTTAAACATGAAATAATTAGGATCACAGACCCGGCTTTCTCATCCCTTGCTTCCACTCGCTTGCCATCATCCAACGAAAAGGAAATCAACTTCTTTTAGCATATAATACTCGCTTGATTCAACTCAGCCAATCCATCCCGAGCACCACATCAAAACCAGAAAGAGGCATAACAAGAAAATAAACTGGAAAACACACACCATCTACATCAATTTTAGCTCCAGCCACAGCAGTCGTGACCGGAACTATCATGCCATCAGCTGCTTCTATCTCTAAATTACTAGTAAGCTTAATTACAGGCACATTTAATCTACCACAGAACTCCACAGAAACAAAGGAGCGATTAGCTCCAGAATCAAACAATACTCTAGCAGGAGTAGAGTTTATCAGAAACATACCCGTGATGACATCGTCTGTGGAAGTGGCATCGTCCACCGTCATTCTGAACGCCCTACCCTCTACAGTGGGAGGGTTCTTTCTCTTTTGGCCTGACATTGTAGATGATCCCTAGCCACTCCCGCTCATGTCCCTGACCCGGTTTTCTTTCCTGCTGGGCACTCACCAACTCTATGCCCTTCTTTTTTACAGTTCCAACAAACACTTCTTGGGAACCTGCAGTTCTTTAGATCATGACCAAACAGGTGACATTTCACGCATCTCATAGTTTAGGGCGTACACTACCCGTTGTGGTAAGACTTACACCTACCACACCATGGTGCCCGCTGAGTCGACCCACCCAGAGTAGACCTCCTACTCTGATCTCTGTGTCTATTACCACTGCTCTGACCTCCCTGCCTCTGTTGGGTATTGTAATGTTCAAACCTAGATTTTTGCAGGGAAATCCTATCCCTGCCCAAACTCTCCTTCGTAAGTTTATCCCCTTCAGCCGATTTGGCAAAAGTGAAAGCTTGGGATAAAGTGATGGCCCACCTAATGGCGCTGCGGTAATCCGGGTGCAAAGCTCCTACAAAATGAGCAATCTTCGATTGTTTATCCGGCACCCAGTGTTTCACAAATCTCATTTTCTCATTAAACTGTCTTATCATGTCATCCACTGACATATTTCCTGTCATTTGTAAATCCATGAACTCCTTCTTGATCTTGGTAATCTCTAAGGAACTGCAATAATGTTCACATAAATTTTCCTGGAACTGACTCCAGGTGATGCTCTCCTGTTGCTGCTCGGTGAAAAGGCCGGTAATCGAGCCCCACCAAACCATAGCATTTCCTTTTAACATCCTCGTTACGTATTTCACTTTCAATTCATTCTCGCAATTACATGTGTCTAACACCTTCACCATCTCTCCCAACCAGTTCAAAGTAATATTGGGATCGGAACTCCCTCGATACTCTGAAGGCTTACAATCCAGGAATTGTTTATATGTGCACAGTTGTTTGTATCATGGGAATGCAAAAGGATAAGCTCCCGATTGTGCATACAGATAATAAAACGGGGGTTGCATCATGTGAGTTACTGGTGGTAGGGGTGTCGTTACTGGTGCTGTAGTTACCTGAGTAGGAATCGCAGTTAGTACCAGGGTTGGTTAAGGTTAGGTTTGTCTCTGCTGCTCCAAGCTATGAACCTTATTTCTAAGATCCAACCGTTCATTCTCAAGTTTGAAAATAAATTCACTCTGATCTTCTTCCTGATCCTGACTAGACGTTCCGGCTTGATTTGTAGTATCCAAATCTTCTATCACTGGTGCCTTTGTTGATGTTTGGGTCACAGGAGGAAGGATGGGGGTTTCTCTATCAGCCATAATCTGTTACAATCATATCATCTCACAGATCATTAGCATAAACTGTTAGTACACAAAATACTAACTACCACAAACATCTCTAACCCTCCTAATTCCCCCGAAGGAAAGCTTGACTTGTCACAAGCCAAGATTTGGGAATGTAACACTCTAGCAGTGCATGCATTGCCAAACCAAGGCTTTGATACCAAACTATAACACCGGAAAACTCAAGCCAGTTTTTTTAAATACGCGTTGCGGAAGCTTAATTACATATAATAACTGTACATACATAACTAATATTTACAAAGTACAAATATATGTTCTTGAACATCAAAACATCTGTTTAGGTGTTACTATACAAACTGGCTCGTTTCAATTTAACCAATACCGGCCAAAGCAAAGGTTTACCGATGGCCCTCTACTGAATTGGCACAGTGAAATCCCTCACCATTGCAACGCTTGCACCAGTAAGGCTACCACTGTTTATCCAACCACTAGACGAGCCCAGCCCAATTCCACGTGTAGCTGACTTCTCAAACGCAACTCAATATCATCCAAAGAGTGCGTATCGGCCAAATACTCATGCAACAGATATAATCAACAATCAATCAATCATCCAATCACAATCACATGCATTACATCAATAACATTACCATAATCTTTACCATCCGCGATTAACGTCCACTCACCTTGTATTCAACACGAACTCAGATATCTAATATCACTGAGTCTTTGGATTGCCTGAAAATACAGCAACAATCAAATCAGTCTCGAATTCATAAATATATCTATCCACATATATTTATAAGTCAATCATTCATAAATACAAAACTAAATCCTCATAAAATAGAACAAAAAACAAACAACTTAAAATCAAATCCCAAATGTCGGATTTGGGCTCCTCGGATTTAGAAAATCCGCAAATAACAAGTACCGGAATTCAAGGGTCGGATTTTGAGAATCCGACGGACTCAGTCTGTTGGATTCCGGGTCTCCACACTTGGTCCCGGATTCTAAACTATCAGATTAGGCATTATCGGATTCACCACTATCGGATTTCAATATACCGGATTTCAGTGTCTCGGATTTAAAAGTGTCGGTTTCTTTAACATATATAGGATTTATGGTTATCGGATTTTAAGTGTCGGTTTTTATAAAAACCGATTTTCATCATCTTCTTCACTTCGAAATCCGCCAACTTCAACCTCCATGGGTTAAACGCAGATGTTATGAAACTCATCAAAACTTACCAAAAATCATATCCAGACATCTTCAATCATGGATTCGCACATCAAAAACACCTTTTATTTATATAAATCACTAAAACATTCAAAACCCATTTAGTCACATATTGAGCTTCAAGCTTCATTACCGGTAGTTTAACATGTATTCATGGATTCAACTCAGAAAACATATCAAGATAAATGATAATATAATACAATCACAAACTAACCTTTACTTGAATTAATCAAACAATAATTTTGTGAATTATAACTTGAGATTGAAACTCTTCTTGTTTTTCTTCAATAGGGGAGATAAAAAAACACACACACACAAACACTTTTTCTTTTCTTTTGCAAATAATGAGCAATTACCATATTAACATACACGTACACATAGTTTTTACTAATAAAACAGGAGGTGGCTAACCCTCCTTTAATTTTCATACTATTAATACACGTGTACCTACTTACACATACATACCATGCATACATTCCCATATACTTACATACATGCGTACATACCAACTTACATACCTCAAAATTATTATATCTCTAGTACTTTATATATATATACTTTCTAAATAAGTTAAATAATTAACCAATTAATTTTTAAACTAACTCATAAACAATTTAACCACATAATAATATAAAAGCAATAAAACAGATACCGCTAATCCGCTAATCTACTAGCCCAGGTTTGTGGGTGTTATAAATATCCCCTCCTTAAGAGGATTCCGTCCTTGGAATCCCTTCTCTTGCAAACAAGTGAGGGTAACGGTCTCTCATTTCAGCTTCAGTCTCCCAGGTCAAATATGAACCTAAACTGTTCTTCCATTTGATTAACACCATCGGAATCTGCTTCTTGCAGAGGTTGGTCACTTTTCGATCCAACAGTTCAACAGGTTCCTCGATTAATCTTTTCTTAGAATCCACTTTCAACTCATGTACTGAGAGAATCTGACTTTCATCTTCGACCTTACATTTCCTCAGATAACAAACATTGAATGTATCATGAATACCTGCAAAGCTACTGGAAGATCCAGTGTAATTGTCTGATCATTCACTGTCTGACGAATGCGGAAAGGACCAATAAAACGGGGAACTAACTTCCCTTGTTTACTGAAGCGAATCACACCTTTCCACGGAGAGACTTTTAGATACACCAACTCCCCCACATCAAACGTTAACGGATGACGTCGTGGATCTGCCTACATTTTTTGTCTATCTCTGGTAGCTTTCAACTTTTCTCTGGCAATAGCAACCTTGTCTGCTGTCAACTGAACAATCTTAGGCCCTGCAAACTGTTTCTCACTAGCCTCTAACCAACAAGTCGGAGTTCCAAAGCGACGACCGTACAACATCTCATACGGAGGCATTCCAATACTGGAGTGGTAAGAATTGTTATACGCACACACTATCAAAGGCAGGTGCGAATCCCAAGATCCACCATACTCAATTACACAGGCACGTAACATATCTTCAAGCGTCTGTATGGTTTGTTCAGTCTGACCATCAGTCTGGGGATGATAAGCAGTACTTAAGTTAATTCTCGTCCCCAACTCTCTCTGTAAACTCTTCCAAAAGTTAGAAACAAACCTGGAGTCTCTATCAGATACTATTGACAATGGTATACCATGCCTCACAATAATTTCATCAATATACAACTGTGCTAGCTTACCCAAAGAAGCCGATTCACAGGTAGCCAGAAAATGGGCACTTTTTGTTAGTCAATCCATGATCACCCATATCATATCATGATTCTTCTGAGTACGTGGAAGTTTTGTTACAAAATCCATCGTTATGTGTTCCCACTTCCACTTAGGAATTTCTAATTATTTCAAGGACCCGTATGGTTTCTGATGTTCTGCCTTCACTTGCGCACATATATGACACAATTCCATAAAGTGTGCCACATCCGCTTTCATCGTAGTGCTTCTGTTAAAATCAAGTTTCTCAACTCTCTAAGCATAGGCTCCCATACACGAGTCTTGTATACCTTTAATCCACGAGAATCGTCAGTCAGTTCATCTTTTCTTTTCATCATTAGTTCAGCCTTCAAATTCTCTTCTTTTAGAGCTTCGAACTGAGCAGACTTCAGTCTATCCACTAAATTAGATACTATCTCAATACGTATAAACTAGATAGGACTTCCAGCTCCCTTGCGACTTAGGGCATCTGCCACGACATTTGCTTTTCTAGGGTGATATCTGATCTCGTAATCATGATCTTCTATTAACTCGTCCCATCGTCTCTGTCTCATATTTAGTTCTTTCTGTGTAAATACATACTGGAGACTTTTATGATCTGTACAAATTACAAATTTGGTGCCATACAAGTAGTGCCTCCACAGCTTGAGCGCAAACACAACAGCTGCTAGCTCCAAGTTGTGAGTCGGGTAATTCTTTTCATGAGGTTTCAACTGTGTTGAAGCATACGCAATCACTCGATCCCTCTGCATTAGTACACATCCCAATCCAGCAAATGACGCATCACAATATACAATAAAATCATTTGATCCACACGGCAAAGCAAGGACGGGAGCCTTACATAACAAACGCTTTAAAGTCTAGAAAGCTTTATTTTGTTCATTACCCCATACAAACTGTTGGGTTTTCGTGGTCTAAAATTGTTGGAATATGCCCGCTGACACAACGAGTTGATTGCACTACCGATGAGGTATAGGCCTATTGGGTCACACACCAAGTATTGATTACGGCAACAAGATCAAGCAAAATAGAGAGAAAAGCCAAAATGGGTTTTGGCAAGATGGTACACGGGCCGTGTCCAGTCCAATATACACGAGGCGTATTTGCCCAGTTCAAGGTCGTGTAGTTTGGGACTACATGGGCCATGTAGATGAACACGGGCCGTGTTGTGCCTATTAGACATGGGCCATCTTAGCCCAATTGGGGCCGTGGACTTTGGGCCTACACAGCCGTATTGACCAACACGGGCCGTGTACGTCCGCTGTAACAGCAGAATTAACAGCCTTAAACACTTGGTTTAATGGGGTTAACTTTTAATAATTGTGGTAGAAAAAGGGACAACGAATTCTCTGCTCTAGTAGAGGCTTTTGGCTTGTACTTTGTCTCTTGGTTGATACTAGAACTCTCTCTCTCTCTTGTTCATCTTGTTCTTGGTGATTTTTGGTGCACAAGAAGCAAGAAACACATACTTGATTGTTGTTTTGATGTTTTGCATCAACAAACTAGAATTTGGGAATCAAGGAAGCTTGGGGTGGACAACACTAGAGGGATTCTTATTTGGATTCTTAGCTTCTTGACAAGAAAGGTTTTCTTTGTGATTTGCATTGAGGTATAAACTTTTCTTCCCATCTTGTTCATCTTTTAGTTGCAATTTCATTGTTAGATTTTGGTCCATGGGAAGTATTTGTTGTTTGGCTTTGAATTTTGTTATATACTTTGCTTCCGTTGCTACTTGATTTTGCCAAACGAATACCTTCAGTGGTATCTCAGCCATATCAAACATGGCTTTGCACTATTGAGTCTAGAAAAACCATAAAAGTGTTTTTGGATAAGAAAATTGTTTTATTAAAATTGGTTTTTCATTGAAACTCTTGTTGTGCTAGAATAGATTTATTCGTAGTCTTGTTAATATTTTAGTTTTTATATTTATATATTTGTTGTAACTTGGCTTGAAGTGTACACAAATATATACTTATAAATGTATATATGAATATGTGTCTCAAAAATGGTTTGGTACACTAATGCATATGTACAAGGATTGTCTTTTTGGTGCCTTTGATGTTTTGACAATATTAACTAAAATATAGAAATATATTTATGTATCATGGTTATGTGTGGCACACCATGTTTCTATGTGATATGTTTTGGTTTTATTCGATAACATGAAATGCCCTTAGACCTATGTGTTGTGGTGGTTGATTATTTTGGTTTTTGGCAGCCTGCAAGCTGTATTGATGTAACAATATTTATTTATTTATTTATTGGTGCAGCTTGCATGCCGTTCCTTTTATTCAATATATTTGTTTGAATAGTATAGGAATGCGACCTCCGTGTCGTATATATATATTCTATGTATTTGTATATAGTATTGTGACAACCGGAAACAAATTTCCCAGGTTAGCCATTAGAAATTCTAACTTTAAGCCTGGTATGACTAAAAATATTAGTTATGATATAAATACATCAATAATAATATTAGATTCCATAGAAATCCCGCCTATATGGTTAGAACCTTCACGAGCTCGAAAAACCGAATTATTAAAAGTCAAGAATTACAAATCATATACAATAATAATAATAATATAACAATAATTAAATACATCATAATAAATATAAATAAGTTAAAATATAAAACATATATATATAAACTCATAAAAGTAATTAAAACTTTGTTAATTAAAAGATTTAAACAAAATCACCATTTATAAAAAATTTATTTAAACTAATTGCACATAATATTAAAAAAAATAAAAAATAAAAGAAAACCCCTCCCCCCCAAGGGCCGGCCATACACCCCCCCCCCTTCTCTTTTCTCTTTCCTCCTTCTCTTCCTAAGACTTGAACTCCCCCATGCTTTATATAAGCCCCATACTACTCTTCATCATTTCCTTTACCACCACACTCCATCTCTTCTCTTTTCTCTCTTATTCTTTCACCAACAAAATCTCCCAAGAACATCAAACCCTTGTTCATCTTGTGAAGATCAAAGACAAATCAAAGAAAAAGAGTTGGTAAGATGATCATAACAAATCCATCTCTACTCTTCTACCTTTCTTCTTTTCTTTCTTTTTATTTATTTTCTTTGATGTTCATCTTATTTCTTTTAAATATCTATAATCATGTAAATATTAACATCCTACCAATGTTGTAAGCAGCACATGAAATGTGCATCATCCTACCATTGTTGTATGGAACATAATCAACTAAAATCTAGAAATTAAGACTTTGATCATGCATGTGTATCATCTTACCAAATGTTGTAAGGAACACATAAAATGTGTATTATCCTACCATTGTTGTAAGGAACACATGGACTATCAAAGCTTATACTCATACAAGATGATTAATCATGAATATAAATATATTATATTAAAGTTATGACCCATAAAGCAAAGAGAAAACATAATCTGGCAGAGTCTGAGCTAGAACTCCCCCATTGTTTTTGTTACATCTGGAGTTCTAGGTATCAAAATCAGTTGATTCTTTTTGCTAATCTTAGTTTAAAGTGTTACCTTTCATTTAAACCTATATTCACTAATTTTCATGAAGTTTTGATCCTTCAAACATATTTAATAATACACATATGTTGAATCTGGAAATCTGACATATTTAAAAAGGTACACTTTAAACACGTATAACTTACTCATTCTTGGGTCAAAATATGTCTAGGTTTTTTTAAACGTTTCATCCTTCAGTCGTGGTTAATTCCCATTTTGAATCATGTAAACGAGGTCGTATGAGCCCTAAACAGACTTTTTAGTAACAATATGTCATCCAGACACTGATCAGTGGACATCTTATATACTTTTAATTATTAAAAATATTAAATATGGATTATAAATTCCTATATTTTTACTGGACATTCTAGAAACATTTATTAAGGTTATATTAAAATATTAAGCCTTAATATGACTTCTAGAATACAGTTTTTAATTATTTAAGTTTAACTTAAGGAAATAAAAATTCCAGTGAACACCTATGATTTAAGGAAAAAGAACAAATTAAGATACCAAATGTTGTAAGGAACACATAAAATGTGTATCATCCTACCATTGTTGTAAGGAACACATGGATTATCAAGGCTTATACTCATACAAGATGATTAATCATGAATATAAATATGTTATATTAAAGTTATGATCCATAAACCAAAGAGAAATCATAATCTGGCAGTTGATTCTTTTTGCTAATCTTTGTTTAAAGTGTTACCTTTCATTTAAACCTGGATTCACTAATTTTCATGAAGGTTTGATCCTTCAAACATATTTAATAAGACACATATGTTGAATCTGGAAATCTGACATATTTAAAAAGGTACACTTTAAACGCGTATAACTTACTCATTCTTGGGTCCAAATATGTCTAGTTTTTTTTTTTTTAAGTTTCATCCTTGAGTCGTGGTTAATTCATATTTTTAATCATGTAAAAACGAGGTCGTATGAGCCCTAAACAGACTTTTTAGTAACAATATGTCATCCAGACACTGATTAGTGGACATCTTATATACTTTTAATTATTAAAAATATTAAATATGGATTATAAATTCCTATATTTTTACTGGACATTCTAGAGACATGTATTAAAGTTATATTAAAATATTAAGCCTTAATATGACTTCTAGAATACAGTTTTTAATTTTTTAAGTTTAACTTAAGGAAATAAAAATTCCAATGAACACTTATGATTTATGGAAAATAGAGAAAACCTTTAAAAATTTAATAAATAAGTTAATAACAAATAAATAATACAAAGTAATACATAAAATAAGTCTAATAGAGCTACATACTTCTTATATTAGGAAAGGAGCTTCGGTAGAAACGAGAAACCCTTACAAGTTAGCACATTTGCAGACCGAGTGAGTATCATAGCCCCCCTTTTTACCGTATTTCATGTTATTGTCGGTTAGGTTGTATAATGGCTCAAGCAATAATCATCATAGTATATTACTACCATGTGCAATGTATTGGGCAATATAATGTATCTTCTATCATTATTACATATTTGGATTTTATTCCAAAATCTCCATCATTTATTTAAACTTTTCCTTATTTAAAAGTTATATTGTGCATATTAAAAAACCTATGAACTCACGAACTCTAGTAGTTGACCAATTTTTTTCTTTTACCCATGCTTTCAGGTGACCGTCGTTAGGTACAATGCATAGAAGCACGATGTGTGGCATCTTCATCTTCATCCTCACATTTTATAAAAAAAATTTCTATTTTATTTATGCATCGTACGAGACAATGTCCTTTAAACATTATTTGGTTGTGTAACTTTTACTTATGTTTTATCCGAACCACTTACTTTGTTAATTTAATATATTGGTTATTGTCTATTTACCTTGTGCGATGATCCCTTGTGTTGTGACACCTCGTGTTTCCGCTTTAGCGGGGTGTGACAAGTTTAGAATTAAAACGGGAATAGTCAACGAGAGTCATGGTGATGACGTCTTGGCGAGAAGGAATCAACATGCTATTGGAGGTGTTGGATTCAGTGGGAGCTCACCCAACGAGACTATATCTGTCCTTAGATTTATGGCCTCGTTTTCCCCGTTGTGGCTCACGGGGAAAACGCATAGGATTTTTTGGCATGTTACCGAATTATATATATATATATATATATATATATATATATATATTTGCGTGGTTGTATTTTATTTTTCCAATACATGGATTAGGATTCGCATGCTAGACAATTTTTCCTATAAAATTAAATAAAATACAACATTTGTTAAAATGGTTAACAATCTCACGCGAATAGAATTGACAAATAAAATATAAAGATGGTATTAAATTTAAAAGTTCTTAAAATCGTTTTGACACTTACTTTCTTTATTCACCAAAAGGGTTTTATAAACCCGAAACAAAATCCCGTTTTTCAAAATGTAAATCACGCACCATCCGTAAGATGACACCACCGGAATCTAACGAAGCAAGGATGATTGTCGAGCTAAGCACGAGTCATTCCTTGTGTAGTTGTGTGGAAGGTGAGTGGGGTAACTCGCATGATTGGTTGTCGAGCTAAGCACGAGCCAATTGATGGTCGAGAGTGCCACCCATGTGTCTTGTCGGACGATTTACAATTTTAGTATATAATTCTTGGTTAGTTTTCGAGCTAAGAACGTGCTAAACAAAAATTATATATTAAGATTGGTGTAAGATACGGATCAAACATGCCAACCGATGTAATGGATGTCAACAGATCCCGCAAGTGTCTAAGAGTTGTAATAGAGATTACAATTGGTAAAATGGTTGCCAGCCTAAATAGCTTTGCCACGTGATCCGCGGTAAACCCGTAACGGTGCGAGGTGAAATAAGGTTCTTAGCCCTTGTTACAAATAAATTGTTATGTTTAAAACTATGGGTACTTATTGTAACAAGGATTTCCAAACTAACTAAAACTACTTTGCTATTTTAGATGGCGTCTTCAAGCAACACCAACACCACCAACCATTTTTCGCTTAGAGTTTTCCTTGAAAAGGAGAAACTCAATGGTAACAACTTCTTGGATTGGTTTTGGCAACTTAAACTTGTCTTACGCCAAGAAGGGAAGATGGTTACCATAGAGGAGGCCATACCCAAGGCTCCTGCTGCCAATGCCACTCGGGCTATCCGAGACACTTATGAGAAGCGTGTCAAGGATACCGAGGACATTACTTGCCTCATTCTAAGTACTATGATCCCCGAACTCCAAAAGCAAATGGATCATTTGAGTGCTTTTGACTTGATCGCTCAGCTTAAGGAAATGTTCCAGCAGCAAGCGAGACAAGAGAGGTTTGAGTGTCTTAAGTCGGTACTTGGTAGTAAGATGGCCGATGGCGGGAATGTGAGTGCTCACGTGTTGTGCATGAAAGCAAACGTGGAGCGCATGGAACGGTTCGGATTTACCATAGGGAGGGAGCTGGCCGTGGATTTGATCCTATGGTCCCTGCCCACAACGTATGATCAATTCGTTACGAGTTATCATATGCATAGTATGGATAAGTCCATTATGGAGCTTCATGGTATGCTTAAGACAACGGAGTCTAGCATGACCAAAAATAAGGCCGCCGTTCCAAATCCTGTTCTTGCTATAAGGGAGGGGCGAATACAGAAGAAGAAGAAATCCGCTTATACCCCTAAGGGTAAGGGGAAGGGGAAGATTGACGCTGCCAAGTCTAGCCCCGCCTCGGAGGGTAAAGGCAAGGGGATGATGGTTCCCTAAGATAAAACTCCAAATGAAGCGGAATGCTTCTTCTGCGGGAAGAAGGGCCATTGGTGCCGTAATTGCCCGGGGTACCTAGAAGGTCTTAAGAATCTCAAGGGGTTGAGCATCGGAGGAACTTCCAATTCAGGTATGTACATGATTGAACTCCATCATACTTCTACATCTGGTAGTTGGGTATTAGATACCGGTTGTGGCACTCACGTTTGTAATATTGTGCAGGTGCGAAGGACAAGTAGAAGGATGGAGAATGGCGAGCTTGACTTGATAATGGGAAACAAGGAGATTGTCCCGGTCAAGGCTCGAGGAGAAGTTGAACTATCTTTTAATTCCGGTTTTTCCATATTATTATTAAACGTATGCTATTCGCCGCTTGTGGCGCGAAACATTATTTCTTTTCATGCATTACACGACAATGGTTTTAGGTTTTCATTTGACAATGGAGTTATTGTTTGTTTTAAAAATAATATTTGTTATTTTAAAGATTATCCTTGTCGTGGTATTTATGAAGTAGATGCGTACGTTAGTGATAATCGTTCAATCATGAATATTGATTCAACGTCTAAAAATGGTTTAGACAAATTGTCTTTGTGGCATGGTTGACTTGGCCATATAAACAAGAATCGTATCGCCGAGCCCCAAGCAGAGGGGATCTTAGAATCATTTGACCACGAGTCAAATGAAGTATACGAATCTTGTTTATTAGGCAAGATGACTAAAGCACCTTTTCCGGCGTGAATGAGAGGGAAAAAGACTTATGGGACATTATACGTTCTGATGTGTGTGGTCCTTTTAAGCACATCACAAGAGACAATTCTAGATACTTCGTTACCTTTATAGATGATTATAGTAGGTATGGGTATGTCACCTAGGTTAGACAAAAGTCCGAGACCTTTGAGTTTTTTAAGACTTTCCAAAACGAAGTAGAGAATCAATTGGGCAAAAAGATTAAGATACTTAGATCCGATAGGGGTGGTGAGTATCTTAGTCAAGAGTTTCGTGATCATCTCAAGGGTTGTGGAATTATCTCACAACTTACACATCCTATGACGCAACAATTAAATGGTGTCACCGAGAGGAAGAACCAAACATTGTTAGATATGGTTCGGTCTATGATGAGTCACACCCAAGTGCCTATAAGCCTTTGGGGTTATGCTCTTGAAACGGCAACAAGAATCCTTAATATCGTACCAACGAAGAAGCACGAGAAAACACCTTCTGAGATGTGGCATGGGAAACCTCCCGTTCTTGCCTATCTAAAGATTTGGGGTTGACAAGCCTACGTACGACGAGAGGTAGATGACAAGTTAGAGCCCCGATCCGAAAAGTGTTATTTCATTGGATATCCACCTGAGGGTATTAGTGGATCTTAATGAGCCCACCAACTATCAGGAAGCGGCAGCGGGCCACGAGTCTGCTAAGAGGAAGGAGGCAATGGATAACGAGATGCAATCCATGGAGGATAACGAGGTTTGGGAATTGGTTGATCCTACACTCGGTTGAAAACCAGTAGGGTGTAAATGGGTCTTCAAGAAAAAGACCGACATGGATGGAAAAGTCGACACTTTCAAAGCCCGACTGGTGGCTAAAGGTTTCACCCAGACACATGGTGTCGATTATGATGAAACTTTCTCCCCAGTGGCCATGTTGAAATCTATTAGGATACTTTTGGCAATCACCGCATTTCATGATTATGAAATATGGCAAATGGATGTCAAAACCGCCTTCCTTAATGGGAAGCTCTTCGAAGAGGTATATATGACGTAGCTGGAGGGTTTTGTACATCCGAAGCATCCTAATAGAGTATGTAGACTGAAGAAGTCCATTTATGGACTTAAACAAGCATCTCGTAGTTGGAATCTATGATTTGATGAGAAGATCAAAGAGCTTTGTTTTTCAAAGAGTGTAGACGAGCCATGTGTATACGTTAGGGCTAGTGGGAGCGCCGTTGTTTTCTTAGTCTTATATGTGGATGATATCCTACTCATTGGGAAAGATATTCCAACCTTGCAAAGTGTTAAAACTTGGCTTGGAAAATGCTTTTCAATGAAAGACTTAGGAGAAGCGGCATATATTCTGGGAATCAAGATCTATAGAGATAGATCTAGAAAACTTCTCGGGTTGAGTCAAAGTACACACATTGACAAAGTCTTGAAGCGATTCAAGATGGAGGATTCCAAGAAAGGAAATCTTCCTATGTCACATGGAGTGATATTGAGTAAGACTCAATGTCCTAGTTCTCAAGAGGAACGAGGCATATACCTCGTAAGTACCACTTGATTAGAGAGATGATTGAAAGTGGTGAAGTCGCTATTAGTAGAGTAACCTCGGAAGGCAATTTGGCCGATCCGTTTACTAAACCGTTGTCACAAGCTTCTCATGATTCTCACACTATGGCAATAGGTATTTGCTCATGACTTGGTTTAGATATAGTTTTAATTTATGTTTGGACCATTATGTATTTGGGAACATTAAGCAGTAATGTCACTAATGTTTGTTTCGATTTATAAAGTAGAGATCTATATATACGCGTGTTGCGGTTACTTACATTTAGTCTTTATTGTGTTCTATCTTTGCATGTTTAATTTCTTCCCTAGATTGTTTTACAATCTTTAAATCTCCACAATCGGTCATAATTTTTGGGAAGGAAGTATGAATTAAGATTGAGGTAAAGAATTGGTTTTGATAAAACGTGATTCTTGCTTATACTTGAAACGGGTTTCAAATGATTGGAGGACCCGCACCCAAGTTTACTTTATGGTTTTAGTCACAAGTAACTCGGGATGGTAATGACATTTCATCCTTAAACTAGAGATACATGTGATCCCAAAGCACAGGTCTGCTTTGCTTTGATCATTTTCTAACGCGGTCCGTAACTGGTCGTTATAAGGGAGATGATTGGGTAAAGTATTATCTATGTGGCGGGACTATGTAGTCGAAAGGTATTTGTTCCTCTATGTATAGAGAGAATATGCATGGGCCCCTCGATGATTGAGTGCTGACGTTCATATGCATGGCCGTGCTCAAGTTATATTGATGATGGGTCAATGTTAACTTGATTTGTTGGTCACCACTAATCTAGAATCGAGAAACATAATCGTGAACGATCTGAAGGTTGACTATATTCCATGCCTTGTGTTCACATTGGATATCGCGAACAAAGGGGTGTACATGTTCATTTATCTTTAGGACAATCATTTTATGATTGGGGATCTGGTCAAGAGTGGCATACCCTATACTAACTTGGGAGCTTCGATGTCTTGCTAGAGGCCACTCTATGTTTGTGTTATTTTTTGTAGTCGTGTCACGTGCAAGTGGGAGTCTGTTGGAATATTCCCGCTGACACGAACGAGTTAATTGCACTACCGATATGGTATAGGCCTATTGGGTCACACACCAAGTATTGATTCCGGCAGCATGATCAAGCAGAATAGAGAGAAAGGCCAAAATGGGGTTTGGCAGGATGGTACACGGGCCGTTTGCTTCAACACAGGCTGTGTCCAGTCCAACATACACGAGGCGTATTGGCCCAGTTCAAGGTCGTGTAGTTTGGGCCTACATGGGCCGTGTAGATGAACACGGGCCGTGTTGTGCCTATTAGACACGAGCTGTCTTAGCCCAATTGGGGTCGTGGACTTTGGGCCTACACGGCCGTGTTAACCAACACGGGCCGTGTACGTCGCTGTAACAGCAAAATTAACAGCCTTAAACACTTGGTTTAATGGGGTTAACTTCTAATAATTGTGGTAGACAAAGGGACCACGAATTCTCTGCTCTAGTAGAGGCTTTTGGCTTGTGCTTTGTCTCTTGGTTGATACTAGAACTCTCTCTCTCTTGTTCATCTTGTTCTTGGTGATTTTTGGTGCAGAAAAAGCAAGAAACACATACTTGATTGTTGTTTTGATGTTTTGCATCAACAAACTAGCATTTGGGAATCATGGAAGCTTGGGGTGTACAACACTAGAGGGATTCTTATTCGGACTCTTAGCTTCTTGACAAGAAAGGTTTTCTTTGTGACTTGCATTGAGGTATAAACTTTTCTTCCCATCTTGTTTATCTTTTAGTTGCAATTTCATTGTTAGATTTTGGTCCATGGGAAGTATTCGTTGTTTGACTTTGGATTTTGTTATATACTTTGCTTCCGTTGCTACTTGATTTTTCCAAACAAATACCTTTAAAAATCACAGCGGAAGCAAAACAAGTAGAAAATGAGTTTCAAAATTTGACCACGAATGTGCCCACCATATGGACCAAAACTCTATACATGGATAAGCAACAAAATAAAGACAAGAAGGAATAGGCTCATACCCTTGAAGCTATCTTCCTTAGTCAATCGAATTTGGAGTTTGGAAGTGTGTACTAACGTGTACACCTCTATCGTATTCCACACCAAGATATGATCGTCTCCCACTTGCTAGAGTGTTAGGTGTGCCAACCTAAACACCATAAATGATCTAACACACAAAGAACCTAAGCCTTGACTACCTTTTGTGTTTGAGAGAGAGAAGTGTGCAATATGTGTTTTGTATATCTTTCAAAAGCTAGTAACCTCACAATGGACTCATGCACCACCTTATATAGACTCCACAAAAGAGAATAAAAACGTTCATGCATTGATACTCCATCAGTTACCAATTAAAACACCATTATCTTCTTCATAAACAGCCTTGAAAGCTGTTTAAGAAGACTGTTACTACACGAGGCATGGGCGTGCCAGCCCAAAGAGGCCATGCCCAAGTCACGCCTGACTTGGGCTTGTGCATGTCCATTGGGCACAGGGCACGGGCGTGCCTCCCATAGGCACGGGCGTACCTAGCCAGATGCCACGCCCAAGTCACGCCCGACTTGGGCGCGTACCTGCCCGTAGGGCATGGCCGTACCTCATAGAGGCACAGGCGTGCCTTTGGCCCATCAGAACTAGTTTCTGATTTTCTCTCTCATTTGACCATCCGTGATGAAGGAATCGATATTTGGCGTGTGACCCAATAGGCCCTTGCTTCATTATCCATGATACCAACTCATGCGTTTGTCAGTGGGTATAATCCAACAGACTCCCACTTACACATGACAAACACATGAAAGGTGTCACCGACATAGAGTGGCCTTTAGCAAGGCATCTATGCCCCCAAGTCAACACATGGTTTGTCTTCCCAAAACAAATACCTCACCAAAAGGACAGGTCCTACAGATAAGTGATTAATTATCCCTTCGTTCACAATATCCGTTGTGAATGCAGGTCATGGAACATGATCAACCCCAAATCATTCACGATTATGTTTCTCGATATAGACTAGCTATGAGTAACAATACAAGTTGCACAATTGATCCATTATCAATTCAACTTGAGCATGGCCATGCATTTTGATTTGTCATCAGCTTAGGCAACGAGGAGCCCAAGGATATCTCTCAAAAGAGGAACGAATACCTTTGACTACACCGCCCTATCATAATAACAAGTTCTTGCCTGAAAACTTCCCTTATAACAGCCACTTACGAACTGCGTTAGAAAGCAAACTAAACAAGTCCATGTTAATAATCAAGCATCACATGCATCTCTAGTAAAAGGATAAATAATATTATCATTCTGATTTACTCGTGATAATATCCATGGAGTAAACTCAGGTACGGGTCCTCCAATTACTTAATCACCATTAAGTACAGGCTAGTGTTGTGTAAACAAGTATTCAATCCAAGATGAAAACTTTACCAACCACTCGCCTCGATCTTAATTCACTTCTTCCTTCCAACGAAGAACGACCGATCGTGGAGTATTTAGAATAAACAAGTATTTTCATGGAAGTATTAAACATGCAAAGATAGAACACAATAATGTTACATAAAGTTATCGCATCATGCGTATATTAAATCCCCATTTAATAGTCATTACAATAAGAAATACATTATTGCTTTAATGTTCTCAATAACATACAATTAAAATAATTAAACCAAGTCACTAGCAAATCTAATACCAATAGACTAAGCATGAGAATCATGCTTAACTTGTGACAAAGGTTTGGTGAGTGGATCTGCCAAGTTCCCCTTAGTCGATACTCTGTTGACCACAATGTCTCCATTCTCGATAATATCACGGATAAAATGATATTTCCGAGCAATGTGTCTCGTACATCGATGCGCTCTTGGTTCCTTAGCTAGAGCTACTGCACCCTCATTGTCACAGAAGATCTCAATAGGGTTAGCGATGCTAGGAACAACTCCAAGATCTTGAATGAATTTCTTCATCCAGACGGCTTCCTTAGTAGCCTCGCTTGCTGCAATATACTCTGACTCCGTGGTTGAATTGGCCACGGTATATTTCTTGGAACTTCTCCAACTTATTGGTCCACCATTTAACAAGAATACAAATCCCGATTGAGACCGGCAATCATCCTTATCCGTTTGGAAGCTAGCATCAGAATATCCAGTAACTCTGAGCTCCTCCCATCCACCGAACACTACAAATATTTCCTTAGTTCTCCAAAGATATTTAAGGATGTTTTTAACCGCAACCCAATGACTTTGACCAGGGTTAGTCTGATATCGGCTCGTCATGCTCAAGGAATACGACACATCAGGCCGAGTACATAGCATAGCATACATGTTCGATCCTACTGCTGAAGCATACGGAACTCGACTCATTTCCTCTAGTTCCTTTTGAGAACTAGGACATCGAGACTTGCTCAATGCCATACAACGCAACATAGGCAAATTCCGTTTCTTAAAATCTTGAACCTTGAACCTCTTCAAGACTTTATCTATGTACGTACTCTGGCTCAAACGAATGAGTCTTTTAGATCTATCTCTATAGATCTTTATCCCCAAAATATATGCTGCTTCTCCCATGTCTTTCATAGAGAAGCAACTCCCAAGCCAGGTTTTCACTTCCTGCAAGGTAGTCACATCACTTGCTATGAGTAGTATATCATCCACATACAAGACTAGGAAAACTACAGCACTCCCACTAGCCAAACTCTTTGACCTTTTCATCAATGCAAATGTTCCAACTCCGAGATGCTTGCTTATGTCCATAAATGGACCTCTTAAGCTTGCAGACTTTATTAGGATATTTGGGGTTTACGTAACCATCGGGTTGTGCCATGTAAACCTCCTCCGCCTACTTCCCGTTAAGGAAGGTAGTCATGACATCCATCTTCCATATTTCTTAATTGTAATATGCAGCGATAGACATTAATATCCTAATAGACTTCAACATAGCCACTGGAGAAAAGGTTTCTGTAACATCCGAAAACCCAGCCTAGTAGTGGGCGGGCTAATGGTAAGTTGAACTATGTTTAATTATGTATAATTAAAGATTTGTTATGTGATTAAATGAGTATGTGAAGTCGTATGTGTTTATGAGTAAATAAGATTGAGTTTGATATGAGAATTATAGCAAATATCTCGATTGGATGTTGAGTAATTGGTTAAGTAATTATTGAGAGTAATTAAATTAATTGGTTTAGATTATAAAATGGTAAGATGAATTACTGAGGAAAGAAATGAATTTTATGTGGTATGTATGTTATGCATACAAATTGTTTATGTATGTATGATATCATGTATGTATGTATGTGTGTATGAAGTTGGTAATGACACCTTTTATGGAGAAAGTACACATGTGTGTGTATGTATATGTGCCTAGAAATCAGAATTAGAAAGAAAGAAAAAGAAAAGTGAAAGTGTGTGTATATTCTCTGGTGAAAAAGAAGAACAAAGAAGAAAAGACTTGAAACTTCAAAAGTGTAGATTTTGTGATTCAAAAATTTGAAATAAAGGTTAGCTAACAACCCATACATGTTACTGAACATTTGATTATGCTTTTGATTGTGTTTATATGATTATATAAAAGTTCCACCATTGATGGATTTTGAAGAAAGTGAATGAAATGGGTGTTGATGATTTTGGTTATTTGATTTGTTAAAAAGGTGTTTAGGATGTTATATATGCATGACATACAATATATATGAGTTTGGAATAAAGAAAAATGATGTTGATATGGTTATAAGAGTGTTGGCTGGTTGGAAATCCGACAAGAAGAAAGTAGATATGCTGATGAATGCGTGTAGCGGCGCTACACTAATGGTCGTGGCGCGACGTTCATAAAATCCGAATATGGAATAGGTTTTTGGAAGAAATCTGAATGTAACAATCCTAATCTTTGAAATCCGAGTATTTTAAATCCGAGTGCTAGAAATACGACACCAAATCCGATATTAGAAAACCGAAAATCAAAATCCGAATCTCAAATCCGCAACTGAAAGCCGGATTCGAAATCTGACAGTGTCGCGGCGCGACCCAAAGGAGTATCGCGGCGCGACGGGGCCTTTTTCAGAAAAGTTATTTGTTTTGTTTGTATTTCGTTTGGGAAAGGTTGTATTGTTAATTATATGATATAATCAAGTTGTTTACATGATTATGAGATATAAATATATGTTGAAAGATATATTTATATATTCGAGACTAATTCGGTTGTTGCTGTGTTTTCAGGCAAACCACAGACTCAGTGATATTAGACAACTGAGCACGCGTGATACGAGGACTGAGGTGAGTGGAAGTTTACTCACGGGTGGTTACGTTGGTAACTTTATGAATCGAATGATTGAGGGATTGTTTGAATGCAATATTTGCCTGTTGATTTGAATATGAGATATTTGACTGATAAGTTCATTATGCGAAGACAGATCGATTGTCATGCCATGATACTCTGTTAAGTCTGCTATATGCTAAATGAGAATTACATGTTCATATATGTTATATGTAAAAGAGTTTTGATTGTGATTGTGATTGGAAGAATATTTGGATTGTTTGAGAAACCGACTTCTGTGTTACGGGTCGGAAGAGATCAGCTTCTATGTAAGAGCTGGTTGGGGTCAGCCGCTGATGTTAGGGCTGGGCTCGCTTGCGGTTGGTTGAACAGTAGTAGCTCCTCTGTTGCATTTGTTGCTCATAGGGGAGTTTACTGTGCCAATCGGCAGGGAGCTATCGGTAAACCTTTGCTTTGGCCAACTTTGGTTGTAGGTTCGGCAGAACCGCCGGTCCTCGGGATGTAAGAGATTGTTGAATTGACGGCTTGCTTGAGGATTGATGTTCAGAGGTTCTGCTGGGAACAATGTTTGTTTTGTGCTTGTCTTTAGCTTCCATTCACTTAGCTTTGTGCTTACCCCCCACGGTTGATTGCTTTTTGCAGGTTTATGTGAGTAGCTGTTTAGTTTGTTTGTGTAAATGGGAATTTGACCAATACTCTGATATTGTGTTTTGAGAAGAGACGAGCCATGTTTTATAATCTTTTGTAACACAAATGAATGTTGAGATTTGTAAAGTACTTTGTACTTGTGAATGTTTATGAAATTAAGTATATGCTTCCGCAGCGTTTTAAAAAAACATGGCTTGAGTTTTACGGTGTTACAAGTTGGTATCAGAGCCTCTGTTTGGCGATGCAGGCACGGCTAGAGTGTTGCATTCCCAAATCTTGGCTCGTGTTGGGTCAAACTTTCCTTTGGGGAATTTAGAGTGAATTGGAATTGTGTGTGATAGTTAGTATGTTATGTACTAACGGTTTATCTAATGAGCTTGTGAGATGATGTGATTGTACAGATATGGCTGACAGAGATACCCCTGCTGACACTCCTGTGACCCAAGAAGTGACTGGAATTTCATCAGCGGATGTTTTGAATGTAACAGGTCAGATTGGTACTTCAGGTTTTGAATCAGGAATGGATCAGAGGGAATATATTTCCAAATTGGAGAATGAATTATGGGAACTTAGAAATGCTATGGGCAATATGGAACTAGAGAGGATTATCCAGAATGAACGAATTCAAAATTCTATGTTTAATACAACTCAAGCTACAAATGTGCAAGTTACATTTCCGTTTCCTCCAATATCACAAGTGGCACAACAGTCGAGTTCTCATCCTTTTACTACCCAAGGAGTTTATCCTTTTGCGTATCCAGGATTTAAACCAGCATGTACGTATAAGCAATTCTTGGATTGTAAGCCATCAGAGTACTATGGCAGTACAGATCCTAATATAACTTTGAACTGGTTGCGAGAAATGGTAAAGGCTTTTGAAGCGTGTAATTGTGAGGATGAACTGAGAGTTTGTTTTGCGACTCGTATGCTAAGAGGATATGCAATGGTTTGGTGGGATTCCCTTACAGGGTATTTTTCTAAACAACAACAAAATAGTGTGACTTGGGATCAATTCTAGGAGAAACTGTGTGAACAGTATTGCAATACTTTTGAGATAGTTCGTATCAAAAGAGAATTCATTGAGTTGCGTATGACTAAAGACATGACTGTGGATGAATTAATCAAACGATTTAATGAGAGATTGCGTTTTGTGAAGCAATGGGTACCTGATGAAGCGTCTAAGATACAACACTTTGTGGGAGCTTTGCTTCTTGAGTATCGAAGTACTACCAGATGGGCTAGTACACTGTCGCAGGCATTTACCTTGGCCAAGTCGGCTGAAGATGATTTGAATGCTAGAGATAGAACGAATCGAGATGAGATATCTCAGCAGAAATTGCGATTGGAACAGTATAATGTTGAGAAGCAAAGAGGGCATAGTAGCCGGAGTAAAAGAAATTTGAAACGTAGATCTATGTCTGATGTATCTAATCAACGAGTGCCACGGTGTGGGAAGTGTAAGTCTCACCACACAGGACCATGTACGACTCAGAGTATGCGGTGTCTGACTTGTGGGCAGTTTGGCCATGAAATGAAAGAGTGTCGTTTCTCACGAAAGGTATGCTGGATTTGTTTTGAAGAAGATCATCGAGCAAGAGATTGCAAAGTTGGCAAGGAATTAGAGTCAGGGTCAGGAGCTGTGGCAGGTGGGGGATCCTCGTCAGCAAGTGGACAAAAGAGGAAGAACCCTTCTGAGCAAGGGGGTAGAAATTTCAACATGATGGCCGATGATATTGCCACTACTGATGATGTAACGGGTACGTTTTGATAACTCTTATACTTGTGTGTATGTTTCTTAACTTTAGAGTTAAGCATGAATATATGATGTTTATGTGTGCCAAGCATGTTTGATTGATTCTAAAGAGTATGAGTCTTTAGAAAGTTGAGGTATTTGATTGTGAAACTGTTTGATGCGCATGGTAGTAAGTAAATATATCGGTAAATGACGAAATACATAATATGACATGAATTGGGTATGAAGTACCCTAGAGTGATGTTTGTAGATTTGTAGAACTGTATGCTAGGTTATGTGTTGCAAGAGTTGTCTTGCCTTCTGTGTTTAAGTATGTTTATATGTATATGTATACTTGTGTTCGTACTAAGAAGGAGGAAAATGGATAAGTTAACAAAGTTTAGAAGGTTTTGTGACGATTGAGAGATAGTATGATAAATGTATAACTGAAATTGCGAGTATGGGTACAACTAAAGATAGAAGATAATCGGTGATAACAATTAATGAACCTGAGGAGATTGATTATTGTTGAGATATTGCATTATTTGGATTGACCTGAAGCTACTATGTTATGAAGATGGAGGAATAGTTTATGTTTTGTGACAATTGAAAATTCTTGAGAGGAATAATTTAATCCCTATCCTTGAAAGTTGCAGCAGATGCGTTGCATTGATAATATGAAGATACTGATTATAAAGAAAGACATGTGAAACTGGTCTGAGTATTAAAAAGGAATAACATATATTTATATATATGAAGGAAATCAACATGTGACAGAGATGATGGTTAGAATGAATCAAAGATTGTAAATGAAAATTTTGATATTATACTGGGAAGACAATTGAATGCGAGGGAATTGTAGATGGTAACCATGAAGATTATGTGAATCGACGCGCACTTGATTTGATGGATGAAGTTGGGATTATCCTTATTAGAAATTGATGACATGGATGATTGGGATTATCAAGTAGAAAGAAAGAAGTGGATGGTTACAGATTGGGCAAGTTTGAAATCTGCAAGAAGTGTTTGGATGAAGATATTAATAGTGCTTAATTACAAGGAGATACACGTGAGAAAGAGCCAGTTATGATGATGATGATTGACACGCATGAACTGAAGATATATGTAAATTGAGATTATGAGAAAAGAGAAATGTAATGGCCTAAGCTTATGGTACGGAGATTTGTAGACCATATGAATGAATTGCCTTTGTTAAGGAGTACCTGAGCTTGGAACTGGAAATTTATTTTGAACAAGACTCACTGAACCATATCGCCAAAGCACTTGGAAGGGCTAAATAGTATAATGCCATACGAAATAATTGATAGATGACTTACCTAGATGGGTGAATGTGACATTCGGCAACAAATTTCCGAGGTTAGCCATTAGAAATTCCAATTTTAAGCCTAGTATGACTAAAAATAGTATTTATGACTTAAATACATCCATAATAATATTAGATTTCGTAGAAATCCCGCCTATATGGTTAGAACCTTCCCGAGCTCGAAAAATTGAATTATTAAAAGTCAAGAATTACAAATCATATACAATAATAATAATAATAATAACAATAAAAATAATTAAATACATCATAATAAATATAAATAAGTTAAAATATAAAACATATATATATATATATATATAAACTCATCAAAATAATTAAAACTTTGTTAATTAAAAGATTTAAACAAAATCACCATTTATACAAATTTATTTAAACTAATTACACAAAATTTATAAAAAATAAAAAAATAAAAGAAACCCCCCATCTCTTTTCTCTTGCCTCCCTCTCTTCCCAAAAATCACCACTTGATCTCCCCCATGCTCTATATAAGCCCCCTACTACTCTTTATCATTTCCTTCACCACCACACTCCATCTCTTCTCTTTTCTCTCTTCTTCTTTCACCAACAAAAATCTCCCAAGAACATCCAAGTCTTGATCATCTCTTAAAGATCAAACACAAAATCAAAGAAAAGAGTTGGTAAGATGATCATAAAACACTCATCTCTACTCTTCTACCTTTCTTCTTTTCTTCTTTCTTCTTTCTTTTATTTATTTTCTTTGTTGTTCATCTTATTTCCTTTATATATATCTATAATCATGTAAATATAAACATCCTACCAATGTTGTAAGGAGCACATGAAATGTGCATCATCCTACCATTGTTGTATGGAACTTAATCAACTAAAAATCAAGAAAATAAGACTTTGATCATGCATGTGTTTCATCTCAACAAATGTTGTAAGGAACACATAAAATGTGTATCATCCTACCATTGTTGTAAGAACACATGGATTATCAAAGCTTATACTCATACAATATGATTAATCATGAATATAAACATGCCATATTAAAGTTATGACCCATAAGCAAAAAGAATAACATTCTGGCAGATTCTGATGCTAGAACTCCCCACTTGTTTTTGTTATATCTGGAGCTCTAGGTATCAAAATCAGTTGATTCTTTTTTCTAATCTTAGTTTAAAGTGTTACCTTTCATTTAAACCTGGATTCACTAATTTTCATGAACGTTTGATCCTTCAAACATATTTAAAAATACCCATATGTTGATTCTGGAAATCTGGCAGATTTAGAAGGGTACACTTTAAACGCGTGTAACTTACTCATTCTTGGGTCAAAATACGTCTAGTTTTTTTTAAAAGTTTAATCTTTGAGTCGTGGTTATTTCCCAGTTTGAATCATGTAAAAAGGAGGTCGTATGAGCCCTAAACAGACGTTTTAGTAACAACATGTCATCCAGACACTGATCAGTGGACATCCTATACACTTTTAATTATTAAAAATACCAAACATGGATTATAAATTCCTATATTTTTACTGGACATTCTAGAAACATATAGCAAGATTATATTAAAATATCAAGCCTTAATATGACTCCTAAATTACAGTTTATAATTTTTAAAGTTCAATTCAAAGAACTGAAAATTTCAGTGAACATTTATGAATAATGGAAAAATAGAGACAACCTTTAACTATTTAAATAAATAAGTTAACAACAAATAAATAATACAAAATAATAAATAAAATAAGTCTAATAGAGCTACATACCTTTTTATATTAGGAAAGGAGCTTCGGTAGGAACAAGAAATCCTTACAAGAAAACACCTTTGCATACCGAGTGAGTATCATAGCCCCTTTTTACCGTATTTCATATTATTTTGGGGTGAAAGCATGTGTATACGTTTCATGAAAAGTTTATTGCCTATCTTCTTATTTATTTCAAATATTATTTTGAGCACTTATGGTATTATTCTTTGATGTGCTTGGGTGATCGTTGTAAGGCCCTTTCGTTGGACATTATTCCTTAACTCCGCTAGTGAGCCGATGGTATTTGTAAGTAGCGCTATTTGGAGATTCCGACGTCTCCCATTTATGGTTGACGAACTATAGATGTACTTTACCACTACTAACGTCATTTAATATAGGCGTTAGGTTTATCATGGGCAATTGGTTGTCGGCTAGGTTGGATAATGGCTCAAGCAACAAACCATCATAGTATATTACTACCATGTGCAACGTTTTGGGCAATATAATACATCTTCTATCATTATTTCATACTTGGATTTTTATCCAAAAACTTCCATCAATTATTTAAACTTTTCTCATTTAAAAGATATTTTGTGCATACATTAAAAACCTATGAACTCACCAACTCTAGTAGTTGACACTTTTCTTTTACCCGTGCTTTCAGGTGACCGCCGTTAGGTACCTTATGCTTACAAACATGATGTGTGGCATCTTCATCTTCATCGTCACATTTTATAAAAACCATATTTATTTTATTTACGCATCGTACAAGACAATTTCCTTTAAATATTATTCGGTTGTGTAACTTTTATTTATGTTTCATCCGAACTACTTATTTTGTTAATTTAATCTAATGGTTATTATCTATTTACCTTGTGCGATGATATCTTGTGCTGTGACACCTCGTGTTTCCGCTTTAGCGGGGTGTGACAGATTTGGTATCAGAGCCGAAGGTTATAGAGAATGTTGTTTTCCTTATGGGGGGAAAACACCAACTATAACCAAAGGTTTATGAAAATGTTTTCAAAATAATTTTGTTTAAAATGCATCAAGTGTATTGATAATATAATTAAGCTGAGTACCACATTGTTATACCTCAATTAGACAAAGCTTGATCACCTATGTCTAATTTAGCTATGTACGATATGGCACTTAGGTTAGTTATAATAAAAATATACTTAGAAACAAAATTTTATTTATTTTCTTTCTAGATCATGATTATTGTGTGTGTGCATAAGCATGGCATATCATAAGTACTTGCATATATTAGCACACTTAGTAACCAATTTTATATATATCGAAGTCTGTAATGTCATCATTAGGTTGACGCACTAAGATTACATATTCTTTATCCATGGAGGTTAGAATAGAAACTTAGTAGGAGAGTCCCCGAGTTTCACGACCTAGTGTATTATCAACACCAACTTCCTGTGAAGCATGTGTTAGGCTCACGGCTAGGAAAAGAGTCCCCTTACCAACGAGAGTAACATCGTGACCTTTTCATTAGGAGGGAGAAAACTGCTGATTTAGGGAGCACATAGAGGCACCCTGAGTAGTAACGAGAACTATCGTAAGGACATTAAGGGTGACCCCAAAGACGGAAGGTGGGTACAAAGCATATCACTAGAACTGAGTATTCATCATACTAGTTTAGACCACTGGCACCATGTCCTATGTAAATTTTTCTATGCACTCGGAGTCGCAACACCGTAAAGCGTTAAGAGTTGTGGGTACCACCATTGCAACAAGGAGGGCCGTGTAGATGATGTATTTATATATGTGCTTGGGAGGATATTTTTTTATAGTGATGGTGAGATTGCTAGTAAGTATGATGGTACGTTAGGGTTGTTTTTAAGGAGATTGAATTAGTGAAAGATTTGGAGTTTCTTTCGATCATTAAACTTGGTGGTTTATTTTGATGATTTGTTAAACATTAATCACTTGATGTCTTTTAGGAAATCATTTTGGTACTTTTGGGAACTATATGATTGAACATGTGTTGCTTAAATCACGTTATGAAATGTATGATTTTAAAATTTTACATGCATTGCTATATGATTGAACGGGAGTGTTAGTTGTTAGACCTTATATCTTAGGATCACCATAACCTAGGTAAGTAGAATTTGTACAAAGGAGAGACCCGAATGTGATTACTAGTATGTTTCTTCTGAACAATTATAATGCATCAATGCTATCTGACTCTAGAATATATAGAAGCTTCGTACCACTAGTTTTTAGGCCAAAGCCCAATCTAAAATTTCAAATATTGAAAGAGGCCTATATCATGGAATTTGCTAATGGACAAGAAGTCAAGACTAGAGATATAATCACTAAGTGTACCTTGAACTTAGCCAGCAAAAACTTCAACGTAGACCATACCAATCAAATTAGGGAGCTTTGATGTAGTTGTTGGTATGTATTGGCTATCCAAAAATCAAGCTGAAATACTTTGTTCTGCAAAGATCATTCAGATTCCACTATCACAAGATGAAACGCTTGTCATATAAGGAGAAATGACCAGGAAGAACGTCAAGGTGGTATCATGCATGAAAATGCAAAAATATTTAAGAAAGGACTATATCGCATTCTTCGCTCACGTTGTAGAAACGGAGGTTTAGGAAAAGCACATTCACGATTTTCCAATCGTTCGGGATTCTCCCAAGGTGTTTCTGGATGAATTACTTGGATTACCCTCAGTTAGACAAGACAAATTTGGATTGATTTAATCCCTGGAGCCGCGCCCGTAGCAAAGGCACCATATCGGTTAGCCCCGTTGGAAATGTAGGAAATTGCCTGCACATCTTCAAGAGCTACTCGACAAAGGAATTATTTGACCAAGTACCTCACCATGGGGAGCCGTAGTCCTATTCGTCAAAATGAAAGATAGATTGCTGCGAATGTGCATAGACTATAGGGAACTCAACATATTGACCATCAAAAATCAATACCCTTTTCCTCGAATCGATGACCTTTTCGATCAACTTCAAGGTGCTACCTATTTTTCTAAAATTGATATTCAATCTGGATATCATCGATTAAGAATCTGTGAAGAGGACGTGCCCAAAACCGCGTTTAGAACACGTTATAGTTATGCCCTTTTGATTGACAAACGCACCAATTTTCTTCATGGACGTAATGAACCGAGTATGCAGACTATACTTAGATAAGTTGTGATTGTGTTTGTTGATGATATACTCATTTACATGCGACACAAGAGCAACCATGAAAAGCATTTAAGGTTGATACTAAAGTTACTTAAGGATCAGAAGTTGTATGCCGGGAATTACGTTTTCTAGGCCACGTAATTAATAGGAATTCATGTTGACCCAACAAAGATCGAAGCCATAAAGAAATAGGAACCCCATATATCCCGACTGAAATTGTAAATTTCTCGGTTAAGTACATTTATTTATAGCAAATTTCTCAAAATTTGTGCAACCACTCGCGGCATTAACTCAAGAGGATAAGAAGTTTTGGCGAAAAAAAAACATTTTCTACGCTTAAGAATAAGTTAGCAATGCACCAATTTTGGCGTTACCCGAAGGAATATATAACTTCGTGGTATATTGCGATGCGTCACACCAAGGATTGGGTTGTGTGTTGTTGCAAAAAGAGAAAGTCATTGATATGATTCGAGACAATTCAAAGTGCATGAGAAGAAATTTGCTACCCACAACTTAGAGTTAGGAGCCGTAGTATATGCCCTTAAAAAGATGGAGATATTACCTTTATAGTACTAAGCGAACTATTTATACAGACCACAAGAGTCTTCAGCATATTCTTGATCCAAAGATGCTCGATATGAGGCGTAGAAGATGAGTGGAATGGCTTAGTGACTACGATTGTGAAATCAAATACCATACTAGCAAGGCCAATATGGTCGCTGATGCTCTATGAAGAAACAAAAGAGTGAATCCATCTAGGGTACAAGCTTTAGGAGCAACCATTCAAACAAGCCTAAAGGAAAGAATAGTTGAAGCTCAAAAAGAAGCATCAAAGACGGAAAATTTGAAGAACGAGACCCTATATCACTTGGAGCGATGATTCAAAACAGGCCAGATGGAGTGCACCACTTCGAAAACAAGAATTGGATAGCTAAGTTTAATAACCGTTAATCAACAATTTTAGACGAGGCTTATAATATTCAATCCACCCTGGAGCCGACAAAATGTTCTCAAGGAATACTATTGGTAGGCCTGGAATATAGAAAGACGTCTCCTTGTTCGTGGGAAATGTTTAACTTGCGCAAGGGTTAAGACATAACACCAGAAGCTATCCGGTTTGTTGCAACAGCCAGAATGGAATGGAAACATATAAGCATGGATTTCGTATCTAAATTACTCCGATCTGCAAAAGGGTACGATTCCATTTGGGTTATAGTAGATCGACTCACGAAATCGGCACCTTTTCTCCCTATACGGAAGATTACAAAGTGGAAAACTGGCTCAGAATTATATTGACGAAGTTTTTGCCCAACACCAGTACCAATTGCAATAATATCCGATAGAGGTAGTCGGTTCACATCCCGATTTTGGCAATCGTCACAAACGGCGTTAGGTACGCAAGTAAACCTGAGCAGCACCTACCACCCTCAAACGGATGGGCAATCGGAGAGAACGATTTAGACACTAGAAGACATGTTGTGTGCATGCGTAATAAATTTTAGTGGAACTTGAGATTCACATAAACTATTAGTTAAGTTTTCTTAGAATAATAGGTGTCACACTAGCATCCAGTGTGCACCATATAAAGTCTTGTATGGGCGCAAGTGTAGATCCCCACTTAATTTGTTGGAAATTGGCGATAGGAAATTAACTAGACCTGATATCATGCAAGCGGTCATCGACAAGAATACAATTATGAACGATAGGCTTAAGACTGCCAAAGATCATTAGAAAATTTACGCTGATAATCTCCATAAGCCTTTAGAGTTCCAAGTGGGCGATAAAAGTGCTTATAAAGGTATTGCCGTGGAAGAAAATAGTACATTTTAGGAAAAGAGGAAAACTATATCCCAGATTCTTTAGACCATTTGATATAATTAGAAGAATTAGGTGAGGGTCGTATATGCTTAAATTTCCACAAGAACTAAATGCCATACACGATACCTACCATGTGTCAAATCTAAATAAATTATTAGCTGATGAAACTCTAGTACTACCCCTAAAGTATGTTCAGATGATCGGTTAAATTTCGTACATGAACCAATTGAAATTCTTGACCGTAAGGTCAAACAGCTTAGAAAAAGTAAGATTCAAATTACAAAAGTTCGATTGGAATTCAAGTACGGACCCGAATACACATGGGAACGCGAAGACTACATGAAACAAAAAATATCCTCACCTCTTTAATAACGTTAGTACAAAGTAAATTTCGGGACGAAATTCTTTTAATCAGGGGAGACTGTGACATTCGGCAACAAATTTCCGAGGTTAGCCATTAGAAATTCCAATTTTAAGCCTAGTATGACTAAAAATAGTATTTATGACTTAAATACATCCATAATAATATTAGATTTCGTAGAAATCCCGCCTATATGGTTAGAACCTTCC
The DNA here is from genome assembly GCA_038502395.1 of Dittrichia graveolens. Taxonomy (NCBI): domain Eukaryota; kingdom Viridiplantae; phylum Streptophyta; class Magnoliopsida; order Asterales; family Asteraceae; genus Dittrichia; species Dittrichia graveolens. The sequence goes on along the minus strand of JARJIL010000007.1, from coordinate 51,503,010 downwards.
CGAGCTCGAAAAATTGAATTATTAAAAGTCAAGAATTACAAATCATATACAATAATAATAATAATAATAACAATAAAAATAATTAAATACATCATAATAAATATAAATAAGTTAAAATATAAAACATATATATATATATATATATAAACTCATCAAAATAATTAAAACTTTGTTAATTAAAAGATTTAAACAAAATCACCATTTATACAAATTTATTTAAACTAATTACACAAAATTTATAAAAAATAAAAAAATAAAAGAAACCCCCCATCTCTTTTCTCTTGCCTCCCTCTCTTCCCAAAAATCACCACTTGATCTCCCCCATGCTCTATATAAGCCCCCTACTACTCTTTATCATTTCCTTCACCACCACACTCCATCTCTTCTCTTTTCTCTCTTCTTCTTTCACCAACAAAAATCTCCCAAGAACATCCAAGTCTTGATCATCTCTTAAAGATCAAACACAAAATCAAAGAAAAGAGTTGGTAAGATGATCATAAAACACTCATCTCTACTCTTCTACCTTTCTTCTTTTCTTCTTTCTTCTTTCTTTTATTTATTTTCTTTGTTGTTCATCTTATTTCCTTTATATATATCTATAATCATGTAAATATAAACATCCTACCAATGTTGTAAGGAGCACATGAAATGTGCATCATCCTACCATTGTTGTATGGAACTTAATCAACTAAAAATCAAGAAAATAAGACTTTGATCATGCATGTGTTTCATCTCAACAAATGTTGTAAGGAACACATAAAATGTGTATCATCCTACCATTGTTGTAAGAACACATGGATTATCAAAGCTTATACTCATACAATATGATTAATCATGAATATAAACATGCCATATTAAAGTTATGACCCATAAGCAAAAAGAATAACATTCTGGCAGATTCTGATGCTAGAACTCCCCACTTGTTTTTGTTATATCTGGAGCTCTAGGTATCAAAATCAGTTGATTCTTTTTTCTAATCTTAGTTTAAAGTGTTACCTTTCATTTAAACCTGGATTCACTAATTTTCATGAACGTTTGATCCTTCAAACATATTTAAAAATACCCATATGTTGATTCTGGAAATCTGGCAGATTTAGAAGGGTACACTTTAAACGCGTGTAACTTACTCATTCTTGGGTCAAAATACGTCTAGTTTTTTTTAAAAGTTTAATCTTTGAGTCGTGGTTATTTCCCAGTTTGAATCATGTAAAAAGGAGGTCGTATGAGCCCTAAACAGACGTTTTAGTAACAACATGTCATCCAGACACTGATCAGTGGACATCCTATACACTTTTAATTATTAAAAATACCAAACATGGATTATAAATTCCTATATTTTTACTGGACATTCTAGAAACATATAGCAAGATTATATTAAAATATCAAGCCTTAATATGACTCCTAAATTACAGTTTATAATTTTTAAAGTTCAATTCAAAGAACTGAAAATTTCAGTGAACATTTATGAATAATGGAAAAATAGAGACAACCTTTAACTATTTAAATAAATAAGTTAACAACAAATAAATAATACAAAATAATAAATAAAATAAGTCTAATAGAGCTACATACCTTTTTATATTAGGAAAGGAGCTTCGGTAGGAACAAGAAATCCTTACAAGAAAACACCTTTGCATACCGAGTGAGTATCATAGCCCCTTTTTACCGTATTTCATATTATTTTGGGGTGAAAGCATGTGTATACGTTTCATGAAAAGTTTATTGCCTATCTTCTTATTTATTTCAAATATTATTTTGAGCACTTATGGTATTATTCTTTGATGTGCTTGGGTGATCGTTGTAAGGCCCTTTCGTTGGACATTATTCCTTAACTCCGCTAGTGAGCCGATGGTATTTGTAAGTAGCGCTATTTGGAGATTCCGACGTCTCCCATTTATGGTTGACGAACTATAGATGTACTTTACCACTACTAACGTCATTTAATATAGGCGTTAGGTTTATCATGGGCAATTGGTTGTCGGCTAGGTTGGATAATGGCTCAAGCAACAAACCATCATAGTATATTACTACCATGTGCAACGTTTTGGGCAATATAATACATCTTCTATCATTATTTCATACTTGGATTTTTATCCAAAAACTTCCATCAATTATTTAAACTTTTCTCATTTAAAAGATATTTTGTGCATACATTAAAAACCTATGAACTCACCAACTCTAGTAGTTGACACTTTTCTTTTACCCGTGCTTTCAGGTGACCGCCGTTAGGTACCTTATGCTTACAAACATGATGTGTGGCATCTTCATCTTCATCGTCACATTTTATAAAAACCATATTTATTTTATTTACGCATCGTACAAGACAATTTCCTTTAAATATTATTCGGTTGTGTAACTTTTATTTATGTTTCATCCGAACTACTTATTTTGTTAATTTAATCTAATGGTTATTATCTATTTACCTTGTGCGATGATATCTTGTGCTGTGACACCTCGTGTTTCCGCTTTAGCGGGGTGTGACAGTGAATATGATAGATATACTTTCGTGGAAATTATGGTTTGATCATGTCTAAAACAAAGTATCCGAGATTTACAAACTGTTGAAATAATTTGAGATACCAGAATTCTGATAAAGACAAGCTATGATGGAGTTGATGTCTAAAGTATTATATGAGAAGGAATTTGATGTAACACAAGTGATAGTAGACTGAGTAGTAAGAAGGGTTGGTACTATTACTCCAGTGGAACGTGATTTTTGAGAAGAATTACATTGAAGAAATGATTTGAAGATATAAATATCTTGTACTTAGAGGTTTGTGAAGAGAAATGAAGGAATTGACTAAATTTCTGGAAGCATTTATGACAAGAATTGAGATAAGAAACGGAAGATATAACTGAATTTATGAGATAGTCGAATAGAAAGAATTGCACATATACATATGAGAATGAACTTGTGTTTTGTGTTGGATTCTGATAATTCGTGAAATTTATAATTATAATGATTAGACAAGCATTATATGATTCCTATCTGATGAAGGTTAAGATATCAGTGGCGAGTTGATATGTAGATAAAGTGGTAATGTTTGACAGGTTAATTGGAAACAAGATAGAAGTACTATAAGGATACCTGGGTATGTGAAACAGTGAATGACAGATAAATAGAAATTGTTAATTGAAATGAACAGATTGACGTGAACAAGTAATGAAGAGATGTTTTGATATCGAATATATGTGTAAGTGTAAAAGAAAACGACTGAAAGACAGGTTTCTCGAATTTATGAGTTTTATGATTGAATTGAAGAAGAGTTGTTAAACTCCGATGATTATGAAATGATAAAAGATGAATAGAAGTGAATGGTAGTGAATGATAAGAAGAAAGATATGGATATGTGTTACATAGAACTTGACAACCAAAAAGGGATGAACCATTTGATATATGCTATAGGATTCCGAGGACGGAATCCTCTGAAGAAGGGAAGATTTGTAATATCCGAAAACCCGGTCTAGTAGTAGGCGGGCTAATGGTAAGTTGGGCTGTGTTTAATTATGTATAATCAAAGATTTGTTATGTGATTAAATGAGTATGTGAAGTCGTATGTGTTTATGAGTAAATAAGATTGAGTTTGATATGAGAATTATAGAAAATATCTCGATTGGATGTTGAGTAATTGGTTAAGTAATTATTGAGAGTAATTAAATTAATTGGTTTAGTTTATAAAATGGCAAGTTGAATTACTGAAGAAAGAAAAGAATTTTATGTGGTGTGTATGTTATGTATACAAATTGTTTATGTATGTATGATATCATGTATGTATGTATGTATGTGTATGTGTGTATGAAGTTAGTGATGACACCTTTTATGGAGAAAGTACACGTGTGTGTGTATGTATATGTGTCTAGAAATCAGAATTAGAAAGAAAGAAAAAGAAAAGTGAAAGTGTATGTATATTCTCTGGTGAAAAAGAAGAACAAAGAAGAATAGTCTTGAAACTTCAAAAGTGTAAATTTTGTGATTCAAAATTTTGAAATAAAGGTTAGCTAACAACCCATACATGTTACTGAACATTTGATTATGCTTTTGATTGTGTTTATATGATTTTATAAAAGTTCCACCATTGATGGATATTGAAGAAAGTGAATGAAATGGGTGTTGATGATTTTGGTTATTTGATTTGTTAAAAAGGTGTTTAGGATGTTATATATGCATGACATACAATATATTTGAGTTTGGAATAAAGAAAAATGATGTTGATAATGGTTATAAGAGTGTTGGTTGGATGGAAATCCAACAAGAAGAAAGTAGATATGCTGATGAATGCGTGTAGCGGCGCTACACTAATGGTCGCGGCGCGACGTTCATAAAATCCGAAGATGGAATTGGTTTTTGGAAGAAATCCAAATGTAACAATCCTAATCTTTGAAATCCGAGTATTTTAAATCCGAGTGCTAGAAATCCGACACCAAATCCGACATTAGAAAACCGAGAATCAAAATCCGAATCTCAAATCCGCAACTGAAATCCGGATTCAAAATCCGACAGTGTCGCGGCGCGACCCAAATTTCAGAAAAGTTGTTTGTTTTGTTTGAATTTTGTTTGGGAAAGGTTGTATTGTTAATTATATGATATAATCAAGTTGTTTACATGATTATGAGATATAAATATATGTTGAAAGATATATTTATATATTCGAGACTAATTCGGTTGTTGCTGTGTTTTCAGGCAAACCACAGACTCAGTGATATTAGACAACTGAGCACGCGTGATACGAGGACTTAGGTGAGTGGAAGTTTACTCACGGGTGGTTACATTGGTAACTTTATGAATCGAATGATTGAAGGATTTTTTTAATACAATAAATGCCTGTTGATTTGAATATGAGATATTTGACTGATAAGTTCATTATGCAAAGATAGATTGATTGTCATGCCATGACAGACTGTTAAGTCTGCTATATGCTAAATGAGAATTACATGTTCATATATGTTATATGTAAAAGAGTTTTGATTGTGATTGTGATTGGAAGAATATTTGGATTGTTTGAGAAACCGACTTCTGTGTTACGGGTCGGAAGAGATTAGCTTCTGTGTAAGAGCTGGTTGGGGTCAGCCGCTGATGTTAAGGCTGGGCTCGCTTGCGGTTGGTTGAACAGTAGTAGCTCCTCTGTTGCATTTGTTGCTCAGAGGGGTGTTTACTGTGCCAATCGGCAGGGAGCCATCGGTAAACCTTTGCTTTGGCCAGCTTTGGTTGTAGGTTCGGCAGAACCGCCGGTCCTCGGGATGGAAGAGATTGTTGAATTGACGGCTTGCTTGAGGATTGATGTTCAGAGGTTCAGTTGGGAACAATGTTTGTTTTGTGCTTGTCTGTAGCTTCCATTCACTTAGCTTTGTGCTAACCCTCCCCCCCACGGTTGATTGCTTTTTGCAGCTTTATGTGAGTAGCTGTTTAGCTTGTTTGTGGAAAGGGGAATTTGACCAATACTCTGATATTGTGTTTTGAGAAGAGACGAGCCACGTTTTATAATCTTTTGTAACACAAACGAATGTTGAGATTTGTAAAGTACTTTGTACTTGTGAATGTTTATGAAATTAAGTATATGCTTCCGCAGCGTTTTTTAAAAAAAATATGGCTTGAGTTTTACGGTGTTACAGTTTCATCATAGTCTACACCATGAGTTTGAGTGAAACCCTTTGCTACCAGTCGGGCTTTGAAAGTGTCTACTTTTCCATCCATGTTAGTCTTCTTCCTGAAGACCCATTTGCACCCTACTGGCTTGTGGCCGGGTACCGGATCAACCAAGTCCCAGACTTGATTCCCGCCATGGATTGCATCTCACTGTACATCACCTCCTTCCACCTAGCAGACTCAGGGCCCACTACGGCTTCCCGGTAGTTGGTCGGTTCACTATGATCCACCAATAGCTCGTCGCCCTCGGATATGAAAAACCCATATATTTCCGGGTCATTACGAACTCTACGAGATCTACATAGCTCTAATGGTTGTGTATCAGGTACCTCATCCACCACTGGTTAAGGTTTCACTTCTTCCGGTACGCCGACCTCAGAAGCGGTACTAGTGCCAACATCATGTTGATCATTGGTGTCATCTAGAATTTCTTCTAGATCGACTTGCCTCCCACTGGCTTCTGTAGATATCAGCTCCCTTTCAAGGAAGACCGCCCTTCGAGCAACAAACACCTTGTTCTCCGAAGGTTTGTAAAACATATATCCCATAGAACCAGCTGGGTAGCCAATGAAAATACACTTCTCAGCTCTGGGTTCAAGTTTGTCTTGAGCTTCACGTCTTACATAAGCTTCATAACCCCAGACCTTGAGATAAGCTAGCAAAGGATCCCTTCCATGCCATATCTCGAACGGTGTACTTGCAACCTTCATTGTTGGTACAAGGTTTAAGGTCCTAGCAGTGGTTTCCTAAGCATAACCCCAAAAACTTGCGGGTAGCTTTGTACGACTCATCATGGGCCAAACCATATCCAATAAAGTTCGGTTCCTCCTTTCAGCGACCCAATTTAAGTGTGGTGTCCTGGGTTGAGTAAGTTGTGAAATAATTCCACAACTCCTAAGATGATCAAGAAACTCGGTACTAAGATACTCACCACCCCTATCGGATCTGAGAATCTTAATCCGCTTGCCCAATTGATTCTGCACTTCGTTTTGGTATGTCTTAAACACCTCAAAGGTTTCAGACTTATGCTTAATTAAATAAACATAACCATACCTACTGAAATAATCAATAAAAGTAACGAAGTACATACAGTTGTTTCTTATAGCAGACCTGAACGGACCACACACATCTGTGTGAACAATGTCCAACAAGTCTTTGCCCCTCTCACTAACGCCGGTGAAGGGTGCTTTAGTCATTTTGCCTAATAAACAAGAATTGTATACTTCGCTTGACCCGTGATCAAACGACTCCAAAATCCCATCCACTTGGAGTTTTGTGACACGTTTCTTGTTTATATGGCCAAGACAACTATGCCACAAAGACAACTTGTCCAATACACCTTTGGACTTAGAATCAATGTTCATGATAGACTTATTACCATCGAAACACACACTTGTTTCATAAATACCACGACATGGATAAGCTTTAAAGTAATGAACATCATCTCGAAAACAAGAAATAATTCCATTATCAAAATCAAACTTATAACCATCGTCAAACAAAGCATGAAAAGAAATATTGTTTCGTGCCACGCAGGGAGAAAAAACAAACATTTAACAAGGTAATAGCAAGTCCTGAAGGAAAGGCGATATCAACACTCCCTATCCGCTCCATGGGAACCACATCCTTGTTTCCCATGATCAGGTCAAGCTCTCCAGCACCCAGCACCCTACTTCTTTTTAGCACATGCACATTATTACAAATATGAGTGCCATAACCGGTATCAAGTACCCAGCCGTTAGAAGTAGCGGTATTGTGGAGTTCAATCATAAACGTACATGAGTTACCCGCTCCCTTCGGTTTTACCCGCTTGAGCTCCTCGAGGTACTTTGGGCAAGAACGCCGCCAATGCCCCTTTTCCTTGCAGTGGAAGCACTCGGCTTCCGCAGGGTCCTCAGCCAGTGGAACCATCACGGCCTTCCCCTTGCCCTTTGGGGGGACTCGGGTTAGGTTTTGCAACCTTCCCTTACCCTTTCCCTTGGAGGGGGAGCGCCTTTACTTTTGGTTCCGCCTCCCTGGATAGCTAGGACGGGTTTGGACGAGGAGGGCTTCTTGGACATGTCAGACTCGACGGTCTTTAACATTCCGTGAAGTTCCATTAGGGACTTGTCCATGCCATGGACATGATAGTTCCACACATATTGTGAAAAGGAACTAGGAAGAGAACGGAGGATCACATCCACCGCCAACTCCCTCCCCAACGGGAATCCCAACCTCTCCATGCCATCAACCAATGCTTTCATCTTAAGCACGTGAACGCTCACATTTCCGCCCTTCTCCATATGGCAGTCGAAAAGGGACTTTAGGCACTCGAAGCGCTCTAGCTTAGCCTGCTGTTGGAACATTTCCTTCAGCTGGTTAAGCATCTCATATGCCCCTAAATGTTCCATTTGCTTTTCAAGCTCAGGAATCATTGACGAGAGCATAATGCAAGCCACTTCGTTTTTTTCCTTGACGCTCTTATCGTATGCGTCTCGGACTGCCCTAGTCGCACTAGCCGTAGGTGCTTCCGGCAAAGGCTCCTTGATGGCCCACGTCTTTTGTTTATACCTAAGGGCTATCCTTAGTTGCATGAACCAATCCATAAAGTTTTGGCCATCGAGTTTGGCCTTTTCGAGGAACAACTATAGGTAAATTGAGTTCGATGATGATGTAGAAGCGTTATTGGATGCCATCTACAAAATTAGAGTACCCATTTTAGTTGTCAAATCCTTGTAGAAATAACTACCCAATAGTTATAAAAACTCAATTATTTGAACAAGGCTAAGAACCGTGTTTCACTCTATTTCGTGACGGGTTTACCGCGGATCACGAAATAAGTTATTTAGGCCGGTAGATAATTTACCGATTGCAACCATTGCAACTCTTAGATCCTTGCGGGATCTTTTTTGACATCATATGTCTAAGGCATGTTTGATCCCTTCATACACCAATTCATTTGTTATTTCTTAAATGACTCAGCTAGAGATCGACATCATTTAAGCTTTATAAAAGAACTTGTAAGTCGCCCGTCAAGACACACGTTGGTACACTAGCCCAATAATTGGTTCGTGCTTAAGCTCGACTACCAATATTGCGGGTTGCCACACTCACCTTCCACACAACTCCACAAGGCATGACTCGTGCTAAAGCTCGACAATCATCCATGTTTCGTTAGATTTGGGTGGTGTCGTCTTACGGGTGGCGCGTGACTTACTTTTGAAAAACGGGGTTTTGTTTTTCTGGTTAAAATAATATTTTAACAACTTTGCGAATTAACAATTTAAGTGACAAAAACTCTTTTTAATCACCATTTTAATATAAAGAACTTTTATATTAATATTGCGAATTCTTATGCGCGTAGAAATATAAACTCATTTATAAATCTCTTCATTTTATATATTTTCAAAAATTCTCTAGCATGCAAATCCTAAAGAATTCAAATATAAAACAACCACGTATAAATATAAATAAAGACCCGGTAACATGCCCAAATCCTAAGTGTTCTCCCCGTGAGCCAAAATGGGGAAAACATAGTCAATCTAGGGACAACACCGAGGGATGCTCCGTCACGATCTCCACACCGGCGAATCTCCCAGATTTGGTTCGTCAAGACGCCAACACCATGTCTCCCAGTTGTTTTGATGCAATATTTACATATTTGAAATAATCTAAATACGAGTACATAATAATAAGAAAATGACATGCAAATCGCGATCTTAATAATGTATTACGAGTAGAAAGATTCAAATAAACGACATGCAAGTCACACCAAATATAAATATTATAACAATACGGCACGCAGGCGAAAACCAAAACCAACCATACACATCACCAAGGCTATGGGCAAATCAAGTTACCGGGCTACCTCAACAAACACAACCAAACGAAAACAATGGTGTGCCACAAAACCATGTCAAACAAATATATATATTTTGATCAAGATTGCAAAACAACATTTAAGGCATAACAAGCAATCCTTGTACATATGCATTAGCAATTTTAATACACCTTCAAAATTGCATATTCATATATACACCTAAAAATATATGTTTTTAGGAACTTCATGCCAAGTCATACAAAACATACAGAATTACGATTCAAAATATAGTGGGGATCAACAGAATCAAGACTAGTCCAAAACCCGGATTTTAATATATTTAAACATATTGTTTCAAAAACAAATTCCGACAAAATACCAGAAGGCATGGGCGGACCCCGATGGGTACGGGCGTGCCTGCCCTTTTGTCAGTGTACAGTTTAAACAATTTTAAATATTTTGGGAATTCTGCCGGAACGGCCCGTACCCCCACTGGTACGCCCATACCCCGGCAGCCGGCACAACCCATACACTTAGAGGTACGACCGTGCCCGGCCACCGGAAAACCATTTTTGATAGAAAACATAAAAAATCCGGTTTATCTCCAAAAGTGCAAAGCCATGTTAGAGATGGCTCTGATACCACTGTTGGGTTTTCGTGGTCTAAAATCACTGCGGAATCAAAACGAGTAGAAAATGAGTTTCAAAATTTGACCACGAATGTGCCCACCGTATGGACCAAAACTCAAAACATGGATAAGCAACAAAATAAACACAAGAAGGAATAGGCTCATATCCTTGAAGCTATATTCCTTAGTCAACCGAATTTGGAGTTTGGAAGCGTGTACTAACGTGTACACCTCTATTGTAGTCCACGCCAAGATATGTTTGTCTCCCACTTGCTAGAGTGTTAGGTGTGCTAACCTAAACACCACAATTGATCTAACACACAAAGAACCAAAGCCTCGACTACCTTTTGTGTTTGAGAAAGAGAAGTGTGCAATATGTGTTTTGTATATCTTTCAAAAGCTAGTAACCTCACAATGGAATCATGCACCACCTTATATAGACTCCACAAAAGAGAATAAAAACATGCATGGATTGATACTCCATCAGTTACCAATTAAAACACCATTATCTTCTACATAAACATCCTTGAAAGCTGTTTAAGAAGACTGTTACTACACGAGGCACGGGCGTGCCAGCCCAAAAAGGCCACGCCCAAGTCACGCCTGACTTGGGCTCGTGCCTGTCCATTGGGCACAGGGCATGGGCATGCCTCCCATAGGCACGGGTGTACCTAGCCACAGGCCACGCCCATGTCACGCCCGACTTGGGCTCGTGCCTGCCCATAGGGCACGACCGTACCTCATAGAGGCACAGGCGTGCCTTTGGCCCATCGAAGAAATCCTTGATAAATCTGCGGTAGTATCCAGCCAATCGAAGAAAACTCTTTATTTCTGACGGTGTCTTTGGAGCATTCCAGTTCATCACAGCTTCCACTTTCGAAGGATCCACTTTTACTCCCTCGTTACAGATAACATGCCCCAAGAACTGTACTTCTCTTAACCAGAATTCGCACTTCGAGAGTTTCGCATACAAGTGTTCTTTCTTCAAAATCTCCAAATCTTGAACTCTACCTCGCGAACTGGAGGCAACCTTGGCAATTCCTCATGAAACACATCCGGGTATTCCATTACCACCCGTATATCCGTCATAGCTTGCTTTTCTTTCTTCCCGTCGATAACATACGCCATGTATGATTCACATCCTTTATCCAATGCTTTCTTAGCCTTTAAACATGAAATAATTATGATCACAGACCCGGCTTTCTCACCCCTTGCTACCACTCGCGTGCCATCAGCCAACGGAAAGGAAATCAAATTCGTGTGGCATTTAATACTCGCTTGATTCAAACTCAGCCAATCCATCCCGAGCACCACATCAAAACTAGAAAGAGGCATAACAAGAAAATAAACAGGAAAACACACACCGTCTATATCAATTTTAGCTCCAGCCACAGCAGTCGTGACCGGAACCATCATGCCATCAGCTAGTTCTATCTCTAAAGTACTAGTAAGCTTAATTATAGGCATATTTAATCTACCACAGAACTTCACAGAAACAAATGAGCGATTAGCTCCAGAATCAAACAATACTCTAGCAAGAGTAGAGTTTATCAGAAACATACCCGTGATGACATCGTCTGTGGTAGTGGCATCATCCACCATCATTCTGAACGCCCTACCCTCTGCAGTGGGAGGGTTCTTTCTCTTTTGGCCTGACACTGTAGATGATCCCCCAGCCACTCCCGCTCATGTCCCTGATCCGGTTTTCTTTCCCGCTGAGCACTCACCAACTCTGTGCCCTTCTTTTTTACAGTTCCAACAAACACTTCGTGGGAACCTGCAGTTCTTTAGATCATGACCAAACTGGCCACATTTCATGCATCTCAAAGTTTGGGGCATACACTGCCCGTTGTGGTAAGAATTACACCTACCATACCATAGTGACCGCTGAGTCGATCCACCCAGAGTAGGCCTCCTACTCTGATCTCTCTGTCTATTACCACTACTCTGCCCTCCCTGCTTTTATTGGGTATTGTAATGTTCAAACCTAGATTTTTGCTGGGAAATCCTCTCCTTGCCCAAACTCTCCTTCGTAAGTTTATCCCCTTCAGCCGATTTGGCCAAAGTGAAAGCCTGGGATAAGGTGGTAGCCTACCTAGTGGCGCTGCGGTAATCTGGGTGCAAAGCTCCTACAAAATGAGCAATCTTCGATTCTTTATTCGGCACCCAGTGTTTCATGAATCTCATTTTCTCATTAAACTGTCTTATCATGTCATCCACTGACATATTCCCTGTCATTTGTAAATCCATGAACTCCTTCTTGATCTTGGCAATCTCGAAGGAACTGCAATACTGTTCACATAACTTTTCCAGGAACTGACTCCAGGTGATGCTTTCCTGCTGCTGCTCGGTGAAATGGCCAGTAATCGAGTCCGACCAGACCATAGCATCTCCTTTTAACATCCTAGTTACGTATTTCACTTTCAATTCATTCTCGCAATTACATGCCTCTAACGCCGTCACCATCTCTCCCAACTAGTTCAAAGTAATATTGGCATCAAAACTCCCTCGATACTCTAAAGGCTTACAATCTAGGAATTGTTTATATGTGCACGGTTGTTTGTATCCTAGGAACGCAAAAGGATAAGCTCCCGGTTTTTCATACGGATAATAAAACGGTGGTTGGATCATCTAAGTTACTGGTGGTAGGGGTGTCGTTATTGGTGCTGTAGTTACCCGAGTAGGAATCGCAGTTGGTGCCGGGGTTGGTTCAGCTTGGGTTTGTCTCTGCTGCTCCAAGCTATGAACCTTATTTCTAAGATCCAACAGTTCATTCTCAAGTTTGAAAATATATTCACTTTGATCTTCTTCCTGATCCTGACCAGACGTTCCAGCTTGATTTGTAGTATCCAAATCTGTTATCACTGGTGCCTCTGTTGATGTTTGCGTCACAGTAGGAAGGATGAGGGTTTCCCTGTCAGCCATAATCTGTTACAATCATATCATCTATCAGCTCATTAGCATAAACCATTATTACACAAAATACTAACTACCACAAACATCTCTAACTCACCCTAATTCCCCCGAAGGAAAGCTTGACCCATCACGAGCCAAGATTTGGGAATGCAACACTCTAGCCATGCATGCATCGCCAAACCAAGGCTCTGATACCAAACTATAACACCGGAAAACTCAAGCCATTTTTTTAAAATACGCGTTGCAGAAGCTTAATTACATCAAATAACTGTACATACATAACTAATATTTACAAAGTACAAATATATGTTCTTAAACATCAAAACATCTGTTTAGGTGTTACTATACAAACTGGCTCGTTTCAATTTAAACAAAATACATATCAGAGCGGGTTCAACTCTCCTTCTACAACACCAACAAACACAAACCTGCAAAAACATCAACTGAGGAAAATTAGCACAAAGCTAAGTGAGTAGAGGCTAAACACAAACACAAACATCAACAGTCAAAATCAAAGCATGTAATCACATATCCAAGAAGACCGGCGGTTCGGCGCTGAACCTACAACCAGTGCCGGCCAAAGCAAAGGTTTTTGGATATCCCTCTACTGAATTGGCACAGTGAAATCCCTCACTGTTGCAACGCATGCATCAGTAAGGATACCACGGTTCAACCAACCAGTAGACTATTCTAGCCTAATTCCACGTGTAGCTGACTTCTCAAATGCAACTCAATATCATCCAAAGAGTGCGTATCGGCCAAATACTCATGCAACAGATATAATCAACAATCAATCAATCATCAAATCACAATCACATGCATTACATCAATAACATTAACCATAATCTTTACCATCCGCGATTAACGTCCACTCACCTTGTATTCAACACGAACTCAGATATCTAATATCACTTAGTCTTTCGATTGCCTGAAAATAAAGCAACAATCAAATCAGTCTCGAATTCATAAATATATCTATCCACATATATTTATAAGTCAATCATTCATAAATACAAAACTAATTCCTCATAAAATAGAACAAACAACAAACAACTTTAAATCAAATCCCAAATGTCGGATTTGGGCTCCTCTGATTTAGAAAATCTGCAAATAACAAGTACCGGAATTCAAGGGTCGGATTTTGAGAATCCGACGGACTGAGTCTGTTGGATTCCGGGTCTCCACACTTGGTCCCGGATTCTAAAATATCAGATTAGGCATTATCGGATTCACCACTATCGGATTTGAATATACCGGATTTCAGGGTCTCAGATTTAGAAGTGTCGGTTTCTTTAACATATATATATAGGATTTACGGTTATCGGATTTTAAGTGTTGGTTTTTATAAAAATCGAATTTCATCATCTTCTTTACTTCGAAATCCGCCAACTTCAACCTCCATGGGTTAAACCCAGAAGTTATGAAACTCATCAAAACTTACCAAAAATCATATCCAAACATCTTCAATCATGCATTCGCACATCAGAAACACCTTTTATTTATATAAATCACTAAAACATTCAAAACCCATTTAATCACATATTGAGCTTCAAGCTCCATTACCGGTAGTTTAACATGTATTCATGGATTCAACTCAGAAAACATATCAAGATAAATGGTAATATAATAAAATCACAAACTAACCTTTAATTGAATTAATCAAACAATAATTTCGTGAATTATAACTTCAGATTGAAACTCTTCTTCTTGTTTTCGTTCGGCAGAGGAGATAAAAACACACACACACACTTTGTCTTTTCTTTTGCAAATAATGAGCAATTACCATATTAACATACACGTACACATACTTTTTACTAATAAAACAGGAGGTGGCTAACCCTCCTTTAATTTGCATACTATACACACATGTGTACCTACTTACGCATACATTCCCATATACTTACATACATGCGTACATACATACTTACATACCTCAAAATTCTTATATCTCTAGTACTTTATATATATACTTTCTAAATTAGTTAAACAATTAACCAATTAATTTTTAAACTAACTCATAAACAATTTAACCACATAATAAAATAAATGCAGTAAAGCAGAAACCGCTAACCCGCTAATCTACTAGCCCAGGTTTGCGGGTGTTACACTCCGAGGCCGAATTGAAAATGTTCGAACAACTCTCTCAGTTGTCAGACTCCGAAACATACTCGACCTACCCATTGCAGATCACTACCCTTACAAAGCTGACTTTGATGAAAATCCAGGGGTAGATGAAGTGCTTCACCTAATCCGAGGCCTTGGCTATGACGGGGAGCTGAACCAGATCCGCCAATTCAAACGAACAAACCTTGCGCCTCTCTTGCGGGCGCTTGCTATGATAATTTCTCGTACCCTTACTGGCATTCATCGGGTTACTCATGGTGGATCCTACTACTCTCTGTTGCTTTTAGCTTGTGTTGCTTACCACCATCATCTAGACTACCCACAATCATCTTCAAGGAAATCGTACGAAAGGTTAAGGAAAAGGACTCCTCCCGCCAGAAAACCTTCATACCCTTCCAACGATTCCTTACCATTTTCATCGCCACTGATCTGGAAACCTACCACACCATTCCCTGACGGCTTGATAACCCACAAGTCTAAGTGTAATGAATAACCAGATTCTTACGCATCAGAGACTTACCTAACATAGTTGCTATTCCGGTGCCTGTTGCCCTTCTTTGAACCTTGAATCAGGAGAGTGAGGTTGTGAGAGCTTATATGAGGGAGAATAGGATCACTCCTCTGGCGCAACCATAACCGGTTGTGCCTGTCCCAGGAGCAGTAGTACTAGGTAAGGGTCCTAGTGGTCTTAGAGCTCGGGTGCGTAGGGGTGCCCCGAGCAGGTTTGTGATTGAGCGGGAACAATCTGATGAGAGGGGTGGTGGAAGTGGTGAAGGAGAAGAGATACAAGAGAGTGAGGGAGTGGTGATCAGTGACTTCGAGGCCTCCACCCATGACAAATCAGCGAGTAAGTCCTCCACGGAAAGGACTCAAACCGAATCATCTTCCTCCGGGTAGTCAATCTCCTTCGGCCCGAGACCTTCCCCCGTCCGTGCTGAATCAACTAGCACGAGACAAGTATCTGATCACCAGGAGGATATCCATCATGACCTGTCCAACATATCTGCCACCTTCGCTGATGTACCTATCATGGAAAGTGAAGACATAGAAATGGATGTTGTGGTTAGTGATAGTGAGGATGAGGAGGAAAAGAAATAGGGTGAGAGTACCCCCAGGCCAAGAAATCCGGGAATCCTCATCTCATATCGGTCGGGACACTATTCCGGCCGGTATTGAAACAGACACTGGTATCCCACCAGTGCAAGCACCTTACCCCACCAGCCAGTCTGCTCCCACTCAACTTGGAGTAGCTTCATTACACGGGGAATCATCACATACTCAGTCGGCAACTCATTCGGAGTTTGCTGGGTTTGAAACTCGTGGACTGCCTCCCTCGTCCACATATTCTTTTCATACACAATCAAGTCTAGCGCCAATCTTAACTGGATTTCAATCATTTGCTAGGACACGATCCCTACTTGCACGTCTTCGTGACGTTTCCGGAATGCCCGTAGCGGCCTCTACAGCAGAGGTGATGCGAGGATCGAGCGGAAGTCCCTCCAGTGCTACCGTTGTGCCAACATTGCATGAGGGCCACAGGTATGAAAGACCTGTGCCAATCGAGCCTTTTCATGAGCTCGGGGTTACAACGGAACTACGATCCTATATGGATTCAAAGTTCTCAAGTCTTGACTCTGGTCTGAGGGAGTATGTCACTACGAAGCTCCAGTCAGAAATCAATTCCCTCAGAGCCCAAATCCATGCCCTTGAAAGCCGCCCACCCACTGTCATTGAGCAAGATTATTCTATCGATGAACTCAAGGACCTTCTCCATACTAAACTTAATAGTGTTGCCAATCCCACTACTGAACAATCTAATCTCCTTGCAGAACAACAACAACAACCCCAGCCCGCATCCTCCAACTCCACCACCTTCCAAGATACCATCCTCCAAGCCCTAAATGCCCTAACCGCCACCGTCTCTAATATATGCAAACGGTTGGAAGTAGTGGAGGAATCATGCAAAGCCCAATCTAAATCTAGGAAGCAGAGGCATGATGATCCTGAGGATCCAGGACATCATGAGGGGGGAGAAAAGGCAGTGGCGATACATTGGGGCTCAAAGTAAAGTGTTAAGAATTGAAGCCGCCCCAGTATCCAAGCCGTCAGAGGGTTAGAGTGGTAGTGGTAGTTGCAGCAAACAACAACAACAACCAGTTGAGCCTGAAACCGTATATTTTGAATTTGAAACTCGTCAAGGGGTAGAGTTAGAGATTGATAAGCCAGAAACCCCAACAATCCAAATCCCGCAAATCCAAACAACAGAACCAGAATCTTACCTTCCCGAATCTTCAACAGAAAAATCCAAAGGCAAAAGGCCTATCACTGAGGAAGTGGAAGAAACTCTGCTGATCAAAATACGCAAGGTCTTCACTACAGTCAACAGGGAGCTGCTTGACATTTTCCACCAGAACAGGGGCAATTCAATGTTGCGCCCATTGATCTTATCAGTCAGCCGCAACCTCAAAGGTCTGCGCAACAAGAGGGTGAGTGGCCGGTACCTGAAACCTATCATGGAGGACCCAAACCCTTGGCCACTCACGAGAGAATCATAGAAGAAAGGCCAAACATTAGAAATATCAGGCCGAGGGAAGCACTTGCAAAGGACCAACCTCGCTGGCCTACTCAATGGCTTAATACTCCCTAGCTGGAAGAAAGAATTCCAGAAATCTTTTCAAAAGTAGTTAGAGAGGTTGATGATTTATACGTGCTGAACTCTCAAGAGCATGAGAAGTATGTCCGATTCGCCGCCACCTTCCATACAATCACAAAACAACAAGTGGCCTCCAAATATCCAATTGTCAAGATCGAATTTGTGTACTTGCGTAACTTCCTAAATTACTCAATGGTTCACTTTCACGTCACCAGAGCAGATGGGAAAAGATATACATTTCACAAGGTCGAGCTAATATTTCTGAATTTGGGGGACATTACTCATATGGAAGATGAGCTGGCATGTAAGACTGGAAAGAATCAGTAGGAACATAGAGCTCTCCAAGTTCTAAGAGACTTCATGCGAAAGAAAATCCTCCTATACAGAACCCACAATTTACAGCTAGGTGTTGAGGCTGATCTTGCAAAGATAAACATTCAAAGGCACAACCAACAGCATTCTAAGCTTGACAAGCATAGAAAATACATTATCATTGAAAATTTTGATGAGGATTATGAAAGAGCCAGTGGATTTATCATGTCAAACCTTAACGGAGGCAAAGCATTCCTTCGACTCTCTGAGCTCAGTGCATATTCTGATGGAATGCTTCAAAGATGTATATCTAAATTCTGCAGAACTTTCTTCAATAACCGACATTTTCCAGATCAATCAGAGTTAGTGAAAAAACCAAAATTGCGGACCAGTTTGAGGAAAAGATCCAAGAGAGAAAGTCCATAAAGAGCTGGGAAAGGCTCCTTGGTCAGAGAAGCAGATGATCAATACCTGCTTTAGCACAAGGCAATAAAAGGGGGAGAATGTTGAATATTTAATTGTTTGTTAGCCTTGTGTTACTTTTGTTGTAATTAAACTATGTATTATTCTAGTTAGTGTTATGGGCTTAGCCCACTTTCCTTATGTAATTCTTAGTCTAGTCTAGTTAACTAGTTTTGGGCCCATATGGCTTTAGTATTTATAGCCTTGCAAACCTAGTTTGCAAGGCAACCTTTGCCAATTCTAATATCTGCTCTTGTAATATGTTTGATCTATAAGAGAGAATATTCAAGTTGCATGCAAAGTGTTCATACTTGTTCTTACTAAACTTCATCATCTTTTGTTCAAGTATTCTCAAGTAACTCATCTTCTTCACTATCAAACGACTTTCAAATTGCAATCAATGTTTTCCAAATATACCAGCATACGATTTTTCCAGCTTGAAAAATGTTCGATTGAAAACTTTGGAGGTTTTGCTAAGGAGCCATTTTCAATGTATTCAAACTTCGACATTTGAATAGATCACTAATTTATAGATTAAATTAGAACCTGCTTTGATACCAATTATTTTTCCCGACGAAGTAAAAAACTAACAATGATAAACAATCAAAGTGCGGAAATAGTTTAAAAATACAAACACACGAACGTTTTCAAAATAAGATTATATTAATAACCAAACTTCAAAGAGTGCACGAGAACAAACTTGAGCACCGAGAACAAACTAATCAAGAACTTACTTGAATACAAAATAGCGAACAAACGCTTAAACTTTTCTCAAACAGTGAGAAGGTGTTTATACGCTAAGTAAATTAATCCTGACCATTTAAAAAATTACACGTGTACTGATCTACATAAAGTTAGGAACGGAAATCTAACATTCTGTTTATGTTCCTTCAGAAGCGCTAATTGCGCACTTTACTAAACTCGTAGATGCTGGTACTGGAACGTGCTTTCAGTAATGAAGAGCTTTCGATTACTGAAGACCTACATCAGTTGGCATTCACTTCAAAACTAATTGTTAATATTAGAAAATGAAGAAAAGCCCATGTGGTAGGCTTGGCCTATAAATAGGCCATTAGACCCTTGGGCGTAGTACCACTTGTAACGTTCAGCACATATATGCAATATTGATATTAACGTGAAGTGTGTGTTTTCTCTTAATATTGATCTCTCTATTCTTTACTTGAAGGTTTACTGTTCATCGATTTGACCTTTCAATTGGTATCAAAGCCTAACTTGATCTAAGTTGGCTCTTGATTGGGTAAATCATTGATTGACAGCTACATCGAAGAAGGTTACTGTTCATAAATCGAAGCAATGAAGGTTTGAGCATTTTTCGTATTGAAATTGATCCCATTCATCTCTAAATCAATTATGTATTCGAAAACAATCATTTATGTTTTGATTTGGATCAAAATCGAATGAGTTCTTGAAGTTTTTCGTGGAATACATCTACAGTTTTTGCTTCAATAGTTTATCGAATTTAATGAGAATGATGGATTCATTGGAATAGTTTTGATCTACAAAGGATTGCGAGCAATAGGATATAAAATTCAAGGGGATTTTCATTGTTTTTTATCAGAATTAAAATTCCAGTCAAGAACATTTGAAGATGATGAAGAACAGTCTAGATCTGAGTTTTGATCGAGTTGGATTAATTTTTTTGAAGTTTTGGGTGTTTACTGTTGAGTTCGAGCGGGTTTGTTATTGCAAACTAGACTTCGAGCAAGGCAGTTTAGAACAGATTCCGTAAAATCCGGAATTTGTTGCTTATAGAAGGCTTCGAGCGTATCTAATTTTCAAATTCGAAGAATAAAACACTTCGAGTTCGAAATCAATACAAGTTCCCAAGTTCGAAACATATTGAAGACAAATTCGAGTGGATTTAAATCCCAAAGTGCACTTCAGTTCGAAGTCTACCACAACACCTTTACTTCGAGCGCATCATTTGAGTCCCACATCCACTTCAAAAACAAAGCTCATTGACTTCGAGCGTGCTCTTAATTCCCAATACATTCCGAAAACAAATCTTTTAAAACCCACCTTACACCGCATTCGAAGATCATTTTGTTCGAAAGACACTGAAAAACTTCCATTCAAATACCAAACATTATTGTTCCATTCGAAGTCAACATCCAAGTTCACTTCGAATTCCTTAAATACTTCACTTTGAATTCCTAAAAACATTCAATTTGAATTCATTGTTCAATTCGAAGTCACCACTAGAACACAATGAAGTGTATGGTGAGATGATGATTGATTCTATTCTCAACGGAGAACAGAAATTCTATAGAATCATAGATGAACGACCTGACAACAACCCTCCAGTTGTTGGATCAGTGAGAGAGAAAACTCATGACGAGTTAACTGCTGCTGAGAAGGAAAGGAAGAAAGCAGATAGGCTAGCTAAGTACTATCTCAAACAAAGTCTATCATCTAATATGTACATGAAAGTTGACAGCTTAGCCATAGCCAAAGAGATCTGGGATTAGATCAAATGACAATTGCAATGAACTAAGCAAGGAGAAGATATAAAAAGAACTCAATTGGTGAACATGTTTCACGAATTTACTATCAGGGATAATGAACTATTAATTGAGACTTACAGTCGTTTCCGCAAGCTCAAGAATGAACTCAGAACAAACAAGGTTGAAAAGACAAATTTGGATATCAACTGCGTGTTTCGTCGTGCTCTAGGACCAGAATGGAAAGAGCATGTTAAGCTTTACAAACAAATCAACCGAAACCTTACAATTGTCACTTACCACAATATCTTTAAGGACCTTCAGCAGTACCAAGATGAGGGCTTAAAGTCCTATCCCAGACTCTCTGCTGATCCCTTAGCCTTAGTTGCTTCAGAACCACACCCCCGCGAATCCTCCAGAACACAGAAGTTCAAACAAGTGGCCTTATCTAACTCAGAATCTGATGAGTCAGATGGTACGGAAATGGAACAAGTCATCAAGGCCATGTCATTCATCACCAAGGCTTTCAAGAATAGATACTCTAAAACCAATAATCGCCAAAGGTACACGTCTGGGTCTCGAAGACCAGAAAACTATAAGGTTGCTGAGAAACCAAGGATTTCTAAGGAGGAGAGAAAAGAAGACCGAAAATGCTACAATTGTGGGGGAAGAGTGCAGGAAGGGCCATGATGGTGGAAGAAGACCAGTTCCTCACTGACACTGATGATATTAATCTTGAGGAGGAGGCACACACTCAATTTTGTCTAATGGTAGACATTGAAGATGAATTCACTAATGATGAAGCAGAGCCAGAGGCACATTATGACAATACAGATGATGAAGGGCTTGATGCTATAAATGATGATGATGAGGTACACTCTAACTCCATAATAGGTTGTGGTCTGACCATGGAACATGTTCAGATCATCGTGACACGAATGAAAAAGTTAGAGAAAAAGGTACAAAAATCAAAATCAGATAAAGAAAAATTAAAAGATATCATAAGAAATCAACAAATGGAAACCCTACAGGTTGATAAAGAAATAGAAGAGCTCAAAATCAAAATCATGGTAAAAGAAAATGAACTGATTGAGCTAACTGCAATCATGAGTACACAAATACATGATCTCAAAGCAGAAAAGATCGGCGTAGAAAATGATACAAAATTTATTCTCAAAGAAAAGTGTGAATTGTACTCAAAAATAAAAGAACTTGAAGATACACTGATAAAGAGGGGTCAAACAGAACAAACCATTTTTCTTAATAAATCCTAAGAAAGAAAATTCTCAAAATGGACCTATGATGGTCTTGTATTTGAAAACCCTCGAATCAGTGAGAAAGTGACAGCCAGACAATTATATGATTTCAACTCAATGAATGCTGGCATCACTAACAAAATGGTATTCGTTGGTCGTGAAGAAGAGGTTGTGGAAGAAGATTTTAAAAGAAACTCTAAACTAAAATTTGAAATTCCTTTTGACTATCAGGAATTAAATAAATCTATCTCATCTGAGCCTCAAAAGCTCAGTACGACAGATGAGTCTAATGGTTTCACCTATCCTGATGATCTTAAAAAGTCGCAAGCAGTTCTGGAAGCCTGAATATATGGTGTTATAAAGGCAACTCGAAATACTTGTAGCTTATTATTATCAAACCATTATCACTGATGATTTAGAAAAAGAAATAAATAAATCAGAAAAGAGTCTTCCATGTCACTGTCAAAAGAAAATCTTGACATGCACTTCTACTCCATCTATTTCCCAACCAACTCGAAAATATACCAGAGAAGAAAAAGGGAAAACAAAGGTGGAAGAGTTATGGACTCCAAAGTCAGATCACAAATCAACTAAAACCACAAAAAGGCAACCAAATGCCATTCCCAAAGCCAATCTCACACACTCTTCCAAGAACAAATCAAAGTTGCGAACAAAGGTTGTCAAAAAGAGCTCCACACCACTCACAACTAACCACTTTTCAAATGTTTCAGATGTGAGAAGAAATGACAAGAAGAAGAAGAGTGTTTGTACCAATGAAAATAGAAGAAAGCTTAAACCCAGTTTTTCTAAGCCTTGTTTTGATTTTTTTCCAAGAAGTGTCATCACATTTCGAATTTCTTTAGTCACTGTAATTCACTTTCCACAACAGAAATGAAAGCAAGTACATGTTTTTGCACAAATAATGGGTGTTTGCACGGACATTGTGAATACAAGTGTGAATATGATAGACTTCGAAAACAAATGGGAATTACTGCTTGTGAGAAGTGGAGACCACAAGGGTCGAATCAAATAAATGCCCCCTTTATTACATCACATGGAATAGTCATTCATCAGTGGGTGACTAAACATGCTTTAAAACTCATGAATTATTGGAACTATAAAAATAGACTAATCACTATTCAATAGTTAGAAGCATACAGAAAGGGAGGATACAATGATTTTTTGAAGGCTTGGAATACTACTGAATCCAAAACATGGAACTCTCAATCACAACGTACCAACTTTCTCTCATCAAAGGCAAAATCAAATTCTTCAAAAACATCAAGATCAAAAGCTAAACCAAACAAACGTCAAGAATCAAAACCACCAACCATAAAATCCAAACCTGTTACCACCAAAAAAGGAACCCAAATCTCAAACAGTTGCAAAACCTAAAATGATTCAAATTTGGCAACGAAAAGATGTGGTTCAGGTAGTGGACGTCAAAGACATAGAAAGTCCACCAGTTCTTAAAAGAGGAGAGACTCCTCTAACCATTGAATCTAAAACTGTTCCTGATCCATTATGGATTAACACTTCAAAGTTTAACAAAGAAGAACAAAATAGTCAATGGAACACACATAAAAGAATACATTGTATTTTTCAAGAGGTTGTTGAAACTAATGTAGCACCTAACATGCAAGGACCCATTTCAACATTGGGACCTAAATCTTCATTCTTTTCTATTTGCAGGAAGCTAATCTCTGGTACCTGGACTCAGGTTGCACAAAACATATGACCGGTGACAAGAGTCTTCTCAACAACTTCGTTCCCAAGTACTCTGGGAATGTTCGTTTTGGGAACGACAATGTTGCACCGATACTGCGATACGGAGATATAATCAAGAAGAATATCAAATTAAAAAGGTTTCTTTTGTAGAAGGACTGGGCCATAATCTATTTAGCATTGGCCAGTTCTATGACAAAGATTTGGATGTTACATGCAAAAAGAATTCATGTTCAGTGACAACCAAAACAGGTGATGTGCTTCTCGCGGGAACACAGAAGTCTAACTTGTATTCAATTGATTTGAACAACTACAACACGAAGACCTCCATTTGTCTACTCAGTAAGGCCTCATCGGACTTAACTTGGCAGTGGCACAGGAAACTCTCACATCTCAACTTCCACAACATTAACAAACTGGTTACTGGAGATCATGTAAGAGGCCTGCCTAAGTTAAAATTCACCAAAGACCATCTGTGTGAAGACTGTGAAAAAAGGAAGATGAAACGTTCATCTCACAAAGTCAAGCAAATCTCCAGTACAAAGAAAATAATGGAGCTTCTACACATGGATTATGTGGTCTGATGAGAGTCCAAACACGCAATGGGAAGAAGTATATCCTAGTAATTGTCGATGATTACTATAGGTATACTTGGGTCAAGTTCTTAAGGTCGAAAGATGAAGCAACTCCGTCCATCATCAGCTTCGTCAAACAACAGCAGAACAAGTATGAACACAATGTTGCCTCCATTCGCACAGATAATGGAACTGAGTTCAAGAACAAAGGCTTGTGTGACCACCTTGATCCAGTGGGGATCTCGCACCAATTCTCTGCAGCATACACTCCACAACATAATGGAGTGGTGGAACGACACAACCGAACTCTTGTTGAGGCTGCTCGTACTATGCTTGCTTACTCTGGTCTCTCGCCTTCCTATTGGGCTGAAGCAGTCAGCACCGCGTGTTACACACAAAATCGTTCTTTCATCCATAAGCGTTTCAATAAAACACCATATGAATTAGCAAATGGTATAGTACCTAATATCAAATATCTTCATATATTTGGTAATAGGTGCTTCGTACTCAATGAAAAGGATAATCTAGGGAAATTTGAAGCCAAGGCTAATGAAGCAATTTTCCTAGGTTATTCACATGAGTCCAAAGCCTACAGGGTGTAAAATAAAAGAACAAACTGTGTCATGGAAAGTATAAATGTTACATTCGACGATGTGTTGGATGTTAACACATTTCATAAAGAAAATGAAGTTGCTTCTAGACAAGTCAGTTCTGGACCAGTACTTCAAAGAAAAGAAACAAATATAAATCATAATTCATCAGAATACAATTTTGATTTCTTATTTGATTTCTTACAGTCTGAATCTAATGTTCAAAATGCTGGTGACAGGAATGATGCAGTGTCTCCTGCTACAACTACAACGGATGTTGACAACTCCTCCTCATATCCAACCATGGATTCTCCGTCTACATCAACTGTCAATTTAGTTACAGTTCCTCATGAGCCGATTTATGAGGGAACTCCAGTCTATGATTCAGAACCAATCACAATAGAGGAAGACATTGAACTCTCAAATCGTCTAAATGAGTTCTTTCCTCCGATCCAGAACCCTCGAGGAATAAGATGGACACAATCCCACCCCGAATCTCAAATTATATGCAATGTTCAAGATGGAGTAAGGACTCATTCCGCAACAACAAATGAGTGCCTTTATTCCAATTTCCTATCTATGATTGAACCCACCGAAGTCTCTGATGCTTTACAAGATGCAGATTGGGTCATTGCAATGCAAGAAGAACTTAATCAGTTTGAAAGACTCAAGGTTTGGAGATTGGTACCACTTGTAGAGGATAAATCAGTGGTTGGTACCCAGTGGATTTTTTAGAACAAACGAGATTCCGATGTAATAGTGGTTAGAAACAAAGCTAGGCTGGTTGCTAAGGGTTACAACAAACTGGAGGGAATAGACTATGATGAAACATTTGGTCCTGTAGCTAGTATAGAAGCCATAAGATTATTCTTAGCCTATGCTGCCTACAAAAGCTTTAAGGTTTTTCAAATGGACATCAAGACAACATTCCTAAATGGTATCCTCAAGGAGGAGGTCTATGTGTCTCAGCCAGAAGGCTTCGTCAATCCCAAATTCCCTCAACATGTTTATATTCTAGACAAAGCCTTATATGGACTAAAACAAGCCCCGAGAGCTTGGTATGATGTCCTGTCTGAATATTTGTTGAGTGAGGGATACATCAAAGGAAAAACCGACACCACTTTATTCACCAAAGCCAAAGGAAAGGATTTAATCTTAGTCCAAATTTATATGGATGACATCATTTTTGGTTCTACAAACCCAAAGTACAGTGATGAGTTTGCACATACAATGCAAAATCGTTTTCAGATGAGCATGATGGGAGAGATAAATTTCTTTCTCGGATTACAAGTGAAACAGCTGAGTCATGGCATTTTCATTAGTCAATCCAAGTACATTAAAGACTTGTTGAAGAAGTATGTCATGCTCAGTTGTTCTTCACCATCTAGCCCCATGTCTTCTAAAACTAAACTGTCTACTGATCTTGAGGGAAAAGCAGCTGATTTAAAAACTTATAGGGGTATGATTGGCTCATTACTATATCTGACGGCTAGTAGGCCAGATATAATGTTTTCTACATGCTTATGTGCTAGATTTCAGGCTAATCCAAAGGAATCACATCTGCTGGCAGTCAAAAGAATATTCAAGTATCTCAAGGGTACTCCTGATCTAGGTCTATGGTATCCAATGGATTCTAGTCTACAGTTATATACCTATTAAGATGCCGACTATGCTGGTTGAATGCTTGACAGAAAGACCACATCTAGCAGTGCACACTTTTTGGGTGATCGGTTAGTGTGCTGGGCTTCTAAGAAACAGAACTGTGTCTCTACTTCAATTGCTGAGGCTGAATATGTTGCTGCTGCAATGTGCTGCTCTCAAAGTTTGTGGGTTGGGACTCAGCTCTCTGACCAATTCAAAGTCAGAGCACACAATGAAAAGTGGACTTCGAGCGCCTTATTTGAATTTAATTCGAAGTCAGAGCACTTCGAACTCGAAACCAATTCAAAGGTCACTTCGAGCGCCCTCGTTGAACTTAATTCGAAGTCAGTGGACTTCGAATATGAAATCACCAAGTACAAGTTCAAACAAGTGGATTCTTTGAACTTAATTCGAAGTCAGTGGACTTCGAATATGAAATCACCAAGTCCAAGTTCATTCAAGTGGATTCTTTGAACTTAATTCGAAGTCAGTGCACTTCGAATGTGAAATCATGCAGTCCACGTTCACTTCGAGTGTGTCTACTAGCATCAATTCGAACCTAGTAGACATAGAATTCCAAATAGTGTATGTCCTATACACTTCGAGCGGACATGAACAGTTGCCAAAACCACCTTCTTTCGAGTTCGAAGCTTTCACACTTCGAATTCGAAGCCGCTTGGACTTCGAAGTTGTAATACCATAAAATCTAAGCAATTTTTTTAAATTGCGTTGCGGAAGCTTAATTAATCAAAGATACATTTCAATCACACAATCATTTACAAAACAAAATATATGTCTTCAATTCCAATAAACATAACTTGTGTTACAAAATAAACTGGCTCGTTTCATTTTTTTTAAATCTTGACATCAGAGTTAGGTCAATTTTTCCTTCAACGAACGCTCACAAGCACAAACCTGCAAAAAGCAACAACTGTGGGGAATTAGCACAAAGATAAGTGAGTAGAGGCTAACCCAAAAGCAAACATCAAGCCAATACAAAACATGTAATCACAAATCCAAGAACACCGGCGGTTTGGCGCAGAACCTACAACCAATGCCGGCCAAAACAAAGGTTTACCGATAGCCATCTACTGAATTGGCACGGTGAAATCCCACTCTGATGCAACATATGCATCAGTAAGGCTACCACTGTTCAACCAACCAGTAGACGAGCCCAACCCAATTCTACGTGTAGTTGACTTCCCAAACGCAACTCAAAATCATACTAAGAGTGCGTATCGATCAAATAGACATGCAGCAAACATCAATAAATAATAATCACAATCCACAATTCCATAACAATCCATCAATCACAATCATGCCTCACATCAACAACATTAATCATAATCTTTACCATTCACGTTCAACATCCACTCACCTTTCAATCTCAAATGAAGTACTCAGAAGTCTAATGTTACTGAGCCTTTGGGTTGCCTGAAAACACAATAACAACCAATCAGTTTCAATTTCATAAATATATCTGACCACGTATATTTATAACTCATTCATGAAATAAGCACAAACAATAAACAAATACAAATCCAAACACAAAGTGTCGGATTTCCTAGACTATCGGATTTGGTACTCGGATTTCTGAAAATCCGCAACTTGAGTATCGGATTTCACAACTGTCGGATTTCACCTTAGTCGGATTCTATCATAGTATCGGATTCTTTAATCCCGGATTTAGGAGTGTCGGATTTCATCATTCCCGGATTTCAAATTCCGGATTTCAAATTCCGGATTGTGAGTGTCGGTTTTGCTTCCATCGGATTTAAGGTTCCAGATTCAATCATTCGGTTTTTAAGGTAATCGGATTTCTACTTTCGGATTTCTTAAGTATCGGTTTCACCACTTCCGGTTTTCATCATCTTCTTAAAAGCACAATCCGACAACATCATATTATCATCAAAACTCAAAAACCCAGAATTCATAAACTCATTGAAATCATTCTAGAAACATAATTTTAACTTAGTAAAACACATTTTCATGCATTGAAACATCATCTAAACATATAAATCATATGAACACACAAAAACATCAAAATCATATTCTTTCAAAACCGATTATGGTGATCTTAGCATGCAATCTTCAAACTAAAAAGAAATCATGTCTTTAAATAAGATAAAACATCTAAGAAGAATAATAACATGTTAAATTAAACACACCAACCTTTAATCTTGATTTATAAAAACACCAACTCAAATCCCAATTCTTTTCTTCTTTTTCTTCTTCTCTTGGTTTTCTTGGCAGAGAAACACACACACACACTTTCTCTTCTTTTGAAATTAATGGCAGATGTTTTTGGTACACACACACAATTAACATCCAAAGTAGGTGCCACCAAATCCTATCACCCCATGTGTACTATCCCACTATATACATGGATACATATCAACGACCAAACATACATACATACATACTTGTAATGGTTCTAAATTAATTAATAAACTAAAAAACATTTAATTAATCACATAATTAAATTAATGTAATTTAAACACATACCATAAACCCGCTAATCTATTAGCCCAGGTTTGCGGGTGTTACAAATCTCCCCTCTTTAAGAGGATTCCGTCGTCGGAAACCTTTCCTTCCCAAATAATCAGGGATATCTTTCTTTCATCTCTGCCTCAGTCTCCCAAGTTAAATTAGAACCTAAACTGTGTTTCCATTTGACCAATACCATTGGTATCTGCTTCTTTCGGAGCTTGGTCACTTTTCGAACTAATAGTTCAACCGGTTCTTCAATCAGTCTTTTCTTTGAATCAACTTTTAGTTCTGCACTAGGAGGATCTGACTTTCATCATCAATCTTACATTTCCTCAGATAACACACATTGAATGTATCATGAATTCCTGCAAGCTCTGTGGGTAGATCTAGTGTAACTGTCTGATCATTCACAACTTGACGAATACGGAAAGGACCAATGTAACGGGGAGCCAACTTCCCGCGTTTGCCAAAATGAATCACCCCTTTCCTTGGAGAAACTTTCAGATATACTAACTCCCCCACATCAAACTTATTGTACGTCATTTCGGTTCATCATACATTCTCTGTCTATCTCTAGCAGCTTTCAACTTATCTCTAGCAATAGCAACCTTGCCAGCAGTCAACTGTACTATCTCGGGACCTGCAAATTGTTTCTCACCTGCCTCTAACCAACAAGTCGGAGTACGGCAATGACGACCGTACAACATTTCATACGGAGGCATTCCAATGCTAGAATGATGAGAGTTGTTATACGCAAATTCTATCAAAGGAAGGTGTGAATCCCAAGATCCACCATACGCTAATACACAGGCACGCAACATATCCTCAAGTGTCTGTATGGTTCGTTCAGTCTGACCGTTTGTCTGAGGATGATAGGCTGTACTCAAGTTAATTCTTGTTCCCAATTCTCTTTGCAAACTCCTCCAGAAATTGGATACAAACCTTGAATCTCTTTCAGACACAATTGACAACGGTATACCATGCCTCACAACAATCTCGTCGATGTATAGTTGTGCCGATTTACCCAAAGAATCCGTCTCACAAGTAGCCAGAAAGTGAGCACTTTTTGGCAGTCGGTCCACTATCACGCATATCATATCATGATTCTTCTGAATTCGCAGAAGTTTTGTTACAAAATCCATGGTTATGTGTTCCCATTTCCACTGAGGAATCTCTAACTGTTTCAAAGACCCGTAAGGATAATGATGTTTTGCCTTCACTTGCGCACAAATATGACACGATTCCACAAAGTGTGCCATATTTGCCTTCATCGTAGGCCACCAGTAATGCACTTTCACATCATTATACATTTTAGTGCTTCCTCGGTGTATAGTAAATCTCGATTTGTGTGCTTCTGTCAAAATTAATTGTCTCAATTCTCCAAGCTTAGGCACCTATAGACGAGTTTTAAACGTTTTCAATCCACGAGAATCATCATTCATTTCATCTTTTCGCTTTCTCATTAACTCAGTCTTTAGATTTTCTTCTTTTAGGGCTTCCAACTGAGCAGAGTTCAGTCTTTCTACTAGGTCAGATACTATCACAATACGCATAAACTGAATAGGACTTCCAGCTCCTTTACGACTTAGGGCATCTACCACCACATTTGCCTTTCCAGGGTGATAACTAACAACTCTACCCATCATCTCTGTCTCATATTCAATTCTTTCTGAGTAAATACATAATGTAGGCTCTTATGATCTTCACAAATTACGCATTTAGTGCCCTACAAGTAGTGTCTCCACAATTTAAGCTCAAATACTACTGCTGCTAACTCCAAGTCGTGAGTCGGGTAATTCTTTTCATGATGTTTTAACTGTCTGGAAGCATAAGCAATCACCCGATCCCTCTACATTAATACACATTCTAAACCAGCCAATGACGCATCACAATATACTGTAAAATCTTCCGATCCACTTGGCAAAGCAAGGATTGGAGCCTGACACAACAATTCCTTTAACATTTGAAAAACTCTAGATTGGTCGTTACCCCACACAAACTTTACATCTTTCCGAGTTAGCTTAGTTAACGGACCCGCAATTTTAGAGAAATCCTTGATAAATATGCGGTAATATCCTGCCAATCCCAGAAAACTCTATATCTCTGATGGTGTTCTTGGAGCATTCCAGCTCATCACTTCCTCTGCTTTCGAAGGATCCACCTTTACCCCTTCATTACAAATTATGTGCCCCAAAAATTGAACTTCTCTTAACCAAAATTCACATTTTGAGAACTTCGCATACAATTTCTCTTTCTTCAAGGTTTCCAAAATCGGTCTCAAATGTTGTTCATCCTCTAACTTGTAACACCGGCTTTGTGTATTCCAGATTTTAGCAAAAAATTGCGTTTTTAAACCAACATGAACATAATCTAATTATTACAACATCAAGTGTTCCTGCAAAAGATCCAGTATTTGGTGTTACTCTACAAAACAACCGACCATAATCTAATTATTACAACATCAAGTGTTCCTGCAAAATATCCAGAGGTAGGGGACCCGGCTCACCAGGCAATCTATCTTTGATCTGCAAAAGCAGTTAACATGGCACCGTTAGCTACACTTAGCTAATGAGCACAAACTTGGCATAAACTTCATTAGAGTAGAACATGCATATCATGAATAAGCATACGATGTTATCCTATCACATTGTGGTGTGTTGACACGATCGGTATAAGTTGTTTCTTGTAGGATAGCTAGTTTCGCTCAACACCAATACACCGTGGGATCAGACACAACCCTCCGCGCTGGTGGGGGACCATAAAGCAGTCCACCAAGCATTGTTAACGGAACCAGATGCTCCTTAGGTAACTCGGCCATTTCTGACTGATTAACCCTCATGATATAAGGCACGGCGGTTTTGCAGAACCTAAGATCCGGAATGTTACCTCGAATCACCGTTAAATCCCGAATCTCCTGATCAAGGGTCCCTGGGATCCAGCTAACCGGCTGACCTTAACCATGCTTGCTGATGTTCGCGAACACAAACATGTATCTTGTTCATTTACTTAGCATGCATTTACATTCAGTTACTTCTTCATGGATCCAATCTGGATCCCTAACATGTATATCATCATATCTTTACTTAACTAATTCATTCGGAATCAGTATCATGCATAGCATTTACTTAACTAAGCGGTTCCAGTTCTGGATCCCGCTGGCATGCACTTAACATTATACATAACAAGTATTTAGCAATGCATTGTACTTTTAAGTAACATGACAATTCTCACTTATCAACTTATGAGCACAATCGTACTATAATCACTTAACACATAATTCTTCGTCTACTGAGGCTTATGGAAGTCGGTATTCACCTGAGTAACTTAATAGGTAGTTATTTAACTTCTTGCCTTGCTAGGGTTTCAGTTCACCTGGAACATTAGGATACTTCATTCGGAATTCGACACTTTTATCGGAATCCGACACTTTACGAAATCCGTACTTTCGGATTTTGACTTGCAATTTACATGGACTTTGGGAAATCCGATACTTATCGGATTTAGACCAATAACACGGATTTAGACATGCGGATTTAGACTTGATGCGGATTCCGACACCCTAAGTCTCGGAATCCGACACTTTATCGGATTTGAGCAACATGCGGATTCCGACACCTTCATGTCTCGGAATCCGACTGCTCTATTATGGAAACCACCATCTTCATTGGCTTATTTCCACAGCTTGTTTCTTGTTTGTTTTGACATTTATACATTCTGAAAACACTCATTTTCGTTGGTATGATTTTAAAAACACATCAAACCGACACAACAACACCAAACAAACAAAACCCACTTGCAAAGTAAGCTTTGCATGCTCTAAGTAGTGTCTTGCAATGATTTGAGTTTCAATCATGCTTTTAATCATAAAAACAGTTTCATATGTATTGATTCTTAACAACAAACAAGTATTTAACTTTGAGTGGAATCAAAACCACAAAAATCCTATTCTTCAAGAAAACCGAGAGAAAGGAAGTAGAGAGAATCCGAGAACTTTATGCTTGGGTTTGCTTCTTGTGGACTTTGACCACATTTGACTTTTTCAAATATATACTTCACAATCCAGAGGCACCGCCTCTGGATTTTTTTAATTCTTTTTCTTCTTTTCTTTTACTTAATTATCTTTCAATATATATACATATATTTACACAAAACACATAGCAACTCATATATACAATTAAACTTTTCATAAACATTATTAACTCAATTAACTTACAAGCTTACTTGCTCAAATATACATTTAACAGCTAGGCCCAAATCGAGGATGTTACAAATCTACCCCCTTAAGAAGATTCTGTCCTCGGAATCTACTCAATGATAAACAGGTGTGGGTATCTTGTCTTCATCTCGTCCTCGACTTCCCATGTTAGGTTCAGACCTAAACTGTGTTTCCATTAACAAGAACCAGCTTGATCATCTTCTTTCGTAACTTCTTGACCTTCATGTCAAGAATTTCAACGGGTTCTTCTACGAGTCGCATAGAAGAGTCAACCTTTAGTTCTTGTAACGGAAAAATCTGTTCCTCTTCAACATTGCACTTACGCAAGTAACAAACGTTGAAGGTATCATGGATTCCAAATAGCTCAGGCGGCAGCTCAAGAGTTACCGTCTCATCATTAACTTTCCACACGATCTTAAATGGGCCTATGAAACGTGGACTTAGTTTCCCTTTGCGCCCAAAGCGAATAACGCCCTTCCAAGGGGAAACCTTCAAGAATACACGATCTCTGACATCGAATGTAGCGGGACAACGCTTAGGATCCGCATACATTTTCTGTCGATCTCGGGCTGCTTTAAGCTTTTCTAAAGCGACATTCACTTTATCTGAAGTCATCTGGACAATCTCAGGTCCAGCGAACTATTTCTCTCCGGGCTCCAACCAACAAGTTGGAGTACGACATCGTCTCCCGTAGAGCATTTCGTACGGTGGCATTCCAATACTGGAATGATACGAATTATTATAAGCAAATTCAATCAACGGGAAATGAGAATCCCATGATCCACTATATTCAAGTACACACGCGCGAAGCATGTCTTCAAGAGTCTGAATCGTTCTTTCTGATTGGCCATCGGTCTGCGGGTGATAGGCAGTGCTCAGATGCACACGAGTGCCTAACTCACGTTGCAAACTTTTCCAGAAATTTGATACAAATCTGGAGTCAGGATCAGAAACAATTGAACAAGGAAGACCGTGACGTGTTACTATCTCATCAATGTAAAGCTGTGCCAAACGAGTCAACGAAGCCGACTCGTTGGTTGCCAAGAAATGAGCACTTTTAGTCAGTCGGTCAACAATGACCCAAATCATATCATGCCCTCTGAACGTATTTGGCAACTTAGTCACAAAATCCATCATGATGTGATCCCATTTCCATTCCGGAATGTCAAGCTGTTGCAAATTGCCATAAGGCCTTTGATGCTATGTCTTGACTTGGCCACATATCTAACATTTCTCCACGAATGAAGCAATGTCTTTCTTCAGAGTGAGCCACCAATACAACCCTTTCAGGTCGTTATACATCTTGGTGGTACCCGGATGGATAGACAGTTTATACTTGTGAGCTTCTTGCAGAACCAGCTCACGATTACCCCCGAGAAAAGGCACCCAAATCCTGGATTGAAAAGTCTTCAACCCACGATTATCTTCACCCAGTTGGTCTTTTAACTTCTTCATTGTTTCAGATTTCAGATTGTCCTCTTGCAAAGCTAATTGTTGGGCCTCTTTTAACTTTGCAATCAAATCTGATATAACTGTAAGTTTCATGAACTTTGTCTCTACTACTGGCCCTTACGGCTCAAAGCATCCGCTACAATATTGGCTTTACCGGGATGGTAGTGAATCTCACAGTCATAGTCTTTGATTAACTCCAACCAACAGCGCTGCCACATGTTGAGTTCTTTTTGTGTAAAGACATACTGCAAGCTTTTGTGATCTGTGCATATCACACACTTAGTGCCATAAAGGTAGTGCCTCCACAATTTCAGTGCGAAAACAACATCAGAAAGTTCAAGATCGTGAGTTGGGTAGTTTCTTTCGTGAGATTTCAGTTGCCGAGAGGCATAAGCGATTACCTTATTTCTTTGCATAAGAACACAACCCAACCCCGCATAAGAGGCATCACAATAAACTACAAAGTCTTCCGAACCCTCCGGCAAGGTAAGAATTGGAGCTTCGCATAACAATCGCTTCAAGGTCTGGAACTCTTCTTCTTGAGCTTCTGACCAAACAAATGCAATATCCTTACGGGTCAGTTTGGTCAATGGACCCGCAAGTTTCGAAAAGTTGTGAATAAATCGCCGATAGTAGCCGGCCAAGCCAAGGAAACTCTTTATTTCAGAGGGAGTTCGAGGAACCTCCCAATTCATCACTGCTTCCACCTTAGCCGGATCTTCTTTAACGCCTTCTTGACAGATAACATGGCCATGGAAATGAACTTCGCTAAGCCAGAATTCACATTTAGAAAACTTAGCGTACAATTATTCTCGTTTAAGAGTCTCGAGAACCTGACGAAGATGAAGCTCGTGATCAGCCTCAGTCTTCGAATAAACAAGAATGTCGTCAATGAAAACAATCACGGACTTATCAAGAAAAGGACGACATACACGATTCATCAAATCCATAAATATGGCAGGAGCATTGGTCAAGCCGAATGGCATAACCAAGAATTCATAATGGCTGTAACGAGTCCGGAAAGCCGTCTTCGGAATATCTTCTTCATGGACTCGTACTTGATGATACCCCGAACGGAGATCAATCTTCGAAAAATATGTAGCTCCCTGCAACTGATCGAAGAGATCATCAATACGCGGAAGAGGATACTTTTTCTTTACAGTTCGCTTATTCAGCTCCTTGTAATCGATACACATCCTCATGGTTCCATCCTTCTTTTTGATAAATAAGACAAGAGCTCCCCAATGTGAGGAACTAGGACGAATGAAACCTTTTTCGAGTAATTCCTGGATTTGCGTCATCATCTCGCGGATTTCAGAATGAGCAAGACAATATGGAGATCTAGGTACAGGTGTAGCTCTAGGAATCAGTTCTATCTTATATTCAACGTCTCTTACCGGAGGTAACCCCGGTAATTCATCAGGAAAGACCTCAGGGAATTCAGAAACTACCCTGATTTCTTGAACTGGTCGCTTTTCCATCGCAGAATCAATAACATACGCCAGGAAGGAATTACAACCTTTAGTAATAGACTTCTGAGCTTTAATAACGGATATAACAGGAATATCAGAATCCCGTCGTTCTCCCCGAGCAACTGCATAAGATCCATCAGCAAGAGGGATCTTAATCATTTTCTTGGAACAGAGAATCTCAGCATCGCGCTTGCTATGCCAATCCATTCCAATCACGACATCGAAGCCCACAATAGGCATAACAAAGAATGAGATAGGGATACTACTCCCATCAATATAAACAACGGCAATAGGGACTTTCTCGGTAGCCGAGACTACTTTGCCGTCCGCAACTTCTACATTAAGAGGCTCTTCTAGAGGCATAACAGGTAACTGAAGTCTTTTACGGCAAGCAACAGAAACAAAGGAATATGTTGCTCCTGAATCAAATAGTACACTGGCAGGACAATAAATGATAAGAAATGTACGAGTGTCGACATCACCTGTAGCCTTTGCCTCCTCTGTAGTCATCTAAAATGCCCGCCCTTTAGCCCGAGGGCATTATCTTTCTTTTACCCTCCAGAAGACCCAGCTACTCCGGAGCGTTGTCTGTCAGGGCAATCAACCATCTTGTGACCGGATTTGCGACACCGGTAACAAACATCTTCTTTGTATCGGCACTCATTCACCGAGTGCCCTCTCTGACCACACCTGCCGCACCTCCTGGTTGCTGCAGAGCATTCCCCGGAGTGATAGGTACGGCACGAAGAACACCAAGGATCATTAGGTCTTGGTTTCTTAGAAGCTTCAGATTTCCCACCTCCTGAGGATTGCCCTTTTGAAGAGCCCGATTGGAGAGATGGCTGAAACTTCCTTTTGCTACCACCACTAGCATAATCACCCCGACACTGTATTCGATCACTTTCCATTTGTCGGGCCACTTGAAACGCCCGATCTAGTGTTGGAGCTGCCCGAACATGGGCACGAAATTCCAATGGCAGAGTCTCCACAAACCTTCTTATCTTGGTAACTTCATCTGGTATCAGGTGTGGAACAAACCTCATCTTATCAGTAAATGAGGTGATATGCTCTTCAATTGGTCTATCTCCCTTCCGGAGATTAGTAAACTCCCGCTCCATCCTTTCCATATCATATTCGGCGCAGTACTTCTGTAGCACCTCCCAAGAGAGAGCACTTAATATTTCTTTGCCTACAGAGGCCTTCACAGTATCCCACCAGAATAACGCACACCCCTTTAACATGCGTATCGCGTAATTCACACGATACTCAGGCTCGCATTTACAAGATTCGAAAGCTTGCTCCATTTTGTGGAGCCATTGGATTGTAACAGTGGGGTTATCACTCCCCTCATACGTCGGTGGATGGCACGTCAAGAACTTTTTATACGAGCAAGGCTTGCGTGCTCTGGTGAGAGTAGACTTTAACAAGAGCTCTTTTGCAAGACGGAGCTCTTCTTCCAGACGCTTTATATATGCTAACTGGTCTGGATCAGGTATTGCGCCACCAGCACTAGGCTGAGGGCATTGATCTTCTGCTTGGTGAGGCATATGCGAAGCCTCATCTTCTAGTTCTTTGAGCTCTTCCTTATTATTAGCTTTATAAGCCGACATGTTCTTTATCTTAACTCTTCTATATAACACAGAAGAGTAATCAGTACTTAGCCATTCTTGCTCGTCATATCTGACAAGCTATAGCAAGTAATACTCATATAACTCTCATACTCAATTTCCCCCCCAAAGGAACACTTATTATGGTCGAGCCCTTGTTTGAGATTGAATACTCTTGCAAGTACCCAATTCCCTCAAACTTAGGCTCTGATACCTACTTGTAACACCGGCTTTGTGTATACCAGATTTTAGCAAAAATTTGCGTTTTTAAACAAACGTGAACTTAATCACAATCAAATATCATTAAGCAGCGGAATGCTTACAATAGGCATGTTTCAGTATTTGGTGTTACTCTACAAAAAAACCGACCATAATTTAATTATTACAACATCAAGTGTACCTGCAAAACATCCAGAGGTAGGGGACCCGGCTCACGAGGCAATCTATCTTTGATCTGCAAAAGCATTTAACATGGCACCGTTAGCTACACTTAGCTAGTGAGCACAAACTTGGCATAAACTTCATTAGAGTAGAACATGCATATCAGGAATAAGCATACGATGCTATCCTATCACATTGTGGTGTGTTGACACGATCGGTATAAGTTGTTTCTTGCAGGATAGCTAGTCCCGCTCAACACCAATACACCGTGGGATCAGACACAACCCTCCGCGCTGGTGGGGGAGCATAAAGCAGTCCACCAAGCATCGTTAACGGAACCAGAGGCTCCTTAGGTAACTCATCCATTTCTGACTGATTAACCCTCATGATATAAGGCAAGGCGGTTCTGCAGAACCTACGATCCGGAATGTTACCTCGAATCACCATTAAATCCCGAATCTCCTGATCAAGGGTCCCTGGGATCCAGCTAACCGGCTGACCTTAACCATGCTTGCTGATGTTCGCGAACACAAACACGTATCTTGTTCATTTACTTAACATGCATTTACATTCAGTTACTTCTTTATGGATCCAATCTGGATCCCTAGCATGTATATCATCAAATATTTACTTAACTGATTCATTCGGAATCAGTATCATGCATAGCATTTACTTAACTAAGCGGTTGTAGTTCTGGATCCCGCTGGCATGCACTTAACTTTATACATGACAAGAATTTAGCATGGCATTGTACTTTTAAGTAACATGGCAATTCTTACTTATCAACTTATGAGCACAATCGTACTAAAATCACTTAACACATAATTCTTCCTCTACTGAGGCTTATGGAAGTCGGTACTCACCTGAGTAACTTAACAGGTAGTTATTTAACTTCTTGCCTTGTCTAGGGTTTCAGTTCACCTAGAACATTAGGATTTACATTAATTATCTTAACATACTTAGAATAGTTACAAAGCCAACATTGGAAATCCCCAAATCTAGATCCCACAAAAATCCGACAGACTATCGGATTTCATGAAATCCGACACTTGTATGGGAAATCCGACACTTTGCGAAATCCGACAATCATCGGATTTCAACACTTATGAACTTGGAAACTTTGACATGTAATTGGAAATCCGACCTTTAATCGGAATCCGATACTTCTATAGGAATCCGACACTTGTCGGAATCCGACACTTTACGACCGATACTTTCTGATTTTGACTTGCAATTTACATGAACTTTGGGAAATCCGATACTTATCGGATTTAGACCAATAACACGGATTTAGACATGCGGATTTAGACTTGATGCGGATTCCGACACCCTAAGTCTCGGAATCCAACACTTTATCGGATTTGAGCAAAGTGCGGATTCCGACACCTTCATGTCTCAGAATCCGACTGTTCTATTATGTAAACTGCCATCATCATTGGCTTATTTCCAGAGCTTGTTTCTTGTTTGTTTTGACATTTATACATTCTAAAAACACTCATTTTCGTTGGTATGGTTTTAAAAACACATCAAACCAACACAACAACAACAAACAAACAAAACCCACTTGCAGAGTAAGCTTTGCATGCTCTAAGTAGTGTCTTGAAAAGATATGAGTTTCAATCATGCTTTTAATCATAAAAACAGTTTCATATGTATTGATTCTTAACAACAAACAAGTATTTACATTTGAGTGGAATCAAAACCACAAAAATCCTATTCTTCAAGAAAACCGAGAGAAAGGAAGTAGAGAGAATCCGAGAACTTTATGCTTGGGTTTGCTTCTTGTGGTCTTTGACCACATTTGACTTTTTCAAATATATACTTCACAATCGAGAGGCACCGCCTCAGGATTCTTTTAATTCTTTTTCTTCTTTTCTTTTACTTAATTATCTTTCAATATATATACATATATTTACACAAAACACATAGCAACTCATATATACCATTAAACTTTTCATTAACATTATTAACTCATTTAACTTACAAGCTTATTTGCTCAAATATACATTTAACAGCTAGGCCCAAATCGAGGATGTTACATAACTCAGTCTTCGAATAAATCAAAATGTCATCAATGAAGACAATAACAAACTTATCAAGAAATGGTCGACAGACCCTGTTCATGAGATCCATAAATATCGTAGGTGCATTGGTTAGACCGAATGGCATAACCATGAACTCATAGTAACCATATCGCGTACGGAAAGCTGTCTTTGGCACATCTTCCTTTGACACCCATACCTGATGGTAACCCGATCTTAAATGAATCTTTGAAAAAAAAGAAGCTCCCTGTAGGTGATCGAAAAAATCATCAATTTTGGGTAATGGATACTTATTCTTTATCGTTCTCTTGTTCAATTCCCGATAATCGATACACATACGCAATGTACCGTCTTTCTTTTTCACAAATAATACTGGTGCACCCCACGGAGATGAACTTGGACGAAAAAAACCTTTATGTAACAAGTCTTGAATCTGTGTCGTCATCTCTCGGATTTCTGAAGGCGCCAATCTGTACGGTGGTTTAGCCACTGGTCGGGAACGAGGAATTAAATCTATTTTAAACTCTACCTCACGAACTGGAGGCAGCCCTGGCAACTCTTCTGGAAATACTTCCGGGTATTCCATTACTACCTATATATCTGTCATAACTTGCTTTTCCTTCTTTCCGTCAATCACATATGCTATGTACGATACACAACCTTTATTCAATGCTTTCTTAGCCTATAAACAAGAAATTATTGAAATCACACACCCTGCTTTCTCACCCCTAGCTACCACACTTGTAACATCCGCTAATGGAAACAAGATCAACTTTTTGTGGCATGTTATACTTGCTTGATTCAAACTTAACCGATCCATTCCCAGTAGCTCATCAAAACCAGATAGGGGCATGACAAGAAAATAAACAGGAAAACACACACCATCTATATCAATTTTAGCTCCAGCCATAGCAGTCATGACTGGAACCATCATGCCATCAGCTACTTTTATCTCTAAAGTACTAGCAAGTTTAATAATAGGCACATTTAATCTACCACAAAACTCCACAGAAACAAACGAGCGATTAGCTCCAGAATCAAATAGTACTCTTGCAGGAATAGAGTTTATCAAGAACATACCAGTTATAACATCATCGGTGGTGGTGCCATCCTCTACCGTCATTTTGAACGCCCTACCCTCAGTAGTAGGTGGGTTCTTCCTCTTCCATCTGGCTGAAGATGATCCCCCAGCTACCCCAACCCCTGTATCTGACCCTGCCTTCTTTCCCACCGGGCATTCTCCAACTTTATGCCCTTCTTTTTGGCAGTTCCAACAAACAATGCGTGGGAACCTACAGTTCTTAAGATCATGACCAAACTGGCCCCATTTAACACATCTCCTGGTTTGGGGCGTACACTGTCCGTTGTGGTAAGAATTGCACCGGCTACACCTCGGTGCCTTTTGGGTTGACCCACTCAAATTTGACCTCCCATTCTAGTCTCCATGTCTGTTCCCACTGCCTTGCCCACCTTGCCTTTGTTGGGAATTATAATGATCAATCCTCGATTTTTGCTAAGCAATCCTTTACCACTCAGCCTGTTTTTGGCAATCAAATCCCCTTCTGCTGACTTGGCTAATGTGAAAGCCTGTGATAAGGTAGTAGCCCACCTAGTGGCGCTACGAAGATCGGGGTGTAGTGCTCCAACAAAGTGAGCGATCTTGGACTCTTCATGAGGTACCCAGTGTTTAACAAACCTCCTCTTCTGATTAAATTGCTTAATCAGATCGTCCACTGTCATGTTTCCAGTCATCTATAAATCCATGAATTCTTTCTTGATCTTGGCAACCTCAAAGGTATTGCAATATTGTTCACAAAGTTTTTCTTGGAACTGACTCCAAGTAATGCTTTCCTGCTGTTGTTCGGGAAAATGGCCGATAATAGAATCCACCAGACCATTGCATCACCTTCCAGCATCCTTGATGCATATTTCACCTCTAATTCATTCTCACAATTACAGGCATCAAGTGCCTTCACCATTTCCCTCAGCCAGTTCAATGTTATGTTAGGGTCCGGACTTCTGATATAGTCAGAAGGCTTACAGTCGAGGAATTGTTTATACGTGCATGGTTGCTTATACCCAGGGAACGCAAATAGGTAAGCTCCTGGTTGTGGATACGGATAATAAAATGATTGTTTTATCATCTGTGTCATAGGTGGTAGGGTATTGATACTAGTGGTATGGTTGCCTGTGTAGAAATCGCAGTTGGCACTTGAGTTGGTTCAGGTTGAGTTAATCTCTGTTTCAAGCTATGAAGTTTATTTCTAAGATCCAATAATTCGTTTTCCAGCTTTAAGATATATTCTCTTTGATCTTCTTCTTGATCCTGCCCAGATGTTCCTGCTTGGTTAGTGGCATCCAAATCTACTAATATAGGTGCCTCTGCTGATGATTGGGTCACAGGACGGAGGATAGGGGTCTCTCTATCGGCCATATCTGTTACAATCACATCATCTTAAAACTCATTAGCATAAACCGTTAGTACTCAAAATACTAACTATTCAAACAACTCTAACTCACTCTAATTCCCCCTAAAGGAAAGCTTGACCTGTCACAAGCCAATATTTAGGAATGCAACACTCTAGCCATGCATGCATCGCCAAACCTAGGCTCTGATACCAAACTGTAACACCATAAAATCTAAGCCATTTTTTTAATTGCGTTGCGGAAGCTTAATTAATCAAAGATACATTTCAATCACACAATCATTTACAAAACAAAATATCTGTCTTCAATTCCAATAAACATAACTTGTGTTACAAAATAAACTGGCTCGTTTCATTTTTTTTAAATCTTGACATCAGAGTTAGGTCAACTTTTCCTTCAATGAAAGCTCACAAGCACAAACCTGCAAAAAGCAACAACTATGGGGAATTAGCACAAATCTAAGTGAGTAGAGGCTAAACCCAAAAGCAAACATCAAGCCAATACTAAACTTGTAATCACAAATCCAAGAAGACCGGCGGTTCGGCGCAGAACCTACAACCTATGTCGGCCAAAGCAAAGGTTTACCGATAGCCCTCTACTGAATTGGCACAGTGAAATCCCGCTCTGATGCAACATATGCATCAGTAAGGCTACCACTGTTCAACCAACCAGTAGATGAGCCCAACCCATCTTTATGTGTAGCTGACTTCCCAAACGCAACTCAATATCATACTAAGAGTTCGTATTGATCAAATAGACATGCAACAGACACCAATAAATAATAATCACAATCAACAATTCCATAACAATCCATCAATCACAATCATGCCTCACATCAATAACATTAACCATAATCTTTACCATTTACGTTCAACATCCACTCACTTTTCAATCTCAAATGAAGTACTCAGAAGTCTAATGTTACTGAGCCTTTGGGTTGCGTGAAAACACAATAACAATCAATCAGTTTCAATTTCATAAATATATCTGACCACATATATTTATAATTCATTCATGAAATAAGCACAAACAATAAACAAATACAAATCCAAACACAATGTGTCGAATTTCCTACACTATCGGATTTGGTACTCAGATTTCTGAAAATCCACAAGTTAAGTATCGGATTTCACAACTGTCGGATTTCACCTAAGTCGTATTCTATCAAAGTATCGGATTCTTAATCCCGGATTTAGGAGTGTCCGATTTCATCATTCCCGGATTTCAAATTCCGGATTTGGGTATAGGATTTCAAGTATAGGATTGTGAGTGTCGGTTTTGCTTCCATCGGATTTAAGGTTCCGGATTCAATCATTCAGTTTTTAAGGTAATCGGATTTCTACTTTCGGATTTCATAAGTATCGGTTTTCACCACTTCTGGTTTTCATCATCTTCTTAAAAGCACAATCCGACAACATCATATTATCATCAAAACTCAAAAACCCAGAATTCCTAAACTCATTCAAATCATTCCAGAAACATAATTTTAACATAGTAAAACACATTTTCATGCATTGAAACATCATCTAAACATATATATCATATGAACACACAAAAACATCAAAATCATATTCTTTCAAAACCAATTATGGTGTTCTTAGCATGCAATATTCAAACTAAACATAAATCATGTCTTTAAATCAGATAAAACATCTAAGAAGAATAATAACATGTTAAATTAAACACACCAACCTTTAATCTTGATTTATAAAAACACCAGCTCAAATCCTGATTCTTTTCTTCTTTTTCTTCTTCTCTCGGTTTTCTTGGCAAAGAAACACGCACACACACTTTCTCTTCTTTTGAAATTAATGGCAGATGTTTTTGGTACACACACACAATTAACATGCAAAGTAGGTTCCACCAAATCCTATCATCACCCCACGTGTACTATCCACTATATACATGCATACATATCAACGACCAAACATACATACATACATACATACATACATACATACATACGTGTACTGATTCTAAATTAATTAATAAACTAAAAATCATTTACTTAGTCACATAATTGAATTAGTGTAATTTAAACACATACCGTAAACCCGCTAATCTATTAACCCAGGTTTGCGGATGTTACAGAAGTGAACAATGTCGTA
Organism: Dittrichia graveolens; assembly: GCA_038502395.1. Lineage (NCBI taxonomy): Eukaryota > Viridiplantae > Streptophyta > Magnoliopsida > Asterales > Asteraceae > Dittrichia > Dittrichia graveolens. The sequence goes on along the minus strand of JARJIL010000007.1, from coordinate 51,458,028 downwards.
AAGAAGATTTCGAGCGCGTTTTTACCCTCGATGTCCTTCACACTTCGAGCGTGTGATTTCAAAAGTTACCGTTTGAATTTTTGTGATAAACTTGCTTACTTACTAAAGGTATACATCAAATAAGTAATAAAACATGTTGATTTCACTTTTAAAAGCACAAAAACGAAGGGTATATTGTACAACTCGGAAGACACCTTTTCGAGTTTCAAAAGCTTTGTTCGACTATAAAATGACGATGTTAATAGAAATGAGACTTGCGATGGGTCTTAGGAACACAAGAACAATGTTTGTATCAAAGATAAACTCACAAAATTTAAAAAGTGTTCTTGGTGTTCTTCGTGTGGTTGAAGATGGCCTTGATTTCATTTTTGGGTTAGATCTTCATGTTATGGGTAAAATGAGAAAATTTTGAGTGTTATAAAAGTGTTTAGATGCATGTATTCATTGTAAAACATGTGTCAAAACACATTTTTGCTCATTAAAAATACCACTTCATCAATGAAGGATTCTCAGGTGTTATGAAATTTTTCAAAGTTTGATTCAAAAAGAATGTTTTGAACTCAACAAATGTAAATGTGCTTAACATGTGAATGTTTTGACTTAACAAGTCAATACATTTCATTGATTTGTCATCAAGGTTCAACTTTCTAACTTATTGGCTATTCTTACAGGACTAATCATGGCTATGGAAGACGAATCTGTCTCGTACCGTTCTTCGACAGCAAGCCAATCCCATAACCCTGACGACCAACTCTTGCCTAGAAATCAGTTTCTTTCAGTGGTCACCCATGATAACAACCACTTCGTAAATTTGGACAATTTTAGAAATCCTAACTTTCAAATCATCACCGAAATACTCTGTGTCCACCCGTTGAACCATGCTCTCACTTTCAATCCATCTACTTTAGGAACCCATGTTCCTGAGTTATATGTGCAACAATTCTGGCACACAGTTCACACCCACACAAATGCCGATACTGGTCGAGTTTCAATCCGTGGTGACGTAGACCACTTCACCCCTAAACATTTCAAGCCGACTCCGCGAAATCCTTCAGCTCCCAACTTCCAAAAGCATGCCTCCTCTCCTTGACTACTTTCTAAGTCATACTAAAGGTAGGGTTTGGTTATCATCAAAATCTATGTTTTAAGATAGACAGAGTTGATTATTAGGGTGAAGTAATTATCTCCCCAACAATTACATTGGAACACCATTAAATAATCATATAATAATGTATTCTATAAATTCTTTCGATTATGAATTTGGGTTAAACATACTTTAGTATTGTTGATTAGCTACATTTAGGTTTCAATAATTGTCTTTAAAATCACATTCAAACCTTAATTAGTGAATATGAGTTACTATCACCATTAAATTAAATATTATAATTTGGATTATTATTAAATTAAGTTACATTGAAACAACATTAAATTAAATAATATTGTAACACAACCATTTAGGCCCATTTACAACAATTAGAAAGCCCAACGAATATAACAATGCCACATCATCAAATGCTTGTCTCTAATTGCTTTGAATTTGAAAAATCACACAACCAAAACAATGCCACATAGGATTACTTCTATTTTCGTTCTATTATATTCAAGGAATTCATTGCAATATTAATGGATTTTCAGTTACCGAAATCGATTATAGACATTGACATTTAAGATTAGTAAAAATTAGTTACCATCATCATTAGATTAAATTAAATATTTTAAATTTAGTTATTATTAAATTAAATTACATTGAAACACCATTCAATAATCCTATAATAATGTATTCTATAATTGTTTCTGTTATAAAATTGAGTTAAAAGTACTTTAGTATTGTTATAAGCTTCCAAGAAGGTTGTGGAGTAACTGCAACAATGTTTAGACACTTATCTGCTTAAGAAAGAACATAATTAATTACACAAAAATTGTTCCACGATGAGTACTTGTCGGTTGCTTTTGTCCCAACTGACTTGAATTCAACCGAGTTTTACAAGCATCTTTCTCACAAGATGCCTAGATAAATTCAACTCCTCGTTGATATTAGCATTTAATTTCTCTTGTGGAATTAAACAGTCAATTCACTAAATCATTTGACATGCACTTAAATATTTCTTCATCCAAGACATTTTTTTGCCTGAATAACACATATAGCTTATAAGATTCTTCAACATCAAATGAAAATTCAAGAAAAAGTCACCGGCATTTCGTCTAACATCTGATGTGTGTTATATTATAACCATAGTTATAGACGGGTCTATTGAACCACCGTATATTGAACATTCAAAACAAAAAATAGAAGAAAACGTATAATTGGAAAAAAAACTACTTTGTATTAAACCGACTGTCACCGGATACCTAAAAAGACATAAAACTAAACTTTTGACTATTATCATAGATTGCTTCACCATCTATAACAGGACCTTCCCTTCCAGAATTGGCATAATATAGTTCCATTTTATACCTATGTAGCACGGCTGCACAAAATAACTATGAAATTTAGAACTTGAAATTGAGATTAAAACCAATGTAAGGAGTAAAATCAACAAAAGTACAATACTCCGAGCTCGTAAATCAATCTAAAAATGACAATAGAAGTCAGAAAGAAAAAAAGTCATGAAATCTTTACGTTATACCTCTTGAAACGGCCAAAAATGTGATGCTAGATCTCATTGGGCCTCCAAATCGACATAGAGGAACACATATTTGTAGCTTCCTCAAACAATAAATGACAAGAAACGTCATCCGGTACACATCCCCTCATTTGATACCATCATTTATTGAAAGCAAGAAACCCCTAATTGAATGAAAAGCAAAAAAACATTGGCTAGACTTTTGCCCTAATCGAATTCCCCTCCTTAATTCAATGTGCCATAACTCTTTGAAGCCTAATCAAATAGTTATCACCATTAAGAGGTGAGTAACGGGCAGTACTCATTCAAGAAGCAATAGAAACCTATAAAAGAAACCAAAAACCAACTCATGCATTTAGGCCAACTTTACAAATAATAAAAAGCTCAAGTCCTAAAAAATTGCCACATCATCAAACATTTCTTACTAATTCACTTCAATAAGGAAAACAACATTTTAAAGGAGGTGCCACATTGGATGAAAAGGGTTTTAAGTTAAAGAATATATAGATATTCATCAACACAATGTAAACACATATAATAGATTTTAATTGACTTTTAATAAACTACATTCAACGTTCCAAAAAAGTTTTCATTACATAATTTTTTCTTATTCGAACAATTTTGGTGTTATTCAATGCTCACATTTTTTATATTAGTTAAATGATGTTCAATACTCACATTTTTAAGCTAGAAGTTTTTTTATTTGAAAGAGAAGATTTGTTCCAATAGAAGAGATAAATGTTCTTTTTTAAACAAATAGCTCCAATATTAAAAACTCCTTAAAGTATAATTTAAAATTAGCTAGAAGTTTTTTGTATATAATATTATCAGATACTCTCTTTTTAATTAATTTAAGATTCCTTTTGTTATTATCATTGTCTTAATTTATTTCTCTTAATTGTCATTTTACACTATTTAACTTCATTTACCAACTACCAAGACAAACACACACACACACAAATTAAAAGAAAATCAAATATGAGAAATCTTCCTTAAATTAATTCTCAATTAACCAATAGGATCCCCTCATTTTCTCAACTTTCACCAAAATCTTCAATTTTGACTACTAATATTAGTAATATCCGCCTATGTATAATTGGGTATTTTGACCCGTTTTTTTAATGACATGTAGGTCCTAAGAACCCTATTTCATACATGCTTAGTTCATCATTCTTCAGTTACGGTTTTTGGTTCTCTTCATCGACAAACTTCGGTAATCGAACCCTAAAATTTCCATCGGTAATTTCGGAGATGTTTACAACAAATCCGCATGTGTTCGATCGTACAATACATTTACAACTAATTTCTTCACTCATTCACTCATGAGATGTTTACAACAAATCTTGCTTCACGACTTTATCATATTTTCTCTTCTAATACTAAGAATCAAGGTAAATTTCGTCATAATTCAAATCATACTATTTTTAGGTTTTGATTTTTGATTAAGGTTTTGTCTTTGACTTCAATTGGGGTAATAAACTTTCAAGAGCCTAAGAGTGTTTTAAAGCTTAACCTATTAGAGTGTTCTATTATTGTTAGGTTTGAATCAGTCGTTCATAAACTTCCAAATGTTCATAGTTCTAATTTGGTTTCAAATGTTAGTTGATAAATTATTTTCTCCCGTTCTATTTATTTATCCATCTAGTATTTTATTATTTTGATATAATTACTAATCTCTGGTCTATGGTGTTTGATGTTTTAGGAAAGGAGAGATTATGGTTTTATTTGATATAATTGTTTCAAAATCACGCATGAAAGGTGTTTGATGGAATTGAGAGTCCTTTGTTAGTGAAGAAGATGAGTTACTTGAGAATACTTGAACAAAGATGAGAAAGTTTAGCAAGAACAAGTATGAACACTTTGCATGTAACTTGAATATTCTCTCTTGATAGATCAAACGTATACTGAAGCAGAGATTAAAATGGCAAAGGTTGCCTTGCAAACTAGGTTTGCAAGGCTATAAATACAAAAGCCTCATGGGCTTAAAAGCCACATGGGCCCAAACTAATTAACTAAACTAGACTAAGAATTACATAATGAAAATGGGCCAAGCCTATAGCACTAACTAGTCTAGAATAATACATAGTTAAATTACAACAAAATTAGCACAAGGCAAACAAACAAATAAGTATCCAACATTCTCCCCCTTTTGTTGCCTTGTGCTAAAACAGGTATTGATCATCTGCTTCTCCGACCAAGGAGCCTTTCGAGCTCCTTATGGCCTTTCTCTCTTGGATCTTTTCCTCCCGCTAATCCACAATTCTGGTTATTTTCACTAACTCTAATTGATCTGGCAAGTGTCGTTTATTGAAGCAAGTTCTGCGAAATTTAGATATACATCTTTGAAGAGTTCCATGAGAATATGCACCGAGCTCAGAGAGTCGAAGGAATGCTTTGCCGCCATTGAGGTTTCACATGATAAATCCATCGGCTCCTTCATAATCCTCATCAAACTTTTCAATGATAGTGTATTTTTTGTGCTTGTCTAGCTTAGAATGTTGTTGGTTAGGCCTTTGAACGTTTATCTTTGCAAGATCAGCCTCAACACCTAGTTGTAAATCGTGGGTTCTTCAAAGGAGGATTTTCTTCCGCATGAAGTCTCTAAGAACTTGGAGAGCTCTTTGTTCCTCCCGATTCTTTCCAATCTTACAGGCCTGCTCATCTTCCATATGAGTTATGTCCCCCATATTCAGAAATCTTAGCTTGACTTCGTGAAATGTATACCGTCTCCCATCTACTCTAGTAACGTGAAAGTGAACCATTGAGTAGTTGAGGAAGCTACGCAAATACACGAATTCGATCTCGACAATTGGATATTTGTAGGCCACTTGTTGTTTTGTGCTTGTGTAGAAGGTGGCGGCGAATCGGACAAACTTCTCATGCTCTTGAGAGTTTAGCACATATAAATCATCAACCTCTCTGACTTCTTCTAAAAAGATTTCTGGAATTCTCTCTTCCAGATATGGAGTATTAAGCCATTAAGTCGGCCAGCGAGGTTAGTCCTTTGCAAGTGCTTCCCTCGGCCTGATATTTGTAATGTTTGGCCTTACTGCTATGATTCTCTCGTGAGTGGCCAAGGGTTTGGGTCCTCCATGATAGGTTTCAAATACTAGCCACTCACCCTCTTGTTGCTCAGACCTTTGAGGTTGCTGCTGACTGATAAGATCTTTGGGCGCAATATTGAATTGCCCCTATTCTGGTGGAAAAATGTCAAGAAGCTCCTTGTTTACTGTAGTGAAGACCTTGCGTATATTGATCAGTAGAGTTTCTTCCACTTCCTCAGTGATTGGCCTTTTGCCGTTGCATTTTTCGGTTAAAGATTCAGGAAGGGAAGGTTCTGGTTCTGTTGTAGTTGTTTGGATTTGCAGGATTTGGATTGTTGGGGTTTTTGGCTTTTATGTATCTGACTCTGCCCTTTGACAAGTTTCAAATTCAAATTCTTTAGTTTCGGGCTCAGCTGGTTGTTGTTGTTGTTTGCTGCAACTACCACTGCCACTCTGACCCTCTGACGGCTTGGATACTAGGGCGGCCTCAATTCTTAATATTGTACTTTGAGCCCTAATGTATCGCTGCTTCCGTTTCTCCTCCTCATGATGTCCTTGATCCTCAGGATCATCATGTCTCCACTTCCGAGACTCGGATTGGGATTTGTAGGACTCCTCCACTACTTTTAGTCTTTTGCTTATATTAGATACGGTGGCGGTTAGGGCATTTAGGGCTTGTAGGACAGTATCTTGGAAGGTGGTGGAGCTAGAGGATACGGGCTGGGGTTGTTGTTGTTGTGGGGCAAGGAGATTAGATTGTTCGGTGGTTGGATTGGCAACACTATTCAATTTGGCATGGAGAAGGTCCTTTAGCTCATCGATAGAGTAATCTCGCTCAATGACAATGGGTGGTCGGATTTCAAGGGCATGGATTTGGGCTCTGAGGGAATTGATTTGAGTGTGAAGTTGTGTGTTAACATACTCCCTCATGCCTGAGTCAATACTGGAGAACTTTGAATCCATAAAGGATCGTAGTTCCGTTGTCACCCCGAGCTCACGAAGAGGCTCGGTTGGCACATGCCTTTCAGACCTGTGGCCCTCATGTAGTGTTGGCATAACGGTAGCACTAGAGGGACTTCCGCTCGATCCTCGTGTTACCTCTGCAGTATAGGCCGCTATGGGCGTTCCGTCAACGTCGCGAAGACGTGCAAGTGGTGATCGTGTCCTAGCAAAAGATTGAAATCCTATTAAGATTGGCGTTAGACTCGATTGTGTAGGAAATGAAGATGTGGATGGGGGAGGCAGTCCACTAATTTCAAAGCCAGCAAATTCCGAATGAGTTGCCAACTGAGCATGTGATGATTCCCCGTGGAATGAAACTACTCCCAGTTGAGTGGAAGCAGAGTGGCTGGTGGGGTGAGGTGCGTGCACTGGTGGGATGCCATTATCTAATTCAATACGAGCCGGAACAGTATCCCGGCCGGTAGTAGATGAGTTTCCGGCTTTCTGGTTCTGGGGTACTCTCACCCTCTTTCTTTTCTTCCTCATCCTCATTATCACTAACCACAACGTCCATTTCTACATCTTCTCTTTCCATTATAGGTACATCACCAAATATGGCAGATATGTCGGACAGGTCATGATGGATGTCCTCCTTGTCATCTGATATCTATCTCGTGCCAGTGGATTCAACACGGACAAGGGAAGGTCGCGGGCCAAAGGAGATTGAGTGCCCCGAGGAGGATGATTCAGTTCGAGTCCTTTCTGTGGAGGACTTACTCGCTAATGTGGCATGGGTGGAGGCCTCGGAAACGCTGATCACCACTCCCCCACTCTCTTGTATCTCTTCTTGTAACATCCTCAACTTGGGCCTAGTTTGAACTAGTACGTACGTATGTATAGTTATTGTAATAAGAAGTATTTTGTGTATACTTGTTGAATTAAATGCAAGTTATGTGATTATGTGTTTATATGTATGTATGTACGTATGCATGCATGTTAAATATGTATGTATGTAATTAGTTAGTTAGAAATAAAAGAAAGAGGCAACCGCCTCTGGAAATTAGAAATGTATATGTGTGTGGTTGTTGACTAAAGTCAAACATAGCAAACACACACTCAAAACCGCAAGCTTTTCTCTCGTCTCTCTATCCTCTTGTTGCTCTCGGATTTCCAGAAAAGAAGAAGAAAAGAAGTCGGTTTTTGAGCTACGAAGGTGAGCAACATGATTCTGATATGTTTAGAAGATTAGAACCGTGTGTAACATGCTAAGAAGCATGAATCCATGCAAGAACATCTTGAAGAATATGGAAACTCACTTTCTAAGTGGGTTTTGCATTAATGGTGTTCTTGTTGGGATTTCATGTGTTTATAACGATTAGATGATGATGTTCTGGCTTAAAGCAAACCAAAATGAAGTTGTTTAGATGATCAAATGATGTTATCGGAATTACAGTTGATGAAGTTGTCGGATTCCGCAACTATGAAGTTGTCGGAATCCGAATGTGATGAAAACCGAAGGAAGTGTCGGAATCCGATAGAAGTGTCGGATTCCGCAACTCTGTCGGATTTCATGTTTTGTAGTTCTTTTAAATATGGAATCCGCAAGTCTATCGGATTTCCATAGTTTCGGATTTAAGTGTCGGAATCTGATAAGTTTCGGATTTCAATGGAAGTGTCGGATTTCCTTCTATGTATCGGAATCCGCAAGTGTCGGATTTTGTGTGCATGGTTGGAATTCGTGTGTTGGAATCCGAATGTTAAGTATCGGATTTCATGAATCCGACAGAGCCATCGGATTTCCCCAAATCCGACGGTTCTAGCGGATTTGTGTAATGTCCAAAGTTGAATGTTGATTTGTGAAGTCTTGAATGCACATGTGAATGATTGATGTAAGTATAATATGCTAGGTGGATTTGTTAGAGGACTCAAGTCAAATACCTGTGCCCAGTAACAGCTCAGGTGAGTGCCTACTTTCATGAGACTCAGTAGAGTAAGTCTTGCAAGTAAGATGACTATGTGAATGTGTATGTATGTATGACTAACCTGTCTATGTAGGTACGCTTAAGAAGATGAGTGTAAGTTTCTGAACGATGTTATGATTGCTTGCAAGATGTGTAATAGGTGCATGCCAGCGGGTCCAGATTGGAACCGCTTAGTTAATATTGATAATGTGCATGAATGATGGACTGTATGATGATTGCATGTGAAAGTGTGAAAGTATGAATGAATGAATGTTGGATCCCTATGGGATTCTATGAACGATATATGACTATATGATGTTGATGATGGATCCTTGTGGGATCGAATGTACGAATATGTGTATGTGAACTGTCAGCAGACTATCTGACGCATGGTTAAGGTCAGCCGATTAGCTGGATCCTAACAGAACTTCAGTCGTTTATGGATTCACGGTGATTCGGGGTGCATCCCGGATCGAGGTTCTGCAAAACCACCGTGCCTTAACATGAGTGGTGATCAACTGGTTGTAGCTGGATTACCTGTAGAGTCTTTGACTCTGTGAACGATGCTTGGTGGACTGCCTTGTGCTCCCACACCAGCGCGGATTGGTCGTGTCTGATCCCCCGGTCTGGGTTGTTGAGCAAGACTAGCTCTCCTGCAAGACATGACTATTACTGATCTTGTCAGCACACCGCTATGTCTTAAGCTAGCAATGTGTGTTTATGTACGATATGATAAGTATGATATGATATGTATGATGTGTTTGATGCATGACTCACTATATTGATGCTTATGCTAAGTATGTACTCACTAGCTAGTGTAGCTAATGGTACTATGTTTCCCTTTTTAGGTAAAGACTAGATGGCCTGCGAGGCGGGTTACTCTTGGGAAATGAATTGCCCCTTGTGGGTGGAACACTTGTACTTATATGTTGTAATGTAATATGATACTATGGTCGGTTCCTGCATGTTAGGTAACACCAATGAATGTTTTGGAAACAAAGATGATATGATTAATCATTTGTTAATATTAAAAGAAAAAATTTCCGCTGCTAAAATCTATTTTGTCATTAAAGCAACTGAATTCAGAAGCGGTGTTACACTTCTCCGTCACCACTTCCATCACCCCTCTCATCATATTGTTCCCTCTCAACCACAACCCTACTAAGGGCACCCCTGCGCACCCGAGCCCTGAGACCACTATGACCCTCACGTGGTGCTACTGCTCCCGGGGCAGGCACAACCGGCTCTGGTTGCGCCAGAGGAGCGATCCTATTCTCCCTCATATACTCACGCATAGCTCACTCTCCTGATCTAAGATTCAAAGAAGGGCAACAGGCACTTGCATAGCAACGATGTTAGGTTAAGTCTCTGATGCGTAAGAATCTAATTATTCGTTGTACTTGGACTTGCGGGTTGTCGAGGCGCCGGGGAATGGTGTGGTAGGTTTCCAGATCAGTGGCGATGAAGATGGTAAGGAATCTTTGAAAAGGTATGAAGGTTTTCTGGCGGGAGGTGTCCTTTTCATTAACCATTTGGACAATCTCCTCGAAGATGATTGTGGCGTAGTCTAGATGACGGTAGTAAGCAACACCAGCTAAGAGCAGAAGAGAATAGTAAGATCCGCCATCAGTACCCCGATGAATGCCAGTAAGAGTACGAGAAAGTATCATAGAAAGCGTCTACTAGAGAGGTGCAAGATTTGTGCTTTTGAATTGGTGGATCTGGTTCAGCTCCCCGTTATAGCCAAGTCCTCAGACTAGTTCAAGCACTTCATCTATCCCAGCAGTTTCATCAAAATCAGCTTTGTCAGGGTAGTGATCTGTAGCGGGTAGGTCCAGTATGTTGCGGAGTCGAACAGCTGAGAGAGTTGTTCATACATTTTCAATTCGGCCTCGGAGGCACTTGTGTGCCAAGCGGGTGACCCCTGCAATAAAGGTGTACCAGAGTTGTTGCAAGTAAATTTCGGGTACATTAGTGGGTGATGCGTTTGGGTTTTCTGTTATGGCTTGGCGGACAGGATGGGCGCGGATGACTTCTGTAACTATAGGGAATTTTGTGTCTGTCTCCAGGTCAAGGTAAAGGTTGTTGCGGAGTGTTTCAAGCCTGTCAGCAGTGGGGACAAGACTTTCCTCTGGAAGGGGTTGATTGGTTGCCATCTGGAACAAGGAGTATAAAGCAGGTTAGTACAGCAGATAACAGCAGAGTCGAATGTACATGTGAATGTGTATGTTTGATTTCAATGCACATGAGAATGTTTGACTTTGGTATTGACTTTGACTTGACCTTGAATTTTGACTCTTAATTGAAATACTTTGGAATCAAGTCAGAAATTGCATAAGTGTTGAAAGTCGGATAGACTTTCATTTGAAAGTTGGATGGACTCGAAAGTCGCATGGTTTTGAAAGTCGGATGGACTCGAAAGTCGCATGGTTTGGAAAGTCGGATGGACTCGAAAGTCGCATGGTTTGAAAATTCGGATGGACTTTCATTTGAAAGTCGGATGGACTTGAAAGTCGCATGGTTTTGAAAGTCGCATGGACTAAACTCAAGTGAAAGTCACATAGACTAAATTTAAGTGAAAGTCGCATAAACCAAATTCATGCGAAAGTCGCATAGACCAAATTCATGTGAATGTCTCATAGACCAAATTCAACCGACAGTTGGATGATTCAAATTCTTTTCAAGCGACTGTTAAGAACTTTCAACCCATTTGTACCATGTTAACATCAACTTTCGATATGAGTATGTTTGTAGGCTCAAATTGTGTACCAAACGACTCGGATTCCAACCCAAAACAACTGTGTGCTTGCAACCTTACCCAAACAGTCTCTAAATTGCACAATTTCAAACTCGAAGAAACCATGTTCTTCATAGTGCCATTTTTTATAAAAAAAACTTTTGCTTAATTGCCATTTTTGTGCGAATCTGAGCCCCATTTTTTATTCAAAAAATCCGCAATCATCAAAAACATACATAAGATTATTCAAACACCACAACCAACATCATTGAGATGTGTACGATTCAAACCACAGAAAAAGGCAACTGTTCGATAACAAAGGTTGTAGAACAGCACAAAAAACTCCATTTTCACCCTAAATGTGAATATGCTTCGACATTTCTTGTTGAAATGATCTTACCTTTCAGTTTAGTGTTTAATCAACACAAAATTTTCACAACTAGAGGGTTTCGATCGAGAGCAGTCGAGAGAGAAGGTGAATAGTGTTTCACTTTTGAGAAGGTTTGAAATTTTGGAAGCGTGAAAGGAAAGAATGATCGGATAGTTATTTTTATAGACTATCCGACTTTCAGATGGGTCGGGCCTTATCCGACTGTCAGATTGACCCTGTTGGGCCAAAACTTGATAATTGGCCCAGTCCATTCAGTTTTACCCTAAAGCTTAGAATTAACCATTATTTAAGCCCAAAAGGTAGAAATAAATTGACTCTTCTTGCCTTTAATGTTTTTATTGTTTTTCTACTGCATTTAACCCCTTAGAAATAATAAATGCACAAGTAATAAATGCACAGAAAGTAAGCATCTGAATTTCAGTCATCTGAAAATTCAAGAACTGTAAGCGTTCGTCTGATTAGAGATGAATTCTTGAATTTCTCCCCGTACACGAATGCACGGAAAGCATTTGTGTTAACCAGTGAACCACTTTGCTCCCCCTAGACAGGAGCATCTGTGTAGCTGCACAAAGAACAACAAACACAACGCGTAATTCTGTTCAAGAAAGGAGAACGATAATGAATTACAGTTTGAGATTCAACATTCCAATCTTTACCAAAAATGAAAATCGGGCTTCGTTAAGTGGTTTAGTGAACATATCAGCTAATTGATTATCAGTAGGAACGTACTGTAGTTCGATCAGACCCTTTTCCACATTATTTTTTTTAGAAATGATACCGGATATAGATGTGCTTGGTTTTAGTATGATGAATAGGATTGCAAGAAATGGCAATTGCACTCTGAGAATCACACAACAGTGGAATCTTAGAGTAGGTAAGACCAAAGTCCCGCAGTTGAGTTCGCATCCACAAACTCTGGGAACAGCAACTGGCAGCACCCACAAATTCAGCTTCAGCAGTTGATGTAGACACACAGTTCTGTTTCTTTGAACTCCAGCAGACCAAGCGATCTCCCAAGAAGTGTGCACTTCCTGACATGCTTTTCCTATCCAACATACATCCGGCATAATCCAAATCGTAGTACATAAGCAATTTGAATGATGAGTAACGGGGATACCACAGACCAAGGTCAGGGATCCCTTTCAGGTATTTGAGGATACGTTTTACAAGAAGTAGATGTGATTCGTTTGGATTTGCCTGAAAACGAGCACAGAGACATGTAGAAAACATTATGCCTAGTTTACAAGCCGTTAGATATAGTAAAGAGCCAATCATTCCCCAATAGGTTTTCAAATCAACTGCCTTTCCGTCAGGATCAGCAGACAACTTGGTTTTGGAAGACATGGGGGTGGATTTAGGCCTGATCAAGTATGTAGACATCGTTTGGTCTTTTGGGATCAACAAATCATTGTTGAGATACATAGACTTCCTCCTTAAGGATTCCATTCAGAAATGCCGTTTTGACATCCATCTGATATACCTTGAAGTCCCCGTAAGCAGCGTACGCGAGAAATACACGGATAGCTTCTATACGGGTAACAAAAGCGAAGGTTTCATCATAGTCAATACCCTCCTGCTGGTTGTATCCTTTTGCTACCAGTCTGGCTTTGTTTCAAATCACCACACCGTCTGAATCTTTCTTGTTCTTGAAGACGCACTTGGTGCCAACAATTTTCTTGTCATTGGGTCGAGGCACCAGTCTCCAAACCTTTAAGCGCGTGAACTGATCTAAATCCTCTTAAATAGCAAGAATCCAGTCTGCGTCTTGCAAGGCATCAGCAGTTCCTGTTCGTTCTATCAAACTAAGAAAGCTGGAGAATTGACACTCATTTGCTGTGGCAGATCTGGTCTGAACACCGACATCTTTGTCTCCGATAATTTGCGTTTCAGGATGTGCAGCAGTCCACTTGGTGATATGGGGGATGGGGTTATCAGCTATTCCATTACTGGCATCCTAAAGGAAGAATTCATCCAGTTGTCGTTGAATGGATGTTTCACCCTTAGGAGCAGATGACTTGGGATGTACTGAGGTGTAGTTTTCTTGGTTTCCTCAGTGTCAGCATCATCAGAAGTGTCGACTATTGAGTTGGATGTAGTGTACCGTTCACCCAAAACAAAGAATGGGTTGGCATATGAATTAACAGGTCCTGATGTAGATGCAGTAGCTATTTGCTGTGTGAGTTCAAGGGATTCCTAAACGACATCTGTAGGCCTGTCAATAGGTACTCAATTAGTTCTGGAGTCATCATCTAAGAAATAAAATATATATTTTAAGTCTGAAGATTCATTTGCGTGTGATATATTTGTTTCTTGTCGATTAAGTCCCGGTCCTGAACTGATGTGTTCAGAAATGATTGCAGGCGACTCATGAGATAAAGATGTGGTGGTTAAAGCATCATCAAAAGTCACGTTAATACTTTCAATTACAGCGTTTGTTCATTTGTTTAACACGCAAAACACTTCAGACTCAGAAGAGTAACCTAGGAAAATTCCCTCATCTGCTTTGGGGTTGAATTTTCCTAGATTAGCCTTTTCATTAAGGACAAAGCACCTATTACCAAACACATGAAAGTGTTTAATATTGGGCACTCTACCATTTGCCAGTTCATAGGGAGTTTTGTTAATGCCACGGTGTAAAATTGTTCGGTTTTGAGTGTAGCATGCTGTGTTGACCGCTACTGCCCAATAGGAAGGTGGTAAATCAGCATAGGACAACATGGTTCAAGCCGCTTGTACAAGCGTTCGATTTCTTCTTTCGACAACTTCATTTTGTTCTGGAGTATAAGCTACCGAGAATTTATGCATGATTCCCACTGAGTCAAGAAAGGAATCCAAGACTTTGTTCTTGAATTCGGTGCCATTGTCAGTTCGTATGGTACCAACTTTTCGTTGCGATTGATTCTGCACCTGTTTGACGAACGAGATGATTGTAGATGCAGAGGTGCTTTTGTGCTGGACACATGTTTGATTTTGTGTGATGCCCTATTCATTTTACCCCTCTCACAGTGTTCACATAGGTGTTCTTTTTCAAACTTCTGCTTAGGCAATCCGCGAACTAAATCACCGTTAACCAGTTTGTTGATATTTTTAAAATTTAGGTGAGATAGTTTGCGATGTCACATTCATGTAAGTTCCGATGAGGCCTTGGACAGAAGACATACTGACTGTTTTTCTTCCAGATCTGCTAGATCAATAGCGTACAGATTTGATCTTCTGGACCCAGTCAGTACCATATCACCGTTCTAAGTCTTAACTGAGCAACTTTTGGCCTTGAAATTAACTTCTAACCCCTTGTCACAAAATTGCCCAATACTGAATAGATTGTGTCACAATCCCTCCACATATGATACCTTGCTTATTTTTATATTTTCTTTTATAATGTCTCCGGTTCCCTTTTCGCCCGTCATATGTTTCGAACATCCGGAGTCCAAGTACCACCGGCTAGATGCCTGCACATGGAAGACAGAAGTTGTTGAGGTACCCATTGTTTAGTGGGTCCTTGGTTGTTAGCAAAAGCAATAGTATCACATGTTGTGTCAATTAATGAATTCATTGCTTGTGTGTTGGGAATATAAACTTGTGAGATTGTTCGTGCTTGGGACGGTGATGGTGTTACGATTTCTTTGGATATGGCGGGGGAGTGAGTTGCTTTTGATGTGATGATGGGTTGTTCAATTACCACGTGATTACAACTGTTTGGTAGTGAGACATCATCGTCGATGTATTCACTTTGTTTCTTTGGACTTCTTGTTTCGGTTGTAGCTATTTTTGCTTTGGTGGGTCTATGTTGAACTGTTGATTGTTTATGCTGTGAGACTTGAGTGTTCCTACTCATTAGATTTGTGAATGTGGTTTGATTTCAACAACATTTTGATTGGTGTAATTCCAATTGTTGTAGGATCTACGATTTGGAGTCCATGAAGTGTGTCGATTGGTGGGATTTGATCTGGAATTATGCTTGGAGGGTACACTTTCATTACTCATTTGGAATCTTGCTCTTGTGGAGCGTTTCTTTTGCCAATAGGTAATTTTATTACCTTTTCTGTTTATGAAGGAAGCTTGTTCATGAGTTGATTCAAAAGATTTGTAATTTGGGTTTGGTTTAATGCAACGATTCTTTCGGTCATCATCATACACATAGTGATAAGTACAATGACCATCAACACAACCATCACTCATGCAAAACATTTCAATTTGAACAGAATTAATTGGAGTTCGAACAGGTTTGACATTCAAAACAGACGAGTCATTACAAAGTAATAGAGTTGTTTGTTTATTGAAGTTGGCAGAGTAAATCAAACGCTCTTCGTCTTTTCTTTCTCCATCCTTCTCTTGAGACTTCTTCCTTCATCCAAAAGTTTGCTTTTTCTCGCTCTTCAATTTGGCACCTAGATGGACACTTGGGTTAGAAGTAGACATTGCCAATTGATCATTTTTGGAACGAGAGTGAATTTTTTGTTTCTTGATTTGTTTTGTTTTGGATTTAGCTGATCTTGAGGTACTTGTCTTATGTGATAACCGTGCATCAATTACTTTGGCTTTTCTCTTTAAGTTGGTGGACACAAATGTTTGCATTTTGAAGAAGTCGTTCTCAAGTAAGTTGAGTTTTTCGTGAAGGGTGAACAATGACTTTTCTGATTTTCTGCATTTTTCACAATCTTTACCCGGATTGATTAAAGACACATCACTTGCATATATGTCGGATTATAAATTTTTAAATGAAAAACATTCACCTTCTTGCACGTGTGGAATTGGGGTATCGGATGTGCTTGGAGCAGCGGAATTTTCTGACTGGGGATTTTCAGTTGCAAGGTGGTCGATCATGTTATGAAGAATTGCTTTCTCAAAGTCAAAAATGATGGATCTATGGACAAGTTCAAGTTCAACTAATTCAAGGTGTCATTGTACATCCATATGAGGGATATACACGCGAGGCTCGGGTGGGGAGTCCATGACTGATGGCAAGTAATCCATTTCTGATTGAAAGTAACTTCGGAAGTAGTCATCTGAGAATGTGGGTTTGAATACTTCGGTTATGTATGACTGATTTATGCTTTCGTAGTCATATGAGGTTGAGGCTCTCTTTGTGACGCGTCTCTTGTGTTCCTCCTCGGCGTGTTCGTCGACTTGCCCAACGAATACCATTTTCTCTGTTAACCCTAGATTCATGCTTTCGGAGTCGTATAATTGTTTAGCATTTATCTTATCACTTATGTGTGGATTAACATAACTTAAACCTTCGTATGTCCATTTTGAAAATTTAACATCCTTAGGTTTGTTTAGAAAAATGGTTTATGCCGTTTGATCTCTTTTAATTAACAAGTCTTCGAGATATTTTATTTTTAAGTATAGTTGACATCGTTCCTTTTGTAAAAATTTGAAATCTTCTTCAACTGAGATCTTAGCTGCTTTTAAGTTGTGAATGATAACCTCGTTTTCACTTCTTAAGGTGTTCAGTTCATTTTCTTTTGCCGTTAATTCCGATTGAAGATTGTCTAAGTTAGATGTTGATTGATTTTTGAATCTATGTTCCAACTTAGTGATTTTTCGGTTTTGTCTTTCGATGTGTTCAACTAATGTTTGTGCATACTCAATGTTTACCTTTCCAGAGACACCTGCATCATCATTCTGAGTTTCTTCAAACTCATCATCACCATCAGCTTCATTATCATCCTCATCATCTGAGGAGCCCTCATCTTGAGCCATCAAGCAGAAGTGTGCTTGATGAGATCCATCATCATATGAATCATCAGTATCTGTCAGAAATTGATCTTCTTCTACCATCATTGCTCTCCCACTCTCTTTCTTCTTGGACAACCGCAGTTTGTTCCCGTAGTATTCGGCATCTTTAGTTTTTCGTTTCCTGCAATCTTTGATAAAGTGCCCCATTCTACCACAGTTGTAACATTTCTTTTCCTCCTCATGAGGCTCTGCGGGTTTGTCAGTCTTTCTCTTCTCTTCAGATACATTTCCCTCACTTTTCCTTGGCCCGGATGTGTATCGTTGTCTGTTATTGGTCTTTCCATACTTGTTTTGGAAAACTCTTGGAATTAGTGACATGGTGTTCAGTACAACATCCTTCTCTGAGATCTCTAGCTCTCCTTCTAATGAGTTGGAGTCTACCACAACTTGCTTACCCCTGCTCCCCCTTGTCGGCTCTCGTGGTATTCGTTCAACCACTAGTGCAACCGGAAATGGTTGCTTCATTGAAAGTTTAGTGAGGACCTCATCTTGAAACCGGTTCAAGTCCTCATAAATTGAGTGGTGAGATACCGCTTTGAGATTCCGATTAACATGTTTATACAAACGAACATGTTCACTCCATTATGGACCAAGAGCATTGATCCAGTTGACATTGATATCGAGATCGGATCTCGTCACCCCGTGATTTCTCATTTCATTTAACAGTCTATAGAAATGACTGTATGTGTCCTGTAGCAACTCTCCTTCCCTGGCTTTGAATTATCTGAAAGTGTTAACTAGCTGAGTTTCCCTAATGAACGATCCCTGTTCAGTACCCTGCATTTGTTGTTTTACTTCATCTCAAATTTCTTTGGCAAAACTCAAGCTATCTATTTTTGAATAGATTTCCGCACATAACCTTGTTTCAAGTAGTATTTTGCGTCTTTGTCGGCACGTGCACGGTCTCTTTCCTCAGCAGTTAGTTCTTATGGATGTTTGCGTCTCCTCTCAGCGGCTATTGGTGGATTGTTATCAGGGACAACCTCGATAATCTTTTCAAAGACGGCATCACCATTTAATATGTTGTCTTTCATCATCTCGCCATATTTCTTGTTATGTTCTATAAAGTCCATAAACCGTCCTTTCTATATGTTAAATTCATTTATGAAGAGTACTGGAGGTTTAGTGTCTGTGCCGATGGCAAGAATCTCATTGCTGGAACTCATCTTTTCTTCGATCTTTCTCCCAGAAGTAAACTAGTTAGTTTGTTGTGAGAAGAACTTTGAAAGTCGGATGAAGTGTTTGAAGGTCGAATGAAGTTATCCGACTGTCGGATTGTTTGACTGTCAGATTGTGCTTATGCGACTGTCGGATTTGTGATGCGACTGTCGAATTTTGCTTATGCGACTGTCGGATTTTGTGACTGTCGGATTTGTGATGCGACTGTCGAATGATCCGAAAGCTAGATAAACTTTCAAGTGTCGGATGACTTTTGAAAGTCGGATGAGTCAAGTGTCGTATGAGGCAAAAGTCGTATGGATCTTGAGTCGAGTGTCGGGTGAACTTTAAGTTAACAGTCATATGACCTTTAAACTTAAAAGTCGGATGAACTTTGAGTCAAGAGTCGAATGACCTTTTTTTTTGGTTAAAAGTCGGATGAACTTTGAGTCAAGAGTCGGATGACCTTTTTGGTTAAAAGTCGGATAAACTTACCTTGGCAACAGTCGGATGAACTAAAAGTCGCACGACTGTCGGATGGGATAATAATCCAAATCTTGCAGGTCTGTACTCTGTTATCGAGCAGACTGCTAATTTTGCCTAAAACACACTAAAAATTCACTAAGCTTTTGCTTTGACCTTCCTTATCAATAGAAACACTTACCTTCACTAATTTCAACCCAAAACAACAACAAATTCTTGAAAAAATTTATGAAACAGTGAAAAACTTTAAGTACTTGAAAAACAATGAATTTTCAAAATCACGACCCAAATGTTGTTTGTTTGTCCTAAAAACACTAGAAAAGGTTTTATCTTTCTCAAATACTTCTAAGAGACAACAAATTGCTTAAAAACAAGAAGATTTGAGCAAGTGGGTTTTTGGCTTCCAAAGCTTTCACGTAAACAATAACAGGAGCAGCTCCTGGGTTTTGTTTCTCACTCAAAGATGTTACTTTCAGGTAATGTTGAACCAATCCAGTAGGGAGTTGGCTCTGATACCAATTGAAAGTCCTTTGTTAGTGAAGAAGATGAGTTACTTGAGAATACTTGAACAAAGATGAGAAAGTTTAGCAAGAACAAGTATGAACACTTTGCATGTAACTTGAATATTCTCTCTTGATAGATCAAACGTATACTGAAGCAAAGATTACAAATGGCAAAGCTTGCCTTGCAAACTAGGTTTACAAGGCTATAAATACAAAAGCCTCATTGGCTTAAAAGCCACGAGCCCAAACTAATTAACTAAACTAGACTAAGATTTACATAATGAAAGTGGGCCAAGCCCATAACACTAACTAGTCTAGAATAATACATAGTTAAATTACAACAAAATTAATACAAGGCAAACAAACAAATAAGTATCCAACATGAATGTCCAAAAGAACTTCAAATGGTTTGCAACAAAGAAGTTAGTCTTTCTCAATAACCTAACTTTTTCATTTGTTCATGGCAATTTCTTCTCATATGAAAGTTTCAAAACTACAAAACAATTCAACTTATTTTATTAAAAGTAGCATATATACACTTATGTGTGATGATCTTATTGACTCCATCATTTGTTTGGCTAGAAATTGTTATAAACTTAATAAATAGTTTTTTTAATAATTAGAGATGGATCTAAATTTATATGGAACCATGTTTTATTGTAACTAAATTTCATCGTTGAGAGGCTTGGAATTTTGTTAATTTTGCATTTCATTTTTAAGGAAAAAGGTACAATTTGAATCTTGATGTCAAATATGATAATAAATTTATTTGCAGGCTTAAGCATGTGGCCAAATGCTTATGCTTATATTGGTCTTAATTATTGGGATTATTATGAATATTTTATTTGTCAATATAAGGTAAGTTAGACATGGGGAGAATATTTCCAATTTTATATCGTTGTGACACCTTCCATGATGATTATAGGAGTGGTAGCATATGTGAAGACACCATGTGATCTTCAATCTTTGAACACTATCTATGCTCAAGATATAGAGAGGAGGTTCTACAAGAACTCATGCAAGGTCAAACAAGATGTCATTTTGCCAAATATTCCAAGAATTTTGAATATGAAACATAAACCTAGATGAGATCTTCATTTCGTGACTAAGCATTTGATCGAAGTTCAATATCCAAGCAGTTAGATATACCGAAGAATATATACGAAAAGGTTTTGCCTCCTAATTCCTTCAACATATACATAAATTTTTATTTGATCTTCTTAAGAGTAATACTTAGTAACTCAAAACCATTTCAAGTTCAATGTGTTTGTTGACTTTATTTTGTTTCTTTTTTTCTTTAGTTATGTATTGCTATCAACAGTAGGTGATTATCATGCTTCTTTGATATTGCCATTTTTAGCTAGCAAAGAAGTGGCATCTTGATGAAAGCAAATATGACCCATAAGCAAGAAAGGTTTTTAAAAAGAAACGAAGAAGGTTATTTTAAAATTTTAATTATCTTGAAACAAAATAATTAGATATGAAAGTAATTGTTGAGATAAAAGCAAATTGCCTACAATCTAAGAGTGCAAGGAGTGATTAGCATCTATCACTTCAACCATATCACCACATCAACTTTTTTTCTCATCACTCAACACATCACTCAACTCTATAGTGATCACATTCTATCACACCAAATTCTGGAACCCATAAAATACCCCACTAACTAATTAAAAAATAAGGAAATAAGAAAAAGAAAAGAAAGTGTGAGAAGATAAAATGGTGTGGGTTACACAAAAAACCTAGCAGGTGCTTTAGTGTGGTAAACATCACCTCTAACTAACAACAACATAAAGTTGGTGTGAGAAATCTTGACTTCCGCGCCATGATAACCATATAACGTGCTCCATACCGTCTTCTCTAATTATCCCTGATTTTCAAAATTTGGTTAATTAAGTATGATTTAAATTCTTCAAGTCGCAATATCATTTTCAAAACACAAATCCAACTGTAGTCTAAAGGTTCTATGACAATATGACCTTATATTATGTGTTGTGAATGTGAATTGTGAACATACAATTTATATTGTATTTTCATCATTAGTATGTGTTATATAATGCTAATTTTTTTTATCACTAACTACATGCTCCACTTATTTTCATGGATTGATCTTATTTAAAATATATCAACACGTATCACTTGCTTCTTTAAGGAAAAATGTCTCATTTTACCCTCTTAACTCATTGGTGGATTAATGTGTTAAACATTATGGGTTCAATGAAAAACCATTTTACCAATTAGTAGAGTCTAAAGTGGATACAAAATTGCTAGGTGAAAACTCTTAAGCAGATTGCCTTTGTGTGTGAATCAGGTGAGTTTGTTTTTTTTTTCTCTTCTTTCTTTTATGTTATGTAATTGCTTCTCTTTTGTAACACTGTATTTTCATCCTAAAAATTTTCATTTTTAAAACAACACCGCGGAAGCGATTAAAATACTAAGGGGGTGTTTGGTTCGTGGTATTTCCTGGGAATCATTGGGATTGGGATTTTAAATCCTGAGAAATCTTGTGTTTGGTTTGTAAAAATGGGATGGGATTTCAAATCCTAGGAATCCATGAAATCCCACAAATGAGGGATTTCTACATCCCCCCAGCCTCCATGGTATTTACAAATCCCACAGATGAGGGATTTCCAAATCATGTGTTTCGTTCGTCGTCCGCCGTCGTTCGTCATCCGCCGTCGTTCGTTAGTCGTTCGCCCTTGTTCACCGTCATCCACCGTCGTTCGTTCGTCGTCTGCCGTCGTTCGTCCGTTGTCTCCGTCGTTAGTCATCCGCCGTCGTTCACCGTCGTTCGTTCGTTGTCGCCGTCTTTCATCATCCGCCATCGTTCACCATCGTTCGTTGTCCACTGTCGTTCGTCGTCCGCCATCGTCCGCCGTCATTTGGCCGTCGTCCGCCGTCATTCGTTCATCGTCCGCCATCATTCGTTCGTCGTCCGCCATCATTTGTTCGTCGTTTGCCGTCGTCCTCCGTCGTTCGTTCGTCGTCCACCGTCGTTCGTTCGTCGTCCGCCGTCATTCCCAATCCCTTAAAAAACAATACTTGAACCAAACACCCCCTAATAGTATTTACAACTGTAAAAATACAACAGAATTACAAAGCCATCCAGTTTAAAATATCAGTATCACAAAAACTACGACTCGTCACAAATATAAACATCAGAGGCCTAGGTAATTACTCCCCAAGCTAACCACTCTTAGCCGAGCCGCTGACTTACCAAAACCTGTAAAAAGAGTAATAGGTGGGGGATTAGCACAAAGCTAAGTGAATGGAGTAAAACCACAACAGATAATCAGTCACAACCGCATGATATCAAAACAACAAATAATCGTGCCCCGGGAAGATCGGTGGTTCTGAAGCAAACTACAACCAATACCTGCCAAAGCAAAGGTTTACCGATAGTTCATTTGCTATTCTCACACACTATTACATTAAGTTGCAACAAATGCATCAAAAGATCCCAATACTGATTAGCCGATAGCAAACAAACCCAGCCCATATGCCCAGCCGAAACTGAGTTCCCAACAATCATGTGTACATATCACTGACGCAACAATCAATTAACAATAAAACAGTTAATCAATTATCAGACATATAGTCTATCCATGGGTCAATTCACAAACAGTTATAACCAAAACCGTTACAACTAATATCCACTGTGAGTTAACATCCACTCACCATGAGTTCTCGAACTCCAACTCAGTTATCTAATGTTACTGAGCCTTGTCTGTTCCCGAGAACACAACAAACTAAAATCAGTATTTGATTCATAAATATATAGCAAACATATATTTATATCTCTATTGATCATAAACAAATTGACATAGTCATATATAAATGATACATTACATATACAATTAAATTTCATGACAAAACAAAGTATCTTTCCAATTCACACCGGTCACGCCGCGACACAACATATTACAGTTCAAGAAGGTCGGATCAAATAAAAGTCGGATCGCCCATCTGAAAGTCGGATCATCCATCCGACAGTCGGACCACTCCATCCGATAGTCAGATCCTAAAGTCGGGTCTTTTCCATAAGTCGCATGAATCATGAAATTCGCATGAAAAAGTCGGATCACATCGGGGTCGCGCCGCGATCTGCAATTTCCCACATTATCATCATCTTCTTCTTCAAATTTCCAGTCGACTTAACTCATAATATAATCCATGTCTATCATCTGATTTCTCATGAAAACACTTCTAAATCAAGAATTGACCTCATAAAACATGTATACAAATATCAAGGATTCATCAAAACCTTTTTAAAACACCTAAACATGCAAAACCTATTTGTCAAGCTAACATCATGTTCATCCATGGTGTTTTCATATTACAAGCATAAACTTACCAACAAAATATATCTATATGAACAGGATCATACAAGAAATATAATCATACCTTTACTTTGAATTATCAAACACTAATTCCTCACTTTCATTTTTCAAGTTTATGCTTCTTAACTTTCTCTCGCAAAACACACACATACACACACTATGGCAAGCTTTCAAGTGAGAAGGTGATTAACTGAGATTACACATAAACACTCACTTTGAAACTTGAAGCAAGAGGTGTAATTATTTAAAATTACCCATGCTTAGTCACCTAAAATTGAATATATAAATATATCCATATATCATACATGCATACGTAGGTACATATATAAATATCTACACACACACCCACACATATATATATATATATAATCACTTTACTTAATTTATTATAAATAATTAATTAAAGCAAATCCAACATTAATAAATAAGTAAACACTTAAAAAATAATGATCCAAGTAATCTTACCGAAAACCTACATGACTACTAGGTCCAAACTCAGGATGTTACATCTTTGTATTTTGTTTCCTAAAGGCTAATTGAAATTTTATGGTCTTACGTACGAACTAATAAATATCAACCCATTTTTTAGTTCGATGATTTAATAATGTGATCTTTAGTCATGGGTTCATACATTTAACGAAAGCCCAGCTTTCTAAATGCAAGAAAGGTGGTCGGACTTTCGTTGAATGTATTTTACGGGAGGTGTTTTAGTTCTTTTAACCTCTCATCTTTAAAATACCATAACATTATTATTTTATTAGTTTGAAGGTTTTTGTTGAGAAAGGTATTAGTCATGCCAAAGTTATTTTCATCTCCTAGTTGCCATAGTAAATAATTCTTGATGTTAGAAACAGTTGAGTTTTAATTATGTATACTCATTGTAGTATAAGATTTAGATAGTAAATAATAATTATAGTTTACTACATGTGAGTTATAAAAATGGTTTTATACCTCTTTCTTACAAGATTGAAAATGATTTTAAAAATTAAAAACTCACAGTTTGAATAGTTATTCATTGAATGGTTTTATACCTATTCAGCTGATCAAAATAATCTTAACGAAAGATAACAACTCAGTTGTGCATGAACCAAAAACAACCCACTAAGCAAAATCCATAAGGAGATCACTCATCTAAGTTGAAATATTGTTGTTTTTGGGTTTTTAAGGGTTACATTATTCATCCCTCGTGTTTTACATAATAATGGTTTACTAAAATCCTAGCAATTTAATTGCCAAATTTAGCTTTGGGTTCAGTTGAGTGGGTGATTTGTGGGTTCAGTTTGTATAAATCATATATTTATATTTAATGGATGTATTTCATTGTCTATGTTTATAGTTTTTGTTATTGTGTATCCAACTTTGAAAACTACCATTTAATGTATCCAACTTTGAAAAATTACCATTTAAGGTATCATGAAACCTCAAGAGTAGGTTGCAGGTCATCTTTTGAATTTTGAATTATTTTTTATATCAAATTATTATTCTTATTATGCTATTATTATTTTTGTTAAATTCAAGTTGAATATGAAGATGTTCATGAACAAAAACATAAAGATGAAGATGTGATGAATCTGAGTTCATCAAAATTAAGTCATGAATCTGAGTTCAATAACCAAAATTCAATCATAAAATGAACTCTTGGTAAATGATGAAGAACAAAAGACTTAAGCATGTCTATTGATCCTAAAGATGAAGCTTAAGTAGATTTAGGGAACTTAAAGCCCCTAAATGCTAAATCATGAATGTTAAAAACCCCTAAATGTTAATCAGATATAGAATTGCATTGAAACTTACTTTTGATCTAAGTTTGGAAACCACAAATTAGAACAGAAATCAAAACTCGATATCATGTACATATGGGTTTGGGAAACCACAAGAAAAACCCTAAACTTACCCTATTCGAACCCTAAACCCATGAACATTCCTCCAAGCACAAAGCTTGAAAATTGCGACTTTATCTAATTGGCGGTGGTGGTGTCGGAAGTCAATGGTGATGATGGTGCCGGTTATCGGTGAAAACCTTATCTGAAATCGAAAGTTAGATTTGAACAATCGTAAATCAAGAACCGTAAATCGCCGATGGTGGTGACGCTACTGGAACAATATTCCTTCATCTAGATTTGAACAAGGCAAAAATTATGAACCCCAAAACACCCACCGATGGTGGTAGTGATGTATAGATTTGAAGTCGGCGATTATAAATAGATGATGAGTATAGAAATCGATGTCAACCTTTGATTCTCCGCCCCCATCTGAAGAACTCAAATTGAAGGTTGAAGAAGATATGATCCGAATAACTTAAGGTTAAAGGTTAAAGAAGAAGAAGAAGACGACGACGGCGACGACGACGACGACGACGATGATGATGATGATGATGATGATGATAATAATAATAATAATAATAATAATAATAATAATAATAATAATAAAATGCTAATTTTTAATTAAATAATGTTTAAAAGAGGATGACCTGCTAGTAATACCTGTAACCTGCTTTCAAAGGTAACAATACATCAAATGGTAGATTTTGAAACTTCAGTGCATTAAATGGCAGTTTTTAAAGTTGGATAGACACAATAGCAAATAGTGACAACTTAATAAGTTTAAAAAATATTTTTTTAAAAATTTGATTAGTAAAAAAAGTATATTTCATAACCATTGAAAACAGTGAGTTAATATCTTTGATTTTGTGTAATAACAGTTAGGCTTTGTTTGTGTTTTAAAATAAGGTCTTATTTTAAATAAACGTCTGCGGGCGTGCAGCCGTTTTTTATAAGCTTGTTTGTTTTTTCAAAGAAACGTCTGTGTGGGCGCAGATGTTTCTAATAAGGCTGTTTCTTTTTTCACAGACAAAGACCTTATTCTGTCTTATTTTTGCTTATTTTGATAAGCGAAAAACTACATCTTTTTTCGTAAACCTTCTCAAACTTAAGACCTTTTAAGCCACATCTTCTCCTAAAGACATAAAATAAGACATAAGACATTTATGTCTTCGAAAACAAACACCACCTTAATCTTTTCTAAATGGGAATATGTATTGTCTTGCTTATCTTTTTTTATAAAACTCTAAATCAGTGAACATAATTTATAGTTACTTTTTATGTTATGTTAGAACTTAATATTGTGTTTGAAATCTAGTTTGTATTATGAATGTTAGTGTCACCTTTATACATAGATCTAGTGATATGTACATGTAGTATATAAGGTGACTCATGCTTTCTATGTAACGTAACTCTTACAACTTTGAAATATAATACACACACTTAAGAATGTTTCTCTCCACTTGAATTCTCAAAGTACTCATATCTTGCTTATCAATTGGTATCAGAGCCAAATCTTTGTTAAAAGATGGCTCTTGATTGAAGAATCAACAAGAAACAGCAACAAACAGTGATCATACAATCGGATTTTGAAGCTACAAAGTCGACTACGGGAATTTTTTATTTTGATCGAGATGGCAGTAATCATGGTGTGTTTGTTGTGATCTTGATTCGAAATCAACATTTGATTAAGCCTGTGATAGTCCGTGATCATAGTTTGTATCAGATTGAGTGTAATTTTGATTTTCATTTTTTCCGAGTTCTTGAAAATTTTGATCGAAAATGCATAGAATTGATTGAATTCTGTTGTAATTTTGTATTCTAGTTGTAATTCGCACCTAGTCAAATTGATTGGAAGAAGAAATTTTCAAATTTCAACAAGATTTGAAGATTTTAGTGATTTTGAAGGCGTCGGATTACAAGAACCAAAGAACTAGCGGATTTGTTCTTAAAATCCAAAGAACTAGCGGATTACTTAAAATCCGATAGTTGAAAGTATCGGAATCCAACAATTTTTTTTATAAGTGTCGGATTCTAAGTGTTGATGATACTCCGGATTGTGACTTGGTTTAAAATGAACGTATTTTGAAACCATCGGACTTGGTTTAAAATCAATACATTGATTATCGGATTGTTTGATTCTTGAAAGCATCGGATTCTAGGTAACTATCGGATTTGAAGTTACTATCAGATTTCAAGGATTATCGGATTTCAAAAACTTAGTGATTTCAAGATAGTTGCTGGTATCGGGTTCTTCAACTACATCTTACAAAGAAAAGATCATGTTTGCAATAAGGGTACATACAGTGAAACTTTGTCCTTTGGTTTGGATACAAAGTCACCCGTGCTTTATCGTGGTGAATATTATGTCTAGAAAGGACGGTTTATGGATTTCATCGAGAATAATGAAGATTATGGAAAGGACATGAAAAAAAGTATATTAGAAGGAAATGGTGTATTCCGGATTGATCAAGATGCTAATCTGTAACACCGGAAAACTCAAGCTATTTTTTTTAAAATACGTTGCGGAAGCTTTTAAACAAACAAACCATTTACAAACAAATTCAATAATAACAACTGTACAAACATTGTTCACAAAATCAGTATCATAGTTGTGTTACAAAAACTACAGGCTCGTTTCATTCAAAAATAATATCAGAGTCAGGTCATCTCTTTCCTTCTGCCAAACTCACAAACACGAACCTGCAAAAGCAACAACTGAGGGGAATTAGCACAAAGCTAAGTGAGTAGAGGCTAAACACCAAAAGCAAACATCCACAGTCAATATCAAAGCATCTAACCACATATCCCGAGAAGACCGGCGGTTCGGCGCAGAACCTACAACCAATGCCGGCCAAAGCAAAGGTTTACCGATAGCCCTCCACTGAATTGGCACAATTCACTCCCCTCTGATGCAACATATGCACCAGTAAGGCTAACACTATTCAACCAATCAGTTAACGAGCCCAGCCCAATCCTACGTATAGCTGACTTCCCAACGCAACTCAAATTCATACTAAGAGTGCGTATCGACCAAATATTAATGCAGCAGATATCAATCATCAATAATCACAATCAACCGTTCAATCAATACAATCCAATCTCAATCACAATCATGCATCACACCAATAACATTAACCGTCGTCTTTACTATCCGCGATTAACGTCCACTCACCTCAAAATCAACACGGGCTCAAAAATCTAATTTTACTGAGTCTTTGGATTGCCTGAAAACACGGCAACAATCAAATCAGTCGCTAATATATAAATATATCTTCTCATATATATTTATATCTCAAATTTATCAAAACAACTCAATTAAATCACATAATAAATAAACTAACTCAAACCAAGCAAAATAAAAAAGAAATAAAACAATAATCGGATTTGGGGCATGTCGCGCCGCGACAAACCCCTCGTCGTGCCGCGACGAGCGTCAGATTTCAAATCCAAGAACTACAATCGGATTTCACTTTCGGATTGTACTAGGATCGGATTTTCTTGCAGATTCTAGTGTTGGTCTTCGGATTTATGGTCGGATTTCACTAACAATCGGATTTCAAGGTCGGTTTGTTGTCTCAATTGGATTCTCACAATCCGAGAACTCAAGAACCCAGTTTTTTGAATGTCGCGCCGTGACACCTTTGCGTAGCGCCGCTACGCTCATAATTCCACATTATCATCTTCCATAATGTGTCGGATTTTCAGCCATAAATCCATAAAATTCATTCGAACTTCAAAATTTTCCCACTAAAACACATATTTAACATTTACCATGCATATAGATCATCAAAAACATCTTTTTACTCAATCATAACAACAAATCTTCAAAACCCATTATCAAACTTTCTTTCAAACTTAAAAATGGTGTAACCACATAAATTCATGCTTTTCAATATGTAAACACACTAACATGAATCATATCAAGCTATAAACACTATTTTACCTTTCTTTTGAATTTAAGAAAACAAAATCTTGATTCTAGGATTTCAAGTTGGTAGCTTTCTTCACTCTTGGGTTTGCTTTCAAAAACACACACTAACACCTTTTTCACCTTGCAAATGTGAGCAGATAAAATAGGCACGTACACATAAATTGACACAACATACATACATACACACTTTTACTTTCTTTTCCTTTTAATTCCACCAGTAACATTTATATATTTATAAACTCACATTTAAATTAATTTCACTTAACATTTAATAAACACACAATCAACTAAAGCAACCAATCATGTACCGCCAACCCGCTAATCTCCTAGCACAGGGTTGTGGGTGTTAAATAATCCAAATCATAATCCACTATTGGATGAAATTCACAAAGAAAAGCTACCAAGTGAATATACTGCAGAAGAAAAACACAGAGCTACTGCTGATAGAAAGCCTAAATATCATTTCAAACATGGTTTCTCTATAGAATTTTACATAAAAGTCAATGGGTTAAATACTACAAAGGAAATATGGGATGAAATCAAAAGTCAAATGAAAGGGACTGAGTCAGGAGTGTAGATCAAAGAAACCACCTTAGTCAATTATTTTGATCACTTCAAAGCCCGAGAGGGTGAAGCTTTGATTGACACATACTGCCGATACTGTAAACTTCTAAATGATCTTCGAAACCAGAAGATAGATGATTATTCTAATCTGACTAAAAATACAAGATTCTTGAATTCGTTAGGGCCTGAATGGAAGTCACAAGTGGCTATCTATAGGCAAATGAATCAGAAGAACTTAAACAAAGTCACCCATCATATGATATTTGAGGAGCTAAATTAGTAGCTGGATGATGTTGAAATGGATGTATAGAAAAAGAATGTGGATTCTTTGGCTTTAGTAGCTAATGACAAGAAAGTGAAAAGCTCATCCAAGTCTGTCATGATGAAGCAGATACAAGAAACAGATTCTGATGATTCTGATGATAATAATCAGGTGGACAATGAGAAGATTATGCAAGCTATGGCATATCTTATCAATATGATGGAAAGATAGTTCAATAAGAATAAAACCAACAACAAACAAAGATTTACTTCTGGGTCTCGGCGCAAAGATGACCAATTTCAAAGGAGAGATGGTCAAAGACTAGAAAAGTGATATGAAAGAAAGTTTGATATGCCCAAGAGATAAAGTGCTATAATTGTGATGGCACTGGGCACTTTATTCGTGACTACAAAAAGCCAAAAGTTAAAGACTCAGAGTAATATAAGGCAAAGCTCAATTTGATAAAACAGAGAAATAGTGGATACGCTTTGTTGGCTGAAGAGGATCAGTTTTTGTCGGATACAGACAACAGTGATGAGGATACTAATGTCCATGCATAGTTTGTGTTGATGGCAAAAGTAGAAGAATTTGAGTTTGTGGAAACTGATGGAGAGAGTGACGATGAAATGGTTAATGTTTTTGTTGAAGAATTACCATTGACTGAAGTGGTTGGGAAAGAAGAGTATGTGATTATGGGTTCTGATGTTGGGTTTATGGTTGAGTTTGATGATTCTGGTGATGAAAGTGAATGTGATGAGGAAAAGGTTGATAAAAATCTTCAAAGTTCAAGCCAGACTATTGCAGATCAACATGACACTGGTGAAAGGGCAATGTTGGACCAATCTGAATATTCTGTAGATTATATACTAACTCTCACGCAACAGGTTGAACATCTAACATCAAGGAACCAATCACTCACATCAAAGAATCAGAAATTACAAGAAAACAATGTAAATCTTAAAGTAAACCAAGCAGCTAAAAGTGAAATAGAAACAACGAATCTGTCATAAAAAATAATCCAACTTCAACAAGCAATTGAAGAAAAAGAAAATTAGTTAATCAAAATTCAAAAAGAGACAGAATTGAAGGTTCATGATTTAAATGCTGCAAAGCTGAGTGTAGAGATAAATCTAAACTTAATCATGAAAGAAAAGAAAATTTTGGATACTAAAGTGCAAAATCTTAAAGAGAGAGTCAAGAAACAGATAACCACACGTCATAAAATCTTCAAAGACCTTAAACCTGATGTCAAAAGGAGATATAAAGGTTTGGGTTATGATGAAAGTCATTTCTTTTCCAAAATAAAGTGCACGCAATTATATCAATTGGAAAAGATGAATCAAGGATGGATTGTTCGAATTCATTTGTGGAGGATGAATAAATCAAACAAGAACAGGAGTTTAAAAGGAAAACCACTACTAAACTTGAAAACACACTAAATTATTATTAGTTAAATGCGTCATATAGAGATTGTGGAACCATCAAAGGAGAATCTGAGTCTTCAAAAGAGTTTTTTATTCCTCATCCACCAGAAGAGCAAACTGAGTTGAAAAGTCAATCAACAACTACTACACGCATTTACATTCCTCACATGGTGTTGCAAAGGCGACAAGAAATTTTTGAAACAGCATGTATTCCACAAAACATTCTTTTTGAAGTGGAAAAGTTTGTTTTGAAAGAAACAATCTTGAATCTCAATATAAAAATAAATAATTCCGCTACATCTGATAGAATTGAGAAACAAGAGATTGAATCTACTAAACTTAAACAAGAGATTGATGATCTTAAGAAACAAGTACATGAATTGAAATCATTCAAGATCGCAACTGACAAGCAATCATGTAATTTGAATGACACATAATTCTGATTTGGCACAATACTTAATTCCTCAGTTAATTGCCAATGCAATTGAGAAAAGAATGCAAGAAGAGAAAATTGAGCGATTGTTAAGAGAGTTGGAGGATTATTTGAATATCACTTATCCACAATGTCCTAAAGCAAATTCATATGTAGTGGGATTATTCAAATCAAAATCAAAGAATGAATTCATCTGCTTTTCATACACCACAATACAAAAGCAAATTCAGAGCAACATCAAAACAAATTTCATCAATCAAGAAACCACAATTTATTGCAACAACATCACAAAATAACAAAACAATCACAGCAAAAGTTAATGTTAATCCATCTCAATCAACTTCAAATAAAAAATGGATGGTCAAAAGAGTTGTAAAAACAGAACCTTAATCTCTAAAGTTACTGTTGTTGATACTTCATTTTCTGATTATGCTAACTCTAAAGGTCCCAAGTCTTAGGAATGACCAAGTATCACTTATGCTGGACCATGGAGTCATTGAAACCGGAAATCTGAAAATTGAAAAGGTATGGTAGTTGTTTTCAAGAAAACATCATGTTCTTTAAGGACTATGTTAGTCCCAAGTGGTTCGAGTATTAATGGAGTAATGCAAGAATGTAGTGTGTAGAAGATTTACACCATATAAAAGACACACTTAAACACTGATTATGGCAAAACTCTCTTATTACAAGGGTCATATCCCTATTTATACTCTCTGAGTATTTTCTCAAGTAAACTCCTATTTCTATACAATTTTATACTTTACATTCTCCCCCTTTGTATTGAAATAGGAGTGTAAACGCCAGTAACCTAAGGACTGTCTTCCTTAGATTATATAAGCAGTTTTGGATGTAGCGTCCCACCAAATACATCAGTCTGAAACAATTCTTTATCTTGAGCTTTTGACAGCGGAAGCATAAACACTTTTGATGTGTTGGGAAGAATCTTCTTTTTGTCTCCCCCTACAATGTAGCTCACATTGCTCCCATGTCTTCATAAGCCTGACAATCTTGACTCCCCCTAGACATGATATAGACTGACGTTTCTTTGTCTCTCTCCCCCTTGAGTAGACCCAATAACTTTTCAATATGTTCTTTTACTCCCCCTCAACAACAACTGAATCAACAATGTAAAATTTCTTTACTTATTTTTTTATTCTCCCCCTCATGATGATTATGATATGTTATGAGCATCATGCATGAAGGACATCACTCTGAGATTCAGTTGTAACAATCATGGAAAAAGGGATGGGGAGGAGCCTACATATTCATGTAAAAAAGATCTCCATTTGTTGTATGACATGAGTAGATAATCGAACCACTCTCGATCGTTAAAGAGTGGTAATGATTTGATCTGAATTCGTGAAGATTTATAACTTTGTGTTAGATGTAACCTGATATTGGAGATTAATGTTGTCAAGTAAGTCTCCTAATACCGTGTAATCAACCTTGACCAAATCACCGCAAGTCCCAAAAGAAATTTTGGAAGACATACGGGTGCAAAAGAACTTGGGTACACATAAGTGGGTAGGTGACTTTGATATAATAATCAGTGAATCAGATCCATCCTTACTCAAGAGCATTCGCATGTAATACAAAATTTTCTCAAAAATCTGAAGTAATTTGATGTTGGTCAATCCTTCAAACAATTTCACCAACAATGTGATCTGGGTTGTTAGAAATGATTGATATAAGATAACCAAGATTCAAAAGAAACAAGGAATAGATGGCCAAAATATGGTTTTGAGACCAAAAATTGGTGACACTAAGAAATAAAGACCAAAAATCAGTTAGGAAAGGGTAGGATGACTAGACATAAGGTACTAGACATTCAACATATGGTAGCAATGACCCAGAGTAAACCAAATCTAGAAACATCAGAATGATAACTGAAACTTTGAGAACTCCTAACTCAGCCAAAAAATCCAAACACTTGTCTTAGGAATCAAGGTGAACAGATAATACAGTCACAACGACTACGGGGGTTGGGGGGCAGCACCCCTGATAGCGGGGTCCAAGGGGCAGAGCCCCTGGCTGGGGTCGAAAAATTGAAAATCTTCCCAAATCCGCTCAAAACCCAAATCCGCCAAATCCCAAATCCGGTACATTGAAATCCGATACTTTTAAATCCGGAAGAAGCAAAATCCAATACTTTAAAATCCGGATGAAGCCAAATCCGACACTTTCAAATCTGGAAAAAGTCAAATCCGACACTTTCAAATCCGGAAGAAACCAAATCCGAGACTTTGAAATCCGGAAGAAACCAAATCCGAGACTTTGAAATCCGGAAGAAACCAAATCCGAGACTTTGAAATCCGCCAAATTTGAAATCCGATAATTTTCAAATCCGCATAAACCAAATCCGGTAAACACAATCGGATTTATGAAATCCGGTACCTTCAAAATCCGATAGTTTCATATTCAAAATCCGGTACCTTCATCTTCAACCCGTTCAGATTCAAAAATTCTTCAAATTTGCACGAATCTATATATTTCTTGCCCAGATCACTTCGCCTATCAACTTCAATCAATCCTTTATCAATTTTTCTGATAAACAACAACGAATTGATATCGAATTAGACGATTTTCCCAAAACTCGTTTTTCACAAAACATACTAAAATCTTTTATTTGCTTTCTGTTTTGTTGTTAATTTGATCTCGTTCACTCCAGAATGATTCTATAATGATAAACGAGCATTAATCAACCATAATCTTCACGAAAATCACAAAATTTGATGAAAACCCAAAATCTCAAAATGTGTTCTCGGTTTTCTTCAAATTCTTCTAGAATCTTGAACTTGTATGTTGAATTTAGAATCAAATCACACTCCCTAGGCTCTGATACCACTTGTTAGTCCCAAGTGGTTCGAGTATGAATGGAGTAATGCAAGAATGTAGTGTGTAGAAGATTTACACCATACAAAACACACACTTAAACATTGATTATGGCAAAACTCTCTTATTACAAGGGTCATATCCCTATTTATACTCTCTAAGTATTTTCTCAAGTAAACTCCTATTTCTATACAATTTTATACTTTACAGACTGAGGAAAAGAATAAGATTTTGACCGGAAATAGAAAATCAAACTTGTATACAATTGATTTGTCTGAAAAAGGTTCAGGTTCACCTGTTTGCTTAGCGACCAAAGCTTCATCTGATCTAAACTGATCATGGCATCGCAAATTTTCTCATTTGAACTTCAAGAACATGAATAAAGGTGAATGAGAATCTGGTTAGAGGTATACCGAAAACTGAAGTTTGAGAAAGATCATCTTTGCAAGGACTGTGAGTCAGGGAAAATGAAAAGAGTACCTTATAAGATATGTCAGATATCTACAACTACAGCTCCTTTGCATTTGATTCATATGGACCTCTGTGGACTAATGAAAATAAAGTCAAGAAATGGCAAGAGGTATATTTTAGTGATGGTGGATGACTATTCCTAATATACATGGATCCGGTTTATTAGTCACAAGAGTGAAGCTCCTCAACAAGTCATTATATTCCTGATGAAGCACAAGACTCAATGAGGGCAACCGGTGAAGGCTATTCGCACTGATAATGGAACTGAATTTAAGAACAAAACACTTGATTACTACTTGGATTCTAAGGGAATTGCAAACCAGTTTTCGGCAGCTTATACTCCGGAGTAAAATGGAGTAGTGGAACGAAATAATCGTACTTTAGTTGAAGCTGCGCAACGATGCTACAATATTTAAAGCTGCCACCATCATACTGGGCTGAAGCCATGAACACTGTTGGCTTTTGCAACCCTTAAAGAAGCTGGCTTTTGAACAGTAGGCACAGGCATATCCTCAAACCTGTCCACTATATGGACTTCCTCGATTCTTTCAGGCAATTTTCCAAATGAGAACTCCTCAATTTGTTTTAATAGTTCATCTGACTCATCCCTCTCACCCATGTCTGTAGTCTCAGTTTCGAATTCAAATATTGGGATGTCAGGTTCGGGTTCATTTTGAGCTTAAGCTTGTAGTTGTTGTTGTGGTTGTGGTTGTTGTTGTTGTTGTTGTTGTTGTTGTTGTTGTTGTTGTTGTTGTTTTTGTTGTTGTTGTTGTTTTTGTTGTTGTTGTTGCGATTGTTGGGTTTGTTGTTGAGATTCTGCCCCTATCCCCATTGCGGCTGCTAATCTTTCTATCAAAGGAGTAAAGGTCAAAATGCGCGGTCTTTTCTCCCCCTTGTGACGATCATTATCGAGATCATCATCATCACGCCTGCGCTTTGACCCGACAGCTTGGGATTTGAATGTAGATTCAAGAGTTGTCATCCTGTTTTCCACCAAATCTAGGTTTTGAAAGACCAAATTACCCAGATCCTCCATCGAGTTGATCATTGTTTTTATAAATTCTTTTAGATTTCTACCCTTGTAGGTTTGTTCATTCTGAAGGGTTTGAAGAAGATCTAGATTCTGTTCACGGTCCTGGGCTTTTTCCAACAAGCGAGCATACAGCAGGGATTTCAATGTATTTGTAGATAAGCCCGAGCCATCATCAACTTTGGATTTTAACGAAGCAAGAGTCTGTTTGATGTCTGCTAGGCTCTTGGTGATTGGGGTTAGGGCCTCCTGCAATTCCTCTTTGGTGACAAAATGAGACTCACTAAGAGTACTCGTTGAAGTCTCTGCGACAGAGGCAGAGCTACTCGCGTACGGAGCTGCAATGGTGTACACTCCGCCGAGATTTCCACCTGATCCTCGAATGGCACTTTCAGTAGTGCCTCCCACAGGTGTAACGTCGTTATCTGTGCAAGGGTGGATTGGTGTCTAGAAAGTAACGCAGATATCTGCTGTGTAACGAACGGAAATTCGAAACAATTATCGTAATGTTATTTACCGAGAAATAAATAATATTTATTGAGTTTATTTATTTTGATAATAAATAAGGATATTGTTATTATTTAATAAAATGATTGAAATTTGGAGAAAAACAAAAGAAAATATGAAATCCTGCATACGTCGCGACGTGACGCGTTGAAGGTCGCGGCGCGACGCGTCGTCGGATGCATGCGTCAGCCGGTTGCATGTGTCATACTGTTACATGTGTCAGAACCTTGCGTGTGGCAGACTTGGCGTGTACGGGGAGTCGCGACGCGACGCGTCGGTGGGTCGCGACGCGACGTGTTCTTAGCAGCTCTATAAATATGAGTTATTTGGCTGCCATTTTCACACACGAACTTCAGGAGTCGTTACTCTGCTAAATTTACGAGTTTTCCCAAGATCCTTGAGCCTACATTAGTGTCGGGTTTCGTTTGTAATCGTATCTTTAGTTACGGGAGTTCGAAAACACCGTCGAGGGCGTAGTTTTGACCAAGGCTTCGCGTGGGTGAACAAGAGAGGAATATTTCTATCATATTACGCTTCTAGTTCGATTCTTAAGATATACGAGCTGCATGCATGTCGTGTGACGCGTTAATCTTTGGTCGGGAGTTGTTATTTTGCATGTCTAAGTATTCTAAGCTAGTTTAGACTTCTCTAGAATCTTTGGATCGTGTTTTTAACGTAGTAACATTCAATATGTTATTTGTGGCGTTTAAGTTCGCGTTCTTGACGATCCGTGAGTGTTATTTATCTTTTCAAGCTTGTGTGTTTCGTTATCTGGACTAAGGTGAGTTCAATATTTCTCAAAACCGAGTACTAGACAAAAATGATATATTTTCAAAAGTAATGATTTACTATAAAATGATAATATGTGTTTATATATTACCTATGCATGAAATATGAGATATATATATATATATGATTGTTACGTGTTATGAAATCGTATGATGATTATGCTATGTTATGAAGTTATGAGTTTTAACGTAATATTGATTTACGAGACCTTGGGATGGGGGTAGTCTAATCCTTATTAATGATGCTTAGCAGGTTGAACCTTCTAGGAAAAGTGCTAGCCATTTGTGCGTTACCGGGCGTTCATGACAAGTCCGGGACAACGTGATGATGTATTTATACTCATTGGAATGATATTTGGTACTAGAGGTTGTACCTTATTAAATATCATGCGGGTGTGAGGAGGTGTAAGAGGTAAAACACTATTATTACTTTGAAGAATAACTTGTAACACCCAGAATTTTTATTATTAAGTTAATGCGAGAAATGTCCAAAGTGTTATATAAGTTATAAACGGATATATGTGATAGTATGTGGTTATAAACTAGAGGGGCTAAAACCGTCAAAACAGAACTTGGAAAAGTTGAGGGACTTATTGTGCCAAATCTTAAAGATGTTTATATATATAGTTAGCTTTGACATTTGATAGTCAAACCAAACACAAAACTTCAAGGAACTTCATGTTGGTTCTAGAGCAACATATCTCCTCTGAGATTTGGAGCAAGTACAACTAGAAACAAGTGTTTACAACTGATCCTAGCTAACCACAAGTTGGAGGTAAGGGTTTTTAATCATGTTCTTGAAGTTTTTAATGGGTTATAAGTGATTCAATGGTGAATCATGGATTAAGACTTCTTCTTGTTGATGTTTTCAGTTTATAAGTTGATTGGGGTGTAGGAAAACACCCTAGTTGTGTTTTTATGAATTAAGAGTAAGTTATTTTGGTGTTTTGGTCAGAAAAATAGTGTCCTAGCCGACTTTCTGGTGTAGATCAGGGGAGGCACGGGCATGCCTGAGAAGGGTACGGGCGTGCCTAACTCCCCGTTGCAAAAACTAGTTCAAACAGCACTTCCCTTGCATTTTGACTGAGGCACGGGCGTACCTGAGAAAGGCATGGGCGTGCCTGAGGGAAAGGCACAACCATGCCTGGGGAAGGCACAGCCATGCCTAGGGGGTGCCCTGCCCCTGTTCAGTTATTAAGTTCAGCAATTACATGTGTTTGACATATAATTGGTATTATTTCATGTAGAGACTTTTCAGTGGCGCATTCACTAGATTACAATCGATTATGGACTGTTATATAACATTACAGACTATAAGGTGAGTCTTCTAGACTTCACTTCATATTTACAGCATGTGTGTTATCATATTAGGTTGTTGACATGTTAGGTCACTCAGATGTGGGTGCTATGTTTAGTATGACTCAGTAGTGATTCAGTAATGTTACAGTAAATACTTATGTGTATTAAGCTTACTGCTATATTAAGTAAGGCTCAGTATTATTAAGCATGCTGCTTTGTGCAGTAGTGGCTCAGAAATAGCGTAGTACTGTGGCTCAGTTAATTAATCATATGTATTAGAAAGCATGCTGCCTTGTGCAGTAGTCGCTCAGTTAGTTACTCAGGGACTATTATAAGTGATTGACGGTGTTCTAATATGGTTATTTTCATGTGTTTATATGATTGGCAGTCTAGTTTACTCACTAAGCTCTCGCATCTTATCAGATATTATTTCTAAAATGTTTTGCAGGTTTTAGCAAAGATAAGGGCAAAGCTTCAGTTTGACGGTTGTCATGTGTATAAGGAAAACAGTGTTTTGAAACTTAACGCCCAGTTGTACTATAAGAAAACGTCTTTTGATGTAAATATGTGACTATCACGCTTTCTATGAACCTGAGGGTTCAAAAACTGCTTTTGTTGCTTCCGCTCATTTGTAAAATAACTGTTTTATTTCTGAAAGACTTTGAATTATGGTTTTATTTATATTTTGAAAATTTGGGGCGTTACAACTTGGTATCAGAGCCAAGGTTTGAGGGATCTGGAGGTGTGTTATGCATCGTCTGGACTTAAACCATGGTTCTGCGGGTCAAACTGGAGGCTTGCAGCTTTGTCAGTATACTAGTAATTTTATTGATATATGTGTTATGTGAGCATTATGTGTCAGTACATGATGTGTTCAGGACAGATATGATATGTGTACATACAACTGTTAAGAGTTGGTTTTACATGTGAAGCCAGGATGAAATAAATTGTGACATGAATATGTGATTATTTTATTAGTGATACATGGCCTAAGCCTGTGAATCGGGACTTTTTATGGTAAAGTTAAGATCGAACGTGTGTAATGTGTTTATAATAATATAAGAGCTCGTATTATTACAGACATATGATACGTGTTGGAACTTAATGAAATCATGAGGAATCTTGTGAATCGGGTAAGGGGTACTTGTAAAGGTAGTACACCTGAGAATATAGATGTATAGAAAGCCTTTAGATATACAGAAATACTTTGGATCAGATGATAGATGTACTGATATGTTAGATGTACTGGTAACTGTTTGTTATAAAGGATGGTGTGATAGAGCTACCTTTTGCCTTAATGCTTTATTTATACTACCAGGATGGTTAATACCAGAGGTTCAAGAGCAGTTAATAATACTAAGGGTGGTCCCAGTCACAGACCCGAAGGGATAGAGACCGGTGTAACAAATGAGCATGTTCTTTTAGGAACACGGCATGATGGGGAGGGAGGAGCCCTAGAGATAAATCAGGAAATACCAGAAACTGCAATTCGAGAAATTGTAGCAAGAGAAATTAGTAAAGCGTTGGAACAAAGTATTCCTTATATCATAAAACAAGTTGTAGATCAGGTAAGTGATCAGAATAAGGAAGTGATTGGGCAGGAAATCGCAGTTAGGTTAACTGCTGCGGGTGTTGGGGTTAATCCTCAACCTCAAGTTATTATACGTGAAGGACCGAAAAGTTATACGTTCAGAGAATTTGCAGCTTGTCAACCACCGTTGCTTCATGGGGCAACTGATCCAGTCATCAGTCACAGATGCATCTCCGAAATTGAAGGTGCCTTTCACACATGTTCATGTGCACCTGAGAATAAGGTGAGATATGCAAACAATCAACTGAGAAGTGCAGCTAAGGATTGGTGGGATATGGAGGTAAAACAAAGAGGTTATGTTCAGATTTAAGTTATGACATGGGAAGAGTTCAAAGAAATTGTTTTCGAACAATTTCTACCACAGGCAGAAATTGATAAGATTGTGGATGAATTCCACAAAATGAAACAAACAAAGGAGACCGTACCAGAGATTAACGCAAAGTTCATGGAGAAAGATTGTTTTTGCCCAGACTATGTGGAAAATAAAAAGATAAAGATGTATAGGTACATGATGGTGCTCAAGCCTAGCATCTGAGAGTTTATTGATGCTAGTAAGCATCAAATAGTGAAATCCATTTTTAGTCCCATGTTTAGAATAGTCAGATTTGATGAGACAAACTATCGATATGTATAGATAATAGGTTAAGAGTTAGGAATTATGTAAGTCTGTTATAGACTGACTAGTCAGCTTCAGCTGAGTAGTCAGCGTATAAACAAATATAGAGTTTTCTATGTAAGTACTAGATAACTCAGTGACTTCTAAGCTGAGATAGGACTTAAGAATGAAGACTTGAAAATTTGAAGACTTGAAGATTCAAGAATCCAAGATTCAAGAAGTCAGCTTGACAAGGTCAAGACTGAGTATGTCAGCTCAGCGTCAGAAGTCAGTTCAGAATTTAAGTAAGTTCTAAATTTTGTTATAAACTCTCTATATCTACGACATTTAAATTAGGATATCTAAACCTAATTTAAACTATCTATTAGTTGGATAGAAATCTTAAACAAAAATTAATTAGATATGTTCTAATTAAGGAGTTTGTTACGGTTTTAAAGAAAAGATAAGTTCTATCTTTAAACTACGATTTACTCGTAGATATATCAAGTATAAGTATAAACCTTCTCATGGGTTTTACATAGATGTTCTTACGTGTGTACGAGAACAGATACGCGATACACAACGACAACTGCATAAGTTGCAAGACTGCATAAGTTGCAAGACTGCATAAGTTGCAAAACGTACGTGTGATCGTGATACTTGATACGCGTGTGTTGCGATAACTTTGTAAGTTCAATGTTCGAGAGAGTTTTCAAGAGTTCTTGTTAATAAGTTTTAACAAGAAATCCGATCATCAATTAGTTTGTGATTCAAGAGTGTTTAGAGAGAGTTGAGGTTATAATCATTGTAATACCAAATCATCCTCTTGATTTGATTAGTGAGTGATAAAAGTTATTGTACTGATTGATAAT
The DNA here is from genome assembly GCA_038502395.1 of Dittrichia graveolens. Lineage (NCBI taxonomy): Eukaryota > Viridiplantae > Streptophyta > Magnoliopsida > Asterales > Asteraceae > Dittrichia > Dittrichia graveolens. Next base: position 51,415,681 of record JARJIL010000007.1, on the reverse strand, counting down.
TGAATATACATTTGATTAATTTGTTTGATTGTTTAAAGTGTATTCAACCCCCCCCCCTTCTACACTGTATTGGTTGCTTGCTTACCCTCTTTGGGACCAACAACTGGTATCAGAGCAAGTTTCTTCATAAGTTGAAGATCAAGATCTGCTGTCAAGAGGTTAAGATGTCTACTAGCAAGCAATCAAGTCACATACCAACAATGGCGGCAAAAGGGTGTCATATCTTTGATGGCACTGACTATCCTATGTGGAATATTAGAGCCATGCTACATCTGAAGTCTGTGGATCAAAGGATAAGTACCGTGATTCAAGATGGCCCAATCATACCAATGATCCATATTACTGCCACTGACAAAACTGTTCCCTCTGGAGAAACTCCCAAGCCTGAAGCATCCTGGACCGAGGAAGATCGTAAACTGTTTAATCTCGATGACAAGGCACAAAGCATTATAGCAAATGCTTTAACAAACCCTATTCTGCATACTGTGGCTGGGTGCCAACCTGCAAAAGAGATGTGGGATACTCTCAGTGTCACGTATGAAGGAACTGACCTGGTCAAGCAACATAAGAAAACAAATCTGAGTCGTTCTTATGAAACTTTCTTTGCTAAAAAGAATGAAACTCTGGTAGATTTGTTTACCAAATTTCAATGCTTGATAAATGATCTGATCTTGGTAGGTGTCAAGAAAGATGAGAATGAGTTGGTACTCAAGTTCTTGGATGTGTTACCAGAACAATTCAATGAGATCACCATTGCACTTCATGCTGGAGGAACCTTAGGAAAATATGATCTTAGATCTATCTATGGTTTCCTTCTAAATCATCAACAGATCATGGAACAGAAGAAAGTGGCCCAGCAACACCTAAAAGAATATATAAACGATGTTGGATCTGCATTAATTGCAGAAAAGAAAAGGAAGGGATCTAAGAAGTCTCAAGCTGAGACTGACTCTGAATCTGAATTGGAGGAAGTACGTCTTAACTCTGGTTCAGATGATGAAGTGATGGATGCTCTTACTGAACAAATGACAATGTTAGCAAGAAACTTTAGAAAGTTCAGAAGAGGAAGGGGTCAATCTGACAGAAGCAAAAGTGGTAAGTCTACTTTTGATCCTAAGAAAGCTAAGTGCTATAACTGTCAGAGGATAAGACACATAGCTGCTGAGTGCAGAGTAAAGAAGGGAGAATCAGCTTCAGTAGCTGACAAAAATGCCTACAGAGTTGATAAATATAAAAAGAAATATCAAAGACTCAAAGGCAAGCCAGATGAAAACACCAAAGGCCTCCTTGCTGAAACTTGGGATACTGAATCATCTACTTCAGACAATGATGAGCCAGATAGGTGTTTGATGGCCATTGAGGATGAAGAGGAACAAGTTGACTATGAGTTAGAAGACAGTTCCTTTGATGAGGATCTAGCAGAAGCGGCTAAGCTGAGTAAGCAAACTAGTAACTGGGATCCTGTCTCAATGTATAAGGTAAATAACTTTAGCTCTTACACTGATGAACAAAAATGTCTAATGTTCAACTATTTGTTGAATGACTTCAAAACCTCTCTCACAATTCAATCTAGTTTGAAAACTGAAATTTCAAAACTAAAAGATGAACTTAAACACTCTGAAACTCTCTTGAATGTTGGTAAAAAGATCCAAAGTGATTATGAATGTCAGCTTCATATAAACAAACTTCTAAGTGAAGAACTGCAAGAATCAAAAGAACAAGCTGACAATCTATGAAAAATCTATGAATCTTGGTGTAAGTCATCAAGAGAAGCAGAAAAGTGCATTAACCAGAAAATACCAAATCAAGTAAAAGCAGTACTAGCGGGAGATTATAGTGCTGCTGCTGAAATCATCGAAGATCAAGTCAGTCTTGAAGACAAGTCGATGAAATCAGATGACATGCTCCCAAGAACATTCTTAAGGAACAAGGAAGGGAAATAGGTCAAAACCAATAAGTTTGTGAGACCAACCCAAAGTCCTCAGGTTATTCACTCAAACCATCAAGCTGAATGTTCCAGATCCAACAGAAACTATAAGTCAGTTTTCAAAAGATTGGATTACAATCCGGTGAGAACAACTGTTTTTGGTAAAATATCTCATGTTAACTCAACAAGGCATAATTCTCAAGTTATACATGAAAGAATGTCTAAAAACAGGAAGTTGTCTGTAAGTCAGACCTCGCCAAATAGAGGTAACCAAAAAGCTGACAAAGGTAAGTCCAAAGTCAGTGAAAATCAAGTAGACAAACTGTCGAAGAGGATTGAAAGGTTATCCACATCATATGACCCTAAATCTAAATCCAAATTTAATGTTGGAAAACTAAAAGAAATCACCCAAACACCCATCTATAGAAGAAAATGCTATAAGTGTGGTGATAGAGGTCATGAGGCCAAAGATTGTGTAAGTACCAATCTTAGACCTGAAAATGAAAAGGATGATCAGTCCAAAACAGAACCAAAATATGTTCGAGCTGATCAATCGAACTCCAACGGATCAGCTAAGTGCTCATCCTCAGGACCCACCAAACAGTGGGTTCCAAAAAGAAACTAACATGTTTAGTTGATCATGTGCAGGGCTCCTACAAGTGGTATCTCGATAGTGGATGCTCAAGGCACATGACAGGAAGCAAGGGGATTCTAAGTGAATTCCAAAACAATGAAGGACCCAAGGTGACATTTGGGGATAATTCCCAAGGAAGGACTAAAGGTTATGGAAAGATAACTGCTGGAAAAGTCACTTTCAAAAAGGTAGCATACGTTGAAGGCCTTAAACACAACCTGATAAGTATCAGTCAACTGTGTGATGAGGATTATGAAGTCACCTTCAGAAAGCATGCAGGAACAATTTATGATAAAAAGGGAAAACCAATATTAATGGCAAAAAGAGAGATATCTATTTGTTAGATCTCAGCTCCGCAGATCCTTCAACTGAAACCTGCTTGTACTCTGACTAAACTCCCAAGCTGAGCTGGTTATGGCACAAAAGACTGTCTCATTTAAATTTCAAATATATTAACAAGTTGTTTAGCAAAGAGTTAGTCTCTGGTCTGTCTAAGATCAGATTTGCGAAAGACAAACTTTGCTCAGCCTGTGAAATGGGAAAACATCATAAGGGATCCTTCAAGTCCAAACAGAATTTCTCAATCACAGAACCATTGCATATGTTGCATTTGGACCTATCAGCACCCCAAGCCTAAATGGCAAAAAGTATACTCAAGTGATTGTTGATGAGTTCACAAAATTCACTTGGGTAATCTTCTTAAAAGCCAAAAGTGAAGCTGCATATGAGTTAATTAGCTTCATAAGACAAGAAGAGTTACAAAAGGGTAAGTCTCTTAAACAACTCAGAAGTGATCATGGAACTGAGTTCAGAAACTCAACCCTTGAAGGCTTTTGTGAAGAGAAAGGAATTATCCAGAATTTCTCATCTGTAAGAACTCCACAACAAAATGGAGTTGCTGAAAGGAGAAATAGAACCTTAATTGAAGCTTCCAGAACCATGCTATGTGAGGCAAAGCTCAAACTAAGCTTCTGGGCAGAAGCTGTAAGTACAACCTGCTATACTCAGAATAGATCAATTATAGTGAAAAGACATGGTAAAACACCTTATGAGGTGTATCATGGCAGAAAACCCAACATTGGATATTTCCATATTTTTGGTTCAACATGCTATGTGCTAAACCAAAGAGATCAGCTCCATAAGTTGGAACCCAAAGCTGATCAAGGGTTATTTGTTGGATATTCTTCAATCTCCAAAGCTTACAGAGTCTTTAATCTTAAAAGAAAGGTAATTGAAGAGTCAATACATGTTACGTTTGATGAGACAAGTAATGATGAATCCAACAGAGCTCAAGCTGACTCGATTAGTATGAGTGAGCTGGAAAGGAGTAAAGAAGATCTCACATCAATAAAACCAGGGGGTTGTTTCACATATACCTCCTCCTGTAGTGCTCCATTTAAAAAAGCACTTTTAACATCCATTTGATACACTTTAAAGTTTTTAAAGGCTGCATAGGCTAGGAACAACCTTATAGCTTCAATCCTTGCAACAGGGGCAAAGGTCTCATCATAATCAATACCTTCCTCTTGTCGATACCCCTGAGCTACTAGCCTTGCCTTGTTTCTAATTACTACTCCATCCTTGTCCATTTTACTTCTACGGACCCACTTAGTGCCTATAGTTGTTTTTCCTTTGGGAGCAGGGACAAGGGTCCATACCTTATTTCTTTGAAATTCTGTCAGCTCCTCTTGCATAGCTTCAATCCAATCTTCATCTTTCAGAGCCTCTTCAGTCTTCTTTGGTACCTTTTGCAAGATTCATATCAATGGTCATCGAGGATAGGTTGGGTGGAAGATATAATGCTCAATATGAGTCAATTCCTACTCCTGTTCTCAGCTACAGGATGTTCGCCCATGACATTTTCCCTGGGCACCCTACATTGAGTGCTCAGATGAGGGCGTATGTACAGCTTCCGACTCCTGAGTCAAGTGAAGCTAAGACAGAGGAGGAAGCTGCGGAAGAAGTGGGTGACGATGTAGGTTCTGAGGCTGAGTCTCCTCAAACTGATAAACCTAGGACTCAGTTCAGACCTCTTACTCAAATAATTTCATCTTCCACTTCGAGTTCTTAGCAAAGGAGTTTGTTTCCTAGCTCTGAGTCTCCACTACTAGGTGCAGCAGGTATGATTTCTCAACCCTTATCTCCTTCTCTCTTTTTTACTTCTCCATCTCCAAACTTAGGAGATAGGACTGAGTCAAGCCTAACTCAGTCTAACCCCTCTCCTCCACTTCAAACATCTCCATCTATTTTACAATCTACAGCCAACCTTGGTCAGCCCACTTCTACCAAGGATATTTCCTACATCTATACAAGGAAAACTGCCAAAGGTGGTCCTTCACCTCAAAAGGACACTGGAGTTGATATAACATTGATACCTCCACCGACAGGAGCTGAAGGGGAGACACCTTCTCTTAAGGTGCCAACCTCTAGGCTCAGTTCAACCCTTAAGCCTATACTAGGTATGGTGTCTACTAAGCCCATACTTACTAGTGCCATGGGAGAGCCTACTTCTGTGCCTTCACAACCCCATGAAGGTAACATTGAAATACTGACCAATCCCCAGGGTTAATTACCCCATCCTCACCAATAAGCCTAGCTCACCCCAATATCATACCTCACGAACTTGGTCATTCTTCTCTTCTATTCTCACACACTCTCGCATGACCTATCAATGAACCTTTCATACACCAGGAAGGTTTACAGGGTCTCCATTCTGGCCCCCTTGATTCCATAGGTCTTCACTAACCTTTGGATATGGGACCCATATCCTTACTGACTGAGGAACACTCAACAGCCACTTCTACGGTGGAAATACACTCTTCCACTGGACAGGAGGACGTTAAAGTAAGAAGAAGACCTACGGAGCCCACACTGATGACTACCGATGCTAAAGTCATTATATACAATCTACAATCCCAGTTTGTCAACTTCAGTTGCCAACTTGGAAAGCTTCATATTCAAACTCAGACCCTCCCCTATTGATGATGACAAAAAGGGGGAGGAAGAATCAAAGAAGCATAATGATCAGTTCATGAGTACTGTAGATCAGCCTTCTCAACAACAACAGGCTCTAACAGTCCAAATAACCACAACTTCACAAGCTCAACCAGAAACTCCACTTGAAGAAACATCTCAAGCTGTTCACACCAACCTTCCTCAGGCCAATTTGCCAAGATTTGGTGAAGCTGAGTCCGTTCCAACGTCACAATTAAATAAAGGGAAAAGTAAGGTGTTTGAGATGGTAAAAAGAAAGAAAAGAAGTGTTATGCCTTTAGCAAAGAAAAGAAAGGTCATCAATCTGAGCCTGAGCCAGAGCAACAGGGTAAGTCTCAATTAGTTGCTCATGAATCTGACTCAAGTGATGAAGCTGATGCAGCACAAAAAGCCAGTGACATACTTGCTGAGCAAATGTTACAAGAGATGGCTAAAGAACTAGGCATAACAGTGGAGGAAATAAAAGAGCAGCAACGACAAGCTGAAGTTCAACGAGAAAAGGCTAAAGCTGAGGCTGCCAGAGCTGAAGCTGAAGCTGATTATTCTGGTCCTAGAGCTGCCCCAATTCCCTACTCAGATGTGGATCTAAGGCATTGTTATACAAGAACACATTTTAACAACAAGATTGAATCAATTACACTGAGTAGATAAGGAGAATTGGTAATCATCAACTTTGTACTAGACAACAAACAAGAAATTGGTCTAGATATGAGATGTCTGTACAAGTTGGGATTCTTAGAGTTAAAGACAGTAGCCACAACTATCATGCAGATGAAAAAGAGTCAAATTAGACAAGAGATAGTTGATGTGCTTAAGACAATCTTCATAAGAAACGATCAGCTAGGTGAGATTCCTGCTGATGAAATTGATACCTTTCTTAATCGAGGCAAAGCTGCAAGAGTTAGAGCAGCAAGCCAACGAGCTAAAAGAGACATCATTTTACAAGGTCCAGAGGAAGTTGAATTCAGAGAGAACACTTATATCACTCAACCTTTGGAAGGATTCTTGTATCCTGATGTGGAAGGTAATCAATGTTTCTTGAAAGTAACAGATCTTCATTTGGCAAATCTGGAATTAATTCTGTACTTGAGAATTCTATGTGATGACTCAATTCAGAACTCGGTATTAAGATATCATCTCAACAAAGAAATCAGATCAAGAAAAGCTGAGATGAAAGAGATACCAGAAGGTGAAGAGATTATGGTTGATTATATCAAGAAAGCTGCAATTTGGGAACTTAAATGTTCTGATATGTGGTTAGAAGTTGAAGATTACGTTGAGTAAATAGATTAGTTCTATGTTTGTGTTAGCACTAGGTGTGCAGAAGCTAATCATAAAGATTAAGCTAAAATGTAAATGATATGTTCATAAATACAAAATCAAGTTTGATATGTTCAACTGTTTTATTGTTTGATATGTTCAAACATACAGCTTTGTAAGTTTAAACTAATGATTGATATGTTTAATTGTAAACTGATAAGTTCAGTAATATAAGTTTTGTAAGTTTAGAACTTAAATTACTTCTGATAAGTTCAGAATCTAAGTACTTGTATATTCAAATACTAAGAATACAAGTCTTACAATAGATATGTAACATAAATATCTTGTAAGTTCAAGATACGTGATTAAGTATGGATCAGTTCAATACTTATGTCAAGAACTAACTTTGGTCAGGTTCAAAGTGGTTCAACATAATTCTATTAACCTATAACTTATTTGATTCAATGTGTTGTCATCATCAAATAGGGGAGATTGTTAGTCCCATGTTTAGAATAGTCAGATTTGATGAGACAAACTATCGATATGTATAGATAATAGGTTAAGAGTTAGGAATTATGTAAGTCTGTTATAGACTGACTAGTCAGCTAGTCAGCTTCAGCTGAGTAGTCAGCGTATTAACAGATATAGAGTTTTCTATGTAAGTACTAGATAACTCAGTGACTTCTAAGATGAGATAGGACTTAAGAATGAAGACTTGAAAATTTGAAGACTTGAAGACTTGAAGATTCAAGAATCCAAGATTCAAGAAGTCAGCTTGACAAGGTCAAGACTGAGTATGTCAGCTCAGCGTCAGAAGTCAGTTCAGAATTTAAGTAAGTTCTAAATTATGTTATAAACTCTCTATATCTACGACATTTAAATTAGGATATCTAAACCTAATTTAAACTATCTATTAGTTGGATAGAAATCTTAAACGAAAATTAATTAGATATGTTCTAATTAAGGAGTTTGTTACGGTTTTAAAGAAAAGATAAGTTCTATCTTTAAACTACGATTTACTCGTAGATATATCAAGTATAAGTATAAACCTTCTGATGGGTTTTACATAGATGTTCTTACGTGTGTACGAGAATAGATAAGCGATACACAACAAAGACTGCATAAGTTACAAGACTGCATAAGTTGCAAAACGTACGTGTGATCGTGATACTTGATACGCGTGTGTTGCGATAACTTTGTAAGTTCAAAGTTCGAGAGAGTTTGCAAGAGTTCTTGTTAATCAGTTTTAACAAGAAATTCGATCATCAGTTATTTTGTGATTCAAGAGTGTTTAGAGAGAGTTGAGGTTATAATCATTGTAATACCAAATCATCCTGTTGATTTGATTAGAGAGTGATAAAAGTCATTGTACTGATTGATAATTGAATATACATTTGATTAATTTGTTTGATTGTTTAAAGTGTATTCAACCCCCCATTCTACACTGTGTCGGTTGCTTGCTCACCCTCTTTGGGACCAACATCCATGATGGATGCTGCAAGGGCTAGAGAGTTAGAATTAGTAAGATAGGAAACTGAAAGAAAGCCAGTGGAGAAGGCGATGCCAGTGTATAAGAAACCGAGAGTTGAAACTCCAGAAGAGACAGTGGTGCAAAACACATATCCAGTTTGTTCGACGTGCAAGAAACGTCATTTGGGAGAATGCAAGATTGGTTCTCCGGCATGTTATAAATGTGGGAAACCTGATCACTTGAGCAGAGATTTCAAGAATCCGATCAAGGTGTGTTATAATTGTTATCAGCCAGGTCATCAGAGGTCTGAATGTCCCAAGCCAACCGCAATAACAGCTCTTACCAATTTCAAGTCTACTTCAACTTTACCATCTACGCGTATTCCTGAGATGAAGAGGGAGAATGAGTATAAGACAAAGCCAGGTGTAGTCCCAGGTACATATCTTGTCAACAACTTGTCTGCTCATATGCTATTTGATTCTGCTACAAGCAAATCATTCGTATCTATTTATTTCTGTAAAGATTTCAGTTAAATGTGTTAGAACTAGATATAGTTAGATTCCCTGTTGAAATTATAGCCATGACTATGAGAGAATTCCAAACAGTAATTGGAATAGACTGGTTTGATTGTAACCAGGATACAGTATTATGAGAACAGAAAGTGATATGAGTTCATATCCCAAGTGGGGAAGAACTAAATATATGTGTTAGTACCAAAACCAAAAAGTTATATGTGTGGTTAGTTTATAGAAATAGGAAGTATCCTCAGTGTAGATATACTATTTCTTTAATTGTGTTACGAGTATTAGTTGGAAAAGAAACAAATGAGTTTAAAGATGCGAAAGTAGTATACGAATATTTGACGTGTAAACCGAGGAAATACCAAGGTTATCGCCAAACAGATTGTGGTCGTATCCTTATGGGATTTTTAACAGAAATTTTGTGAAATGACAGTTCTTTCGCTACCTGAAACGATTAAAGAAATGATAGTAGTTTAAGATTACTTTGTACAGCGGCATGTATTGTGTTTTAATGTAGAGGGGCAGAATTATTGCTTACACTTTTAGACGGTTAAAATCGTATGAGAGTGAATACACAAACTTGCACCTGATAGTAGTATATGTGACATGTTATTTATCTGATACGTGATGATTATACCTTAGTAGTGGGTGGATATGTGGATGTAAGACTATTGTTGGTGCGCCGCAATAGCATTCATAGGTGATGTAAGACTATCGTTAGTGCGCTGCGATAGCATTTAGAGATGAGGAGATGTAAGACTACCGCTAGTGCGCTATGGTAGCATTCAGTATGATATGACGAGATCATGTGTTCATATTTGAAGTGTTGTTTACACTAAATATCAAAAGTTGGAAATAATTGTTGAATGAGAAAGACCTTTAAAGGCGACAGAAACACTGGTTAGAATCAGTGGAGGATTTTGAGTAGAATGTTGTATTTTTCGAGTAAGGCTAATGTTATAGCCGACAATTTGAACAGGAAGTCATAAATAGTACGTAAGTGAATTAATCATCTAAGTGACGGTTACAACACTTGTATTCAGATGTGATAAGGACAATTCAGTGAAAAGTGATCAAAGGTGAAAAGTATCATAAATAATGAATAAAAGGGGACAAGCAGTTAATCCGATTAAAAACAGTCATGATATATTATTGGATATGATTGTATATGAGTATCAGGTTATGGGGATGCGTATAAGACACATCTATATGAAGTTCATAAGTTTATAATGGTGGTGTAGCCAGAAGTTACCAAGGTTATGAATACCTAAGGGTGGATTATTGATAGCTGGAGGTGAAACTATATATAGTCAGACAAGTGGAGAAATGTTATTAAAGGTATATAACTTGTTTCTATTAGAGAAACTTATTATTCAGAACATTTAGCAGATGTGTGTGTGTGTGTGAAAGGAATTGAGTCTAGTCATAGTATATCAGTCTCTACTAAATCAGACGGGGATGCCAATTTTATTTTTAGAATTTGGAACAGATTTCATATTGAGTGGAGGGATAAGTCTTATCTTAGTATAGACAAAATGAAAGGAATATACAGATGATAGAAAAACATATGTTATGATTGTGTTATCGATTGAAAAAGAAAACGGGGGTATAAATTTGCTTGACAGAAATTCATATTATAACAGATACTAGTCCAGCACCAGGATGCCAATGTATGATGTTAATATTGAACTCCAATATATTGGGTGATGTGAGTTAGAAAGTATGGGGTAGTACAGAAATGGAACAACGAAAGACAGAACAGATTCAGAAGGTATGTAATAGATTGTTAGACACCCAGAATAGACATAAGAGTTATACAGATAAACAGAGATCACCACATCAGTTTGCAGTGGGGGAGTATGTATCATTGGCAGTGGCACTATGGAGAAACGTGATTAGATTCAGAAAGGAGGGAAAACTATGCCCGGAATTCAATTAGTTATTCAGAATTATTGTATGTGTGGGGAAAGGTTGTTTATAGACCAGAGTTATCAAAAGAATTGTCATATATTCATAACACCTTTTGTGTGTTATATCTCATAAGGTATTTAGTAGTTGAATCTGTAATAAACAAAGTAGATTGGTCAAGGACTAGTAAAAGTATAGAAAGGGGTCAGATATGTACGAGGGCCTGAACAGAAAATGATTATATTTATTCAGAACTCTACGGCAGTTGATTAAGGGTTGTTCTTGTTGATGTTTTCAGTTTATAAGTTGATTGGGGTGTAGGAAAACACCTTAGTAGTGTTTTTATGAATTAAGAGTGAGTTATTTTGGTGTTTTGGTCGGAAAAATAGTGTTCTGGCCGACTTTCTAGTGCATATCAGGGGAGGCACGGGCGTGCCTGTGGAGGGTACGGGCGTGCCTAACTCCCCGTGGCAAAACTAGTTCAAACAACACTTCCCTTGCATTTTCACTGAGGCACAGGCATGCCTGAGAAAGGCATGGGCGTGCCTGAGGGAAAGGCACAACCATGCCTGGGGAAGGCACAGCCATGCCTAGGGGGTGCCTTGCCCCTGTTCAGTTATTAAGTTCAGCAATTACATGTGTTTGACATATAATTGGTATTCTTTCATGTAGAGACTTGTCAGTGGTACATTCACTAGATTACTATCGATTGTAGACTGTTATATAACATTACAGACTATAAGGTGAGTCTTCTAGACTTCACTTCATATTTACAGCATGTTGTTTTTCCCAAATAAGTATAAAATTAACAATGAATAAGATCAAAGTGCGGAAATAGTTTGAAAGCAACGAACACAAGAAAGTTTTCAAAGCAAGATTATATTAATAACCAAACTTCAAAGAGTGCACAAGAACAAACTTGAGCACCGAGTACAAACTAAATCAAGAACAAACTTGAATGCAAATTAGCGAACAAACGCTTAACCTTTTCTCGTTTAACGAGCAGGTATTTATAAGCTAAATCAACTAATCGTGGCCATCTAATTTATTTACACGTGTACCACTCTACACATAATTAGGAACAGAAAACTAGATTGCCGTTTCGAGCTCCTTCAGAATGCGCAGATCATGCACTTTACATAACTGGAAGATTCTGGCTGTCAGATGTATCTTCAATGCAGAAGACCCTTTGATGACTAAAGACTAACTTCAGCTGACGTTCACTTCAGAACTAATCTTCAGATGAACTTCGGGCTTCTTTCTTCAGATGGCGCGTCAGAACAGTTTACAAAAGAATAAGATATTATACCTTTAGTCGCTTTCTTCGAAAGCTTCTTCAAGAATGGAATATATACAAATAAAGGACTAACAATCTCCCCCTATTTGTTTATAATCCATGACTATTCACAAAATTAAAATAAAGAATAGAAAGATAAAGAATTACTATTCTGAATATCTGGTTTGAACTCTTCAGGAGCGATTTTCTTTGGAGTTTTGAGATTCATTTGTTCCAAGTATTCAACCAGAATGTCTTTGACTTCCAGATTTTTATTGTCTATGAAATATCGGAGAGATCTCAGATGAAGCCAGTCAGCCTTGGCGAAATCTGAAGCTCTCTAAAAGCGAATCTTGTCATATGCATCAAGAAAATAAAATCCTCTTGGATTTGAGAGAACCTTACCCACTTCAGGAATTACACTAGGATGCAACGTAGTGTCAAAACCTTTGCAATTTGGAAGCTCTCCAATAGATATCAACTCCATGATTAGTTGCTGAGACTTTTGGTGAGTGAGCCTCCTTCTCTGAAATTTTAACTTTTCAGCTCGAGTGGGTTTTTCCTTTTGTGGCACAACTACTGCACCAGATCCCCTTTTCTTCACTTCCTCTTCATAATACTCAATTACTTTGGTGATTCTCGTTGAATGAACTTAACATCATTAGTTTGCTTGAGTTTTGATAAATAAGCAATTATTTCATTCCATTCTGAAACAACATAATTGAGTTGGATATTCTTGAAAGATTGTACACTGAAGAGAGGAAGATTTCTGCGCTGAACATTCAGAAAGATTTCATTGTTAACTTTCTTTAGCTTTATTCCCGTGATTTTATCTGGATGCATTCTCTAATGTCGAGGGTTTAACCACTTTTCTTGTTTTTCCTCCATGATCTTTTTCTTCTCCTCTTTTAAAGCTTTTTCAGCTTCCATATTCTCCTGAATCTGCTTTTGGTGATCGAAGGGAGATAGATCAATTTTATTCACAGCAAGTTCTTCAAGTGCCAATTTCTCTGCTGCTATTCTACCAACTTCACCAGCCACTTTCAAGTCTTTGTCTCTTGGATTTTCATCATCTGAGTCACTGAATTCATATATACCCTTACTCATCAGATCATCCGGAGAGGTTATCACCATTTTCCCTTTACCTTTATCAGACTGGCTTGGCTGACCACTGGATGAAGGAGCAGCTGATTGAATAGGAGTCTGAGAGGCTTTAGCTTCAGTTATAATTTGTTAACATTCAGCTCCATCTAGCTCTGTATTGAAAAGTTCAGCTTCAGCCTTTCTTTGATCAAGGAGACTCTTGAGTTCCCCCTCAGCAAGTGCCTTAGCTACTTCAGCTTTGGCTAATCTGGCCTCGAAATCGTTCAAGGCTTTATTCTTGTTTTCTTCAGCGGCTTTGAGGTGAGCCACTTCCTCTTCTAATCTTTGCAAATATTCAACATCTGAATACTTTCTTTCCCATTTGATGATCTTCCGATCAGCGGTAGCCTTTTTCCTCATAATCTGACAGATTTTGGACTGTCTTCGAAATTTCTCCCCCTTAGAAACTGCAGAGATTCCTGACGCTTCTACCGACCGAGACAGGGCCAGAATCTCTCTGGAGAGTCCAGAGAAGGGAGGGAGAAAACAATTCCTGTAACTAACGAGTTGCTGCTTTAGAAAGATTGACAGCATGAAAGAGAATTTATAGAGGTGGAGAGAGTTGAGTGTTGAGTTTAGAAAACTCAAGAGTGGCAGAATCAGCTATTGTTTTTATAAGATTCTGAAGGGTTTTGAACATCCCATGAAGTATCATATTTTTACATTCAATGGTTTTGATGAGGGTGGTGAACTGAGTTTTGATAGAATCAACAAGAGAGTGGAGCTCAGTTTCAAGCTTGGCTTGATTATTGGTGACACAATGTCCCTAGAAGGTGTTTGTTTTAACTGAACTGGAGACAAAAAGAACGAGTTTAGATAGACTTTCCAAGGAGGAAGCAATGTCTATTGAAGGCTCAGAAGGTTGGGAATGTACATACTTAGGGGATAGAAGAAAATCAAAAGCATCACTGTCATCAAAAGGATTGACAGTTGTATCAGGAGAAGGGATGTCAAACAAGTTGTTTAGGAGAGAGGTGGAGGCCATAGCATCAGTAGGAGTGACTGATGCATCAAGGGCCGTGGGCACATTTGCTTCAGTTACAGTCTGGTTTAAGACTGTGTCTTCATTAGCATGGGGAATCTCAACTGAAGAAGGTTGAACTTCAGTCTCATTGATTTTGGAAGGTTGGGCATCACTCTCAGTTTGGTTTGAAACTGATAAATCATCTACCCGAGTAGAATCCATAGTGTCAATTGGGTTTTGTGACACGTCAAGGGATTTGGGTGCAGTTTCATCTTTAGGGTGAACTGAAGAGTCATCAACTGGTTGGACCTCTAAAACTAGGGGAATTGTAGTTTCATCATTGGTGTTGGGCTGAGCATCAGAGTCAGCCGGTTTGGGTGCTGACACATCATGTGCTAGGTCGATATCTATAGGACCAGTTGGGTTTACTGATACATTAAGGGATAGAGGGGGAATTTCAGCAGAAGCGAGAATGGGTGTTCCCTGTTCTGTTGGTACCTGAGTTGTAGTGGGTGTGCTAGCAGACTCATTGGTGGGGATAGAGGAAGTCTCGGCTGACTGCTGTTTGTCAGTGTCCTAAACTTGTGGTAGTAGAAGTGGGACTTCAGGAACAGCTTGGTTTTTAGCTATCTCATCATCAGTCAGACTAGGTTTAGAAAATTTAAGTAAAGGAGAGCGTACCTGAACAGCTTCTACGGATTTTGATGAGTGAAGCTGAGTTTTGCGAAGAATCAACGGGGTATCATCAGGGGAATCCTCAGTTGAAGCATAGTGTGAGATGATGGGACTGGAGGGAACATTGGGTTTGAGGCATTTGGTGGTTCCGATAGATTTAAGCGGTTGAGTGGTAGTTGTTTGTTTAGTGATGGTGGATTTGAGTACGACTGAAGATTTGGTGGATGGCTTAGTCAAAATGGACATTAGCTTCCTTTTCTTGGTTTTTGATGGAGAGGACTGAAGCACTTGGTGTTGGGGTTTAGAAGGTGCAGCTTCAGTTGATAAACCTGAATATAGTAGTGGAATGGCAGGAGAAGGCTTCAGCGAGACTAGTGCAAGCATTGGTGCAGTAAAAGCTAGGTTGAAAGCATATGAGGAACTTGTCCATACTGAACCTGGTAGTGATGGAGATGGAAGCAGAACTGAAGCAGAATTGTATTCTTCAGTTGGGAGCAGGGAGTAGATAACCAATGACACAAACCTAGGAAAAGGAATGTGTTGAGACCTTGTGCGGGCTGTCAGTGAGACAACAAGACTTTCCATGATGAGTTCAGTGTAGTCAATGTTATGACCATGGATAATGGCATAGGCCATTTTCAGAACGGCTTCATTGACTTGGTCAAGACCACCGGTTTTGCTTGTCATACAGAAGTTCAGATGAGCAATCAGACAGTTCCACTCCTTTGGAAGACGAGTGTGAACCATAGAGTTCCCTTTGACTTTGTGCTCATCAGCATATTGAAAGAAGGAGAAGAGCAGCTCCTTAGCGTTGGCAGTGGATGAGGTAAGTTCATGGCGAGGAAGATGGAGAACAGATGCAAGAAACTTCGTGGTGATTTCAGCATGCTTGCTACCAGAGAGCATACTGAAGTGAATACTTTGACCAGAGGTTTTGGGTTTAATGACTTCAGCGGTCATCCAGAACTCACAGAGGTGTTCTTCAAACATCGGAACGTTTGCGGAGAGAGCAAAGTTCAACAAGCAGTTACGAAAGTAGGTCATGATTTGGTGAAGTGGTGAGGATGAAGGAGGAATGGTTAGGTCAGCAGCGAAATTGTTGTCTTTGAAACAGATTGACTCTAGTGGGATTTTGGGGACGACATCATTTGGAAGAGTTACCTTTGAAGAAGCAATTTTGGGGGCCATGGAATCAAGCACAAGAGTTGTTTTGGCTTTTGAACAAGAGAAATCGCCGGAGAAGATGATTTGCAGGTAAAGAACTTGAAAGGGCAATATGGGGGTTTTAAAGGGTTTAAAACTTAAAACCGAATAAATCTTGGCGGTTGAGTAAATCTAGGGTGAAAACGAGCGCGTGAAACCGGAAAATACGCAAGGATAACTTTTGTGATGTCAAACAGTTATTGGGTAAACCAATTTACCCGATGTTATCTTGGAAATAGCTAAGCTTCATCAACAAACCATTAGAATGGAGATAATATTTCACAATGCAAAAGGAAAAAAAATATCCAAACTTTGCATTTGAAATTTTAATCTCACCAAAAATAAAGTAGACGGAAGAAAATAAAAAAAAACACAATGCCAACAAGAATAATAGTTAAGCTTGGAAATTACTAATTCCATATATGAACAAAAGATGATTACATGATGTTAATCACGATTTACATAGACTGCTAAAAGAAAATTACATTCATGTTTAAGATAACACAAATATTTGAGATGAGACTTCTATCCCAATCCCTTCATCAGGAATGAAACAATGATCATGTAGCACACCAGGAAGAAAACGAAAGTGATAGTGAACTCCATGAGTTTTCAAGAAAGTGAAAGATTTTATGTGAATTGTTTCTTGTTTTGCAGAAGATGAAAATGGAAAGAAAATCTTTGGATGTTTATAAAGAAAATTACTCATTATTACGCTTGAGAGATGATTTTACAGTCAGAGAGAGGCAAGGTAAAAGTAATTATTCAAGCTTAGCTATTAGGGTGGTTGGCATTAAATGTAACAAGAAAGAATGAATAGTAACAATCAAACTTACCTGAAATAGCTATATTGCTGAGGGATTTAGCATTCATATTTCTGCAATCACTTGATTGAACCGGTGTTCATCAAGGGCATTCATGAAGATGTCAGCGAGCTGATGTTCGGTGGAGATGAATCGAAGCTCAATTTCATTATTTTCTATGTAATCTCGAATAAAATGATGGCGTACATCAATGTGCTTTGTACGAGAGTGGAGCACCGGATTATTGGAGATTGCAATAGCACTTGTGTTATCACAACAGATAGGAGTGCCCTGAAAGGAGATGCCATAGTCAGCGAGCTGATGTTGCATCTATAAGACTTGTGCGCAACAACTCCTAGCTGAAATGTATTCACCTTCAGCGGTGGATAGAGAGATGGAGTTCTGCTTTTTGCTTTGCCAACTTACTAATTTTCCACCTAGTAGCTGACACCCACCTGTAGTACTCTTCCTGTCAATCTGACATCAAGCATAGTCTGAATCTGAAAATCCAATTACTTCAAAGCCAGAGTCTCTGGAGTACCATAGCCCAAGTTCAGGTGTACCTTTCAGATATCTGAAAATTCATCTGACAGCCGTCAGATGTGATTCGTTTGGGTTCGCCTGAAACCTTGCACATAGGCATGTGGAGAACATTATATCAGGACGACTTGCTGTCAGATATAGCAAAGATCGAATCATCCCTCTGAAAGTGGGAAGATCAACTGCTTTCCCATTCGGATCAGTTGTGAGCTTGGTTTTTGGAACAATGGGAGTCTTCATCGGGGAGGAGTCTGAAAAATTGAACTTCTTGAGTAAGTCATTGACATATTTCCCTTGATTAGTGAAGATACATTGGTCAGATTGCTTAATCGGAAGCCTAAGAAAGAAATTCAGTTCTCCCATCATGCTCATCTTGAATTTCTCTGACACGATTTTCTCAAATTTCTTGCATAAACGATTGTCAGTAGAACCAAATATAATATCATCAACATAAATTTGAACTAGAATGAGTTCACCTTTTTCTCTACACTGAAATAGAGTTTTATCGATGTTCCCTCTCTAAAATCCATTCTTCAGAAGATGAGTGGACAAAGTATCATACAAGGCACGCGGAGCTTGTTTCAGTCCATAAAGAGCTTTGTCGAGCTTATACACATGGTGTGGAAAGTAGGGACTTTTGAATCCAGAAGGTTGTTAAACAAATACTTCTCCTTGAAGTTCTCCATTCAGAAAGGCGCTCTTAACGTCCATCTGAAATACCTTGAATCCCTTGAACGCTGCAAAGGCTAGGAACATGCGTATCGCCTCCATTCGAGCAACTGGAGCAAACATTTCATCATAATCTATTCCTTCCTCTTGATAGTAGCCCTTTGCAACTAATCTGGCCTTGTTACGCACAACTGACCCAGTTTCATCACGTTTGTTTCTGAAGACCCATTTTGTGCCAATAATGGACTTGTCTTCAGGTGGGGCAATCAGCTTCCAAACTTTGTTTCTTTCAAATTCATTAAGCTCGTATTGCATAGCGACCACCTAGTTTGGGTCATTCAGAGCTTCATCGACTTTCTTTGGTTCGACCTATGATATAAATTTAGAGAACATGCAGAATGCAGATGTAATCGAATTTTGGGTTTGCACACCAGTATTTAGATTACCAATCACATTTGTGATAGGATGAGCTCGAGTCCATTTCGTGACCCTTTGTGGTTGCTCTTGTTGCTCATCAGCAGAGGAGTCATTTGTTTTAAAAAGATCTTCAGTGACCTGATTCACATTAATAGAAACAACATTATCGTCAATATTTACCTCCTGAGAGTAGTCATCCAAGTCATCATTGAATGACTATTTTAGAAGAGCATAAAATTCATCAGAGACAATTTGATCAGTATGATTTGAGGTTGACTCTGTATTGAATTCATCAAAGGTGACGTTTATTGTTTCAGCCACAAAGTTTTTCTTGGGAAGAAAAATACGATAAGCTTTAGAAATGTCAGAATAGCCTAGAAACACTCCTTGTTCCTCTTTGGGATCAAATTTGCTTTTCTGATCTTTGGTGTTCAGGATGAAGCATGTGCTTCCAAAAACTATGAAGTATCCGACATTGGGTGACTTCAGATAAAGTAACTCGTAGGGAGTTTTGCTGTGGCGCTTGATAAAGATGGACCTGTTCTGAGTGTAGCAAGCAGCATTAACAGCTTCAGCCCAGAAATGCCCTTTCAGAGATGCTTCAGCAAGCATAGTTCGGGCTACTTCTGTCAAGGTCCTGTTCCTTCTTACAGCAACCCCATTTTGCTGAGGAGTATATATGGGGCTAAGAAGTTTTGGATGATGCAATTTTCATCACAAAAATCTTGAAGAGTAGAGTTCCTTAACTCTGTTCCATGATCACTGCGAAGTAGTTTAACTTGTGTGTCAAACTGTCTTTGAACACGACGAATAATCATCAGAGTTTCAGCAGTATCACTTTTGTTACGCAAAAAGAATACCCATGTGAACCTGGTGTATTCATCAACAACAACCAGGGTATACTTCTTGCCTCCCATACAAGGAGAACTGACAGGACCAAAGAGATCCATATGAAGTAAGTGAACGGCGGAGTTAACTTGGTTACAATGTTTGGATTTAAAGACAGACTTCTTTTGCTTTCCCTTCTCACATGCATGACACAGCTCGTCTTTCTGAAACCGTACTGACGTTAGACCTCTGGTAAGCTGAAGCTTAGAGATTTTGCTGATGTTTTTGAAGTTAAGATGGGATAACCTTTTGTGCCACAACCAGTTTAACTTTGGAATCAGCTTCTGAAAAGAAACAAGCATCTTTTCCAGAGGTGGTAGAGTTGAAATCAACAACGTACATGTTACCTTGCCTTTTTGCTTGTAAGACTTCTTTACCTTTCTTGTTGAAGATTGAACCTTTGGTCTTCTTGAAATGCACTTCATAATCTGCATCACATAACTGACTAATGTTGATCAGGTTGTGTTCAAGTCCTGTTACATGAGCAACATTCTTAATGTTGACTGCACCTTGGTTAAGATAACCATAACCATCAGTTTTGCCACATTTTCCTCCACCAAATGTAACCTTGGGGCCATTTGCTGCTTGAACCCCATTTAGTAGGGACTTACATCCGGTCATATGCCTTGAGCATCCACTATCAAGGTACGAAATGTTATCATGTTGAACGCCCTACACAGACAGATTAAAAGTTAGTTCATTTGAAGAGCCCAAACTTTACTAGGCTCCAAAACACACTGCTTAGAAGAACAACTTGAAACTTTGTCTTCATTAGAACAAGAAGTCGCTTCATGACCTCTTACTCCACATTTATAGCACTTTCGAGTGGATTTAGAATTCTTTGCCTTAACTCTTTTATTCTTTTTCTCTTTTTCTCCAATTAACTTTAAAATTTTGAAAAGAGAATCCTTAACTTCTTTGAGTTTGGATACAGGCAAAGCAAAGGTTTTATCACTGTTTTTGGTTTTGGAGGGTTTTGAATTTTCAGATGTGGATTGTAAGGTTTCAACTGATGATTCTTCATTTGACGAGATCATAGGGATGATAATGTCATAAAATATACTGGCTTTAGGAAGAAAGCTAGAGTTGGATAACTCAGCTATTTTGATATCAGAAGATACTTCACCAACTGATTCAGATGAAGATTGATTGAGGGTTTTAGTATAGGTTTCAGATACAACTTTAGGTTGGGTTTCAGTTGTGGTTACAGACACAACTTCAGGTTGGGTTTCAATAGTGGTTTCAGAAACAGCTTCAAGTTGGGTTTCAGTAGGACTTGGTGTAATAGGTATTTCAGGGATTGGTTCAGTAGTTTTGTTGGCAAGAGTATCATACTCAGTAGGAAGTTGAAGATTTCTAATTTCAGAATTTGTTCTTTCGGAAAAACTTGGATTTAAAACTTCACATTTGGTGAATCTCTTTTTAAGGAGATTTTGATTTCCAACATCATTAATGCTTATGTCATTAAAAATCATTTCATCGACATTTTTACACTTTTTGCTGAAATCAGCGGCTTGTTTAATGTGTCCAATGCCTACTCTTTCTCTTTGAATCACCATCTGATGATTTATACTCTCAAACGCTAGTTTATTAGGACTCAACCAAAGATCATTAATTGACTGACGATCTTTCACTTTTTCGTTAGAGTCTTGCAAATCCATTTTCACATTTTTGAGTTCATTTGTTAAAAATTCAAGATGATTCCTTAAGGCATAGGACTCTTGAAGAAATTGTTCATTTTCTTTTTCAATGACATTTATTTCAGAGGTGAGCTTGGTGATAGTTTGTTTAGATTTGTTTTGATTGTTATGTGCAATTGTCAGATCAGAACACAAATAAGCAAACATATCATCCTTCTCATTCATTGAATAATTTTTGAAATTAGGTACCTTATACATCATGGTGGGATTCCATCCTTTTGCTGAGCTCAATTTTTCAGCCTCAGCCAGATCCTTGCTGAACTTGCTTTCAGTTGCCATTAAGCACATTTCAGGATGTGCAGTTCCAAGGATTTCTTCAGCCACCAGACACTTTCCTCTAATTTCATTTTCTTCTTCCTCATCTGAAGATGTTTCAGAATCAGTCCAGTTAAGGTCATTAGCAATCATGGCCTTTTCTTTCTTCTTTTCATTTGATGCTTTCAGGGTCTCATATTTAGCCTTGTATTTATCAGCCTTTGAAGGAAACCCTTTCATAGGATTTGAGGAGGTCTCCTTCACAAACCAGTCAGCTGCATAATGATCAGGCTTCCCACATTTGAAGCACTCATTCTTGGACCCTTAAGATGAGCCCTTTTTCTCTGATGAGAACTTCTTGTCAAACCTTCTCTTCCCATCAGATTTAAACTTCTGAAACTTTTTATAATTTTTCATGATGAAGACTTTTTCGGTACCTTCGTCATCAGATCTTTCTACTTCCTCAGCATCATACCTCTGAGGCTCATATTCAGAATCAGAGTCTTCAGTTTGCTTGTATTTGACTCTTTGAGGATTTTTAGCAACGAGGGCCAGAGTTTTCTTGAAGGCCTTCTTCAAATCAGTTTTCTGAATGCGGGTTTGTTCGTCATTCAGCAGGATTCCGTATAGCCTACGCATGTTCATGTCCCTGAGCATGTTTTTGGTTCTCAGGATCATGTACATGGTATCCCATTCAGACGGGAAGGAATCCAGAAATCTGTTTAGTATTTGGAATTGCTCTCTGACAACTCCAACTTCAGTCATGTCGTTCAGTAGAACCAGTCTCCATGGAGATGGTTTGAGGAATATAAGGACCTTCCTCTAAAACGACATGAGAGTTGCAATCAAGATTTTTAAAATACAATAAAATTCTGTTTTTCCAGTTAGAAATATGTTCGATAGAAAACTTTGGTGGTTTAGCAGAAGAGCCATTATCGATGTAATCAAACTTCGACATGTTGAACAGATCACTAATTTATAGATAAAATTAGAACCCGCTATGATACCAATTGTTCTTCCCAAATAAGTATAAAACTAAAAATGAATAAGATCAAAGTGCAGAAATAGTTTTAAAGCAACAAACACACGAAAGTTTTCAAAGCAAGATTATTTTAATAACCAAACTTCAAAGAGTGCACAACAACAAACTTGAGGACCGAGTACAAACTAAATCAAGAACAAACTTGAATGGAAATTAGCGAACAAACGCTTAACCTTTTCTCGTTTAACGAGCAGGTATGTATAAACTTAATAAACTAATCCTGACCATCTAATTTATTTACACGTGTACCGCTCTACACATAATTAGGAACTGAAAATAAGATTGTCGTTTCGAGCTCCTTCAGAATGCGCAGATCGTGCACTTTACATAACATGAAGATTCTGGTTGTTAGATGTCTTCAGTGCAGAAGACCCTTTGATATTTGAAGACTAACTTCAGCTGACGTTCACTTCAGAACTAATCTTCAGATGAACTTCGGGCTTCTTTCCTCAGATGGCGCGTCAAAATAGTTTACAAAAGAATAAGATATTACACCTTCAGTCGCTTTCTTCGAAAGCTTCTTCGGGAATGAAATATATACAAATAAAGGACTAACACATGTGTGTTATCATATCAGGTTGTTGACATGTTAGGTCACTCAGATGTGGGTGCTATGTTCAGTAGGACTCAGTAGTGATACAGTAATGTTACAGTAAATACTTATGTGTATTAAGCTTACTGCTACGTTCAGTAAGGCTCAGTATTACTAAGCATGCTGCTTTGTGCAGTAGTGGCTCAGTTAATTAATCATATGTATTAGAAAGCATGCTGCCTTGTACAGTAGTGGCTCAGTTAGTTACTCAGGGACTATTATCAGTGATTGACAGTGTTCAAATATGGTTATTTTCATGTGTTTATATGATTGGTAGTCTAGTTTACTCACTAAGCTCTCGCAGCTTATCAGATATTATTTCTAAAATGTTTTGCAGGTTTTAGCAAAGACAAGGGCAAAGCTTCAGTTTGACGGATGTCATGTGTATAAGGAAAACAGTATTTTGAAACTTAACACCCGGTTGTACTGTAAGAAAACGTCTTTTGATGTAAATATGTGACTATCACGCTTTGTATGAACCTGAGGGTTCAAAAACTACTTTTGTTGCTTCCGCTCGTTTGTAAAATAACTGTTTTATTTCTGAAAGACTTTGAAGTATGGTTATATTTATATTTTGAAAATTTGGGGCGTTACATAACTCATTGAAATGTATTGACTTGTTTGTTGACTTCAAAACATTCATTTCGAATCAAACTTTGAAAAAATAGTCAACTCTGTGGAAAAATTGTATAACACCTAAAAGTCCTTCATTGATGAAGTGGCATTTTTGATGAGCAAAAATGTGTTTTGACACATGTTTTACAATGAATACATGTATCTAAACACTTTTGTAACACTGAATTTTTTTTCATTTGAACCATAACATGAAGATCTAGGCCAAAAATGAAATCAAGCCCAATCTTCAACCACTCTAAGAACACGAAGAACACTTTTCAAATTTTGTGAGTTTTTCATTGATAAAAACATTGTTCTAGGTGTCTTATGCCCCATCGCAAACCACACTTTCAATAACATCATCGTTTGATTGTCGAACAAAGCATTTGAAGTTTAAAAAGGTGACTTCCGAGTTATACCGTGCAAGCTTCGTTTTTGTGCATTTAAACATGATATAAACATGATTTGTTACTTATTTGATGTATACCATGAGTAGGTATGCAAGTTTATCACAAAAAATGGAAATTTTGGCAGCAACTTTGAGTAAGATTTACAGAACACGTAACCGGTAATTCTCGTAAGTTTGGTAAGATAGGAAGCGTAAAGAATACTCTAAGAAATGCCACCTATTTATAGAAAATAATTGCAACGGTAACTTTTCAAAAATTACACACTTAAAGTCTAAAGGATTCGAGAGGTAAAAACGCGTTCGAAGTGGTCTTGACAACCACTGTTGACGTCGAAGTCCAAGAGGCTTCGAGTTTGAAGTGTGAAGGCTTCGAACTCGAAGTGAGTTTATTTTGGTTTCGCTCAATGGACTATTCATGTGCGCTTGAAGTGTATTGGAAATACACTGTTTCGAATTAGAAGTCTACTAGCTTCGAATTGAAGCTAGTAGGCGCGCTCGAAGTGAACTAAGAATTGATGATTCCGCATTCGAAGTCAACTGACTTCGAATTGAATCATGAGCGCTCAAAGGGAACTTCACTTGGTTCGCTTCGCATACGAAGTCTTATGACTTTGAATTGAATCACGAATGCGCTCGAAGTGAAGTTTCCTTGGTATACTTCGCATGCGAAGTCCATTGACAATGCGAAGTCTCTATTAGACAAATGCACTTTGAATTCGAAGATTAAGAGATCGAATTCGAAGTGAATACGAGGATTGAAATTTGTGTTCCTTTTATTTTTATATACTAAAAATAAAATATTTTTTTATTTTTCAATTTTAAAGAAATGGCCACACATAATTTTGACATTTTTCTTGAATTTTGCAAATGTTTTTGGTATTTTATCTATTTTCTGAATGTTTTTGGTATTTTCTTTGATTTTTGAAATGTTTTAAGTATTTACTCCCCCGACAAGCATGCGTAACTTGTACGGATGATTGACACTTCCCTCAAATTGTGCTTGGTTTATCTGCAACATGAACAAACAAAGTGAACTACCCACTCAAAACAAAAGACTGATAGTTAGACTTTATAATTCAACATGCCCAACTTGGATACTAACTCACTAAAACAAGATTCATCTAATGGTTTAGTGAACAGACCAGCCAGTTGATCATCAGTCTTAACATATTGAAGTTCTATCAGACCTTTTTCCACATTATCTTTAATAAAATGATACCGGATATCAATGTGTTTGGTCATTGAGTGGTGGACTGGATTGCATGAGATAACTATGGCAGACTGTGAGTCTCACAGGAGTGGGATCTTGTCATATTGAATGCAAAAGTCAGAGAGCTAAGTCCTAACCTGTAAACTCTGAGAGCAGCACATTGCAGCAGCAACATATTCAGCCTCAGCAGTTGAAGTAGAGACACAATTTTGTTTCTTGGAAGCCCAACAGACTAATCTATCACCCAAAAAGTGTGCACTGCCAGATGTGCTCTTTCTATCAAGCATGCAACCAGCATAATCTGCATCTGAATATGCATATAACTGTAGACTTGAATCCCTTGGATACCATAGACCTAGATCAGGAGTACCCCTGAGATACTTGAATATCCTTTTTACTGCCAGCAGATGTGAGTCCTTTGGATTAGCCTGCAATCTAGCACATAAGCACGTAGAGAACATTATATCTGGCCTACTAGCAGTCAAATACAGTAATGAGCCTATTAAACCCCGATATGTTTTCAAATCAGCTACTTTCTCTTTAAGGTCAGCAGACAGTTTAGTTTTTGAGGACATAGGGGTAGATAAGGATGAACAGCTGAGCATGTCATATTTCTTCAACAAGTCTTTAATATACTTGGATTGACTTATGAAAATGCCATGACTCAACTGTTTCACTTGTAATCCAAGAAAGAAGTTCATCTCCCCCATCATACTCATTTGAAATTGATTTTGCATAGTATGTGCAAATTCATCACTATACTTGGGGTTAGTAGAACCAAAAAAAAAATGTCATCCACATAATTTTATACTAAGATTAAATCCTTTCCTTTGGCTTTGGTGAATCAAGTGGTGTCGGTTTTTCCTTTACTATATCCCTCACCCAGTAAATACTCGGACAGGACATCATACCAAGCTCTCGGGGCTTGTTTTAGTCCATATAAAGCTTTGTCTGGAATATAAACATGTTGTGGGAATTTGGGAGTGACGAAGCCTTCTGGCTAAGACATATAAACCTCCTCCTTAAGGATACCATTTAAGAATTTGGTCTTGAAGTCCATTTGAAAAACCTTAAAGCTTTTGTAGGCAGCATAGGCTAAGAATAGTCTTACAGCTTCTATCCTAGCTATAGGAGCAAAGGTTTCATCATAGTCTATCCCCTCCTGTTGGTTGTAACCCTTAGCAATCAGCCTAGCTTTGTTTCTAACCACTATTCCATCGGAATCCTGTTTTTTCTTAAATATCCACTTGGTACCAACTACTGATTTATCCTCTGGAAGTGGTACAAATCTCCAAACTTTAAGTCTTTCAAACTGGTTAAGTTCTTCTTGCATTGCAATAACCCAATCAGCATCTTGTAAAGCATCGGAGACTTTGGTGTGTTCAATCAGAGATAGGAAACTAGAATAAGGCACTGATTTGCCGTTGCAGAACGAGTCCTTACCCCATCTTGACTGTTTTCTATAATTTGAGATTCGGGGTGGGATTGTGTCCATCTTATTTCTCGGCGGTTTTGAATTGGAGGAAAGAACTCATTTAAACAGTTTGTGAGTTCAATGTCTTCCTCATGTGATATTGGTTCTGAATCATAAACAGAAGTACCCTCATAAATCGGCTCAAGAGGAACTGTAACTGGATTGACAGTTGACGTAGACGGAGAATCCACGGTTGGATATGAAGACGAGTTGTCAACCTCCGTTGCAGTTGTAGCAGGAGACACTACATCATTCCTGTCACCAGCAATAGGAACATTAGATTCAGACTGTAAGAAATCAAATAAGAAATCTAAATTGTGTTCTGATGAATTAGGATTTGTATTTGTTTCTTTTCTTTGAAGTACTGGTCCTGAACTGACTTGTCAAGAATAAACTTCCTTTTCTTTTTGAAAAGTGTTAACATCCAACATATCGTCGAATGTAACATTTATACTTTCAATAACACAGTTAGTTCTTTTATTTAACACCCTGTAGGCTTTAGACTCATGTGAATAACCTAGGAAAATTGCTTCATTAGCCTTGGTTTCAAATTTTCCTAGATTATCCTTTTCATTGAGTAAAAAGCACCTATTACCAAATATATGAAGATATTTGATATTAAGTACAATTCCATTAGCCAATTCATATGGAGTTTTATTGAAATGCTTATGGATGAAAGAACGATTCTGTATGTAACATGCTGTGCTGACTGCTTCACCCCAATAGGAAGGCGGGAGACCGGAATACGATAACATAGTACAAGAAGCCTCAACCAGAGTTCAGTTGCGTCGTTCCACCACTCCATTCTGTTGTGGAGTGTATGCTGCAGAAAATTGATGTGAGATCCCCACTAGGTCAAGGTAGTCAGACAAGATTTTGTTTTTGAACTCAGTTCCATTATCCATTCGAATGGAGGCAACACTGTGTTCAAACTTGTTCTGCTGTTGTTTGATGAAGCTGATGATAGTAGGAGTTGCTTCATCTTTTGACCGTAAGAACTTGACCCAAGTATACCTAGAGTAATCATCAACAATCACTAGGATATACTTCTTCCCATTGCGTGTTTGGACTCTCATCGGACCGCATAGATCCATGTGCAGAAGCTCCATTGTTTTCTTTGTACCGAAGACTTGCTTGGCCTTCTGAGATGAACATTTCATCTTTCCTTTTTCACAGTCTGCACATAGATGATCTTTGGTGAATTTTAAGACCTCTCACCAGATCTCCAGTAACTAGTTTGTTAATGTTGTGGAAGTTGAGATGTGAGAGTTTCCTATGCCACTGCCAAGTTAAGTCTGGTGAGGCCTTACTTAGTAGACAAACGGAGGTCATTGTGCTGTAGTTGTTTAGATCAATTGAATACAAGTTAGACTTCCGGGTTCCTGCTAGAAGCACATCACCTGTTTCTGTTTTCACTGAACATGAATTCCTTTTAAAAGTAACCTCCAAATCTTTATCACAGAACTGGCCAACGATAAATAGGTTATGGCCCAGTCCTTCTACAAAAGAAACCTTTTTGATTTTGATATTCTTCTTAACTATATCTCCATACCCCAGAATCGGTTCAACATTGTCATTCCCAAAACGAACATTCCCGGAGTACTTGGGAACGAAGTTTTTGAGAAGACTCTTGTCACCGGTCATATGTTTGGTGCAGCCTGAGTCCAAGTACCAGAGATTAGGTTCCTGCACACAAAAAAGAATGAAGATTTAGGTCCCCATGTTGAAATGTGTCCTTGCGTGTTAGGTGATACATTGGTGTCAACAACCTCTTGAAAAATACAGTGTATTCTTTTCTGTGTTTGCCATTGAATCTTTTGATCTTCTTTATTAAACTTTGAGGTATTAATCCAGTATGGATCAGGAACAATTTTAGATTCAATGCTAAGAGTAATTTCTCCTCTTTTTAAGACTTGTTAGACTGATGGCGTCCTTGAGATCCACTACCTGAACCATATCTTTTCGTTGCCAAACTTGAATCAGTTTTGGTTTTGCAACTGTTTGAGATTTGGGTGCTTGTTTAGTGGTAACAGGTTTGTATCTTATGGTGGGTGGTTTGGATTCTTGGTTTTTGTTGCTTTTAACATTTGAGGTGGATGTTTTTGAAGAATTTGACTTTGCCTTTGATGAGAGAAGCTTGGTGCATTGTGATTGGGATTTCCTTTTTTTGGATTCAGTATTGTTCCAGGCCTTCAAAAACTCTATGTACCCTCCTTTTCTGTGTGCTTCTAACTCTTGAATTGTGATTAATCTGTTTTTATAGTTCCAATAATTCATGACTTTGAGAGCATGTTTGGTTACCCACTGATGAATGATTATTCCGTGTGATGTAATAAAGGGTGCATTTACTTGATTTGACCCTTGTGATCTCCAATTCTCACATGCACGAATTCCCATTTGTTTTCTAAGCCGGTCATATTCACATTTGTATTCACAATGACCGTGCAGACAACCATGACTTGTGGAAAAACAAGTACTTGCTTTCATTTCATTGTTGGAAAGTGAAATACAATGACTGAAGAAATTTGAAATGTGATGACACTTTGTTGAAAAATTAAAACAAGACTTAGAGAAACTGGGTTTAAACTTTCTTCTATTTTCATTTGTGCAAACACTCTCTTCTTGTTGTTGTCTTTTCTTCTCACATCTAAAACAATTGAGGAATAGTTAGTTGTGAGAGACTTAGAATTCTTGGTGACATTGATAGTTGTTGATTGTGATTTGTTCTTGTGTGAGTGTGTGAGATTGGCTTTGGGAATGGCATTTGGTTTCCTTTTAGTGGTTTCAGGTGATTTGTGATGTGATCTTGGAATCCACGACTCTTCCACCTTTGTTTTACCTTTTTCTTGTCTTGTATACTTTCTCGTTGGTTGGGAAGTACAAAGAGTAGAATTGCATGTCAAGGTTTCCCTTTTACAGTGACATGAAAGACTCTTTTCTTATTCTTTTACCTCATTTTCTAAATCATTGATGATGATTGTTTGAAAATAGTAAGCTACAAGTGTTTCGAGTTGCCTTTGCAAAACCATATGTGGTATATATACTCTGGCTTCTAGGACCACTTGTGGCTTTTTAAGATCGTCAGGATAGGTGAAACCAGTAGACTCGTCTGTCTTACTGAGCTTTTGAGGCTCAGATGAGATAGATTCATTTAAGTCCTGATAGTCAAAAGAAATTTCAGATTTTAGTTTTGAATTTCTTTTAAAATCTTCTTCCACAACCTCCTCTTCTTGACCAACAAATACCATAATTTTAGTGATGCCATCATTCATTAAGTTGAAATCATATAATTGTTTGGCCGTCACTTTCTCACTGATTCGTGGGTTTTCGAATCCAAGACCATCATAGGTCCATTTTGAGAATTTTAGTTCTTTGGATTTATTGAGAATAATTGTTTGTTCTGTTTGACCCCTTTTTATCAGTGTCTTCAAGTTCTTTGATTTTAGAGTACAATTCACCCTTCTCTTTGAGAATAAATTTTGTGTCATTTTTTGCGCTTATCTTTTCTGCTTTGAGGTCATGTAATTGGGTGCTAATGTTAGTAGTTAACTCGATCAGTTCATTTTCCTTTTCAATGGTTATGGTTTTGAGTTCTTAAACTTCTTTATCAACCTGGAAAGTTTCCATTTGTTGATTTCTTATGATTTCTTTTAGTTTTTCTTTATCTGATTTTGATTTTTATACCTTTTTCTCTAACTTTTTCATACGTGACATGATGATCTTGTAACATCCTCAGATCGGGCCTAGTAGATTAGGTGACTTTGGTATGTTAATTTGTGATTAATGATGATTAATTACTTGTTATTACTAGCTTACATGGTTTTAATTAATTAGTTTGATTAATTAAAGAAGTATATAGGGATTTATGCTTAGAATATATATATATATATATATATATATATATATATATATATATATATATATATGTACGGTTATGTATATATATGTATGTATGTAATCGGCTTTGTGTGTGTGTATGCATGCAAGTGACTTAGAGGGTGACACCTCATGCTTAAAGGTATATATACGTGAATTATTAGAGAAGTTACTTCATCTAGAAGTTTTCATGTGTGTGCGTTTTAGTGTGTAAAACCGAGAGCAAAGAAAGAAAGCAAGAAGAAATAATCGGATTCGTGATTTCTTGATTGTGTGATTGAAGTTAGCAAGGTTGCTGATTCTTCTTTGATTCTTGTTGTTATACTTCGATTAGTATTAACATGCTACGGTTTTACAAGGATTTGATATGAATATCATATACTCATGCTTTATGAAGTAATCGGATTTGATGTTCTTGGTGTTAAAGGGTGTTTTGATGCATACTTGCATGTTTAAACATGTTTATATGTGTTTGTATGAACTTGCATATGAATTATACGAACTTGTTTATAATCTGGATATAAGAGGTATGCAAGGTTTGAAGTTATCGGATTCTTGTAATGATGAAGGTTGCGGATTTGGTTGATGATGAAATCCGATTCTAGTGGAAACCGGGTGTTGAATATGGTACTCTAAGAATCCGGGACGTATGATGAAATCCGATTGTTCCTAAATCTGCATGTGAGAAATCCTAGTGTTATAAACCGATGGTTTGAATCCGAGAGTGTGGAATCCGATGATGGATTCCAATTATGAAAACCGATTGCAGGTATCAAGTTTAATGCAAGTGTGGAAGTCCGATTGAGGTTGCGGATTTCCTCAAATCCGATGGATGTGTCAGATTCTTGCGAAATCCGATGGAGGGTTGCGGATTTGGTGAAATCCGATGGTAGTATCGGATTTCACATAAAATCCGATAGTTTGGACTTGTTGATTTGCATTGTTTAAATGTTATGTTATATGTGCATGCATATGTGAATCTTACATGTTTATGTTTGATTAAAAGGATATAAATTTATGTGTTGACATATATTTATGAATCGTTACTGATTTCAGTTTGTTGCGTTCTCAGGAACAAACAAGGCTCGTAAAATAAGATCACTGAGTGGAGTAACTGAAAGCAAGAGGTGAGTGGACGTTTACTCACAGATGTTATTAGTTGTAACTGGCTTGAGTTGCAACTGTTATTGGTTTGACGCATGGATAGACTGTTTGTCTGATAATTGATTAACTGTTGATTGTTAATTAATTGTGCGTCATTGATATGTATACATGAGGTTGGGAAGTCATCTTCGGCTGGGCATATGGGTTGGGTTTGATTGCTATCGGCTAATCAGTATTGGGATCTTTTGATGCATTTGTTGCAACTTAAGGTAATACTGTGTGAGAATAGCAAATGAACTATCGGTAAACCTTTGCTTTGGCCGGCATTGGTTGAAGGTTTCTTCAGAACCGCCGGTCTTCCCGGGGCACGATTATCTGTTATGTGTTGTTGATATTGATGCGGTTATTTGCTGATATATCTATTGTGGTTTGACTCCATTCACTTAGTGTAACACGGTAAAATCTAAGTCATTTTTTTTTTAAATTGCGCTGCGGAAGCTTAATAAAATAAACATACTTTTCATTCACAAACATTTACTATCATTTATAAACAAAATCTCTGTTCTCAAAATCCAACAAACATAATACTGTGTTACAAAATAAACTGGCTCGTTTCATTTAAATCAAAACATCAGAGTCAAGTCAACTTTTCCTTCTACGAGCACTCAACTCCAACCTGCAAAAAGCGACAACTGAGGGGAATTAGCACAAAGCTAAGTGAGTAGAGGTCAAACCCAAAAGCAAACATCAAGTCAATACTAATCATGTAATCACATCTCTAAGAAGACCGGCAGTTCGGCGCAGAACCTACAACCAATGCCGGCCAAAGCAAAGGTTTACTGATAGCCCTCTACTAAATTGGCACAGTGAAATCCCACTCTAAAGCAACATATGCAACAGTAAGGCTACCACTGTTCAACCAACCAGTAAACAAGCCCAGCACAATTCCACGTATGGCTGACTTCTCAAACGCAACTCAAAATCATACTAAGAGTGCGTGTCGAACAAATAGTCATGCAACAGACTTCAATAATATTCACAATCAGCCGTTCAAAATAAAAAACCATCACATACAATCATGCCTCACATCAGTAATATTAAACACAATCTTTACCATTCGCATCCAACTTCCACTCACCTTTCAATTTCAGATGAAGCACTCAGAATTCTTATATTACTGAGCCTTTGGATTTCCTGAAAACATAATCACAATCAATCAGTCCAAATCTCATAAATATATCTCATCATATATCTATAATTCATTCATGACATTCAACAATTAATAAACAAAAACACAAAACATCGAATTTCAACAACTATCTGATTTACACTCGAATTTCTCAAAATCCGTAACTCCAGTGTCGGATTTCCCAAAATCCGCAACTATCTAAGGATTTCACAACTGTCGGATTTAGGAATCCGATGGGTTCCAATCTGTCTATTTTGTCTTAATCGGATTTCAAGTTTCCAAAATCATAAGTATCGGATTTTACTAAGTCCCGGATTTCAAATTCCGGATTTGAGTATCGGATTACATGTGTCAGATTTCATCATTCGGATTCTGACTTAAATCACTTTCCAAGTTTAGGTTTTCGTAAATATGGTATTCAGATTTGGGGTTCCCATAATTCAAGTATCAGTATTCAAAACTTCCGAGTTTAAGGATTCGGATTTCCACCTTCGGATTTCATAGGAATCGGTTTTCAACAATCCGATAACTTCATGCTTCACAAATCCGCAAACATCAAAATAATATAACTCAAACCCAGATTCATAATAATCATCATTCCATAATATAATTTAAACACCTTTAAATTTGCATATATCATATGAACACATGAATCATCAAAATCCTATTATCTTAAAACCGATTATGATGTTCCAACATGCAATCCTCAATCTAAACATAAATCATATTTTAGAATCATATAACATATCAAGAAAGATTATAGCATGTCAATTTATGAACACCAACCTTAAATCTTTTGATTGATCACACACAAATGGGAATTCCGATTCTTTTCTTCTTCTTCTTTCAATTTTCTTAGCAAGAACTCACGCACACACTTCTTTGAATGTTTTAAGAGAAAATGACCAGATAAGTTAAGCTCACAAACACATACTACATGAAAATTTAGGTGTCACCACCTCCCATGTCCTTCTCCACGTGTATTTCCACTCACACACACACACACCTACGGTTATAGATGCATATAAAAATATACATACTTATAATAACTTCAATTAATTAATTAATTAATTAATTCACTTAGATAATCACATAATTTAAATTAAAACAATTAAATCACAAACAAACACATACCGTATTCCCGCTAATCTACTAGCCCTGGTTTGCGGGTGTTACAAATCTCCCCTCCTTAAGAGGATTCCGTCCTCGGAATCCTTTCCGGCTTAAATAACTGGGGATACCTTTCTTTCATTTCCACCTCAGTCTCCCAGGTTAGATCAGAACCTAGACTGTGTTTCCATTTAACCAATACCATAGGTATCTGCTTCTTTCGAAGTTTGGTCACCTTTCGATCTAGTAGTTCAACCGGTTCTTCTATAAGTCTCTTCTTGGAATCAACTTTCAACTCATGCACCGGGAGAATCTGGCTTTCATCATCAATCTTACACTTTCTCAGATAACAGACATTAAATGTACCATTAATTCCAGCAAGCTCTGTAGGAAGATCTAAGGTAACTGCTTGATCATTCACAACCTGACGGATACGGAAAGGACCGATGAAACGGGGAGCCAACTTCCCACGTTTGCCGAAGCGAATTACACATTTCCACGGAGAAACTTTCAAGTATACCAATTCCCCCACATCAAACTTTACTGGACGTCGTTTCGGATCAGCATACATTCTCTGTCTATCTCTGGCTGCTTTCAACTTATCTCTGGCTATAGCAACCTTGTCAGCAGTCAACTATACTATCTCGGGACCTGCAAACTGTTTCTCACCTGCCTCTAACCAACAAGTCGGAGTACGGCAGCGACGACCGTACAACATTTCATACGGAGGCATTCCTATACTGGAGTGGTGAGAATTATTATACGCAAATTCTACTAACGGCAGGTGTGAATCCCAAGATCCACCATACTCTAGTACACAAGCTCGTAACATATCCTCGAGTGTCTGTATAGTTCGTTCAGTCTGACCATCTGTCTGAGGATGGTAGGTTGTACTTAAATTAACTCTGGTTCCCAATTCTCTTTGGAAACTCCTCCAGAAATTGGATACAAACCTTGAATCTTTGTTAGACACGATTGACAATGGTATACCATGCCTTGCGACGATCTCATCTATGTATAGTTGTGCCAGTTTACCCAATGAAGCCGTCTCACGTGTGGCTAGGAAATGAGCACTCTTTGTCAAATGATCCACTATCACCCATATAATATCATGATTCCTCTGAGTTCGTGGTAGTTTTGTTACAAAATCCATTGTGATGTGCTCCCATTTCCACTCAGGAATCTCTAACTGCTTCAAAGACCCATAAGGCCTCTGATGTTCTGCCTTCACTTGCGCACAAATATGGCACAATTCCACAAAATTTTCCACATCGGCTTTCATCGTAGGCCACCAGTCAAGCACTTTTAGGTCGTTATACATTTTAGTGCTTCCTGGGTGTACAGACAATCTCGACTTGTGTGTTTCTGTCAAAATTAATTTTCTCAATTCTCCAAGCTTAGGCACCCATACATGAGCTTTGAATGTTTTTAATCCACGAGAGTCGTTATTCAATTCATATTTTCTCTTTTTCATTAATTCAGTCTTTAAATTTTCTTCTTTAATGGCTTCCAATTGAGCAGATTTCAGTCTATCTATCAGATCATATACTATCTCAATTCGCATAAACTGAATAGAGCTTCCATTTCCTTTTCGACTCAAGGCATCTGCCACAACATTCGCCTTTCCCGGGTGATATCTGATCTCGCAGTCATAATCTTTTATCAATTCTACCCAGCGTCTCTGTCTCCTATTCAATTCTTTTTGAGTAAACACATACTGCAGACTCTTAGGATCTGTACATATCACGCATTTGGTGCCATATAAGTAATGTCTCCACAGTTTGAGCGCAAATACCACTACTGCTAGCTCCAAATCATGTGTCGGATAATTCTTCTCATGTGGTTTTAACTGTCTGGAAGCATAAGCAATTACCCGATCTCTCTGCATTAATACACACCCTAAACCTGCCAATGATGCATCACAATATACTATAAAATCTTCAGATCCACTTGGCAAAGCAAGGATCGGAGCTTGGCATAACAGTTCTTTTAATATCTGGAAGGCCTTATCTTGTTCGTTACCCCACATAAACTTTACATCCTTCCGAGTTAACTTGGTTAACGGACCCGCAATCTTAGAGAAATCTTTGATGAATCTGCGGTAGTATCCTGCCAATCCCAGAAAACTCTTTATATTAGATGGTGTTCTTGGAGCATTCCAACTCATCACTGCCTCTACCTTTGAAGGATCTACCTTTACCCCTTCCTTACAAATTATATGCCCCAAAAACTGAACTTCTCTTAACCAGAACTCACATTTCGATAACTTTGCATACAACTGTTCTTTCTTCAGAATTTCCAGGATCTGTCTCAAATGCTGCTCATGCTCTATCTCAGTCTTTGAGTAAATCAAAATATCATCAATGAATACAATCACAAACTTATCAAGAAACGGTCGACAGACTCTGTTCATGAGATCCATAAATATTGCTGGTGCATTGGTTAGAGCAAATGGCATAACCAGAAACTCATAATGACCATATCGTGTACGGAAAGCTGTCTTTGACACATCCTCCTTTGACACTCTTACCTGATGGGTAACCCAATCTTAAATCAATCTTCGAGAAGAAAGAAGCTCCCTGTAATTGATCGAACAAATTATCAATTATGGGTAACGTGTATTTATTCTTTATCGTTCTCTTGTTCAATTCCCGATAATCAATGCACATACGCAATGTACCATCTTTCTTCTTTACAAATAACACTGGCGCACCCCAAGGTGATGAACTTGGACGGATAAACCCCTTATCTAACAAATCTTGAATCTGTGTCATCATTTCTCAGATTTCTGAAGGTGCCAGTCTGTACGGTGCTTTAGCCACTGGTCGGAAACCCGGAATTAAATCTATCTTGAACTCTACCTCTCTAACTAGAGGCAGCCCAGGCAACTCTTCTGGAAACACCTCCGGGTATTTCGTTACCACCCGGATGTCTGTTATAGCTTGCTTTTCTTTCTTTCCAATAATCACATACGCTATAAACGACTCACAACCTTTACTCAATGCTTTCTTTGCCTTTAAACATGAAATTATAGAAATTGCAGACCCGACTTTCTCACCCCTTGCTATCACCCTTGTACCATCCGCTAATGGGAATGAGATTAAATTTTTGTGGCATTTTATACTTGCTTGATTCAGACTTAACCAATCCATCCCCAATACAACATCAAAACCAGATAAGGGCATGACAAGAAAGTAAACAGGAAAACATACACCATCAATATCAATTTTAGCTCCAGCCACAGCAGTCGTGACTGGAACCATCATGCCATCTGCTACTTCTATTTCTAGGGTATTAGCAAGTTTAATAACAGGTATATTTAATCTACCACAGAACTCCACAGACACAAACGAGCAGTTAGCTCCAGAATCAAATAACACTCTTGCAGGGATAGAGTTAATCAGGAACATACCGGTTATGACATCATCGGTAGTGGTGGCATCCTCCACTGTCATTTTAAAAACCCTACCTTTAGTAGTAGGTGGATTCTTTCTTTTCTGACCAGATGAAGATGATCCCCCTGTTGTCCCCGCCCTTGCTCCCAATCCTAGTTTCTTTCCCACCGGATAATCTCCCACTCTGTGCCCTTCTTTCTGGCAGTTCCAACAGACACTGCGCGGGAACCTGCAGTCCTTCAGTTCATGGCCAAACTGGCCACACTTAACACATCTTCTAGATTGGGGCGTACACTACCCATTGTGGTATGACTTGCACCCACTACACCACGGTGCCCTCTGTGTTGACCCCCTGACATTCGACCTTCTACTCTGATCTCCCTGCTTATATCCGCTGCCTTGCCCACTCTGTCTCTGTTGGGAATTATAATGATCAATCTTTGACTTTTGTTGGGCAATCTTTTCCCCATTCCATTTGTTCCTGGAAATTAAATCCCCTTTCGCTATCTTTGCCAAGTTGAATGCTTGTGATAAGGTAGTAGCCCATCTAGTGGCGCTACGGAGATCAGGGTGCAGTGCTCCAACAAAGTGAGCGATCTTGGATTCTTCATCCGGTACCAATTGTTTCACAAATCTCATTTTTTGATTAAATTGCTTAATCAGATCATCTACCATCATGTTTCCGGTCATTTGCAAGTCCATAAATTCTTTCTTGATCTTCGCAACTTCAAATGTAACACAGTACTGTTCACAAAGTTTTTCTTGGAATTAACTCCAAGTAATGCTCTCCTGTTGTTGTTCCGTGAAATGGCCAGTGATCGAAT
Organism: Dittrichia graveolens; assembly: GCA_038502395.1. Lineage (NCBI taxonomy): Eukaryota > Viridiplantae > Streptophyta > Magnoliopsida > Asterales > Asteraceae > Dittrichia > Dittrichia graveolens. The sequence goes on along the minus strand of JARJIL010000007.1, from coordinate 51,377,593 downwards.
CCCACCATACCATAGCATCTCCCTTTAGCATCCTTGATGCATATTTCACCTTTAGTTCGTTCTCACAGTTGCAGGCATCAAGTGCCTTTACCATTTCTCACAGCCAGTTCAGGGTTATGTTAGGGTCAGAACTTCCACTGTATTCTAATGGCTTACAGTCAAGGAATTTTTTATACGTGCATGGCTGCTTAAACCCCGGAAATGCAAAAGGGTAAGCTCCCTGTTGTGGATACGGATAGTAGAACGGTTGTTGTATCATCTGTGTCACTGGTGGTAGGGGCATTGATACTGGTGGTACGGTTGCCTGAGTAAAGATTGTAGCTGATACTGGAGGTTGTTCAGTTTGGGTCAATCTTTGTTCCAGGTTATTTAGTTTAGCTCTAAGATCCATCAGTTCATTTTCCAGCTTGAAGATATACTCGCTTTGATCTTCTTCCTGTTCCTGGCCAGATGTTCTTGCTCGGTTAGTAACATCCAATTCTTCTATTACTGATGCCTCAATAGATGATTAACTAGCAGGAGGGAGGATAGAGGTAAAATCTAAGCCATTTTTTTATGAACACCAACCTTAAATCTAAGTAGCTCGGTTAGTAAAATCTAAGCCATTTTTTTTAAATTGCGCTGCGGAAGCTTAATAAAATAAACATACTTTTCATTCACAAACATTTACTATCATTTATAAACAAAATCTCTATTCTCAAAATCCAACAAACATAATACTGTGTTACAAAATAAACTGGCTCGTTTCATTTAAATCAAAACATCAGAGTGAAGTCAACTTTTCCTTCTACAAGCACTCAACTCAAACCTGCAAAAAGCGACAACTGAGGGGAATTAGCACAAAGCTAAGTGAGTAGAGGTCAAACCCAAAAGCAAACATCATGTCAATACTAATCATGTAATCACATCTCTAAGAAGACCGGCGGTTCGGCGCAGAACCTACAACCAATGCCGGCCAAAGCAAAGGTTTACCGATAGCCCTCTACTGAATTGGCACTGTTCAACCAACCAGTAAATGAGCCCAGCCCAATTCCACGTATAGCTGACTTCTCAAACGCAACTCAAAATCATACTAAGAGTGCGTATCTAACAAATAGTCATGCAACAGACTTCAATAATATTCACAATCAGCAGTTCAAAATAACAAACCATCACATACAATCATACCTCACATCAGTAATATTAAACACAATCTTTACCATTCGCATCCAACTTCCACTCACCTTTCAATTTCAGATGAAGCACTCAGAATTCTTATAATACTGAGCCATTGGATTTCCTGAAAACATAATAACAATCAATCAGTCCAAATCTCATAAATATATCTCATCATATATCTATAATTCGTTCATAACATTCAAAAATTAATAAACAAAAACACAAAACATCGAATTTCAACAACTATCGGATTTACACTCGGATTTCTCAAAATCCGTAACTCCAGTGTCGGATTTCCAAAAATCCACAACTATCTAAGGATTTCACAACTTTCGGATTTAGAAATCCGATGGGTTCCAATCTGTCTGTTTTGTCTTAATCGGATTTCAAGTTTCCAAAATCATAAGTATCGGATTTTACTAAGTCCCGGATTTCAAATTCCGGATTTGAGTATCGGATTACATGTGTCAGATTTCATCATTCGGATTCTGACTTAAATCACTTTCCAGGTTTAGGTTTTCGTATATGGTATTCGGATTTGGGGTTCCCATAATTCAAGTATCGGTATTCAAAACTTCCGAGTTTAAGGATTCGGATTTCCACCTTCGGATTTCATAGGAATCGGTTTTAGTCACGATCGGTTTTCAACAATCCGATAACTTCATGCTTCACAAATCCGCAAACATCAAAATAATATAACTCAAACCCAGATTCATAATAATCATCATTCCAGAATATAATTTAAACACCTTTAAACACTTTCTCATGTAGTAAACATCATATTTGCATATATCATATGAACACATGAATCATCAAAATCCTATTATATTAAAACCTATTATTATGTTCTAACATGCAATCCTCAATCTAAACATAAATCATATTTTAGAATCATATAACATATCAAGAAAGATTATAGCATGTCAATTTATGAACACCAACCTTAAATATTTTGATTGATCACACACAAATGGGAATTCCGATTCTTTTCTTCTTCTTCTTTCGGTTTTCTTAGCAAGAACACACACACACTTCTTTGAATGTTTTAAGAGAAAATGACCAGATAAGTTAAGCTCACAAACACATACTACATGCAAATTTAAGTATCACCACCTCCCATGTCCTTCTCCACATGTATTTCCACTCACACACACACACACCTACGGTTATACATGCATATAAAAATATACATACTTATAATAACTTCAATTAATTAATTAATTAATTCACTTAGATAATCACATAATTTAAATTAAAACAATTAAATCACAAACAAACACATACTGTAAACCCGCTAATCTACTAGCCCTGGTTTGCGGGTATTACACTTAGCTTTGTGCTAATCCCCCACCTCTCACTCTTTTTACAGGGTTCAGTAAGTCAGCGGCTCGGCTGAAAGTGGTTAGCTTGGGGAGTAATCACCTAGGACTCTGATATATTATTTTGTGACGAGCCGTCTTTTGTAATACTGATATTTAAACAGTAGTGTTTGTACAGTTGTAAACACTTTGGTTGTTTAATTCACTTCCGCATTGATTATGAAAATGAAAATTTTTGGGTTAAAATACGGTGTTACAAGTTTGGTATCAGAGCCTTGATTTGACAGTGTAGGCACAGTGGAATTGTTACATTCCCGAATCTTGGCTCGTGGTAGGTCGATTACTCCTTGGGTGTGGGATTTGGGTGAATTGGAGAGGGTGGAGTTAGTATGTTGTGTACTAACGGATTTATATAATAAATCATGAGGTGATGTGACTGTTACAGATAACAATGGCTGATCGTGATCACTCGACTGCTGCCCCTATTGTCCCGTCTTCTGCTGAAGTCCCTACTACTACAGTGGAAACATTGCTTAATGCCAGTACATCTGGTACCGCTGGGGATGAAAGAGATGAGTACATATTTCAGTTTGAGGGCCAACTACAGGATTTGTGGAAGGAACTGGAGCAACAAAGACAAGTTCCTATAATTCAACCCCCGGTTACTACTGTGACATCAACTACGGTTGCGATACCTCCTATCTTTCCGGCAGTGACTACATTGGAAGAGGTTCCTCCGATGTCAATGCCGATACCACCGTATACACAACCGATGACTCAATCTTTCTACTATCCGTTATTTCCTCAGGGGTCCTATCCGCAAGGATTTGTTTCACAGGGGTCTTATCCATAGGGATCGATGCCTCAAGGATCTTATTCTTATCCGTTTATGGGATATCCACCGACTATGGGATTCAGACAGCCATGTACCTACAAGCAGTTTCTAGACTGTAAACCAGACGAGTACCATGGCAGCACGGATCCTAATGTGACTTTGAACTGGTTAAGAGATATAGGGAGGATTTTGGATGCCTGTAGCGAGGAGAAAATGAGAGTTTGCTTTGCCACACGGATGCTCAAAGGTAAGGCTATGGTTTGGTGGGATTCCATTACCACCCATTTAACGAGAGCTCAAATGGATTCGATAACATGGAACCAATTCCGGGATAAACTGTGCGAGCAGTATTGCAATGCCTTCGAACTGAATAAGATAAGGCAGGAGTTTATGGAATTGAAAATGACCAGGAGGATGACAGTTGATGAATTGATTGAACAGTTCAACTCAACGCTGAGGTTCGTGACTCAGTGGGTACCGGATGAATCCATGCGGGTTCAACATTTTATCGGAGCTTTGTTACCGGAGTGTAGGAGTACAGCTCGACTGGCTGGAACATTGTCTCAGGCCTTCACCTTGGCAAAGTCTGCTGAGGGAGACATTCAAGCCAGGGATAAACAGAATAAAGATGAGGCGGCTGCGCAGAAGCCGAAGTATGACCAGACATGTGGTCAACAGAAGAAGAAATGGCAGGGTAATTCTTCTCAGAGTAACCAGAGTCGGAAGCCGACTACGGGGGGTACAAACACGAAGTCTCAATGGTGTACCCAATGCAAATCCATTCACACTGGGCAGTGTACTGCCCAGACCATGCGTTGTGGCGCGCATGGGCATGAAACGGAGGATTGCAGGTTTCCCCGCAATGTTTGTTGGAATTGTCTGAAGGAAGGGCACAGGGCTGGGGATTTCCTAACTGGGAGAGGAGTCGGGACGGGGACGGGGACGGGGGCAGGGGATGTTGGGGGGTCATCATCAGGGGCGCAGAAAAGAAAGAATCCTCCGACACCGGAGGGTAGGGCGTTCCGGATGACAGTAAACGATGCTACTGCTACTGATGATGTTATCACCGGTACATTTCTTATAAACTCCCTAATTGCGCGTGTGTTATTTGATTCTGGAGCGAATCGCTCATTTATTTCTGTGACTCTTTGTGAAAAGTTGAAATTTCCTATTACTGTTATTTCTGTACCGATTGAGATAGAAGTAGCAGATGGTAAAATAGTTCCTGTTACAAGTTCTTTGACTGGGGCTGAGATAGATATCGATGGTAAGTGCTTTCCAATGTCATTTCTATTGATGCCAATAACAGGGTTTGATGTGGTTTTGGGAATGGATTGGCTGAGTAAGCACAGGGCGAGCATTAAATGTCATAGGAAAATGATTTCTTTTCTGTTGTCTGATGGGTCGCACGTGGTGGCTCGAGGGGAAAGGAACAGGTCTACGTTTCCTATTATTTCTATGTTGAAGGCTAAGAAATCCTTGAGTAAGGGATGCGAGTGTTTTCTAGCATATGCTATTGATGCTAGGAAGGAAAAGCGGGTAGTTACTGATGTGTGAGTCGTATCAGAATTTCCTGAAGTATTTCCAGATGAGTTACCTGGACTACCTCCCGTTCGAGTGGTAGAGTACAAGATTGATTTAATACCAGGTTCGAATCTAGTGGCTAGATCTCCTTATAGGTTGGCTCCTTCTAAGATTAGGGAGATGATGACACAGATTCGGGATCTTTTGGATCGGGGTTTTATTCATCCAAGTTCTTCGCTGTGGGGTGCACCGGTTCTATTTGTGAAAAAGAAAGATGGCACGCTACGGATGTGTATTGATGACAGGGAACTGAATAAGAGGACGGTAAAGAATAAATACCCTCTGCCAAGAGTTGATGATTTATTTGATCAGTTGCAGGGTACTTCGTATTTCTCTAAGATCGATTTGAGATCAGGTTATCACTAGGTACGAGTTTCTGACAAAGATATTGCCAAGACTGGTTTCCGTACTAGGTAAGGTCATTATGAATTCTTAGTCATGCCGTTCGGTTTGACTAATGCACCTACAGTGTTTATTGATTTAATGAACCGGGTTTGTCGACCGTTTCTGGATAAATCTGTGATAGTATTTATCGACGACATTTTGGTTTATTCTAAATCCAAAGCTGATCACGAGATTCATTTGAGACAAGTTCTTGAAACCTTGAAACGAGAGAAATTGTATGCCAAGTACTCAAAGTGTGAATTCTGGATGCGAGAAGTTCACTTTCTGGGGCATGTAATTTGCAGTGATGGAGTCAAGGTTGATCCGACAAAGATTGAAGCTGTGATGAATTGGGAGGCTCCAAAGTCTCCTTCTGAAATTAAAAGCTTCTTGGGATTGGCAGGATATTACCGACGATTTATCCGAGATTTTTCTAAAATTGTGAATCCCATGACTAAATTAACTCGCAAGGAGGTTCCATTTAAGTGGAATGATGAACAGGAGAGGGCTTTTCAAACACTAAAATGACTTTTATGTCCGGCTCCTATTCTTGCGTTACCAGATGGGTCAGATGACTTCATTGTGTATTGTGATGCTTCTCTGGCAGGGTTGGGTTGCGTGTTAATGCAGAGAGATAGAGTTATTGCCTATGCTTCTCGTCAGTTGAAACCTAATGAGAAGAATTATCCAACCCATGATTTGGAACTCGCAGCTGTGGTTTTTGCGTTAAAGTTATGGAGACATTATCTTTACGGTACAAAGTGTGTTATTTGTACGCATCACAAAAACAAACAGTATGTATTCTCGCAGAAGGAACTCAATATGCGACAGAGACGATGGTTGGAACTTGTTAAAGACTATGATTGCGAGATTCGCTATCATCCCGGGAAAGCCAACGTGGTAGCCGATGCTTTGAGTCGCAAGGGAGTTAGTGAACATGTCAAATTCATGCGAATTGAAATAGTCTCTGACTTGATCGATAGATTAAAGGCAGCTCAGTTGGAAGCCTTGAAGGATGAAAACCTAAAGTCTGAGATTATGTTGAAGAAAAAGAATGACCTGACAGATGATTCTAGAGGATTGAAGGTTTATCAATCCCGTGTTTGGGTGCCTATGCTTGGAGATCTCCAGAGTTTGATTATGACCGAGGCTCATAAATCGAGACTATCTTTTCATCCAGGTACAACAAAAATGTATAACGATCTAAAGGTGTTATATTGGTGGCCTACAATGAAGATAGATGTTGCACAGTTTGTGGAGGCTTGCCATATTTGTGCACAGGTTAAGGCAGAGCACCAGAAACCCTATGGATCATTGAAACAATTGCAGATTCTAGAGTGGAAGTGGGAGCATATAACGATGGATTTCGTAACAAAACTTCGGCGTACGCAGAGGAATCATGACATGATTTGGATGATCGTTGACAGATTAACCAAGAGTGCTCACTTCTTGGCCACGAGTGAGACGGCGTCACTTAGTAAGTTGGCTCAGTTGTATATAGATGAAGTTGTTTCCCGACATGGTATACCGCTTTCGATTGTATCAGACAAAGATTCCAAGTTTGTGTCGAATTTCTAGAACAGTTTACAGCGGGAGTTAGGTACGCGTGTTAATCTGAGTACAGCTTACCACCCACAGACATACGGGCAATCTGAGAGAACTATTCAGACACTTGAGGATATGCTGAGAGCATGTGTGTTGGAGTACGGAGGTTCTTGGGATTCCCATCTACCGTTGGTTGAATTCGCGTATAACAATTCTTATCATTCGAGTATCGGTATGCCACCTTATGAGATGCTATATGGTTGTCACTGCCGTACTCCTACTTGTTGGTTAGAGGCGGGTGAGAAACAGTATGCAGGTCCTGATATTGTGTAGATCTCCGCAGATAAAGTTGCTATTGCGCGAGAAAAGTTGAAAGCTGCGAGGGATCGACAAAAGATGTATGTTGATCCGCGTCGTAGGTCTGTTACTTTTGTTGAGGGGGAATTGGTTTATCTGAAGGTCTCTCTGTGGAAGGGGGTTATCCATTTTGGGAAGCGTGGAAAGTTAGCTCCGCGGTTAATGATCAGACGGTTACTCTTGATCTTTCAGCGGAATTATCAGGTATTCATAAAACCTTCAACGTTTGTTACTTGCGGAAATATAGAGTTGAGGATGAGAGTCAGATTCTACCTCTACATGATCTTAAAGTAGATTATAGCAAGAAACTAGTGGAGGAACCCATTGAACTACTAGATCGGAAGGTGACAAAACTTCGTAAGAAACAGATTCCGATGGTTCAAATTAAATGGTGGCACAGTTTGGGTTCAGACTTGACGTAGGAAACGGAAGCTGATATGAGAGCTCGTTACCCTCAGTTATTTGTTAATGAATAGATTCTGAGGACGGAATCCTGTTAAGGGGGAGGATTTGTAACATCCTCAAATCGGGCCTAGTAGATTAGGTGACTTTGGTATGTTAATTTGTGATTAATGACGATTAATTACTTGTTATTACTAGCTTACATGTTTTTAATTAATTAGTTTGATTAATTAAAGAAGTATATGAGGATTTATGCTTAGAATATATATATATATATATGTACGGTTATGTATATATATGTATGTATGTATGTAATCGGATTTGTGTGTGTGTATGCATGCAAGTGACTTAGAGGGTGACACCTCATGCTTAAATGTATATATACATGGATTATTAGAGAAGTTACTTCATCTGGAAGTTTGCATGTGTGTGTGTGTTTTAGTGTGTAAAACCGAGAGCAAAGAAAGAAAGCAAGAAGAAATAATCGGATTCGTGATTTTTTGATTGTGTGATTCAAGTTAGCAAGGTTGTTGATTCTTCTTTGATTCTTGTTGTTATACTTCGATAAGTATTAACATGCTACGATTTTGCAAGGATTTGATATGAATATCATATACTCATGCTTTATGAAGTAATCGGATTTGATGTTCTTGGTGTTAAAGGGTGTTTTGATGCATACTTGCATGTTTAAACATGTTTATATGTGTTTGTATGAACTTGCATATGAATTATATGAACTTGTTTATAATCTGGATATAAGAGGTATGCAAGGTTTGAAGTTATCGGATTCTTGTAATGCTGAAGGTTGCAGATTTGGTTGATGATGAAATCCGATTCTAGTGGAAACTGGGTGTTGAATCCGGTACTCTAAGAATCCGGGACTTATGATGAAATCCGATTGTTCCTAAATCCGCATGTGGGAAATCCTAGTGTTAAAAACTGATTGTATAAATCCGAGAGTGTGGAATCCGATGATGGATTCCAATTATGAAAACCGATTGCAGGTATCAAGTTTAATGCAAGTGTGGAAGTCCGATTGAGGTTGCGGATTTCCTCAAATCCGATGGATGTGTCGGATTCTTGCGAAATCCGATTGAGGGTTGCGGATTTGGTGAAATCCGATGGTAGTATCGGATTTCACATAAAATCCGATAGTTTGGACTTGTTGATTTGCATTGTTTAAATGCTATGTTATATGTGCATGCATATGTGAATCTTACATGTTTATGTTTGATTAAAAGGATATAAATTTATGTGTTGACATATATTTATAAATCGTTACTGATTTCAGTTTGTTGTGTTCTCAAGAACAAACAAGGCTCAGTAAAATAAGATCTTTGAGTGGAGTAACTGAAAGCAAGAGGTGAGTGGACGTTTACTCACAGATGTTATTAGTTGTAACTGGCTTGAGCTGCAACTATTATTGGTTTGACGCAGGGATAGCCTGTTTGTCTGATAATTGATTAACTGTTGATTGTTAATTAATTGTGCGTCATTGATATGTATACATGAGGTTAGGAAGTCAGCTTCAGCTGGGCATATGGGTTGGGTTTGTTTGCTATCGGCTAATCAGTATTGGGATCTTTTGATGCATTTGTTGCAACTTAAGGTAATACTGTGTGAGAATAGCAAATGAACTATCGGTAAACCTTTGCTTTAGCCGGCATTGGTTGAAGGTTCCTGCAGAACCGCCGGTCTTCCCGGGGCACGATTATCTGTTACGTGTTGTTGATATTGATGCGGTTATTTGCTGATATATCTGTTGTGGTTTGACTCCATTCACTTAGCTTTGTGCTAATCCCCCACCTCTCACTCTTTTTATAGGTTTCGGTAAGTCAGCGGCTCGGCTGAGAGTGGTTAGCTTGGGGAGTAATCACCTAGGACTCTGATATATTATTTTGTGACGAGCCGTCTTTTGTAATACTGATATTTAAACAGTAGTGTTTGTACAGTTGTAAACACTTTGGTTGTTTAATTCGCTTCCGCATTGATTATGAAAATGAAAATTTTTGGGTTAAAATACGGTGTTACAGATCTGAACATGTTCCATGCTCAGACCACAACCTGTTAAGGTGTTAGAGTGTACCTCATTATCAACATTTTTAGCATCAAGCCCTTCATCATCGGTATTGTCATAGTGTGCCTCTGGCTCTTCATCTTCTTCAGAGAGTTCATCCTAAACATCAGCCATTAGGCAAAACTGTGCTTGCGCTTCCTCATCCAGATCACTATCATCGGTATCGGTGAGGAACCGGTCTTCTTCAACCATCATGGCCTTTCCTACACCTTTTCGTTTTGCCAACCTGAGTTTTTGCTTATAATACTTTGCATCTTTCTTCTTTTTTTGAGTGTAGTCTTTTATGAAGCGGCCATTTCCCCTACAATTATAGCATTTTCGTTCTTCTTTCCTTTCCTCCTTGACAAACCTAGGTTTTTCAGCAACCTTGAAGTTTTCTAGTCTTCGAGACCCAGAAGTGTACCTTTGTCGATTATTGGTTTTGGAATACATGTTCTTGAGATAATACTTAGCAAGCCTATCTGCTTTCTTCCTTTCTTTTTCAGCAGCATTCAATTCGTCATGAGTTTTCTCTCTTACCACTCCAGTAATTGGATGGTTGTTATCAGGTTGTGTATCAATGATTCTGTAGAATTTCTTATCTCCATTGAGAATAGAATCAATCATCATCTCACCATACACTTCGTTATGTTCCAAAAAGTCCATAAACCTCCCTTTCCATACCAAATAGTCATTGCGGAAGAGAACAGGGGGTTTTGAGTCTGTGCAAATGGCCAAAATCTCATTGGAACTTGACATTTTGTTTAATTACTTGAAAGTTTAGAAATGATCGTTAACTTGAAAAAGTTGGTGATTGGGGTTCGAAGATGGTTTCTTCGAAGTGTGTTGTATTGATGGTTTCTTCGAATTGGAAGTTTGGTTGGAAGTGTTGAATTCGAAGTGACTGATCAAGGAATAAGAAGTGAATTAATCAAGGAATTCGAAGTGAACTTTGAAATTGACTTCGAATGGAACAGTTGTATTTGGTCTTTGAAGAAATGTTGCAAAGTGATTTCGAAGTAATATTCGAATGCGAAATGTGGTAAGTCTTAGAAATTTGTTTTCGGAGTGTGTTTGGAATGGAGAACACGCTCGAAGTCAATGTGTTTTGTTTTCGAAGTGGATTTGTAACTCAATGAATGTGCTCGAAGTCAAGGTGTGAAAGTGAACTTCGAGTTCGAAGTTCACTTGGGGTTTTTGTCCACTCAAAGTTGTCTAGAATGTGTTTCGAACTTGGAACTTGTGGTTTTGATTTGGAACTCGAAGTGTTAAGGCTTCGAATTCGAGATTTGTTTCCTTCGAATTTGAGGAAAGATACACTCGAAGTCTACTGTGAGCAACATATTCTTGATTTGTAGGGATCTATTCTCAACTGCCAAGCTTGAAGTCTTCTTAGGAATAACTAACTCGCTCGAAATCAACAGCAAAACACCAAAAACTTCGAAATGTTAATCCAACTCGATCAAAAACTCAGATCTAGGCTGTTCTTCATCATCTCCAAGTGTTCTTGACTGAAATTTTAATTCTTATAAAAAACAATGAGAAACCACTCGAATTTTATATCCTCTAACTCGCAATCCTTTGTAGATCAATAATATCCCAATGATTCCATCATCCTCATGAAATATGATGAACTTTTGAAGCAAAAACCGTAGATGTTTCCATGAAAAACTTCAAAATCTCAATCGATTATGATCTAAATCAAATCATATATGATTGTTTTCGAACTCAAAATTGATTTAGAGATGAATGGAATCAAATTTAAAACGAAATACACTCAGACCTTCATAACTTTGAATTCTGAATAGTAACCTCTTCGATGTAGCTTGTTAATCGATGATTCACCCAATCATGACCCAACTTAGATCAAGTTACACTCTGATACCAATTGAAAAGTCGAATTTCTGATGTAGAACCTTCAAGTAACCGTGTAGAGAGAAGATAATAGAGAGAAACACACACTACACCTTTTGCTTTGAAATGTTAATATGTCATATATGGTCAAAAAAACATTTTAAGGCCAAGGGGCCTAATACCTATTTATAGGCTACGCCTATAAAGTAGGCTTTCCTACATTTTCTAAAAATAATAGTCGATTTTGACAAAGGAAAGTGTCGGTTTTCGAATAAATCCAAGAAAAGCTATCGGATTTCATTTCAACACTCAGGAAATTTTTTCAAAAATCCTAATTTTTTTTTCAGAAAAAGCTATCGAATAAACCCTTTTTCCCCTAGTCATTTACCTTCCTTACCAACTAAATAATGCTTCCCCTAGCCAGTTACCTTCCTTACCAACTAAATAATGCTTACTTTGTCCCATAACTTACCAAAATAGATTTCCCCATTATCACCGAACTCATAGCCTCACACCCACTTTCTCATATTTTCACATTCAACCCTTTAGATGCTGAACCACATGTCCCTGAAGTTTATGTCCAACAACTGTGGAATTCTTTATACCTGACTGAAAGTGAACAAGGAAACCCTGTCATATCTTGCAAAGTAGATCAAGTAGAATTTGAAATGGGAATTGGTTTCAGATGAATTCTAAGACTACCAAAACATAATGCTTATCCTTCAAAAACTGAATTTGATCTAATTCCAACTGACAAACAAATATTACCTCATATTATGGATCTTGGATGGAATGGGGATGAATTGACTAGAATGTCTAAATTCAAAAGATCAGGGTTGGTTCCACAATGGCAAACTTTATATGCAATTAATATGAGATGTCTTACAAGTGTGACAAAGGGAAATGATGGGGCTAATGCATTTGCAATGAAAGTTTTGCTTGGAATGGTGAAACACTAACACTTTGATTATGCTAAATTGGTTTTTGTAAAAATTTCAAAAGTCATACGTGAAAAGGTGATCCATGGAAAGAGGAGAAATTTCTTACTGTTTCCGCGATTCTTAACAATGATAATACAAAGGTTGATGTCAAGAGATCCTGAAATCTCAAGGCATGATGATGATCCCACACCTCAAATCCAAATGATGACTAAATTGTACAGAATTCCGGCTATGCCAAATGTTGATCCTTATGTTATGCCAGTGGAGTTAGTGCAGTTGCTTGATCTTGACAGTGTTATAGTCCAGCAGTATATGAGTGAGAATAACTTGGTTCTTATGGATCGGCAAGAGCCTGCTTGTCCTACCCAAAGAACCGTAGGTCCTGAGAGTAGTGACATTAAGATTCAGTCTTCTCAGGGATAAGCTGACAAAGGAGAGTAGAGTCAAAATTATGAGAAGGGTGGTGAAGTAAGTGAGGGTGATTCAGATAGAGAGGGAGTTATTGTGGACTCAAGTCATAATTTAACAGTTGCTGAGATTGCTAAACAAGTTATACAATCTGTTCAAAGTGATACTGAAACGGTGGGTTCTCATTCAAGTGATACAGATTCTTTTCAAAGGGATATTGATATGATAATGATGGATACTGAATATGATGAGGTTGAAGAGGAACTTGGTCCTGATGGTCAAAGAATACATCCTACTTTTGATCAAATGATGGATCTTGAGACAATCATTATGACTCCTCCGGTGCAGAAGGTTATTACTCTGGAAAAATCAAGTGAACAACAACAGTTTCTATCTATACAATCACCGATGATTTCTGAAAATTTGGAGTTTGATTTTGAAATGTGGATACAGAGGGCTTGTATGATGATGTGAGTATTTTAAATGTAAATGAAGATATTGAGAGGCAAAAGCAAAGTGAGGGAGTGAGAGAAGTGAGAAAAGAAAAGAAGAGTGATGAGAGTTCTCCGGCCATAAAAAGCCGGGAAACCACATCTACTGTTGGGCTATGGCCTAACATTGAACAAGACTCTAACATCCCACCAGAGCGTGCACAAATCCCACCTAGCCACTCAATAGCCTCTCAAAAGGTTATTGTTTCAGTGCACGGAGAAAAACCACATGCACTAACGGCTCCTCATTTGGAGGGTGCTGATTATTGAAACAAGTGACCAACATCTCCAGGTCACGACTGATTTTTCACCGCACATTGAAAACCGTCAACAAATAGTTGACTTTCTTTCTAAACACTCTGCAACACTATAAGCTTTGTGCAGTCTATTTCAAGATAGACCTGCTAGAACTACCATAGGTGAAGCCTTTGTTGCCCATATCCAAAGATTGGTAGGAATCCCACCACAGTTAACATTGATCCAACTATGAATGTGGGTGGCCCTTCATCTACAGAATTTGTTTCTGAAGATGTTGGTGTCTCAACGGGTATTCTAAGTGATCCCGGTCATGTTACACCTACTGAATCTGAATCGGCTAAGGAATTTGTTTCCAAAGCTGATTTTGATGCTAACATGGAACAACTGAATGTAAAATTTGATGATACTCAAAGGCTAACTGCTAAAAGATTTAATGAACTCAAAAATTAAAATGAAAGAATTGAATCTAAGTTGGATGAATTGATAGAAAGAAAAGATGATGATATTAAGGAGAAGGTGATGAATGAGTTATCTGTAGATGATCTGAAAAGTTTATTGCTTGCTCATTTATTAGGTCGGTCTGAGAATACGACTGAGGAAGCTGATTTATTGACTTTATTAAGAATGGAGGTTGATGCTACGTGCAAAATAGCTTGTCGGGTCATCAAAATGACCTAGGCATGACGATGATGATCCTGACATCGATCGCCCTGAGGGGGAGAAAAGGTTAAAGACATATTTTGATACCCCAGCTACTTAGAGGATAAGTGTTGTTGCTGCGAATTAGATGAACCATCATTTACTCAGAAATATAAAGGAAAACAAAAGGTAATGGAGTTAGCTAATACATAATTTGAATTTGAAAAAGATGATACGCTTCATATAACAGAATCTAATGTTGAGGACGAAGATTTAACTCTAGCTTTCTGGATGAGTAAACAAAAGGATGAAACTCAAACGACACAGAAGGTTGCAAAGCCTGAAGTTGAACAGTTGAATTTAGAAAGTGTGTTGAAAGTTAACAAGGAAGTGTCTAATCTGTTCCCACCGCCTCCGGGCCAATTCAGAATAACACCAACATATATAATCAGAAAACAAAAGAAAGAAAAACTGAAAAAGAAACTATCAAAAGATACTGAATGTGAAATTCCTGAGAATGTGCAAATAGATCCAATCCACACAAGATCTTTACCAAATGTGAGAAATAGTTATGTATTGACAAGAGAAGCATTAAAGAAAGAAGTTAGAAATTGGAAATATCAAGATATTCCAGTTGCATTCCTTGAAGAAAAGTTTATATACATCTATTTTGAACAACTTGGTGAACTACTTGATATAAATCTATTGGGTGTCAAAAATGTTGGTGAAGCTCGTACAAGAATGTTTCTACACATGCGTATATCAAAGAAATAAGAAGTTGAGTATGCATATCCTATCATAAAGCTAAACTATGTGGCAATTCAGAAAGTGATGTTTGTGGATATGATTTGTTATCATGTTACCAGATCTGATCAGAAGAGATACAGCTTTGGGCATATGGATTTGAAATTTCTAAGTTTGGAAGGTGTAAATTTTCTTGTGGAGCAGCTTGAATCAAAGTTAGAAAAGAATATGGATGAATCTGCTGGATATCTAAAGTTGTGGGAATTTATGCGCCACAAAAGTCAAAGAGCTAAAGAAACAGACCTTCAATTGGGAGCTGAAGCTAACAAAGACAAAATCAATGTACTAAAGCCAAAAACATATCATTCAAAGCTCGATCAATTGAAGATGTATCAAGTAATATGGAGTTGTGATGATGAGTTTGAAGGAGATGAAAGGATAGTATTGTTTAACAGCAAACAACATAAATTCTTCTTGAGATTTAATGAGGTCAATGCTTACTCTAATGGTTCATTGAAATTTTGGTCAATCAAGATAAAAAAAGCACAGCTTAAGTCTTACAGAAGATATTGATCAAGCGCCTCAATTTCTCCTAACTGAAGTTATCAAACTGTTTGAAGCGAATCATGATGAACGGAAATTGATCAGACATTGGCAAAGAAAAATAGGACAGGAGAATGTTGACTAGATTTTAACAAGGGGCAGATTGTTAGAACTTAATATTGTGTTTGAAATCTAGTTTGTATTATGAATGTTAGTGTCACCTTTATACATAGATCTAGTGATATGTACATGTAGTTTATAAGGTGACTCATGCTTTCTATGTAATGTAACTCTTACAACTTTGAAATATAATACACACTTAAGAATGTTTCTCTCTACTTGAATTCTCAAAGTACTCATATCTTGCTTATCATGTTATGAATCACAAAATCAATAATCATTTTCTATAAAGTATTTTTGATTTAGGGTATATGAGAATATATATCTACAACATATTAGTGGGGTATAATACCTTCTTATAAGATAATTTATGTGTGTGAATCACTAAACCGGTTATCTTTTTCGTTGACATAATCATACAATGGTTAAACTCTCTTCCTAATTTTCAATGCAAATAATTTCATAATAACATATTGATTAAACTGTGATGGTTTTTAAATAAATACATTATTTGTAAGTAATTAACCGGCCAGAGTTTTGCATATCAAAAAAGAAGGTTATGAGTATGACATCCGAATTTTGAGACAATGTTATTATGAGCTAATGAAGTGATTTATGTATTCATTATGATTTATAAATTGGGTTTTATGTAATAACAATAAGAATTATAGTTAAATTATATTTTAATGTAATCCTTAAGATTTTGAAACTAAGAAGCATTAATTAATTATAATTAGATGTTTGACTCTCATTTTTAGGCCTTGTTTGTTTTTTAAAATAAGATGTTATTTTAAGAAACGTCTGCGGGAAGGCAAACGTTTCTTATGAAGCTTGTTTGTTTTTTCGCAAATATAAGGCCTTTTTATATCTTATTATAGGTTATCCTTGGAAGCTACTTTATGTAGCTTATCTTTCGAAGCCCTAAATGCTACCTTGAGTATCAAAGCCCCCTAGACACTACCGAGAGTATGGAAGCCCTATTACGTTCAACTAACTCAAGCACAATTCGAATCCATCACCTATAAACTCGAATCGAGAGCGAGAGATGGGCTTAGGACGACTGTGCGACGGCTAGGGGAGGAGGGAAGAGACGATTGAAGGCTAGGAAAGACGATCGAAGGCTGAAATCAGAGGGGCGACTCAAGGGTTGATTGTGATTAAACAAGTTAGGAGACGATTCACTTCTAATTTTCTCTTTCAGCAACTATTTAGGTTAGTTCCACCTCTTCTTGATACATGGTTCTCGAGTTTCTGCCATCTGATGCTCATTATCATGGTTCCTAATTCAATTGCTAAGCTTAAAATGACTATTAGATTATATGGAATTAAGAATCTGAGTCTGGCTTTGGCTAAGTATACTAATGAGTTTCGATTAGAAAGTAAATTGATTCATTAGTAGTTACATTAGCAAGATTGAACACCTTAAAGGTTCTTAGCTTAGTTTCTTTAGGAATTTGGGGTTCACTTGAATTTCTTTAGGAATTTGGCAGCCTCAATCACTTGTAACACCTTGATCTATTTTCCATTTCCTTGGTGGTTCCACTTTTAGCAGGGTTGTTTTCCTTGCCAAACATCAGCTATCTGAATCTTGGATCCAATATGTTAAGTGGTCCCTTCTTAATGTCATCAAATGTGGAGAAAATCTTGGATTTGCTGATATTTCAAGCAATAGGTTATTGTTGGGGTTTGTTTGGTTTTTCAAAATATATTTTAGCAAAGGAAGCATGAACAACAATTTTAAACTTTTTAAAACTCCCCACCAATGATCCATATGCAAGCCTTAAGAAAACAAAACAACCATAGGGTGTTTAGAACTACAACCTTTGTAGCGTGAGTAAACCGTTGGTGAAGTAGTGATTAATGAGAAGCCAAGTGAAGATTTCCTCCAAGGTATCCACAAGCCAATGATAACAACACCTTCAAGATGCTAGTCTCTCTAACCCTTGAAGTTCAAGCAAGCAAGCAACAACCTTTGTTCTTTTTCTTGAACTAACTATGTATGTATATGTATTCTAGTACCATACTTATCCAACGTAATGCACCAATACAAGGATGCAAGGATGCATTCAAGTCTTGCAAGAACACTTGAAAGCAACAAGCAAAGGTGGTAGGTTTCACTTAGCCACACAAAAGGACCATGCATGCAGTTAAAAGCCAAGAAGTAAAACAACAAGAGGGAGGCCCCTCCTTGGACAATTTCAGCCGAAAAAGGGAGAGGGGGGAGGGTCCCCTCTTGCTTGTTTTCCTTCTTGATAGCTTAGCTCCATGCTTGGTTAAGTTACATGCAAGTTACTACAATATGTCCCCTTTTGTGAATAATGTGGAATTTTCTAGCGTTTTCTTTTAAATAAATAAAAGATAATACTAGATATGTCATACAATGTATAAAATACATCTACATGTATTTTATATACATACTTGTTTGTTACTAGTAACTTTTTACTTGTAACAAAGATATACATAAATATATGATTGTTACTAGTAATAATTTACTTGTAACAAATATATATACATATATATACATACATATATATATATATACATATATATATATATAAAATCATATGTTATATTTATGTATTTGATATGCATTATCTTATATCAATATATAAGAGTAATATTATTATTTCACACAATAATAATATATATAACAATGCATATAAACTTACATATATATTATGAGTTGGCAACATATTTAAATCATATTCAAATATGTAATTGGTGTCTATTGACTATAATGTGTGACTCTATAGGTTTATTTATTATTAGCAATATCGTATTAATTTGTGTCTTGTGCACATATAACCAACCGTTATCTGGTAGTCTTCCTTCTTGTTTGGACACGAGTTCTAACAATAAACGTGTAGTGAAGTTTAATGGGAATTGCTTGATTACGGAAAACGAACAGCAAAGTTCAGATTCTATTTGCAAAGAAGATGATATGAAGAAGAAGAAGAAGAATAAGGAATCATGAGGTAGTAATGTATGGATTATAATTGGTGTTATTGGTATGATGGTGATATTATTGGTTATTGTTGCATTTGTTCGGTTACTCTTTCGTAGAAGGGAGCATCAAAGAGAGACTGTCACGTTACAGCACAAGGTGCCAAAGTTTAATGCACTTGTACCACTTTTCTCATTATTAGTGTAACATCCTGATTTTGGGCCTAGTAGTTATGTAGGTCACGGTATGTTTATACGTGATAATTATTTGATTAATTGTGTACTTACTTATTGATTATGGAAATTGCTTAAAATAATTATTGGTAATTAATTAAGCAAAGTGAAAGTTTATATATATTTAATTATATATGTATGTGAAAAGTTATTAAACGAAAGAATGTATGTGTGTATATGGGCATGCGAAGTCTAAGGGATTGCCACCTTTTAGATGGCTTGGAACCTTGTGTAACCTAGTTGGATAAGGTTTGACTTTCAACCATCTCTTCATTTTAATTCCTGGAGAAAAGTGTGTTGTGTGTGTTTTGAGAGAGAAAGAACAAGGAGAACACATACTTGAATTTGTGGAATTGAAGATTGTTGATTGATAATCAAAACAAAGGTAAGATGATGTTTGTATCATGCTTAGTAATGATTTGGTATGTTTTTCTGATGTTATACATGGTTATGTGGTGAATCACCATGGATGAATATGAAGAAAACCTTCACAAGTGGGTTTTGTGGTTCTTGTGGATTTTAATGATTTAAATGTGTCCTTGATGTTTCTAAACATGTTAAATAATGATTATTTGTGTTTAGATATAACATCCTCAACTTGGGCCTAGTTGTAAATAGTACGTAGGCGTAAATGATTAATGTAACAAGAATATTTGTTTGTAAGTCTTTGTTGAATTAATTGAGATTAAATAAATATGTGTATTTGTATATGTGTACTTGTGTATTTGTATTAAATATATATATACATATATATATATATATATTAGTTAGATAAAGGACAAAGAAAAGAAAGAAAAGAAGAAATAAAAGAAAAAGAATTAGATATTCTTGTCCAGAGGCGGTTTGCCTCTGGATAAGATAAGAACGATATATATATATATATGTATGAAATGTGATATTTGACTTGCAAAGTCAAATATAGCAGAACTTGAAAACACACATACAAACACACACTTGCTCTCCACTTCGTGAGCTTCTGGAGAAGAAGAGATTGGAGGTTTGAATCTTTGAATTCAAATAAGGTGAGCATGTGTTTGTTGTAGAGTGTAGGCGTGTTTTGTATTGGTTTTGTGTTTGAATCATGGCAAAACTTCAAGTTCATTCAAGAACACCATTAAAGAACATGAAGCTTGCTTCATAAGTGGGTTTTGGTTGATATGGTGTTTTGTTTGGATTTGGTGATTTTATGAAGCTTATGTAAGTATTGTATGAAGTTTAAAAGTGTTTTGGAAGTAAAATCAACAAGTTTAAGATTCTGGTTTGTTCTGCAAATGATCAAGAAATGAAACCAGACAAGTCACGTAACTGCTAGCTGACAGTCGCATGGGTCATGCGACCTATGCCATGCGACTAACGCATGAGAGGTGCGACTTTCGCATGAAGCCATGCGACTTTCGCATGGTGCCATGCGACTCTCTGGTAGTTGATTGTTCGATTTCATGCGACTTATTGCTTGTTCATGCGACTTTGTTTGAGTGTCATGCGACTGTCGCCTGAATTAAGAAACAAGCCATGTGACTTTTATAGTTCAAACATACGACTGTCGCATGGTGTAGCACGACGCGACGCGTCCGGTGCTTGGACGCGACGCGTTGGGTGAGTTTAGGAAAAGATTAGTTTCAAATAGAACTTAATGTGTGCAAACGCTTAACGCGACTGCCGATTGATTGTAGGTGAACGTGTCAGCTGAACCAGCTTTAAGTGAACGAACGTTGTAAGCTAATCAGGTGAGTGCATGCTTTCATGAGACTCGGTAGAGTAAGGCCTTGCATGTTATGTGAATGTATATTGTGTGTTTGACTTCCTTTTTGCAGGTACGCTTGAGGAGGTAAGTGTATGACTTGTAAGATGTTAGAATATGTGTCAGGAGCATGCCAGTGGGTCCAGTTTTGAACCACTTAGTTAATATACGATGCTATGCATAAATAACTGCTTGAAAGATGTCGGATCCCTGTGGGATCAAATGTACGTATATGTGTTTGTGAACTGTCTGCAGACTATCTGAAGCATGGTTAAGGTCAGCCGGTTGTAGCTGGATCCCTCGGGATTTCATGGGGATTCAGGAGGCATCCTAGATCATAGGTTCTATAGAACCACCGTGCCTTAACGTGAGTGGTGATCAGCCGGTTGTAGCTGGATTACCTGTGGAGTCTTTGACTCTGTGAACAATGCTTGGTGGACTGCCTTGTGCTCCCCCACCAGCGCGGATTGGTCGTGTCTGATTCCCCGGTCTGAGTTGTTGAGCGGGATTGATTACCCTGCAAGACACGATTCTTACCGATCTTGTCAGCACACCACTATGTGATAAGCTAGCAATGACTGTTTATGATACGACGCATGACTTACTATATTGATGCTTATGATTGTATGTACTCACTAGCTAGTGTAGCTAATGATGCTATGATTTCCCTTTTCAGGTAAAGACTAGATGGCTTGCGAGGCGGGATACTTTTGGGAAATTTGTTGCCCCTTGTGGGTGGAACACTTGTAATTGTATGATGTAGTGTGTTATGATACTATGATCGGTTTTTGAACTAGGTAACACCCAGATGTTTTGAATGAATGACATTGTAATTAACTATTGGTTGTTTTAAAAAGAAAAATTTCCGCTGCTAAAATCTGCTTTGTCATTAAAGCAACTGAAATCAGAAGCGGTGTTACAATTAGGTATCAGAGCCTAAGTTTGAGTGAATTGGGTACTTGTAAGAGTATTCGATCTCAAGCTCGGGCCCGACCATAAAGAAGTGTTCCTAGAGGGGGATTGAGTGAGAGTTATATGTATGCTAGCACTACATGATGGCTTGTATGTAAGTTAAGTCAGTGAGATTGAGTATTAATTGCTCTTTCTCTGTTATATAGAAAGTTAAGTAAAGATGTCTGCCAAACGTGGCCATACAGAACAAGCTATTAAAGAGCTAGAAGATGAGGCTTCTCATATGCCTCATCAGGCTGAGGATCAACGATCTCAGCAAAATGTCGGTGAAGGCAGACCTGAGCCAGATCAGGCTGCAATTATAAGGCGACTGGAGGAGGAGCTTCGTGTGACGAAGGAGCTCTTGTTGCAAGCTACGTTGAACTAGCCACGTAAGACATGTTCATATAAGAAGTTCTTAACTTGCAATCCTCCAACGTTCCAGGGGAGTGATAACCCCACTGTTACTATACAATGGCTCCAGGAAATGGAGCAAGTGTTCGAGTCATGTGAATGCGAACCGGAGTATTGCGTGAAATACGCAATACGAATGTTGATAGGCCGTGTCATCTTCTAGTGGGATACGGTGAAAGCGTCGGTTCGGAAAGATGTGTTAAGTGCTCTCACTTGGGAGCAGTTCTCGGAGAATCCACTGCAGGCGGGAAGACAGATTCCTCTAAGAAGCCGAGGCCTAATTCTCCTTGGTGTACTCAATACCGAACTTATCACTCTGGTGAGTGTTCAAACTCTACCAGACGTTGCTGGAGATGTGGGCAGAAGGCTCACGCTACGACTGAGTGTGGTTTTAAAGAGGATGTATGTTATCGGTGCCACAAGCCCGGGCACAAGCTGACTGACTGCCCAGATAGGAAAAATACTGGAGCCAAAGGGTCTTCTTCTTCTAGAGGACCTAAAAGAGATGACGCGCCCTGCGCGAAAGGCAGGGCATTTCAGATGACGGCCGACGAGGCCAAAGCAGCAGGAGACGTTGTCACGGGTACTTTTCTTGTTAATTATATTCCTGGTAGTGTTTTATTTTACTCTGGAGCTACCTACTCCTTTGTATCTGTGGCCTGTCGTAGAAGATTGCAATTACCTGTCGTCCCTTTGATTGAGCCGCTCAGAGTAGAAGTCGCTGACGGCAAAGTAGTCTCTGTTACAGAGAAAGTCCCAATAGCTGCGATTTATATTGACGGGAGTAATATCCCTATTTCTTTCTTTGTTATGCCCATTGCGGGATTTGATGTCGTGATCGGGATGGATTGGCTCAGCAAGCGTGATGCTGAGATTATCTGTTCCAAAAAGATGATTAAGATCCCTCTCGCTGATGGATCTTATGCTGTTGCATGTGGAGAGCGACGGGATTCTGATATTCCTATTGTCTCCATGATTAAAGCTCAGAAGTCGATTGCTAAGGGTTGTGACTCTTATCTAGCATACGTTATTGATGCTACGATGGAGAAGCGACCGGTTCGTGATATTCGGGTGGTGTCTGACTACCCTGAGGTATTCCCTGAAGAACTTCCGGGTTTGCCTCCGATTCGTGATGTTGAATTCAAGATAGAGCTAACTCCAGGAGCTACACCTATGGCTCGTTCTCCATATTGTCTTGCTCCTTCTGAAATAAGAGAGATGATGACTCAAATTCAGAAGTTGCTTGACAAGGGTTTTATTCGTTCGAGTTCCTCGCCGTGGGGAGCTCCTGTGTTATTTGTGAAGAAGAAGGACGGAACTATACGAATGTGCATAGATTACAGGGAGTTGAACAAGCGAACTGTAAAGAATAAGTATCTGCCTCCTCATATAGATGATCTTTTTGATCAATTACAAGGAGCTACATGCTTCTCTGAGATTGATCTCCGGTCGGGGTATCACCAAGTACGAGTTCGTGAAGAAGACGTGCCGAAGACTGCATTCCGAACTCGTTATAGTCATTACGAATTTCTGGTTATGCCGTTCGGCTTAACCAATGCCCCTGCTGAAGGTATTCGTTTGGCAAAATCAAATAGCAACGGAAGCAAAGTATATAACAAAAATCGATGCCAAACAACGAATACTTTCCATGGACCAAAAACTAACAAAGGAATTGCAACTAAAATATATAAACAAGATGAGAAGAAAAGTTATACCACAATGGTGCAAAACACAAAATAACCTTCCTTGACAAGTGGCTTAGAATCAAACAATTAAATCCTCCAATGAAGTCCACCCCAAGCTTGCTTGATTCGCTAGTGCTAGCAAGTTGATGTACAACCACCAAAACAACAATCAAGTGTGTGTATGTTTGCTTCTTGTGCTCAAGAACACCAAGAACAAGAGAGAGAGAGAGAGAGTTCTAATGTCAACCAAGGGACAAAGTGTGAGCCAAAAGCCTCTCCTAGAGCAGATAACTCGTGTCTCTTTGTCTACCACAATTATGAGAAGTTAACCCCATTAAATCAAGTGTTTAAGGTTGTTAGTTCTGCCGGCCCCAATTGGGCTAAGACGGCCCGTGTCTAACAGGCACTACACGGCCCGTGTTCATCTACACGGCCCGTGTAGGCCCAAACTACACGACCTTGGATTGGGCCAATACGCCTCGTGTACGTTGGACTGGACACGGCCCGTGTACCATCCTGCCAAAACCCATTTTGGCCTTTTCCTCTCTTTTGCTTGATCGTGTTGCCGGAATCAATACTTGGTGTGTGACCCAATAGGCCTATACCTCATCGGTAGTGCCATTAACTCGTTCGTGTCAGCGGGCATATTCCAACATACTCCCACTTACACGTGACACGACTACAAAAAATAACACAAACATAGAGCGGCCTCTAGTAACACATCTATGCTCCCAAGTCAGTATAGGGTTTGCCACTCTAGACAAGATCCCCAATCATGAAATGATTGTCCTAAAGATAAATGAACATGTACATCCCTTTGTTCGCGATATTCAATGTGAACACAAGGCATGGAATATAGTCAACCTACAGATCGTTCACGATTATGTTTCTCGATTCTAGATTAGTGGTGACCAACAAACCAAGTTAACATTGATCCATCATCAACGTAACCTGAGCACGGCCATGCATATGAACGTCAGCACTCAATCATCGAGGGGCCCATGGATATTCTCTCTATACATAGAGGAACAAATACCTTTCGACTACATAGTCCCGCCACATAGACAATACTCTACCCAATCATCTCCCTTATAACGACCAGTTACGGACTGCGTTAGAAAACAATCAAAGCAAAGCAGACCTATGCTTTGGGATCACATGTATCTCTAGGTTAAGGATGAAATATCATTACCGTCCCGAGTTACTTGTGACTAAAACCATGAAGTAAACTCGGGTGTGGGTCCTCCAATCACTTGAAACCCCTTTCAAGTATAGGCAAGAATCACGTTTTATCAAAACCAATTCTTTACCTCAATCTTAATTCATACTTTCTTCCCACAAAGTATGACCGATTGTAGAGACTTAAAGATTGTAAAACAATCTAGGGAATAAGTTAAACATGCAAAGATAGAACACAATAAAGACTAAATGTGAGTAACTGCAACACGCGTATATATAGATCTCTACTATATAAATCGAAACAAATATTAGTAATATTATTGCTTAATGTTCCCAAATACATAATGGTCCAAACATAAATTAAAACTAAATCTAAACCAAGTCATGAGCAAACCTAACACCTATCGCCGTAGTGTGAGAATCATGAGAAGCTTGTGACAATGGTTTAGTAAACGGATCGGCCAAATTGCTTTCCGAGGTTACTCTACTAATAGCGACTTCACCACTTTCAACCATCTCTCTAATCAAGTGGTACTTACGAGGTATATGCCTCGTTCTCTTGTGAGCTCTCGGTTCCTTCGCCAAGGCTACCGCAACCTCATTGTCACAAAAGATCTCAATAGGGTCGGATATGCTAGGAACCACTCCAAGGTCTCGGATGAACTTCCTTATCCACACAGCTTCTTTAGCAGCTTCACTTGCCGCAATGTATTCTGACTCTATAGTAGAATCAGCCACTGTGTCTTGCTTTGAACTTCTCCAAGTAATAGCCCCACCATTCAATAGGAACACAAACCCCGATTGTGATCGGCAGTCATCCCTATCAGTTTGGAAGCTAGCATCAGAGTAACCCTTTACTTTGAGCTCTTCCTCACCACCAAAGATCAAGAACATCTCTTTAGTCCTCCTAAGATACTTAAGAATGTTCCTTACCACAACCCAATGGGCTTGCCCCGGGTTTCCCTGATATCTACTAGTCAAGCTCAAAGCACATGACACATCAGGACGGGTACATAACATGGCGTACATGATCGAGCCCACGGCCAAGTTTTGACACTTTGCAAGGTTGGAATGTCTTTACCAATTAGTAGGATATCATCCACATACAAGACTAAGAAAACAACGGCGCTCCCACTAGCCCTAACGTATACACATGCTCGTCTACACTTTTCGAAAAACCAAACTCTTTGATTTTCTCATCAAAGCATAGATTCCAACTACAAGATGCTTGTTTAAGTCCATAAATGGACTTCTTTAGCCTACACACTCTATTAGGATGCTTCGGATGCACAAAACCCTCAGGCTGCGTCATATACACCTCTTCGGAGAGCTTCCCATTAAGGAAGGCGGTTTTGACATCCATTTGCGATATTTCATAATCATGAAATGCGGCGATTGCCAAAAGTATCCTAATAGATTTCAACATGGCCACTGGGGAGAAAATTTCATCATAGTCGACACCGTGTGTCTGGGTGAAACCTTTAGCCACCAGTCGGGCTTTGAAAGTGTTTACTTTTCCATCCATGTCGGTCTTCTTCTTGAAGACCCACTTACACCCTATTGGTTTACAACCGGGTGTGGGATCAACCAATTCCCAAACCTGGTTATCCTCCATGGATTGCATCTCGTTATCCATTGCCTCCTTCCATTTAGCAGACTCGTGGCCTGCTGCCGCTTCCCGATAGTTGGTGGGCTCATTAAGATCCACCAATAACTCGTCGCCCTCAGATATGAGAAACCCATATCTCTCTAGCTCATGGTGATTTCTACCGGATCTACGGGGAGGTAACGGATGTACGTTAGTCTCCGCATTGTCATGCTCAGACTCAACCTCACTAGGTTGTTGGCTAGTGCCAACGTCAGGTCTTTCATCCATTGACTCTTGAACTTCTTCAAGATCAAACTTAATCCCGCCATGCTGATTGGATACTAATTCTCTTTCTAAAAAGACGGCCCTCCGAGCAACAAATACCTTGTTCTCGAAAGGTTTATAGAATATATATCCAATACCCGCGGCTGGATATCCGATGAAATAACACTTTTCGGATCGGGGCTCCAACTTGTCATCTACCTCACGTCGTACGTAGGCTTGACAACCCCAAACCTTTAGATAGGCAAGAACGGGAGGTTTCCCATGCCACATCTCGAAAGGTGTTTTCTCGACCTTCTTCGTTGGAACGAGATTAAGGATTCTTGTTTCCGTTTCAAGAGCATAACCCCAAAGGCTTATAGGCACTTGGGTGTGACTCATCATAGACCGAACCATATCTAACAATGTTCAGTTCTTCCTCTCGGCGACACCATTTAATTGTGGCGTCCTAGGAGGTGTAAGTTGTGAGATAATTCCACAACCCTTAAGATGATCACGAAACTCTTGACTAAGATACTCACCACCCCTATCGGATCTAAGTATCTTAATCTTTTTGCCCAATTGATTCTCTACTTCGTTTTGGAAAGTCTTAAACACCTCAAAGGTCTTGGACTTTTGTCTAACCAAGTAGACATACCCATACCTACTATAATTATCTATAAAGGTAACGAAGTATCTAGAATTGTCTCTTGTGATGTGCATAAACGGACCACACACATCGGAATGTATAATGTCCAATAAGTCTTTTCCCCTCTCATTCACGCCGGAAAAGGGTGCTTTAGTCATCTTGCCTAATAAACAAGATTCGCATACTTCATTCGACTCATGGTCAAATGATTCCAAGATCCCATCCGCTTGGAGCTTAGCGATACGAGTCTTGTTTATATGGCCAAGTCGACCATGCCACAAAGACAATTTGTCTAAACCATTTTTAGACGTTGAATCAATATTCATGATTGAACGATTATCACTAACGTACGCATCTACTTCATAAATACCACGACAAGGATAAGCTTTAAAATAACAAATACCATTTTTAAAACAAACAATAACCCCATTGTCAAAAGAAAAACCAAAACCATTGTCGTGTAATGCATGAAAAGAAATAATGTTTCGTGCCACAAGCGGCGAATAGCATACTTTCAATAATAATATGGAAAAACCGGAATTAAAAGATAATTCAACTTCTCCTCGAGCCTTGACCGGGACAATCTCCTTGTTTCCCATAATCAAGTCAAGCTCGCCATTCTCCATCCTTCTACTTGTCCTTAGCACCTGCACAATATTACAAACGTGAGTGCCACAGCCGGTATCTAATACCCAACTACCAGATGTAGAAGTATGATGGAGTTCAATCATGTACGTACCTGAGTCGGAAGTTCCTGCGATGCTCAACCCCTTGAGCTTCTTAAGACCTTCTAGGTACCCCGGGCAGTTACGGCGCCAATGGCCCTTCTTCCCGCAGAAGAAGCATTCCGCTTCGTTCGGAGTTTTAGCTTGGGGAACCATCTTCCCCTTGCCTTTACCCTCCGAAGCGGGGCCAGACTTGGCAGCGCCAATCTTCCCCTTCCCCTTACCCTTAGGGGTATAAGCGGTCCTCTTCTTCTTCTGGATTCGCCCCTCCCTTAATACAAGAACGGGATTTGGAACGGAGGGCTTGTTTTTTGTCATGCTAGACTCCGTTGTCTTAAGCATACCATGAAGCTCCATGATGGACTTATCCATACTATGCATATGATAACTCATAACGAATTGATCATACGCGGTGGGCAGGGACCATAGGATCAAATCCACTACTAGCTCCCTCCCTATGGTAAATCCGAGCCGTTCCATGCGCTCCACGTTTGCTTTCATGCGCAACACGTGTGCACTCACATTCCCGCCATCGGCCATCTTGCTACCAAGTACCGTCTTAAGACACTCAAACCTCTCTTGTCTCGCTTGCTGCTGGAACATTTCCTTAAGCTGAGAGATCAAGTCAAAAGCACTCAAATGATCCATTTGCTTTTGGAGCTCGGGGATCATAGTACTTAGGATGAGGCAAGTAATGTCCTCGGTATCCTTGACACGCTTCTCATAAGCGTCTCGGATAGCCCGAGTGGCATTGGCAGCAGGAGCCTCGGGTAGGGCCTCCTCTATGGTAACCATCTTCCCTTCTTGGCGTAGGACAAGTTTAAGTTGCCTAAACCAATCCAAGAAGTTGTTACCATTGAGTTTCTCCTTCTCAAGGAAAACTCTAAGTGAAAAATGGTTGGTGGTGTTGGTGTTGCTAGAAGACGCCATCTAAAATAGCAAAGTAGTTTTAATTAGTTTGGAAATCCTTGGTAAAATAAGTACCCATAGTTTTAAACAAAACAATTTATTTGTAACAAGGGCTAAGAACCTTATTTCACCTCGCACCGTGACGGGTTTACCGCGGATCACGTGGCGAAGCTATTTAGGCCGGCAACCATTTTACCAATTGTAATCTCTATTACAACCCTTAGACACTTGCGGGATCCGTTGACATCCATTATGTCGGTTGGCATGTTTGATCCCTATCTTACACCAATCTTAATATATAATTTTTGTTTAGCTCGTGCTTAGCTCGACAACTAACCAAGAATTATATACTAAAATTGTAAATCGTCCGACAAGACACACGGGTGGCACTCTCGACCATTAATTGGCTCGTGCTTAGCTCGACAACCAATCATGCGAGTTACCCCACTCACCTTCCACACAACTACACAAGGAATGACTCGTGCTTAGCTCGACAATCATCCTTGCTTCGTTAGATTCGGGTGGTGTCATCTTATGGATGGTGCGTGATTTACATTTTGAAAAACAGGATTTTGTTTCCGGTTTATAAAACCCTTTTGTAAATTAACAAAGTAAGTGTCAAAACGATTTTAAGCACTTTTAATATAATACCATTTTTATATTTCCTTTGTCAATTCTATTCACGCGCAATTGTTAACCATTTTAACAAACATTGTATTTTATTTAATTTTTATAGATAAATTATCTAGCATGCGAATCCTAATCCATGCGTAGAATAATAAAATACAACCACGCAAATATCTATACATACGATTCGGTAACATGCCCATAATTCCTATGTGTTTTCCCCGTGAGCCACAACGGGGAAAACGAGGCCAAAAATCTAAGGACAAGATATGGTCTCGTTGGATGAGCTCCACTGAATCCAACACCTCCAATAGCATGCTGATTCCTTCTCGCCAAGACGTCATCACCATGACTCCCGTTGACTATTTTGGTTTTAAATCTATACTATATACAAATACATAGAATATATATAAATGACACGCAGGTCGCAATCCTATACTATTTATACAAATACATAGATTAAAAGAAACGGCGTGCAAGCCGCACCAATAAGTAAATAAATTAATATTGTTACAACAATACAGCACGCAGGCCGCCAAAAACCAAAAAATAATCAATCATCACAACACATAGGTCTAGGGGCATATCTTGTTACCGAATCAAACCAAGTATATCAAATAGAAACATGGTGTGCCACACATAACCATGATATATAAATATATATATATCTATATTTTAGTTAAGATTGTCAAAACACCAAAGGCACTAAAAGGACAATCCTTGTACATATGCATTAGTGTATCAAACATTTTGAGACACATATTCATATATACATTTATAAGTATATATTTGTGTACACTTCATGCCAAGTTACAACAAATATATAAATATAAAAACTAGAATATATTAACACGTCTACGAATAAATCTATTCTAGCACAACAACAGTCTCAATGGAAAAACCAATTTTAAGAAAACACTTTTCTTATCCAAAAACACTTTTATGGTTTTTCTAGACTCAATAGTGCAAAGCCATGATAGATACGGCTCTGATACCACTGAAGGTATTCGTTTGGCAAAATCAAGTAGCAACGGAAGCAAAGTATATAACAAAAATCGATGCCAAACAACGAATACTTTCCATGGACCAAAAACTAACAAAGGAATTGCAACTAAAATACATAAACAAGATGAGAAGAAAGGTTATACCTCAATGGTGCAAAACACAAAATAACCTTCCTTGACAAGTGGCTTAGAATCAAACAAATAACTCCTCCAATGAAGTCCACCCCAAGCTTGCTTGATTCCCAAGTGCTAGCAAGTTGATGTACAACCACCAAAACAACAATCAAGTGTGTGTATGTTTGCTTCTTGTGCTCAAGAACACCAAGAACAAGAGAGAGAGAGAGAGTTCTAATGTCAACCAAGGGACAAAGTGTGAGCCAAAAGCCTCTCCTAGAGCAGATAACTCATGGTCTCTTTGTCTACCACAATTATGAGAAGTTAACCCCATTAAACCAAGTGTTTAAGGCTATTAATTCTGCTGTTACAGCGAACGTACACGGCCCGTGTAGGTCAACACGGCCGTGTAGGCCGAAAGTCCACGGCCCCAATTGGGCTAAGACGGCCCGTGTCTAACAGGCACTACAAGGCCCGTGTTCATCTACACGGCCGTGTAGGCCCAAACTACACGACCTTGGATTGGGCCAATACGCCTCGTGTACGTTGGACTGGACATGGCCCGTGTTCAAGAACATGGCCCGTGTTCAAGAACACGGCCCGTGTACCATCCTGCCAAAACCCATTTTGGCCTTTTCCTCTCTTTTGCTTGATCGTGTTTCCGGAATCAATACTTGGTGTGTGACCCAATAGGCCTATACCTCATCGGTAGTGCCATTAACTCGTTCG
The DNA here is from genome assembly GCA_038502395.1 of Dittrichia graveolens. Classification (NCBI taxonomy): domain Eukaryota; kingdom Viridiplantae; phylum Streptophyta; class Magnoliopsida; order Asterales; family Asteraceae; genus Dittrichia; species Dittrichia graveolens. Next base: position 51,346,202 of record JARJIL010000007.1, on the reverse strand, counting down.
TGTCAGCGGGCATATTCCAACACCTGCCATCTTCATGGATCTGATGAATCGGGTTTGTCGTCCGTTTCTTGACAGATCTGTGATTGTATTTATTGATGACATTCTTTTTTACTTCATGACGGAAGCTGATCACGAGCTTCATCTTCGTCAGGTTCTCGAGACGCTAAAGCGAGAACAGTTGTATGCTAAGTTGTCCAAGTGTGAATTCTGGCTTAGGGAAGTTCATTTCCTCGGCCATGTTATATGTCATGACGATGTTAAAGTAGATCCAGCAAAGGTGGAGGCTGTGATGAATTGGGGAGTTCCTCGGACTCCTTCCGAAATTAAAAGCTTCCTTGGCTTGGCTGGCAACTATCGGCGGTTTATCCACGATTTCTCGAAGCTTGCGGGTCAGTTGACCAAACTCACTCGCAAGGATGTTGCTTTTGTCTGGTCGGAAGCTCAAGAAAAAGCTTTCCAGACCTTGAAATGATTGTTATGTGAAGCTCCAATCCTTACTTTGCCTGAGGGTTTGGAGGACTTCACGATGTATTGTGATGCGTCGTATGCAAGTTTGGGTTGCGTCCTGATGCAACGTGATAAAGTGATTGCCTACGCTTCTAGGCAGTTAATATCACACGAGCGAAACTACCCAACCCATGATCTGGAACTTGCTGTCCTTGTCTTTACACTGAAGTTGTGGAGACATTATCTTTATGGCACAAAGTGTGTGATTTGCACAGATTACAAGAGCCTTCAGTATGTCTTTTCTCAGAAAGAACTCAACATGCGGCAACGCTGTTGGTTGGAGTTAATAAAAGACTACGATTGTGAGATCCGTTACCATCCTTGCAAGGCCAATGTTGTAGCGGACGCTTTAAGCCGTAAAGGACCGACAACAGAAGCTAAATTTATGAGGATCACTATTGTCTCAGATTTGATTACTAGACTGAAGGAGGCTCCGCAGATTGCATTGCAAGAAGAAAATCTCATGACTGAGACAATGAAGAAGCTAAAGGATCAACTTACCGAAGATAATCGTGGGTTGAAGACTTTTCAATCCAGGATTTAGGTACCTCCTGCTGGAGGTAACCGTGAGCTGATTCTGCAGGAAGCCCATAAGTTCAAATTATCTGTCCATCCGGGAATTACAAAGATGTACCATGACCTGAAGATGCTATACTGGTGGCCAACTCTGAAAAAAGACATCGCTTCATTCGTGGAGAGATGTCAGATCTGCGCGCAAGTGAAGACGGAGCACCAGAGACCTTATGGTAACCTGCAGCAGTTGGATATTCAGGAGTGGAAATGGGATAATATCACGATGGATTTCGTGACGAAGCGACCGAGGACGTCCAGAGAGCACGACATGATCTGGGTTATTGTTGATCGACTAACGAAGAGTGCTCATTTCTTGGCAACGAACGAGTCTGCTTCGCTGACCCGTTTAGCCCAGTTGTATATCGATGAGATAATGTCACGTCACGGTATTCCATGTTCAATTGTATCTGACCGTGACTCTCGGTTTGTCTCAAACTTTTGGCAGAGTCTGCAACGCGAACTCGGCACTCGTGTTCATCTGAGCACTGCCTATCATCCGCAGACTGATGGCCAATCTGAACGTACGATACAGACGTTAGAAGATATGATTCGTGCTTGTGTACTCGAATTTGGTGGATCATGGGATTCTCATCTCCCATTGATTGAATTTGCTTATAATAATTCATATCATTCCAGCATTGGAATGCCACCATACGAGATGCTCTACGGAAGACGATGTCGCACTCCGACATGTTGGTTGGAGCCTGGCAAGAAGCAGTTTGCTGAACCTGAAATTGTCCAGATTACTTCTAATAAAGTGAATGTAGCTCTTGAAAAGCTAAAAGCAGCTCGGGATCGACAGAAGATGTATGCGGATCTAAAGCGTCATCCCGCTACATTTGAAGTCGGTGACCGTGTGTTCTTGAAGGTTTCTCCTTGGAAAGGCGTCGTTGGTTTGGGCGCAAAGGGAAACTAAGTCCACGTTTCATTAGCCCATTCAAAATTATACACAAAGTGAATGATCAGACGGTAACACTAGAGCTGCCGCCTGAGCTGTCTGGAATACATGACACCTTTAACGTGTGCTACTTACGCAAGTGCCATGTTGAGGAAGAACAGATTATTCCTTTGAAGAAATTGAAAGTTGACTCTTCCAAACGACTAGTTGAAGAACCTTTTGAGATTCTTGACATGAAGGTCAAGAAGCTACGTAAGAAGATGATTAAACTAGTCCTTGTGAAGTGGAAGCACAACTTAGGTCCAAACCTGAGGTGGGAAGTTGAGGACAACATGAAGACAAGATACCCTCACCTGTTTATCACTGAGTAGATTCCGAGGATAGAATCTTCTTAAGGGGGGTAAATTTGTAACATCCTCAACTTGGGCCTAGTTGTAAATAGTACGTACGCGTGAGTGATTAATGTAACAAGAATATTTGTTTGTAAGTCTTTGTTGAATTAATTAAGATTAAATAAATATGTGTATTTGTATATGTGTACTTGTGTATTTGTATTAAATATATATACATATATATATATATTAGTTAGATAAAGGACAAAGAAAAGAAAGAAAAGAAGAAATAAAAGAAAAAGAATTAGATATTCTTGTCCAGAGGCGGTTTGCCTCTGGATAACATAAGAATGATATATATATGTATGAAAGGTGATATTTGACTTGCAAAGTCAAATATAGCAGAACTTGAAAACACACATACAAACACACACTTGCTCTCCACTTCGTGAGCTTCTGGAGAAGAAGAGATTGGAGGTTTGAATCTTTAAATTCAAATAAGGTGAGCATGTGTTTGTTGTAGATTCTAGGCATGTTTTGTATTGGTTTTGTGTTTGAATCATGGCAAAACTTCAAGTTCATTCAAGAACACCATTAAATAACATGAAGCTTGCTTCATAAGTGGGTTTTGGTTGATATGGTGTTTTGTTTGGATTTGATGATTTTATGAAGCTTATGTAAGTATTGTTTGAAGTTTAAAAGTGTTTTGGAAGTAAAATCAACAAGTTTAAGATTCTGGTTTGTTCTGCAAATGATCAAGAAATGAAACCAGACAAGTCACGTAACTGCTAGCTGACAGTCGCATGGGTCATGCGACCTATGCCATGCGACTGTCGCATGAGAGGTGCGACTTTCGCATGAAGCCATGCGACTTTCGCATGGTGCCATGCGACTCTCTGGTAGTTGATTGTTCCATTTCATGCGACTTATTGCTTGTTCATGTGACTTTGGTTGAGTGTCATGCGACTGTCGCCTGAATTAAGAAACAAGCCATGCGACTTTTATAGTTCAGACATACGACTGTCGCATGGTGTAGCACGACGCGACGCGTCCGGTGCTTGGACGCAACACGTTGGGTGAGTTTAGGAAAAGATCAGTTTCAAATAGAACTTAACGTGTGCAAACACTTAATGCGACTGCCAATTGATTTTAGGTGAACGTGTCAGCTGAACCAGCTTTAAGTGAACGAACGTTGTAAGCTAATCAGGTGAGTGCCTGCTTTCATGAGACTCAGTAGACTAAGGCCTTGCATGCTATGTGAATGTATATTGTGTGTTTGACTTCCTTTTTGAAGGTACGCTTGAGGAGGTAAGTGTATGACTTGTAAGATGTTAGAATATGGGCCAGGAGCATGCCAGTGGGTCCAGTTTGGAACCACTTAGTTAATATACGATGCTATGTATAAATAACTGCTTGAAAGATGTCGGATCCCTGTGGGATCAAATGTACGTATATGTGTTTGTGAACTGTCTGCAGACTATCTGAAGCATGGTTAAGGTCAGCCGGTTGTAGCTGGATCCATCGGGATTTCACGGGGATTCAGGAGGCATCCTGGATCATAGGTTCTGCAGAACCACCGTGCCTTAACGTGAGTGGTGATTAGCCGGTTGTAGCTGGATTATCTGTGGAGTCTTTGACTCTGTGAACGATGCTTGGTGGACTATCTTGTGCTCCCCCACCAGCGCGGATTGGTCGTGTTGATTCCCCGGTCTGAGTTGTTGAGCGGGATTGATTACCCTGCAAGACATGATTCTTACCGATCTTGTCAGCACACCGCTATGTGCTAAGCTAGCAATGACTGTTTATGATACGAAGCATGACTTACTATATTGATGCTTATGATTGTATGTACTCACTAGCTAATGTAGCTAATGATGTTATGATTTCCCTTTTCATGTAAAGACTAGATGGCCTGCGAGGCGGGATACTTTTGGGAAATTTGTTGCCCCTTGTGGGTGGAACACATGTAATTGTATGATGTAATGTGTTATGATACTATGATCGGTTTTTGAACTAGGTAACACCCAGATGTTTTGAATGAGTGATATTGTAATTAACTATTGCTTGTTTTAAAAAGAAAAATTTCCGTTGCTAAAATCTATTTTGTCATTAAAGCAACTGAAATCAGAAGCGGTGTTACATTAGAAGTGTTAGAACTTGATTTCCAGAAGTTATATATAAGCTGCATAATTTGGTTATGGAGTTTGTTGGTTTTTTCGATGAAAAAGATGAAGAAGGATCTGGAAGTCGCGACGTTGCGGCGCGACGCTTATAGGTCGCGGCGTGACCGGGTGTTTCGAATTCGAAGGAAAGGGTTCAAAGTAAGGTGGCTTTGCATTCGAAGGTTGGCCGCTCAAAGGGTTGTCGCGACGGGACGCGTCGGGTTCGAATTCTTAAGGGGTTGTTCGAAGTCTTGTGGTGCGAAGGGGCTGCTCGAAGGAGCGTCGCGACACGACGCGTTGATGGTCACGACGCGACTCATTCACATATTTGTGGATTTTCTTGGTTATTTGCATTGTTAATGCTATGGGTTATATGTTTATGCATATGTGATTCATACATGTTATTGTTTGATTAAAGGATATAAATATATGTGTTTGGTATATATTTATGAATCGGTTACTGATTTCAGTTTATTCTGATCTCACGAAAGGACAAGGCTCAGTAATATTAGACCACTGAGTGGGAGTTCGAGAACTCGAGGTGAGTGGATGCTTACTCATGGGTGATATTAGTTGTAACTAGTTTGGTTGCAACTGTATGTGAATTGATGCATAGATAGACTGTTGTCTATTAATTGATTAACTGTGATATGTTAATTGATTGTTGCGCCTATTGTGAAGTCAGCTTCTGGCTAGGCATATTGGGATGGGTTTGTTTGCTATCGGCTAATCAGTATTGTGGTCATTTGATTCATTCGTTGCAACTTAAGATAATGGTGTGTGAGAATAGCAAATAGATCATCGGTAAACCTTTGCTTGGCCGGCATTGGTTGTAGGTTCCTGCAGAACCGCCGGTCTTCTCGTGAGGCAAAAGGTTGATTATGTGTTTACTGTTGTTGATATCATGCGGTTATTTGCTAGTATATCTGTGGCGGTTTACTTCCATTCACTTAGCTTTGTGCTAATCCCCCACCTCTCACTACTTTTACAGGTGGCTGGTGAGTTCTGCGGTTTAGTTGTGAGAGGGTGTAGCCTGGGGAATAATTGACGGTCACTCTGATTGGATTTGTGACGAGCCGTAGTTTTTGTAATATTGTGTTTTAAACTGAGTGGTTTTGTTAAACAGTGGTTTAACTTTAGTTGTAAATATGTTTATGTTTTGGTAAACGCTTCCGCAGTGTTAATTAAAATGGAAATTTTATGGGTGAAAATACGGTGTTACAAGTTTGGTATCAGAGCCTTGGTTTGGCGATGCAGGCACAGTAGAAGTGTTGCATTCCCGAATCTTGGCTCGAGTTGGGGGTCAATTATTCCTTGAGTGTGGGGATTAGGGTGAATGTGAGTATTGATTGGGTGGTTAGTATGTGTTATACTAACGGTTTTAAACTAATCAGTTGGTGAGATGTTGTGATTGTTATAGAAAACAATGGTTGATAATGAGAACTCAACCGGCGCCCCTATTATCGCAGCAACAGTTGAAACTCTACAGAGTGTTGGTACATCTGGTACAGCTGGAGATGAGAGGGATGAATACATCTTTCAGCTTGAGGGTCAGTTACAAGATCTAAGAAAAGAGTTGGATCAACAGAGACAGGATTTTGCGAGTCAACCACCGGTTGTTACAGTGGCTTCTACTACACTTGAGATACCACCAATTTACCCGGCTAATACTATGTATACAGGGATACCTTCTACATCGATACCATTTCCACCAGTGTCTCAACCGATGTCTCAACCATTATATTACCCTATGTTTTTGCAAGGATCGATGCCATATCCTTTCATAGGATTTCCACCTGGTATGGGATTTAAACAACCGTGTACGTATAAATAGTTCTTGGATTGTAAACCCGAGGAGTATCATGGTAGCACAGATCCGAATGTTACCCTGAATTGCTTGCGAGATATCTCTAGAATCCTGGATGCTTGCAATTGTGAAGAAGAAATGAGGGTTTGTTTTGCCACCAGAATGTTGAAAGGAAAAGCAATGGTATGGGGGGATTCTATCACTACACATTTATCGAGAGCTCAGATGGATGCAATTACTTGGGATCAATTTTGAAATAAATTGTGTGAACAGTATTGCAATGCTTTTGAGTTGAACAAGATAAGGCAGGAGTTCATGGAACTGCGTATGACGAAAAAGATGTCTGTGTATGAACTGATTGAGCAGTTCAATTCGAAACTGAGATTTGTGACTCAGTGGGTGCCTGATGAACCTTCCCAGGTTCAACATTTCATTGGAGCATTACTTCCTGAGTACAGGAGCACAACTCGGTTGGCTGGATCATTGTCCCAGGCTTTCACCTTGGCAAAGTCTGCTGAGGGGGACATACATGCAAGGAAACCAGTCACAGGGAAGTCAGGACAGTGGAGTAACCACTGGGGATTCTGTTCAAAGACCACAATGGTGTAGACGGTGTAGATCTAACCATTCTGGGCAGTGTACTGCTCAGACCATGCGATGTATGCGTTGTGGAACATTTGGGCACGAAGCTAGGGAATGTGATTTTCCCCGAAGTGTGTGCTGGTGAGGGACACAGGGCTGGTGAGTGTCCTTCTGAGAGGAAGACTGGGACAGGGACTAGGGCAGAAGCGGTTGAGGGATCATCATCAGCAGGGCAAAAGAGAAAGAACCCTACTGTGCGAGAGGGTGGGGTGTACAATATGATGGCTAGTGATAATGCCACCTTCGATGAAGATGAAACATGTATGTTTTGATAAACTGTATACCTGTATATGTGTGTTAATTAACTTTCAAGTTAATTGTGGATATTTTATGCATAGTATGTGCTAAAATGTGTGAGTTTATTTCTGATGAGATGGATTCTCTAGAAATAGAACTAAATGATAATAGATGATTTTCTATTATGAGTTATGTGTTATATATCAAGAAATGGTATGATGATAAGTATGTGTGATACTTGATTAAACGCTAAGTAAGCATGATATACCATAGAGATATATGTTTAGATTAATTGAATTACATGATATAATGTGTATTGTATGATTTATATACATTATGTGTTTATGTGAATTCAATTGTGTAAAGAAAGAAGAAAGAGAGGAATTACTGCATCTTGGGCGAGTCTGGGGTGTGCAATATTGTTCAGGTATAAGGTGTGCTAGAGATTATAAGTGGATGTATAATCTACTGAGTACAGTTGATTCACGAAAATGAATAATGGTTTTAAACGAATTTTGTAGTATGACGGGAAATCACATTTGTTGGTTTGAAATGTAATGCTATGCTTTGAGATTGGATGTATAGTGGATATATTGTGTTAATTGAGATATCATGAGACAAAATTTTACCATGACTTGGAAGTTGCAGCTCATATAAGTGCAGTAATGTTATATTAACTGTAAGACAAGACATGTGTGATTGACTTGGTCAATGGAAGATATATTAAATTGCTAGCTAGAAGAAGTTATCCGAACGATTGAGACGGTGATCGGACTAAATCAGAGAAAGTGGTAGTGGAATTTGATGTTACTGTTAGTCCCATGTTTAGAATAGTTAGATTTGATGAGACAAACTATCGATATGTATAGATGATAGGTTAAGAGTTAGGAATTATATAAGTCTGTTATAGACTGACTAGTCAACTTCAGCTGAGTAGTCAGCGTATAAACAGATATAGAGTTTTCTACGTAAGTACTAGATAACTCAGTAACTTCTAAGCTGAGATAGGTCTTAACAATGAAGACTTGAAGACTTGAAGATTTGAAGACTTGAGGATTCAATAATCCAAGATTCAAGAAGTCAGCTTGACAAGGTCAAGACTGAGTATGTCAGCTCAGCGTCAGAAGTCAGTTCAGAATTTAAGTAAATTCTAAATTCTGTATCTACGACATTTAAATTAGGATATCTAAACCTAATTTAAACTATCTATTAGTTGGATAGAAATCTCAAACGAAATTAATTAGATATGTTCTAATTAAGGAGTTTGTTACGGTTTTAAAGAAAAGATAAGTTATATCTTTAAACTGCGATTTGTTCGTAGATATATCAAGTATAAGTATAAACCTTCTCATGGGTTTTACATAGATGTTCTTACGTGTGTACGAGAACAGATACGCGATACACAACGACGACTGCATAAGTTGCAAGACTGCATAAGTTGCAAAACGTACATGTGTTCGTGATACTTGATACGCGTGTGTTGCGATAACTTTGTAAGTTCAAAGTTAGAGAGAGAGTTTGCAAGAGTTCTTGTTAATTAGTTTTAACAAGAAATTCGATCATCAATTAGTTTGTGATTCAAGAGTGTTTAGAGAGAGTTGAGGTTATAATCATTGTAATATCAAATCATCTTGTTGATTTGATTAGAGAGTGATAATAGTTATTGTACTAGTTGATAATTGAATATACATTTGATTAATTTGTTTGATTGTTTAAAGTGTATTCAACCCCCCCTTCTACACTGTATCGGTTGCTTGTTCACCCTCTTTGGGACCAACAACTGGTATCAGAGCAAGTTTCTTCATAAGTTGAAGATCAAGATCCGTTGTCAAGAGGTTAAGATGTCTACTAGCAAGCAATCAAGTCACATACCAACAATGGCGGCAAAAGGTTGTCCTATCTTTGATGGCACTGACTATCCTATGTGGAAGTTTAGAGCCATGCTATATCTGAAGTCTGTGGATCACAGGATGAGTACCGTGATTCAAGATGGCCCAATCATACCAATGATCCATATTACTGCCATTGACAAAACTGTTCCCTCTAGAGAAACTCCCAAGCCTGAAGCATCCTGGACTGAGGAAGATCGTAAGCTGTTCAATCTTGATGACAAGGCACAAAGCATTATAGAAAATGCTTTAACAAATCCTCTTCTGCATATTGTGGCTGGGTGCCAAACTGCAAAAGAGATGTGGGATACTCTCAGTGTCACGTATGAAGGCACTGACCTGGTCAAGCAACATAAGAAGACAAATCTAAGTCGTTCTTATGAAACTTTCTTTGCTAAAAAGAATGAAACTCTGGCAGATTTGTTTACCAGATTTCAATGCTTGATAAATGATCTGATCTTGGTAGGTGTCAAGAAAGATGAGAATGAGTTGGTACTCAAGTTCTTGGATGTGTTACCAGAACAATTCAATGAGATCACCATTGCACTTCATGCTGGAGGAACCTTAGGGAAATATGATCTCGGATCTATCTATGGTTTTCTTCTAAATCATCAACAGGTCATGGAACAGAAGAAAGTGACCCAGAAACAACTAAAAGAATCTATAAACGATGCTGGATCTGCATTAATTGCAGAAAAGAAAAGGAAGGGATCTAAAAAGTCTCAAGCTGAGATTGACTCTGAATCTAAATCTGAGGAAGTAAGTCTTAACTCTTGTTCAGATAATGAAGAGATGGATGCTCTTACTGAACAAATGGCAATGTTAGCAAGAAACTTTAGAAAGTTAAGAAAAGGAAGGGGTCAATCTGACAGAAGCAAAAGTGGTAAGTCTACTTTTGATCCTAAGAAAGCTAAGTGCTATAACTGTCAGATGATAGGACAAATAGCTACTGAGTGCAGAGTAAAGAAGGGAGAATCAGCTTCAGTAGCTGACAAGAATGCCTACAGAGCTGATAAATATAAAAAGAAATATCAAAGACTCAAAGGCAAGCCAAATGAAAACACCAAAGGCCTCCTTGCTGAAACTTGGGATACTGAATCATCTACTTCAGATGATGATGAGCCAGATAGGTGTTTGATGGCCATTGAGCATGAAGAGGAACAAGTTGACTATGAGTTAGAAGACAGTTCCTTTGATGAGGATCTACCAGAAGCAGCTAAGCTGAGTAAGCAAACCAGTAACTGGGATCCTGCCTCAATGTATAAGGTAAATAACTTTAGCTCTTACACTGATGAACAAAAATGTCTAATGTTCAACTATTTGTTGAATGACTTCAAAACCTCTCTCACAGTTCAATCTAGTTTGAAAACTGAAATTTCAAAACTAAAAGATGAACTTAAATACTCTGAAACTCTCTTAAATGCTGGTAAAAAGATCCAAAGTGATTATGAATGTCAGCTTCATATAAACAAACTTCTAAGTGAAGAACTGCAAGAATCAAAAGAACAAGCTGACAATCTAAGAAAAAATATGTGAATCTTGGTGTAAGTCATCAAGAGAAGCAGAAAAGTGCATTAGCCAGCAGATACCAAAACAAGTAAAAGCAGTACTAGGGGGAGATTATAGTGCTGCTGCTGATGAAATCATCGAAGATTAAGTCAGTCTTGAAGACAAAACGATGAAATCAGATGACATACTCCCAAGAACATTCTTAAGGAACAAGGAAGGGAAACAGGTCAAAACCAATAAGTTTGTGAGACCAACCCAAAGTCCTCAGGTTATTCACTCAAACCATCAATCTGAATGTTCCAGATCCAACCGAAATTGTAAGTCAGTTTTCAAAAGATTGGATTACAATCCGGTGAGAACAACTGTTTTTGATAGAATATCTCATGTTAACTCAAAAAAGACATAATTCTCAAGTCATACATGAAAGAATGTCTAAAAACAGGAAGTTGTCTGTAAGTCAGACCTCACCAAATAGAGGTAACCATAAAGCTGACAAAGGTAAGTCCAAAGTCAGTGAAAATCAAGTAGACAAACTGTCGAAGAGGATTGAAAGGTTATCCACATCATATGACCCTTAATCTGAATCCAAATTTAATGTTGGAAAACTGAAAGAAATCACTCAAACACCCATCTTTAGAAGAAAATGCTATAAGTGTGGTGATAGAGGTCATCAGGCCAAAGATTGTGTAAGTACCAATCTTAGACCTGAAAACGAAAAGGACGATCAGTCCAAAACAGAACCAAAATCTGCTCGAGCTGATCAATCGAACTCCAAAGGATCAGCTAAGTGCTCATCCTCAGGACCCACCAAACAATGGGTTCCAAAAAGAAACTAATAAGTTTAGTTAATCATGTGCAGGGCTCCTACAAGTGGTATCTCGATAGTGGATGCTCAAGGCACATGACAGGAAGCAAGGGGATTCTAAGTGAATTCCAAAACAATGAAGGACCCAAGGTGACATTTGGGGATAATTCTCAAGGAAGGACTAAAGGTTATGGAAAGATAACTGCTGGAAAAGTCACTTTCAAAAAGGTAGCATATATTGAAGGCCTTAAACACAATCTGATAAGTATAAGTCAACTGTGTGATGAGGATTATGAAGTCACCTTCAGAAAGCATGCAGGAACAATTTATGATAAGAAGGGAAAACCAATATTAATGGCAAAAAGAGAGAGAGATATCTATTTGTTAAATCTCAGCTCCGCAGATCCTTCAACTGAAACCTGCTTGTACTCTGACTTAACTCCCAAGCTGAGTTGGTTATGGCACAAAAGACTGTCTCATTTAAACTTCAAATATATTAACAAGTTGTCTAGCAAAGAGTTAGTCTCTGGTCTGCCTAAGATCACAGAACCATTGCATATGTTGCATTTGGACCTATTTGGACCTATCAGCACCCCAAGCCTAAGTGGCAAAAAGTATACTCTAGTGATTGTTGATGAGTTCACAAGATTCACTTGGGTAATCTTCTTAAAAGCCAAAAGTGAAGCTGCATATGAGTTAATCAGCTTCATAAGACAAGATTCACCTTAATTGAAGCTGCCAGAACCATGCTATGTGAGGCAAAGCTTAAGCTAAGCTTCTGGGCAAAAGCTGTAAGTATAGCCTGCTATACTCAGAATAGATCAATCATAGTGAAAAGACATGGTAAAACATCTTACGAGATGTATCATGGCAGAAAACCCAACATTGGATATTTCCATATTTTTGGTTCAACATGCTATGTGCTAAACCAAAGAGATCAGCTCCATAAGTTGGAACCCAAAGCTGATCAAGGGATATTTGTTGGATATTCTTCAATCTCCAAAGCTTACAAAGTCTTTAATCTTAAAAGAAAGGTAATTGAAGAGTCAGTACATGTTACGTTTGATAAGAAAAGTATTGATGAATCTAACAGAGCTCAAGCTGACTTGGTTAGTCTGAGTGAGCTTGAAAGGAGTAAAGAAGATCTCACATCAAATCCCATGTATGTTATGGATGATTCTGATGATGATGATGATGATAGTAAATCTGACAAACGTGCATCACTGAAAGAAATAATCAATATTGAAGATAATCAGCCTGAGAATCTCGGTGAACCATCAGGTACATGTCAGATTGAGGATCTAAGTGATCATCAAATTCCTACTCAGACTAAAGAAGTAAGTCCTATTCAGCCTGAGAGACACTGCTCTGAATCAGACCCAGAACCTCAGTCTCCCACAACAACCTTCAAAGTATTAAAAGGTCATCCTCTTGATGATGTCATTGGGAACGTTAAAGATGGTGTGTTAACTAGATCTAAGGAAAATGCAAACTATGTTGCCTACTCTAGTTTTCTATCTCAAATGGAACCAAACAAGACTGAAAAGGCTCTAAAAGATGAAGATTGGATTAAAGCTATGCAAGAGGAGCTGACAAAATTTCAAAGAAATAAGGTCTGGATCCTTGTCCCTGCTCCCAAAGGAAAAACAATTATAGGCACTAAATGGGTCTATAGAAATAAAATGGACAAGGATGGAGTAGTGATCAGAAACAAGGCAAGCCTAGTAGCTCAATGGTATCGACAAGAAGAAGGTATTGATTATGATGAAACCTTTGCCCCTGTTGCGAGGATTGAAGCTATAAGGTTGTTTCTAGCCTATGTTGCCTTCAAAAACTTTAAAGTGTATCAAATGGATGTTAAAAGTGCATTTTTAAATGGAGCACTACAGGAAGAGGTCTATGTGAAACAACCCCCTGGTTTTATTGATGCTAAACATCCAGATTATGTCTATAAGTTGGACAAGGCTTTGTATGGACTCAAGCAAGCTCCAAGAGCCTGGTATGATACACTATCCACCTATTTGCTCTCAAATGATTTTGTCAGAGGAAGTATTGACAAAACTCTTTTTATAAGAAAGAGCAGAGGACATGTCATTCTAGTTTAAATTTATGTTGATGACATTATCTTTGGATCAACAAACCAAGATCTGTGTGACTGGTTCTCCAAGATAATGTCTAATCAATACAGAATGAGCATGATGGGTGAGATGACATACTTTTTGGGACTTCAAATCTATCAGAAAGAAGATGGTATATTCATTAATCAGAGCAAGTACGTCTTTGATCTAATTAAGAAATATGGATTAGACTCAAGCCATACCACAAAGTCTCCTATGTTACACAATGTCAAGCTACACAAGGACATTGATGGAAAGTCTGTATGTCAGACTACATACAGAAGAATGATAGGTTCATTACTCTATTTAACAGCAAGCAGACCTGATATAATGTTTGCTACATGTATTTGTGCCCGATATCAGGCTGATCCAAAGGAATCACACTTGCTAGCTGTAAAAAGAATACTCAAATATTAAAGGGAACACCAAACTTAGGTTTGTGGTATCCCAAAGGATCGAGATTTGAACTGATAGGGTACTCCAATTCAGACTTCGCAGGGATGTGGTCTTGATAGAAAGAGTACTACTGGAGGATGTCAACTTTTAGGTGGAAAATTAGTCAGCTGGACGAGCAAGAAACAAAACTCAGTGACAATTTCAACAGCTGAAGCTGAATATGTAGCTGCAGGGAGCTGTTGTGCCCAAATACTGTGGATATAACATCAGCTGAAGGACTTTGATCTGCATTATTCAAAGACTCCCATATTTTGTGACAATCAAAGTGTTATTGCCATTACACACAACCCAGTGTTTCACTCAAGAACCAAGCACATTGAGATAAGACATCATTTCATCAGAGATATTGCAAAAAAGGGAAAGATAGAGTTAGTCTTCATTGAGACTGAAGATCAGCTTGCGGATATCTTCACGAAACCAATAGAAGGCACAAGATTCACAACTTACTCAGCAAGCTTGGAATTTTCAACCCTTAATTGGTATGTTCCATTCTTTATCTCTGTTTAATATTTGCTAAGTGCTATAGTTGACTAAGTGTCAAAATCTGAGCTAAGTGCTCAAGCTGAAGCTGAGTGCTTCACATAAGCTGAACGTTCAGGATCAGCTGAGTGCTTCATATAAGCTAAACGTTCAGGATCAGCTGAATACTCCATATAAGCTGATCATTCAGGATCAGCTGAGTAATCAGGTTCCAAAGTGTGGTCAGTTCCACTAGTCTAGGTTAGTCCTAACAATATGGTAAGTCCAATAATATGGTAAGTCCAACATATTTACGATGTGTCTGGTAAATAAACGTCAGTAGTTCAGAAATTTTTTTCTGATATTTTTATAAAATATCTTTTCAATATAACAGTGTGCGTTTGGGTAACTAACAATAAATTTAGCCGTTGTAACAAACTGCGTAGAAGTTTTTACGGTAACAGTCATATTTATTACCGTCAGATAACGGTAACTTTTCTCTCACATTGAAAAGGTATAAATAAGAGAGATTGTTCATCATATTTCGTTTACACTTCCAAAATATTCTTCTCTCTTAAACCCTAACGTTGCTGTGTGCAGAGTTCATTGCTAAGTGCTTATTACTGCTAAGTGCAATCCAATACGATAAGTTCGATTTCAATGGAGGGGTATACTCTAAATCTAACTGAACAAATGATTCGTGGGGGAAATTTCAAGAACAATGCACTCCCCACCTATAAACAAAACAACGTCATTGCCTGTACCGACATTCCAAAGTCCAAAATTGGTAGGGGATATGAGGAGTGGGTCTCCTACATTCGCAAGGGTCCCCTGGCACATGCATTTCTTCGTGGACATGCTGTGCTCATCCCTCAACTTCTCACGGAATTCTGGTACACGTGTAAACTCGATGTAACCCAACCGGTTATACGGGGCACAGTCCTAAGTGGACAAGTGGCGATAGAGGTCGATGCAACCTGTATCCGCCGAATTCTTCATCTCCCGATTCATAATCAATATGAAGCGACGGTTTCTAGGGAAACATCAAGAAGTGTTTTACCCTTAATGGGTCATCCTCAAGTTATTGGCGTCATACGGAAATCTGTTTTCCAGACGGCATGGGGATTTATGGTATCCACTGTGGTTCGTTCTCTTGGATACAAGGTGGGAGACCTGGATAATGTAAATGATTTTGAAATGCAACTATTATACAACTTATTTTATGATCGACGAGTGGATTACGCTCAGTTGATCTTTGAGGCATTCAAGTCATTGGTGACCAAGAACATCAGGGACACTATTGTACCCTTTGCAAGATTCATATCCATGGTCATCGAGGACAGGTTGGGTAGAAGATATAATGCTCAATATAAGTCAATCCATACTCCTGTTCTCAGCTACAGGATGTTCGCCCATGATATTTTCCCTGGGCACCCTACATTGAGTGCATAGATGAGGGCGTATGTACAGCTTCCGACTCCTGAGTCAAGTGAAGCTGAGGCAGAGGAGGAAGCTGCGGAAGAAATGGGTGATGATGTTGGTTCTGAGGCTGAGTCTCCTTAAGCTGATCAAACTAGGACTCAGTTCAGACCTCGTACTCAAATAATTTCATCCACCACTTCGAGTTCTGAGCAAAGGAGATTGTTTCCTAGCTCTGAGTCTCCACTGCTAGGTGCAGCAGGTATAATTTCTCAACCCTTATCTCCTTCTCTCTCTTTTACTTCTCCATCTCCAAATTTAGGAGATAGAACTGAGTCAAGCCCAACTCAGTCTAACCCCTCTCCTCCACCTCAAACATCTCCATCTATTTTACAATCTACATCCAACCTTGTTCAGCCTACTGCTACCAAGGATATTTCCTACACCTATACAAGGAAAACTGCCAAAGGTGGTCCTTCACCTCAAAAGGACACTGGAGTTGATATCACATTGATACTCCACCTGCAGGAGTTGATATCACATTGATACCTTCTCTTAAGGTGCCAACCTCTAGGCTCAGTTCAACCCTTAAGCCTATACCGGGTATGGTGTCTACTCAGCCCATACTTACTAGTGCCATGGGAGAGCCTACTTCTGTGCCTTCACAGCCCCATGAAGGTGACATTGAAATTCTGACCAATCCCCAGGGTCAATTACCCCCCTCCTCACCAATAAGCCTAGCTCACCCCACCATCATACCTCACGAACTTGGTCATTCTTCTCTTCTATTCTCACACACTCTCGCACGACCTGTCAATGAACCTTTCATACACTAGGAAGGTTTACAGGGTCTCCATTCTGCCCCCTTGATTCCATAGGTCTTCACCAACCTTTGGATATGGGACCCACATCCTTACCGATTGAGGAACACTCAACAACCACTCCTACGGTGGAAATACACTCTTCCACTGGGCAGGAGAACGTTGAAGTAAGAAGAAGACCTGCAGAGCCCACACTAATAACTTCCGATGTTAAAGTCATTATGGACTATCTACAATCCCAGTTGAGCTCCTGCATAAAAAGCGGAAAGCTGACAAAGCCAAGTTGATGCGCAAGCTTAATGATTTGTCAACTTCAGTTGCCAACTTGGAAAGCTTCATGTTCAAACTCAGACCCTCCCCTATTGATGATGACAAAAAGGGGGAGGAAGAATCAAAGAAGTATAATGATAAGGTTGAGGGGGAGCATACAGAGGAAGTACAATTTGAACAAGCTCATGATCAGTTCATGAGTACCGTAGATCGGCATTCTCAACAACAACAGGCTCCAACAGCCCAAATAACCACAACTTCACAAGCTCAACCAGAAACTCCACTTGAAGAAACATCTCGAGTTGTTCACACCAACCTTCCTCAAGTTAATTTGCCAAAAATTGTTGAAGCTGAGTCCGTTCCAGCTTCACAAATGGATAAAGGGAAGAGTAAGGTGTTTGAGATGGTAAAAAGAAAGAAAAGAAGTGTTATGCCTCTAGCGAAGAAAAGAAAGGTCATCATTGTTGAGCCTGAGCCTGAGCAACAGGGTAAGTCTCAATTAGGTGCACATGAATCTGACTCAAGTGATGAAGCTGATGCAGCACAAAAAGCCAGTGACATACTTGCTGAGCAAATGTTACAAGAGATGGCTAAAGAACTAGGCGTAACAGTGGAGGAAATAAAAGAGAAGCAACGACAAGCTGAAGTTCAACGGGAAAAGGATAAAGCTGACGCTGCTAGAGCTGAAGCTGAAGCTGATTATTCTGGTCCAAGAGCTGCCCTAATTCCCTACTCAGATGTTGATCTAAGGCATTGTTATAAAAGAAAACAGTTTAATAACAAGATTGAATCAATTACACTGAGTAGAAAAGGAGAATTGGTAATCATCAACTTTGTACTAGACAACAAACAAGAAATTGGTCTAGATATGAGATGTCTGTACAAGTTGGGATTCTCAGAGTTGAAGACAGTAGCCACAACTATCAAGCAGGTGAAAAAGAGTCAAATCAGACAAGAGATAGTTGATGTGCTTAAGACAATCTTCATAAGAATCAATCAGCTAGGTGAGATTCCTTCTGATGAAATTGATACCTTTCTTAATCGAGGCAAAGCTGCAAGAGTTAGAGCAGCAAGCCAGCGACCTAAAAGAGACATCATTTTACAAGTTCCAGAGGAAGTTGAATTCAGAGAGAATACTTATATCACTCAACCTTTGGAAGGATTCTTGTATCTTGATGTGGAAGGTAATCAATGTTTCTTGAAAGTAACAGATCTTCATTTGGCAAATCTGGAATTAATTCTGTACTTGAGAATTCTATGTGATGACTCAATTCAGAACTCAGTATTCAGATATCATCTCAACAAAGAAATCAGATCTAGAAAAGCTGAGATGAAAGAGATGCCAGAAGGTGAAGAAATTATGGTTGATGCTATCTAGAAAGCTGCAATTTGGGAACTTAAATGTTCTGATATGTGGTTAGAAGTTGGAGATTCCGTTGAGTAAATAGATTAGTTCTATGTTTTTACTAAGTGTGTAGAAGCTAATCAAAATGATTAAGCTAAAATGTAGATGATATGTTCATTAATACAAACTCAAGTTTGATATGTTCAACTGTTTTATTATTTGATATGTTCAAAAATTATGTTTGATATGTTCAAACAGACAGCTTTGTAAGTTTAAGCTGATGATTGATATGTTCTATTGTAAACTGATAAGTTCAGTAATATAAGTTTTGTAAGTTCAGAACTTAAATTAACTCTGATAAGTTCAGAATCTAAGTAGTTGTATATTCAAATACTTAGAATACAAGTCTTATAATAGATTTGTAATATAAAGATCTTGTAAGTTCAAGATACGTGAATAAGTATGGATCAATTCAATACTTATTTCAAGAACTAACTTTGGTCAGTTCCAAAGTTGTTCAACATAATTCTATTAACCTATAACTTATTTGATTCAATGTTTTGTCATCATCAAATAGGGGGAGATTGTTAGTCCCATGTTTAGAATAGTTAGATTTGATGAGACAAACTATCGATATGTATAGATGATAGGTTAAGAGTTAGGAATTATGTAAGTCTGTTATAGACTGATTAGTCAGCTTCAGCTGAATAATCAGCGTATAAACAGATATAGAGTTTTCTATGTAAGTACTAGATAACTCAGTGACTTCTAAGCTGAGATAGGTCTTAAGAATGAAGACTTGAAGACTTGAAGATTTGAAGAATTGAAGATTCAATAATCCAAGATTCAAGAAGTCAGCTTGACAAGGTCAAGACTGAGTATGTTAGCTCAGCGTCAGAAGTCAGTTCAGAATTAAAAGTAAGTTCTAAATTCTATTATAAACTCTCTATATCTACGACATTTAAATTACGATATCTAAACCTAATTTAAACTATCTATTAGTTGGATAGAAATCCCAAACGAAATTAATTAGATATGTTCTAATTAAGGAGTTTGTTACGGTTTTAAAGAAAAGATAAGTTGTATCGTTAAACTACGATTTGTTCGTAGATATATCAAGTATAAGTATAAACCTTCTCATGGGTTTTACATAGATGTTCTTACGTGTGTACTAGAACAGATACGCGATACACAACGACGACTGCATAAGTTTCAAGACTGCATAAGTTGCAAAACGTACATGTGTTCGTGATACTTGATACGTGTGTGTTGCGATAACTTTGTAAGTTCAAAGTTAGAGAGAGAGTTTTCAAGAATTCTTGTTAATTAGTTTTAACAAGAAATTCGATCATCAATTAGTTTGTGATTCAAGAGTGTTTAGAGAGAGTTGAGGTTATAATCATTGTAATATCAAATCATCCTGTTGATTTGATTAGAGAGTGATAATAGTTATTGTACTGGTTGATAATTGAATATACATTTGATTAATTTGTTTGATTGTTTAAAGTGTATTCAAACCCCCCTTCTACACTGTATCGGTTGCTTGTTCACCCTCTTTGGGACCAACAGTTACCTTGAAAAGACGACATGATGACAGATGCGTTGATCTATGAAAGAGCTAGTGATCATAACATCTTGTATATGTGAGTTGGAAGTATCTCTGACTTAGTGGATGAATCAAGATTTCCTTTGTGAGAAAGTCTTGAAGAATGAAAAGGTTGAAACCTTTGAGATAGAGAAAGAGAGAAGAGGATTGCAATGGCCTGAACATATGGAGTGACAACTTATGGATCTTGTATGTAAAGATGCCTATGCTTGGAGATGCCTTTGCTTAGAGATGCCTATGCTTGGAGATAGCCTTAGCTAGGAAGTGCCTTTGCTAAAACACTGGAGTTGAACTTTATAGAGATTTATAAATTTAATTGCCAATGCTATATTGTGGAGTAATAACCTGAGGGTTGAGTACTGATAGTATACTATGTGAATAGAGATAGTCTGTGATATGAGATATGACATATGGAGTGCAAATTGAAGTGCTATACCAGAAATTATGTAATATTGAGGTATTTGAGATATCGGAGGGGTGATGATGATAAGATGGGATGGAAATTGTATTTGACTTGATCAAATAAAGAGAAAGCAGGATATGTAACGAGTGGTTATTGACTGTTTGGTATTTTATTACCAGTGAGACGGTATTGGTTGGACAAATGAACTTGATTAAATGATTTGAAGATATGATGATTCATATTTGATGGCTTGTGATGGAAAATAGAGATTTGTTTAAACTTATGAAGAGTTTACAAACGAGAGTTGGACGATGTGACAGAATTTTTCCTGATGGATAATTGAGTGTGTGATTAAAACACGACGATTTGTAGAACTCATATCTATTATGATTGTGTGGGTGAACTAATTTCTGACAGTAAGATATCAGAATACCTTGTGCAAAGCTATGAGATTGCGGTGATAATACTTCAACCTGTTGACTTGAAGTAAGTGATAAAGTACATGTGAATACTTTGATATGGCAGATAGTAAATGGTTGAAAGTGATTGTGATTTATAACTGGGTTAGACATAAATTCAGGGATGCTTGAAGACAGGATTTATGGACTAACTGTTGGTTGACAATGAGTTCAGAAGGATAAGCTGTAAGGCTTGCTGGTATATATGCAGTGAGACTCCGAGGACGGAATCCTTTTAAGGAGGGATAATTTGTAACATCCTGATTTTGGGCCTAGTTGTTACGTAGGCCACGGTATGTTTATACATGATAATTATTTGATTAATTGTGTACTTACTTATTGATTATGGAAATTGCTTAAATTAATTATTGGTAATTAATTAAGCAAGGTGAAAGTTTATATATATTTAATTATATATGTATGTGAAAAGTTATTAAATGAAAGAATGTATGTGTGTATGTGGGTTTGTGAAGTCTAAGGGATTGCCACCTTTTAGATGGCTTGGAAACTTGTGTAACCTAGTTGGATAAGGTTTGACTTTCAACCATCTCTTCATTTTAATTCCTGGAGAAAAGTGTGTTGTGTGTGTTTTGAGAGAGAAAGAACAAGGAGAACACATACTTGAATTTGTGAAATTGAAGATTGTTGATTGATAAATCAAAACAAAGGTAAGATGATGTTTGTATCATGCTTAGTAATGATTTGGTATGTTTTTCTGATGTTATATATGGTTATGTGGTGAATCACCATGGATGAATATGAAGAAAACCTTCACAAGTGGATTCTGTGGTTCTTGTGGATTTTAATGATTTAAATGTGTCCTTGATGTTTCTAAACATGTTAAATGATGATTATTTGTGTTTAGAAGAGCTAGAACTTGATTTCCAGAAGTTATATATAAGCTGCATAACATGGTTATGGAGTTTGTGGGTTTTTTCGATGAAAAAGATGAAGAAGGATCTGGAAGTCGCGACGTCGCGGCGCGACGCCTATAGGTCGCGGCGCGACCGGGTGTTTCGAATTTGAAGGAAATGGTTCGAAGTAAGGTGGCTTCGCATTCGAAGGTTGGCCGCTCGAAGGCTTGTCGCGACGCGACAGGTCCAGGGTCGCGACGCGACGCGTCGGGTTCGAATTCGAAACGGGCTGTTCGATGTCTTGTGGTGCGAAGGGGCTGCTCGAAGGAGTGTCACGACGCGACGCGTTGATGGTGGCGACGCGACGCGTTCACATATTTGTGGATTTTCTTGGTTATTTGCATTGTTAATGCTATGGGTTATATGTTTATGCATATGTGATTCATATATGTTTATGTTTGATAAAAGGATATAAATATATGTGTTTGGTATATATTTATGAATCGGTTACTGATTTCAGTTTATTCTGATCTCAGGAAAGGACAAGGCTCAGTAATATTAGAACACTGAGTGGGAGTTCGAGAACTCGAGGTGAGTGGATGTTTACTCATGGGTGATATTAGTTGTAACTAGTTTGGTTGCAACTGTATGTGAATTGATGCATAGATAGACTGTTGTCTATAAATTGATTAACTGTGATATGTTAATTGATTGTTGCGCCTATTGTGAAGTCAGCTTCCGGCTAGGCATATTGGGCTGGGTTTGTTGCTATCGGCTAATCAGTATTGTGGTCTTTTGATGCATTCGTTGCAACTTAAGATAATACTATGTGAGAATAGCAAATAGACTATCGGTAAACCTTTGCTTGTCCGGCATTGGTTGTAGGTTCCTGCAGAACCGCCGGTCTTCTCGTGAGGTAAAAGGATGATTATGTGTTTACTGTTGTTGATATCATGTGGTTATTTGCTAGTATATCTGTGGCGGTTTACTTCAATTCACTTAGCTTTGTGCTAATCCCCCGCCTCTCACTACTTTACAGGTGGCTGGTGAGTTCTACGATTTAGTTGTGAGAGGGTGTAGCCTGGGGAATAATTGACGGGCACTCTGATTGGATTTGTGACGAGCCGTAGTTTTTGTAATACTGTGTTTTAAACAGAGTGGTTTTGTGAAACAGTGGTTTAACTTCAGTTGTAAATACGTTTATGTTTTGGTAAACGCTTCCGCAGTGTTAATTAAAATGGAAATTTTATGGGTGAAAATACGGTGTTACAATTAGATACATTATTATTTAAATCTTTTCTAATGCTCATTCTTCAATCTGTAAACAATGTATACATTTCTACACTTTTGGTCTTATACATGCTTGTGATGCATTAAATATGGATAGTTATATATGCTTGAGAAAAATAGATACACAAAGTTGTGTGATGATATGTGATTCTTGTTGATTTCTGATTCCAATTCTCAAGGGTAACCGGTGTGATATGCATTTTGTAGTGATTAATTTATATATACATTTTGAAGTTACTCATCTACAGAAAGTCAAGTAAATTACAGTTAAAGCTTTTAATTTATATATAAATTTGGAAGTTATAGAAATGATAAACTTTGGTCCATCTTAATCTATTTCACTGGGCTTACTACTCCGAGTTTATATTCAAATTTTATCATGTTCCAAGTTTAGGCTATTCTAGTTAATAGTTTTGTAGTCATGACTCGTGAGTTAAGAAAACTAATCATATATAGTAATTGTTCTTTTAGTTTGTGTATGACACTCATGGAATTAGATCTACCAATCATATTCTTATTGGTTTATGATTTCTTGTTGGTTTAATCATAACCCGCTTTCTGTTTTCAATTATTAGTGTTGAATGTGTTGATTATCTTTATTAGTGTTGGGACTTGTTTAGCCTTTGACCCGTTGACCTATTCAATAGGTTGAATGCCATGTTTTTTAATCTTGATATTAATTCTTAGTTTGAATCAAATCATACCCATTTGATATTTTCTTTCTTTTTGGTTATATTCAATATAGGAGCCAAGAAACCGGCTTGCCAACTTCGGTTTGTGTTCGTGTTGGTGATAGAATCTTCAATCTTCACAAAGTAAGTGTAACGCCGCCTAAATTTGAGGAGTTTTTTTTTAATAAAACACAGCGGAAGCTGTATTATTATTTTAATAATTTACAACATATATATATATAAGTTGCACCACAAAGTATTACCAAGGCATTACCAATTCGTTCGACCATTACAAAGTACAACGTATAAACAAAGTTACATAAACAAGTGTTCCCATAACAAAACATGACATCCCAGCAGATACCCCTCCTCACCAGCAATCTATTCACCTGCGCAAGGAATGTACATGAGAGGGTTAGCTATAAATAGCTAGTGAATAACAATTAAGAGGAAGCATCATATTGATACTATCATATACATATCACATGCATCACATATCAACTGGTTCACCTAAACATGATTAACACGTATCAAGACACACTAAACAGAAACTGCCAAAAGGAAAGGTACGGCCGTGCCTGGCTAAGACATGGCCGGACCTAAGTAAGACTTGCCCGTGCCCTACTATCAGGTACCCCCCCGGTGACTGCAGGCACTCCCCCGAACCTTCTAGGGTTAGGCACGCCCCTACCTTTTGGAGGTACGGCCGTGCCTCCTAGAGTACGCCCTAAGGTACAGCCTGTTCTTGAGAGGCACGCTCGTGCCTTTCCATTTGCAACAGCGGGTTCGACCAGAACCTGCTGTTTTCTAGCCAAAGCTATACCAAAACATTTCCATATGATTCCTTTCATTCATATGTGAAATAACACATCATAACTAAGCTAAGAACACGGTCTTTACACATTTAAACATCAAATTCACACTTTGGGACCAAATTCATCATTTTAACCCATTAAACTTGATTTTCCAAATTCATTCAAAATCACTGCTTTAATTCATACTTCTGATTGCTATAGTCTTAGAATCAACATAGAAACTAATTGGTAACATTTAATTCAATTCTTGGCATCAATTTTTAATCTTAACCCAAATACCCAAACTTGGAACTTGAAGAACATGAACTTGGATGAAGAAGGCTTACAAAGATCAAAGAGATGATGCAGATTATTTAGAGCAGATTACTTGCTTGAATTAACAAATTTCCAGCCTTAAGTAATCTTGTAGGTATCTTCTTCAAGCTTCAAATTGCCAAGAACAAAAGAGAGAGATGAGGTGTATGTGTGTTTGAGAATGTGTACGTGGGTATACAAGAATTGTCTAACTTGTGGATTGTTATCATCCACAAGCGGGTATCTCGTTCCTCTTTTCAACATACAACTCAACGCACGAATACCCATTTTAACTAACGGCGATATTTTTGGAATCCTTATCTTAAACCATTTAATATTCTATTATTTTTATCTATTTTTATTATAATTTTATCAACTCATTTAATAACTATTTTAGTCACTTTTACCAAGAACTAACAAATATATATTTAATTCAATTTATTTAAATTATTTAACATACCACGTACGCGTGCGTTTAGGCCCTTTCTGAGGATGTTACAGTAAGTTTGATCAAAACTAGCAAAACTTTGAAGTTATATGTGTTTCCAACACATAACTTATCTCTTGATCAATTTTGCAGTATCCTTTGTTTTCAAAAACTGGACACTTCAACCGAGAACTAAGCGAGTTGAATGAAATTGAGTTACCACAATATCTCCGAGGAGGACCATAAACTTTGATCTACTTTACCGGTGCATCAAAGAGATTGAAAAAGAGGTAAAAAACCATTCCTCATAGAGATTGCCTTTTGGATTGCTTAACCACATTGTTTACTTAAATCACTAATAAGTTATTCTTATATATTGACAAGTTCAATTACGGATAAGTGCTTATTGGCTGGTTTTTGAATTTAATTACTTCAATCCGTATATATTTATATACTTTAGAGTTTAGATATCAAATTCAATTACTATATCATATAAGCTAATTAATTAATGTTGCATTCTACTACAATATATTTTTATGCATGACAACTAGAGCATGGGGTGGTAGGGTAGCTGAGGTAGGGGTGGGTGGGCCGTGCGGGTGGGGGAATATTTGATATATTATTATATAAATAATAATAAATAAGTAATATTAAGTATATATATAATATTAAGCAAATTGCGTAATAAATTTTTTTAATTTTATTATTTGGATATTAATATTTTGAACCTAGATATTTGATAATTTTACTAAAATTATTTAATTTAGTTTAAAATTGCAATGTTATAGTAAATACGACATTTTTTAAAATTAATAAAACAAATAATATTTTCTTCTCAGACCTTCTAAACTTTAGTTTATCTAATAAGATCTTCGCAGATATGGAATAAGACCTTCAAAGCTTATGTCTTCAAAAACAAACAACACCTTAATAGGTTGAGTAAATATACTTATGTTTTTTTATAATTATACTCTAATAAAATAATTATGACTAACCTTGTATCACATGAGTGTGTAACAAATTAATAGGTTGAGCAGATAAATGATTACATGTTATCAATGAACATATTTTTGATTGAAATTATTTTTGGGAGTGAGTAATTTAAATGAAGAGGTTGTACATGTAAATGATTACATGGTATAAATATTAACATTGTGAACATATCATATTTCGGTTAAGATAATATATGTTAAGTTGTACTTTCATATCATTTTTAAGAATCATTGTATACACCGAATATACTTAATACATTCAAGATTTCATCTTTGTGACAATGATAATGACCTAACAAATAAAACTATAAATATGGTATACAAAGAAAGTATTACTGATAATATGAAAGCTTGTCTTAATTAAATCTTCTAACATTCGATAATATGTTAAATGTTTTATTACATGTTAATAATGTTTTAGATTTTTTAAAACTTACCTCGTGCGTGCATTCAACTAATATACTAATAAAAGCTTAATATAACACCCTAGACACCGGCCTAGTAGGACACACGTTGTGGTATGTGTGCTATTTGTTTAACATATATATTTTATATTTTTATATGTTTATTTGTTTATATGGACTCGTTTTTAGATAACGGACACAAAATACATCGTTGGTTAATAATTAATTGAGTAGGACTGCTTAATTAATTAACTATATGTTAGACAACAGATAAGTGCAATGTGTGTGTTTAGGTCGTGAGTCATTACACACAGCCACCTCCACCTCTTCATTCTTTCTTTGAACTTATCTTCTTTGTGTGTGTTCTTGACTTTGAATTAAAGAAACAACTTGAAGGCAGCCTTGTTCCTTGATTAATTCTTGCATATTTGTGTTGGTAATTAAATTAGAGCCACGAGGTTAAAAAGGAAATATATATATATTTTATATTTTTATGTGTTTATTTGTTTATATGGACTCGTTTTTATATAACGGACACAAAATACATCGTTGGTTAATAATTAATTGAGTAGGACTGCTTAATTAATTAACTATATGTTAGACAACAGATAAGTGCAATGTGTGTGTTTAGGTCGTGAGTCATTACACACAGCCACCTCCACCTCTTCATTCTTTCTTTGAACTTATCTTCTTTGTGTGTGTTCTTGACTTTGAATTAAAGAAACAACTTGAAGGCAGCCTTGTTTCTTGATTAATTCTTGCATATTTGTGTTGGTAATTGCTACAAATTGAAGGTATGTGGTGTTCTTGTATTGCCCTTGTTTCATCCATGTAATTCTTGCACTAGTTAGGGTTCTTGATTTTTAGGGTTTTGATTAAATGATGAAATTGATATTGATTTTGAGTTTGGTATTAAGTTATTGTGGTTATACTACAGATTTCATGTTTAAATTTTATGGTTTTATGGATAAAAGCATAGAACTCCATTGATGGAGGTAGAAGATGAACTTGGAAATGGGTTTTGATGATTTGGTAATCTTGAATGTGTTTATAGTTATGATTTACATGCTATATGAGTTTGGCTATTTTAGGGAACGGCTACATGTGAATTTCCAGAACGGAAAACTGAGTTTTGGAGTGATTGTGGTATGCTGGAACAGGGTAATGTGAACTGCAGGTTTTTTTGCTGTTCAGCCCCGGACGCGCCACGTCCAAGGATGGAACACGACGCGTTCCCTGCTGACAGAAATTGTTTTGTCTGTTTTTCTGCATTATTTCAATTTTGTTAAGTTCTTGTTGTTTATATTTAGTTTTAACATGATTCATATGCTATACTTGGGTTAGTATGATGGTGGTTAGCATATGTGGTCATTATTTGAGATTATTGCTTACTTGAAATCATGAAATGGAAATTGGTGTACTTTGTACATGATTTGATGCTTGCTACGTGCTTAGCATCATGTAAGTAGATTGTATGTAACTTAGACATGTTTTAAATGTTGGTTTTCACATGTGAAATGTAACGGGTTGGTTTTGACCAGTTTGGTGTTTAATCTCGATATTATGAGATAATTAAGAATTGATTACTAATTCTGGTTATCCTATGTTTTCAGGAGGAGACAAGACTCAGTGAAATTAGACTACTGAGTTGGTGATTCGGAGATCCAAGGTGAGTAGACGTTAAACTCACGGATGGTATTAGTTTTTGGTTGCAACTGTTTATGGAATGATGCATGGATAGACTTTATGTCTAGTGATTGATTAATTGGTTGATTGTTAATTAATCGTTGCGTCGGTGATATGTACATGATTGTTGGGAAGTCAGCTTGGCTAGACTATGGGCTGGGTTTGTTTGCAATCGGCTAATCAGTATTTTGATCTTTTGATGAATTCGTTGAAACTTAAGGGTAATACTGTGTGAGAATAGCAAATGAACTATCGGTAAACATTTGTTTTGGCCGGCATTGGTTGTAAGTTCCTGCAAAACCGCAAGTCTTCCTGGCGCATGATTGTTTGTTTATTTGGTATCTTGCGGTTGTGATTGATGTTGTGTTGTGTTTAAACTTTCATTCACTTAGCTTTGTGCTAATCCCCACCTCTCACTCTTTTTGCAGGTTTTGGTAAGTTCTGCGGCTTGGCTCAGAGTTGATGTAGCTTGGGGAATAATTGATTGGCACTCTGATATTAGACCACCTGCATAGGTGGTGTTACCCGACATCAGGTTCTGTCGGGTTCCCGGGGAACACCATCGCCCCCCAGCGGGTTCCGTCGGGTTCCCGGACCTTCTAGTGTAACATCCCAAATTTATAAAAGGTATTTAAAATAAGTTGTTGAATAAAAGTTAAGGGAAACGTGTGGAAGTTATAAATTATTAAATGGTTTAAAGTAATGATTCCAAATATATCCCCGTTGAGATTCTTGAGTAGCGTATGGATGAGTTGTAAGTTGAAAAGGGGAGCGGGATACCCGCCAAAGAGACTACCACCCCAAAAGAGGCTGCAGCCTCTTTGACTCACCTTCTTTTCTTTTGTTTCTTCTTATCTTCTTCTTCCTTTCTTCCTTCCTTGCTTTTTCTCCCAAAAGACACACGCATTATTTACTTCACATTGAGAAGAAGAAGATCAAGGAAATCATTAAAGCTTCCTTCATACTTTAATTCAGACATCATCATCTTCATTACTACCTTTGAATTGTAAGTGTTCTTCTTGTTCTATTAGTGTTCTTGAAGGTTTTGAGCTAGTGGCTCATTAGATTGAGTTTAAATGATGAATTTTGATCAAAGGATGTTAATATGTGGTTTTATACAGTTAGTAAAGGTTATAGGGTAACACAAGCCGTGTTGCTCTGAACACGGGCCGTGTAGGTTTAGGGAGGCCATGTAGGAGGCCATGTGGGATGAACACAAGCCGTGTAGGTTGACACTGGTCGTGTAGGTCCAACACAGCCCATGTAGGTTGACACAGCCCGTGTGGCATAGCACTGCGTTTATAACTTGATTGTGGAGGTAAGTTATCTAAACTCTGATTCATATCTGTGATATGTGTGTTACATTGCAATGTGTTATAAAAATGATCAGAGGATCATGCTGTGCGAGAGTAGAGCTGTAGCATGCTGCTTCATGCGGTAGTCCTATGGACAGCGTTTTAGCCTTTTTGGCGGATGCTAAGATGGTGCAGTACTGTATCCATAAGAACTATTACAGTATTCCTATATGTGTATGCGCATGCTTATATGATTTACATGTTAGATTTCTCACTAAGCTCTTGTAGCTTAACGGATACTGCTTGTGGTTATTTTGCAGGTTGTGTTAGCACCAAGACAAGCCCCCGGTTTGACTGTTGATGGTTGACTGCTTAAAACGTGATTTGAAACAATAACGCTCCTAATTGTGTAACGGAAAGTACTTTTGATTAAAATGCGCGCATATCTCTTTTATACAAACTCGATGGTTTAAACGAAATGTTTTATTTGCTTCCGCTGAAGGTAAGCTTATTGGAAACTGTTTTTGACATGAATTGTGGTTGTATTATGTTAGTCCCATGTTTAGAATAGTTAGATTTGATGATACAAACTATAGACATGTATAGATGATAGGTTAAGAGTTAGGAATTATGTAATTCTGTTATAGACTGACTAGTCAGCGTATAAACAGATATAGAGTTTTCTATGTAAGTACTAGATAGCTCGGTGACTTCTAAGCTGAGATAGGTTTTAATAGTGAAGACTTGAAGACTTGAAGATTCAAGAACCCAAGATTCAAGAACTCAGCTTGACAAGGTCAAGACTGAGTGAGTCAGCTCAGTGTCAGAAGTCAGTTCAAGAATTTAAGTAAGTTCTAAATTCTGTTATAAACTCTCCATATCTACGACATTTAAATTAGGATATCTAAACCTAATTTAAACTATCTATTAGTTGGATAGAAATCTCAAACGGAATTAATTAGATATGTTCTAATTAAGGAGTTTGTTATGGTTTTAAAAAAAAGATAAGTTCTATCTTTAAATTGCGATTTGTTCGTAAATATATCAAGTATAAGTATAAACCTTCTTATGGGTTTAATATGCGCATGAACAGACGAGAGACGAACATACACGAACATAGACAAATACATAACGACGACTGCATAAGTTGCAGGACTGCATAAGTTGCAAAACGTACGTGTGTTCGTGATACTTGATACGCGTGTGTTGCGATAACTTTGTAAGTTCAAAGTTCGAGAGAGTTTTCAAGAGTTCTTGTTAATCAGTTTAACAAGAAGTTCGATCATCAATTAGTTTGTGATTCAAGAGTGTTGAGAGAGAGTTGAGGTTATAATCATTGTAATATCAAATCATCATGTTGATTTGATTAGAGAGTGATAATAGTTATTGTTCTGTTTGATTATTGAATATATATTTGATTAATTTGATTATTTGTTTAAAGTGTATTCAACCCCCCCTTCTACACTGTATCGGTTGCTTGTTCACCCTCTTTGGGACCAACATATTACCTTTTGTATGAACCAAAGGGTTCAAAAATACTTGGTTGGTTTCCATCGGCTTATCAAATTCTGTTTTTAGACAAATACCTTTTGTTTCAAGCTTTATTTTAAATATTGGAAATTTTTGGGGCGTTACATCTAGTCCTCCAATCCGTTGCGGGTTTATGTATTTGTATATTTTTTTTCTTTTTTTCTCTCCTATAAATACCATTCACATCTACACATATTTTACACATCTTCTTCTTTCTTTTATATTTTATACACTATCTCTCATTCTTTAAATTTTCATTCTTTATAAAAAAATAGCGAGTTTTTCTTATCTCCACACACTCATATCTCGGGTGAGCAATTGGATTTTATTTTTAAACAAAAAGAGGAACTTTGACGACAATACGGGTGGTACACTACAACAAAAATGTGAACTATTCGCGTTTTTTTCTTCACGGTTTATAAGAACGCGTACTTGATTCTTATGATATTCACAATTTTAAACGTTCAAACACTTTTATAAGTGTTAATAATATATAAAACTCAAAAAAACCTCACATTTATAAGGGTAAGACAAAATGATCACACTTATAAGTGCAAACTATAATTTAAAACTTTTCTATCACATATATAGGTGTGAAAAATATCAAAATTGCTCACATTTATAAATGTGAAGTGTTTAAATAATATATCACATTTAAGACTAAGAACTTTAACATGAAAGTGAATAAAGAGTTCACGTTTATTGAAATGTGAAAAAATAATGCAAAATGCTCACGCTTTTTAAATGTGAAAAAAAAACTCACGGTTCCTAACTGTGAACAAAATTGTAAGTGAAATTCTATGTAGAAGATTTGGATCGGATTCGGAGCATTTAACTATTTATTCGGAGCTTTGCTATCTGCCCCACGTAAACACGTATATTGCGAGTTGCTACTTCTTCCTGATCAAATTCGCTTCTGTGATTTCACCCTAGTAACTTCTTAGCGACTTCTCCTATGATTTCATCCTGGCGACTTCTCATCATCGATCGAAGTTCTTTCTCTTCATCATCGACTTCTCATGCATCCGGATGGTATAAGAACTCAATTAAATATATGGAGTACGTAAAGTTGTGTTTGGAAACCCTTTTATTCAAATAAGATGGTTTCTTGAAGTACATACAAAACAGGAGTACAGCAGCAACTTTAAATAGAGAAAAGGAAGCATAAAAAACTCAACCACCCTATAGACTAGGACAACTCAACAAATAGAGTTGTTAGCCTATTATTCAAATTTAAACAAAAGAAGATATCACGTGCATTAAAAGAATAAGAGTTCCAGAAAAGACCCCAAGGTTTGAATTATTCTTCATTATCCTCCCTTGATTCAAACCTCATAACTCCCAGCTTAAATCTGAAGTACACAAACTTCTCTCTTGTCAAGGCCTTCGTAAGAACATCTGCAAGTTGATTGTGTGTACTACAATATTCCAAATTCACCTACTTCTTCATAACCGTCTCCCTAATGAAGTGATATTTAACTCAATATGTTTGGAACGGCTGTGCATGACAGGATTCTTGGATAAATTAATTGTAGATTTATTGTCACAATAAATCACAGTCGGATCACCTTGTTTGAATCCAAGATCCTCAAGCACTCTTCGAAGCCATATTGCTTGACATGTAGCTCCAGTAGTAGAAATATACTCAACCTCAGTACTAGATAGAGCAACAATGTGCTACTTCTTTGAACTCCATGCAATCACACCACTGCCGAGAGAGAAAATATAGGCTGAAAGACTCTTTCTATCATCAACACAACTTGCCCAATCACTGTCACTATGGTCAGTCAACTTTATCCCTTGTGATTCTTTATACCATATCCCAAAGTTTGATGTGCTTGCAACATACCTTAAAATCCTTCGAGCAGCTCCAAAGTGAATTTTGGAAGGCTTTTGCATAAATCTTGAAACCTGACTTACAACATAAGCCAAATCAGGTCTAGAGTGTGTTAAGTAGATAAGCCCCCCTACCAAGCTTCTGTGGGCCTCTTCATTAACTTTATCAGCTTCATCTTCAGTAAGAAGTTTCTCATTGCAGTTCATGGGAGTAGTTTCCTCCTTGCAGTTCTTCATCCCAAACCGAGATACAAGAGAGCAAGCATACTTTTCTTGACATAAGAAAATTCCATCTTGAGTCTGCATCACTTCAAGACCCAGAAAGTACTTGAGAAGCCCCATATCAGTCATTTCAAAAGTCTTCTTCATTCCATCTTTGAATTCTTGAATCATGCTATTGCAAGAAGATGTATAGATAATATCATCCACGTATAAACATACATAAATAACATCACCTATATTGCTTCATTTGACATACAAAGTTGGCTCATTGTGACTCCTCCTATAACCATGCTCAACAAAGTACCCATCAAGTTTAGCATACTAGGCTCGAGGAGCCTGCTTTAGACCGTACAAAGCTTTGTTTAGTTTGTATACCATATTAGGATTTTCTCGAACAACAAATCCTTCAGGCTGCTCAACATAAATTTCTTCTGTCAAGTCTCCATTTAAGAAGGCAGACTTGACATCCAACTAATGAATATACCAGTGCATTTGAGCAGCCACAGCAAGAATGATACGAATGGTTTTAAATCGAGCAACAGGAGCAAAAGTTTCTTGAAAGTCAATACCTTGCTGCTGAGAATAACCCTTGGCAACTAATCTAGCTTTGTGCTTTAATACTTCTCCATTCACTCCAAGTTTAGTTTTAAACAACCATTTAATCACCAACTCATCACCTTCATCCTCCTCTAATGGCTGAACCTTCTGTCCCTATCACATCACCTTCACCTATGATTGCCATCTTCAAAGATGAAGGTTATGAGCATTGGAGTCTTTGTATGAAAACTATCTTGCGGTCTCGAGAACTGTGGGATGTGGTGTTCCTTGGTATAACAGCAACAAGTGGTGGACCCCATGACAATAGAGAAGTAAAAAGGAAAGATGCTCAAGCCATGACACTGAATCAGCAGGGTGTGCATGATATGCTTTTCTCCAGGATTGCTGTTGCCGACTCCGCTAAAGAAACGTGGGACATTTTACGTGCAGAATTTCAAGGGGATTCCCAAGTCCAGTCAGTTAAACTACAAGGTCTTAGACGGGGTTTCGAGAATCTGTATATGAACGAAGATGAAGCTGTTGGTGATTATTTCTCTCGTGTTATGAACAATGTTAGAACCTAGAGGGGGTGAATAGGTTATATGCCCACTTTTTGAAGATTTTAACAATATTTTCAAGTAATTAAAGAGTTTAAGGAAGAAAGATATCACCAATGAAGTAGCTAGGACACAATGATTTATAGTGGTTCAAGCAAGGGTTAACAACCTTGCTCTACATCCACTCCTTGGCCTCACCCACCAAGAGTTGCTCCACTAACTTCTCTCTTTAAAGGTAGAGATAAACCTTTTACAACTTCTCTCTTTAGCTTACAAGAATTACACTTCACTCTTGCAAACAAGGTTAAGATAAACCTCACTTCACTCTAATTGGAAAGGCTAGAGTTGATCCTCACTTCTCTCTAATTCTATAGGCTAGAGATGATCCTCACTTCTCTCTAATTCTAAGGCTAAAGATGATCCTCACTTCTCTCTAATTCTAAGGCTAGAGATGATCCTCACACTATTACAAATATATAAGAAGGTAATGTAGTGTTTGAACTTTAAAGGCTTTCACTCTTGCTTCATTCTTGATCTTGAAAGATTTAATATTTATCAAAGAATATGAGCTCACAAGATTTTGTATGTGTTATGTGTTTTTCAGATTACAAGAGCTTGGTAAAACACAAGACTTGAGTTGCCTTAAATAAGGAAAAAGGTGCAAGCTCCAAAAGTGTCCAGATTGTCCACGGTCGATCCACGGTCGACCGTGGCATCGACCGTCGGCCTGCTGGAACTTTTTGAGACCTGTGAATATAGACGTTGGCCTTTTACCAAAATCACACACAACCCATTTTTACCATAAAAATGCACTGAAAAGAAGCTTAAGAAAAGTTGGGTTAGTGCCATACTTCTTAAGTTAGAATTTAATCATAAAAGTGGTAGTTTGGAAACCAAATGCACAAAGTATGTTGGAAGTTTACCTCTTTGGGAGATTCCTTTTGCTAAATATGGTTTTGACTTGTTTCAATGAAAGATTGTGTTTAGTATTTGCCAAAATGGGAATTCATTTGCTTTGACTTCCAAGATTGTGATTTTTATAAAAATATGTCTCAATTTTTTATAGAAGTTTTTATAAAAATTATTTTTTAAAAACTTAAACTCATTTGATTATTTATTTTGTAAGCTCATAAACTTCAAACGTTTGTTTGTAGGAATCTTCGACATCGGCTTCTACTTGAACGCGGATCTTGACGATTGGAGCTTGGCCATTTGATGAAGCTTATTTTGTAGATCATAGATGAGAATATATTTGATTGAATATATATATGTATATGTGCACATATGTTAATGTTAATACATACAATTATATAAACAAGTTGTATATTTTTGTGTCAACAAAAGAGGATATATTTGTAAGCCTATTTTTTCCAACAAACAATGTTGGACAACAAAGATCCTACGGTGAGGAACTATCCGATCAACGAGTTGTTGAAAAGGTTCTTAGGAGCTTGTCTCCTAAGTTCGACTATGTTATACCGTCGATAGAAGTGGTATTTGATCTGTCCGATGTTACGCCAATCAAACTGATGGGTCTCCTTCAATCTCAAGAAGAAAGACTTAATAGTCACGCTTCCCATGGTTCTCCAGACAAACAACCAATTCGGCAAGATGAGCAGGCTTTGCAAGTGTTTCAAGAACAACACCGACCTCCGCATGGGTGTGGACGAGGACGTGCCTCATTCC
Organism: Dittrichia graveolens; assembly: GCA_038502395.1. Lineage (NCBI taxonomy): Eukaryota > Viridiplantae > Streptophyta > Magnoliopsida > Asterales > Asteraceae > Dittrichia > Dittrichia graveolens. The sequence continues at coordinate 51,310,391 of JARJIL010000007.1, read as the reverse complement.
GAGGACGAGGAGCAGGTCGTGGCAGAGGTGGATTCGACCGAAACAAGGTTCCTCAATGCTATATATGCAAGAAATTTGACCACTTAAAAAAAGACTGTTGGTATAATGATGAAAACCAAGTTAATGTTGCAGCAAATGAAGGAAATGATGAAGGCAATGGCGACGCTGATGTAGCGGAAACCAATGAGCAACAACTGCTTCTTGCTCTCGAATCATCTCAAGGGTTGCATTCCGATGATTGTTTCATGCTAATGAACAACATTGATAATTCAGGTAGCTCTAATCACCTATGGTTTATTGATTCTGGGTGTTCCAATCATATGACAGGGTTCAAAAGCAGCTTTGTTTCTCTGGATGAATCATTCAAATTGACAGTTCGATTGGTGATAAAAAGAAACTCGCTGTTGAAGGTAAATGAACTTTCAAGGTTCATACAGGTAACAACAATTTCAAGCTACTTGACAATGTCTATTATGCCCCTAAACTAGAGTACAGTCTTCTCAATGTTGGTCAACTTATGAAGAGAGGCTATGCTATACATTTTGATGATGATAAGTGTATAATTAAAAGCAAGGAAACAGGAAAGACAATGATGGAGATTGATGTGGCCCGTAACAATATGTTTGTCCTTGATATTACTAGTATGTCCTCGGTTCATAACAAATCTTTAAACAAAGTTGAAGCTGAAGCCCTTCGTTGGCACTGTAGACTGGGTCATCTTCACTTTGATGGGATGAAACACTTATACAAAAAGGAGATGATGTATGGGCTGCCCAAACTCAATGCCAATTCTGTGGCTTGTGAAGCATGCATTGTAGGGAAGCAAGCAAGGTACCCATTTTAGTCTACTTCATGGCGTGCAAAGAAAAAACTCGAGCTGATTCATACAGACTTATGTGGACCAATGCAGGTCCCAAGTCTAGGTAATAGTTTGTATTATTTGCTTTTCATAGATGATCTAACAAGGATGTGTTGGGTTTATTTTTTGGCTAACAAACATGAAGCTTTTGTGAAGTTCAAACTATTTAGAGTAATGGTTGAAAAAGAAAGTGGGAAAACCATTAAAGTTCTTCGTTCAGATAGAGGAGGAGAATTCTGCTCACAAGAATTCAATACATATTGTGAGCAAGCTGGAATCAAAAGAGAGCTTACCATTCCTTACACACCTCAACATAACGGAGTTGTGGTTAGAAAAAATCGTACGGTTATGAATCTAACAAGAAGTATGTTACAGGCAAGTGAGCTTCCTAATTTTCTATAGGCTGAAGCTGTTGCTACAGCTGTGTATGCTATTAATAGATCCCCAACAAAGGCTCTCATTAATCAGACTCCTTTCAAAGCATGGACAAGTAAAAAACCCAGTGTCTTTCATATGAAAATCTTTGGTTGTATTGCATATAGTTTGATTCCTTCTCAACTGAGAAAAAAATTAGATAGCAGGTCTGAAAAGAATATTTTTATTGGATAAATCAAAGTAATGGATATAGGCTATATAATCCTGACACAAAGAAAGTTACTACTAAAAGAGATGTTGTCTTTTTTGAAGATTCTCAATGGACATGGAGCACTGATAAAGTTACTTCTAATAAAGCCTATGCCTTTCAAGACCCATTTCCTATTGAAAATACTAGTCCTCCACCTAATCCTACAAACCTTGAGTCAACCCCTATATGCCAGCCACTCCCTAATCAACCTAGTATATCTTGTGTCACCCATCCACTAGACAATGAAAGCCCATCTTCATCTACCTTACCTACTTTTACCCATCAGCCAACTAATACAGCTGGCCCTTCACACATTTCCCCTCCATCAAAAAATACTACCTGTCAGACCACTAGTTCAACCGATTCATTGAGAAGGGTATCTAAACCACCATCATGGCTCAGTGAATATTATAGTGGAGAAGGCATGTCTGATGCAGAAATTACAGCTTGTCAATTCGCACTCAATATTTCAGACCCACTTACATATGTTGAAGCTGCAAAACATGAAGAATGGCAACAAGCAATTCATATTGAAATGCAAGCAATTCAACGGGATCAAACTTGGCAATTAGTTGATCTTCCACATGAAAAAAATGTTGTTGGTGTTAAATGGTTGTTTAAAACTAAACTTCGAATGGAGAAGTATTAAAGCCCAAAGCTAGATTAGTTGCCAAGGTATTGGTGATTAATGAGCGAAGGTGGGAGAGATAGAAGATGATGATACTCTAGCTCTGATACCACATTGATGGTATAAGAACTCAATTAAATATATGGAGTACGTAAAGTTGTGTCTGGAAACTCTTTTATTCAAATAAGATGGTTTCTTGAAGTACATACAAAAACAGGAGTACAACAACAACTTTAAATAGAGAAAAGGAAGCATAAAAACTCAACCACCTTATAGACTAGGACAACTCAACAAATAGAGCTGTTAGCCTATTATTTAAATTTAAACAAAATAAGATATCACGTGCATTAAAAGAACAAGAGTTCCAGAAAAGACCCCAAGGTTTGAATTATTCTTCATTACATCCATCGATTGAAGCAACTCCATAAGGTTTTCCATGTGATTTTAGTCTGGTGGCTTCCACCCTAATAGAGGAGTTTTTACATGTGAATCAAATCCATGAAGGTATCGAACTCTTGACTGTATTTCTTCAATTTGTTTAGTTATCTTTGGAATTGATTTGTTACCCTAGGTTTTACTCGAGTTTCAACTATATGTATTTCTACATGTGAATCAATTGCATTCTCTTGCTTTTTGCACTAATCTGAATTTGTTCAATTTGATTCTAACGATTTAGGTATGGAATCTTAGCTTCATTTTGTTTTTTATTTGTTCTATTGTATGAGCTTAGTTTTATGTCCCTGTTGAATCAATTATGCATGGAATACAGTACTGTCAAATGAATAGCTTGTTCCTACTAAATCAAATGACATTGGTGATGAATTTATCTCAAATTGAATGTTTTATTTGTTTGTGATAATCTAGTAAGCTAGAGCTAGCAATTAAGCATCTTGCTAAGGTGATTGTGCTTAACCTTGCTCTATTATTTAGTGTTTTTGTCATTCGCACAAGAGAACTATTCAATGTTTTTGTTGTTCACATTTTAACTCATTTAACACGTTTAACTCATTCATATATTGACTTAAGGTGTTTTTCTTACCTATATTAATTTCAGCCTCTAACATTTTGTACCTATACTCCGTATTAATGCAAAAGGATCCTTATAGGAATTTAGTGGTAAATTCATTATGTCCATTAATATCATCCATATCAATATATCACATGCATAAGTTCTTATATCTTATTTTGCATAGTCCTTTATATTAGAACATTGTTCTTAAATATTTTCAAGAATCTTTTGTTCATATATGATCTTGATATAAAAGTACTAATCAGTTTTCATATCCGTATCTATTGTGTTCAATGCACTTTCTTTAATCTACTATTTAGAAATGTAAAGTTAGGTATTGCAAAGAGCTTCAAATTCGACGTGGAAGAATAAGGCAACAAGTTTGCTTCATTTTGGTGGTGTAGTCTTGCATATATATTTTGGGATTTATTGTGTTATTTCCATTACAGATCAAGGGAGTTAGGCAAATAGCACTTGAAGATATTACAATCTTCTTATGGATATGTTCGGCAACGGGCTTATGGAGGATTATAGGGGCTTGGGATTTTAGTTTTCATAATCCCCAGTCCTCTAGACTCGTTCGGGTGTTAAAATCTTGAGGGGATTATTAAAAACATAATCCCCTATAAGCCCCCAAATAAAAGTTTTTTCAAGTAGCTTATGGCTTGGACTTGGGATTATCAATTAATTAGTGTCAACTCCAGCCCTCGCCCCAACCTCAGCTAGCTCCAGCCCCAACTAGTTTCGCCAAACACACCCCATATGTCAAAGAAAAAAATGTTTTAACTAATCTTTTTATTTACAAAGAAAATTTCATTCTTGTGTTAGTTGTACTTTGGTCCATGTTTTAACCACCATTTGTTTAGTTTTAATGTTAACATTTTTGCATCAATTTTTGGTATGGGATTTTAACAAACAAACAAAAGAAAAAAAACAAGGGGTTGCTTATAACAAAATAAAAAAAAATTGCTGGTAATTTTGAACATAATCAACTCTGTGTACTTTTGGTTTGATATATCTGACAGTTGCTGATTATTTTCCTTTGTATATTATCAGGTGGATAAAATTTCATTTGAAGGTTCAAATACATGGATGGCAAAGAATGTAGGTTTTAATAGAAGTTTTTATGTAGAACAAAATAAATGTATTTTGAATTTGGATCCCGTTGAATGTAATGAGTACTACAGCATTTTCAGTTTTTTTATTGTTTGCTTTGATTAGTAGTTTGGTTATTGTGTCGTATATAAGCTCAAAAACAACATGATTAAAACAATATAAAACTTAGTATTTTTTTCATGTTTAAAAGCGTGTAAATATTTACACTTAAAAGCATGAGCAATTGCTTTAAGATCTTCACGCTTGATAGTGTGAACAATTTTGTAAATATTTTCACGCTCCAAAGTGTGAACAATTGTCTAAATATGTTCACACTTAAAATTGTGAAACAATTTGTGACACTCAATTTCTTTACGGACTACTCAAACGTGAACAATTTATTTCTTCACACTTTTAATTGTGAATAAGTGGCTTAAAAAAGTGTGAATATATAAGTGCTTTGTTGTAGTGGTAGATTGTAGTTTTTATTTTTATGTAATGAAATTTATGAAATATTATTAATTATTTTATATTTTTTTGTCTTTGAAATAATTAAATTATTTAAATTAAAACAAAAAATTGAAAATAAAAATTGAAAAGAGTTGGATGTGGAGGTTTGTGTGGTAAGTTGGGTTGAAGGTGAAAAATGATGTAGATGCTGATGTGGAAGTGGGGTAAGTTAGGTTGGATGCTGGTGGTCTAATTTTGTGAAGAGCCGTTGTTTTTGTAACACTAGTATTCTGAAATACTGATGACTTGGAAAACTGTTTTTCTTATATTTAGTTGTAAATATTTTGTATATATTTTATTGCTTCCACAGTATTTTAAAAAGAAAAATCTAGGTAAAAAATACGGAGTTACACTTAAGTAGCTCTAGCTATTAGCTAATAGTTTCCAACTTAAGCTGCAAGCTACTTCTATAAAAAAAAACTTTATTATTTATTTTTACATGTCCTTTAAATTTTGAAATATTACATGATTGATGTTTTCACTACTACTTTGAAAATAAGAGTTTCAATGTTTACTTTAAACACTTAAAGTTCAAATATTTAACAAATAATACTTGTATAAAATCAAGGTACATCACTAAACCAAAAAAAAAGCTCAAATAACAGAAAATCAATTAATTAAAACATATTAAACTTAAAAACTTAAATTGTTATATTCAAATAATTACTAAAAACACAGGCAAATATTATATATATATATATATCTATACTACTATATAAACTATTTAACATTCTCTCTTCTCTTAACTTTTAAGACTTCTTAAAATTCAATCAATATAAAATCTTGGCCCTTCATTTAATCTAAATTAATTTCATCCACTCAATCTTTAACTATTTTATTCTCTCTTAATTTACTTTAACTTTTTATTCAAAATATATTCTCTCATACTAACACAATTATCCACCCACATCAACATAATTTTTAAAATCTTAATAACTCTTCTCTTTATTTATCAATATAAATCTTTTTTCTTATTTTATTGTCTTTTAGAATTTATTTTTAAAATTAAAATAACAGTTAAATATAAATAAAAGAAAATTTGAAAAAAACGGACATATTGCTGCAGAAAACTTTTTCGTGACATTGAATCGCGCGAATAACATATCATTACATTCTTGAAAGCGACATATTATAAATCAAAAACTATTTTCCACCGCAACATTGCGCGGGTATGATGCTAGTATATATATTAGATATATTAGAAATTATACGTTATAAATTGGTAGATAAAAAAGATATAAATTGGTAGCAAAACACGGATATCAAAAGCACCTCTTATCTTCTAAACCCTTATTACTGTTGCACTGTTAAAGAAACATATTACACCATAAATAACATCAAAGACATCAAATCGGTAAAAATTTGTTGAGAACAAAGTTAATTCTAGGGCTTTTTACGACACACTATTTTTTTGAGAGAATTTCATATATATCGTTACAAACTTACTTAATTACATATATATCCTTATAAAAATTAATATTAAATTATTATCCTCCTAAAACCTCTAAACTCTCAAATATATCCTTATTCTTAAATTAATACTAATTAAATCATTTAATAATTAAAAAATATTATCCCTAATTTAATTTACAATTAAAATTCCTTGAGTACACTCGTAACATCTTTACCTCTTTTATTCACGTACCTCCATACTGCTTCACGTATTTGAGTCAATCCTAATTTCTACGGAGCCAAGAACTACCAAAATTTCTACAGAGTGGACTACATTCAATATTTACCAATCAAAGGTTCAAAATTGATCGAAGAAATATCCAGGGTTCGTAACTACCTTGCGTTCATGTTGATGGCTTCAATTTTGTTTTGTGTTCGAAATTGTTCTGCTATTCTTCGATTGATTTCGACTTTTGACGAGCTCAAAGATTTTCTACTATTCTTCAATTAGGTTCAACTTAGTAGTCCTGAATTCAAGAATTTCTTCTTCGATTAGGTTCGATGAATAATAAGAATGAATATTGGGTTCTGTTATCTTTATCATTTCCTGTAATCAACTTTAGATTTTTTGCCTTTTTTTTTATCATCAATTAGGTTATGCTTTCATTACCTCAGTAGTTCACCTTGCGGATGGACTTCACCATGCTGTTCAAAATTGTTCTACTTTGTTGATGGATGAACATTGGTTCAATTTGTTAGCTTTGTCTTCGCTTGAGCTTTGGGCCACCTTGTTGTGTTTGATTAGCATCAAAATTTGGCATAAATTTGTTCGGGGCATCATTGAGCTCAGCTAGGAAAAACAATTTTTGCATCAGAATTTAGAAAGCTCTATTTGATTAGATTAATTTTGTTGGTTTTTGTTTGTCCATGTGTGTCCCCTTTGTATTCTTCTTTTTTATATGAATAGTTTTTTTTGGCAATATAGATAACTCCCAACAACAAATATTGATTTACAGTCTGTTGTAGAACTGACTAATTCATGTATTGACACTATCACACCAATGCTGCTAAAATTTGTGGATGAAATACCCATATACTATCAAACCCAAACCTTATCTGCACATTTGGGAAACCTTCCTATCTGGAAAATGAAAAACATAACTAGGATACACCCTGCCATTCAAGTCTAACTAGTTCCAAAATAGATCTGTATGGAACCAAATAATTGTATTAAAGAACAAGTCTATAAAACAAGAGTCAAATATGGCTATAACTAAATACATGAAAATTGTCTAAAACAAGAGTCAAATATGGCTTTAATGGGCAGATGGATGGAATAACATGAGGTGGAAAATAAAAGTTATCAGCGCATTGAATGAGGACATTGCATCAGACCCCTCAATATAATTTATATCATCTAGTTTGTATTTCGTTGGTTGACTTCCAATTTCTTGAGTACTTATCAATGGACATTCATTAGTTGACTTAATCTTGACTACTGCTGCACTTTCAACAAGTCCATGATCCTCATCACTTTAGTATTTCATTGACTTGATTAAAGAAATTAACTTCTTGTTCTTCAATCCAGGATACTCAATCCATCTCTAATGCTTATAGCCCTGATTTTTGCTCAATCTCACTCTCTCTTATTTGAAGACTATCTTTTGTACTTGAAATATCTAAGCCTTTTTAGTTTTGCATTTTTTTAATCTACCTTTAGATGACTAGGTCAAAACCTAAACTCCGATGAGTAGTAAACGACCATAGAAGCACAGATGTTGATAGAAGCAAACCCTCTAGATTGTAGATAGAATGAAGCCATAGAACCAATCGAGGAAAGCTCTGGATAATATAAAGCTACAAAATCATACCTAGGTTAGAAGCAAATCTCTCGATAGCACAATGATGATCGATTGGCAGCAAGAGAATGAATCATTGCTCATAAAACGTGAATACATGAAGGAGAGGAAATGAAAGAAGGGTACTTTGGAAATTTTATTTGTAAATTAAATTAGGGATAATATTTTTTTAGTTTGTAAATGATTTAATTAGTAATTTAGTATGGAATTAAGAACAAGGATATATTTGAGAGTTTAGATGGTTTAGAAGGATACTGATGTAATATTGATTTTTATAAGGATATATACGTAATTAGGAGAGTTTGTAAGGATATATATATGAAATTTTCTCATTTTTTTCAACTATATACATTAAGACAAAAAACACAAAAAGTAAAAATCTAAAGTAATAAATAATTAACAAAATGTGATTATAATGTTAAAAACTCTTTCTATAAATTAATTAACTTTTATATTTTTTTACTAAGTTCTTGTTTTTTTGGGAGAATTTCATATATATCCTTGCAAACTTCCTTAATTACATATATATTCTTACAAAAACCATTATTACATATATATCCCTCTAAACACTTTTAACTCTCAAATATGTCCTTATACTTAATTTAATAGTAATTAAATGATCTAAAAATTAAAAAACATGATTCCAAAATTTATTTAAAAGTAAATACTCTTTTTCTATTTTTATTCTTCTTTCCTCCTCACTTAATCCCGAAAATGGGCTTTACTTTTTAAATAATATTTGGAATCATGTTTTTTAATTTTTAGATCATTTAATTACTATTAAATTAAGTATAAAGACATATTTGAGAGTTTAGAGTGTTTAGAGAGATATATATGTAATAATGGTTTTTGTAAGGATATATATGTAATTAAGGAAGTTTGCAAGGACATATATGAAATTTTCCCTTGTTTTTTTTAAAAGTAAGATCTTATTTTAAAGAAACGTCTGCAGGCGTGCAGACGTTTTGGATAAGCTTGTTTGTTTTTTTTAAAGAAACGTCTGCGCGTCCGCAGACGTTTCTAATAAGACTGTTTGTTTTTTCGTAGACACAAGACTTTATTCTATCTTATTTTTGCTTATTTTGAAAAGCTAAAAACTATGGTGTTGTTTGTTTTCGAAGACATAAATGTCTTATGTCTTATTTCATGTTTTCAGAAAAAGATGTGATTTAGAAGGTCTGCGAAAAAAGATGTAGTTTTTAGCTTCTCAAAATAAGAAAAGTAAGACATGATAAGGTCTTATGTCTGCGAAAAAACAAACAAGTTTATTAGAAACGTTTGCGAGCGCGCAAACTTTTCTTTTAAAAAAATAAACAAGCTTATCAGAAATATCTGCGCGTCCGCAAACGTTTCTTTAAAATAAAACCTTATTTTAGAAAATAAACAAAACTTACATCTTTTTTTTGCAGTCCTTTCAGACTTAAAACTTTCTAAAACACATATTTTTCCGAAGATATGAAATAAGTTTTTATTAAACCAAAAAAGAAAAAAAGAAAAAATAATTCCTACTTCAATTTTCGTTTAACTTCAAAGCCTTTGGTTGGCGAGATAGGGGGTATCGTACATCATCACACTTTCACCTTTGCTTGTGTAAACAGAATTTCTACGCCTCTGTAGCGTCACTCTTTGGTTGGCGATTCCGGATTTTGGCCGAAGATCTTGATTCAGATTGCTTTTGCACAAGAAAATGGTTAACTCGATTCAACCAGGTTTCGTTTCTTACTGATGTTGCGTTATTAAAACACATAAACCCTTCATTTGATGCCTAAATCATTGATTTCAGAGCAAAAGAAACGAACCCTAATTATTGTTATTCTGTATCTGTTTCTGCCTCCCTACCGCAAGGGCTTTTGATGATGAGTTTGATTTACTTGTAACAATTATGCTGCTGTTTCGTAACTCCCCCTGTTGGGAGAAAAGATAACTCCAATGCGGAATTGTTAGTTAAATTTGTTACTAATTTGGCACCAACGTTGGTACCAGTATAAAATTTTATGTAGGTATCTGATTTCTCTTGAAGTACTAAGGTTGTTGCATCAATTTGGACCATTGACATTTCTTAGCTTGACATCTAAACTCAAAATTTATTTGTTTTTTTTTCTTTTTGATATTTTAAACTGAAGGAATTGATTTTGTTGCCTCTACTAATTGAAGTTGGACCTCTATATGTACAAATGTGAGTTCATTGCAACAAATATATCACTCCATTACAAAGTGAATTACTGCAACAATCAACACATTTTAATTCATCGCATTTGATTGTTAGTCTTTCAAAATTCTGTTATTGCCTGGGTTATAGCTCAAGTGTAGTACGCCTTCTGATTCTATTCTGGGTTTGCCAAAACTTTACTCTCTTTAAATCTGTTGATTAGTTATATCTTTTTGCGTTTTTATGGGTATTAGTATTTAGTGGTCATATTTACTGTTAATTTAAGACAAAACTTCTATTTTCATTTTGGGAGTTTGTTTTACTTTTTGCTCAGGTTTTGATGGTTTCTGCTAGTTGCTATTCCATGTCTTTGGTAGGGGGGCTAAGAGTAAGTTCTTGGTCCCCCAATGCTTGAGCTGCAAGTTTGACATGAGTTTTAAGTAAAAATAATGAGCTGCAGATTTTATAACCCATTTGTTGGCGGGTCTCTTGAATACACTTTCAAGCCAAAAGACATAAAACTCGGCAAATCCAAACTTCCCCGAAAAGCTTGCTACAAATTTGCTCCACGCGCCAAGAAAAACGACTGGATATCTCATGGGATTCGGTTTTCACAATCTTGTGGAGAAAATGTTGAGATCTTATGGAAGAATATAGGATTGAGAAGTGGATTTGTGGTTAAATCTGTGAAAGAGCCATTAACTAGAAACAAGATTCTTGTTAGGTCGTTATCCACAGTGTGGGAGGAAGGTTTGCTTGTATTTAGGTGTTCGGTTTTTTGTGCTGTGATATCTGGGGTGTGCTTGCTATTATGGTACGGGCAGCTTAAAGCTAAGACATTGGTAGAATCAAAGCTTTTACCTTCAGTTTGTACAGCATTAAGCGATTACATCGAACGTGACCTTCATTTTGGTAAAGTTAGAAGGATTTCTCCTTTAAGCATTACACTTGAGTCATGCTCAATTGGGCCTCATAAGGAAGAATTTTCATGTGGTGAGGTCTCCACTCTTAAATTACGTTTTCACCCCTTTTCAAGTTTGAGGAGGGGAAAGATTGTAATTGATGCTGTTTTATCTAATCCTACCTTGTTGGTTGCCCAAAAGAGAAATTATACTTGGTTAGGGATACCCTTTATAGATGAGGTTTTTCATAAGCATTTATCCACTGAAGAAGGCATTGATAACCGTACAAAAACCAGGAGAATTGCTAGAGAGCAAACAGCAGCTCAGATGGATAAAGAAAGAGACAATGCAGCTCAAGAGGCTGCCAAAATGGGATATATTGTTTCGAATAGAGGTTGTAATGAAATAGAAGGTGTTGATGTTGTAAAGAAAAATGGTGTAGGAAATTCAGCAGGATTATCAAAATCTGAGTTAGTTTTTTCAGTGGATGAGAAACTTCGCTGGCAGGATCACCATTGTATGGATGCTGGTGTGGAGTATGATATGAAACATGCAGATTTAGAAAAATCATTTGGTGTGAATATACCTATCGCAGGGGTGAAATTTTGGTCACGAGTTATACCTGGACCATTAAAGCGTAAGAGAAGGAAGGTTAATGGGGATGATATGATTGCTGCCAGTATACAAGCCAAAAAAAGAGTTTTGGAGCACAGTGCATCAGCAGCACATGCATACTTCCTGGATCCTGGGTTAGTTGACAAAAAGGATGAGAGTCAGATTGGAAAAGCAGAGTCTTCTGATGATTTTAATCTAGAAAATAATGCTGATCTTTATCTGTTCAGCCCAAAAATCTCAGAATCAAACAAGACTGAAGAATATATGGGTAGCAAATTCCTTCCGGAAGGTAACTGCATAAGTATAATATTTGTATTCTTTTATACGTACAATGTACTCAACTTTTTCATTGTAATTAGAGGTGGCAGTTTCAACCTTTTATATGAAAACAGGTCAAATTTCGGATGTGTGTATTTGACAATGGGTAATATAAAAAGGTTGCTAGAAGTGAAACGGGTCAAAAGTAGTCTAATGTGTAATTTTGTATTCAAATTCTCACAATGTACAAAATCCTTTTATCTAAATTATTTTTCAAAAAAATGTATATTTTTTATTACAAGTCCAATCGGACCCATTTGGATCTGCACACTGAAATTTCCCATTTGAACTCGAACCTGTTTCGACTCATTACCCTACCTGCCCCTTTGTCACCTATAATGCTAACCAAATGAAGATAGAATCATAGAAATGCAGGTAAAGTATTGTCCTTCTGTGATGTTGATTGTGTGGAAGAATGGAAACTTTATATAATAAACATAAGTAATGAATAATCATGAAGTACTTAATTATGTAGATGAAGACTTGGAAACCAAGTGGCAGTTGAGCCCGTCTTCTCAAGGTTCGACTTACACAAATGACAGGGGCATGGGATATCTGTGGTCATACTTCATTGCTGGTCCCTTCCAAAAGATTAAGTTACATGTTGTCCCTAAAATTGAAGGCATTGTTGGTGAACTTGTTGAAGGGGAAAAAACAGTAAAAATTGAGAAAATGGTTCCTATTACTCTTGATTCTGTTTATTTTAAAGGTGGAACATTGCTGTTACTTGCATACGGTGACAATGAGCCCAGGTGAATCTCACTTTTCTTTGATGGAAATTCTTTTGATGATAATTATAGTGTTCATGGCTTAAGACTGGTATATTTTGAAACTGAAACTAATGGACAATAAGAAAAAAAGTTGAATCAAATTAGTGGAAATCATATCATCAGATTAGCTTTGTCTATACAACCAAACTTTGAAGCTTCTGACTTCTTTAGATGATAACATACATAATCGCTTAATCTCATATGGTTTCTGATATTTACAGAGAAATGGAGAATGCAAGTGGACATGTGAAGTTCCAAAATAATTACAGTCGTGTGCATGTACAGTTGAGTGGTAATTGTAAGATGTGGCGATCGAATGTGACATCTGAATCTGAAGATGGTGGCTGGTTGTCTACAGATGTTTTTGTGGACACATTGGAGCAAAAGTGGCATGCCAATCTCAAAGTTGTGAATCTCTTTGTTCCGGTAAGGTATACCTAGAATACACACACATATACACATTAGTAGGGTACCCAAGCAAAGCGGCTGTGCTGGATATTTTTGCTTGGTAACATGTCTGTTGGCAACACTTTATCCTTAAGCGGGCATAGAAGGGAAGTGGAACTTGTCGGGGAAAAAAATCTATAGATGGACTGAGCCACCGTTAGGGGGCAAGAAACTTGGTAGGGGAGGGGAGAGTTTAGATAATCTAAGGTGATGGGATATTAGACAATCTAATGGATATGATCATATAAATGGATGAGATTATTTTTGACTTAAAATTAAGCAGTCTTAATCTAATTAAGAGAGAGAGAGATAGGGTGGGTGTACCCATTATGATATAGTGTGTATATATGTAACTTTGGGCTTGCTAAAAACTTGCAATAAATCATTTCCATTCAACCATGTTGTAAGTTTTCTTTGTTTGCCTTATGCAGCTCTTTGAGCGGATTTTAGAAATTCCTATTGCGTTTTATGAAGGAAGAGCTAGTGGTGAGGTGATTTACTTGACATACTATGTTTCTACAATTTTATGCTTACTTTTTATCCTATATATTACATAGGGGAGGGTTCATTTGAGAACTATTCTTATTGCGAGTACCGTGAGAACCAATCTTGGCCCTTGATTAAATTAGATCAATGGCTATTATATTAATGTCTCATTAATGAGCCCTCATTAATGCTCATTAATGGCTCAGTAATGAGGGGTATTTTGGGAAAATTAAGGCAATCTAATAATGACTCATCTACCCCGACGCAATTCATGGTTGGGTAAATATATAAATGACTAATGAGTCATTTATGGTGATTACAAATGGTATCCGTGGTACTCACAATAAGAACAATTCTCAAATGAATCTCTCCTTGTATGTGTGTGTGTGTGTATATATATATATATATATATATATATATATATATATATATATATTAAGAATCCTTCAAATGTCACTAGCAGGTGATTAGGGATATATCATAGTTATGGATTCTTGTATGCCCTACTATGCAGCTGATGTAGCACAGACGCTACAGAATAGGCAGAATTAAAATTCGTTTCTGCTGGATGTAAAATTGGAGTAATATGGTTTACTAGACCAGAAGCTGAGAACAATTCTCGACTCTTTTTATATATGATAAAATCAGAAAACAGAAGAATGATTTACTGGAACAATGGACCCCTTATTTATACTACTAGATAATTATAAATCCTAATCCTAGTGTAACTCTAACTTCTAAAGATAAACTAATAAAATAGATAAACTGACCCTTATCCTAATCCTGGACTTTTAAAATTTAAAATCTATCTGCTTAACCTTATCTGCCGGCAGCTTTCATCCTGCATCATTCTCCCCTGCTTAAAAACAAACTCGACCTCGAGTTTCAATTAGGATATAATGGAATATCCGGTACATACTCGGACAAATCAGCCACATTGAAGGTTGGTGAAATAGAGAGGTGATCAGGTAACTCTATGACATAAGCATTGTCATTAATTTTCCGTACCACTTTACATGGGCCAATCTTCTTCATCTTTAACTTGTTATAAGTACCAACCGGGAACCTCTCTTTTCTCAAATGAACCATGACTAAATCTCCTATTGCAAATGTCTTGACCCGACGATGTTTGTCGGACGCTTCTTTGTACTTGAGATTAGATGACATAAGCTTTTGTTGAACTTCATCTTGGACTTTCTCCATTTTTTCAGCCATGTTTTCTGCAACAATGCTATGATTTGGTAACTTGGGTAGGTTAATAAGATCAATAGCATGTTTTGGTTGACGTTGGTAGATTATCTGAAATGGTGACTTTCCTGATGAACGATTTACCATATTGTTGAAAGCAAACTCTGCAGGTGCTAAGAATTGATCCCACTGTTTTGGACGATCACCACAAAGACACCGGATCAAGTTCCCAAGTGTCTTGTTGACAACCTCCGTCTGTCCATCTGTTTGTGGGTGGAAAGATGTGCTATACCGCAATTCCGTTTTAAACAAACGCCATAGAGTCCTCCAAAAATGACTAAGAAATCTGGTGTCACGATCAGATGTAATGGTAGATGGTATTCCATGCAAACGTACTATTTCACGAAAAAATAACAAAGCTATGTTGGAAGCATCGGCTGTCTTTTTACATGGGATAAAATGCGCCATTTTAGAGTAACGGTCAACGACCACAAACACGGAATCAGACCCCTTAGCGGTACGCGGTAGCCCCAACACAAAGTCCATGGAGATGTCTTCCCAAGGACCTTCGGGAATGGGTAATGGCGTGTATAACCCGGTGTTTTGTGATTGCCCCTTTGCAGTTTGGCAAACACGACACTTAGCAACAAATCTACCAACATCTCGTCTTAACTGTGGCCAATAATACCGTTCTTCGAGAGTAGCAAGAGTCTTGTCACGACCAAAATGTCCACCAAGGCCACCACCATGTAGTTCTTTAATCAAATTTTCTCTCAAAGAAGTACGAGGGATACACAAACGATTGTTATAAAATAAGTACCCGTCAAGTTTTAAAAATGGCGGTGATATTTTATTTTCCAAAACCTTTTTGAAATGATCATCCTCGTCATATAATTCTTTCAAATGTTCGAACCCAATTATTTCTGTTTTTAAGGTTACTAATAATTCAGCCCGTCGACTTAACGCATCTGCCACCTTGTTTTGTTCGCCTGCTTTGTGTTTCAAGACGAAAGAGAAACGCTGTAGGTACCCGATCCACCTTCCATGCATCCTATTTGTCTTTCGTTGACTATTGAAATACTTTAGTGCTTCATGATCGGTATATAAAACGAACTCTCGATGGAATACATATTGTTCCCAATGACGAACAGATCGATAGATGGCATAGAATTCCAACTCATACGTGGACCATTTTTGACGTGGTTCACTAAGTTTCTCACTAAAAAAGGCTATCGGTTTTCCTTCTTGAGAAAGGACAGCACCAATTCCAATGATGGATGCATCACATTCTAAAGTAAAAAGTTTATCAAAATTTGGTAAGGCTAGAAGTGGCGCACTTGTGAGTTTCTCTTTTATTTGGGCGAAGCTGCGTTCGGCTTCTTCACCCCCATTGAAACTTCCCTTTCTTCATACATTGAGTGATAGGCGCCATGATAGTACTAAAATTTCTAATGAACCTTCTGTAGAATGTTGCAAGTCCATGGAAACTTCGCACTTCACTAATATTTTGTGGTGTAGGCCACTCGTTAATGGCCCGAACCTTCTCCTCATCAACACGAATTCCATGGGATGTGATGACGAAACCCAAAAATAACAACTGATTTGTCAAGAAGTTGCATTTTTTAAGGTTTATATATAGCTTGTTTTTCGTCAATGCGAGGAGGACTTCCCGTAGGTGTTTGAGATGTTCACTTTCGGACTTGCTATAAATGAGGATATCATCAAAATAAACTACCACAAATGATCCAATAAATGGCTTTAATACCTGGTTCATTAAACGCGAAAAGGTGCTAGGCGCATTTGATAGTCCAAACGGCATGACCATCCATTCATAGAGGCCGTCCTTAGTTTTAAACGCGGTTTTCCACTCATCCCCTGGTCGAATTCGGATTTGGTGATACCTGCTGTGTAAGTCGATTTTAGAAAACACTTTTGAGCCCTCCAACATGTCGAGCATATCATCGAGGCGTGGAATAGGAAACCGATATCTTACCTGTTGCAACAATAGCATATAACAATGACTCCCCTTTTAACTCCTCTTCAAAGTCTCGGTGACTTAAGATCAACAGATTATTTTGTCTCGCTTCCAAGGACTTAGGCTTGCTATTTTCCTTTAAAGGGACCAGAACCTTTTTAACCCCATTAAAGTGGAACGAGTAAGTATTCTCCTTACCCCTATGAATTGCATCCACATCATATTCCCATGGCCTCCCGAGGAGTATGTGACACGCATCCATGTCCACTATGTCAAACATGACTTCATCCTTATATTTTCCGATTTCAAAAGGAATCTTGCATCGTTTGGTGACTTTGATTTCACCAACTGATTTGATCCATCCAATACGGTATGGATTTGGGTGCTTTTCTGTAGGCAGCTTCAAGCGTTGCACAATATCTCTCGAAACAATATTCTTGGTGCTACCACTATCTATAATGACATCAAAAACCTTTTGATGAATTACACATCGGGTTCTAAATAGGTTATGCCGTTGAGATGGTTCATTTAGTTTTGGAGCTAACATGATACGCTGAATGACACATGACTCTGCTGAATATTCATCATCAAATTCTGCTGCATGACAAATATCGGTTTCACTCTCTTCATCACCTTTCTCCTCGTCTTCTCCCTCCTCGCCATACTCCTCTTCTTTAGTTGCCAAGTTAACTTTTCCTCCGGTTGCCCTGCAGTCGCTTGAACGATGGCCAGGTACTCCACACTTGAAACACTTACCCGATACGGGACGGGCGTATGGATTTGTTGGTTTGATGGCTGGTGTTGAGGTGTTTGTAGTTTGTTTTCCTTTATTTGCAGTAGGCAATTTGATAGCATGTTGATTATTTTCAGATTTAGACGAGGGTGGTCCAGTAGTTGACCAATTCTTGGTTCTGTTGGCTGAGAACGAGGAGGTGCGGCTACCTTTTGAAAGCTGATTTTCGGCCCTGATGGCTAGATTGTATGCTTCATCGAACGTGTAAACAGGAACAAGAGAGATCCGCTCTTGTATGTCATAACGTAACCCATTAATGTACCGGGTCACCTGCTGTGATTCAGTTTCAGACAAATCATTCCTGGATGATATACGATGAAACTCAGCAGTGTACAATTCTACTGTTCGTTCCCCTTGAGTACAATTCTGGAGAAGATTGAATAGGATCTGGTCATGGTTTGGTGGGAGAAACCGCCTTCGTAATTCACGTTCCATTCTTTCCCAACTAGTGATTGGGAGTTTTCCTTGGCGTTCACGTATGACCTGTAGATTTTTCCACCATGCTTGAGCCCCTCCTTTAAGTTTGTATGCAACAAGGTTGACTCGATGATCCATGGGAATTTCATAGAACCTGAAGAAGGTATCCAATTCACTCATCCAATCTAAGAAATCTTCCACATTCATTGAACCATGGAAAGTTGGGACATCCTTAGCTCGTTGCCGGTAATCAAAGTCGTTCGCCTGTCGGTGACGGCCAAATCTTCCTCCCCTTAATTCTTGTACGTCTTCAAACTCTTCCACATCCGAATCCTCCCCACCATTATGTGGATGTCGAACAGGTAGCCTATGAGCTTGATCATTAATATGAACGTGGTTGGGTCGGGGACCCCCACGATTTACTGGTTCATTGTTTCCATGCACTGTAAGAGCTACCAAGTTCTCTGTAATTTGCTGTAAAGCCTGCTGGACTGTTCCCTGGAATTCCCTTAACGAAATCTCAAGCTGATTGATTCGATTAGTGTTGTCTTCATTGCCCGCCATGATTGGAATATGTGAACCTTTGAAATTAACAACCTGGATTTGCGAATTTCAGCAAGCAATCAGAGTGGATCGATTGCTCTCATACCACCTGATGTAGCACAGACGCTACAGAATAGGCAGAATTAAAATTCGTTTCTGCTGGACGTAAAATTGGAGTAATATGATTTACTAGACCAGAAGCTGAGAACAATTCTCGACTCTTTTTATATATGATAAAATCAGAAAACAGAAGAATGATTTACTAGAACAATGGACCCCTTACTTATACTACTAGATAATTATAAATCCTAATCCTAGTGTAACTCTAACTTCTAAAGATAAACTAATAAAATAGATAAACTGACCCTTATCCTAATCCTGGACTTTTAAAATTTAAAATCTATCTGCTTAACCTTATCTGCTGGCAGCTTTCATCCTGCATCAGCAGCTATAGCGGTCAAAAATCAAATAGCGGTCAAGGACGGTGATTTGAAATAGCGATTATCGCGGTGGTATATATTTTGTAGAATATATATATATATATATATATATATATATATATATATATATATAAAATTCAAATCAATTACAAATCTAATTTTTCTATAAAGTTAAGAATTCGATTATAGATCAATTTCAAAACTAATTCTTCCATGACCGCGGTAATAGCTATTCAAATCTTGGTAAATTAGCGGTATAATAGCAAAAATCTCTGAAATAGCGGAAATCTCGGCGAGATTAGCTCCTCTGCTACTTGGAACCGATATCTTGAACCTCTATTTTGTCTATGACCGCGAACCGCTATCCCACCTAGATTTCAGCGTTATTAACTGCATAGATGCCCTATATAATTGGTTTGTATTGTGGTTGCAGGTTCACATATGCATGTCACAAGGGGAAAGCTTTCCCAATCTTCATGGGCAACTAGACGTGACTGGGTTGGCTTTTCAAGTATCCGATGCGCCATCTTCATTTTCTGTATGTACCAACTTCATTACACATCTTATAATATCATAAGTAATAATTTTTTAATTAATAAATTTAGATAATTCCTCTTTTGTAGGATATATCTGCAAGCTTATGCTTCCGGGCTCAACGTATATTTTTACACAATGCAAGTGGTTGGTTTGGCAAGGTTCCTTTAGAAGCTTCTGGAGATTTTGGAATTGAACCTGAGGAAGGAGAGTTTCACCTTATGTGTCAGGTTATTGTCATTTCACTTGAACATTAAACATTAGTTGTTGTATGATTATACTAGTGTTTAAAGAATATTACCTTATTTAAGGTACTATCTGTTTAAAACTAATAATAATAATAAAAATTAGTCTGGTCAGCTTTTAGAAGTTTCTACAAGTCACCTTTGGTAACTGCGTGGAGCTTACCCAAAATATTAACTAAGTTAATTATGATATTAATAATAGGGTCAAATATGAATCATCAAATTTTCACTTACTTTTCGGTTTAACCATAAAGTTTCATTTATTTACTACTTTAATCCTTTTACCTACAATAACAGGTCAAATTTAACCAAACACCCCTAATCACTCCAACTCTTGTTTATCCTTTAGTCCAAACACCCTAAAACTTTGATGATTAAACCAATAATATTTTAATAGAAAGGTCTTTTAAAAAAAATAAGAGTTAGTGTATTAGTTGTTATATATTATGGGGTGTGTGTAGGTATATATATTTATTAATTCTTTTCCACTTTTATAATTATGATCAATTTATAGTTATTTTATTCATCTATTTTTATTCTATTTTATCCCCCTTTTTTCTTTTTTCTCTCACTGACGGATGTCTCTCGGGAAGCAGTGTGGGTAGAGGTATGATTGCCTACATTTTACCTCCCCCATACGCTGCTTAGGCGGGATTGGGTAATGTTGTTGTGTATTTAAGGTACTATCATTTAACATTTAGCAAATTTAATAACATCCACTAAGGAAAGTTGAGATGTTTGATTAGGAAACAGACATATGACACTCACATGTTCATATTTACATATGTTTTAAAATTTTATCTGTCCCCTTTAATGCTAATGTAATTATTCCTCTCCAGGTTCCTTCTGTGGAAGTAAATGCTCTCATTAAAAGTTTCAAAATGAAACCTCTAATGTTTCCGGTATTTTTTTTTCATTACTTCATTTTGTTCAATGTTCAGTTAATGTATATATGCTGGAAACAAGAATGAAAAGAGTAGTGTTTTCAATTTTCTCTTTATCTCTGTGGTGGCAGTTGGCTGGGTCTGTAACAGCCGTTTTCAATTGTCAAGGGCCTTTGGATGCACCTATATTTGTGGGAAGTGGGTTGGTCTCGAGAAAAATGTCAAATTCATTTGCCGATGTTCCTACATCAGCTGCATATGAGGCAATCATGAAGAATAAAGAGGCTGGTGCAGTGGCAGCATTTGATAGGGTTCCGTTCTCTTATGTATCTGCAAATTTTACTTTCAATACTGATAATTGTGTAAGTTGGTTATAATAGTCCGTCTTTCGTGCATATAGAATATGAATTTAAAAAAATTAAAATGCTCTTAATACAACGTATAACATTGCAGGTTGCAGATTTATATGGAATCAGAGCAAGCCTTGTTGATGGTGGCGAGATTCGTGGGGCAGGCAACGCATGGATTTGTCCAGAGGTAGTTACATGTGTTTATTTGAGAGTTATTACTTGAAGAAAATATGAAGCATATTGGAGCTTGTATGGTTCTGTATGAAAAATAAGATACGTTGGGTGTGCAATAATTTAATTAAACATCATGATTGCTATATGTACATTTCTCTCTAAGTCTTCTTACCAACTTAGCCATTTAATCTTCCTTTTGGAAACTTTATGTTGTTACTTGGTCTGATCTTTTCTGTGCATTTGTGTGTTATGTCAGGGTGAAGAAGATGAGACAGCAATGGATGTGAATTTTTCTGGGAGTTTATGCTTTGACAAAATAATGGATCAGTATTTTCCTGGTTATGATCATCTTGTACCCTTTAAATTAGGGGATCTGAATGGAGAAACAAAACTCTCTGGCTCATTGCTCAAACCGTAGGGCTTCAAGAACATCTAATTGTGTATAATATATGACCCATTTTACTTAAGGATGGCTCAATTTGTGTATTTCTTTAACGTCTAATGGGTAAACTCAATAAAGATTTGCTTAAAATATCTAACTGGTTTAAACTTGCCCCAACTGTATTCTAAGGCATAAATCCAAAAACTAAATCACTACAATTCTTTTTTCTAATCAAATTTGGCACACTAGTTATTTGTTAAATTATCGAGAAAAAAGTTTTTTAGGTCAACCCGCTCCAGTCAGTACAAAAAAGTTGCCCGTTACCCAACCTCCCCATTTTGCCGCGTCTTTTGTTCTTGTTTTTAATGGGTATTTTATTATGTTCCAGTTTTATTTTATTTTTTTATATAAATATTGTAGGAGATTCGATATTAAGTGGACAGCACCAAAAGCTGAAGGATCACTTGGAGATGCTCGAGGAGATATGATTATATCTCATGAATTTATCATCATTAGTTCTTCATCCATCGCTTTTGAACTGTTTACGAAAATTCAAACTTCATATCCTTATGAAAACTGGTTAAATAGAAAGGAGTTTGATGCAAGACCTGCAATGCCTGTGATTATCGAAGGAGTAGAATTGGATTTACGCATGCGTGGTTTTGAGTTTTTTAATTTGGTTTCCTCATATGCATTTGATTCTCTACGTCCGATTCATCTAAAAGCTACGGGAAGAATCAAGTTTCAAGGAAAAGTTGTTAAGCCTGTTACCATTTCGGAGGAACAAGATACCCAGGTGTCAAAGATTCTTGCTGGTGATGTTTCAATTACAGGCCTTAAACTAAATCAGTTGTTGCTAGCCCCCCAGTTAGCTGGAGTGCTCAACATCTCACCTGCTTGTATTAAGGTCTGTTGACTATTTAGCTATAATAGACTGAAACTCTATAATAGACAGAAACTGGTGAAACTCTACTTAATTAGTTGCTTCTGCAGGTGCAGAATTTGGACAATAGATTATTTACTAATGAATGGGTTGATTTGGGTTGTGCTATCTCAACCGGTTCCAAATAAAAAAAAGTTTAGCTTAAAAGGGAACGGGGTCAAAGTGGTCTCACTGGTTAAAGTCGTCCGAAGTCATTTTTTTAAAGCATACTAAAATTCTAAATCAGGTTTTCGTGGAAGGTTTAGATTATTATTGTAATAATTAGTTTGTTTTTGTAATCATAATTACCACAGTAATTATTTTTGAAAAACCAAATAATGAACAAAAATGTGCTCGCGTACTAAAGAAAGGGTCTGTACTTGATATGATTTTAACCTTTTCCTCAAAATATATACATGTTAATGTTTGTTAATCTTTTTTCAGTATCAGGGCATGAATAACTACTGATCTCTGTTCGTATATTCTATTATTCTGCTAGATTAACCCTTTTTTTGGGTTTTTTCATATGTTTAAAGATTGTGGACACGTCATATGAAATTTGAACAACCTCTCTAAGTTTTCATTAGTGATGTATGATGCAGTTGGATGCAACTGGTAGGCCAGATGAAAGTCTTGCAGTGGAAGTCATTGGACCGTTGCAATCTCTTGCTGAGGACAACATAATTGGAACCATGTTGTCGTTTTCTCTTCAGAAAGGACAGTTAAGAGCCAATGCTTGCTATCAGCCTTTCCAGTCAGCCAACTTAGAGGTACTTGTTCTGCACAACACTTCGGCACCAGTTACGATAATATTTTTTTTTCAAACTTCAATGGTTTTGGAAATTTTCAACTCAAATAGAAGAAATCAGTTTAGACTCGCATTAACTTCCACCTAATGATAAAATGATTGGAAATATACAAGTGATACTAACTTTTTAGGTTGATTTGATTAGTTTGAGATAAAAGGTTTTCTTGTATTCTAACTTTAGTTTTCATTCAAATGTGTAACTTGTCTACCACGTGTTCAAATAGGTTCGGCATTTACCACTTGATGAACTGGAGCTGGCTTCACTCAGAGGAACTTTACAAAGGGTAAGCTTATTTGTCTTGATTTTATTCCTGATTTTTCATGCAATGTGCATCTACACATTTTTATACACAAAAAAAGTCAGAAATCAGCAAATATGTAAACATGCTTTTCTATTACTTGCATGCAGCAGTTTAAGTGGTTCTCTGTGTTCTTTATACTTACTAGTTTAGTGTGTTCCAGGCAGAACTCCAACTTAATTTTCAGAAAAGAAGAGGTCATGGAATCTTATCTCTGCTGCAACCGAAATTCAGTGGTGTGTTAGGAGAAGCTTTAGACGTGGCTGCTAGATGGAGTGGCGATGTTGTTAGTACCTAAATCTAATAATTTCATTCAAAACTTGCTATATCTTACACTTGTAATTTTTTTCAGAGAAAAAAACTATAAATGAAAGTATCAATCTTCTCTACTTTGGAAGCTGTTTTTGTGTGTGTTATTGGTGACTTTGCTATTAAACTGTGCAGATCACAGTTGAAAAGGCAGTTTTGGAACAAAGCAATAGCCAGTATGAGCTACAAGGTGAATATGTATTGCCTGGGTCAAGAGAAGGGAAAAAAGAAAGAGGAAACTTGCTAAGAAGAGCGATGGCTGGTCATCTCGGGAGTGTGATATCTTCAATGGGGCGATGGAGAATGAGGCTTGAGGTTCCTCGTGCTGAAATCGCTGAAATGCTTCCACTTGCCAGGCTTGTTTCTCGAAGTAGTGATCCAGCTCTTCAATTTAGATCAAAGGTAAAAAAAGTAAAATATATGTTTATGGATATACTATTCTCACTTTTTATCAATCATGGAAATACTATTATCTATGCAGTCAATCTCGGCGATATCTCGCCGAGATCTCGGATATCGGAGGTAAACAAAATATCGGTTTCAAATATCAGTGGGTTATATCGGAGCCGAGAATCTCAGCGATGTCGGCCGATATTTAGCCGAGATTTGCAGAACGAGATATCGGTTTCAAAACGAGATATCGGTTTTTAACAGATTTTTGTATTGTGCAACTTTTTTTTTGGGTCTGCTAGTGTTAACCTATTTAAAGCCCAACCCATTTCTTAAATTAGAGCCCAACCCACTTTTAAATTAAACCTAAACAAGTAACAGCCTTAAACACCTATCACTTTCATCGGCACACTGCTTCCATCAACTGCAGGACCTTTCTTCCTCCACTGTTCTATCGAAGTAGCAATAGCGACTCCACTATTCCATCGAATTAGCGACTGCCGACGAGCAGTATTCCTTTCATGCTACGAGCCTTTAACAATTCCCATATTAATATCTATTAACTTTTATGCTATACTTTTTATTTAATTTTTTATGATTTTAATCTTAATATATATAATTATATATATATATATATATATATATATTCTACAAAATATAAAAAACCGATATCTCACCGTGATATCCACGATTTCAAATATCAGTCCTTGACTGATATTTGATATCTGACCGAGATAACTGCATAGACTATTATAGATAATATGAATAGAGATGTTTCTCAATGGCCTACAAAACATTTACAGTGGAACCTTAACTTTATAGCCAAAGATTATACTAAATGGCTTTATTCTAGGAAAAAAGATTAATTGAAATCTTTCATAATCTATTAAAAGATATAATCAAGATTCAAGAGATAAATCAGGTATTTTCATCGGAATAATATAGGCAAGTTTGTTCCCATTATCAGATCAAATCTTTAACACTCCCCCTCAAGCTGGGCTATGGATGTCTATCATGCCCAGCTTAGACTAAGTTTCTCAAATCTTGGAAATGATTTGGTGAGGATGTACTTGAGCGATATCTATCAAAATCTGCTATTAAAAGAGATCTAGTCAAATCTATCATAATCTACTATTAAAAGCTATAATTAAGAGATAAAAATCAGGGATTTTCATGAGAATAATTTAGGCAAGTTTGTCAAATCTTCTGCAACTATACCTCCTTATTTTGGTTTTAAAAATACCATATTGCTTTTTTTACAAGTTAACTATAAATAATAAATCTCGCAAGATTGACACAGGTCAGTTAAATGGATTGAAAGTTGCTTGAAGTGTATTTCTAATGAACTACCTAAAGTGCTTCATCCAAAGATTTATATTATTATTGTAAAAACCCATATATATGCTTAGTACTTTCTTTAAAATTCAAAAATTGTTTTTGAGTCAACTCAGCCTAACCATTTCGATTTGTTGCCCAACCTGACCACTTTGCCAATCGCCATCCTATTGGCAAACTAGTTAGGGTACTCTTTTAGGATTTATTCAATGTTCTGTCATAATGTGATTGAAATGCGTGACATGTTTTTTAATGTGTCCTGCTAGGTGTCCCATATATATATTGGGAGGGTTACTCTACATGTTAATGCATATTATATTAATCTTGCAGGGATCAGTTAAATTCTTTGTTTTGGACATTAATCTTGCATTGTTGTCAACCAATTTGCAGGATCTGTTTATACAAAGCATACAGTCAGTAGGGGTTGATGCCGAAAGTCTCCAGAAGCTTTTTGAGGTGATCATTTGCAACCACAATGAGTAATTTACTATGACAAAATACTTATTGGACCTCATAACTACATTCAGTAGAACCATACATGATGTGTAATAATATGTCATTCATTTCGAGATCTTGATTAGTGGAACCTACTTATATTTTGTTAAAGTTAAATAATGAAATATGATCATGCTGGGTTATTGTTATTGATGTTCATGCCTCAAGTACTGTTCTTTAGTGAATAGTTTATGCACTGCAGGAAATTCGTGGGCATTCTACTGCAGCAGATGAAATTATTCTGGAAGATTTAAGCCTTCCAGGTTTAGCGGAGCTTAAAGGTCGTTGGCGTGGATCTTTAGATGCAAGTGGGGGAGGCAATGGTGACACAATGGTATATTTTCAAACCTTGAGATTCTTTTACTTTTTTTATAATTATTATTGATATGTCACAACTAATCAGAAGCTCATTGAATTATTTACCAACCAAGCTTTGTAATTTTGGGACTCGTACAGAATTGATAAATAATAGTTTCTTAGGTTCACCATAATGTTCTTCTATTCTCCATTGTGCAACTGCAGTCCCTATATTTGTTTCTCTTTTTTTTTATAAAAAAAAAACTCTACAGGCAGAATTCGATTTTCAAGGGGAGGAATGGGAATGGGGAAGTTATAAAACTCAACGTGTCCTAGCAGCTGGTGCATATAGCAATGATGATGGTTTACGCCTCGAGAAAATGTTCATTCAAAGAGATAATGCAACAATACATGCTGATGGAACTTTGTTGGGTCCAAAAACGAATTTGCATTTTGCTGTCTTGAATTTTCCGGTTAGTCTAGTTCCTACTCTTGTGCAAGTTCTAGAATCCTCAGCCAATGAAGCTGTTCATTCATTGAGGCAACTTTTAGCACCAATAAAAGGCATACTTCACATGGAAGGAGATCTAAGAGGAAGTCTTGCGAAACCTGAATGCGATGTGCAAGTAAGACTCCTTGATGGTGCCATTGGAGGCATCGATCTTGGACGGGCTGAAATTGTTGCCTCTTTGACATCAAGTAGCCGCTTTCTTTTTAATGCCAAGTTTGAACCCATCATACAAAATGGGCATGTACATGTTCAAGGAAGTGTCCCTGTTAATTTAGTCCAAGATGAAGAAAATCTTGAAAAAGATAAAAGTGAAGCGAGTTGGGCTCCTGGTTGGGGGGCTAAAGGAGTGAAAACGGAAAAAAAAGCATCTTGGAATGAAGACGGGTGGGATACTCAGTTGGCAGAGAGTCTTAAAGGTTTGCATTGGAATGTATTGGATGCTGGTGAAGTTAGGGTTGATGCTGATGTTAAAGATGGTGGCATGATGTTGCTAACCGCATTGTCTCCTTATGCTAATTGGCTTAACGGAAGTGCTGATGTCATGCTCCAGGTTGGTCATGATTTTCAAAAGATTTCTAATTTTTTTAATGTTTTTTAATGCATAAAACCCCATCTCTAGTAATTATTATTATTAAAAATTTGAAAAGCACCTCTAGTTAATTACTACATGTTTCCTATAGGCTATACTCCAATATAACAATGTAATATTACTATAGCTAATCTGACATGTGGGGAGGTTAAAATAATAATTTATTAATTTTTCTAACAGCCCTATTTTAGTAAGATATAAACCCATGTAATAATCCTAACTTCTTTGTATAAATCCAAGTTACTTGAGAAGGCAAACCTAGTATTCGCTCAGCCAATCGTTGGAATGTGTAGAGATACCACAAGGGCCTTCACAGCCTTATTCGCTTAACTAAACTAAACTGCAAAGTCCAATCAAGCCTATAAATGTAAGTGTGGCAACTCCAAAAGAATTACAAAGCAAAGCTAGGAAAGAGATAAGGATAGGCAAGTACATATGTGTTATATTTTTAAAAGAGTACAAGTTAAAAAGCTAAATGGACAAGTACTCTATAGCAAGACATTTTCACCATAAATCTAAAAATTCTACCAGAGTAAAAAAGAATTAAGAGAAGGGTTAGAAATCCCAAAGCAAGGCTTAGTCAAGGTGAGTATGTTATGTGACTTAATGGGATACATATGTTCTATATATAAATGTTTTATGCATGAAAGAGTATTGCCATATTGTCTTTGAAAAGTTATGACATGATTATGATTTTTTGGCAAAATAAATGTCTTATGTAATAATGCACATCTAAGTGTGGTATATGAAAGTCTATTCTTTTTATATATGTTAGTATACTATTGAATATTCAATGTAGTCTGATACGAACCCATCCCATACTAGGCTTGTATCATGCCATAAGCCCAAGTGTAGAACTCACCCCAAAAGCTAGCTTGTAGGGGGAGGGGACACCTAGACTTATAAGCCACCGACTTAATTTACTTTTGGCCGATGTGGTTTCATAACAATACCCCACGCTTGAAGGACCAACGTCCTCGTTGGTCACGGCTATGTTGGTCACGGTTGGCACCCCTCTTTTACGGGTCCAAGCCACCACTCCATAGGCCACCACTCCGAGTCATCGTTGGTCACGGCTACGTTGGTCACGGTTGGCACCCTTTTTTTTACGGGTCCAAGCCACCACTCCGTAGGCCACCACTCCGAGTGTTGGAACCTTGCAAGACGGGGATGGCTCTGATACCAATTGATACGAACCCATCCCATACTAGGCTCGTATCATGCCATAAGCCCAAGTGTAGAACTCACCCCCAAAAGCTAGCTTTTGGGGGTGAGTTCTACACTTGGGCTTATGGCATGATACGAGCCTAGTATGGGATGGGTTCGTATCATAGTCATATGGAAAGAAGATACGTCTTGCAAGTGGACCTTATTGGGCAGCCCTTATGTGGACCCGAGCTTAAAAAAACTTGTGTGAAAGTTGGTATACTTAACATGTAAGCATGAGATATCAAGGAAATGGTTTTATACATAAAAGTTTTAAAAAAGGATCATTTACTTTAAATTATCTTTCTTGAAAAGTATGTTTGTTTAGGAACCAAGGAGTAGGGAAAAGGTGAAGCATTGTTATTCTAATTCTAATAAATTAAAGTTTTATAAGTTGTAATTATCCACATTTCTGCTGGTGTAATAACTCTATTATAATGAAATTAAAGCTTAAGATATGAAGTTCTTTCATTTACTTGTACTAAACGCAAATGACGATAACCCCGGTCCCCGGGAACGGGGTATCACCTTTTTAGTTTTTGAAAAAGCATCTCTAGTTATCATTGTTTTTTTTAAAGCATCTCTAGTTAATTACTTTTATTTTTTTACACGCATGTCTAGTTAATCTGACGTGTGGGAAGGTTAAAATACTCTATTCTGAAAGTTAGGCAATCTGAAACAATTATGGTTGTTTAGCAAATTGGCAACCCATATTATGTTTCTCTTTTTGGTACTTAACCACTTGTATATGTGATCATTAAATTAATTTTAGTTTGGTGTGAAGTTTGAATAAGTGTATGTGTTTGTTTGTGTGGATAAATAGGTGAGAGGTACTGTTGAACAACCAATGCTTGATGGATCTGCATCTTTTCACAGGGCAACAATATCTTCCCCTATACTTAGGAAACCACTTACAAACTTTGGGGGCATAATTGTTATTGATTCAAATAGGTTATGCATCAGATCTTTGGAAAGTAGGGTTAGCAGAAAAGGGAAGCTGTCGGTGAAAGGTAACCTACCCTTGAGGACAACCGAAGCATCACTTTCTGATAAAATTGACTTGAAATGTGAATTCTTGGAAGTAAGAGCAAAGAACATGTTAAGGTCAGACACCTCTTTTCTTTGGTTTTCATATTAGTTTTTCTTTTTTCGTTTTTTTAATTTAAAAAATCCCCTACATATGTTAAGGGAGCTGATTTGTACACAAAAGATTTTGTCCATACGCAATAGGTACAAGCTATATATAACACATAGTACAAGTTGACAAAGTATAGAGTTGTGTATGAATCATCATCCATATGTAAATGCTTTTCAGCTAGTGGATTCACTTGATTTTGAAATGACAGTGGTCAGGTGGACACTCAGCTGCAGGTAACAGGGTCTATACTGCAACCCAACATATCTGGGAACATCAAATTGAGCCATGGAGAAGCTTATCTACCTCATGAGAAAGGTGGAGGAGCTGCTGCTGCTGCTACTATAAACAGAGAAACATCAGATAATTCAAGCATGCCAAGTGGCGGATACAATCAAGTGGTTGCATCAAAATATGTTTCACGTTTCTTAAATTTGAAACCTGCAGTTTTAAATACATCATTTCAGCAACCTTCAGGTAGGAATGTATCATTCAGCCTTCTAATTCTTATAACATAAAATTTATAATGGTTATAATGTTTCCAGGTAAAGAGTCTGAAGTGGTAAAAAAGGGAATGGGACAAGTAAATAGTAAACCCAAATTAGATATCCGTTTGACAGACTTGAAGCTGGTTCTTGGTCCAGAGTTGAGGATAGTTTATCCTTTAATCCTTAACTTTGCTGTGAGTGGTGAGCTTGAATTGAATGGTATCGCTCACCCCAAGTTATTAAAACCCAAAGGTGTTTTAATGTTTGAGAATGGTGATGTGAACCTTGTTGCAACACAGGTTACACTCTAATCTTCATTTAATGCTTCTTTTATTCAAATATGCTTTCAGACAGTTTTTTTTTTATAATCCTGTTAACAATAATAATTGTTATTAGGTGAGGCTGAAGCGAGAGCATTTGAATACAGCCAAATTTGAGGCTGATAATGGATTAGATCCAATGCTGGACTTGGCTTTGGTTGGGTCGGAGTGGCAGTTCAGGATTCAAAGTCGAGCAACTAAATGGCAGGACAATTTGGTTGTCACATCCACACGTTCTGTTGAACAGGATGTTCTCTCACCCTCTGAGGTTATTATTATTAGTATTATTTTGAAGTAAATATATAATTCTATATCTTATTGTACATCATTATTACATACATCAATAACTATCCGTGACACGCTCCTACCTAAATTACTTATGTGGTTAATATCTTTTTTCATTCCCATTGTAATTTTCTTAATTCATGTTGCAATTGCTTGTTGAACCTGTGTTTTTTTTCTTGGAAGGCTGCCAGAGTATTTGAGAGTCAATTGGCGGAGTCTATTTTAGAAGGGGACGGTCAATTGGCATTTAAAAAACTTGCAACAGCAACACTTGAGACCCTAATGCCAAGAATTGAAGGGAAAGGTGAATTTGGACATGCTAGATGGAGACTTGTTTATGCACCCCAGATCCCTAGCTTGCTTTCTGTTGATCCAACCGTTGATCCCCTTAAATCCTTAGCCAGCAATATTTCATTTGGTACCGAGGTTGAAGTCCAGTTGGGGAAACGTCTTCAGGTTATTCGCTACATCAAATATTACTATAATAGAATTCTTGCTTGCAAAAAATCAATAAAATTAGCTTATAGGAATCGGGTCGAAAGTGTCGAAAGCTGCAAAAGTGTTTTTGATACAATTATTATTGATTAAAGAAATTACAATCTTATTGAAAATGTGAATTTCCGATGTTTGGTGTTGTGCAGGCATCTGTGGTGAGACAGATGAAGGATTCGGAGATGGCAATGCAGTGGACATTGATCTACCAGCTTACAAGCAGATTACGCCTCCTTCTACAGTCGGCTCCCTCCAAACGCATGCTTTTCGAATACTCCACTACATCACAAGATTGACTTTTAGGTTCTTCCTCATCTATGTAGAAAATGTAGCATTTTATTTATTTTTCATTTTCATTCTTTTACAAAGGTTTCATCCCTCAAATGCATGATTAAGAGAGGTGAAGTGTAAAATTATGTACATATGGCTAGAGGTGTCGAAAATGCCCGAACCCAAATTACCTGACCGACCCCAATAAGGTTCGGGTTAAACAGGTTAGTTTAGTCAGGTTTGGGGTTTTATATGGTGTTATTCTTTGGTACAGATTGTTTGGGCCTGTTCATAAGTTATTAATATTTCTTTTACAACTACAAGGATAATGAGAAGTGGAGACCTCAAATAGTAATACATCATCACCAATTTTAGTGTGGGGTTTAAAACTCTAGTTTGAGTAAATGTAATAAAGGTTACTAGCTTATACCCTGTGTATAAACACGGAAAATGGTTAAAAAGTTAACTTAGGAGGTGTATGATAACACAACCGTTAGTCAAATTACCTTAATACATTATATATAGTGAGAGAACAACGTAAGCAAAAAGACTAGTTTGAAAGACATTTGAGCAAACAAAGGGTCTGATTGGTGGAAGTAATTCAAAAAATAGAATGTCACCACCTCTTTTATTTTAATATATATTAAAAATTAAAGATTAAAGATAGTTTTTACGGTACTATGTACTTTATGGTCGTTTTATAGTTGGTACTTGATATGCTTAACGAATAAGGCTAATAGAGTGGTGGATAAAAGAGTGAATACTAGTAAAAACAAGCAAAAATCTTTGACAATTTATGAAATAAAAATTCAATGTAGTACAACTAGAGGTGTATAGAAAATCCGAATATCTGATTTCGCGTAAATACTATCCGAGACCGGTTATTTTCAAACCGGTTTTTTTCTGATCAGGTCCGGATTTTTTGAAACTGGATTAGTCCAACCGGACTTTATACCGGATAAAAAACCGGTTTTTTTGAAACCGGATAAAAACCGGATTTTATCCGGAAAAAACCGGTCCATAAATTCAAAATACTAGCCGTTTTGTATCTGTGGGGGGGGGGGGGGGTGGGGATGTCATAGAGTGATTCACAACAAATTTCATCTCTAAAAAACACTCTCAATTCTCCATCTTTTTTATTTTCTTCATGGCTAGTGGTTGAATCTTCCATTCACAGGAATCCCGAAGTGGTGAGGGTGATCGAAAGCAATCGAAACA
Organism: Dittrichia graveolens; assembly: GCA_038502395.1. Classification (NCBI taxonomy): domain Eukaryota; kingdom Viridiplantae; phylum Streptophyta; class Magnoliopsida; order Asterales; family Asteraceae; genus Dittrichia; species Dittrichia graveolens. Next base: position 51,277,433 of record JARJIL010000007.1, on the reverse strand, counting down.
AAGAAGTTTGGGAACATTATGAATTATGTGAGATGTTAAATGGCTCAAAAAGGACGTGTTATAAACAAAGAAGTTTGGGAACATTATGAATATTCTTTCTTGTATTTATTCTTTTATAAAAATTGGTTTCTTTAAAACCGGATATTAAAAAATCCGGTCTGAAACTGGTTACACTAGTTACCATTTTATCCACCAATAACCGGTTATGATCCGATCCGGTTTGAAAAATATCCGATACCAAAAAATTCGAAAAAACAGGTCCGGATAAATCGATCGGATTTTTATCCGCGAATGTGCACCTCTAAATACAACCCTTTTGTGTCTTCGAGTCTTAAAAGTGGTATGTAGGCGACATGTTACAGTCAAGTGGCCAAACTGGTTGAGTATCTCTTGTTTGTTTGTCAATAAGAGTACTTTTTATTTGTGATGGTTTAATAGGAGAAAATGAAAAAACAACCCAAATTTAATTGGACTTGCTCAATTTATATGATGCAACAAAGTTAAAAACTAAATTCAATCACCCAGCAAGCAATGTTTTAAAACCCGGGTCAACCCGGCTGGTCGAACCGGTTGACTCGGGATCCGGCCACAAGAGTGGGCCAACTTATGCCGGTTTTTTGGTATTTTGTGACGCGGAACGACCCGGCCGGTTTACTGGATCGGTTGGATTCAACCCGGTTTTATATTAATAATTTATTTTGGATTTTAACCCCAAACGATATCCTTAACCCGAAGCCTCTTCTACCGTTTACTCATTTTGTTAGCCTCCACATCTTCAGTTTCGATGGAGTCCTCTTTAGTTGACCCCGTATTGTATGTTGAACTTAATTATTGTATTTGGATTGATAATATTGTAGGTTTATATATTTTTTTATTTTTTGCAATTTATATATATGTATACACACATATACATGTATAAAAGTTTTTAAAAAATAAAAACTAGAAACCGGGTTGACCGCCGGCCAACCGGTTGACCCGTGACGCGGTGAAAGGACCGGGTCAACTAAAAAACCGGTTTTTAAAACATTGCCAATAAGTGATCTAGTAGGTTGAAACCGGATCATTACGTGGGTGTATCTAAGATCTTTCCGGTTAAAATTTTCAATTAACAACCATAAGGTGCTTTGAACAAAAAAGAGTAACTTACCATTAGGTACACTAATGAGAATGTAACTTACAATTTTTCTTAGACCTAGAGCATCCATCCTCCTTCTTTCTCTTGCCATATCGTTACATCATTTTTCCCTTCCATCATCCTTCATCCCACTAACCCTTATATTCATCCTGTTTAACCATTCTCTATTTAAAAAATATTAATAAATATAGAGAGACAGGAGAGAGTTAGGGAGAAGAAGAGAGAGAAGGAGAGATTGAGCGTTAGGAGGAACCAACTCAACCCCTCACTTTAGATTTAAGAGGGTGAGGGCGATAGGGTGAAACCGGTTCATGCTCCATCCTGCAAGACTATTTTTAAAGTTCAAAACAATATATTTTCTAACGTATCTGTACAAATTAATATTAAATTCTTTAGTTGAAGGCAAAGAGCTATTCCATATATTTTGGGGTGTACATTCAGATGGATCGGTTTAATCCGATCCGATTGAGTAAATCCAATTGCATTTCGGTTTTGAAAAGTGAGATCCGATCCATCCAAACAATCTTAAAATCTGAACCAAACCATCCAAATTACAAATCGGTTGGATTGTATTTTACAATTCTGTTTTCATTCTTACATAAATACATGTTTAAAGAGTTGCGATATTTTAAAATCTAGATTTGATATATACTATTAATGATTAAAATATAGATGTCCAAGTTACAATAACTAGTAGGACCAGTAGCTTTGGCATAAATATATAATTAAAAATAATAAGTTATATATAACCAGTAGTTTTATATATATAGTGAAAAGTTCATTTGAGAACTGTTTTTATTGCGAGAATCGCGGGAACCAATTTTAGCCGTTCAATTCCTCCTCCCATTAGATTGTCCACCCATGAATTCCTTACATGCACCTTGTTACACCCAATTCCCTCACGCTCTTCATCCATGAATTCCATTATCCAAAATGAACGGCTAAAATTGGTTCTGCCGGTTCTCGCAATAAAAATGGTTCTTAAATGAACCCTCCCCTATATATATTTGGTTTATTCAGTTTATTCGGTTTAGATAATAGTAACCAGAACCAAACCGAAATCCATAGTAATTATTCGGTTTTGATAGAGTCCAATCCAAAAATCCGAAACATCCATACGGAATAGTCCAATCCAAAAGTTTCGGTTCAGTAATTCGGTTTTATCCTATCAGTAAACACCCCTAAATATATTAGTCTTGCTATTCCACACCAACAAGGAGCTATCATCTTAAAAAATTGCTTCATAATGACGACTTTCTTTAGTGTACAAGGCTATCTTCCCTCCAGGAGGGTACCTAGCACTATAGCAGTATCATTAACATTTGTTTTTTATTTTCATTAAAAATAGAAAACCTTTTAAAATCACTTAATGAATCAGAGATAAAAATCTCTTAGGGTCCGTTTGGTTCGCAGAATTAATATGAAGAAATTGGAATTTGACCAATGAATTGGAATTCATGGGAATTTGAATTCATAGGAATTGGAATTTGTGAAATACTATATCTTGGTTGGTAAAGACCGGAATTGGAATCTAGCAAAAAATAAAATAATTCAATATGTATAAACCAAAATAAATTATACAATCAACTGTCCACCACCTCCTACCCCCACCCCACCCCATCCCACCCCCTACCCCATCCCCACCCTACAGTCTACCTAGGGCGGCAGTGGCGATGGCGTCGGGTGTGGTTGGTGGTGAAGGGTGGCAGTGAGCGATGGTCGGCGACGAGGATCGGTAGAGTTGATGACGGCGGCGGTGGTGACGGCGGCAGTGGTGGTGGTGTAGGTGGTGGTCGTGGCGGTGACGGTGGTGGCGGTGGTAGTGGTGGTGGCGGCAGTGGTGGCGGCGGTAGTGGCGGTGGCGGCGGTGGTGGTGTTGATGACGGCGGTGGTGGTGGTGGTGACGGCGGCGGTGGTGGTGGCAGTTTAGGTGGTGGTGGTGGTGGTGGTGGTGACGGTGGCGGCGGCGGCGGCGGCGGTGGTGATGGCGGTAGTGGTGGTGGTGGCGGCAGTTGTGGCGGCAATGGTGGTTGTGTAACACCAGGTGCTGCCCATTGTCTCAAAGTACGCCGATCTGCCATTTGAATCGGCACTTCCTCGTGTATATGATCTGATTCTTTTTTTTTTGTGACTCTTTTTGGTCGTCAGAATCGCTCGAAAGCTCGATATCCTGCCAAATATTAATAGTTGGCGTTGAGGATGACTCGCCTTGCTTCTTTCGAAGCTAGTTTGTTTCCTTAGCTTCTTTGCGGTTCTTTCGATTTCCGGATTGAACTGCAATGGTGAACCTGCACGAAATGATCTTGGCATAAAACAGTTAGAATTGCCGAGTCCTCGGCAACGGCGCCAAAATTTTGACGGGCGTCGAAACCACAAAAATTATATTTTCCTAATACCTCTCACTCAAAATAAATTGAGATAATGGTAAGTAGGGTCGATCCCACAGAGACTCGGAATTTAAAGCTAATGCCAACACTTATCAAACGCACAAGTTATTGGAAATGGTATAAATGATCTAAAACTAAATTTGAGGGGGGGGGGTTGTTAATCGTCTACGATACTACTAACATAAAATGAAATAATTAAAATCAATAAAATGAAACATCTAGCAATGGGTCGTAATTTATATCAACTAAGATTATGCATCATGGACTTGATCAAACAAAGTTTTACACATGATTCGAGGTTAGTTATAAACACCGATACACACCGTGTATTCTTGTTTATCCTTACTAAAAGATTAACCAGTTAAGAACATGCTTAATCCCTAATTACTTAACTCGATTCTAGTTACGAACATAGAAATCAAATTACTAATCGCATTGTAACACCGCCTTTGAAACCTTAAAAATCAGTTAAAATTCGAGTTTTCAAACTGCATGGGTCCGTTTGTAAATTGAATGTTTACCTGTTAGTTATCCTAACCGAATTTCAAAAACAAAGCAGCGAAATTTTCAAAAATAATAAACAAACCCAAGCCTATTAAACTATTACAATTTAAACACGTGTTTGGCGTATATACAAATATACAAAACAAAACTTGCCAAACACGACTACCGGTGTTACTTTAAACTAAAACGACCATTGTATATATATTATATACCCAAAAGCAGTGTTCCTCAAAGCCCGTACAAAAGCATAAGGTTCCCGTCTCACCAGGCCTGCCTATACTCTATCTGAAAAAGGGAAACAACAACTGGATTAGCTATATAAAATAGCTAGTGAATACAGACAGGTATAAGTGCAATAATAGCAAGTCATGAATCAAATATGAGCATACAATGCTATCCTAACAATTAGCGGTAATGCTGACATGTCCAGCAGTGCTATATCTTGCCAGATAGCTAGTCTGGCTTAATAACAACCACCGGGGGAATCAAACACTGCCAACCGTGCTGGTATCATCACGTAATTGATTCCACCTGCTCGTTACGGAGCCAAAGGCTCATTAGGCTCAGCCAGTTAAGGCAATCACCCTACATATCTAAGGAATGGCACTCGAGTACCATTGATCCCAAATTGTCGCCCGAAGGCCTCATAGGATCTAGCCGAAGCTGACCTTAATCACAAATATGTCCGGACATTCACATAGCTCATCATTATCTCAGAAAAGAGATCATAACATGCATGCTTTCACATATGAAATCATATATATCCAGATATCTCAATTAATATGCATATATTTAAATACATGCCAAATATATCATACTTCATGTCAATAACTTGTTTCTAAGCTTATATATATAAATATACAAGTCTATTTGCATAAAATTAACATACCGTGTTCATTTAAACAATTAGCATTCAAAAACTTCCTTTATTGAATTCATACAAGTCGGTACTCACCTTGGTGCTCAAATATAACACAAGTATGTGTTTGTCCTTTCTTGGTGATTAATTACCTATCGTTTATATATGATTCCATTTAGATCACCACATATATATATATATATATATATATATCTTATATATATACTAATACTAGTGTTATTATCCTATTTATGTGTTTAACTTGGCAAAGTGCTCAAACCATCCTAAATCATCTCTTAATTGAGTAAAATATGTCACAAGATCATTACCTACACTTAATCAATTGCAAAATAACATTCTGTTTGCTGCACACTATGTCGCGCCGCGACACCCTTATGGGTCGCGCCGCGACGCTCATCCAGAGCCACGAACAGCAAGCTTCATCTGCTGTGTTTTCCATCCAAACCCAACTTTAACGTGTTCTTAATTCATTCCAAGTTATGTACTATGTTTGGGACATCAAAGGGAGTCTATAAACATTAAAATATCAAGCTTTAACATCAGATTTTTGTATGATTCTTCAAATCACCATATTTGACTATTTGGTCAATTTCAAGAAATTCAATCAAATTATCATCTTTAATACTCAAAATCAGTCCCAAACAACTTGTACATCATACTAGAACAGATTACTACCAAGAAATCTAAACTTGAATGGTCAAATTCGTTTTACACATTTTTAACCTAAACCCCAAATTGAAGAACAAGAGTGGTAGAACCTTACCAAGACCAAGATGATGATGATGAAAGGATTAGAAGCAGATTATGGACTTGTGAAGTGATCAATTCCAGCCTTGGTTGAGATTTGTTTGTGTTACCCTTCAAGATCAAAGTGCAAGAGAAAAATGAGAGTGAGAGGTGTGTGTGTCGTGGTGTGTATGTGTGTGTTATCTGAGATATTAAGTTAAGAACCGCCTCATGGTTCTTAATTATCCATAAGAGGTATTTTGTTCCCCTTTTCAACATACAACACGACACCCGAGTAACCGTTTCAACTATCGAGGATGTTTTTGGAAACCTCGTTTGAAACCAGTTATTATTTTATAATTCTTTTCTATTTTTATTACAATTTTTAATTCCACATTTAACTGACCAATAGCTATTTTCTATTAATTCTAATAAGTATATTCTTATTTAATTCATTTAATTAAATATCACGTACCAAATGGAGCACGCGGCTAGGCCATATTTGAGGATGTTACACGCATTAACGCCCAAATAAACACTAACCCGAGTCAACAATTAGACGCCTAATTATTTAAACCCTATCACAAAAGCTTTTAACACATATCAAACAACATGTCAATCATTCAAAGTGTTAATTGTTTCCCATTCAAAATTAAGAACATATACATATCCCTAATCTCAACTAACAGGCCAAGGTTAATTATACGACGAAATTAGCCACATTCAATCGAATGAATAAACAATGGGAAGCAATCTAAACGAAGCTTTTGTAATTAGAATCAATGTTACAATGAACCCACTAAAAGTCTCAACACAATCTTCAAAATCAAAACTACAAACCCATTACTAGAAATAAAATTAGCTACTCATAAATTTGAATTACAAGAAATTAATGTAGAATTCTGAAAAATAAAAATCACAACTTTCTTCTTCTCTGCTCGACTGTCGCCTCCTGAAACCGTCTTTTTTTCTTTTTCTTTCCAGCGACACCCTTTTCTCCTTTTTTGTTTATGATGGTTTTGTTTTTCTCTAGCCCCACGTCCCTATCTTTTTCTATTTTTTTCTTTTAAAATTAAAACCAATAAGAAGTTTGTTGTTGTTGACTTGAAGTCATGTAGCAGCACTTTTACCGTACCACTTCCTAATGCGCAGGCCAAATACCAAAACAGCTTGTACAACTTATACTTTTCCTGTGAATGTTTCATTTGTTTTTTTTTCTTCTTCCATCAACCTTTGCCCCATCATTAGTAATGTTAAAATATGATTAGTAAGACCTATTAATTACAAAAACAAGTGTTTAAATGTGAAGGCTTTAATGAGAAAATATAATCAAAATAGCACTTATCAAACATCTCCACACTTAGCTCATTGACCGCCCTCAGCAATGACATCATTCAAACATGCAGTGGGTTAGAATCAAACGAGTTCCCAATAACTATAATATTTCATGAGTTCAAGATAAACAACTTATCATCAATTGACATGAATTGCATGTATCAAATTGTCATAAACACTCACCGAAGAATAGTAACACTCGGTTCACTCAAAATGAGTATAAAGTGTATCACTCAAAAACATCAATTCAACTAGAATGGTTTGCCATAAGCTTGTAAAAACTCTCATTCTCCAGGTCAATCAAAAGGACTTATATGGCAAGGCTTGGTGTAGGGTAGATAGAATGTTTTTTCAAAGTAACGAAAGACCATTGTAACGAAATGGAGAATACACCACTTAGAGGCCTACACTAGCAAGCTGAGTTTTTTTTTTACAATTCAAACATACTCTGATGACACGGAGTCAACAAGACTCTTTAGATTGCGTCATCTATTATTCACACTTCTTGCATACATACTTCCTTTTCTTTTCTTTTTTTTTCATTGTTGTTTTTCTCTTTTTTTTTTTTTTTGCATACATACTTCCTTTTCTTTTCTTTTTTTTTCATTGTTGTTTTTCTCTTTTTTTTTTCAGCCAAGTGTTTCTCAAATTGTTTTATGATTAGCACTTTGGTTTCTTCACCGGTCAACTGGTCAGGTTGGGAAGTGTTTGGCTTAGCTTGTAACATGGGTAGCAATAGAACGGGTATTAAGGCTCAAAGTGGTTGCAATAAGGGAATCATACATTAAGGCTATTTGGCTAAAATGGGTTAAACAAAAATAGCAACAAGATGGCCTTTATCACGTCCACATGTATGTATCAATCAATGTAATCTTGAAGAGACTCAAAGCAAGTTCTAGAAATACAAACTAGAGAAGATGTAACACTCAAGAAATGAAACGAGACTGGTTTTTTATATATATACAGTCTAAGGTTCAAAGTCTCACAGTTAAATTTTGCTCATGAAATTAGCAAAAGTCAAAATTGATATGGCGTATTCATGCAAACCAACTCTAAGTGCTCATCTTAGAACTCAATCATGATAACGATGCTTAAAACTCATTATCAACTTAAGACCATAGAATGTTATCAAATATTTGTCACTGTATAAGGACGGGTCCAAAAAAATATTTTCGAATAAATGACACCACCCCCACACTTAAATCATGCATTGTCCTGAATGTATCGCATAGAGATACTCATCAGCAGTAAAGTGTAAAGGGAACAAGAAACTCCCCTGGTTTGACCACGGTGAATAAGCGAGGTGATGATGTCCACTTGATCTTCATGCTTGGGGATGTGGTGACCTGAAAAAAAAAATGACGTTACTGAGATGAAGAGAAACAAATTAAATCCTACTAAATAGAGAAAAAAATTTGAATAATAAAAAAAACTGCGAAAATTAAAAGCTTGGGTTGCCTCCCAAGAAGCACCTTTCTTTTACGTCTTTGGCTAGACCATAGTCGGCTCATTCATCGTAGCTTGGTGTGTCCAAGTCTACTCGTTCAAGATCCCTACCATCAAATCCTTCGTAAAATGGTTTCAAACGATGTCCATTCACCTTAAAAATCTGCCCTGTAGATAAACTTTGAATTTCAACTGTGCCATGCTCAAAAACGTTAGTAACAACAAAAGGTCCTATCCAACGGGACCTTAATTTACATGGGAACAACTTTAGTCGAGAATGGTATAGAAGAACTTTCTGACCTTGAGTAAAACTCTTTCGGGAGATCCGGCTGTCATGGAACGCTTTGGTTTTGGCTTTATAAATCCGTGCGTTCTCGTAAGCATCATTTCTTATCTCCTCTAACTCTTGGATTTGTAGCTTCCTATTCTTACCAGCCTCATTCAAGTCCATATTGCATTCTTTTACAACCCAAAAGGCTTTGTGTTCCAACTCTACAGGAAGATGGCAAGGTTTACCAAATACTAACCGGAAAGGAGACATTCCTATTGGTGTTTTGTATGCCGTGCGGTAGGCCCATAAGGCGTCATTCAATCGCAAACTCCAATCCTTACGGATAGGTTTCACCGTCTTTTCCAAAATCGTCTTAATTTCTCGGTTAGATACTTCAGCTTGTCCGTTGGACCGACGGTGATAGGCGGTGGATATTCGATGCACAACACCATATTTCTTCATGAGTGATTCGATGATCTTATTGCAAAAATGAGTCCCCCTGTCACTAATGATAGCCCTTGGTGTTCCAAACCTGCAAAAAATATTAGATTTCACAAAATCAGCAACAGTACGTGCATCATCAGTTCGGGTAGGCTTGGCCTCAACCCATTTTGAGACATAATCAACCGCAAGAATAATATATAAATTGCCACAAGAAGAGGGAAACGGTACCATAAAATCCATGCCCCATACGTCAAATATCTCACAAATAAGTATTGGGAATTGGGGCATCTGATTTTGGGAACTAATGTTTCCTGTCAACTGACATTTAGGACAACTCTTACAAAATATATAACTATCACGCATTAGAGTTGGCCAAAACAACCCACACTCGAGGACTTTTCTATATGTTCTTTTATAACCAAAATGACCCCCACAAGCATATGAATGACTGAACTGGAGCACAAATTGAAATTCTTGTTGTGGTACACATCGTCTGATGACTTGGTTAGAACAATGTTTCCATAAGTAAGGCTCGTCCCAAATGTAAAAACGTGCATCTCTTCTGATCCTATCTCTTTCAGATCTGGCTAACTCACTCGGGAATGTCCTAGTCACTAAGAAATTAACAATATCAGCATACCAAGGATGTTCTCGAGCAAGAGAGAAAAGATGCTCATCGGGAAAATCATCTGTGAGTGGGGTTGGCTCTCCATCCAAAACAAGTCGGCTCAAGTGGTCTGCTACTAGATTTTCTGCTCCACGTTTATCACGAATTTCCAGGTTAAATTCTTGAAGCAACAAAATCCACCTAATGAGTCATGGCTTTGCATCCTTTTTCTTCAGCAGGTACTTCAATGCTGCATAGTCAGAAAATACAATCACTTTAGTGCCAAGCAAATATGATCTGAATTTTTCTAAAGCAAATACAACCGCCAATAATTCTTTCTCGGTAGTAGAGTAGTTGCATTGCGCACTATCAAGTGATTTAGAAGCATAATAAATAACATGAGAGTTCTTACCATCCCTTTGTCCTAATACCGCACCAATGACGTGATTACTTGCATCACACATAATCTGAAAAGGCAGTTGCCAATTTGGCTGTTGAATAATAGGAGTAGAAGTGAGCATGTCTTTCAACAAATCAAAAGAACTCTTACATACCTCATTAAAGTCAAAATCTACCTCTTTTTGAAGTAGCTCACACAAAGGACGGGTGATCTTAGAGAAGTCCTTAATAAAACGCCGGTAGAAACCTGCGTGACCAAGAAAAGAACGTACATCCCTAACACTCGAGGGGTAAGGTAAGGATTTTATGACATCGACCTTTGCTTTGTCAACCTCAATACCCTTCTCAGAGACAATATGACCTAAGACAATGCCCTGTTTTACCATGAAATGGCATTTTTCAAAGTTTAAGACCAAATTGGTCTTAATACATCTCTTTAGGATCTTAGTCAAGTTCTCTAGGCATGAGCTAAAAGAGTCCCCATAAACCGTAAAATCGTCCATAAATACCTCTATGATGCTCTCTACATAATCAGAAAAAATACTAACAATATATCTTTGAAAGGTTGCCGGTGCATTACAAAGACCGAAAGGCATCATTCGGTAAGCAAAAGTACCAAAGGGATAGGTGAAAGTTGTCTTCCCTTGGTCTTTAGGTGCAACCGGAATCTGATGGAAACTTGAATATCCATCCAAAAAAACAATAGTGAGTACGACAAGCTAAGTGTTCGAGCATTTGATCAATAAATGATAGAGGGAAATTATCTTTTCTAGTTGATGCATTTAATTTACGATAATCTATACATACACGCCACCCGTTTTGGACATGAGTGGGCACCAACTCACCTTCGGAATTTTGAACCACGGTAATATCTGATTTTTTTGCAACCACTTCTACAGGGCTTACCCACTTACTATCCGATATAGGATAGATCATACCGGCATCCAAAAGCTTGAGGATCTCTTTCTTCACAACCTCCATCATTGGTGGATTTAACCTTCGTTGAGCCTCACGAAATGGTTTAAATTCTTCTTCAAGTAGAATCTTGTGCTTGCACAAGGTAGGGCTTAAACCTTTTATGTCGGCTATTGTCCATCCAATGGCTCTTTTATGTTCCTTCAAGACTTGCACCAAATGTTCTTCTTTCCCAGTAAAAGCGTGGCAGAGATGATTGCTGGAAGAGTGTTTTCAGAACCCAAAAAAACATATTTTAGATGATTCGGCAGTGGCTTCAACTCAAGTTCAAGGGCCTGTTCAAAAGAAGGTAAAAGTTTCTTGTGAGTATCAACCAATTCTATTTTAGAAACTTCATACCTGATCCTTTTGTCATGTTCCATCAATGAAACTAACTCAAAAAATTCTTCACTCAAATCATAGACTTTTGAAAGCTTGTGGAGACTTTTAGTATCCAAGTCCCTGTTTAGTATCACTTCTAACACATCTTGGTTAGAAAGATCAAAAACATCATGAGCTAAGGGTTCAATAGCATCAACAAAACACAAAGAACACACATCACTTGGGTATCTCATAGCCTCATATATATTGAACTTTATAATCTCACCATCAAATTCCATGGTTAAAGTACCATCATGAACATCAATTTTTGTTTTAGAGGTTTTAAGTAATGGTCTCCCTAGTAGTATCATGCCCGGATTAGAGGTATTATTCTCCTCCATGTCAATAACATAAAAATCTGTCGGAAAGACTAATTCATTTACTTTGAACAACACATCCTCTAACACACCCTTTAAGTAAATGGTCGATCTATCTGCTAATTGAATAACTACACCAGTTGATTTTAGGGGCGGCATATTCAAAGATGAATAAAATGAATAAGGCATTACGTTAATTGAGGCCCTAAATCCAACAAAGCATTGTTGACCGAGAAATCGCCCACTTTACAAGGTATAGTGAACATGCCTGGGTCAGAGCACTTTGGTGGTAGTTTTTTTTTTTTTGTAAAATGGCAGATACATTTTGACTCATATTTACCTTTTCGTCCCCTTTCATCTTTCTTTTATTAGTGCACAATTCTTTTAAACACTGTGCATATCTAGGCACCTGTTTAATAGCATCTAAAAGAGGAATATTTACCTGTACCTTTCTCAAGGTATCCATGATTTCTTTCTCTTCAGTTTCCTTTTTTGAATTTTCAAAATGACCGCATGCTTTTGCTTGTTGTACATTTTGACTCTGTTGAGAGTTTGTCATCACCATCTGCTTAACAAGGTTAGTTAAATCTGAAATTTGAGTTTCTAAGGACTTGATATGTACCTCACTAACACCTCTAGTTGTATCACTCCGAGTGCTAAATTGTTGAGAATTTTCAGCCATGGTTGATATTAGATTCCTTGCTTCTAGTGGGGTCTTGTTCACGATTGCCCCACCACTTGCTGCGTCCATCATCTTTCTAGATAGGAAGCAAACGTTCATAAAAGTATTGAATTAGAAGTTGTTCAGATATACCATGTTGTGGACAACTTACACATAATCGTTTGAAACGCTCCCAATACTCATATAAAGACTCTGAATTTTGTTGCTTGATCCCTGAAATCTCTCTCCTGAGCCCGGCGGCTCTCGATGCTGGAAAGAACTTGTTTAAGAACATTCTTGCCATTTCAGTCCAAGTGGTTATGCTTCATGGTGGAAGGTAGAACAACCAATCCTTAGCGCGGTCGCTTAAGGAGAAGGGGAATGCCCTTAACTTGAGATTGTCCTCTGTGGTACCATTAGGCTTCATGCTCGAACAAACTATGTGGAACTCCTTGAGATGCTTGTATGGATCTTCATTATCTAAACCATGAAAACGAGGTAACAAGTGAATTAGTCCAGATTTTAAATCAGTGCTTACCTCTTCATTAGGATAGGTGATACACAATGGTTGTTGTGTAACACCAGGTGCTGCCCATTGTCTCAAAGTACGCCCATCTGCCATTTGAATCGGCACTTCCTCGTGTATATGATCTGATTCTTTTTTTTGGTGACTCTTTTTGGTCGTCAGAATCGCTCGAAAGCTCAATATCCTGCCAAATATTAATAGTTGGCGTTCAGGAGGATTCGCCTTGCTTCTTTCGAAGCTTAGCTTGTTTCCTTAGCTTCTTTGCGGTTCTTTCGCTTTCCGGATTGAACTGCAATGGTGAACCTGCACGAAATGATCTTGGCATAAAACAGTTAGAATTGCCGAGTCCCCGGCAACGGCGCCAGTAATTTATATCAACAGTATGAAATAATTAAAATGAAATAAATTTGAGGGGGGGGGGGGTTGTTAATCGTCTACGATACTACTAACATAAAATGAAACACTAACCCGAGTCAACAATTAGACGCCTAATTATTTAAACCCTATCACAAAAGCTTTTAACACATATCAAACAACATGTCAATCATTCAAAGTGTTAATTGTTTCCCTGTCAAAATTAAGAACATATACATATCCCTAATCTCAACTAACAGGCCAAGGTTAATTATACGACGAAATTGGCCACATTCAATCGAATGAATCAACAATGGAAAGCAATCTAAACGAAGCTTTTGTAATTAGAAACAAAGGTTACAATGAACTGCATAAAAGTCTTAACACAATCTTCAAAATAAAAACTACAAACCCATTGCTAGAAATAAATTAGCTACTCATACATTTGAATTTCTTAGAATTCTATCCATTTAGTAAAGGAATTCTTAATTCCTTGATTTAAGGAATTTATTAGAATGGTCAAATTCCATTCCATAAATTCCGCGAATCAAACACAAACAAGATTTAAGAATTTTCAATTCCAATTCCGACCAATTACATTCAATTCCAGCGAACCAAACGCCCCCTTATTACCTCTTATAGAATTAATGATTCATTTTCCTATAACAAGCGGACTATTTTCTTCATTGGTTCATGGCAACATCTGTTCCACTCCTCTACTTACATAGACTTCTCCTCCTCATAGTCATCGCAGGCTACCGCACGCTGTCACACATCTCTTTGTTAAATATTTTGTTTTCCATTCTATGATTTGATAATCTTTTTATTAATATATTTTATCTTTATAATTAGTAAGTTTAAAATTCGTTAAAAATGTAATAATTGAATATAAAATATTTTAAAATTAGTAATTACAAACATTCAGATGTTCTAAAAAACAAACAACAAAATATGAATGAACATTTAGACGTCAAAACTACCTCTTAATATTCAGACGTAACATTTATATTCAGACCCAAAATCTCTTAAAAAATAGACGACGCCTAAGTTATTACTGATAGTTTCTACAGAATATAATGAACCATGATTAAAATACTTAAGGAAAAACGTCGAAGGTGATGAAAAAAGAAATCATGGTCAAAGAGCAAAACTTTCAAGAAGCGTTATTAAAGGAGGAATCGTGACTAAGGACCAAGGAGTATTCATAAAAAAAAAAAAAAAAAACAGGAGATGGACTACCTCATCAAAAAGCCCAACCTCGAATTAATGATAGGTAAGAAAAAACAGAAATGGCTTTTAGTGTGTGTTAGATGTGGCATTGTGGCGTAAGCCAAGGCTTCCAAAGGGGTAACTTTACGTGTTAAATAACGACTTTTTTAAGATGTGATGCATAAAAAATTATTTTTTTAAATTGGACTATTTTTGTATACGCTTTGCGGACGCGTGTATTGAACTTATATAAATTTGTATTTTGTATTTTGTAATTTGTGTATGTTACTTTGTTCCTCATTTGTGTAACTGTGTAATTTATATATTAATAATGATAAATTATATATATATATATATATATAGGGTAGAGATCAAGTAAAAAGAAAATTAAAGTAAAAAGGGTAAAAGGGATGATTATTTGATTATTTTTCGGTATATATATCAACTGATAATCGTTAGTTCATCATCTTTATTGATTAAAACTAGTTCTTCATCAATTTCTTTTTGATGAATCTAACATATTCATCACTTTTTAGATGAAAGCATTTTGTTAATCATCAAATTATTCCAAAATTTTGTTTTCAAAATCTGTATTTGAAATCAAAAAGAAATTGATTAAGAACTAGTTTTAATCAATAAAGATGATGAACTAACGATTATCAGTTGATATATATACTGAAAAATGATCAAATAATCATCCATTTTACACTTTTTACTTTAATTTTCTTTTTATTTGATCTCATCCCTATATATATATATATATATATATTTTTATATATATATATATATGGAAAAGTTTAAACGAGAACTGTTTTTCATACGAAGACTGCGAAAACCAATCTTAGCCGTCCAATTCTCCCTTCTTCAATTGGATTGCCCACCCATGAATTCCTTACATGCACTTTGCCACACCCAATCCCCACACGATTTTCATCCAAGAATTCCACTTACCACTTGAATGGCCAAGATTGGTTCTCGCAGTTCTCGTACGAAAAACAGTTCTTGTTTGAAAAAACATTATTTAGAATCATGTTCAATCCATCGTAACCCCCAACACCCAAGTCAACTTCATTTCCTCCGTGGGTTTCATCTCCACCGCCACCTCATCCACCAACCACAACCACCGCCATCCCACCTCCGCCTCACCTCCACCCCTAGCCTCACCTCCCCCTCGTGCACGGCTACCGCCACCTTATTCGAAAAAACATCTCTTGCTTTTTCTAAACAACCCTTTGTTGTTCACC